>JAILWY010000022.1:5173509-6466887 GCA_022113835.1 Atopsyche davidsoni | reverse complement strand
AAGTTAAACGTCCTAAAAAGAAATATTGATTTCAGAATGATCTGGGCGGCAGCCGTCGTGATCATGCTGATGACGATCGGCAAAGGACAAATTAAACTAAGCAAAATAGAAGATAACAACCCCGGAATATTACCTTTTAAACTAGGGATAGCGAGAGTACAAAGAGCTAACCATATATTTATCCATTATGTAGAATTAAAACCCATCAGGACTCAACTTTACGTTATTAAAGACCGATTTGAACGATTAAAAATCATAGCTAGTTGTTTACGCATGTAAACGCCTTCTCTGTGTTAACAGCCATATATATGTACAATTTGTTTAGTGTTACGTTTAAACAGAAGTTCAAACAACGAAGACTAAAAAGAACACTAGAAAACAAAGGAGGGTCGATGAAAGGGACTCTCGCATGTTTTAGAAGCATCGCCAAGCCCCAGTATTTGAACGGCAATCATTTGGCCGAGACTCGACCCGTTACGATCTACACCAAAGAAAAAAGCACACGGCATCTTTCATCCAGGGATCACAAGAAGCCCGATGACAGTTTGACACTAGTAATAACTTGCATGCGATCATAAAGAATGTACTCAAGACTCTTTTCGAAACGATTGAGTACAAGTTGACTAAAACAATTAATAAAATTAATGTATACGTTAAGGATATGAGATCCGAGAGGTGCTGATTAAGGGTCTCGGAAATATAATTAAGAGCATAACAGGGAACTTGGATGGCAGTGATGCAGAGCATTTTAATTCCTTAATACAATCCCTTCAGGAAAATCAAAATAAAATTATAAGAAACACTAAATCAAGCGTATCTCTTCACCTAAAAATGATAGAAGATTTTAACAAAACCCTCAATTCAATCAAACATAATGAAAATATGATCGAAACTAAAATAATGGAAATGACATTCCTAACTAAGGATATTTTTAATTTACAAAATCTTATTGAAATAAGAAGCGCAATGGACAATCTTTACCATACCGTTTGCAATATGTACGATGTAATATCAGATATTGAAAACGCTATTTTGTTTTCAAGACTTAGAATCCCACATCCATCATTAATTAGTATTGAATATATTAAAAAGATGATAACGTTAATCGAGAAAAGCGAAATTTCACCATACCTTATTGAACCAAAAGAATACTATAATGTATTAAAAGTAGACAGTTACCAGTCAAACAATCGAATAATTTTCCTTATAAAATTTCCCATCATAACTAATAGAGATTTTAATTATTACCATTTATACCCCATTCCTAATAAAAATAATGAAACCATCTTAAATGGAAAACCAATCATGTTACCACAACCAGAAGAATTTTTAATTTTTAACAAAAATACGAAAGAACAACCTATAATTTTAAACAAATTAAGGATAAGTAACAAAATAGAGAAGGATTATGAAATACTAAGAGAGAACGTTAAAAATATAGAAGAAACAAAGGATATCCACCCAGCAGTCTGGACAATACCGATGTACTTAATCATTCTTGTAATTCTAGTGATAACAGCTATGTACTACGCCATTCAGACTAAGAAGAAAGAAGCAACCGCCAATACCGATTTGAATTTAGTACTCATGGAGCCCATAAATTCAAAACTTGTGGAGGGAGGAGAAACGAGTTCGTATCGCCTTCGGACCTAAGACACATTCCGCATCAATCGACATAAAGACGTCAACATCAGACGATAAGATTACAACATAACATGACCCTGCAGCCGAAACAATGCAGCCAATGCTGAGTGACGATAACCGCAGCGAACCCCCAAGATGTACACCCTACTATATAAGAATCACATATGCAGTATAGACTCCGCACTGACACCATTGTCAAAAGACTCCAGAACGGACTCGACTCAATCAGTGCCTTCTACCAAAAATGGAGGATCAAAGTCAACCAGGGGAAGACTGAGGCAATCATCTTCACCTGGAAACATCCTGGTAACGATCGCACCGACCCCCTACGAGCTGACGGCAAGCCGATCCAATGGAGCAAAAAGGTGAAATACCTCGGAGTCCATCTGGATCAGATTCTCGCATGGCATCCCCACGTCGCAGCCGCCCGAATAAAAGGCCACACAGGCAAAAACAGCCTCTACCCACTGCTGTGCGCTAGAAGCCCCCTCCCCCTCGAGTCCAAGCTCAGGCTCTACACCTCCATCATCAGGCCTTACATGATGTACGCCGAATCTGTCTGGTCAAACGCCTGCCAACACCTCATCGCGAGTATCCAAGCCGCCCAAAACTCCTGCCTACGCCTCATCCTAGGTGCCTACTACCGTACATCGACAACCACCCTCTGTGCCCAGACCAAAATCCCACCGATTGCAACTCAGACGCTTCACGTCACCGAAAGACTATACCAGTCCATAAGAAAATCAAAAAACCCCCTCCTCAAAGGGATCGGAGACGATACCCCAGACTCACTGCCTTTCCACTACAGACACAAATTCCCCCACAACATCCTACTCGGTGAAAATATAACAGTCTCCGACGGCTCCCGGGGCACCCTATACAAGAAGGAGCGCCAAGTTCCCAAAAAACCTACCCAGGAGTGAACTTTGCATCCTCCTGCCCTACCTGTTATTGTTATAAATTTTATCTTTGTTATATAGTTCGTAGATATTTATTACACATAAACACATGCGAATAAAGGGTTTTTTCCCACTCATTTTCCCTGCCTAACACAATATCACAACCATAGAAATTCATGTACGCTACCACCTAAGTCACACATTGAGAGCCTCGAAACCTGCGCGCAGGACGGGGATAGACAAACACCTCACCAAAACATTAGTTATAAGATCTATTGTAATAAACCTAATGAAAAATAAAAGAATTTTGAAATTAATTAATTTTAGTATAGATTTAATGTTAGCTAGACCTTTGAGTTGTAAAGAACTTGTAGTAATTTTATTCTTAAATAAAAACCATTTTTTTTGGAGTTATTCCGGAAACGATATTTAATTGGCGCAGTCGGTAGGATTGCCAATGTTAAAGTTAAAATCTGTGCATCGAGCAAAAGCAAGAATTTCCTGCTGAATCCAACTTTGACGTTCGTCTAAACGATTAATTGGCAAAAAGAATATCCGGAAGCCGGAATGAGCCCTCCATTTCAAAAATGAAAAGGAGAAGGCACTAATATCTCCAAGGAAAAGTGAAACTGTAAGTACACTCTTGTCCTTATAACATTCCTTTACCATTTCTCCCAGGTTCTTTGAAAGTTTGATTGATTTTGCTAGTAACTAAGCATAAAAAGTGAAATTTTCTCAACGAACGTAGTAACAATGGCATATTCAAATATTAAAATCGAGTTGAACAGCATCACATCATTTGATGGAAACTCTAAATGCTTAAATGATTTTCTGTCCGCTTGCGAAGACAAGTTGGATGAGTACCAAAGCTTAAACGATGTACAAAAACGAATTGTTATTCGGGGTATTGTACAAAAACTAGAAGGGGATGCGTACGATTTAGTCATTTCTCACAACGTTAAAATGTGGCCTGAAATAGGGGCCTTACTCGTAGCAAACTATGCTGATAGACGGAATCATACGATTCTCATTAAGGAATCAAATGCAATGTTCCAAAATCTCGGGGAAACCGCCCGAGAATTCGCAGAGCGTATCACTTCGAACGTCGTCGCATACGTGAATTTAGTACAGATTCATGTGAGCGATGAGAGCCAAGGGTTATCAATAAGTAACTGTCATAGCATTGCAATGTTTCGTTAGCAATCTAAGGCAATACGGGAGGATTGTCAGGGCTAGAAACCCTCAGACAATCAACGAAGCGTTAGAAATGATAGATAAAGAAGAAATTATTGCTAAATGTAGCAATCTAAACATAAATAGGAGCAGTCCAAGAAGTGACGGTATCAATAAGAACAAATACTCAAATCAAGGTAGAAATTAGCATGGCAACCTAAATAGAAACTTCAATGCGAACCGGAATAATAATTACATCAGGAATAACCTACTTCCTAACAATCGAAACGGAAACTTCCCGAACAATAATTTTAATAGGAATAATAATAACTTTAGTCGATCGAGTTTTAACAATTTTAACAAACCAAATTTTAATAATAATTATAGACATAATTTCAATCGTCCTAACAATTATCATAACAACAGACCGTTTGAACAAAAGAACGTACCAACACCGACCCCCGTGTCAGGCGTGCAATCTCATAGAAGTAACCACGTAAAACCGGTCTGAAATTTTAATGCAGGACCCAGTAATTTCCAAACAAATAGACCTAATTTTGTCGCCGAAGAACTGTTTAACGCCGAAATAAACGAAAATAGTTCGGCAGAAGAAATTTTTCAATTCAAGCCTCAACGAAGGAGAGAAACTTGATCGAAGTAAATAATCACGAACAATTTCGACAGTTACCATACATTACAATTAATGAACCTCCGATAAACTTACTAATAGACACGGGATCTAGTAAATCATTCCTTGACCCGAGCATAATTAACAAATATTTTAAAGACTTCATTAAACCTGGGAATTTTAACGTAAGAACCGTAGCAGGAGAAAGCTGTCATGAAAATAGCATTTAAATGGGGTCATTCAAAGAATTTAAAACACCCGCTTAATTAAAATTTTACTTATATAAATTCCACCTCACACTAGACGGATTAATTGGGATGGAAACCGTGAAATTATTAAAAATGCAGTTCGATTTTGAAAAACACATAGTAACCGCTCCAAATGCATACAATGAAATGGTATACCATCCCTTTAAAATCATTAAAAACAATTACGATTCCAGCTAACGGATCGGTCATTGCGGGCGTACCGACAAATAAAAACGGTAACGCTGACGCATTGTCACGGATAGAAATAAACGCTAATGAATTGTACGATTTAATAGAAGACTATACAGATGATATCTCAATGTTACCCCAGGTGGGCGACGATCCGATATTAGAAGACTTTGATAGTCAAACTAACGATACGGTACATACAAGTGTAGAGGACCCGATATTCGAAATACCATCGTCAGAAAAATCCATAAATACGTTTAAAAATCAAATAATATTCAAATTTTAAACAACAAAATAATCAAAACAATAAAGCCATTCCCGGATGTTTCGAGAATTATTTTGAACATACCTAAAGAAGAAAAGGCAATTATAAAAGTTTTTAAAGAATTCATAAAACCTAAGATAACTTACGGAATACAGTTAAACGACAATTAATTAACCCCAACCTTGCAAAAACACTTCAAAAACAACGGATACATATTAGTTAAGTGTAACACAATACTTGAGGACGTTGTCGATACAGATCAACGAGAAATTATCTTAAAAAATTACCGTGTATGAAAAACGAATCATAGAGGCATCAACGAAACATTAGAACATTTAAAAAGAAAGTACTATTGGCCTAAAATGAAGGAGTTAATTTCTAATTTTATTAATAATTGCGACGAGTGTAATGTGAAAAAATATGACAGAAAACCTCTGAATATTAAACTTAATATAACTCCCACACCTAGTAAACCATTCGAAGTAATCGTAATGGATACGTTTACGTGTAAATCACAGAGATTCTTAACATTAATAGATAAATTTTCAAAATATGCACTAGCTTATCCCGTTGAATCAGTTAACATGATCAATGTTATAGAATCATTAAATGTATACTTTTCACATCATGGCTTACCATTAGCAATAGAGTGCGACTCAGGCAAAGAGTTCGATAACCACGCTCTAAAAGAATTCTTGAGATTACATAAAATCAAAATTCATTACGGCTCACCGATTCATCATGAATCACAAGGTACAATAGAAAGATTACGTTCAACACTTATCGAACACCTTAGGATATTAAATGCGAACATTTCAAACATAAAACAAGAAACGACCTAAGCAATTTTGGCATACAACCATACCATACATTCTAGTCACAAAACAACACCATTAGAAATAACATTAGGACACATTAATAAATCGGATTATTTCGACATTGACACCGAACAATTGGTTACTCAAAATTACGTAGAAAGACACAAGGAAGCTACCCGATTGATGTACCAAACAATTAACGAAAAATTAACCTATAAAAAAGAAAATATGATTAATAAGGCGAATTTAAATAGAGAAACTTTAGATACAATAGATTTAGAAGAACCTATATACATTAAGAATAGTGGGGAAATTAGAAATAAATTAGCTAAGAAGTTTAAAAATCTAGATTTAGTAATCAAACTAGCAATAAAGTATTTAGCGAAGGCCTTACGAGGCATAAGAACGAGGTTAAACGTCCTAAAAAGAAATATTGATTTCAGAATGATCTGGGCGGCAGCCGTCGTGATCATGCTGATGACGATCGGCAAAGGACAAATTAAACTAAGCAAAATAGAAGATAACAACCCCGGAATATTACCTTTTAAACTAGGGATAGCGAGAGTACAAAGAGCTAACCATATATTTATCCATTATGTAGAATTAAAACCCATCAGGACTCAACTTTACGTTATTAAAGACCGATTTGAACGATTAAAAATCATAGCTAGTTGTTTACGCATGTAAACGCCATCTCTGTGTTAACAGCCATATATATATATGTACAATTTGTTTAGTGTTACGTTTTAACAAAAGTTCAAATAACGAAGACTAAAAAGAACACTAGAAAACAAAGGAGGGTCGATGAAAGGGACTTTTGCATGTTTTAGAAGCATCGCCAAGCCCCAGTATTTGAACGACAGTCATTTGGCCAAGACTCGACCCGTTACGATCTACACTTCTACATCAAAGAAAAAAGCACACGGCATCTTTCATTCAGGGATCACAAGAAGCCCGATGAAAGTTTGACACTAGTAATAACTTGCATGCAATCATAAAGAATGAACTCAAGACTCTTTTCGAAACGATTGAGTACAAGTTGACTAAAACAATTAATAAAATTAATGTATACGTTAAGGATATGAGATCCAAGAGAGGTCTGATTAACGTTCTCGGAAATATAATTAAGAGCATAACAGGGAACTTGGATGGCAGTGATGCAGAGCATTTTAATTCTTTAATACAATCCCTTCAGGAAAATCAAAATAAAATTATAAGAAACACTAAATCAGGCGTATCTCTTCACCTAAAAATGATAGAAGATTTTAACAAAACCTTCAATTCAATCAAACACAATGAAAATAAAATCTAAACTAAAATAATGGAAATGACAGTCCTAACTAAGGACATTTTTAAATTACAGAATTATATTGAAATCAATTGACAATCTTTACAATACCATTTGCAATATGCACGATATAATATCAGATATTGAAAATGCTATTTTGTTTTCAAAACTTAGAATTCCTCATCCATCGTTAATTTGTGTTGAATATGTTAAAAAGATGATAGCGTTAATTGAAAAAAGCGAAATTTCACCGTATCTTGTTGAACCGAAAGAATATTATAATGTATTAAAAGTAGACAGTTACCTGTCGAACGATCGAATAATTTTCCTTATAAAATTTCCCATCATAACCGATAGAGAATTTAATTACTACCATTTGTACCCCATTCCTAATAAAAATAATGAAACCTTCTTACCAAATACTAACTTCTTTATCCGCGAGAGTGAATACTATAGATACACAGAAAATGAATGTGACCTCCTAAACAAAGACTATTTATAACTCAAGATGACAATACATGCCTAGAGCTAATATTCGAAATGAAAAACCCAATAAATTGTAAGACGACGCCAATTCGAATTAAAGATTCAATCGTGCAAGCCATTGACAGTGCAAATTATATATTAATAACCTACTTTGCAACAATTCAACTGCAATGTACTGATACTGAAACCAAATTTATCAGCGAAGCATATGTCTTGCAACTTCCAAAAGAATGTAGATTTAAACTACAAAACACGACATACTCCAATCACCAAGACGACATAAAAGGAAAACCAATCATACTACCGCAACAAGAAGAGTTCTTCGTTTTGAACAAAAATGCTGAAGAACAACTTATAGTTTTAAATAAACTAAGAATAAGTAACAAGATAAAGAAAGATTACGAAATATTGAAAGAGAACGTCAAGAACATAGAAGAAACAAAGGATGTCCGCCCGGCAGTCTGGACAATACCGACATATTTAATCATTTTAATAATTCTAGTAATAGCAGCTATGTACTACGCCATTCGGATAAGGAAGAAAGAAGAAAGAAGAAAGAAGAAAGAAGCAACCACCGACACCGATTTGAATTTAGTACTCATGAAGCCCATAAATTCAAAACTTGAGGAGGGAGGAGATACGAGTTCATATCGCCTTCGGAGCTAAAACACATTCCGCATCAATCAGCATAAGACGTCAACATTAGACGATAGGGTCACAACATAAAAAAAAACCCAGCAGCGACCCCCAGGCGAAAACGATCTGAGTGACGATAACCACAGGAGCCCCCAGGCTGCAAACCCTATTATATAAAGACCGCATATTTAGTATAAGATTCAATGTTAGCTAGACTTTTGTGTTGTAAAGAACTTGTATTGAAACTATTCTTAAATAAAAACCATTTTTTTTTGGAGTTATTCCGGAAACGATATTTAATTCCCGCATACAATGTGTTAAAACCGACAAAGTACACTCGCGACGAACATGGAGAAATACAATAATTTATCATATGTATCTACAAATTGGTACATTTGATAATCCTAATCTACTCGTTGAACTCACAACTCAAATCACCTACAGTAATAATGAGGGTTGATTTTTGAACTTCTTTCTTTAATAAGAATAAGTTACCCGTAACCCTAAATGTCAAATAAATCTTGATTTTACCGGAAACTGTACACTTACGAATCCAAAGACAATATAAACCTAGTACTTAAACATATATCTTATTGATTTAAAACTATTAAACATATTTAAAATAAAACTTTTTTAAACTCCGTATCTGACTTCACGTATTAAAAAAAAAATCCGTTTACATTTTTTTACTGGCAACTCACGTATGTTTCAACAATTTTGAGGTACACAAAAACCCTTATAGCAAGCCGAGAACTCCACCCTCTGGTGTTTGTTGTCCTTTTTTTGTGGTTTCATTCTTATTTTCCAGTGTGACATATCTACAAATTAAAACTTGTATTTACGGTCAGACAGGAAAAATAATAAATAAAGACTACTTTTTTTTTTCTTTTAAATTCTATATTGTTAAAGAGAAATCGTGAAAATAAAGTACCGTTAAATCTGGAGATAGGTGTCCATATCAAATGATTAATCTGAAATATAATAATTATTTCAGTATAAATTTATGCATGTTAAATATATGCACAATATATGTGCTAATGATAACGTTCACAGAAGCAGAAGCTTTTAGAGTGTTCGGAACTACATGGGAACTAAAAAAATTAGATTCTTTATTGCTCTACTTATAAGGCAAAAAGTACAGAAATTAAAGAAAGAAATCCTATACGTGGCAAACAAAATGGATAAATTTAGAATCAAATTTAGGTTGACATGTGAAGTATGTAGTAAATGGACTTGCCTATTAAGGAAAGGATGAGAGACGAGAAGATTTAACTGCACTTGGAGAGTTCTATATTCTCAAGCTGATGAAACCGTTCTCAGGTCACAGAATATGTGACATTAAAAAAAGTTTAAGCCTCGTTATGATTAAATAAAAGAAAAACCTTTAAAAAGATCAGTGCGGTCAACATTGTAATGTTGATTTCTTCTAAAATACTATTTTATATAATGGTACTTCATTTTTAAATATATATTCACCTTTCCCCCGATTTACACTGAGAATGGGTTTCTTAGAAAACCGAGTAAATAGAAATCAAACATACATGTGCATAATTCAGTCAATTATTTCAACATAAAATAAAACTGAATATATAATTTTTTAAAAATTAAAAAAAAACGGTCTGTTCATAAAATGACACAAATAGAAAGGTATATGTGTGTTGTTCATTTTGCACATGGAGACAAGAAATAGAATTTATTTTTAAATAACCGACAATTCAATTACTTTCGTAGACTGTTATTCTATTCATTGCGATTGGTACGACATCACTTTCATCACTCTATAGTATGGGATGAGGTTCAAGTTTTGACGTTAGTTTATTAATGTGAGAGTTCTTTCAACATTCGGGTCATTTTGTAAAAAATGATAATGAAAAATGAAATATAAGCGACGGTGTTAGCAAGGGAACTAATAAAAATGACTACTTGTTTCCTATATCTAAATCCAATATTTTAATAACCGTGTACAAGGGAAATTGTCTAAATATAGTACCGTTTAAATCGGGGGATCTGTGTATATTTCAAATGATTAATCTCAAACATTGTAATTAATTCAGTATGAATTTATGAAGGTAAATTACCTAAGAATTAGGACAATTCGATATATTAATGAAAACTCTGCGCTCAGAATACTCATAAGGGATTTTCGAAATACACTAATTTTACACGAGTAAAGTCAAACGTCGACCTATTATTTGAAATTATATTATGAAAATTACGTTATTACATTAAGCAATGTAAAATTTATTTTAAATATACAATAAGATTGATCAAGTCTCAACAAACGCATATCTAACTCGTATTCTGTAACGAAACAAATCGAAACCTCACACAAATGCACCTAACATGTAAAAATTATAAAAAAATATTTTTAAAAAGCCTAACCAAACCTGGAGTAATAAAATCTGAAAGTAACTATACCGACAGTAGATAAAACGAATCTTGTATACCTTAATAAAATAAAACAAATAACGATTGAATAACTGATGATCAAACCTAATGTAATTTTAGTACGAATCAATAAAAATATGCACTCCTCCTATATTAGTATATTTACTAATCTATACGAGTAACTAAAGAACAACTGCATAGCACTGAAACCTGACTGCATAGAAAATTTTGCTGCTAAATATATATCTATCTATACCCTACAATTATTTGATTAAAACATCTGTTTTAAAAAACAAATACTGTTCTAAAATATTAACACATCAAAAAATCTTAAAATAAAAAAACAATTTGTGAAGAACAACATAAGAAAATAATCTATCAATACACATAAATGTAAAAGAAACAGGTGTTAAATTCTACAAGAAATGTAACATGCGTGCTGGCTTTTTGGAACATGACAGATTCATAATAAAGTACACCGGAAGCGAGTGACACCTCGTGCAGTAGTTTATCAGACATGTTTAAACCGGATTCGGATAGACAGATTCCATATTTTGGTATAAACAGACCGTTTATTAATTACTTATTCCAATTATTAGATTAATATTCATTTGAATTGTGTTAAACACTTCTTGGTGTTTCAATTGTTTTTTTTATTTAATATATATTAACTTGTATGAGCCATACAACTCACGAGCAAAAAATAATATTAAGTTTGATTGTGTTTAAATAAATAAATTTCCGATAAAAATAATAAAATTATATGCTCAATTTCTACCGTGAAATATTACCAAATGATCAAATGTCATTTTAGGACATGCTGTGCATTTTACAGCAAACAAATCCTTTTCTTCAATTTTTTTTTCACATCTAATAAAAATCTCAAACTTACTCATATTTAGATAAACAACAGCCTAAAATATTCAATTCTTACCTGCCTGTGGTAGGTGGTTGTGAATTGAGAAATTAATAAATAAATTAATAAAATTGTCTATCACAAAATGATAAAACAATGTAAAATTATTAAAGATGCAAGTCTCAAAGTAATTGGCTTATAAAACTCCACATGCATACTTATTTATATGCTTATGTTTCTGCATAGCAACAAAGAAGTAATTCTAATTTTTCTATACATGGAATAGATGATGCTATGTGAAAATAAATTCTAATGTGAGAATCAGACATACGAGAGCAATAAAAATGTTGTATCAAATGTATTTAATTAAAATGCTGGCTCATATATTTTCTTAAATCTGTCACGTTCCGTCAACCGAAGGAATATGGTCGTTGGGTTAGAATGCTAAAACTCCATTCAACCTAAAAGCAACTTGTGACAGATGCAAAATACAGATTAAGCAATAATGAAAAGTGCTTTATAATGGAAAACAGTTATTAAATTTTGATGGAATACACAAAGCACTATCGAAAAATACTACTTTAAAATAAATTGAGTGGAATCAGTAACTCATGCTAACCGCACGACATTGTATTAGAGTAAAAACACTCACCGGCTGAAGCGCCTGCAGGCCCGATCAAGCTTTCCGCTGTCAATATCTTGCAGCTCAGGAAAGGCCGCATAACTCCTTACACACTGCTACCACATAACACTCTGTGAACCTGAAAAACAATAAATTCACTATTAATATTTTCTGGGTTTATTCAATCTTTGTTTTTAAATAACCGTTGTTTTGAAAATGATGGTATACAAGTATATTTGTAACTAAAGGCTCTGTTATTATAATAATCTACCCTGAACTATTGTGATAATTAGTCTAATATTTTTGTATTACTTTTTTTTAAATTTTATTGATAAATGCAACTGTGTTAGATTAAGGTGACAGCTGTGATTCCACATTTGCCCCAGATATATAATAATACGATGTGCTACTCTTACAGGCCTTGTAAAATCGGTGAAGTTGTTGTAATTTTTAAGAGTATTTATAAAAGATCTTAAATCTTCAATGTATAATCTTTAATTTATATTCATAAACAAGAGTAGTTTGAAAAGTGATATTAATTTAATTCAAAGTGACAAAAGAATGAAGGAATACAAATATATGATAATATATTTGTATATTTATTACTTATAGCTGATTGCTGGATTTGCTGTTAAACTACTGTTTAGTGTTTACAGATTAAAGCAACTGGTAAAATTTAATAGATCTGTGGGATATTCTAGGATAATTTTACATTTGATCTACTGCAAATTTGTAACAATCATTTCTTTGACCGATAAATTTGAATGTACCTGTTTAAAGAGATCCTTGACACATTTTATGATTTCTTGTCCACTTCACCACTGAGTCTGAAAACTGTTAAACACTCTTCAAGGAGAATATTAATTCACCACAAACACCACATCACTAGAACCACCACAAACACACATCACTAGAAGCACCCCGAACACACAACACCACTTTGAAGACTGCACTAAACTGGTCAAATGTGACCTCTGCTGCCACTGGCACAATACAGGCTGCCAAACTTAATAAATTTATGGACTCAAGGAGGCAACTTGACCTGTCAAAAACGTCACTGTTCAGTAATTTTAACATATGCAACAGACAATAAATATTTGCCTGATTGAAACTTTTAACAATATTTATTATTAGGCTTCTTGAAAATATTACACATATGCACTACACATTTACGCTACAGAGCTAGGTACATAGGAAAAACATGTCATTTCTAAACAATCCTTAGATAAATAAGCTCCCAGTAAACGATAAAAAAAATAATTAAAAAAGACTGCTGATTGAAGAAAAATTTCACCTTCAGATTCCTGTCAATGTTACACACTACAACCTTTAATCCTGAACTCTAATCACACGATCTGATGAAAGAGGTTGGTGCAGAAAATTTATCTGTCTGTAGTTTATAAATTCAAACACGATTTCTACTTTTAATTCGACAGTATGAAGAGAGATTAGAATCATAATTCGTGGAGTACAAGAAGGATTCAAAATATCAGATTTTGATCTCAAATATCAATTAATTGCAGCGGTGTATTAATTACTTGTGTGACTTCTATAGCAGGAGAATCAGCCTTTTTGCAGCCCGCGTCAATCGATTGTAATTAGAATACAACTTGCAATTGTTTGAATAAAAGTTTTAAGATTTATCTTTTCCTGTATTTCAAATTCACATTCTCAGCGATCGTTGTTAACATATCCTCCAACTACATTATTTTTTTCACATCTTTAAGTACTTGTATCTTCTGGTCCAACCTAAATAGATTATATAATCCCGCCATTCTGTAAAGAAATATATTGAAAAATATGAAATAGAGAATAATAAATGAAATAGCACTTCAATTTGGATCTAGTAAAATAAAGCCTGACGGAAGATATATAATATAACACACAAAAATATAAGCCGTTCAGTTTACAGAAAGCTTAGAATAAGAGTTCGACTACAACAGAGCCTGGAAATTCAATTCAGAGCGTAAATATACACATGATCCTGATTCAATCCTAAAAATGCAATCCAATAAAATACAAACCTAAAAGTAATTACAAACTATTTTGTGACTTTCAATGACATTTCAATGACTTTGTGGCAACTTGATGATATAATTAAATTCGGTTAGAGATAATTGATAATAATAATTATTAATTGATATTTTTAAGTACATGCTAAGTTCTAACTTACGAAATGGAGATCCTTCGGAATGAAGATTTTTTATATGAAGACCTTCACACGGTCGTGAGTGAATTATTGTAAACTCCGAGATAAAACTGACTAAGCTGAATAATTCATGATTTGATATTTTAAGAAACATGTAAAACTCTTGAGATAAATAGTATAAATTTATTGCATACAGTTGTGTGGGCACAAATATTTCATCTCGAGAGTTCCCTTTTAGTGAGTTAAGATGTCTTTTTGATTTATATAAATTTGGGTCTCACAAAAGCTATATATATTTTATGAGATCTAATATTTAATATAAACCTGCCATTCTCCTAGGGAGAGAAGTCTCCAGAAGACTTCTCCGGTGTTAGTTTCTGTCTTCGCGCGACAATATACAGCCGCGTGTCAGTACGTGTTGTGACATACTTGTCACGATATAATAAATTAATGTTTGCATAGTTTAAAAGTAGATATAAGTGCTAACCTCCCTGGCAGAGTAACGGAAACTGTGTACCTGTCATGATAATATAAAAAGTCTTAAAAAGTTAATAATGAAATAAGAAAGTAAAGGTTAAGTTATCCGTAAATTTTATAATAAATTAGTGTCTTATAAAAATGTATAGTAATATTATGTAATAAATAAAGTTTTAAAGAAAATAAAAGTGTTTTTTAAATAAAGTAACACAATCCACTGGCTTGTGACAGCCCTGCCGAAGACACATCATATGGGGATCTTCACTCCACAAATATTCACAGACTTTGGATAGCAAAAATTTTTTACCTTTCATATAATACATATCAATATGTCCGGATATGATTTCAACGCACACTTAAATATACCCTTAAAAGACTGTTTTATAATACACAACCGTCTAAAACAAATCTGAGGATCATAATAAAATCGCAAATATTATCTCAATAATACATATATAGGGAAAAAGCCCGTCATAACCCATGATAATTCATGTTATAATTAACCTAATAACCAAATATAATTAAACGTCAGACACAATTAAACATCAAATATAATTAACATAAAACCGATCATAATCCGTCAAGAGTCGTATACTTTCATTCATATAATGCACACGACAGGAATTTAAGTGCCGGATTGCATAAAGGAATCGAACCCGAGAATATGCAATTCAAATTAAACATAATGTTATTAAATTATCTACTAACATAGAATTTGGTGGCTTGATATTAAACCTTCTGTTATTAGAAGTTATTAAGTTAATTAGTGTTATGCCTGAAAATATAAAACACGATAAAATAATACGTAATTTCCTAAGAATCCCGTGTTACTTTAAATAAATTAAGAAAACTCTTAATTCTGCTACAGCCTATTCGGCAGTTCAAAATCTGCATGTGAGCATTAAATATCATTTTGGGACAAGCGATGCGTTTTGCAACAAATATGTGCATTTCATCAATGATTTACCTGACATCTATGAGTGATCAAGTTATTAATTCCAAAAAAGGTCAATTCTCACTCATCAGTCGCAAGAGAAGTGATGTAAGTAATTAAAAAATCCAAATATAATTTTTAAAAAATAACAATCCGTATGGTTAAACATTGTAAAATTACTAAAGATATCAACTCCGCGGATATATTTGTTCATTGGCTATGTTTCTGCATAACAAAAGGAAGTAATTCTAATAATAAACATCATAATCATTCCTTTTTAACTTCAAAGCCTTATTGTTATTGTTGAATATATCATTCAAACTCCACATAAAATTCAAAAATAGTCAACTCACCCGGGGTGATGTAACTATCCGGGTTTTACGATGCCGGTATCTTGCAGATTTTGAAATTCTAACAGCATGTTTCGGCAGACCTGAAAAACAATAATTCAATTATTTTATAATGTTTTTTTTCTAATATTCTCTTGGTTCATCAACATATATATTTAAATCAACATTGAGGTGAAGGTCATGGAGTATATTTTAAAATATCTTCCTTTTTGTGATATACGTGTACTTTCTAGTATCAAAGATCTAAATATCTGTGATAATTAAAGGTATTCAAATGGTGTGGAAAACAAGTTGCAGACTAATTAAAAATGGAAAAAAAAAACCTAAATTTATGAGTCACTCTCAAAATAATAGAATACAAAAACACAATCTCGTTAACATATTTGGCATTCATTTTTGAGATTAAAAATTAAGAAAATGGAGTGTCTGAAAGCAACAACTTATTTGTTTCAGTTTAAAAAATGAAGGCAGAGTTGTTCATTGAAAATTGTATTAACTCTTTGCACTCGAGAGGTGCGTCTCGGTCAACACATTGTTTGGTGTGTGGAAATTCGATGTGCGGTGACAACTATTTATGATTATATCTTATTAATGTTTATGTGATCTTGTTTTTTCAAGTTCGTTCCTAAACACTGCCTATATAATTTTACAAAGATTATGTTATCTAGCTTTCAAACTACGTAAGAATTTCTTATCTAAGTGCAGCACCATTTAGGACTGCACCGTGGACTGCTGTTTCAGTTCGACCTTGACAGCCGTGGCAAAAGGACTAGATGTGTAACTAGTCAACCCTTATATTTCTTGCTTGTACTTCTTATCGAAATCATTCATTTGAAGGTCCTTATTTGTTAAAACTGATATTACACTGAGGATTAGACTTTTTTCTCCCCCACAATATTAATAAGCTTTCCATTCACTTATTACACCATTATTTTGTTAGCTTTACAATATTTAATACCATTAAGATAATATGTATAAAAAAACCTAGCAAAAGACATCAAACGACATAATATTGTGATACTTGTCCAGAAAAGCCAAACATGCATCTTGACAATTGTTACATGAAATATCATAACAAAGCAAAATTACAGACTTATGTTTGCGAAATTATCTTCATAAAGATGTAAATATACATTAAATATTAAAATATTAAAATTTCAATGTGTTAATTTGTGTGTGTGATCATTTTAAGGTAGAGGTAAGAAATTCACCAAAAGCGCTACCTAACGCTTCGAGTTGCTAATTAGTCCGAGCGGAAACGGTCTCGTGTGCAAAAGGTTAACGATTACATATAGATCAGTTTCATGGAATCCATTAGGCAATTTTTCGATGCAATCATTAAGGTGGATTTAATGATTCGAAAGTAAAACATAGACTTTAAATTATGAGACTGATCACAGAAACTTATGATAATTGAGTATACACAATATAGCTTCATGATAAGTTTTACAATCTCACTGGCTTTTTGCAAATACCTACTGAGTGAATTAGTGTCAGTGTCTGACCACCGCTGAACGTCAAACACTCTCACATGACACAAAACAGAGAGCCTCTAACCACTGCACGCTGGTACAACAGAAAGCTTTTAAATTTAGTCAATATGTGGACTTGAGGAATCAGATAATTATTGTACTATGCGATTCTATGGGTTGTGTGACATTTCACAATATGTAAATAATATTGTGAAATAGTGTCAAGTGTTTTACCTGGAACAGTTTATTTATTTTTACAATGATACTGATCCAACTTTTATATTTGAATCACTATATTCAATGTTGAAAAAAAATCTACCAACACAACTTGTGTGAAATGTCACAATACTTTCTTGCTACAGTAAATTCACAAATCTTTTAAAAATAAAAATAATATTTTTAACCCTACATCACTGTGTAAGTTGTCCGGTCAATGTGAAAATTAAATTTAGATCATAGATATAAACAAACAATGGATTATAAAAACATTCAAACTTTTGATAAATTAAATGAAATTAATTGCTGGTGAAAAATCATTTAAATGCACGACATAAAATTTTATAAGAGTCAAAACTCACCAGATGATACACATGCTGATCTTGTAGTCAGGTTTTCTGATGCCGGTAAATGGATCATTTGGAATAGCACAGCTTAAATTCTGACAGCAATATTCAGTGGCCCTGAAAAACGATGATTACATTTTAAAATTTCAGTTCACTAATGTTTTTTAAAAATATTTCATTGGATTAATTTGATACTGTTGTGAAAATTCTGGTAACTAATTTTTATATTCTATTCCATTACAAGACAAACACAATTTTTTTTATTATATTGAAGACTTTCATGAAGAAGTGGAACATTTTGCACCGTGTCTTGAGCCTAGCGGTACTCTTTATAATCTTGCAAACTCAAAAAGACAATAAACTGGGAACAAGCACAAGCCGAAAAAAGGAAGAATAATTACACAGGTTTTATCAAGTCGCAGACTAAATGTGAAAATTAAAAGACTGACCTTTTTCTAATATGTTATAACAATATTTACACTAGTTTCTCATTTCCTCGCCTGAAATAGAATTATTTTTAAACATACACATTTAAAAAAAACCTTTCTTTACGTACTATCTGTATTACATAACACATCTTTAGCTTACGGGCATACTGAAGAGAAATTTATACCTCTTATTATTATTTGTGTCAAAATTATTACATTTTCAAATATCAAACGAGCATTTCCTTGCTAAAAGCATTCATTTACATAAATTCTTACATATGGTAAGAGGTCATCTTAACAGGAAGGAGAAAATTACAACTGTTTGCCTGGATATTTGCATTAAAGAACTTCTTTGGACATATACACTATTTGTGGCATTTGCTGCCTATATTTAAAAGTCAATTGAATACTATGACAATAAGGATGTCATTCTAAGGTTAGATAGATTTTATCAAACTTTGTAGAAAATTACAGAGGAAAAAAATTGTATGACTATTATTTCGAATATATATTATTCTCAAAGTCATTAATCATTTTTCCACCAAATTCGACTATAAGATACAATCATGTCATTATGTCATGCATTTAGCATGACATAAAATTTTATAAAAGTCAAAACTCACCGGATGATACACATGCTGATCTAGTAGTCAGGTTTTCTGATGCCGGTAAATGAATCATTTGGAATAGCAGCTTAAATTCCGACAGCAATATTCAGTGGCCCTGAAAAACGATGATTACATTTTAACATTTCAGTTCACCAATGTTTTTTTTTTAATATTTTATAGGATTAATTTGATACTGTTGTGAAAATTCTAGTAACTAATTTTTATATTCTATTCCAATAAAAGACAAACATATATTTTTTTAATATTATTGAAGACTTTGTTGAAGAAATGGAACATTTTCCACTGTATGTCTTGAGCCTAGCGGTACATTTTATAGTCTTGTAAACTCAAAAAGACAATAAACTGGGGAAAAACACAGGCCTAAAAAAGAATGAAAAATTACACAAGTTGTATCAAGTCGCAGACTGAATGTGGAAATTAAAAGACTGACCTTTTTCTTATATGTTATAACAATAGGAAAAAAGGGAAAAAAGAACTTGTTTTGGTTAAACCTTAGTTATGACTGATAATATGGTATATGTAGCCTTTTATAAATACATATATTATTTCCTTACTTGTGTGAGATCTAGTTTCATGGGGTTGGGCTCACCGTCCTCAGGCCCTTGACCGGATCTTCCGATCGAACTTTCTCCAATATATCTTGAAGAGTTTCCGTGGTCCGAGTGCTGACGTCATCTTCCCGTGTACATCCTTCGCTTCCTCCTTTGATTACACGTTTGCCCATTGTCGGTACCTCATTTTCTCGCCTGAATTTTTAAAACATACACATTAAAATTAAAAAAAAAACCTTTGCTTACATACATTCTATATTACATAGCACATCTTTAGCTTAACGGCATACTGAAGAGAAATTTATACTTATCGTTATTTGTGTCAAAATTATTACATTTTCAAATATCAAACAAGGATTGCCTTGCTAAAAGCATTCATTTACATTATTCGTACGTATGATAAGAGATCATCTTAACAAGAAGGAGAAAATTACAACTGTTTGCCCGGATATTTGCATTAAAGAATTTCTTTGGACATATACACTATTTGTAGCATTTGCTGCCTATATTTAAAAGTCAATTGTATTCAATGATATTCTTATTGTCACTTTATTAAGTGACAATAAGAATATCATTCACAGGTCTTGATAATTTTTATTAAACTTTGTAGAAAATTACAAAGGAAAAATATTGCATTAACTGTTGTTAGTAACAACAAACAAACCGCAACACTGCCAAAGTCCAGCCCTCGCTAGATGCAGTGACCTCCTGGTTCGGGGAGTGGAGAATCAAAACGTACCCCTCCAAAAGCGAGGCCTTAAACTTCAAAATCCCTGACGCACAAACTTCCCCAGAGTACCGCATCACTCTGGACAACGTCCCCATATCGCGGAAAAATGTATCAAATACCTCGGCCTTACACTAGACTGCAAACTCTCCTGGACACCGCATAGATAGATGACCGTACAAAAAGCAAGAGCCGCTTCAGCTATACTCTCCGACAAAATCCTCTTCCAGATAACCATGATCTGTCCAATCCTCACTTTCACCGGCCCCATCTGGGCCTACGTCCCGCCTGAGAGACACAAGCCTCTCCAGGTAATCCAAAAAAAAAAAATTCGCAACTGGGTATTAAATGCCCCATGGTTCATCCAAAACATCCGACTCCACCGAGACTTCCAAACGATCAAAGAGGTCATCATAGACGTCGTTCACTCCTTCCAATTTTACAACCTCGAGGACAGCTTCTTCATAATGAAGGCCGAAAGCCGTTCCAGCAATCCCTGCCCTCTCTTACTTTTTATTTCGAATTTAAAATACACCTGCTTACTTTAGATACACTCCACTTATCATTAAATTTAAAAAAAAGAAATTAAAAAACCTGAAATTATGCAAAACTACATAAACTGTACATTGATACATTGTCAAAATTTTAATTTGACGAGATTATTATGGTATGGATTATTTGCTATAAAGAATAAAAATTTACAATATAATAAGGACTTACTTCATTGCTGTCAAACAGTTTTGAAAGTAGATAGAGGTTCATGCCAGATTTTCCAAACTCACTTACTTTTTTGCCAAAATGAGTGAAGGGGCACTTGTACTAAATTATTATATTAGATAACATCCGAGAACCTCCGAGCACTGCATGGATTCAATGAATGTGTGTTAGAAAACCTTTCCTGAAATTATAGTAGCATTTCAAGCGGCACGGCTGGAATGTCACGGAACTTAAATATTGTGATATACGAGGAAATGTTACCTGCCACTTGCAACAATTATTAATTTTTATTATACTACAAAAAGTAGGTACCTTTTGAAAAACAACGATAGGAAATTTCGTGACATGGTCATTTTTCGTAATAATATGTCAGAGATATACGCACTTCTAAAAATTGGTACTTAACACACACTCGAGGTTAATACGAGGCAATACTTACTTCCCGCCCTCCTGTTCCGAGCCCACCTCTGGCGCCCCCGTCTGTGTAGTCAGTGGCGTCATTGCACGGTCGGATTTAATCGCATTAGATTTAGACACTTTTAAAATATATTTAAACTTGGCAAAAACTTGTAATCACATTTATCTCTGCCGATCTAATTCATCGGTCCACTGATGGTAAAGCAGTGTAGACGATAATCTGTTCAAATCTCACACGACCGTCCAGTGCGACGAGATAATCGGAACTGACGCCGGTCACTTCAATGGGAAGCGGGAGTCTTGGCAGGAGGCGGGGAAATCTTCACTGGAAGCGGCGGGGAAGTCTCGGCCGCTACTGACTGCTCGGACGCAGCGCGGCAAGTGACGCTCGCAAAGGACCGGCTCCGGGACCGTTCGCAAAGTGCTTTCTTTGTCGATAAACATTGTGCGGATGGACGTGCTTTCGCGATTTCATTGAAATTGTCATAATTTGATTTTTAAATCGGGGAGAAATGTTTTATGCGTTGGGGTTGTGTGCTCAGAATAACTTGACAGAAGTTTATTGGTAACTTACTTTGATTCACTACCTACTGTCAGAATAAAAGCGTTAATTTTTTTATTCACAGTTTCTACATTACGATCGATCAAGTCATTTTGGAATTGTAAATGATTTTGTCTTTCGAGACGGCGGCTAATAAAGGAGACGTCTTTTTTTGTTATTGTGAGTAGGGATGATTAATTTTTTTTAATTCAAATTTCAGTGGAAATAACAAATCGAAAGGACTGTGGCACGTTAGGAATCTGCCGGTATAACTTCTTTTTATTTTATTCTAAATATACCTTTTTGAGGATCTCGTGTTCGGGGTAGCCATTTTACAGGAGATAATTTTTGCATTAGGTTGAATAATAGCTGGATTCAATATTTGCATCGACTGTAGAGAAACCTGAACGTAGTAAGAAAGCATTTAATAAATTTAACATGTCACTCTGGTGAATAATTCAAGTTTTTTTCAAATCTGAGAATCGTGGGTAACATATCGAATGAACAGAGTCAGATATATGATCGTTCTTTCTTGCCATGCCGTGGGGTTTTCCTTAGTAAATATCAGCATTGCAGGTGGGAAGACTCATTTTATAAACTTTACTCTTTTTGGTACTCTGATTTTCTGACAATTCATCTATCAGCTATTTGAGGATTGGTGAGAAAATATGAGTCAGAAGTAAATAAATCTGAAGATGATCTGGCGTTCGATGGTTATAGTTGCTCCTATAACAAGCATTAGACTGCGGTATCTGGATGATAAGTCAGAGAGAATTTTGATGAGAAGTAGCTAAAGTATATACCTGTCTGAAGGGTTCGGGAAAATGAGGACTAACTAATCTAATGGGTAATATAAACAATAGATTCAATATAAAAGTTGTTTAATTTTTAATACATCACCCAAGGTTAAACATATTCTCCTCCTGCAGCAGAAATAATTTTATTTAAATTATAAATAGATACACGTTGGTTTAACTTAATAGTAAATTATTACAGACTTGAGACTAGTAAATACGTCCTAGCTGAGAATAACGACAATTTCAAATAATCATTCCATACGCTGCACCTCGGACAGTGCCTTGAGCGTGTCATCTTTAAAAATGTTGTAAAAATCTAAAACACAATGCAGATCCAATGTCACACAGAACAAAAATATACTGATATTTTATCTGAATTAATTTTTTTTATTGAAAACCGAGATTCATTTTGAAGAGCTTTGTGTACTTTTTAGTTGAATTTTATCGATTCTAGTATGGAATGTAATATAAACCTCATAAACAATGTCATGATTAAACTTACTCCTATATAATGGGTAAGTGAATTGGTAAAGGTCAATATAGGAATCTTAGAATTAATTAAGCCTGATACAACTATTATGAAAAGCGAATATTCTCTAAGTAATCAATGCTTTGTGTATTTTCTACAAAATATTGCTATGTAGCATTGATTTACACATTTTAAAAATAGTAAAAAAAATTTTTTTTTTAAAGCAGCAGGGCTACATAGCAGAGCTATCTACCTATAATCACAAGAAGAATAGTGCCATGAGATTATTACGCTATAATATCATTTGCAGAAATAGATCTGTCAACATATTGTATTAAAATCATTAACTATTTAATTAAATTTATAGATTATAAGCTTATTAAAACATATTCGAGTCTAAATATAAATTGATAGCCCTGTTTTCTATACATTTCAATGTTGACAATAAAATAATATTTTTCTTAAATTGATAAAAAATAACATTATCAAAAAAACACCATCTACAATATAAATTCTTCATACTTATTATTGATTTATCATACAGTTAGGTTATTATTAGCAAGTGAAAAACATTTAAAATAGAATAAAAAATTCCATAATTATCAAATATGTTAACTATTAACAAAAAACCCTGTGAAAACTTTGTAAATAAATCTAAAATATCATCACTCTGGAGGTACATACTTGATTAACAAAATAAACGAGTTCATAATTTATAAAACCATTGTATATCCATTATCTTCTAAATAAGAGATACTTATGTCTATATTATTATATTTACTAATATGATTAGGCACATTAGTTCATATATAGAAGACGATTTAAAGAAACTCTCAGAAAAATATCATCGTGATTTGTGTGGGATCACATTAGTAAATATAATAAGCCCGTAATGGGTAATAAATACGCATCTGATTGACTGATCCATAACATTAATATATATATTATTATACATAAGAGATACTTATCTCTATATTCTTATAAATAAGAGATAATCACATCCATGTAGTAAACTTAATCACAACATTTTTATATTTATTGTTTAAGTTAATACTGAGAAATTACAACTTTGTATATAGAGACTCACACGATACAGTATAAATACTAAAATGATTTTCGTTAAAACAAGAAAATATAACATTTTTGTTTTTTAACAAATTACAAAGCCTCTGTGTATACTCACATTAGTCAAACATTAAAAAGTCAATAAATTTGAGAGCCTGTAGGGGAGACCCCAGGGGTCCTCGTCAATCTGATGCTCCCTTCCGGAATGTGCTGGCACCGTCGTTGCACACGACGAGGCCTAGTCTGGCCTAGTGCTGCTCCTCTCTTGGTCGTCATCCGTGCTCACCATTCGGCGGCCCTGGCGTTGAAGTCGCCGGCGAGGAGAACCTCGTCTGCGTTCGCCCTGATGTCTTCCTCGAGCGTGGCGAGGTACGCTTCGTATACTGCAAACGCCACGTTTGGCAAAACGTAGCAAGAGTACTCGCGTATGCCTCCGACCCGAATCCGGGTGAAGCCGTGCCCTATGGTGCCGATCTCTTCAATGGGGGTGTTGCCGGCTTTGGCTACTTCCACCACCCCTGTCGCGTCGGCCGTCCGTGTGGCGCTTGCCGGAGTGAGGTGCTGCTTGGAGGTGATCAAAACGTCCGAATCCAACTCCCGCGTTTTCTGCTCTAGCAGCGCCTGCGCCGCCCTTCAGTGGTTGAGGTTAATCTGCAGGATGCGCAGTGACATTGGTGTGCTTACAGTAGGCATTCAGGTACCTCCCGTATGCCTCGCACTGTCTGCTCCCTTGGGCGTGCTCACTTTTTTTTCCTTGTGTGGCGCACGTCTGGCACTTCGGCACTCTTTGGCCTTATGTCCAAGCCGGCCACAGGTGAAGCGGTGCTTGCTTTTGTCCTGGCCTCTGCATTGGTGCGCCGCGTGGCCGTAGCCGAGGCACCTGAAACATCTAGGGATGGTCGGGTGCTATCGCACCCAGCAACTCACCCGTCCAACTAGGATGATCTTTGCAGCGTCAATGGGGACGTCAGCTGGGCCTGTCCTAGTGCCGTTTCATGCCGGGAGGAACTTCACGGCTCTGAACATGTCCTGCGTGCATGTCGCTTGAGTCACTAACTCAGCGGCCGGCTCTTCTTCGCTCGTTGACTCATCGAGTGTAACTGAACTCGTATAAACAAGGATTTATTATGTTAATACTGAGAAAATACAGAGATTGAAATCCTCTTTGAGAATCTATAATCTAAAAAATCTGTTTAAAAAGACTTGATCACTATTGTAATCTGATGGTTGTAAATTCAAGACATCAAATGAGTGACCCGCGCTGAATTTGGATAGTAGAAAAATAATTTTTAATTATTACTTTCTTGGCCTATAGACTTTTTCAAAGGTGAACTATGCGCTATGGGTTGTCAGATCTAGGCACATATAGCTAACTATAACTAATATAGTCTTTTAAAAATATACCAACTATTCTAAGGCAGCTTAAATTTGCTTTTGATTGTTGTCTTTCGAGTTAGAGCTGCAGGTCGGCGGCACATCAGGGGTAAGACTGGATAGCTTGTTTGGACCAGGCTATCTTGGCATTGAATCTCTTGTAGGCAAATCTTGTAGACAGTCGATATCGCCTAATAATGTTTCTGGAATGGAAATGTAAAACCTCTTTTACACAGGAATATTATGTAAAAATAAATATTAATAATCTATGTAAAGATGATCCGCATTTTTAATACAAAATTCAGATTCATAAATTTGACATATGCAATCTGATAATAATTCAAAGTCCTGTCTTTAGGTATTGTTTGATGCACTCTGTGTGGAAAGCTTCGACTTGTGAAGTATTTCTAAAGCTCTGTTTTTTATTATACCTACTGTAAGTGTTGAAAAGATAAAATAGCGGGAGTCATTTCCAGACACTCGAGTAATAACATATTTTTTCAATATATCTAGGGATAAAACATTTTTAAGACCTAAATATTTAGAGTACATACCTTCTCCGTCTCTCAGTGCAAGGAGTCCGTAGTCCTAAGGGTTGGTAATTCTAGCGCGATGGGCAAGAGCCCTGCACAGGTCCCTAGCATGCGCCCCCGGTCTCCACGGTAAAGACACGCAGCACAAAACACCGGCCATTTCATCGGGAACCAGCACTGAATCAGTCATCTTTATTCAAATATGTAACGGTATAATGACTCCACTGTTACTTTACTTAAATTCAAAATAAGATGTTTAAAATAAGATTTTTACTGTCAATCATCATGACTCATGGATCCAATACCCAATGTTTACAACATAAAGAATATAATATTGTAACTATTCAATATAATCACATCACTCACATCTAAATTTTTATCCTGTTCAGACGCAGCCAGCTGCTTCAGCACAGCTACAGCTCCACAGACAGTAGTGAGGTAGTAGCCCCCCTCACCGGGCGGGGGGGAGCAAGCCGGCCTTGAGGTCGGACTCCAATTCGGCACCGCCCCACCCCAAGCCGGGCCTGCATGAGGACCGGCACCGGCAGAAAGTCGTCTGCTCCCAATGGACCGCCGCTATTAGACCCGCTGCCACCTGATTTCATCTAAAATACAATGTTATTTTAAAGAGTGGTCGAAAATACTTTATCTCTCTGCATTCTCTGTAGCTGGAGACACCCGAGTTTTATATACATATATATATATATATATATATATATATATATATATATATATATATATATATATAGTTTATCTTTCATTATTTCTGTCAACATTATTAAATTTTCAAATATCTAAGCATTTTCTTGTTAAAAACTCTTCACTTACATTATACGTACGGTAGTGAATTAACATTTGATAAGAAATTATCTTAACAGGATAGAGAAAATTACAACTGTTTGCCTGGATAATTACAATAACATTGAATGTTTGGTTGTTCTATTTCAAAATGAAGTACGGTGAGGCATTTGCTGCCTATATTTACCGGTCAATAGAATATTGTGACAGTAAGAACCTTATTCTAAGGTCTTGGTAATTTTTATTTAACTTTTGTTAAAAATTACCAAGGAAAAATATTGTGTTGACTGTTGTAATTTGGAATATTTAATTCTGTCATTAGACATTTTTCCATCAATATTCGATAATATGACATACAATCTGTAAGTACCTAACAAATTTCAAGAAAATATCTTGCGACTTACTATCTTCCGACTTACTTGCAACAACATATTTATAATGGATTTATTACGAGTTAATATAATAAATATATAATTCGAATGACTTTTTTATTGTCAAACATTTATAGTTATGATTGCTTTCTTACAAATTTCGTATCATCGGCTCTTTGACAGGATCCTATCCAGGATCGTTAGGAGGTTAGGATCCAGGTCGATTCCATTTGAACAAGTCGAAGAAAAATAATTCAGTCGTAAACTTGACGTCGAAATCTGTAAAACAAGGATATTAAATGTCGAGAAAAACTTGCAGCATCGAGTGACATTGTCGTACTTGCTCAGACAGGAGACTCGACGGGGAGACCGCGACAGTCACGGGAAGCTGCTCCGGGCCGGGGAAGCAGGACACCGAGCAGTTGTGAGGTAAGCCGTTTTCACCATGTTTACACTTGAATGCTTAAATGCATGGCTCGAAACATCGGATACAAAAGAAAAAAAAAGAAAACAGATTTACCTGCACACAAAGCGAGTGACGGTCACTAATTTGATTTCCTAGAAATTTCTTTACTTGACACATACGCGCGAGAACTACCATTGCTGCCAATGACAAAATAATTGGTGTTGTCATTGCTACCAATGACAACAAATCAACAGGTTGTCCCGAGAAAGCAACAGCGTAAAATATTTCAACAGGCCTGTGGGAAATGACACAATTCAGTATTTTTCGAACATCTACTATAATAATATTCATTGTGTGTGTGTGTATGTTAAATTTTTTGGTTCCCTTTAGAATATTGTAAAAGATACAACGCTGATTTTTTGCACGTAACTTTTTTTTTCACACAATTTGATTTTATATTCTCAGTACATATAAAGTGTTTAAAAATATTTCTTCAAATAATCATTTGAATCTACAACCAACCAAAGGAAGTGTGTTTTGTTTGTAACATATTTATGAACTTGTACTTATATATGAAAATCAACTATTTAGTTTCAATAGAGCTATCAATATATATAAATGTCACTCTTTAATCTGATCAATTTCCCGCGCACTACACTTTCACTATAGAAATTCAATTTTATAATTTGACATATATGAGACTTCATTCTGTAAAGTCGATCAAAATTAACGCTTGACGCCATCTGTTAATTATTGTTTTAACTTGCTTTAAAAAGTGACAAATTTGACAAACAGCCCAGAGAAGGAGTCTGTACATATTTACCTTTTTATAAATTATATACAATAGATATTTCAAGGCCTCAATAGATGTCTTAACTGTCAAATATCACTGACAGAAGCTGCACACTGCGCAGATCCTGCAGGACATCTTCAGTTTAGGCAGTGCTGGATGCGACAGAACCTCTGTCTGCTGCAAAGCCGGTCACCGCCGCTCTCTGCACAGGCCCTGCGGGGCATCTTCCGGGAGTCCTGGCTGGAAGCTGTCAGGCGAGCCGCCGGGCAAGTACTTTATTAACAATTTTTCCACTTACGCGATGTGAGAAAACTGAAATGAAAGGTCGTAAAAATGTTATGTAGACTGATAATACAAAATAAGTATCCAATATTGAATGTGTTTCAGGACTTGGGAGTCGCGCAGCCCTGGTCCCATGAAAGAGTTGCTGGAGACGTGGACAGGAAACGTTCTGCCCCAGGAACTGCGGCATTTGCTGCGAGGAGCGCTTGTGCCTCGCCTGGCTGCCGCCTGGGACTATGCCTCTGCATCACTGGGTACTGCCTTGATATGAGCTTGCTGGTATGTAACCTACTTAGTTTACTGATGATACTGTAGCGGTCAGTGCAAATACCGCAGGTAGAGACTTTCTAATTTTACAACAACCCTACAACCCCAGCCCCGTAGAGAGACGCAGGCACTCGACCGGTAACCACTAAACCGGTAAACACAGTCTGGTCCATCATCTTAATAAACGAATACGCCTTTTGATCAACATCCATAATCAACAGGCAATATAACATCAACGGCGAAAATACTATTGTACTACATAAATTAACTTTATATATCAACTAGAGGATGGTTGCTTGCTTGTTCTAGTTCTAATCTGCTTTTTACTAGGTGTTTAAATTATAATTTGCAGACAAATGTCATCTGAGACATTCCTTTTTAATATGAAAATATACTCTTAATATTATACATATCAAATCAAAATCATCGCATGTGTGTATTATTTTATTAATATGATTAGGCACATTAGTCAATGTATAGAAGATGATTTAAAGAAACTCTCAGAAAAATATCATCGTGATTTGTGTGGGATCACGATGATAATTTTCTGAGAGTTTCTTTAAATCATCTTCTATATATGAACTAATGTGCCTAATCATATAAGTAACAATATAATAAACCCATAATGGGTAATAAATACGCATCTGATTGACCGATCCATAAAATAGATACACATATTATTTTATTCAATAAATAAATAAAAAATTAAGTATCAATGCTTAAATAAAATAGACACTATCACTCTCGAGTAACACAAACAAACTCATAATTTATACAATGTAATCAAATAGTCATATCAAACCAACCAAATTTGTAGTGTTAATTTACAATGATTGATTCATTATTAATTGAAAAAACATGTATATTTAGTGATGAAAGTTCTGTATATAATCTAACTCTTATATCATTTTGTTAAAAATAATATCTGAAGAGAATAGATGAAAAGCAAACCCGCTATGATGTAGGATTTATGTGAACAAAGTAAATACCGTAGAAGTTTCGAGTGGGACACATCATTACTTGCCTTCATGACTTGCGGCCTGCTTCTCTTACATAGTGGCGTGGTATATATATTAATGTATGAAAATAGGCTCTTGAGTATATACAAAGCAGCATGGCACAAGAGATATTTTTGAAAATATTTAAATTCGCCTGACGACATCTGATTTTTCAAACATCAATGATAGAACCGGCGCGTCCACTGCTCACTGCACAGGTTCTGCAGGACATCTTCTTGAAATATATATTTTTGCTTCATGTATACTTCAAATGCAATGATACATAATATCAATATATGTGTTGAATCTCCTGTCGTCAGGAGGAACACTCGCTGGGCTCAGGGGAGTAGGCAGTGCTGGGCGGTCCCATGTGGGCATGGCTTGCGAGCTGGACGGCCATCTCTGCTGCGAAGCCGGCCTTCGCTGCTCACTGCACAGGCCCTGCAGGACGTCTTCTGGGAGGCCTGGCTGGAAGATGTCACGGGTGCCGCAGAGTTAGTTCTTTTCAAACATTTTTCCACGTACACGATGTAAAAAAAAAGCTATGAATTATATATGTTATAATACAAAATTGCATCGTAATTTTCACTAAAAGTTGTGCATAGCGACATCTGTTGGTTTTTGAAGCCTATAGAAGGAATCTGTACATTTTATCTTTTTTTATATTTATAAAAATTCGTTCATTCCTCAATAGATGTCTAATTAAGATATTGCCTAGCGACATCTGTTGGTTTTTGAAGCCTATAGAAGGAATTGTACATTTTAGCTTTTTTTTTATTTATAAAAATTCGTTCATTCCTCAATGGATGTCTAAATAAAATTTTGCTTAGCGACATCTGTTGGATTTTGATGATATTTGTTTTAAAAAATGAGAAATTCCAAGCAAATAGAAGGAATCTGTACATTTTTACTATTTTATGATTTATAAAAATTCGTTCATTCCTCAATAGATGTCTAATTCAGATATTACCTAGCGACATCTGTTGGTTTATATTTAAACTCTTTTTAGAAAGTGTCATAAATCACTGACAGGACCGACGCGTCCGCTGCTCACTGCACAGCCCTGCAGGACTTCCCGGGATTCTTGGCTGCAAGCTGTCACGCGAGCCGCGGAGATAGTACTTTATTAACATTTTTTTCTACGTGCAGGATGTTAAAAAATCGAATTAAAGGTCGTAAAAATGTCGTGTAGCCTGATAACACAAAATCAGTATCCAATATTTAATGTGATTCGGCACTTGTGAGTCGCGCAGCTCTGGTCCCATGAAAGAGTTGCTGGAGTCCTGGACAGGAAACGTTCTGCCCCAGAAACTGAGCTTGTGCCTCGCCTGGCTGCCGCTGCTGCCGCCTGGGACTATGCCTCTGCATCACTGGGTACTGCCCTGACGTGAGCTTGCAGGTATGTAACCTACTTAGTTTACAGATGATACTATTGTACCCTATAGTACTACATACATTCACTTTATATATCAACTAGAGGATGGATGCTTGCTTGTATTAGTTTTAATCTGCTTTTCACTAGTGTTTATCTTATAATTTGCTGACAAATGTCTTTAGAGACATTCCTTTTTATTATGGCAATATACTCTTAATATTAAACATATCGTGTGTGTTTTATTTTATTCATTAAATAAATAAAAAATAAAGTATAAATGCATAATTAATATAGGCACTATTGAATAACACAAACAAACTCAAAAATTATATAATGTAATCAAATAGTCATATCAAATCAACTTAATTTTGTAGTGTTATTGTAATTTGGAGTGTTTTTTTTTACTATTATTGATTAATTGTAAATTGAAACATGTTTAATAAGTGATAAAAGTTCACAAAATTATAAAAATATATGATTTAGCTTAAACCAGGCCGGCATAATACATTTGATTGAATAGTTAAATGACAAATGTGTGCTTTTCAGGTTCTTTACTGGATGAGAGTGTGTATCCGTCACTGTGCTCGCGGCTGGTGAGGGCACTGGCAATGGCTCTGCTCTGTTCTGCCGCATCCATGGGCAGGCGCGTGGGCGCTGGCCCTGCCGGCCTTGGCGCCCTCCCTTGTCTTGAAGAGTGCATGCAGACTATTCCCGTTAAACATGATTTCAGCCCTACAATTAGCTCACTGACTAGTTTCACATATGATACTCGTTGAAAATATATCAAAATAGAATATGAGTTGACCTTCATCCAAATAATCATATTGATTGTTGGGCACAATGATTACCTAACATCATTAAGAATGGCCACTACAATTTATTTTTTCATGTATTCAGTCTATAAATATGTCTATGACACTTTTATTAGTATGCTTTTGATTGTTTTTTTTTAACCTTCTGATTATGCTAAATTGTGCAGGACCTCGGGGACTGGTGTGCCGGCTGGGAACAGATTCTGGGAGCGCTGAACCGAGCACTACAGCCTCACCGGCTGTGTGGCTCAACCGCTGACCTCCTCATGCGCACATTGAGACCCATTACAGCTCCTGAAAGGTATGTCATGCTATCCTTATTACTCACCGGGCAGCCTCGGTTTGCCAGATTTGACGGTAATCCAGATGAAGTATTTATTGAGTTAGTTGAGTTAGTGAGTTGGGAATAGCACCTAGATTGCAGGACTTCCTTGTAAGATTTATTTTATTTTCATAATAAACACAATTCTTCACTGGAAATAGGTTTTTTTCAATAGAAAGTGCAGTTAAATAGAATTTTTATATAGCAAAACCTGTGCAGCACAGGCATAAGCTTAAGGATGGTATAATGTATGAAGTGATATATGATAGTGAAAATTTCGGTGAATCTTAGGTTTTGTATGAGGGTAGCAGTGCAGGAGGCGTCTTTTTTCTTCAAATTTAACATCCCAACTAGGTAAATAGTACCTGCAATGAAAATTGATTGAGGAGATAAATTATTTTCTTATCCAAGCAAATTACTTTAGATAATCACGTTATTAGTAGGAATTTGAACATTTTTATAATTTTATAATTAATACATTTGGTAATAGCACCTGGATTGGAAATGTTCCTTAATAGATTTATTTTATTTTCATAATAAACACAATTTCTCACAGGAAATAGCTTTTTTTCAATAGAAAGTGCAGTTTAATAGTAATTTTATATAGCAAAACCTGTGCAGCACAGGCATAAGCTTAAGGATGGTAAAATGTATGAAAATATTAATGAAATTGATAATTACAAGCAAATACCTTTAGATAATATCGTTTTTAGTAGGAATTTGAACATTTTTATAATTTCTATTGATACATTTGGTAATAGCACCTGGATTGGAAATCTCCCTAATAGATTTATTTTATTTTCATAATAATTACAATTTCTCACAGGAAATAGCTTTTTTTCAATAGAAAGTGCAGTTTAATAGTAATTTTATATAGCAAAACCTGTGCAGCACAGGCATAAGCTTTTTTTTTTTTTTTTTTTTTTTTTTTTTTTTTTTTTTTTTTTTACTGTCGGCCCCGGGCAGCGCTGTGGTACTACTTCCGGGTGCCGACAGCTGGTCTTTTAATATATAATATAATCATTCATTCGTGAGGGGGAGTTTCCCAGGGAGCGCACTTTTCGCTGCTCCCCAGTCTGCCTCCCCTCCCTTCTATTAGTCTCTGGCATTCTTTGGTGCGCTGAAAAACATGAAAGCTGAAAAGCATGAAAAAGATGTCCCGTGCTCTTCAGCTCTCGATCCTTTTCAGCGCCGTTTTTGTCCTGTCCGTGGGCTTCTCCTCAGGTCGGAGCTCTGGAGGCTATTTGGCGTTGCCTCTCGAGCTCCTCCCTTCGGGTCATGGTCTTCTCGGCAAAGGAGACGACTCCGTCCCAAGCTCGCTGGTCCTTGAGCATGGACGGCACTAGCTCGTCCGCCGTCCAGACGATGCCAAGGCTGTTCCGGAGTCGCCATCGCTCCACTTCGGTCGCTCCGCAGTTGAAGAGGGCGTGCTCTGCGTCGTCGCTGTAGTCGTCGCACAGTGGGCAGCTCACGTCGACAGGTCGGCCAATCTTCTCGAGGTAGCTACCGAAGCAGCCGTGCCCCGAGAGGAGTTGGGTCAGCCTGTAGGTGACCTGGCCGTGTCGTCGCGAGATCCACGGGCGGATGTCCGGGATGAGCCTTCGCGTCCAGCGCCCTTTGGTGGATGCCGCCCATCGCTGTTGCCAAGTCTCGGTGACGTCTGCCCTCGCGCTGGTCCTTATAACAACGAGGTCTTCCTTCTGTTGTCTCGCCTCGTAGATCTTTTGGCGTTCTCGGGCCATCAGATCTACCGGCGGCATGCCAGCTATCACCAGAGCTGCGTCTCCCGAGATCGTGCGGTAGCCGCATATTATCCTGAGCGCTGCTCTGCGCTGGACGCTGGCCAACATATTCCTGTAGTGGGAGATCTCCATCGTGTTTGCCCACGTCTCCGCACCGTACAGGATCTGTGACATCGTCACGCTGGCCAGCAGTTTCCGTTTAGATTCCATCGGTCCTCCCACGTTGGGCAGCATTCTTGCTACTGCCTCAGTAGTTCCAGCAGCCTTCCGAGTAGTCCGTCGTATGTGGTCCGTGTACTTCAAAGAGGTGTCGAAGTACACGCCCAGATATCGGGCGGACCTCTGCGGGACTATTTGTGCCCCACCCACGGTGATGTTAGGTGTGGGGTACTTTCGTCTGCCACAGAGCATCACCGCTTCCGTCTTGTGGCAGGCGAGCTCTAATCTGTTCTCCGCAAGGCTGTGGGAGATTCTCCTGAGGGCTTCATTTGTTCTTGCCTCCAGTTCGTTGATCGTTTTCGCTGAGACGACAACGCCAATGTCGTCAGCGAATCCTATCTCCTCCGCTCCCTCCGGCAGCTCCGTGTTTAGTACCGCGTCGTACATCACATTCCACAGCAATGGTCCGAGGACGGAACCTTGCGGAACTCCGCACGTGAGGTGTCTCGCTGCTGGGGGGGCACCTGCTGTGGAGTAGCGGACGACACGGTCCTCGAAGTAGCTGGCGATGGTCCGGCGGAGGTAAGCAGATATGCGCTTTTTTTCCAGTGCTCCGAGAATGATGTCCCAAGAGGCACTGTTGAAGGCGTTTCTAACATCGAGGGTGATCAGGAGACAGTACTCGCGCGTGCACCGCGTCCCGGCGTTAGCTTCCTTCATCCTCCGGTGGACTCTGCTAATTGCGTCTGCAGTCGATCTGCCCCTGCGGAACCCGTATTGGGCGTCGGATAGTCCGCCGTTTTCCTCAATTTCTATTTCAAGTCTGACCTTGAGCAACCGCTCAAGCAGCTTGCCCAGTCCGTCCAACATGCATAGTGGTCTGTAGGACGAGGGCAGGCCTGCCGGTTTGCCTCCCTTGCGCGCCAGCACTAGGCGGGCTGTTTTCCAGCATCTCGGAAATGTGCGTTCGGCAAGGCACTGGTTGTATACAGCCAGCAGCGCTGAGGGATTTTCTCGCACGGCCAGTCTGATGGCTTCGTTCGGGATGCCATCTGGGCCGGGTGCTTTACCGTACGGAAGTCTTTTGGCCGCCTCCCGTAGTTCAGCCATGTTGAAAGGGTGGGCAACCTCTGTGGCAGCGTCAGGTATGGGGTTCATCATAGGAGGGCGAGTAGGGAATAGAGCGTCCAGGATCGTTTCCAACATCCCTGGCAGAGTTATCCCTGGAATTGCCTCCGGAATTCTTAATTTCTTCCTCACAATTCGATACGCCCTGCCCCAAGGGTCGTTATCGACTTGTAGGCAAAGGTCCTTCCAGCACTTCTCTTTGGCTGCCTTGATAGCGAATGCAAACGATTGTCTAGCAGCTTTGGCGTTGGCCATCTCCACGGTGCAATCGAGAGTGCCTGCTTTGCGACGTCGCTTGCGCTGGAGCGCACGTCTGGCAGCAATTGATGTTCTGCGTAGGGCTGCAATGTTGTCATTCCACCAGTATACAGGTCTTCTCGTGGGGTGGTTGCTTCTTCTTGGCATTGACTCGTCGCAGGCATCGCTTACTCGCTTGACCAGAGTTAGCGCTGCTTCTTCCAGGCTCCCTGCCTCGGTTTGCGGGTTGTTAGGCGTTGCAAATTTCTTAGAGAATCTGTCTAGATCCATCTTCGCCAGGTTCCAGGACGGTGTTCGATCTGGCGCTGATGTTGCATTGTATAGGGGGTTTCGGTCGAGGATTTCGTAAGAAATGTATAGATGGTCGCTCAACGACTCGTCTTCAAGAACCCTCCAACCTCGAAGCGCACGTGCAGTTCTAGGGCTCGCGAAGGTGACGTCAATCACTGACTCCGACGTTCTTCTCCGGAAAGTGCTGCTATCTCCCTCGTTGCATGTTACCAGACCAAGTCCAGCCGTCATATCTGCAAGTGCTGTGCCTCTTTTATCCGTTGTCCTCGAATTCCACTCCGCGGCCTTGGCGTTGAAATCGCCAGCGAGGAGTACCTCACCAGGGTGCGCCCTGATGTCTTGCTCAAGTTGGGCGAGGTACGCCTCGTATTCTGCCAATGTCACATTTGGTGAGATATAGCAGCTATACAGGCATAAGCTTAAGGATGGTAAAATGTATGAAAATATTAATGAAATTGATAATTACAAGCAAATACCTTTAGATAATATCGTTTTTAGTAGGAATTTGAACATTTTTATAATTTATATTGATACATTTGGTAATAGCACCTGGATTGGAAATCTTCTTTAATAGATTTATTTTATTTTCATAATAAACACAATTTCTCACAGGAAATAGCTTTTTTTCAATAGAAAGTGCAGTTTAATAGTAATTTTATATAGCAAAACCTGTGCAGCACAGGCATAAGCTTAAGGATGGTAAAATGTATGAAAATATTATTGATATTGATAATTACAAGCAAATACCTTTAGATAATATCATTTTTAGTAGGAATTTGAACATTTTTATAATTTCTATTGATACATTTGGTAATAGCACCTGGATTGGAAATCTTCCTTAATAGATTTATTTTATTTTCATAATAAACACAATTTCTCACAGGAAATAGCTTTTTTTCAATAGAAAGTGCAGTTTAATAGTAATTTTATATAGCAAAACCTGTGCAGCACAGGCATAAGCTTAAGGATGGTAAAATGTATGAAAATATTAATGAAATTGATAATTACAAGCAAATACCTTTAGATAATATCGTTTTTAGTAGGAATTTGAACATTTTTATAATTTTTATTAATCTATTTGGTCATAGCACCTGGATTGGAAATCTTCCATAATAGATTTATTTTTTTTTCATAATAAACACAATTTCTCACAGGAAATAGCTTTTTTTCAATAGAAAGTGCAGTTTAATAGTAATTTTATATAGCAAAACCTGTTTAGCACAGGCATAAGCTTAAGGATGGTAAAATGTATGAAAATATTAATGAAATTAATAATTACAAGCAAATACCTTTAGATAATATCGATTTTAGTAGGAATTTGAACATTTTTATAATTTCTATTGATACATTTGGTAATAGCACCTGGATTGGAAATCTTCCTTAATAGATTTATTTTATTTTCATAATAAACACAATTTCTCTCAGGAAATAGCTTTTTTTCAATAGAAAGTGCAGTTTAATAGTAATTTTATATAGCAAAACCTGTGCAGCACAGGCATAAGCTTAAGGATGGTAAAATGTATGAAAATATTAATGAAATTAATAATTACAAGCAAATACCTTTAGATAATATCGTTTTTAGTAGGAATTTGAACATTTTTATAATTTCTATTGATACATTTGGTAATAGCACCTGGATTGGAAATGTTCCTTAATAGATTTATTTTATTTTCATAATAAACACAATTTCTCACAGGAAATAGCTTTTTTTCAATAGAAAGTGCAGTTTAATAGTAATTTTATATAGCAAAACCTGTGCAGCACAGGCATAAGCTTAAGGATGGTAAAATGTATGAAAATATTAATGAAATTGATAATTACAAGCAAATACCTTTAGATAATATCGTTTTTAGTAGGAATTTGAACATTTTTATAATTTCTATTGATACATTTGGTAATAGCACCTGGATTGGAAATCTCCCTAATAGATTTATTTTATTTTCATAATAATTACAATTTCTCACAGGAAATAGCTTTTTTTCAATAGAAAGTGCAGTTTAATAGTAATTTTATATAGCAAAACCTGTGCAGCACAGGCATAAGCTTAAGGATGGTAAAATGTATGAAAATATTAATGAAATTGATAATTACAAGCAAATACCTTTAGATAATATCGTTTTTAGTAGGAATTTGAACATTTTTATAATTTATATTGATACATTTGGTAATAGCACCTGGATTGGAAATCTTCCTTAATAGATTTATTTTATTTTCATAATAAACACAATTTCTCTCAGGAAATAGCTTTTTTTCAATAGAAAGTGCAGTTTAATAGTAATTTTATATAGCAAAACCTGTGCAGCACAGGCATAAGCTTAAGGATGGTAAAATGTATGAAAATATTAATGAAATTGATAATTACAAGCAAATACCTTTAGATAATATCGTTTTTAGTAGGAATTTGAACATTTTTAAAATTTCTAATAATACATTTGGTAATAGCACCTGGATTGGAAATCTCCCTAATAGATTTATTTTATTTTCATAATAATTACAATTTCTCACAGGAAATAGCTTTTTTTCAGTAGAAAGTGCAGTTTAATAGTAATTTTATATAGCAAAACCTGTTTAGCACAGGCATAAGCTTAAGGATGGTAAAATGTATGAAAATATTAATGAAATTGATAATTACAAGCAAATACCTTTAGATAATATCGTTTTTAGTAGGAATTTGAACATTTTTATAATTTCTATTAATACATTTGGTAATAGCACCTGGATTGGATATCTTACTCTTACTTACTTTTGTCAGCTCATTGCTATGATAGGTAACGGCTTGACCATTTTCAAAATCCTGTGTGTCTTCACGTACCCAGGATATAGCAGTGTAAGATATTTACCGTGTCTCATCGAATCTTCCTTTTTATTCTATGGTTCAAACCTGGCATAAATTTTTAAACTGACCAAGATGGCATTAAAACGTCTCAAATGATCCTTAATAGGAGGATTTTAGTTCTCGTTTGGCTTGCTTCTCTACTATATTATATTCACCGCTTATATATAGGTCTTTCTAGTTCATGCAATAATTTTTTTTTATAGACATATAATATTAAACTTCTCAGATTTCAAAATAATTATTAAAAAACAGTAATTTCATTTATATTAGTAAATTTGAAACCATGTCATAAATGGTTAGATCTCAAATAGAATTTACTTTGAATCGTCCTCTCTGGGTTTCATTTATTATATTTTGTTAAATCAGTATCTCAATTTACAGTAGTGGTGCTTTTATCAGCTATTGATTTAATAATACTGTGTATCAACGTCTCAAATACTTAAATTACTTGCATTCATTCATGTCATGTGTCATCGCAACTCCAGTGGCACACTTTTATTCAATATTATAGAGCTGCAACTATTTCATACTTTTAAATAACAATCAAAACTCTCTCTCAGTTACATGGCTACGATGCAGTTAGAAGGTGCAAAATCAAATCCCACCTTTGAACCTTAAAATAATTTTGTTCACACCGTAAACCTTAATTAATAAAAATGTGCATTTAATAAATAATTGTTTGTAATAGTTTCCAGATCACGGCATCAGCAGTCACCGCGCGCGCCCCGTGAGCGCTACTCTCCCTCGTGCCTCGGATCACACTCCTGTGAACCTGAACAACCACGAACACCAACGCAGAAGCTGTCCCGTAACTCTTTCTGGAGAGAATCTTATGGTAAATACTTATTAATGTAATTCTCAGTGAGAAATATAATTCTTAAAATAATTTAGTCTTTTTTATCCAAAAAAACTAAGGGCAAAATTGCATATATTTTGAAATAGCATTGAATCAGTTTTTTCTTATGAATTTGTTGCCAATGTTGTAAGTGTTATAATTTGGTTATTTTGAATTTCAGTTATCGTGCAATGTATAAGTACCGGCCACAGAACCCCGACGAGTTGGAGCTGCAGGAAGGAGACACGGTGTATGTTCTGGAGAAATGCGACCGGCCAGGAAGGTGCTACTTGATGTCAAGAATCGCATTGTTCAAATGTGGGATAGAACTTTCTCAGCGAAATAAATGGGCTAGCAATGCAAACTGAGTTGCGCTAAGTTTGTCAAGTTAAAATAACTCTGATGATCACCGTCGCATTTTATACTTATGTAGATAGATAGGTACTGTAATTATGAATAAATATATACCAAAAACTAGCAGTTTATAATAAAGTCTTCTCTCATTTGTTACATTTACTGAATACAGTGTAAGGTAAATTGATAAGATTTTTACATAAATTTTACATAAATGTATGTTCGTTTACAATGCAGTTGAGATTAACTCCTGCCCCAGTACTAGCACTTTACGGAACTACGGTCGGTTCATCCCGCGTCTTACAATCTCATTCGATGTTCTGCAGAAGCCCTGCATCATCTGTTCACAATTTACTTATTTGATTTGCTATTTATGTTTTTAAGATTATTTTTCTATGATTATTTATAAATCGTTCAGCACCCATTGATCGCTTTGATTGTTGACAATACTAATGTTAATACATATAGCTATCTAACTTGTATTTAATAAATATTGTGTATTGTAAGTATTTTGTTAAATTAATTGTGAATAATTGTATGTACGTAGCTTTCTTTCCAAATATTTTAATAGTTTTTATCCAAAACTATTCACAATCATCAAATTGGTTTTAAAAAATATTGTATAGTTTTGTTATTTACTGTTAAAACTATAATAGCCGTTCAAGAGAATAATATATTCAAGTCTAATCAAATACCTAGCACCATTATTTGATTAATGTTTTTTTAACACATTTTCACCAAAAATATTTGCATTAGTTTTTTCTCATTATGAATGGATTTGTCGTGTAATGAGATTATATCACATTAGTCACAACACATGCGACGTAGACTGTTTTGCATAAGTTGGAAAACAGACGTGCGTAGATCTAGTCACTAGCCAAATGTAATGCTATCTATTAGTAACCTCCCAGAGTAAGACTGTGCAGCGTTCGAGACCCGGGGTGGAAAAATCTAAATATCTAAATCGCAGGAAAATTTTATAGAAGAATTTTATCCTCGCTGGATCCATACTTAATCGTAGATTTATTTATCTGCTTTAGAATAACTGTTACTGAAATGTGTTCTTCCAATAATCGTATGATAATTTATATATGTATATCAAGTAAACGTAATTTTCAAAACTGAATTTTAAAATAAACTACGTCCGAGTCTAGAAAGACAGTCAAGTCGCAATACTTGCAAACTCTGTTATACTTAAAATTTTAAACAAAGCAGTAGATTACACTTTCTTGTTGTATTCAAAAATTATATTTTCTCTAAACTGAAATACGGTAATTTATTTAGACTCGTAGATAATCTATACCAAATTTGCAAATGACAATGCAATATTTCGTTGATATTTTACCGATATTGATTGCCTGAACGAATTGACAAATATAAAGACAAATAATATTGATTTAACATCATTGGATGAATATACTTTACAACTGATTTTTGTCATTTAGGCATATATGTTTTTTATAAGTTATGTTAAATACGAAACCAAAAATATTGTCAACATATCATTTGAATGTAAATTATTTTATCTATTATCGTTTTGTTCTGTTAAGCCGGCGTGTAAGATTTAATTATTGTATGGATGTACAGTGCTTTTTACCTCTTATTTGTTCATTTAATATTTATTTTAATTTTGTAATACTCGATTCATTTCATCACAATAAATATTGTCTCTTTAAGATATCTGTATTATTGACTCTCCCATTCCCGTTCCCTCCGTGAGCGGGCGACGGCGGTAGACGCCGGAATGTGCGAAGGAAGGTTGGGTTGAAATTTTGAAAAAAATTAAAAAATATATACCTCCTGTGCCATGCTGCTCTCCTAATACAAAACCCAAGTATTCCAGAATGCGAAAAATGAAAAAATAAAAAAAATATTCACGCATATATCTCCTCGTGTATCATGCTGCCCTGATACTTTTTGGCCGATTTCGCAGGTTGGGTTGACTGAAAACTCTATGAAAACGACGTTTGCTTACATAATAACCGGATACAATCGAAACGCCCGCCTCCTTAGAGCAAAACGGAACGCATCCGACCGCTCGGTCCGCTATTCCCGAAAATTCCCGTCGTTTTCATAAAATTTTCGCTCGCCCGCTCGCCGTCTCGCGGCTTTGGCGGCAAAATTTCTTTCAATATTTATGTATATATTTATTTATCTACTCGACAGGCCTGCGACCCTGATACTTTTCATCGAAACCCCACGGTTGGGTTGAAATTTTGAAAAAAATTTAAAAATATATACCTCCTGTGCCATGCTGCTCTCCTAATACAAAACCCAAGTATTCCAGAATGCGAAAAATGAAAAAATAAAATATATATTCACGCATATATCTCCTCGTGTATTATGCTGCCCTGATACTTTTTGGCCGATTTCGCAGGTTGGGTTGACTGAAAACTCAAACTTCCTTGGGAGATGTTTTAATTTCATAATTAACACAATTCTACGCAGAAAATAACTCTTTTTCCATAGAAATTGCAGTTTATTAAGACTTTTAGTAAACACAACCTGCCGGACCCAGGCAAAAGTATTAGGATCGCAGAATGTATGAAGAGATATTTGAAATTGAAAAAGACCGCTGAAGTAAAACTTAGGTTGTGTATCAGGGCAGCAAAACGCTGCAGGAGGTAATATTTTTTCAAAATTACCAACCCAACTATGAAAATTGGGTAAAAAGTACCAGGATCGCAGACTGACTGAGGAGATAAATATTTTTTCATTCAAATAAGCCAAATACCTTAAGAAAATCATATTTTTAGTAGGAATTTGAAGATTTTTTCAATTCACGTCTTTATATCTGGGATAAGCTCCAGGATGGCAGGACTTCCTTGCGAGATGTTTAATTTTCATTATTAACACAATTCTTCACAGACAATGACTCTTTTTCAATAGAAATTGCAGTTTATTAAGACTTTTAGTAAACACAACTTGCCGGACCCAAGCAAAAGTATTAGGATTGCAGAATGTATGAAGAGATATTTGAAATTGAAAATGACTGTAGAAGTAAAACTTAGGTTTTGTATCAGGGCAGCAGAACCCTGCAGGAGGTAACTTTTTTCAAAATTACCAGCCCAACTATGGAAATTGGTTAAAAAGTACCAGGATCGCAGACTGACTGAGGAGATAAATATTTTTTCATTCAAATAAGCCAAATAAATCATATTTTTAGTAGGAATTTGAAGCTTTTTTCAATTCATGTCTTTATATCGGGGAATAGCTCCAGGATTGCAGGACTTCCTTGCGAGATGTTTTATTTTCATAATAAACACTATTCTTATTTTACATTTTTCAGAATAACCAAATAAATAAATCGAATTATTTCCATATTTTATTTATTCATTATATATTATCTTATATTGGATAAACAGTAATACATTTGTTTACAAAAATATAAAAGCCAATCACACAACTGCCTAAATAAATTATCAAAATGTTTCACGAGAACGTCCATGTTATTCAATCTTTAAAAATGCGCGTAGATTTCCAATTTAAAATAACCAATGCAGTGATTTGTTTTCAGTTTTCAAACTGCAACAGCAGATGTAATCATTATTGTTTTTGAGTTTATTTAATGAATAAACACATAAGTTATCATAGTATGAAGTCATTTTTAAGTCTTTAAAAAAAAAAAAAATTTGAGACGTCTTCGATGTGAGCTTTAGCATTAACAATATAATATGACTATCGAAAAACTTTGAGATAACGTTATCACTGCAAGGCCACATTTCCTGAACATTTTCATGCGAGATTAAGATATTTACTAATAAATGTTTGGAGGTGAGTATTATGGGAAAAATATTGCTTGACACTTAGTTTAAGTAAATAGCCGGTCGATAAGGTGTAATAGATCAAAATGACAGGGTTCATAACGTCACTTATTATCTAAAAAAGAGCTATTCGTATTAGAAGATTGTATTATATTCTACATACAACTAGGTCCTACTTTATTCTGTTAATATTACGAGAAAATTATCTTAGTACTCGGGTAACATAGATTAAGTTAGAATCCTGTCGTTATAAATAAAGTTCTTATTAGGTATTCTTGAAATTTTGCGAATTCTTGAAGATTTGAGGAAATGGTAAAAAAATTGTTTATCAAATTATGTAATATCAAATCCTTCTCATAAATGCACAACTTCAAACCAAAATCAAAATATTTGATAAAATCATATAAGCAATACATTACGTTATTATTCCAGGTTCATTATGTATCGGAATCGGGTAAAACTATAAAAAAATTAATTAGTCAGAAATCAAAATGATTGATAGTACATTTATATGGCGTGGACACGAATCACTTCTTGACCGTGTTGACATACTAATATTTCTATATATTAACTATCTCATTCTACCGTTCAATGACAATGTATCTCCACACAATATATTAATATCAAAAGATTAATTTATTACACATGAATAGTTAGTTAAATTTAATACATTTTTCCAAAATAAGCTATACAAGATTCAGTCATAAATATTAATAAAAAACTTAATAGAATAAATAACATTAAAATATTAGTTTAGTGCTAATTAATACAGGTAATATAAAATTAGGAAACGAGTTTGAAAATAGACATAGCAGAGATCTTTTCATGATGGTTGTTGATTTTGGTTAGCAATTTAACCTGCAAATGTATTTCAAACACATCTCCAAGTATAAATAAGCTTTTAAGCAAAAACTAGCAACAATATAGGTGTAATATTTAAAGTCAAAATGGTAGTATACAATATTTAGTAATAAGCATATTCATCAAATAAATTAGTCGTAATATTCAAAAAAAAAAACATACAAATCCTAAAGACAACAAAAACAATATGGCAAAAATATATTTTGAATAAAAATACAATAATAAATATAAATAGCATAGACGACACGAAAAGAGTTAATTTCTGGATGTTAAGCAGTCAAGTATTTTTTTCATAATAAATAAAGATATCAAAACTTATAGATAAATTAAGAGCAAACTAGGAAAAATCCAATGTTAATATATATATACACGGCAAAAAACTAAAAGTATTTTATTACATCAGAAATATTGAATATGTTAAAAAATCATCATTCGAAGTAGACACCATCAAAGAGAAAGCAAAACTGAGATTCTGAAAAATGCAACGGGAAAACCCATGCCTATTGTAGAGAGTGAAAAGAAGTAATAATGAGAAGACGCTTGACCGATGGTTTATGTATGTTTATGTAAATGTGTCTGCATTCTTTTGGTAAATAGTACAAATTTGAAGCTCTTTATAAAAAATATATATGCAAGAGATCCACAAAAAATATTTATTATCTTAATATATTAATGTACGCCTCAGTAAATTATCTAATTATTTAATGGTTTACTTTTGTATGTGAACATTTAAAAAAAATTAGATTACATCTTCATATAAATCCCTTGTAAATAATAATTGTTTAGTTTCTGCGAGATTGGAGTAACATCTGTGTTTATAAAAGTCAATTCCATTAAACCAAATCTCTTTGTTTTAACAAATAAACAAAAATATACTAAATAATTTTAAACAAGTTTTAAGTTTAGTATAGTTTTTGAATAATTTAGTTTTGTTAAACATATTATTCATATATATATATATATATATATATATATATATATATACACAGTGCTTGGAGTCTCCATTCATCTGTGCTGCGCTGCCGTTGGCATGGTTGGAAGATTCAGAAAGGCCGAGAGACTTGGACACAGATGATTAAAGACTGGAGGCTCGCTTGCGCTCCATCGTACGCTTCTTCAACTGGAAACATAAACACATATTTTTATGTACAAAAATCACAATCTTCGTTTCAAAATAAACATATGTAATAAAAAAAATACAATACCTCTTGCTCCTTCTTCAAACGCTTCTCGTCGTCTTCTTGTCTCCTCCGCGCAGCCTGGTTCTCAGCCTGGGCCTCAGAAAGGGAGGTCAGGAAAGCTTCCAAGGCTCCGAAGAACTCCTCAGGCTGGCTTGTAGCCGCATCTTCTCCAAAGAGACGCACCGCTCCCTCAAATCGAGACTTCATGTCCTGCAATATTTAAAAGAATTAAAAAAAGACCTTTCATAAATACATTATTTTCATTTTCAACTAAACCGGTTCTAGTTAACTACTGAAGATTGAAAGAGATAAAGACTCATGCAATCCCAAGTCTTCATGAAGGCCCCTATAGACTTATAAGAAAGTCTAAAGCAACTAACTTAAATTGCATGCTAGTGGACTACAAAGCTGTATCTTATGGTATAATAGGACATTAAGCAATTTATTTAATTTTACCTAATAATCAAATATAATGTTTTGTTTCCAATAAACTGTTATTTCTACAAAAAAATGTATTTTTAATAATATTTAAGAGAAAATCTGGGTTTGCATTGATTACTCGAATGAATCCATTGAATAAAGTCAAAACTATAAAAGAACACAAAGACTTAGATTAAAGACGTGAAGAGCAAACATCAACTGACCTGGAACTGATCCTCGAGCTCGGTGAACTTGCTATTGGAAGGCATCGTGGGGAGCTGAGTACGCTGGTAGTCCATCTCGCGGCGGGTGTCTCCCAGGCCCACTCGCAAGGTGGCCATGTCCTTCTCCGGCTGTCCCAGGGAAACCTTGGATGCTTCAAGCAGGAGCACAACCTTGAACTATTGAAATTTTATCAATTAATATATGTAAATTTATTTATTGTAATTGCAATAAATCATGTTTTATGTAAATATTAAATATTTTTAACAGAAAGTATTCGGTGGAACTCTATTATAATATTTATAAAAGTATGACAATAGTCATATAGACAATAGACGATACTGAGATGTGTGCTTTCTTCAACCGTTTCACGTAGAGTATAAAAATGAAAAATTTGAAACAATCACAATTTGATGCAAATGACTTAGAGTTTGTTGTTACCTTGGACTCCAGAACCTGCACGAGGTAGTGCAAGAGAGTGGTGTTACGAGCCTGGCTCGACTTTGTGTCAGCCAGTCGATTGAGAGATGCTGAATAAACCAAAGTTGAAATCATTATATTCAATTCATACAGCATAATATATACAGAAATTTATTTGTTTTAAATTCAAGACATATTTATCTTGAAAATCAATCAGATATATTTCGATATTTATAACAATCGATGGTAAATTACTGCACTTTGCAGTAATAAAATACTAGGGACCAATATTTCAACAACTCAATTTCATTTAATTACATATAGCTAAACAGTTTGAGGAGTGTCAGAGATGATTTGTAGAGTATACACAATTAGAGTATACACAGATAAAGTAAAACACAGATATTGCAGATGCGAAAGGGAGGGAACGTTTATAGACTAGGTGTTATTCTAAAGGGTTACGATTTTATATTATTTTTGACATTTTATCACACTACAAACTGGAAAAGCCGCTCCACACCCTCAACGAGGAACTCTGATGGCGCTCTGAAATCTAAACAATTTGATTTTATATGTTCAAAGTACAAATAAAGTGTTTAAAAATATTTCTTAAAATAATCATTTGAATCTACGACCAACCAAAGAAAGTGTGTTTTGTTTGTAACATATTTATGAAATTTCATTTTAGAAATCATGAACTTATATATGAAAATCAACTATTTAGTTTCCATAGAGCTATCAATATATATATAAATGTCACTCTTCATAAATCTGATCAATTTCCCGCGCACTTCACTTTTACGATAGAAATTCAATTTTATCATTTGACATATGCGAGTCTTCATTCTGTAAAGTCGATCAAAATTAACGCAAGATATTGCCTAGCGACATCTGTTGGTTTTTGAAGCCTATAGAAGGAATCTGTACATTTTATCTTTTTTTTTATTTATAAAAATTCGTTTATTCCTCAATAGATGTCTAATTAAGATATTGCCTAGCGACATCTGTTGGTTTTTGAAGCCTATAGAAGGAATCTGTACATTTTTTATTTTTTTTTATTTATAAAAATTCGTTCATTCCTCAATAGATGTCTAAATAAAATTTTGCTTAGCGACATCTGTTGGATTTTGATGATATTTGTTTTAAAAAATGAGAAATTCCAAGCAAATAGAAGGAATCTGTACATTTTTACTATGTTATGATTTATAAAAATTCGTTCATTCCTCAATAGATGTCTAATTCAGATATTACCTAGCGACATCTGTTGGTTTATATTTAAACTCTTTTTAAAAAGTGTCATAAATCACTGACAGGACCGACGCGTCCGCTGCTCACTGCACAGCCCTGCAGGACTTCCCGGGATTCTTGGCTGCAAGCTGTCACGCGAGCCGCGGAGATAGTACTTTATTAACATTTTTTTCTACGTACAGGATGTTAAAAAACCGAATTAAAGGTCGTAAAAATGTCGTGTAGCCTGATAACACAAAATCAGTATCCAATATTTAATGTGATTCAGCACTTGTGAGTCGCGCAGCTCTGGTCCCATGAAAGAGTTGCTGGAGTCCTGGACAGGAAACGTTCTGCCCCAGAAACTGAGCTTGTGCCTCGCCTGGCTGCCGCTGCTGCCGCCTGGGACTATGCCTCTGCATCACTGGGTACTGCCCTGACGTGAGCTTGCAGGTATGTAACCTACTTAGTTTACAGATGATACTATTGTACCCTATAGTACTACATACATTAACTTTATATATCAACTAGAGGATGGATGCTTGCTTGTATTAGTTTTAATCTGCTTTTCACTAGTGTTTAACTTATAATTTGCTGACAAATGTCTTTAGAGACATTCCTTTTTATTATGAAAATATACTCTTAATATTAAACATATCGTGTGTGTATTATTTTATTCATTAAATAAATTAAAAAATACAGTATAAATGCATAATTAATATAGGCACTATTGAATAACACAAACAAACTCTAAAATTATATAATGTAATCAAATAGTCATATCAAATCAACCTAATTTTATAGTGTTATTGTACTTTGGAGTGTTTTTATACAATAATTGATTCATTCTAAATTGAAACATGTTTATTAAGTGATAAAAGTTCACAAAATTATAAAATATATGATTTAGCTTAAACCAGGCTGGCATAATACATTTGATTGAATAGTTAAATGACAAATGTGTGCTTTTCAGGTTCTTTACTGGATGAGAGTGTGTATCCGTCACTGTGGTCGCGGCTGGTGAGGGCACTGGCAATGGCTCTGCTCTGTTCTGCCGCATCCATGGGCAGGCGCGTGGGCGCTGGCCCTGCCGGCCTTGGCGCCCTCCCTTGTCTTGAAGAGTGCATGCAGACTATTCCCGTTAAACATGATTTCAGCCCTACAGGTTAGCTCACTGACCGGTTTCACATATGATACCCGTTGAAAATATATCAAAATAGAATATGAGTTGACCTTAATCCAAATAATCATATTAATAGTTGGGCACAATGATTACCTAACATCATTAAGAACGGCCACTACAATTTATTTTTTCATGTATTCAGTCTATAAATATGTCTATGACACTTTTATTAGTATGCTTGTGATTGTTTTTTTTTTTACCTTCTGATTATGCTAAATTGTGCAGGACCTCGGGGACTGGTGTGCCGGCTGGGAACAGATTCTGGGAGCACTGAACCGAGCACTACAGCCCCACCGGCTGTGTGGCTCAACCGCTGACCTCCTCATGCGCACATTGAGACCCATTACAGCTCCTGAAAGGTATGTCATGCTATCCTTATTACTCACCAGGCAGCCTCGGTTTGCCAGATTTGACAGTAATCCGGATGAAGTATTTATTGAGTTAGTTGAGTTAGTGAGTTGGGTATAGCACCTAGATTGCAGGACTTCCTTGTAAGATTTATTTTATTTTCATAATAAACACAATTCTTCAGAGGAAATAGCTTTTTTCAATAGAATTGCAGTTGCATAAGAATTTTAGTAAGCACAACTTGTGCAGCACAGGCATAAGTTTTAGGATGGTATAATGTATGAAGTGATATATGATAGTGAAAATTTCGGTGAATCTTAGGTTTTGTATGAGGGTAGCAGTGCAGAAGGTGTCTTTTTTCTTCAAATTTAACATCCCAACTAGGTAAATAGTACCTGCAATGCAGATTGATTGAGGAGATAAATTATTTTCTTATCCAAGCAAATTACTTTAGATAATCACGTTATTAGTAGGAATTTGAACATTTTCATAATTAATATTAATACATCTGAAAATAGCACCGAGATTCCAGGACTTCCTTATAAAAGGTTTTATTTTCATAATAAACACAATTCTTCAGAGGAAATAGCTTTTTTTCAATAGAATTGCAGTTTCATAAGAATTTTAGTAAGCCCAACTTGTGCAGCACAGGCATAAGTTTTAGGATGGTATAATGTATGAAGTGATATATGAAATTGAAAATTTCGGTGAATCTTAGGTTTTGTATAGGATAGCAGTGTAGGAGGTGTCTTTTTTCTTCAAATTTAACATCCCAGTAAGGTATATAGTACCTGAAATTCAGATTGATCGAGGAGATAAATTATTTTTTAATCCAAGCAAATTACTTTAGATAATCACGTTTTTAGAAGGAATTTGAACATTTTTATAATTCATATTAATACAGATGAAAATAGCACCGAGATTGCAGGACTTCCTTATAAAAGGTTTTATTTTCATAATAAACACAATTTCTCACAGGAAATAGCTTTTTTTCAATAGAAAGTGCAGTTTAATAGGAATTTTATATAGCAAAACCAGTGCAGCACAGGCATAAGCTAATAGATGGTAGAATGTATGAAGATATAAATGAAATTGATAATTACAAGCAAATACCTTTAGATAATATCGTTTTTAGTAGGAATTTGAACATTTTTATATTTTCTATTAATACATTTGGTAATAGCACCTGGATTGGAAATCTTCCTTGGTTAATTTATTTTATTTTCATAATAAACACAATTTCTCACAGGAAATAGCTTTTTTTCAATAGAAAGTGCAGTTTAATAGGAATTTTATATAGCAAAACCAGTGCAGCACAGGCATAAGCTTAAGGATGGTAGAATGTATGAACAGATATATGAAATTGAAAATTTCGGTGAATCTTAGGTTTTGTATGAGGATAGCAGTGCAGGAGGTGTCTTTTTTCTTCAAATTTAACATCCCAACTAGGTAAATAGTACCTGCAATGCAGATTGATTGAGGAGATAAATTATTTTCTTATCCAAGCAAATTACTTAAGATAATCACGTTATTAGTAGGAATTTGAACATTTTTATAATTAATATTAATACATCTGAAAATAGCTTCGAGATTGCAGGACTTCCTTAAAAAAGGTTTTATTTTTATAATAAACGAAATTCTTCAGAGGAAATAGCTTTTTTCAATAGAAAGAGCAAAAGTATGTATATGGATGGTTGAATGTATGAAAAGACATATGAAATTGAAAATTTTGGTGAATCTTAGGTTTTGTATGAGGATAGCAGTGCAGGAGGTGTTTTTTTTCTTTAAATTTAATATCCCGATTAGGGATACCGGGTAAATAGTACCAGCAGTGCAGACTGACCGAGGAGTTAAATATTTGATTATTCAAATAATTTCGTATGGAAAATAACGTTTTGATTAGGAATTTGAACATTTTTATATTTAATATTAATAGATATGAAAATAGCACCAGGATTGCAGGACTACCTTGGGAGATGTTTTATTTTCATAATAAACACAATTATTCAAAGGAAATAGCTTTTTTTCAATAGAAAGTGCAGTTTCATAAGAATTTTAGTAAGCACAACTTGTGCAGCACAGGCATAAGTTTTAGGATGTCATAATGTAGTAAGTGATATATGAAATTAAAAATTTCGGTGAATCTTAGGTTTTGTATAGGATAGCAGTGTAGGAGGTGTCTTTTATCTTCAAATTTAACATCCCAGTAAGGTATATAGTACCTGAAATTCAGATTGATCGAGGAGATAAATTATTTTTTAATCCAAGCAAATTACTTTAGATAATCACGTTTTTAGAAGGAATTTGAACATTTTTATAATTAATATTAATACATCTGGAAATAGCACCAGGATAGCAAGACTTCCTTGAAAGATGTTTAATATTCATAAAAAACACAATTCTTCAGAGGAAATAGCTTTTTTTCAATAGAAAGTGCAGTTTAATAGGAATTTTATATAGCAAAACCAGTGCAGCACAGGCATAAGCTAATGGATGGTAGAATGTATGAAGATATAAACGAAATTGATAATTACAAGCAAATGCCTTTGGATAATATCGTTTTTAGTAGGAATTTGAACATTTTTATATTTTCTATCAATACATTTGGTAATAGCACTAAGTATGGTAGAATGTATGAAGATATAAACGAAATTGATAATTACAAGCAAATGCCTTTAGATAATATCGTTTTTAGTAGGAATTTGAACATTTTTATATTTTCTATCAATACATTTGGTAATAGCACTTAAGTATGGTAGAATGTATGAAGATATAAACGAAATTGATAATTACAAGCAAATGCCTTTAGATAATATCGTTTTTAGTAGGAATTTGAACATTTTTATAATTTCTATCAATACATTTGGTAAAAGCACTTAAGTATGGTAGAATGTATGAAGATATAAACGAAATTGATAATTACAAGCAAATGCCTTTGGATAATATCGTTTTTAGTAGGAATTTGAACATTTTTATAATTTCTATCAATACATTTGGTAATAGCATTAAGTATGGTAGAATGTATGAAGATATAAACGAAATTGATAATTACATGCAAATGCCATTGGATAATATCGTTTTTAGTAGGAATTTGAACATTTTTATAATTTCTATCAATACATTTGGTAATAGCACTTAAGTATGGTAGAATGTATGAACATATAAACGATATTGATAATTACAAGCAAATGCCTTAGGATAATATCGTTTTTAGTAGGAATTTGAACATTTTTATATTTTCTATCAATACATTTGGTAATAGCACTAAGTATGGTAGAATGTATGAAGATATAAACGAAATTGATAATTACAAGCAAATGCCTTTAGATAATATCGTTTTTAGTAGGAATTTGAACATTTTTATATTTTCTATCAATACATTTGGTAATAGCACTTAAGTATGGTAGAATGTATGAAGATATAAACGAAATTGATAATTACAAGCAAATGCCTTTAGATAATATCGTTTTTAGTAGGAATTTGAACATTTTTATAATTTCTATCAATACATTTGGTAAAAGCACTTAAGTATGGTAGAATGTATGAAGATATAAACGAAATTGATAATTACAAGCAAATGCCTTTGGATAATATCGTTTTTAGTAGGAATTTGAACATTTTTATAATTTCTATCAATACATTTGGTAATAGCATTAAGTATGGTAGAATGTATGAAGATATAAACGAAATTGATAATTACATGCAAATGCCATTGGATAATATCGTTTTTAGTAGGAATTTGAACATTTTTATAATTTCTATCAATACATTTGGTAATAGCACTTAAGTATGGTAGAATGTATGAACATATAAACGATATTGATAATTACAAGCAAATGCCTTAGGATAATATCGTTTTTAGTAGGAATTTGAACATTTTTATAATTTCTATCAATACATTTGGTAATAGCACTTAAGTATGGTAGAATGTATGAAGATATAAACGAAATTGATAATTACATGCAAATGCCATTGGATAATATCGTTTTTAGTAGGAATTTGAACATTTTTATAATTTCTATCAATACATTTGGTAATAGCACTTAAGTATGGTAGAATGTATGAACATATAAACGATATTGATAATTACAAGCAAATGCCTTAGGATAATATCGTTTTTAGTAGGAATTTGAACATTTTTATAATTTCTATCAATACATTTGGTAATAGCACTTAAGTATGGTAGAATGTATGAACATATAAACGATATTGATAATTACAAGCAAATGCCTTAGGATAATATCGTTTTTAGTAGGAATTTGAACATTTTTATAATTTCTATCAATACATTTGGTAATAGCATTAAGAATGGTAGAATGTATGAAGATATTAACGAAATTGATAATTACAAGCAAATGCCTTTGGATAATATCGTTTTTAGTAGGAATTTGAACATTTTTATAATTTCTATCAATACATTTGGTAATAGCATTAAGTATCGTAGAATGTATGAAGATATAAACGAAATTGATAATTACAAGCAAATGCCTTTGGATAATATCGTTTTTAGTAGGAATTTGAACATTTTTATAATTTCTATCGATACATTTGGTAATAGCACTTAAGTATGGTAGAATGTATGAAGATATAAACGAAATTGATAATTACAAGCAAATGCCTTTGGATAATATCGTTTTTAGTAGGAATTTGAACATTTTTATAATTTCTATCAATACATTTGGTAATAGCATTAAGTATCGTAGAATGTATGAAGATATAAACGAAATTGATAATTACAAGCAAATGCCTTTGGATAATATTGTTTTTAGTAGGAATTTGAACATTTTTATAATTTCTATCAATACATTTGGTAATAGCATTAAGTATGGTAGAATGTATGAAGATATAAACGAAATTGATAATTACATGCAAATGCCATTGGATAATATCGTTTTTAGTAGGAATTTGAACATTTTTATAATTTCTATCAATACATTTGGTAATAGCACTTAAGTATGGTAGAATGTATGAACATATAAACGATATTGATAATTACAAGCAAATGCCTTAGGATAATATCGTTTTTAGTAGGAATTTGAACATTTTTATAATTTCTATCAATACATTTGGTAATAGCATTAAGTATGGTAGAATGTATGAAGATATAAACGAAATTGATAATTACATGCAAATGCCATTGGATAATATCGTTTTTAGTAGGAATTTGAACATTTTTATAATTTCTATCAATACATTTGGTAATAGCACTTAAGTATGGTAGAATGTATGAACATATAAACGATATTGATAATTACAAGCAAATGCCTTAGGATAATATCGTTTTTAGTAGGAATTTGAACATTTTTATAATTTCTATCAATACATTTGGTAATAGCATTAAGAATGGTAGAATGTATGAAGATATTAACGAAATTGATAATTACAAGCAAATGCCTTTGGATAATATCGTTTTTAGTAGGAATTTGAACATTTTTATAATTTCTATCAATACATTTGGTAATAGCATTAAGTATCGTAGAATGTATGAAGATATAAACGAAATTGATAATTACAAGCAAATGCCTTTGGATAATATCGTTTTTAGTAGGAATTTGAACATTTTTATAATTTCTATCGATACATTTGGTAATAGCACTTAAGTATGGTAGAATGTATGAAGATATAAACGAAATTGATAATTACAAGCAAATGCCTTTGGATAATATCGTTTTTAGTAGGAATTTGAACATTTTTATAATTTCTATCAATACATTTGGTAATAGCATTAAGTATCGTAGAATGTATGAAGATATAAACGAAATTGATAATTACAAGCAAATGCCTTTGGATAATATTGTTTTTAGTAGGAATTTGAACATTTTTATAATTTCTATCAATACATTTGGTAATAGCATTAAGTATGGTAGAATGTATGAAGATATAAACGAAATTGATAATTACATGCAAATGCCATTGGATAATATCGTTTTTAGTAGGAATTTGAACATTTTTATAATTTCTATCAATACATTTGGTAATAGCACTTAAGTATGGTAGAATGTATGAACATATAAACGATATTGATAATTACAAGCAAATGCCTTAGGATAATATCGTTTTTAGTAGGAATTTGAACATTTTTATAATTTCTATCAATACATTTGGTAATAGCATTAAGTATGGTAGAATGTATGAAGATATAAACGAAATTGATAATTACATGCAAATGCCATTGGATAATATCGTTTTTAGTAGGAATTTGAACATTTTTATAATTTCTATCAATACATTTGGTAATTGCATTAAGTATAGTAGAATGTATGAAGATATAAACGAAATTGATAATTACAAGCAAATGCCTTTGGATAATATTGTTTTTAGTAGGAATTTGAACATTTTTATAATTTCTATCAATACATTTGGTAATAGCATTAAGTATGGTAGAATGTATGAAGATATAAACGAAATTGATAATTACATGCAAATGCCATTGGATAATATCGTTTTTAGTAGGAATTTGAACATTTTTATAATTTCTATCAATACATTTGGTAATAGCACTTAAGTATGGTAGAATGTATGAACATATAAACGATATTGATAATTACAAGCAAATGCCTTAGGATAATATCGTTTTTAGTAGGAATTTGAACATTTTTATAATTTCTATCAATACATTTGGTAATAGCATTAAGTATCGTAGAATGTATGAAGATATAAACGAAATTGATAATTACAAGCAAATGCCTTTGGATAAGATCGTTTTTAGTAGGAATTTGAACATTTTTATAATTTCTATCAATACATTTGGTAATAGCACTTAAGTATGGTAGAATGTATGGAGATATAAACGAAATTGATAATTACAAGCAAATGCCTTTGGATAATATCGTTTTTAGTAGGAATTTGAACATTTTTATAATTTCTATCAATACATTTGGTAATAGCATTAAGTATCGTAGAATGTATGAAGATATAAACGAAATTGATAATTACAAGCAAATGCCTTTGGATAATATTGTTTTTAGTAGGAATTTGAACATTTTTATAATTTCTATCAATACATTTGGTAATAGCATTAAGTATGGTAGAATGTATGAAGATATAAACGAAATTGATAATTACATGCAAATGCCATTGGATAATATCGTTTTTAGTAGGAATTTGAACATTTTTATAATTTCTATCAATACATTTGGTAATAGCACTTAAGTATGGTAGAATGTATGAACATATAAACGATATTGATAATTACAAGCAAATGCCTTAGGATAATATCGTTTTTAGTAGGAATTTGAACATTTTTATAATTTCTATCAATACATTTGGTAATAGCATTAAGTATCGTAGAATGTATGAAGATATAAACGAAATTGATAATTACAAGCAAATGCCTTTGGATAAGATCGTTTTTAGTAGGAATTTGAACATTTTTATAATTTCTATCAATACATTTGGTAATAGCACTTAAGTATGGTAGAATGTATGGAGATATAAACGAAATTGATAATTACAAGCAAATGCCTTTGGATAATATCGTTTTTAGTAGGAATTTGAACATTTTTATAATTTCTATCAATACATTTGGTAATAGCATTAAGTATCGTAGAATGTATGAAGATATAAACGAAATTGATAATTACAAGCAAATGCCTTTGGATAATATTGTTTTTAGTAGGAATTTGAACATTTTTATAATTTCTATCAATACATTTGGTAATAGCATTAAGTATGGTAGAATGTATGAAGATATAAACGAAATTGATAATTACATGCAAATGCCATTGGATAATATCGTTTTTAGTAGGAATTTGAACATTTTTATAATTTCTATCAATACATTTGGTAATAGCACTTAAGTATGGTAGAATGTATGAACATATAAACGATATTGATAATTACAAGCAAATGCCTTAGGATAATATCGTTTTTAGTAGGAATTTGAACATTTTTATAATTTCTATCAATACATTTGGTAATAGCATTAAGTATGGTAGAATGTATGAAGATATAAACGAAATTGATAATTACATGCAAATGCCATTGGATAATATCGTTTTTAGTAGGAATTTGAACATTTTTATAATTTCTATCAATACATTTGGTAATAGCACTTAAGTATGGTAGAATGTATGAACATATAAACGATATTGATAATTACAAGCAAATGCCTTAGGATAATATCGTTTTTAGTAGGAATTTGAACATTTTTATAATTTCTATCAATACATTTGGTAATAGCATTAAGAATGGTAGAATGTATGAAGATATTAACGAAATTGATAATTACAAGCAAATGCCTTTGGATAATATCGTTTTTAGTAGGAATTTGAACATTTTTATAATTTCTATCAATACATTTGGTAATAGCACTTAAGTATGGTAGAATGTATGAACATATAAACGATATTGATAATTACAAGCAAATGCCTTAGGATAATATCGTTTTTAGTAGGAATTTGAACATTTTTATAATTTCTATCAATACATTTGGTAATAGCATTAAGTATGGTAGAATGTATGAAGATATAAACGAAATTGATAATTACATGCAAATGCCATTGGATAATATCGTTTTTAGTAGGAATTTGAACATTTTTATAATTTCTATCAATACATTTGGTAATTGCATTAAGTATAGTAGAATGTATGAAGATATAAACGAAATTGATAATTACAAGCAAATGCCTTTGGATAATATTGTTTTTAGTAGGAATTTGAACATTTTTATAATTTCTATCAATACATTTGGTAATAGCATTAAGTATGGTAGAATGTATGAAGATATAAACGAAATTGATAATTACATGCAAATGCCATTGGATAATATCGTTTTTAGTAGGAATTTGAACATTTTTATAATTTCTATCAATACATTTGGTAATAGCATTAAGTATGGTAGAATGTATGAAGATATAAACGAAATTGATAATTACATGCAAATGCCATTGGATAATATCGTTTTTAGTAGGAATTTGAACATTTTTATAATTTCTATCAATACATTTGGTAATAGCACTTAAGTATGGTAGAATGTATGAACATATAAACGATATTGATAATTACAAGCAAATGCCTTAGGATAATATCGTTTTTAGTAGGAATTTGAACATTTTTATAATTTCTATCAATACATTTGGTAGAAGCATTAAGAATGGTAGAATGTATGAAGATATTAACGAAATTGATAATTACATGCAAATGCCTTTGGATAATATTGTTTTTAGTAGGAATTTGAACATTTTTATAATTTCTATCAATACATTTGGTAATAGCATTAAGTATGGTAGAATGTATGAAGATATAAACGAAATTGATAATTACATGCAAATGCCATTGGATAATATCGTTTTTAGTAGGAATTTGAACATTTTTATAATTTCTATCAATACATTTGGTAATAGCACTTAAGTATGGTAGAATGTATGAACATATAAACGAAATTGATAATTACAAGCAAATGCCTTTGGATTATATCGTTTTTAGTAGGAATTTGAACATTTTTATAATTTCTATCAATACATTTGGTAATAGCATTAAGTATGGTAGAATGTATGAAGATATAAACGAAATTGATAATTACAAGCAAATGCCTTTGGATAATATCGTTTTTAGTAGGAATTTGAACATTTTTATAATTTCTATTAATACATTTGGTAATAGCACTTAAGTATGGTAGAATGTATGGAGATATAAACGAAATTGATAATTACAAGCAAATGCCTTTGGATAATATCGTTTTTAGTAGGAATTTGAACATTTTTATAATTTCTATCAAAACATTTGGTAATAGCACTTTCAGTATGGTAGAATGTATGAAGATATAAACGAAATTGATAATTACATGCAAATGCCTTTGGATAATATCGTTTTTAGTAGGAATTTGAACATTTTTATAATTTCTATCAATACATTTGGTAATAGCACTTAAGTATGGTAGAATGTATGAACATATAATCGAAATTGATAATTACAAGCAAATGCCTTTGGATAATATCGTTTTTAGTAGGAATTTGAACATTTTTATAATTTCTATCAATACATTTGGTAAAAGCATTAAGTATCGTAGAATGTATGAAGATATAAACGAAATTGATAATTACAAGCAAATGCCTTTGGATAATATCGTTTTTAGTAGGAATTTGAACATTTTTATAATTTCTATCAATACATTTGGTAATAGCACTTAAGTATGGTAGAATGTATGAAGATATAAACGAAATTGATAATTACAAGCAAATGCCTTTGGATAATATCGTTTTTAGTAGGAATTTGAACATTTTTATAATTTCTATCAATACATTTGGTAATAGCACTTAAGTATGGTAGAATGTATGAAGATATAAACGAAATTGATAATTACAAGCAAATGCCTTTGGATAATATCGTTTTTAGTAGGAATTTGAACATTTTTATAATTTCTATCAATACATTTGGTAATAGCATTAAGTATCGTAGAATGTATGAAGATATAAACGAAATTGATAATTACAAGCAAATGCCTTTGGATAATATCGTTTTTAGTAGGAATTTGAACATTTTTATAATTTCTATCAAAACATTTGGTAATAGCACTTAAGTATGGTAGAATGTATGAACATATAAACGAAATTGATAATTACAAGCAAATGCCTTTGGATAATATCGTTTTTAGTAGGAATTTGAACATTTTTATAATTTCTATCAATACATTTGGTAATAGCACTTAAGTATGGTAGAATGTATTAAGATATAAACGAAATTGATAATTACAAGCAAATGCCTTTGGATAATATCGTTTTTAGTAGGAATTTGAACATTTTTATAATTTCTATCAATACATTTGGTAATAGCACTTAAGTATGGTAGAATGTATGAAGATATAAACGAAATTGATAATTACAAGCAAATGCCTTTGGATAATATCGTTTTTAGTAGGAATTTGAACATTTTTATAATTTCTATCAATACATTTGGTAATAGCATTAAGTATCGTAGAATGTATGAAGATATAAACGAAATTGATTATTACAAGCAAATGCCTTTGGATAATATCGTTTTTAGTAGGAATTTGAACATTTTTATAATTTCTATCAATACATTTGGTAATAGCATTAAGTATCGTAGAATGTATGAAGATATAAACGAAATTGATTATTACAAGCAAATGCCTTTGGATAATATCGTTTTTAGTAGGAATTTGAACATTTTTATAATTTCTATCAATACATTTGGTAATAGCATTAAGTATCGTAGAATGTATGAAGATATAAACGAAATTGATAATTACAAGCAAATGCCTTTGGATAATATCGTTTTTAGTAGGAATTTGAACATTTTTATAATTTCTATCAATACATTTGGTAATAGCACTTAAGTATGGTAGAATGTATGAAGATATAAACGAAATTGATAATTACAAGCAAATGCCTTTGGATAATATCGTTTTTAGTAGGAATTTGAACATTTTTATAATTTCTATCAATACATTTGGTAATAGCACTTAAGTATGGTAGAATGTATGAAGATATAAACGAAATTGATAATTACAAGCAAATGCCTTTGGATAATATCGTTTTTAGTAGGAATTTGAACATTTTTATAATTTCTATCAATACATTTGGTAATAGCATTAAGTATCGTAGAATGTATGAAGATATAAACGAAATTGATAATTACAAGCAAATGCCTTTGGATAATATCGTTTTTAGTAGGAATTTGAACATTTTTATAATTTCTATCAAAACATTTGGTAATAGCACTTAAGTATGGTAGAATGTATGAACATATAAACGAAATTGATAATTACAAGCAAATGCCTTTGGATAATATCGTTTTTAGTAGGAATTTGAACATTTTTATAATTTCTATTAATACATTTGGTAATGGCATTTAAGTATGGTAGAATGTATGGAGATATAAACGAAATTGATAATTACAAGCAAATGCCTTTGGATAATATCGTTTTTAGTAGGAATTTGAACATTTTTATAATTTCTATCAATACATTTGGTAATAGCACTTAAGTATGGTAGAATGTATGAAGATATAAACGAAATTGATAATTACAAACAAATGCCTTTGGATAATATCGTTTTTAGTAGGAATTTGAACATTTTTATAATTTCTATTAATACATTTGGTAATAGCACTAAAGTATGGTAGAATGTATGGAGATATAAACGAAATTGATAATTACAAGCAAATGCCTTAGGATAATATCGTTTTTAGTAGGAATTTGAACATTTTTATAATTTCTATTAATACATTTGGTAATAGCACTTAAGTATGGTAGAATGTATGGAGATATAAACGAAATTGATAATTACAAGCAAATGCCTTTGGATAATATCGTTTTTAGTAGGAATTTGAACATTTTTATAATTTCTATCAAAACATTTGGTAATAGCACTTAAGTATGGTAGAATGTATAAACATATAAACGAAATTGATAATTACAAGCAAATGCCTTTGGATAATATCGTTTTTAGTAGGAATTTGAACATTTTTATAATTTCTATTAATACATTTGGTAATAGCACTTAAGTATGGTAGAATGTATGGAGATATAAACGAAATTGATAATTACAAGCAAATGCCTTTGGATAATATCGTTTTTAGTAGGAATTTGAACATTTTTATAATTTCTATCAATACATTTGGTAATAGCACTTAAGTATGGTAGAATGTATGGAGATATAAACGATATTGATAATTACAAGCAAATGCCTTTGGATAATATCGTTTTTAGTAGGAATTTGAACATTTTTATAATTTCTATCAATACATTTGGTAATTGCATTAAGTATGGTAGAATGTATGAACATATAAACGATATTGATAATTACAAGCAAATGCCTTTGGATAATATCGTTTTTAGTAGGAATTTGAACATTTTTATAATTTCTATCAATACATTTGGTAATTGCATTAAGTATGGTAGAATGTATGAACATATAAACGATATTGATAATTACAAGCAAATGCCTTTGGATAATATCGTTTTTAGTAGGAATTTGAACATTTTTATAATTTCTATCAATACATTTGGTAATAGCACTTAAGTATGGTAGAATGTATGAACATATAAACGAAATTGATAATTACAAGCAAATGCCTTTGGATAATATCGTTTTTAGTAGGAATTTGAACATTTTTATAATTTCTATCAATACATTTGGTAATAGCATTAAGTATGGTAGAATGTATGAAGATATTAACGAAATTGATAATTACAAGCAAATGCCTTTGGATAATATCGTTTTTAGTAGGAATTTGAACATTTTTATAATTTCTATCAATACATTTGGTAATAGCATTAAGTATGGTAGAATGTATGAAGATATAAACGAAATTGATAATTACATGCAAATGCCATTGGATAATATCGTTTTTAGTAGGAATTTGAACATTTTTATAATTTCTATCAATACATTTGGTAATAGCACTTAAGTATGGTAGAATGTATGAACATATAAACGAAATTGATAATTACAAGCAAATGCCTTTGGATAATATCGTTTTTAGTAGGAATTAGAACATTTTTATAATTTCTATCAATACATTTGGTAATAGCATTAAGTATGGAAGAATGTATGAAGATATAAACGAAATTGATAATTACAAGCAAATGCCTTTGGATAATATCGTTTTTAGTAGGAATTTGAACATTTTTATAATTTCTACCAATACATTTGGTAATAGCATTAAGTATGGTAGAATGTATGAAGATATAAACGAAATTGATAATTACAAGCAAATGCCTTTGGATAATATCGTTTTTAGTAGGAATTTGAACATTTTTATAATTTCTATCAATACATTTGGTAATAGCACTTAAGTATGGTAGAATGTATGAAGATATAAACGAAATTGATAATTACAAGCAAATGCCTTTGGATAATATCGTTTTTAGTAGGAATTTGAACATTTTTATAATTTCTACCAATACATTTGGTAATAGCATTAAGTATGGTAGAATGTATGAAGATATAAACGAAATTGATAATTACAAGCAAATGCCTTTGGATAATATCGTTTTTAGTAGGAATTTGAACATTTTTATAATTTCTATCAATACATATGGTAGAAGCATTAAGAATGGTAGAATGTATGAAGATATTAACGAAATTGATAATTACATGCAAATGCCTTTGGATAATATCGTTTTTAGTAGGAATTTGAACATTTTTATAATTTCTACCAATACATTTGGTAATAGCATTAAGTATGGTAGAATGTATGAAGATATAAATGAAATTGTTAATTACAAGCAAATACCTTTAGATAATATCGTTTTTAGTAGGAATTTGAACATTTTTATAATTTCTATCAATACATTTGGTAAAAGCACTTAAGTATGGTAGAATGTATGAAGATATAAACGAAATTGATAATTACAAGCAAATGCCTTTGGATAATATCGTTTTTAGTAGGAATTTGAACATTTTTATAATTTCTATCAATACATTTGGTAAAAGCACTTAAGTATGGTAGAATGTATGAAGATATAAACGAAATTGATAATTACAAGCAAATGCCTTTGGATAATATCGTTTTTAGTAGGAATTTGAACATTTTTATAATTTCTATCAATACATTTGGTAATAGCATTAAGTATCGTAGAATGTATGAAGATATAAACGAAATTGATAATTACAAGCAAATGCCTTTGGATAAGATCGTTTTTAGTAGGAATTTGAACATTTTTATAATTTCTATTAATACATTTGGTAATAGCACTTAAGTATGGTAGAATGTATGGAGATATAAACGAAATTGATAATTACAAGCAAATGCCTTTGGATAATATCGTTTTTAGTAGGAATTTGAACTTTTTTATAATTTCTATCAATACATTTGGTAATAGCATTAAGTATCGTAGAATGTATGAAGATATAAACGAAATTGATAATTACAAGCAAATGCCTTTGGATAATATCGTTTTTAGTAGGAATTTGAACATTTTTATAATTTCTATTAATACATTTGGTAATAGCACTTAAGTATGGTAGAATGTATGAACATATAAACGAAATTGATAATTACAAGCAAATGCCTTTGGATAATATCGTTTTTAGTAGGAATTTGAACATTTTTATAATTTCTATCAATACATTTGGTAATAGCATTAAGTATCGTAGAATGTATGAAGATATAAACGAAATTGATAATTACAAGCAAATGCCTTTGGATAATATCGTTTTTAGTAGGAATTTGAACATTTTTATAATTTCTATCAAAACATTTGGTAATAGCACTTAAGTATGGTAGAATGTATAAACATGTAAACGAAATTGATAATTACAAGCAAATGCCTTTGGATAATATCGTTTTTAGTAGGAATTTGAACATTTTTATAATTTCTATCAATACATTTGGTAATAGCATTAAGTATGGTAGAATGTATGAAGATATAAACGAAATTGATAATTACAAGCAAATGCCTTTGGATAATATCGTTTTTAGTAGGAATTTGAACATTTTTATAATTTCTATCAATACATTTGGTAATAGCATTAAGTATCGTAGAATGTATGAAGATATAAACGAAATTGATAATTACAAGCAAATGCCTTTGGATAAAATCGTTTTTAGTAGGAATTTGAACATTTTTATAATTTCTATCAAAACATTTGGTAATAGCACTTAAGTATGGTAGAATGTATAAACATATAAACGAAATTGATAATTACAAGCAAATGCCTTTGGATAATATCGTTTTTAGTAGGAATTTGAACATTTTTATAATTTCTATCAATACATTTGGTAATAGCATTAAGTATGGTAGAATGTATGAAGATATAAACGAAATTGATAATTACAAGCAAATGCCTTTGGATAATATCGTTTTTAGTAGGAATTTGAACATTTTTATAATTTCTATCAAAACATTTGGTAATAGCACTTAAGTATGGTAGAATGTATAAACATATAAACGAAATTGATAATTACAAGCAAATGCCTTTGGATAATATCGTTTTTAGTAGGAATTTGAACATTTTTATAATTTCTATCAATACATTTGGTAATAGCATTAAGTATGGTAGAATGTATGAAGATATAAACGAAATTGATAATTACAAGCAAATGCCTTTGGATAATATCGTTTTTAGTAGGAATTTGAACATTTTTATAATTTCTATCAATACATTTGGTAATAGCACTTAAGTATGGTAGAATGTATAAACATATAAACGAAATTGATAATTACAAGCAAATGCCTTTGGATAATATCGTTTTTAGTAGGAATTTGAACATTTTTATAATTTCTATCAAAACATTTGGTAATAGCACTTAAGTATGGTAGAATGTATAAACATATAAACGAAATTGATAATTACAAGCAAATGCCTTTGGATAATATCGTTTTTAGTAGGAATTTGAACATTTTTATAATTTCTATCAATACATTTGGTAATAGCACTTAAGTATGGTAGAATGTATGAAGATATAAACGAAATTGATAATTACAAGCAAATGCCTTTGGATAATATCGTTTTTAGTAGGAATTTGAACATTTTTATAATTTCTATTAATACATTTGGTAATAGCACTTAAGTATGGTAGAATGTATGGAGATATAAACGAAATTGATAATTACAAGCAAATGCCTTTGGATAATATCGTTTTTAGTAGGAATTTGAACATTTTTATAATTTCTATTAATACATTTGGTAATAGCACTTAAGTATGGTAGAATGTATGGAGATATAAACGAAATTGATAATTACAAGCAAATGCCTTTGCATAATATCGTTTTTAGTAGGAATTTGAACATTTTTATAATTTCTACCAATTCATTTGGTAATAGCATTAAGTATGGTAGAATGTATGAAGATATAAACGAAATTGATAATTACAAGCAAATGCCTTTGGATAATATCGTTTTTAGTAGGAATTTGAACATTTTTATAATTTCTATTAATACATTTGGTAATAGCACTTAAGTATGGTAGAATGTATGGAGATATAAACGAAATTGATAATTACAAGCAAATGCCTTTGGATAATATCGTTTTTAGTAGGAATTTGAACATTTTTATAATTTCTATTAATACATTTGGTAATAGCACTTAAGTATGGTAGAATGTATGGAGATATAAACGAAATTGATAATTACAAGCAAATGCCTTTGGATAATATCGTTTTTAGTAGGAATTTGAACATTTTTATAATTTCTATCAATACATTTGGTAATAGCATTAAGAGTGGTAGAATGTATGAAGATATAAACGAAATTGTTAATTACAAGCAAATGCCTTTGCATAATATCGTTTTTAGTAGGAATTTGAACATTTTTATAATTTCTATCAATACATTTGGTAATAGCATTAAGAGTGGTAGATTGTATGAAGATATAATCGAAATTGTTAATTACAATTACAGTAAAAAAAGTTAACAAAATCACTAGATGTCTATAGTAGACACATGAAGAGTGACATCTATCGATGTGCTAAAATATCAATTAATTGATAGGAGATAAATTAGTTTCTATGCCTATGTTTTGAAGTATAATATGTAACTATTTCAAACTAGTAAGATGTAACAACGCAATATCTTAATAATATTTCGTCAGTAATACATCATACATTCAATATCAATATAAAAACCAATGTAAAAAAAGACATGGGACTAGTAAAAGGATTAGAGAATGACCGAAGTTAAATTGTTAAGTTCATACAAAAACACACTTCTTCAAAGTAAATTTAAGTCTCATGGGAGTTAATGTGAACCCCTTCAGGTTCAAATCAGGAGAGACAGGTAAAAAGAATAGGGAGGCAGAATGAATAAAGATATATATGAAATAAATATTTAAATATTTTAAGTAAGCAAATTCCTTTAGATAATCATGTTTTTAGTAGGAAATTGAAGATATTTATTATTCATATAAAATAGTATTTTTTCAATAGAAATTGAAGTTTAATAGGAATTTTAGTAAACACAAGCTGCCGAGCACAGGCAAAAGTATCAGGATCGCAGAATGTATGAAGAGATATTTGAAATTGACCGTAGAAATAAAGCTTAGGTTTTATATCAGGGCAGCAGAACGCTGCAGGCGGTAACTTTTTTTCAAATTTGTCAACACAATTATGGAAATTGGGTAAAAAGTACCAGGATTGCAGACTGACACTGAGGAGATAAATATTTTTTATTCAAGTAAGCGAATTACTCTAGAAAATCATGTTTTTAGTAGGAATATGAAGATTTTTTCAGTTCATGTCTTTATATCTGGGAATAGCTCCAGGATTGCAAGATGCCTTGCGAGATTGAATTCATATTTACATATCTGGGAATAGCACAAGATCGCAGACTGACTGAGGAGATAAATATTTTTTTATTGCAACGGCACAGGAGGCATATTTTTGAAAAATTTCACCCCAACTATGGAGTTTCGATGAAAAGATCGCAGACCTTTCGAGGAGATATATATATATATATATGTATATACATACAAGCAAGACGTTGGGCAGACGACGCAGGAGACGCCGGAATGTGAGACGCGTACGCGGTAGGAATGGGTCCAGGTTGAATCTACTGCCATCAGTTGAAATTCGCGTTGGAGTGCTCTCAGCAGGGGCTCAGGGGAGTAGGCAGTGCTGGGCGGTCCCACGCGGGCATGGCTTGCGGGCTGGACGGCACTGCCAGAACCGAGGCGTCTGCCATCTCTGCTGCCAAGCCGGTCGTTGCTGCTCACTGCACAGGCCCTGCAGGACGTCTTCTGGGAGCCCTGGCTGGAAGTTGTCACGTGTGCCGCAGAGTTAGTTCTTTATAAACATTTTTTCACGGTACACGATGTAAGAAAACTGAAATTATAGTTCTTAAAAATGTTATGATTTATATATATATGTTATAATACAAAATCGTATCGTAATTTTCATTTAAAGTTGTGCTTATATTCATCTGTTGGTTTTTGTTGACATTTGTTTCAAGAAATGACAAATTCCAAGCATTTTGAAGGAATCTGTACATTTTTACTATTTTATGATTTATAAAGATTCGTTCATTCCTCAAAAGATGTTTTATTAAGATATTGCCAAGCGACATCTGTTGTTTTTTAGTTAAACTCTTCTCAAAAAGTGTCATAAATCACTGACAGGACCGACGCGTCCGTTGCTCACAGCTCGACCCTGCAGGACTTCCTGGCAGCCTGGCCGGAAGCTGTCACGCGAGCCGCGTAGTTAGTACTTTATTAACATCTTTTTCTACGTACAGGATGTTATAAAACCGAATTAAAGGTCGTGAAAATGTCATGTAGCCTGATAACACAAAATCAGTATCCAACATTTAATGTGTTTCAGTACTTGTGAGTCGCGCTGCCCAGGTCCCATGAAAGAGTTGCTGGAGACATGGACAGGAAACGTTCTGCCCCAGGAACTGCGGCTTTTGCTGCGAGGAGCGCTTGTGCCTCGCCTGGGACCCCGCCGGAGACTATGCCCCTGCATCACTGGGTACTGCCCTGACATGAGCTTGCTGGTATGTAACCTACTTAGTTTACTGATGATACTAATGTACTCTATAGGACTACATAAATTAACTTTATATATCAAAGGAGGGTTGCTTGCTTTTACTAGTTCTAATCTGCTTTTTACTAGTGTTTAACATTTAATTTTCAGACAAATGTCTTCAGAGGCATTCCTTTTTATTATGAAAATTTACTCTTAATATTAGACATATCAAATCCAAATCCAAATGTGTATTATTCATTAAATATTCATTAATTATTCATTAAATAAATTAAAAATTAAGTATAAATGCATAATTAATATAAGCACTATCGAATAACACAAACATACTCATAAATTATATAATGTAATCAAACAGTCATATCAAACCATCTTAATTTGTAGTGTTATTGTAATTTATAGTGTTATTTTACTATTATTGATTTATTGTAAATAGAAACATGTTTATTTTGTGATAAAAGTTCACAAAATTATTAAATATATGATTTTGCTTAAACCGGCCCGGTATAATACATTTGATTGAATAGTTAAATGACAAATGTGTGCTTTTCAGGTATTTTACTGGATGAGAGTGTGTGGGCGCTGGTTTGCCGGCCTTGGCGCGCTCTCACACCCTCCCTCCTCGGGAGTGATGCAGGGTGCATGCAGGCTATTCCTGTTGAACATGATTCCAGCCCTACAGGTCATCTCTCTGACTGGTTTCACACATGATACACATTGAAAACAAATCAAAATAGAAAATGAGTTGACCATCATCCATAAAGTCATACTGATAGCTGGCCACAATGATTACCAGACATCATTAAGAATGGCCAATAAATTTTTTTTTTTCATGTATAAAGATGTCTATGACACATTAATTAGAATGCTTTTGAAGGTTTTTTTTTAACTTCTGATTATGCTTAATTGTGCAGAGTTTTGGGGACTGGTGTGCCAGGTGGGAACAGATTCTGGGAGCAAGCGCGCTAGCGGGAACCCTGAACCGAGCACTACAGCCCCGCCGGCTGCGCTGGCCACGTGGCTCAACCGTTGACCGCCTAATGCGCACATTGTGTCCCATTGCAACTCCTGAAAGGTATGTCATACTATCCTTATTTCTCACCAGGCAGGCTATATTTTTAATTTTATTAAATTAGTTTATGAATGAAAATCATATCCTATATTAATACATCTGAGAATAGCACCAAGATTGCAGAACTTCCTTGGGAGAAGTTTTATTTTCAAATTAACACAATTCTTCACAGGAAATAGCTTTTTTCCAATAGAAAGTGCAGTTTCATAAGAATTTTAGTAAGCACAACCTGTTCAGCACTGGCATAAGTCTAAGGATAGTAGAATGTATGAAGAGATATATGAAATTGAAAATTTTGGTGAATCTTAATTATTGTATGAGGATTGCAGTGCACAAGGTGTTTTTTTTCTTCAAATTTAACATCCCGATTACGGAAACTGGGTAAATAGTACCAGCAGTGCAGACTGACCGAGGAGATAAATATTTGATTATTCAACCAAATTCCTATAGAAAATCACGTTTTTAGTAGAAATTTACAGGAAATAGCTTAAAACAGGAAATAGCTTTTTTTCAGTAGAAAGTGCAAAAGTATGTATATGGATGGTAGAATGTATGAAATTGAATATTTTGGTGAATCCTAGATTTTGTTTCAGGATTTTCAGGAAATTTTTAAACTGACCAAGATGGCATTAAAATGTCTCAAATGATCCTCAATAGGAGGATTTTAGTTCTCATCGGGCTTGCTTCTCTACTATGTTATATCCACCGCTTATATATATAGGTTTTCCTAGTCCATGCAATATTTTTTTTTTATAGACAGCATACAATATTAAACTTCTCAGATTTCAAAATAATTATTAAAATACAATAATTTCATTTATATTAGTAAATTTGAAACCATGTCATAAATGGTAAGGTCTCAAATAAAATTTATTTTGAATCGTTCTCTCTGGGTTTCATTTATTATATTTTGTTTAATCAGTATCTCAATTTACAGTAGTGGTGCTTTTATCAGCTATTGATTTAATAATACTGTGTATCAACGTCTCAAATACTTAAATTACTTGCATTCATTCATGTCATGAGTCATCGCAACTCCAGTGGCACACTTTTATTCAATATTATAGAGCTGCAACTATTTCATACTTTTAAATAACAATCAAAACTCTCTCTCAGTTACATGGCTACGATGCAGTTAGAAGGTGCAAAATCAAATCCCACTTTTGAACCTTAAAATAATTTTGTTCACACCATAAACCTTAATTAATAAAAATGTGCATTTAATAAATAATTGTTTGTATTAATTTCCAGATCACGGCATCAGCAGTCACCGCGCGCGCCCCGTGAGTGCTACTCTCCCCCGTGCCTCGGATCACACTCCTGTGAACTTGAACAACCACAAGCCCCTCTATGTGGACACTAAAGCAGAAGCTGTCTCGTAAGTCTTGCTGGAGAGAGTCTTAAATACTTATTAATGTAATTCTCAGTGAGAAATATAATTCTTAAAATAATTTAGTCTTTTTATCCAAAAAAACTATGGGCGAAATTGCATATATTTCGAAATAGCATTGAATCAGTTTTTTCTTATGAATTTGTTGCCAATGTTGTAAGTGCTATAATTTGGTTATTTTAAATTCCAGTTATCGTGCAATGTATAAGTACCGGCCACAGAACCCCGACGAGTTGGGAGAAATGCGACGATAGATGGTACGTCGGCTCCAGCCAGCGCACCGGGCGCTTTGGCACCTTCCCGGGCAACTACGTGGAGAAGATCTGACCGCCTTAGGGCAGGCTCGGAGACAAGCTGCTCCCTCGTAAGGCAGCTCCAGCCAGGAAGGTGCTACTTGATGTCAAGAATCGCATTGTTCAAATGTGGGATAGAACTTTCTCGGCGAAATAAATGGGCTAGCAAAGCAAACTGAGTTGCGCTAAGTTTGTCAAGTTAAAATAACTCACCGTCGCATTTTATACTTATGTAGATAGATAGGTACTGTAATTATGAATAAATATATACCAAAAACTAGCAGTTTATAATAAAGTCTTCTCTCATTTGTTACATTTACTGAATACAGTGTAAAGTAAATTGATAAGATTTTTACATAAATTTTCTTATTAAACAATGTAATCAATAATATATGTACCTTCTTCTACTGTTAACGTGTTATGTTTGTTCATTTACAATGCAGTTGAAATTAACTCCTGCCCCAGTACTAGCAGTTATGTTTTTAAGATTATTTTTCTATGATTATTTATAAATCGTTCAGCACCCATTGGTCACTTTGATTGTTGACAGTACTAATGTTAATACATATAGCTATCTAACTTGTATTTAATAAATATTGTGTATTGTAAGGAAAAACCAAAATCTCATCTTATGATAACACCCTTAATATAGTCGGTCTAATTAACGGAATATGTATAAAATATATTTGTGAATATGAATGCCAATCGTTTGCGTAAGAAGAAAATATTTATTTTATTTTGTAACGCACAAAGTCTTAAATTATTTGCATAAAAGAATTGAATTTTTCTCAATCCATTTTTTAATTAGACATGTCTTTTTTTTTTTATTATTATCGATATTTTCCCAGTGTTCTCCGTACTTTTCCAATACACTTAAATAATAAATAATAAAAGCTAAAATAATTAGCTCTTTATTTATATGTATTTTAATTTGAGATCGGTGTGGCTTGATGAATATTATTTTAGAGTTCTTATACAAGAAGAGGTGATTGGCGGTGCTGATATTAAATAACTGTAAATTACAAAAAGTAGGCCATGAATGTTGTCCTTTCCATAATGTCGTCATGGAATATGTTATTGTAAAAACATATAAATGTTATAAAATATTATCACATCTTTAATGTAGAATACACAGTGTAATGTTTAATTTGCTTAGATCAGGATTTTTTATGGCATGTTTATTGTATCACGTGTCAGCTAAGCATACCTCGACCGGTCTGTACTTTTGTTTAAAAAATATTAAATTGTAAACACACAGCTGACAATTTAGGCATTGCCATTTTCTATACACTTGTATGAAAAAAGCTAATATGTAAGACTTTCACGGTTGGAGAGGTTCACCTGGTTAAGTGTGAAATTTAAACACAAAGTTATTTATATGTTTTTATAAATAGCGTTTTGTGTGTTAGAGTATTTTGTTAATTTAATTGTGAATAATTGTATGTACAAGCTTTCTTTCCAAAGATTTTAATAGTTTTTATCCAAAACTATTCACAATCATCAAATTGGTTTTAAAAAATATTGTATAGTTTTGTTATTTACTGTTAAAATTATAATAGCCGTTCAAGAGAATAATATATTCAAAGTCTAATCAAATACCTAGCACCATTATTTGACTAATGTTTTTTTAACACATTTTCACCAAAAATATTTGCATTAGTTTTTTCTCATTATGAATGGATTTGTCGTGTAATGAGATTATATCACATTAGTCACAACACATGCGACGTAGACTGTTTTGCATAAGTTGGAAAACAGACGTGCGTAGATCTAGTCACTAGCCAAATGTAATGCTATCTATTAGTAACCTCCCAGAGTAAGACTGTGCAGCGTTCGAGACCCGGGGTGGAAAAATCTAAATATCTAAATCGCAGGAAAATTTTATAGAAGAATTTTATCCTCGCTGGATCCATACTTAATCGTAGATTTATTTATCTGCTTTAGAATAACTGTTACTGAAATGTGTTCTTCCAATAATCGTATGATAATTTATATATGTATATCAAGTAAACGTAATTTTCAAAACTGAATTTTAAAATAAACTACGTCCGAGTCTAGAAAGACAGTCAAGTCGCAATACTTGCAAACTCTGTTATACTTAAAATTTTAAACAAAGCAGTAGATTACACTTTCTTGTTGTATTCAAAAATTATATTTTCTCTAAACTGAAATACGGTAATTTATTTAGACTCGTAGATAATCTATACCAAATTTTCAAATGACAATGCAATATTTCGTTGATATTTTACCGATATTGATTGCCTGAACGAATTGACAAATATAAAGACAAATAATATTGATTTAACATCATTGGATGAATATACTTTACAACTGATTTTTGTCATTTAGGCATATATGTTATTAATAAGTTATGTTAAATACGAAACCAAAAATATTGTCAACATATCATTTGAATGTTAATTATTTTATCTATTATCGTTTTGTTCTGTTAAGCCGGCGTGTAAGATTTAATTATTGTAAGGATGTACAGTGCTTTTTACCTCTTATTTGTTCATTTAATGTTTATTTTAATTTTGTAATACTCGATTCATTTCATCACAATAAATATTGTCTCTTTAAGATATCTGTATTATTGACTCTCCCATTCCCGTTCCCTCCGTGAGCGGGCGACGGCGGTAGACGCCGGAATGTGCGAAGGAAGGTTGGGTTGAAATATTGAAAAAAATTAAAAAATATATACCTCCTGTGCCATGCTGCTCTCCTAATACAAAACCCAAGTATTCCAGAATGCGAAAAATGAAAAAATAAAAAAAATATTCACGCATATATCTCCTCGTGTATCATGCTGCCCTGATACTTTTTGGCCGCTTTCGCAGGTTGGGTTGACTGAAAACTCTATGAAAACGACGTTTGCTTACATAATAACCGGATACAATCGAAACGCCCGCCTCCTTAGAGCAAAACGGAACGCATCCGACCGCTCGGTCCGCTATTCCCGAAAATTCCCGTCGTTTTCATAAAATTTTCGCTCGCCCGCTCGCCGTCTCGCGGCTTTGGCGGCAAAATTTCTTTCAATATTTATGTATATATTTATTTATCTACTCGACAGGCCTGCGACCCTGATACTTTTCATCGAAACCCCACGGTTGGGTTGAAATTTTGAAAAAAATTTAAAAATATATACCTCCTGTGCCATGCTGCTCTCCTAATACAAAACCCAAGTATTCCAGAATGCGAAAAATGAAAAAATAAAATATATATTCACGCATATATCTCCTCGTGTATTATGCTGCCCTGATACTTTTTGGCCGATTTCGCAGGTTGGGTTGACTGAAAACTCAAACTTCCTTGGGAGATGTTTTAATTTCATAATTAACACAATTCTACGCAGAAAATAACTCTTTTTCCATAGAAATTGCAGTTTATTAAGACTTTTAGTAAACACAACCTGCCGGACCCAGGCAAAAGTATTAGGATCGCAGAATGTATGAAGAGATATTTGAAATTGAAAAAGACCGCTGAAGTAAAACTTAGGTTGTGTATCAGGGCAGCAAAACGCTGCAGGAGGTAATATTTTTTCAAAATTACCAACCCAACTATGAAAATTGGGTAAAAAGTACCAGGATCGCAGACTGACTGAGGAGATAAATATTTTTTCATTCAAATAAGCCAAATACCTTAAGAAAATCATATTTTTAGTAGGAATTTGAAGATTTTTTCAATTCACGTCTTTATATCTGGGATAAGCTCCAGGATGGCAGGACTTCCTTGCGAGATGTTTAATTTTCATTATTAACACAATTCTTCACAGACAATGACTCTTTTTCAATAGAAATTGCAGTTTATTAAGACTTTTAGTAAACACAACTTGCCGGACCCAAGCAAAAGTATTAGGATTGCAGAATGTATGAAGAGATATTTGAAATTGAAAATGACTGTAGAAGTAAAACTTAGGTTTTGTATCAGGGCAGCAGAACCCTGCAGGAGGTAACTTTTTTCAAAATTACCAGCCCAACTATGGAAATTGGTTAAAAAGTACCAGGATCGCAGACTGACTGAGGAGATAAATATTTTTTCATTCAAATAAGCCAAATAAATCATATTTTTAGTAGGAATTTGAAGCTTTTTTCAATTCATGTCTTTATATCGGGGAATAGCTCCAGGATTGCAGGACTTCCTTGCGAGATGTTTTATTTTCATAATAAACACTATTCTTATTTTACATTTTTCAGAATAACCAAATAAATAAATCGAATTATTTCCATATTTTATTTATTCATTATATATTATCTTATATTGGATAAACAGTAATACATTTGTTTACAAAAATATAAAAGCCAATCACACAACTGCCTAAATAAATTATCAAAATGTTTCACGAGAACGTCCATGTTATTCAATCTTTAAAAATGCGCGTAGATTTCCAATTTAAAATAACCAATGCAGTGATTTGTTTTCAGTTTTCAAACTGCAACAGCAGATGTAATCATTATTGTTTTTGAGTTTATTTAATGAATAAACACATAAGTTATCATAGTATGAAGTCATTTTTAAGTCTTTAAAAAAAAAAAAAATTTGAGACGTCTTCGATGTGAGCTTTAGCATTAACAATATAATATGACTATCGAAAAACTTTGAGATAACGTTATCACTGCAAGGCCACATTTCCTGAACATTTTCATGCGAGATTAAGATATTTACTAATAAATGTTTGGAGGTGAGTATTATGGGAAAAATATTGCTTGACACTTAGTTTAAGTAAATAGCCGGTCGATAAGGTGTAATAGATCAAAATGACAGGGTTCATAACGTCACTTATTATCTAAAAAAGAGCTATTCGTATTAGAAGATTGTATTATATTCTACATACAACTAGGTCCTACTTTATTCTGTTAATATTACGAGAAAATTATCTTAGTACTCGGGTAACATAGATTAAGTTAGAATCCTGTCGTTATAAATAAAGTTCTTATTAGGTATTCTTGAAATTTTGCGAATTCTTGAAGATTTGAGGAAATGGTAAAAAAATTGTTTATCAAATTATGTAATATCAAATCCTTCTCATAAATGCACAACTTCAAACCAAAATCAAAATATTTGATAAAATCATATAAGCAATACATTACGTTATTATTCCAGGTTCATTATGTATCGGAATCGGGTAAAACTATAAAAAAATTAATTAGTCAGAAATCAAAATGATTGATAGTACATTTATATGGCGTGGACACGAATCACTTCTTGACCGTGTTGACATACTAATATTTCTATATATTAACTATCTCATTCTACCGTTCAATGACAATGTATCTCCACACAATATATTAATATCAAAAGATTAATTTATTACACATGAATAGTTAGTTAAATTTAATACATTTTTCCAAAATAAGCTATACAAGATTCAGTCATAAATATTAATAAAAAACTTAATAGAATAAATAACATTAAAATATTAGTTTAGTGCTAATTAATACAGGTAATATAAAATTAGGAAACGAGTTTGAAAATAGACATAGCAGAGATCTTTTCATGATGGTTGTTGATTTTGGTTAGCAATTTAACCTGCAAATGTATTTCAAACACATCTCCAAGTATAAATAAGCTTTTAAGCAAAAACTAGCAACAATATAGGTGTAATATTTAAAGTCAAAATGGTAGTATACAATATTTAGTAATAAGCATATTCATCAAATAAATTAGTCGTAATATTCAAAAAAAAAAACATACAAATCCTAAAGACAACAAAAACAATATGGCAAAAATATATTTTGAATAAAAATACAATAATAAATATAAATAGCATAGACGACACGAAAAGAGTTAATTTCTGGATGTTAAGCAGTCAAGTATTTTTTTCATAATAAATAAAGATATCAAAACTTATAGATAAATTAAGAGCAAACTAGGAAAAATCCAATATTAATATATATATACACGGCAAAAAACTAAAAGTATTTTATTACATCAGAAATATTGAATATGTTAAAAAATCATCATTCGAAGTAGACACCATCAAAGAGAAAGCAAAACTGAGATTCTGAAAAATGCAACGGGAAAACCCATGCCTATTGTAGAGAGTGAAAAGAAGTAATAATGAGAAGACGCTTGACCGATGGTTTATGTATGTTTATGTAAATGTGTCTGCATTCTTTTGGTAAATAGTACAAATTTGAAGCTCTTTATAAAAAATATATATGCAAGAGATCCACAAAAAATATTTATTATCTTAATATATTAATGTACGCCTCAGTAAATTATCTAATTATTTAATGGTTTACTTTTGTATGTGAACATTTAAAAAAAATTAGATTACATCTTCATATAAATCCCTTGTAAATAATAATTGTTTAGTTTCTGCGAGATTGGAGTAACATCTGTGTTTATAAAAGTCAATTCCATTAAACCAAATCTCTTTGTTTTAACAAATAAACAAAAATATACTAAATAATTTTAAACAAGTTTTAAGTTTAGTATAGTTTTTGAATAATTTAGTTTTGTTAAACATATTATTCATATATATATATATATATATATATATATATACACAGTGCTTGGAGTCTCCATTCATCTGTGCTGCGCTGCCGTTGGCATGGTTGGAAGATTCAGAAAGGCCGAGAGACTTGGACACAGATGATTAAAGACTGGAGGCTCGCTTGCGCTCCATCGTACGCTTCTTCAACTGGAAACATAAACACATATTTTTATGTACAAAAATCACAATCTTCGTTTCAAAATAAACATATGTAATAAAAAAAATACAATACCTCTTGCTCCTTCTTCAAACGCTTCTCGTCGTCTTCTTGTCTCCTCCGCGCAGCCTGGTTCTCAGCCTGGGCCTCAGAAAGGGAGGTCAGGAAAGCTTCCAAGGCTCCGAAGAACTCCTCAGGCTGGCTTGTAGCCGCATCTTCTCCAAAGAGACGCACCGCTCCCTCAAATCGAGACTTCATGTCCTGCAATATTTAAAAGAATTAAAAAAAGACCTTTCATAAATACATTATTTTCATTTTCAACTAAACCGGTTCTAGTTAACTACTGAAGATTGAAAGAGATAAAGACTCATGCAATCCCAAGTCTTCATGAAGGCCCCTATAGACTTATAAGAAAGTCTAAAGCAACTAACTTAAATTGCATGCTAGTGGACTACAAAGCTGTATCTTATGGTATAATAGGACATTAAGCAATTTATTTAATTTTACCTAATAATCAAATATAATGTTTTGTTTCCAATAAACTGTTATTTCTACAAAAAAATGTATTTTTAATAATATTTAAGAGAAAATCTGGGTTTGCATTGATTACTCGAATGAATCCATTGAATAAAGTCAAAACTATAAAAGAACACAAAGACTTAGATTAAAGACGTGAAGAGCAAACATCAACTGACCTGGAACTGATCCTCGAGCTCGGTGAACTTGCTATTGGAAGGCATCGTGGGGAGCTGAGTACGCTGGTAGTCCATCTCGCGGCGGGTGTCTCCCAGGCCCACTCGCAAGGTGGCCATGTCCTTCTCCGGCTGTCCCAGGGAAACCTTGGATGCTTCAAGCAGGAGCACAACCTTGAACTATTGAAATTTTATCAATTAATATATGTAAATTTATTTATTGTAATTGCAATAAATCATGTTTTATGTAAATATTAAATATTTTTAACAGAAAGTATTCGGTGGAACTCTATTATAATATTTATAAAAGTATGACAATAGTCATATAGACAATAGACGATACTGAGATGTGTGCTTTCTTCAACCGTTTCACGTAGAGTATAAAAATGAAAAATTTGAAACAATCACAATTTGATGCAAATGACTTAGAGTTTGTTGTTACCTTGGACTCCAGAACCTGCACGAGGTAGTGCAAGAGAGTGGTGTTACGAGCCTGGCTCGACTTTGTGTCAGCCAGTCGATTGAGAGATGCTGAATAAACCAAAGTTGAAATCATTATATTCAATTCATACAGCATAATATATACAGAAATTTATTTGTTTTAAATTCAAGACATATTTATCTTGAAAATCAATCAGATATATTTCGATATTTATAACAATCGATGGTAAATTACTGCACTTTGCAGTAATAAAATACTAGGGACCAATATTTCAACAACTCAATTTCATTTAATTACATATAGCTAAACAGTTTGAGGAGTGTCAGAGATGATTTGTAGAGTATACACAATTAGAGTATACACAGATAAAGTAAAACACAGATATTGCAGATGCGAAAGGGAGGGAACGTTTATAGACTAGGTGTTATTCTAAAGGGTTACGATTTTATATTATTTTTGACATTTTATCACACTACAAACTGGAAAAGCCGCTCCACACCCTCAACGAGGAACTCTGATGGCGCTCTGAAATCTAAACAATTTGATTTTATATGTTCAAAGTACAAATAAAGTGTTTAAAAATATTTCTTAAAATAATCATTTGAATCTACGACCAACCAAAGAAAGTGTGTTTTGTTTGTAACATATTTATGAAATTTCATTTTAGAAATCATGAACTTATATATGAAAATCAACTATTTAGTTTCCATAGAGCTATCAATATATATATAAATGTCACTCTTCATAAATCTGATCAATTTCCCGCGCACTTCACTTTTACGATAGAAATTCAATTTTATCATTTGACATATGCGAGTCTTCATTCTGTAAAGTCGATCAAAATTAACGCAAGATATTGCCTAGCGACATCTGTTGGTTTTTGAAGCCTATAGAAGGAATCTGTACATTTTATCTTTTTTTTTATTTATAAAAATTCGTTCATTCCTCAATAGATGTCTAATTAAGATATTGCCTAGCGACATCTGTTGGTTTTTGAAGCCTATAGAAGGAATCTGTACATTTTTTATTTTTTTTTATTTATAAAAATTCGTTCATTCCTCAATAGATGTCTAAATAAAATTTTGCTTAGCGACATCTGTTGGATTTTGATGATATTTGTTTTAAAAAATGAGAAATTCCAAGCAAATAGAAGGAATCTGTACATTTTTACTATGTTATGATTTATAAAAATTCGTTCATTCCTCAATAGATGTCTAATTCAGATATTACCTAGCGACATCTGTTGGTTTATATTTAAACTCTTTTTAAAAAGTGTCATAAATCACTGACAGGACCGACGCGTCCGCTGCTCACTGCACAGCCCTGCAGGACTTCCCGGGATTCTTGGCTGCAAGCTGTCACGCGAGCCGCGGAGATAGTACTTTATTAACATTTTTTTCTACGTACAGGATGTTAAAAAACCGAATTAAAGGTCGTAAAAATGTCGTGTAGCCTGATAACACAAAATCAGTATCCAATATTTAATGTGATTCAGCACTTGTGAGTCGCGCAGCTCTGGTCCCATGAAAGAGTTGCTGGAGTCCTGGACAGGAAACGTTCTGCCCCAGAAACTGAGCTTGTGCCTCGCCTGGCTGCCGCTGCTGCCGCCTGGGACTATGCCTCTGCATCACTGGGTACTGCCCTGACGTGAGCTTGCAGGTATGTAACCTACTTAGTTTACAGATGATACTATTGTACCCTATAGTACTACATACATTAACTTTATATATCAACTAGAGGATGGATGCTTGCTTGTATTAGTTTTAATCTGCTTTTCACTAGTGTTTAACTTATAATTTGCTGACAAATGTCTTTAGAGACATTCCTTTTTATTATGAAAATATACTCTTAATATTAAACATATCGTGTGTGTATTATTTTATTCATTAAATAAATTAAAAAATACAGTATAAATGCATAATTAATATAGGCACTATTGAATAACACAAACAAACTCTAAAATTATATAATGTAATCAAATAGTCATATCAAATCAACCTAATTTTATAGTGTTATTGTACTTTGGAGTGTTTTTATACAATAATTGATTCATTCTAAATTGAAACATGTTTATTAAGTGATAAAAGTTCACAAAATTATAAAATATATGATTTAGCTTAAACCAGGCTGGCATAATACATTTGATTGAATAGTTAAATGACAAATGTGTGCTTTTCAGGTTCTTTACTGGATGAGAGTGTGTATCCGTCACTGTGGTCGCGGCTGGTGAGGGCACTGGCAATGGCTCTGCTCTGTTCTGCCGCATCCATGGGCAGGCGCGTGGGCGCTGGCCCTGCCGGCCTTGGCGCCCTCCCTTGTCTTGAAGAGTGCATGCAGACTATTCCCGTTAAACATGATTTCAGCCCTACAGGTTAGCTCACTGACCGGTTTCACATATGATACCCGTTGAAAATATATCAAAATAGAATATGAGTTGACCTTAATCCAAATAATCATATTAATAGTTGGGCACAATGATTACCTAACATCATTAAGAACGGCCACTACAATTTATTTTTTCATGTATTCAGTCTATAAATATGTCTATGACACTTTTATTAGTATGCTTGTGATTGTTTTTTTTTTTACCTTCTGATTATGCTAAATTGTGCAGGACCTCGGGGACTGGTGTGCCGGCTGGGAACAGATTCTGGGAGCACTGAACCGAGCACTACAGCCCCACCGGCTGTGTGGCTCAACCGCTGACCTCCTCATGCGCACATTGAGACCCATTACAGCTCCTGAAAGGTATGTCATGCTATCCTTATTACTCACCAGGCAGCCTCGGTTTGCCAGAATTGACAGTAATCCGGATGAAGTATTTATTGAGTTAGTTGAGTTAGTGAGTTGGGTATAGCACCTAGATTGCAGGACTTCCTTGTAAGATTTATTTTATTTTCATAATAAACACAATTCTTCAGAGGAAATAGCTTTTTTCAATAGAATTGCAGTTGCATAAGAATTTTAGTAAGCACAACTTGTGCAGCACAGGCATAAGTTTTAGGATGGTATAATGTATGAAGTGATATATGATAGTGAAAATTTCGGTGAATCTTAGGTTTTGTATGAGGGTAGCAGTGCAGAAGGTGTCTTTTTTCTTCAAATTTAACATCCCAACTAGGTAAATAGTACCTGCAATGCAGATTGATTGAGGAGATAAATTATTTTCTTATCCAAGCAAATTACTTTAGATAATCACGTTATTAGTAGGAATTTGAACATTTTCATAATTAATATTAATACATCTGAAAATAGCACCGAGATTCCAGGACTTCCTTATAAAAGGTTTTATTTTCATAATAAACACAATTCTTCAGAGGAAATAGCTTTTTTTCAATAGAATTGCAGTTTCATAAGAATTTTAGTAAGCCCAACTTGTGCAGCACAGGCATAAGTTTTAGGATGGTATAATGTATGAAGTGATATATGAAATTGAAAATTTCGGTGAATCTTAGGTTATGTATAGGATAGCAGTGTAGGAGGTGTCTTTTTTCTTCAAATTTAACATCCCAGTAAGGTATATAGTACCTGAAATTCAGATTGATCGAGGAGATAAATAATTTTTTAATCCAAGCAAATTACTTTAGATAATCACGTTTTTAGAAGGAATTTGAACATTTTTATAATTCATATTAATACAGATGAAAATAGCACCGAGATTGCAGGACTTCCTTATAAAAGGTTTTATTTTCATAATAAACACAATTTCTCACAGGAAATAGCTTTTTTTCAATAGAAAGTGCAGTTTAATAGGAATTTTATATAGCAAAACCAGTGCAGCACAGGCATAAGCTTAAGGATGGTAGAATGTATGAACAGATATATGAAATTGAAAATTTCGGTGAATCTTAGGTTTTGTATGAGGATAGCAGTGCAGGAGGTGTCTTTTTTCTTCAAATTTAACATCCCAACTAGGTAAATAGTACCTGCAATGCAGATTGATTGAGGAGATAAATTATTTTCTTATCCAAGCAAATTACTTTAGATAATCACGTTATTAGTAGGAATTTGAACATTTTTATAATTAATATTAATACATCTGAAAATAGCTTATATATAGTTAAACCAGGGCTTGGGTTATGCCAGGGCTTGAGTTAAGCCAGGGCTTGAGTTATGCCAGGGCTTGAGTTAAGCCAGGGCTTGAGTTATGCCAGGGCTTGAGTTATGCCAGGGCTTGAGTTATGCCAGGGCTTGAGTTAAACCAGGGCTTGAGTTATGCCAGGGCTTGGGTTATGCCAGGGCTTGAGTTAAGCCAAGGCTAGAGTTAATCCTGGGCTTAAGTTATGCCAGTGCTTGTATTAAGCCAGGGCTTGAGTTATGCCAGGAATTGAGTTAAACTAGGGCTTAAGTTAAGCAAGGGCTTGAGTTATGCCAGGGCTTGAGTTCAGCCGGGGCTTGAGTTAGGCTAGAGCTTGAGATGACTGGGTTTTGACCTGACCCAGAACTTGAGTAAGGCAAGGCGTTGAGTTGCCCCAGGGCTTAACCTGGGCCAAGACTTGAGTTGGCCCAGGAATTGAGCTGGCCTCGGGCTTGAGTTGACCCAGGGCTTGACCTGACCTAGAGCTTGAGTAAGGCTAGGTTTTGAGTTGTCCCAGGGCTTGATCTGACCCAGAGCTTGAGTAAGGCAAGGCTTTGAGTTAAGCCAAGGCTAAAGTTAATCCTGGGCTTAAATTATGCCAGTGCTTGAGTTAAGCCAGGGCGTAGGTTAAGCCAGGGCTTAGGTTTTACAAGGGCTTGTGTTAAGCCAGGGCTTGAGTTAGGCCAGGGCTTGAGTTAAATCCAGGGATTGAGTTAAGTCAGGGCTTGAGTTAAGCCGGGGCTTGAGTTAGGCTAGAGCTTGAGTTGACTAGGTCTTGACCTGACCCAGAACTTAAGTAAGGCAAGGCCTTGAGTTGCCCCAGGGCTTGACCTGGGCCAGGACTTGAGTTGGCTCTGAACTTGAGTTGGCCCAGGCCTTGATTTGACCAGGGCTTGACCTGACCCTAAGCTTGAGTAAAACAAAGCCTTGAGTTAATCCTGGGTTTAAGTTATGCAAGTGCTTGAGTTAATCCTGGGTTTAAGTTATGCCAGTGCTTGACTTAAGCCAGGGCTTAAGTTATGCCAGGGCTTGAGTTAAGCCAGGACTTGAGTTATTGCAGAGCTTGAGTTATGCCAGGCCTTGAGTTAGGCCAGGGCTTGAGCTGGCTTTGGGCTTAAGCTGGGCCAGGGCTTTGGCCGGGCCAGGGCTTAAGTTGGGCCTGGACTTAAGTTGGGCCAGGACTTGAGCTAGCCCTGGGCTTAGGCTGGGCCAGGCCTTTGGCTGGGTCAGGGCTTTGGCTAGGCCAGGGCTTATGTTGGGCCAGGACTTGAGTTTAGCTTGGATTTGAGTTGACCAGGGCTTATGTTTAGCCAGGCCTTGAGTTAGGTCAGAGCTTGAGTTGTGCCAGGACTTAAGTTGGGCCAGGACTTGAGCTGGCCCTGGGCTTAGGCTGGGTTAGGGCTTTGGCTAGGCCAGGGCTTAAGTTGGGCCAGGACTCGAGTTTGGCCAGGACATGAGTTGGCCAGGGCTTATGTTTGGCCAGGCCTTGAGTTAGGCATGAGCTTTTGATATCACGCGTTTTGCAACCCTCGTGTAGCGAGACCTCGAGGAGGTCTCTCCAACACGAATTGGGACAACATATATTCACCCCTAAGCCTTCCCTGCTACGGAGGGTTTCATTTTCTTTTACTGCGTCAATTTTCATTTCTGGCTATTTATTTCACTGCTTTAAATAAGATCGTGAAAAATAAGTACTTTTTATTCATCACTGGCCGTGAGTTTTATTTGCGGAAACTGCCTTTGATCTTCCCCGCCATTTCGGAAACTTCCCTACTTTCGCTAACTTCCTTTCCTAGAATGTAATCAAATTTTCATTTTTCTCCGATGAATGCCATTAGAGTATCTGCTTCCACCTCGTTTCTATAATACACACAAATCTTTGCTATTCTATTATCAATACAATCAATTTTAGTGTGAACGTATATTTTTTTATATTTAATTGACATTATGAATGTTTTATTCAATTTCTAAAATTTGTAATTTCTCGCCACATTTTTTACTATCTCAACAAAACTTACACGAATATGTCTGTATGTATTAAATATGAAGACTTTTCAAACATTTGATTATTCCAAAAAACTTTATGCATGAATGCTGGTATAAACTACGTGTCTTTGTTATCTGCAGTTCATTTTTCATTACAAAAGCGAACCGTTCCCAAATACCTCCATTACAAGTGCATTCGCCTTTGCAATAAAATTTGTAATAGCAGTTTAATTTTAGGTGCAACTTCAAACTGAGCATCAAATTAAATATGAATAATGCAATGCATTTATTATACATTCTTACTGTGCAAAAGTGATTATTTTTTATAACTCGGTCGGTATTCTAAGTGGACTCAAGTTGATAAATTAAGATAAAATTATAATAATTACATATATTTACAAAAATATTTAGCAGAAACTAACGCGGCGTATAAAACATATTGTAAAACAAATCAAACCTGTTATTTTTTTCAGCAGTCAAACCAGAGTTTCAGCTCAATTTTTATCTGCATGATAATATTATATAATATAAAATCTTCATAATGTATTAAGTTCAAGAATGACGATGTACAATTCGATGTACATTGTATTTTTGTCTACACTTTGAGTTTATTAGAATTATTTGCATAACTAGTTTTGGGTTTTAGTCATGCATCTGATGATGACCCGGTGTATAGGGTCGAAAATCTAGTTATGCAAATAATTCTAATAAACCCAAAGTGAAGACAAAAATACAATGATACTTTTTATCATTACTGTGGTAAAAGATATCTTAAAAAATTAAACAATATTTTTTTTGAACAAACATTAGTTTTGAAAAATCGTAATTTTTTCAAATTTTTCAACATCTTTACAACATTATTTGACCTAAAATAAAGAACGGTAATTTAATAATAAAAAGAATGGATAAATAAAATTATAAGCATTTTTAATATTCTGTTAAAAAAAAAAACAATTTTCAAAAAAGAAAAATAAATAAACAATAAAACAAATAAAATGCCACGCCCTGACCCGACTTAGCTCTGGTCCGACCAAGTCAAACTTGAAAAAAATCCAGCCAAAGGACGTCTTGGGGAAACCTATGGAATGCTTCATCGAAAACATCCTGTGAGTCCTTGCGTCAGGACCTAGGCCAGGACTTGAGCTGGCCCCGGGCTTGAGTTGACCCAGGGCTTGAGTAAGGCCAGGCCTTGAATTGACCAGGGCTTAACCTGAACCCAGAGCTTGAGTTAAGCCAGGGCTTGAGTTATGCCAGGGCTTGAGTTATGCCAGGGCTTGAGTTATGCCAGGGCTTGAGTTAAACCAGGGCTTGCGTTAATCCAGGGCTTGAGTTATGCCAGGGCTAGAGTTAAGCCAGGGCTTGAGTTAAACCAGGGCTTGAGTTAAACCAGGGCTTGAGTTATGCCAGGGCTTGAGTTATGCCAGGGCTTGAGTTATGCCAGGGCTTGAGTTAAGCCAGGGCTTGAGTTAAGCCAGGGCTTGAGTTAAGCCAGGGCTTGAGTTAAGCCAGGGCTTGAGTTAAACCAGGGCTTGAGTTAAACCAGGGCTTGAGTTATGCCAGGGCTTGAGTTAAGCCAGGGCTTGAGTTAAGCCAGGGCTTGAGTTAAACCAGGGCTTGAGTTAAGCCAGGGCTTGAGTTAAGCCAGGGCTTGAGTTAAGCCAGGGCTTGAGTTATGCCAGGGCTTGAGTTATGCCAGGGCTTGAGTTATGCCAGGGCTTGAGTTAAACCAGGGCTTGCGTTAATCCAGGGCTTGAGTTATGCCAGGGCTAGAGTTAAGCCAGGGCTTGAGTTAAACCAGGGCTTGAGTTAAACCAGGGCTTGAGTTATGCCAGGGCTTGAGTTATGCCAGGGCTTGAGTTATGCCAGGGCTTGAGTTAAGCCAGGGCTTGAGTTAAGCCAGGGCTTGAGTTAAGCCAGGGCTTGAGTTAAGCCAGGGCTTGAGTTAAACCAGGGCTTGAGTTAAACCAGGGCTTGAGTTATGCCAGGGCTTGAGTTAAGCCAGGGCTTGAGTTAAGCCAGGGCTTGAGTTAAACCAGGGCTTGAGTTAAGCCAGGGCTTGAGTTAAGCCAGGGCTTGAGTTAAGCCAGGGCTTGAGTTATGCCAGGGCTTGAGTTATGCCAGGGCTTGAGTTATGCCAGGGCTTGAGTTAAGCCAGGGCTTGAGTTATGCCAGGGCTTGAGTTATGCCAGGGCTTGAGTTATGCCAGGGCTTGAGTTAAACCAGGGCTTGAGTTATGCCAGGGCTTGAGTTATGCCAGGGCTTGAGTTATGCCAGGGCTTGAGTTATGCCAGGGCTTGAGTTATGCCAGGGCTTGAGTTAAGCCAGGGCTTGAGTTAAGCCAGGGCTTGAGTTAAGCCAGGGCTTGAGTTATGCCAGGGCTTGAGTTATGCCAGGGCTTGAGTTATGCCAGGGCTTGAGTTAAGCCAGGGCTTGAGTTATGCCAGGGCTTGAGTTATGCCAGGGCTTGAGTTATGCCAGGGCTTGAGTTAAACCAGGGCTTGAGTTATGCCAGGGCTTGAGTTAAGCCAGGGCTTGAGTTATGCCAGGGCTTGAGTTATGCCAGGGCTTGAGTTATGCCAGGGCTTGAGTTATGCCAGGGCTTGGGTTATGCCAGGGCTTGAGTTAAGCCAGGGCTTGAGTTAAACCAGGGCTTGAGTTATGCCAGGGCTTGAGTTATGCCAGGGCTTGAGTTTAGCCAGGGCTTGAGTTAAACTAGGGCTTGAGTTATGCCAGGGCTTGGGTTAAGCCAGGACTTGAGTGAGGCCAGGGCTTGAGTTAGGCCATGCTTTGAGTTAGGCCAGGGCTTGAGTTAGGCCAGAGCTTGAGCTGGCCCTGGGCTTAGGCTAGGCCAGGGCTTAGGCTAGGCCAGGGCTTTGGCCGTGCCAGGGCTTTTGTTTGGCCCGGCCTTGAGGTTAGGCTGAAGCTTGAGTTGGGTCAGGACTTAAGTTGGGTCAGGACTTGAGCTGGCCTTGGGTTTAGGCTGGGCCAGGGCTTTGGCTGGGCCAGGGCTTAAGATGGACTAGGGCTTTGAATTTGCCCAGGACAAGAGTTTGGTCAACACTTAAGTTCAGCCAGGACTTGAGTTTTGCCAGGTCTTGAGTTTGGCCTAGGTGTGAGTTAGGCCAGGGCTTGAGCTGGCCTTGGGCTTAGGCTGGGCCAGGGCTTTGGCCGGGCCAGGGCCTAAGTTGTACCTGGACTTAAGTTGGGCCAGGACTTGAGCTGGCCTTGGGTTTAGGCTGGGCCAGGGCTTTGGCTGGGCCAGGGCTTAAGATGGACTAGGGCTTTGAATTTGCCCAGGACAAGAGTTTGGTCAACACTTAAGTTCAGCCAGGACTTGAGTTTTGCCAGGTCTTGAGTTTGGCCTAGGTGTGAGTTAGGCCAGGGCTTGAGCTGGCCTTGGGCTTAGGCTGGGCCAGGGCTTTGGCCGGGCCAGGGCCTAAGTTGTACCTGGACTTAAGTTGGGCCAGGACTTGAGCTGGCTCTGGGCTTAGGCTGGGCCAGGCCTTTGGCTGAGCCAGGGCTTAAGTTGGGCTAGGGCTTTGAATTTGGCCAGGACTTGAGTTTGGCCAAGACTTGAGTTTTGCCAGGACTTGAGTTTGGCCAAGGCATGAGTTAGGCCAGGGCTTGAGCTGGCCCTGGGCTTAGGCTGAGCCAGGGCTTTGGCCGGGCCAGGGCCTAAGTTGTACCTGGACTTAAGTTGGGCCAGGACTTGAGCTGGCCCTGGGCTTAGGCTGGGCCAGGCCTTTGGCTGAGCCAGGGCTTATGTTGGGCCCAGGGCTTAAGTTGGGCTAGGGCTTTGAATTTGGCCAGGACTTGAGTTTGGCCAAGATTTGAGTTTTGCCAAGACTTGAGTTTGGCCAAGGCATGAGTTAGGCCAGGGCTTGAGCTGGCCCTGGGCTTAGGCTGGGCCAGGGCTTTGGCCGGGCCAGGGCTTAAGTTGTACCTGGACTTAAGTTGGGCCAGGACTTTAGTTGGTGACATCTGGTCACTTGGTGACATCACGGCTTGCTGGTGACGTCACGGCGGGTCGATGACGTCACGGCTGGTCGTTGACGTCACGGCCGCTTGATGACGTCACCGGCTGGCCGTGACGTCACCGTCGGTGACGTCACGGCGGGTCGATGACATCACGGCGGATCGGTGACGTCACGGCAAACCGGTGACGTCACGTCGGGTCGATGACGTCATGGTGAGTCGATGACGTCACGTCAATATAAATTTCAATGTAAAAAACCTGTTTATTTGAAAGCCACTCAATTGGTTCCAAAGTCGTCTCCCCTTGTACCTGAAATGTCAATTGCTCCTTTAGAATTTTATAAGAGGACAATTAACTTAAGTAATATCGTATTTGATGTTAAAGAACTCTATCTTTTAGACAAAGGATTTAAATATAGTATATCGCATAAAGTGTCATCTCGTCAATTAGAATCGTTAGCGGTAGACACAGAAATAGCTTTAACTAAAGCCTTAGCTAAATAAGCCTTACCCTAATTTACTTAAAACATATCACTCCAAATTTCATTAAGAAAGAACTAGAATCAGTGATTTACAAAAATATTGAACTCGACCAACTTCTTAATATAAAATATAAAGCCACGCTTTATAATTTAATTATAACCAATGCAGATAAAGGCATGTGAGTAGTCGTCCTGGGCAGGCAGGACTATTTGGATAATGTTTTCGCATTCTTAAATCCCTCAGATTTTATTACCCTCAAGTAAGATCATATTCTTAAATTGGCAAGTAGAGTCTGTAAACTCGTTAATAGCTGCAATGCCATATTTCCTAAAATCCCCCAAAAATTAGCATTGATCGTCATGAACCCTAGAGCCCCTCTACTTTACGGTCTACCCAAGATTCATAAAGTAAATGTCCCGATCAGACCGGTTGTCTCTTTTAACCATACTCCAACATCATTACTGTATTTTGTTTAAAGATTTAACTAACTTTAAACCTAAGCATGGTGTCATTAACTCATTAGACTTGGTAGATAAAATCAAGGACATACCTCTTCAAACAAACTATAAATTCATTTCACTAGATGTCACTAGTCTTTTTCCCAATATTCCTGTTAAGGAATCATTGGAAATTGTCCGTAATATTATGGAACAAAGTAAGCTGGGACCTATCGTAATAGATGAGATGTATCAGTTATTAGAAGCATGCTTAGACACTTACTATTTCAAATTCAATGATACAATTTACCAGCAACTTGAAGGCCTTCCTATTGGAAGTAACCTAAGTCCATTGATAGCAGAATGTTTCATGGATTCGTTTGAAGAGAAGTTACTAAAATCAAGCTGGGTTAAAAATATAATTAACTACTACAGGTATGTAGATGATATCTTGATTTGTTGGAGTGGAACAGAGAGACAATTGGACAAATTTGTAAATTTTGCAAAAATTGTTAATGAAGTACAATAAAATAAAACCAAATGGTTTTGGAGACTACGTTAATTTCACTATTAGCGAGAGCTCTTTCGCCGAACACGGCATCTTCAAGACTACTCAGCAATGGGGTTTCACAGCACCCAATAGAAGCATTTTTCCACATCAATTTGTAATGACTCATTTGAATTTCTGTTGAATTTGTTATGCATAATTTCGCTTTTTTCTGTATAGACTCAGTCTTGAGTGAGTCTATACAGAAAAAAGGAATGGAGTATTACAAAATAAATACCAGTTCCATTAGTTAATAAAGTACTTACTCGGCGGCTCGCCCGACAGCTTCCAGCCAGGACTCCCAGAAGACGTCCTGCAGGGCCTGTGCAGTGAGCAACGGTGACCGGCTTTGCAGCAGACGGCGGACGCGCCGGTTCTGTCGCATCCAGCACTGCCTACCCCCTCGAACCCCAGCTGAGTCCCCAGCACTCCGACGGGTGTTCTCCGGATGACAGTAGATTCAACACATATTTTTAAATTATACATATATCATTGCTATTCGAGTAAAGAGTAAATATTTTTATACAGTTGACAGCAAGTTAAAACAATATGCCAGAGTCCGAACCTGCGAGGGCGAGAGATCAGGTCGGGTGAGCTAGGAAACATCTATTGAGACCTTGAAATATCTTTATAATTTATAAAAAAGTAAGTATGTACAGATTCCTTCTCTAGGCTGTAGAAATTTGTTTAAACAATAATTAACAGATGATGTTAAGCGTTAATTTTGATCTTCTTTACAGAATGAAGTCTCCTAATTGTCAAATGATAAAATTGAATTTCTATAGTATATTTCAAGTGTGCGGGAAATTAATCAGATTAAAGAACCTATTGATAGCTCGATTGAAACCAAATAGTTGATTTTCATATAAGTACATGATTTCTAAAATGAAATTTCATAAATATGTTACAAACAAAACATACTTCCTTTGATTAGTTGTAGATTCAAATGATTATTTGAAGAAATATTTTATTTGTATTTTAAATATAAAATCAAATTGTATAGATTTCAGAGCGCCATCAGAGTTCCTCGTTGATGGTGTGGAGCGGTTTTTCCAGTTTATAGTGTGATAAAATGTCAAAAATAATATAATCGTAATCCTTTAGAATTTTAAAACAGCTAGTCTATAAACGTTCCCACCCTTTTACCTGCAATATCTGTGTTTAAGTTCCACTCATATACTCTAATTGTGAGGTCTGAAGTGTGAAGTCCAATAATTTATCATTGATTGTTATAAATACCAAAATATATCTGATTTACTTTAAAGATAAATGTCTTGAATTTTTTAAAGACCTGTATTGTAGAGAAAACATTTCGGATGTGTATCGTCCATTAGCACATACAATTGAGAATATATTTAAATCAAAGATATTCAACTATAGTGGAATGTTGCTCAGACACGTTCTAACGTCATGCATGCTTCAACATGAAGTTATGTCGCACTTAAGAAAGTCTGTTTTATCTGTATAAAGAAACAGTGTCCCAAAAACCAAGCTCAAATAGCATTATAAATAATGTAAATCGTATGTAAATTATCACCACATTGAAAATTAAAAATTAAATTTCATCTCAATAGTCATAAGTGTTGTCTAGCAAAATCTGTTATTTTTTTATTAAAAAAGTTTTGAAAGGTGACAAATGTTCAAGACAAGGAAGAAATTTTAATGTTATTATCACTTTAACAATATAAAATGATTTTTCATCTCCTAAATCTGTTAATTTTTATTTAAATAAGTTTTAAAGTGACAAAAATAATATATTCACCTTAAACAATGCCCAAATGTATTGCACAATGCCCAATTGCAAATGATGGATACGCTGCCAACATTGGTCAAATGTGCATACTTCTTGCTTCTTAATAATAAAAAAAAGTAAAAATGCGTTTACCGAAATGGGTTTATTACAAAAAATACCAATTGAGGAACATTAATTTTGAAAATAAAAACTATTTGATAATAAGTTTTAAAAGCAACAATTCTAAAAAAAATTATATTATCAATTATAAAAAACACATAACCTTACAATGATTATTTCTGTGTTGGCTTTACTCAAAATAATCTTTTAGTACAGAAATATGTAGTATGTTTGGACAGAAGATCTTCCGTTTCAGACAGACTCCTGCGCCATCTTGTACTCATGGACACTCCCTCTCTGGATGAAAGCCATGTAAGGTGGAGTGCTGTCTTCAGTGTCCGTATTTGTTGCTGCTCCGTATCCGCCACCGCCTGGAGTCAGCATCACATACTTATCCTGGAAGATACCAAACGGGTATTCTATAATGCGAAAAATTGCAAATACTTCAGAACATCAATCAGCATGGCCATCGGGGCAGACAGGCGGAGGGCCTTCTGAGCCCCTCGAAGAGCCGAAAGAAACAACAAAGTGTCCACAAAAACTCCTTAGACTCACTCCAGGTTCCACCAGCACGGAAGTCTTGCCGCCGAGAGCGATGATGCGGCCATCTTTTCTGTGGAGTCTGTTGAGACCTCTCTCTCCACTGCCACCACCTGCACAAGATCACAACTATCTGAGCACATGGGGTTTTGTGAGACATAAATAATTCAAATACTATCTTAGAAGTGTGAAATCTGGTAAAGTTCCTCTTAAGAGCTTTCTTAAAGCTAAAGGTAAAGCTCCTCTTTAAGCAAAATAATTTTTAAAGAAAGAGCAGATAGAAAGGTATTAGATTGAGTGTGCTAAGAAGTTGAAATCATCAAACGCTAGATATGAGTGAGGATTGTGGAGACTGCAGTTGCATTGAATGGTTGTGTTTACCAGCCATGCCGTAGGGCTTGAAGGTTCTCCGCTCGGTGAGGACGGAGAGCATCATCTGCTGCCTAAAGATGATCTCTCTTTGCACGCCGTCTCCACCACGCCATTTACCTCAAAGAGTTATCAATAATAAATAATAATAAGAATAATACATGTATATATTTTCATGCAAATTCAAAAAACTCGTTGATTCATTGTGTAGAATAAATGACAAAATGTTTTAACTTTCCCAAGCTCACAAGCCTCGCTCTTCTCACCAATAATACTGACCTAATCCTCCGGAGCTTGGCCGCAGGCTGAAAGTATTTAATATGAGGGGATAGCGTCGTTCAATGATCTCCAGATCCGTGATGCGCGTGTTGGTCATATGCGTGTGCACTCCGCTCGCTCCATGCCAGCCGGGACCCTGACACAGTGAACGCACTAATTGAGAAGCGAATCCAAACTTTCACACGTGGAGTCTATGTATAAACTATATTAACATCTATGGAGCGGCCACTCCAGGTTGGTAAATTTGAATGGAATGACTATTAAATATGATTTGTGACTGTAAAATTGTGACCTTTTTTTCTTATCATTTTCGGTCTTGGAATGGGAGCCAATTTTTAACAAAATTATTCACGGATTTAATAAATTTTCAACATCTATACTATTTTAACAAAGAAGAAGCAAAGGTGCAGCTCGACACCCAATAATAATATTTAATTAATAATGGCCGCGGACACTGTGGCTATTTTTAAAATAATTTAGGAAACAACTCGAGTGACTGACAGCCCCGCTGCCCCCCGCCACGGTCTCATAGTAGCCCCAGCTCTGCTTCCCCAGAGTCACATTGTTCATACAGCCCTGCGACGCCGCGCACACCTGAAACATTCAAGTAAATCATAATCATAGATGTTCATATATTGCTATATGTGTTTATTTCTCGCAATACAAACCTGAAAGGCACTGAGCACCACGTCCACTATCCTTTGAGAGGTCAACACGTTTCCGCCCACCACGGCCGCACCCTCACTGGGGTCCAGCAAACTGCCCGCCGGGATTATCGCCTTCACCGGAGCCAGGCAACCCTGACAACGGACAGAGCTGTAATGCTGAGTTATCATAAAGTAAACGCTGTGACAAGTAATGAAGAGCCCTGACCTGGTTAAGCGGGACGTCGTGACCGACCATGCATCGCAAACAATAGATGAGGGCCGACAAGGTGATGGCCCTCGGGGCATTGCAGTTGCCCCAGACTTCCGGTCCCGTGCCCCTGACAAAAAATTCAAGTTAATAGTTCACACATTTTACTTTTGTCATTATCCACCTAATGCAGGTTCCCCGTATCTCTTTTACTGTAATTTCAAATTCCATTTAATGATTTAGATTGTATATTTTGAATTTAAATATGAATTATTGAAAAATAACATACGAGTACGCATATACATATCGAATAAATGTAAGTAATACAATATGTGCTCACGTAAAATCACAGATGGCACTCCCGCTTCCTTCATCGAGTGTAACCTTGAGGCAGATGGAAGAGCCATCATCCATGTAGTCTACTGCCTCCAGCACATTGCCGCCTGTCTTTTCTATGGTTTTCGCTGCAATATCCTGCAAATTTAAATTGACAGCTTTGAAAATAAACTTTTGTAAAGTCAAAATAAATTATATACCACGATGTAACACCACCTTCAGCATGTCTCTGACAGCGAGCTCAGCGTTGGCTTGGATGTGCCCCATATAGGCTTGGACCACTTCTAGTCCATAAGCAGATATCAGCTCCCCCACCAATTGCATTCCCTGAAAAGATATATCTCCTATCAAATGCTATCTCTATATATATATATATAGTAAATCCTCCGAGGGTTCATGTCGTTCATCTTTGGTTTAGTACAATTCAGTGACATATTCAGGACTCACATTATGTTTGAAAGATGTTAATAGCATTAGCTGCTAACGGTTGTTTTTTCAATGCTGATGTCACAATGTTATATGAGTGAGACGGTCTTCACAAAAAAAAAAAAAATCAATAATATATGTTATATAGTATACTGATGAGTAGTTTACATTCGGAATATTTTACATGTAAGCTTGTTACTTACAATGATAAAAAATACCCTAAATAAAAAGTCAGCACACCAATACCAGTAATTAATAATTTAAATAAAATACTTACTGACCGGTTTCACATTGAAAAATTGGCGAAACCGGCATCACCAATAAAATGAAACATGTGGAAAAATCACTCAAGTATTTGATTTAAATGGAATTCCACCACATACTCTGTCAAAAATATTAAACAATGAATAATTTCTAAAATCATCTACTCAGTTTTTATCTTTCTTTGTGTCAGTTCCCTCACCCTTTGGTTGGCTGCGACCTGCGCTCGGAGATCTGACAAGTTGTCCTCCAGGTTACGGGAGTCGCGCAGTTCGTGTCTAAGCTCAGACTCGCGAAGGGTGCCCGATCTCAACAGCAAGAAGGACTTGAAGGCGGCGCCTTCTTGATTCAGGTGCGTGGAGTGCGGGGGCATGGAGCCGGGAGTTATGCCACCGATGTCTGCATGGTGGCCCCGAGATGCCACAAAGAATATTGGCTTGTTAATTCCTCTGAAAATGTGACGATGATTTCTCAAACATAGTGCATTTAAATACAAAATATTTAGTATATTATATGGTCAATTTTAACCGTGAACTCCATCAGCGAGCAGAATATACATTCCTATAACACTTGTCAGATGTGGTATGATTTACTCACTTGTGGAAGACCGGAGTTATGACTGTCAAGTCTGGCAGATGGGAGCCACCGGCTTTGGGATGGTTCGAAAGAACAACGTCGCCTTCTTGGAGAGTGTCTCCGCGCACTCCTATCTGTGAAGAAGGATCATCTTTAGTCATATTTCCCCCGACACACTTGTGCACTTATATCAGTGGTGTGCGAGGGATTAAAAATCTATGTCTAAATACTGTGATAAAAATGATAAGAACTCTCTTATTGGTGAAAGCGCGACATCTCTGAGCAGTGTGGCAATGTCAGTTTGACTTAGTTTGTTTCAACTCCCCTGTCTCTGGGGCAAGGTGAGGAGCAACCGACAGTGCGGCGCTCAAATCAGACAACAAATACTTGGTGATGATACCTGGTATTGGACAGTTTCCTGCATGGCACCAAGGTGGACAGGAATGTGAGGAGCATTAGACACCAGTCCCCCGTCGGGCCCGAACAGAGCGCAGGAAAAATCCAGGCGCTCCTTAATGTTCACAGATATAGACGTTCGTTGAAGAATTCTAAAATATAATAAATTGATGTATTAGCTGTCTGTATATTCACATTTAGATGCGCTCGCCTAAGTTGTAAGCTCACAGGCCTAGTTATTATCAATTACAAATTACGAATTAAATATGAAATTGAAAAAGATTTCAAGTGCAAAGAACCATTCATCAATGACGAAAACAATACACACTTGGGGAGCAAATGCATATCTGATGCTACAATCAGTACATCTGTAAATTATTGCATATTCAAAAAATCCACGTTTTACAACAATACAGGCAATTGTATTGACTTGATGGTGTATATTTTGATATGTGCACCTCGCAATTAAATATCCTCTTATAAATCTATGATTTTTTCATCTCTCATCTGAAACATATTGTTTCAAACGAGAGGCGTCCTCATACCTGCCCATCTGTTCAGCAATAGACATAAAGCGATGAGAGAAGATGCTGAGCTGTATAGAATCCAAAACGGTACCGATCTGCCTGGGCTTTCCACTTCCAACAGTGATCTTGATGTCTCCCAGCCTCGTTATAACTGCAGTGCAGTCTGAAAGCATTCAAATCTTATTAATAGTGAATGGTTTTTCATGTGCAACCACATTTGCTAGCATTCTAATGGAACAGAGTGATGTGTCACTTACTACTTAAATACTGTTAATAGTGCTTAATATTTAATATGATATGTACAAAGTGTACAGTGTCGATTGCATTCACTCTAAAACGACAGTTGTATCAGAAAATTATCGGCCAAAACACATTTTCTAAACAACCTAACTCACTCACTCACTGCACCGACTAGTTACCGTCTCAACGCCGACCCTGCTCATTGGCTACCGCTGGTGATCTCAACTTCTTATTAACTACACCTACTGTTTAGGTGACGATCCTGAATATTTAATATTCTACAGTCTGTGTATTGGACGCCGTGGGCATACAACACACAGGGCAAGTTGACTGGTAAACTTGCAAACCCACGGCAGGATCAACTTCAAATTATTGAATTTATTTAAAAATTGGTTATGTATATAAACAGTCCAGCAAATGCATGCACCGTGCATTTGCTCATTTTTAATATGTGTTAGGTGATCTGTACCATTGGCTCTATTTTTGTAGTGCAACCAATGTTTGAGTAATGTTTTTTGGGGTCAGTTTGGTAGGTTTTAGCAAAATTCTTTGTTCTGGTAGAATCTATGTATTGTCAAAATGTTAAAAAAAAACTATTTAAATCTTTCCTATAAACAGAGATGTTATTTCTAAAATATCCGAAAGGTTGAAGCATTACTCACCCGGTTCAACAAGGATGGTGGACAGACCGTCCATGACGATGGCGGGTCCCACAACGGTATGTCCGGGAGACAGGTTGATGAGCTCCAAAATCTTAGTTTTTTGATACCCCCCGTCAAAGCAAACGTCCACCTGCTGCAAATAAAAATACACCTGTTGGGGACAGAGTAAGAGTGTTTGTCTATAAATTCAAACACTTCCAGTGCTTCTACTTTGCTCGACAGTCAACAGACTTTTTGCAGGCTGTGAAGAGTCACCATTTTATAACTATTTAACTTTGAATAAAGGTGTATTTACAATTTTCAAAAGGTTCAATTTTTTTATTGGTGACCAAAAATTATTATAATTATAATATAATAATATATTCATAATGTGGTTTGATAATGCCTACGTGAAAGGTCAGCGAAACTGACATCACCAATAAATTAAACATGTGGAAAAATCACAAAATTATTAATCAGTAATACAAGTGAAATGGTGTAGTGGTATGAGAAAAGGCTGAAAAGAGACAGACGAGTCTTCCAGTTGCGAAAGCCTGCATTTTGCTGCTATGCCATTAGTACATTTTCGGCGATGCTAACGACAACTCTATAGTCGATACAGAAATTGAACCTGTTGATAATCTTTTAAGTACATATCACATCTTTACAACAAAAATGTATGCTAAGTTGTTTCTTTAGTTTTATATTTATAGCATACTCGACGCGTATGCCTAGTAACTTGATGGGTATGCCCTCACAGTGTGCACTGCAGGTGACGGAACTGTAAAACACTCGCCTGATGACAAGGAGGTACGGGTTGAGTGGCAAGAGAATGAGGCTCTTCCTCAGCTATCCGACTACGAGCCGCTCCTCTGACCCGAATATCGTCCACTATGACCTTCCGTGTTGGAATCACGAAACCAAATTCACTTTGGTATCTGCAAAATTGATAAAACTATTCATTAAAAAAAACGGTAGAAACTTAGAAAGTGATGCAGGATATTACATACTTTCATCAGTTAACTATTACAGACATTCTTATATTAAATACCTTATACCTGAGCATCTGTATTTTTATTATTAATAAAACAGAAGCATTTCGTAAATAACGATAGTAAATCTTCATAATATAATTTATTTTAAATCTTTTCAAAACGAACAATAGGACAAATTTTATAAATTATTTCCAATATATCCTTAAAAAAAAAAACTCGCATATAATGGCTAGATTGTTGATTTTTCTGTTAAAAATTAAATCATTGGATGCAAAACGTATAGGCAAAGTCAGTTTTAAAAATGTCTCATATCAAATAATGCAATTCGCTTTTATTTTTTTAAAACAAACTTATTATCTTATTTAATTTTTTTATTATTATTTTATAAATGAAATTTCTATATTAATAAATTAATCTTAATTGAAAACAAATTGGTATTTTGATGACTTAAGACCATTATTAAAATAAATCATTTAGGCTTGAAGAGACCTACCTCTCCAGGAAGGTAGTCATAAAGTCTCCGTGATTAGTGTGAGCTGAAGACGCTGACGAGGCTGCAGAGGGCCCGCACATCAGAGCGCAGTCCGTGCCCTCATAGCGCATGTGGAGGAAAGGCTCCAGCAAAAGCTGAGAATCGGAGAAACCCTGGAATATAATAATAATCTGTTGTAGGCCAAATTAAGTTAATACTTTTAAAAACCATATCTCCTCTGCCTGTCTCCGCAGTGAATAAGCCCCTATTTAAATGCCTCCGAAATTTCACTAGTAGTCAAATGAAAAAAAAAAAAGGATTTCACTGTAAAGTATTGTTTTAACATATGCATGGATGTCTTCATGTATCAGTAAATTCATTTGATTATACAATAATGAGCCCATTGCGGCAGACAGTGAGCAGTACTGCATATCAACCACGAAATTCTGAATTCACAAAAGACGCAATAATAAGTTTTATGGAAATTATAAAATACTTCCTGATTTAAATAAAATGGAATTTATTTTAGATCAACGTAAATCATGATTTCCTTTATTAAAAAACCAATACTGGAGGTGTGACGTGTACCGTTTGCTTTAAATGGTCAGCAAACTCCGCAGTAAAGTTCAGAACGTTACCTGGGATATAAGCTTTTCTCTACACATTGTCATCAGAGATTCCAATTTTTCATCTAACTCATTGTAATTTCCTTGGTGATAGTCCAAGGCGCACGGACACTGTGTCTCATGAACCACATCTGCCAGAGCCATTCCGTAAGCGGACAGTATTCCTGGAACATGAGATTCTTGCCATTAGTTTTGAGTCAAATGGCAAGTCAGTATCCGTTCACATCATGCCCGTGAACCATCTTACCAGCAAACTTATGAACAAAGACAGTATGTATGGCCAAGGAGCGAGCGATGGCACATGAGTGTTGACCCCCGGCACCTCCAAAGCACGCCAAGGCATGATGAGACGTGTCATACCCACGGGCTGTCGTTAAAGCTCTAAAATTCATAAATTCACACCAAACATCACTTAGATAGTCAGCTCTATCTATACTCTACACTAAAGAAAAGGACAATAACTAAAGAATAAGAATGAATCAATGCAATCAACTTTGACCAACATGAGACACTCAACATAAAACTGTACTTTCCTATTCTAGTCATTGCTCTTCTTTCCCTCTTAATTGATAAAACAAAGGCTTCTATCAGTTATGCGCTTCTCATTTTCTTTATATTTCAACTTATTTAAATTACAAAAGTATTATTCATCAATTTAATTACCTTATTGGTCTGCACATTGCTTCGTTGGCTACTTCAATAAAGCCCAAAGCGACTTCTTCTAGTGACATCTGTTAAATAACACAACAAATCATTTTATGGCCTGAGGTTTTCATGCTAATTATAAATTTGCATTCAAAAAAATATTATTACCTTTTTGCTTCCATTTTCTGCCATAAAAAGATTAATCTCAGTCTGCAGGGCCTGAATTCTTTTTATAGATGCCGCCTTATCTAGCGGCTCATTTTCATTTTCTCCAAAGATCCTAAAGAAGACCAAAATCAGATGTTATACAACGATGGTTGATAAGGAAAACAGTTTGCCATCCGCCAAAAATTTATTCAATACTTTGTTTTCCTGCCATTAGCGATTGCCTTTGCCGAGTAGCAGAACACCCTGTAAATTAGTTATTTTTGGAACAAGGCAATAGTAATTATGTTTTCTGACATTCAAAATTTAAATATCTCACCTGGGAAAAAAGTCAGGCAGCACCCGACCGAGAGCAACATTGGCATCAGTGACAGTAGCTGGGCCTCCTTTGCGATAGCACGCTGGACCGGGGTGAGCTCCAGCAGACTCGGGGCCAGCGCAGAAGAGACCCGAGCGGAAAGTCAGTATGGAGCCACCACCTGCTGCTACTGTGTTCACATCTATTAAGAAGTACATCATCAATGTCAAACCATTTCGAATATGAATTGCTCAGCGTAGTGAGAGTGAAACAGAATAAGTTGAGTAGGCACCAGCAAGGGCTGAATGAATTGCTAATTGGTCATTCTCATACTGTCCAATTGCTAATTGGACAGTATGAGAATGACCGTATAAGTTGAGAAAATGTGTGTTTCAATTATTTACAAACACATTTACCCAGTTGAGGAGCTTGAATTGTTATGCCGGCTGTGGTAGCTTCATGCACATGCTCTAGAGATCCAGCGTAGCGAGACACATCGGTAGATGTCCCTCCCATGTCAAATCCTAAACATAATTATACATCAAAAAATATATATAACTATATTTTCAGTATCACCGTTGGCAAAGGCTGATTTATTAATTGCGTTTAGCAATTAATCCGTTAACATTATGATATTACCTATAACTGGCAGGTCAGTTTCCTTTCCGTAGGTGGTCAGAGCATACCCAACCACGCCTCCGGCTGGACCGGAGAGAATGGCTCGGGAGCCATTGAACCTAAAATATAAGTGATCATCTTATAAGCAATCAATCTTATAAACTAGACAATGACAGATGGATATAGATGTATGATAATGATTTATTTTAACATCGATATTTCAAGAACATTTTTTGGTACTTTTATAAATAATGTCAGCAGTACACTGACTCAGGTGTATCATTCCAGTCACTGTCGGCACACGTGCCATGCTTATGCTGTGTTTATTCTGTGCGCATAAGGAAAACACGTAAGACATACGTGTTCATCGGAGTCAGTCCCCCATCAGATTGCATAAACAGAACATTGGTATTTTTTAGGCCATCTGAAAAGCCACTGGCAAACCCGGTGAGGTAGCGTTGTATATGCGGCGTCAGGTACGCATCTACACACGCTGTAAAACCACGTGCCACTGCACGCACCATGGGCATCACTGCATGTGAAAGTGAAACTTGATCAAAACCTAGAAATGTAAAATTTCAATGAATCCTGATTCAAAAATAAATATTTTTTTTTGCTATCAAGTGTTTTTATTCTTACCCAGTTCTCTGGCAATTTTTCCAATTTCCACTTCATGGTTGGCATAAGTGTAGCTGTGAGCCATAAGCACAGCGATGCTGTTGATTCCCGTTCTCCTTTTCAGGTCTGCCAATTTCGAGCGGACTTCTTCCACTTCTAACTCCTTCATGACATACAAGTCTTCACCGGTCGTGCCTTTTGTGGATAGGGTTTTTATGATAAATGTTAAGGACTTTTATGTATAATTTAATCAATCTTTGATTGAATTGTTTTTGGTTGTTTTTAATGTAAATAAACAAACATAAATAGATATTAAAATATTGTCAAAAAGAATAATCTAATACTGTATAAGAATTGTGAGCATTTGGTAGGTATATTATACAAATGCAGTTGGGGTGATGTATAAAATATATTTTGGTAATTCTTTTATCTTTGAGATTTTTCAACATAAACAATTTAGCTTCAACGGTATAAGAAAATTTTACTTGGGAAAAATAGATTCAATATTTACGGTATGACTAAACAATTACAAATTTGATTACGCCCCGGCCCTTCCTGTACCTCTTCTGCAGTACACTGAGGATGATTTTCATCATACTAAGAGAAAAGGCTGTCACTGGCCACTGCTAGCCCACCGGTGACAGCTCACCCACCTGTGACAGTCCTCCAGCCGAGGCCTCCGTGCCGGTGTTCTAGCTCTGCCTGAAGATCGCAACGACCATGCAAGGCTGGCACGACTCTACAGTCAATTTCTATCACCTCTGAATACAAAACTTCTGGCCTCTGAATTGCCTGAAAACAAAAAAAAAAAATACTCACAATTAATCAATGATAACTACTACATATGATAATTTTTTTTGACATTTCTGCACAAATCTGTGCAAGAATTAACTTCATCTTTATCTCGACGACTATGTTCTTCACAGAATGTGGGGCTGCAGCAATCTGTCTAAAGGATGCAGAGATACTTATATAGATATGCATACATTCAAAGTGCTTAACAGTGAGTTAAGGATCTTCAAAGCTTTACACAGAATCAAGAAGAAGCGTAAGAACTCATTTAAATTGAATTCAAGTGAAACAAATAGGCTCAACAAATGTAAATTAGCATATTGATAGATGATATTTATTATGTTTAAAATAACATCAGTGAATTATATTAAAATTAATAAGAATAAAAATAAGCTGTAGAATTTCATTTCAGAATTCAAAGACATCTGAAATAAGCCGGATTCACATACCAGCTGAAATATGTCAGGTCTGGCCTGGTTCCCGATAAAAAGAAGGTCTTTAAATCCCTTGTTGATGATGAGGGCTATCTTCTCGCCTTTCCTTTCCAAAAGTGCATTGGTGGCTACAGTGGTGCCCATTCGAATCCAGTCAATGAGACAAGACTCCACTTTTCCATCGGCATCTACAGCTTTTCCAGTTACCTGAAACCGAACAGGTCGTTTTAAAATACATCACTACCCTGAATGTCAATTTAATGTGCAATTGTATCAGTGAGTTAGCAACATAAAAATCTGAAAAAATTCCTCAATATCAAACTCACATCTTGGAGTATTCTCCGTATGCCTTCTCGAGGAGCATCGGGATAGTTAGCAGGGTCTTCTGATAGCAATTTGAGGGTACGTATGGCGCCCCCGGGACAGCGAGCGAACACGTCTGTGAAGGTCCCTCCCCTGTCTATGGCAAACTGAAACTTTCCGTTGCTCTCTGCCATCATATTCTATAATTTTAAAAGGAACAACAATGGGGCATCTGGTCTACCCGGCTCGTGTTATACCGCTCAGAGTAGGAGGTCCTTTCATTTCTGTACAATAAACTTTAACTACTATTTATTTATGTAATTTTCTGTAGCACTTCATTTAAGTTGAAAATTATACGGTTTACTATCCTCATAATTTTAATTTAGGTTATTTTAAATTATGATTTTTTATATTAAAGAATTATTTTCATTTTAGTAAGAAAAAAGATTTTACTTGTAAAAGGAAGTTTACTAGAAAAATTCTTTTATTTATTTGAGATAAGGAAAGATAGTCTTGGTTCTCAATAATACTGAAGGTTTTTTATAGAATAATATCTTTGATAAAATAAAACGCAACTTTATCATGTTCAACAACAAGCGTTATCTACATTTTTTTTATGATAAGAAGCTTGATGTAACAAGTATCGTTACATAAATATTATCATATTTTATAGAATTCAAAGATTTTCATATACCTTTATTATCAATGATACTTGAATGTAGTTATATTTTATTTAAGCCAATATTTATTCGATGAAATATTCAAAATGAAATATGAACTAAACTTTAGTGTACCAAATAAAATATATGTACTGAGACATTCCCTGCCATATTATTACGACTACAAACAACTTACACAAAATTATATCTCAAATATTTCAAAATATAAAGAATTATGTACACTCACTGCGTTAAATAAATCACATTTAATTTTTATTGAGCATCCATAAAATCACAAATTAAATTTGATCTAACAAAAATAAATATATGATCACACAGTATAAATATTTCGAAACACTTAAAACATATATTTTTTTACTTTAATTTGATTCGTCATCTAATATCAGAGTAAGCAATGAACTTACGGTTTAATATATAATCACTAATCAACGTGACAATATAAGCACAGCCGAAACAAGTATAAAACAATCTAAGTTTTATTAATGTCAAGCAATTTTAAATTGACAGCTGACTGGACGATTGAGTAGCAAATAATTTTACTTGTCTATGTTCGACAAAATGTTGCAAGTGTAAATATTTAAACTATACATTTATATAAAAACTATGAAAAAGTTTCCTCAAAAACTAATTTTAAAAAATTAAAAAATAAATTTGAATTTATTTAACATTCATGATTTTTTTTTTTGATTTTTCTAAAAAAACTCAATTTCTTTTATTTCTGCAGCCTTACTGCATTTTTTACTTTCTGTCTATAGTATAACCTCAACTTTTGACAGGTAACGTGGTCTAACTTCGAATTGTTCCGGTCGTCTGTAACACATAATAATTCAAAATATAACTATGGGAGGAAAACGCAAATACAATAAATTTGCCCAAAGAAAACGTGATAAAAAAGAGGCAGTACGTTTCAAAAAAATTACTTCTGTTTAATGTTATAATAGTAAAAACTTGCTTTCAACTTTGTGTTTATATCAAATGATCATTTCATTTCAGGCCAAAAACCCTCGTCCCAAAGACGACGGCAGGAAGCATTATGCAGAAATTGTACGCGACAATGAAGATCTGTCAACTTACTACAAGGTAATTTTAAACAATGTAGATAACTTTAGTAACTTTGAAAACCAATACTGTTTGTTTTTATTTTGCTCTTATCACGACTTATTCTCATACATGAAATTTGTACATTTCTAGGCACAAAACATTTGCCCACCGGATGAGTGGGATATTTTCATGAAGACACTCAAGGAGAATCTCCCGACTGCTTTCAGAATAACTGGATCCAAAGCTGAGGCTCACGCTCTCCTGGAGATTGTGAAGGGAAAGCTCTTCCATGACATCCTCAACAGTAAATGTCCAGAAACAAAAGTTGATTCTGACAAAGAAGAAGAGAATGCTAATGGAGAGGATGCCGACCAGGAAATTGATGAAGAAGCAAAAAAACCAATATGCCTTCCGTGGTTAGACAAATAAACCGTATTTTTATTATATATTTTTACTATATATTATTGTCAAATGCAAAACAATGCTGTCACTTTCTCCCTTGTTGTTTGAGACTATCAAATTTGCAGTTTAATTTTGGAGGGAAACTGTCAAGCCAATAGATAAAGTTTCTTACTCCCCATGTGGCTTGGTATTTTACCACTGTTTCACCGAGTAATACTTACAGTTGGTCGATCTATGATTACGCTGAACTTTCAATATAACCCGTAATATTGGTTGTCTTCAGGTACCCAGGTGGACTGGCATGGCAACTCCAGCTGACCCGCTCTGACATTCGCCGAAACGAGGCCTATTATCGTTTGCACAACTTCCTCACGGCGGAAACAAATTCCGGCAGCATCTCTCGCCAGGAGGCAGTGTCCATGATCCCTCCCATTGTGCTGGATGTCAAGCCACACCACAAGGTCAGTGAGTCACCAGTTCAAGGAGATAGAATAAAAAATACACATTCAGGTGTCGAGGTAGTCAACTCAACCGGTTTGTCATGTGCAAGTCAGCTGTTGAAGTTTCTTATTAAGTTACTTATTGAAAGTACTCCTTAAATATCTTCAAGCAAAGCGAACTCATAACTTGTAAAAAATAACTAGCTAAAACTATGTCAGAAAGTATTTTGAAAAATTTCAAAACATCTTTGAAAGTACAAAGTTTCATAATACTTGTGTCTTGTGTCTCCATTGTTGAAAATTTGTTTTTTTTTATTTTAGGTGCTGGACATGTGTGCTTCCCCTGGTTCCAAGACGGCACAACTCATAGAATTCTTGCATGCTTCTGATGATGGAGCTCTTCCAACTGGTAAGACGGCAGAAACCCTTGCATCCTCTGGCACCTCCTTCTCCTCTCCTCTCATCAGTATCACTTGTCCATTTTTAATTTTGTAATAAAGAATATTTGTTCCTTTTTCCTTTACTTTTTCGGGGTTATATTTTTCTTTCTCAGCCTAAAAAATAGGCAATATAAGCAGTGCATTGCAACGATTGTTCTCAATTGGAAACAATTTTAATAAGCAATCTATATAATAGATATAATTCCTGCAACAGTTAAGTTATAAAATTAACATTCATTTGTGGCTTTATTTAGAGGTATTTTTTTGGTTTTAATTTTATTAATAAACTCTATAACGGGTATTTGTAGGTTTCGTGATGGCGAATGATGTGGATAATAACCGCTGCTACATGCTGGTACACCAGGCCAAGCGTCTTAACTCTCCATGCATCCTCATCACTAACCACGATGCAGCCTTCATGCCTAACCTCACCGTCAGTGAAGCCTTTGTGGGCAGACCCAATCAGATTCCTACTGGTGCTGATGGCCACACTCGAAGTCGCCTACTAAAGTTCGACAGGATCCTTTGCGATGTGCCGTGTTCCGGTGACGGCACGCTGAGGAAGAACGCTGACATCTGGCTCAAGTGGTCCGCTGGGAATGGCTGCAATCTGCACGGGTAATAACTCTTGGCTTACATTCCTCCAGTCTTGGTGTTCTCTCTTTTGAACTGACTGCTTCTTTCTTTTTCAGTAGCAAATTTTTTAGTAATAATCATAGCAAATATATGTAAATCAGTGTATTATTGTTGTTATAAGTAAGAGATATATAAATATATCATTTATAATTTCATGATTGCAGTATCCAGTATCGTATAGTGCACCGCGGGGCTGAGCTACTGGCTGTGGGGGGGCGACTCACCTACTCCACTTGTTCTATGAACCCGCTGGAATGCGAAGCCGTCATGCTACGCATCCTGCGAGAAGCTAAGGGCACTCTCCGTCTTGTCGAGATCTCTCACATGCTGCCGGGTCTCAAATTCTCCACAGGTAAGTTTTACTAATGGTAAATCACTGAAAGTGTCTAAATTCATTCAGGAGATTCTAATTGTCAAGTGATTCTGAACCTTTATCATCAAGGGTAGCTACGCACGCCATGCCGTTAACCATTCGATTGCTAGATGCTTGAAAATAAATACATGGACCGGAAACTCATTAAATTTGTGTTCTGGTTCCGGTTTCAAGCCAGAGTAAAACCAAGAAATATACTATTACTAATATGATTAGGCACATTAGTTCATACATAGATGATTTTAAAGAAACTCTCAGAAAAATATCATCGTGATTTGTGTGGACTAATGTGCCTAATCATATTAGTAATAATATAATAAACCCGTAGTGGGTAATAAATACGCATCTGATTGACGTCCAATCAAAAAATAGACATACAAGAAATATACCTCAATCTTTTGTAAATTATTCTTTGTTTATGATGTGTCAATAATATCAGTGGTCACACACTTACAGTCTTCAAACAGATCTAGTTGTTTGGGTGTGATCTGAGAGTGCAAAGTTCAATGTGGCGGCGTCACCATGCCGATCGTCGATGCACTCAATCAATATTAAATGTCCTTCAGGTATGACAACATGGAAACCTGCCTCCAAGGACCTGGTGTTCTACGACAAGTTTGAGGACGTACCAGAGAAGTGGACCACGATTGTGAGGCCTCAGATGTTTCCTCCGACTCCAGAAGAAATCAAACAGTATTCATTAGAAAAATGGTAAATATAATTGCGATCAATAATTAACAGTAGACTGTAACAGCACTTGACTTAGCGACACGGTGACTCTCACTCGTTCTCCCGTGTGTGTGTGTGCATCTGCATGTGTATTTGTGTGTGCGTGCGTTTGCGTGACAGACACCCAAAAAACAAAGCATTTTATTTAAAATTAATATGGATGCCCCCATTAATTGCAACATGGAAGTTTCGCCGTTGATGTTATATTGCTTGTTGATTATGGATGTAGATCAAAAGGCTGGCGAAATGTTTGCGTATTCGTTTATTAAGATGATGGACAAGACAGAATTATACGTGGTTACTGGTCGAGTGTCTGCGTCTCTCTGTCGGGGGCTGAGATTGTAGGGTTGTTGTAAAATTAGAAAGTCTCTACCTGCGGTAGGGGCGGAGCTTAACAAATCAAATATTGTAGCGGTGTATTTGCACTGACCGCTATAGAAGCAATGGAAACAGTCTCTAGTATAGCCAAATTTACAACATTTATTTCATATTTCGCTTTGAGCCATTCAAATTTCTGTGTTTAAAAAAAAACTACTTCAAACAATTTTTCATTAATTTTTATCTCTGCTCTTTTCAGTATAAGAATTTTACCTCACCACCAAGACACGGGAGCGTTCTTTGTTGCCGTCCTCGAAAAAGTGAGCGTCCTTCCGTTTGAAAAAATAGAACGAATCGAAACTCCGGCGCCTGAAGCCACAGACAACGACGCAAATAGCAGCACTGAACAACCTGCAGCAGAAAGTAAACCGGAGTCCAAGGCTGCCCCTTGGGGACCTCAGAGAAAAAGAAAACGTCTCGGAGGTTACAAAGAAGACCCTTATGTATTTTTCTCTGGAGAACAAGAAGATGTGTACCCTTCGATAAAAGAGTTTTATCATTTGAAAGATAGCTTTGATCCGAAATGTCTGCTTACTAGATGTCACATAGGAAAGAAAAAAAATATATATTTAGTTTCCCCTATTGTTCGAGATATTGTAAAGAGAAACGAAGACTTGGTCAAGATCATCAACACAGGTGTGAAGACATTTGTCAGGTGCGATAACAAGAACATGCTGTGTCCCTTCAGGTAAGACCTTCAAAGTTTTTCAAAAGTCAGACAATGAAGTCTCTGAGTAATATTTTAAATAAAATACTTTTGTGATTTCTCAGTTTGATTATGCCAACATGAAAGGTTGGGGAAACTGACGTCACCAACAAAAATAAACACGTGGAAAATTTTTAAAATGGAATTCCACCAAGTACTCTCTGTCAAAAAATATTGAATAATTCTGTGGTTCTTACAAGGACATGGACAACTGTTCGCCGAAACTCACATTGTGGTGTCAGTCACCTTCTCTAATACACATCTATTTCATTAGACATACTTTGAAGCTCTGTTTTTTTAGCCACACTTTTCTTTATGCGTATTGATGGTTTACAAGTTGACACAAATATTAGTTTTAACGAGTACCATTTTTAAAAATAATGCGTTTTCGAAGCCCTCGGGGTGTTTTCTTCATCATGTTGATATAACCTAAAACAAAAATATCAACGGGTACTTTTTCACAGTATTTTCCGTCACCCCCTGGTTGAGACATTTTGACTCCTCATTCAGTCAATCCTAGTTGAGATGTCTCCTGCATATAAAAAAATATTAAATAAAACATTTTTTATTTCAAGTAACAAACATACAGAAGGGTCTCTCTTCTGAAGAGTGATTGTCTATCACTCCTCACTCACCCTCACTGATATCAGTGCAGATCAGCAGTAGTTCTTTGTTCCAAGTATTGTAATGTTGTCTTCAGGTTATCACAAGAGGGCTTAACGAGTGTTATTCCTCACGTGGGGGAAGACAGGAAGGTGGTCCTTTGCAGAGAGGACCTGGTGCTGCTGCTGCTCAATGACAACCCCGCCACTCCGCCAGACATAGAGACTCTTTCCCAGGCCACACAGGACCAGGTCAAAGATTTTCGTGAGTATCTTCTCTACTTCCACTCTCACATGCGATTTTCTCAGCAAATACAGCTCATCCTAATGAAACTTATTTCTATAACCAAGCATAAGCATCTTGAGACTTCCTCAACCAGTATACCAACTACCGGAGGCTTCTTTTTTATTATCCGAGATCTAATACTCGAACCGAGTGAGGACCTTTTACTAATATTATTGATTTCAGAAAAAAACAATCTGTATAGAAAATAATGACTTCAGCCTAACTATTAAGTAAAGAGCAACTTTGGGAATTTTTTAACCATTCATTACATATGTGCAATCAAAGTATCAATGCTGATTGAATATTTTATTTATTAAAAGCATTCTTCACTTAACTTAAAATTTTGTAAAATGTAAATGCATTATTTTATGAACATTGACAAGTGTGCAAAAACATATAGACTGACCTGATATGGGGACTTTTAATATGCATACAATTTTCCCATGTGTGGGCATGTGATGTATATATAATGTGGTGACACCCATACTTCAAATGTAGCCTCAGAGGTTCTACCTCAGGAGAGTATTGAGATATTTTATTGGCAGCGTCGGGCAGCTGCGTGTTGCGCTACGTCGAAAAGGATGGCCTGTCACTAGACATGGTGGGGTGGCGCGGCGTGCGCTCCTTGCGGGCCTACACGGCCCTGCCTGACACCGTCCACATGTTGCGACTTCTTGGGGAGGACACCTCCAAATTTGGTTAGTCACATTTTTATATCTACTGATATGTTTATATATTTATAACATGTTTTTATTAAATTATTGATTTGCTGATTGTTTAGATGTAAATAAATTCAAAAAAACTGCAGAGGTGAGCCCCCCTGATGTAGATCTGACCTTGGAAGATGCGCCACCGGAGAAACTTGCAAAAACGGACCAAGAAAATGCCTCCTTAGAAAACATGACCGTGGACATCGCTGTTGATGCCTAATTAATAAATGTTTTATACTTTGATGATTACATATTTTTTTATTAATTTAAACATCTGTTTTTTCTCACTTTCCTTAAGTATGAATAATGAAATATAATGAAATAAGTAAACTTTTTATTTATATCTTCACTCTTCATCTTCACTTCATCTTGTGAAGATATAAATAAAAAGTTTACTTATTTCATTATATTAATGGATCTTCACCATGCAAATGCCTTGTCCCTCAACAACATGAATAATGAAGTTGAAGAGAGAACAACTTCTTGTTAAGCTATTCACGGAAAGGAATAAGAAGGATAGGCAGTGCTATTCGAATTCAGTAAGTAAGGTTATTAACTGTAAATTTTCTGTAAGGTTTTTCTTAAAGCTGTAACAATAAGGCCTATTAAAAGTGTCCTGTCTCAGAATTCAGTTGGAATAAGCCGATATGCCCCATCTGTGGCTCGTGGACAAAGTCGGGAGAGTACTTGGAGTAAATAATATCACCAACTGCAGCCTTGTCTGTTCACTTTCACTGCATAAATGACTGAATGATTTTTTCCTAAATCTAGCATTTTGTTTCCTTTGAACCATTGTTTATTCAGATATTAAGATTCATTCTTCATTCTACTTGAAAAGAATCAGCATTGAGAGGTATTGAAATTTGACAGTTTATCATATTTAGAATAGCCGATAACTTACAAACTCGATAGTGCATTGAATTAAAGTAATAGTAGCGCTAGCTGGTGTCGACTCGCAGTTCTCTTTTAATGTATAAAAATTACTTATTTTCTGAATTTTCTGCTATCATTTTTATTTTGAAGTGAAATTGCGAATATATAGAAACTATCTATATGTCGATCAGTAATGTTCCAACACATATAAAAATTTCAAAGTAAACCAATCTGTCATGGATAAACAAAATATCAATTATTTTAGAGGTTGAAAGAGCGGTAGCTCTGCCGTGGTCTGTGACTATTTAGGACTGACTGTGTGAGAAGTAAATAAAACCTTTCAGAGATAGCTGAGATGCATCGAGGATTATATCTCTGAGGATAACAATTACGAGTCAAAAATTAGAAGTTTTTTTTAAATTATTATTTATTTACAATTTGCAACACGCAATGGTTTATATGTTATTTGTGGCAACATTAATAAACAATAGAAGGTGTGCTACTTCATGTGAGACGGTACAACCTCAGGCGAAGTGCATGGCACTGTTTGATTATGTGAATTAGTCCATTCCGCCTCGCTCCCAACACCCACTTTATTAAAAAATGGCATATGCTTCATTTACCATGCTCATTTGTCATCAAATTTGGTTCATTTTAACAAATATAAATAACATGTTTAAAATTGAACACAATTCTAAATACTGATGAGGGACTAGAAGTAAATCTAACTGTATTAATAAATATATAGCAACCTCATTGTGTGTTCACACGTGCTATTTTCAAAACCTTCAGTATTTATGAAAAGACACTTTTTTATGAACCTCAAAGTATTAAATGGTTTTGCTACCTGACCTAGAAGTGACTTTAGAAATACAATCAGAGATTTTTTAACAGAAATAATATCACAATACAAGTCACATAATCACAGGCTAACTATAAATACAATATGTAAAATAAATCACAGACACATAACTATACAAAACAAAGGCTTAGTGTTCATCCCTGCATTCTGTGAGAACCTCTGCAGCACAATTGTATTTAATATTTACATTAAGTTTCGAGTAAACCTATTCAATACCATATTATTAATGTTCTGCCAAAACTCACTAACATTTTATTTTTCCAGAGTAAACTGATTTTGATTTATTTTTTAATAATATCAAAAACCCCGCAAACACTTTCAGAAAATATTATGGTTTTATGGAATCACCACAAAATAATTCACAATTTACTCAATAAATTATCAACTCTTGACGAGGTGTCAGTGTGGCCTACCGTTGGTAAAATTACCAGCAGCACAAAGTATACAATCGGCCTGCGGCCATCTGAGCCATACAATTGTCTCCACTAAATAACTGGATATTGTAGGATATATGTTTCAGGTTTACAAGACAAATGTCAATCTCAATTTGGTTCAACCTTTGTTGGTGATTTTTGGCAGAGTAGCAATGTGGTATTGTATGATGCTTTGGTAATGCTCGAGGAGGTAAAATAACAACCTTATCTTCACATAATCAATCGTTACATTGTCGTTTACACACGTAATAAGCTCTATACGCCAACCCAAAACTCACATTATCACGTGTATTTAGCATGCTCTAACAGTCAGTCAGGTTGAAGAAGTTACATTTGCACAAAGCGTTTTCTTAGATTTCCAGTTTTTACTTAAGTGTGAAGTGTTTTGCGGTCTTGCAGAAAAATAAAAGATCAACTGCATTTGACCACACATCTATTTATGTATAACACATGTACAATATACAAGATGTCTCGAAAATATGATCAAATTGGGAAGACTGGGAATATATTAATTACTAAAAATATTTATACTACTATGAGTTTCTTCAATATTTTCTTTTACATTACAGTCCAGCATAATTTTAATTGTGTTTTCAAAACAAAATGTATTACCGTAAATTATCTTTGAATGACTGTATCAAAAAATTACTCACATGAGAATCTCGCTATTCAAATAGAAATTTGGAAGAGTCCATGGTATCCTGTCTCTTTATTTTGGATATTACGCCTTGAGAAATCCTGTGCAAATTATAGCACTTACAAATCATTTTAAAACATACCAATAATATGTCAACATATTTGGCAAAAGATCAAAATTTTTTCAAATAAGTAAAAATCATCATTATTTACTTGCTGTCTTGTCATTTTGACGCCGTAAAATTTTTCAAACACTTAATTTAGTATTTGCAGTAAATGAATTTTTTCCCATGCGACATCCCATTTCGCTCTAAAATGTACAATGCAACTTAATCAAATGCCATATGACACTGCAGTGCAGACTCAATGTCAACGCTCAGGTTTAATACAGAGCAAAGGAAGCAGACTGCCTTCGTAAGTGGGCGACTCCAGCGGAGCAAGCTCTCTTGTTGCATCTCTCGCTCACTAATACTCAGGACAAAAAGAATCTGAGTTAAATGAGACTTATTTGCTTCCATAAACCAGCATCAGAAAAATGGATACTATAAGCAATTTTTGTCTTTTCTATAATTTCACTGTATACAATGAGACAAATATAAGAGACATAGCAGGGTCGACACAGTCAAAATGGTGTCTCCTCACTTCAGAAACCTCTCATCGGCCAATCTTTTCTTCACCGTCCACAACTTACAGGGCAGGTGGTTATTAGACTCATCGTTCAGATTCCCTGAGCCAAGTCGCCTTTCTCATTGCAAATTATTTTAAGTTTGTAGAAAAATTATCCAAACTGTTTAATATACATAAGGCAATTATTTAATAATGAAAACTCGCCATTATAATTGGAAAATCACTGATGATAAAGACCAAGTGTAGATTGAGAATATTCATCACAGCCAAATAATTTTTTATGTAAAAAAGTCATTTTCCAGTGTTTTACAAATTTACTTAATTATTTCTATGTAAACCACATTAACAAGTTTCATAGTCTAATTAGTTTTTAAATACCCCAGATAGTTTCTCACTGAGGCTTCCTGGCAAAGCCAATAGTTTAGTCGTACTCCAGAAAGTCTTCAAAATAACCAATTCTTCCAGAAGCAGATTTTCATTATGACTTCTACGAGTCATGGACAAATGAACAACAATCATTCAATTTAGGGCTGCAAAGTGAACACGTTGTCAGATTCTACAAAAGAGCATGACAAAGTCGAGCAGAGCTCCATCTAACAATCTGAGAAGACAACGCCTGGGCCCGTTCACAAAATAGAAATGTACATATTACTTATTTGGCAAAAAACTGCGTAGGTCTAGACTTGCGTGGCCTCCGGCATTTTCGACCTCAACCCCAGTGAAATCTTCACATCAAACAGAGCTCATATCTCTAAAGCGAGTATCATACGAAATAGAATAATAAGTAAAGTACAAGCAGCAATAAGAAGTCAACTACGAACCTATTACAACTATGGAATATAACAGTGAGTGCCTTCACAAACATCAGCACTGGCCTCCAACCACTGGTGGCTACGATCTCCAGGTGTTCTGGACCCCCGGCTGCCTGATCTCCAGGTGCCCTGAGCTCCAGATACCCCAACCAGGTGTTCATAGAGCTTAAAGTAGTCACACACATTAAATCATTAAAAATAATTATATATACTTAATGTATACTATTGTATATATTAAATTTATATAATATGTATATTAGGGTGTCCCTTATATGACCAAAAAATTTTTTTTTTCAAATTTCGAAATGGGTACCCTCTACTTTTTTTAGTAATGCTATAAGAGTCTTAAATATAAAATTTCATCTTTCTAGCATAATTGCAACCAGTGCCGACCGAGCTTCAAAGTTTAGTAAAAAACGTGTTTTGTCTTGATATTTCGGTCTGGTATAAAATCATTATAAATGCAATAAATTAAGTGAATAATAGTAAAAATTCAATTACATGAACATTAATCTTTAATCAAAAACATAAAGTAATAACAATCAGTCAGGGTAACTTTTTAATAGAGTTGTTTTTTTACAGTCCGGATACAATTTTCTATGTTCCTGGACACAGCGCAGCAAGAACTGTTTTTGTTCTTCTTCAGCCGCGATAAGTCCGTTAAAATCTTGCATCATTTTAACAGCCCTTTCAGCAGTATCATTCACAACCCTCAAATAACTTATTTTTCTTTTAGCTTCCACAAAAGCACTATTATTATTCCAAGAAGATACATCTTCCTTTAGAAAACTGTCGTCGATCTGCAGTCGTGATAAAAATTGTTTGCTCTTTTCCGATACGAAATCATCCAGTGTTTTACAAACATAAGCAAACATCTTGTAGAGTCTTTTTGTCCTTCGCAGTTATTCTGCATTGTGACTGAAGTAAACACATTTTTAAAGAATAGATCGCTCTCGCCATCCAGCGTGCCTGATGCATGGCTTTGGGGGGGCTTAGTTTTAATTTTTCCTCTGAGTCTCCTCCCAAAAATATTACGCACAGTTCGACCAATTTGCGGTAGTCATCTCTTACATAACCTTTGTCTAATTCTGCCTTATAAAATATTAAAAAAGCTTGAATGTCTGTCTCGGCAACACGTTGTTTTACGAAATTAAGAGATGGTTCAATGTTACTAGCGTCGATGTTTTTCCAATTTTCTCTGAACGTTTTAAACATTGGAGTATCTGGGCTACTAGTAATTTACTTAATTTTGCTTTCAAAGACAGCTTTTAGGACCAATTCATAAACATGATGACGACAGACGAGCAGCAATTCTCTTCCTAAAGTTTCTCCAAAATAGCACAAGCTCCATTGAAACGGCCAGTATTGAAAGCTGTTGTGTCGCAGCACATTATTTGTACTTTATCGTGAAGGTTCTAGTCAAAGAGAGCTGTTGAGACAGCCTTAGCTTGATGTTTTTCAGAAGAATGTTCTAGTTTTGGCACTGCAAGAAGCTGTTCCTTATCGTCAAACGAAGCAATAACTGGCAAGCGTTCTTCTTTAGAACTTCGTACATCTAACCCGGGTAATAGTTTTCCATCCCAATGGACTGTGACTACGTCGGGTACATTACTTCCAAAGAAGTCAGATTTTATTGCTTCTGCCCTTGATTTTCTAGTTTCAGCAGCTAGTGGTTATCTTTGTCTTACAACCCTTTCCTCTTCTTCCAATCGTCGTTGTTTAGATCTATCTTCTTTTTCCGACAATTTTTTATCAACACCACCTAAGCATCCTGGTCGATCTGGCTCTCTCTGTTTCATTAAAAATAATTTATCTTACTCTATTTTCATTCTCTCAAAAGCATCAGCATGTGCAATATCAAACAAATTATCAAGATCAATTTTGAAATTGTTCTCACGGCTCTTGAACGTAACCTGAGTTTTCTTACAATTTTTTTTGCAACTCTCTCCAAACATGATATAAATCAACAAGTTTCTTCACGCAGTTAGGATATGCCCTTGTTGGAATTCTTGCTTTTTCCCAATATATGATGCACTCCCTAATCACAAGATTTGCACTTTCACTAACAATCAGTTTAACCTCACGAATATTGTAAAATAGGACCGAGGGAATTTGTCGATTAGATGGTAATTTTGCACCATTTATTTGATATCTAGGCAAACCGATAAGGAAATTATTTTGTTTATCACTCCGTAATTCCACCGACATGTTAACGCACTAAACAATGGAGCACTACTAATCTCAAAAATCACGTATGAAATGACAAATAAAACATGCAGTTACAAGTCACAGCGCAGTACTTACGCAACTTGTATGGACAAGTTAAAATCGCAAGTCGGCACGGGTTACCGTTTATAAATCGAACTAATATTTTTTTCTAGACAATATAGGGTTATTACTAAACTTTTAAGAAGGTACGCGTAAAAAAATATTGAACTTGAATTTTAAGGGACACCCTAATGTATATGTATGTATATTTTTATAAATTATAAATCATTTTAGTCACACAATGACTATAAGTTGTATTTTTGCTGAAAAATTTCAAAACAGTCCATTTTATTTGTTCAGTGGAGATGTTTGTGGAGATTCTGCACAATTTAATGGATAATAAGATGGTTTATTATGTCTTTAAGAAACTGATTAATTTTAAAAATCATTAAATAGTTATGTCTATCTTCAAATAAGTACTTGAAGTAAATGCACCAACTTGTTACTAGCAGCCTCAGGTGACGCCATGGTCACTGAAGCAGAGAGTTCTTTGAGTATCAATCCCCCGAGAGGTATAGTGTCTTGTGTGCCTATGCCACTTGTAACATTATGCATGTTAAATCTGCAGCGTAAGGGTAGTGTGAGTCACGCTATATCTTATCATGCCTGTACAGTTGTAAACTATAGGCGGCACTAAAGCTCTCGGAAATTACAATGCAATCAATTACAAAAAGCACTCTCTTCTTAACGGCACACTAAATTCACTATGAAAACCAATTTTTATAGTCATCTGAACCTAAAAACAAACAAATTACTTATTACTAAGATAATGAGTACGTGAGTATTGCTAGTAATAATATAATAATAGATATTTTTACAATTTCTAAAAGTTTGACCGTAAATTCATGGAAAAATCAACATTTACAGGAAATAATCTCTTAACTCTAAAAAACATTTTCAAATGATTTTCAACTTTTTTTCTCGCCAGTTTTTAATATAACCTAACCCATCTTACGCACTGTTGTGATCTCGTGAGAGTAAAAAGGTTGAAATATTTGAAAAATTACATTGATTAAGTAAAACCCCTTCTATATAAAATAATCTTTATCGAGTCAAACTGCAAACACTCTGAAACCACATTCCAACTCTATGGATAAATAAAACTACAATTCTTTACAATAAATTAGCAAGTAAAATTTGCATCAAGTCAACAAACAACATAATCAAATCTGTCATAATCGACAGCAAAATATATTTTCAACTGATTTCGGGTTTTCTCTTGAACATAAAGTGAGTTTGTTATTGAGAAACTCTTGCACTTTTATAATTTTTCCCGTGCACTTGTTGAAATATTAATACAATGCTGACTACAAAGATACTGACTTCCCGATACGCAAACCTTATGTATTATTCTCAAACAAATTTATCCAACTCCAAGTTTTGTATCAACAACAGTTTAAGTGAAAGTGTGATATTTGCAGTTAGCACTGTCAGATGCAGATCTAGTAAATAAATACAGTTATGTGAGACTCCATACGAGTGGACGGGTCACTACGCTCAACATCTAATCTAACTGTAAAGATTATTGAGTATTTCCTTTTTATTATTGACTGTCATTTAGTGGAAGGAACATACAAATGGCACCATTTTTTTTATTCAATCTAAAGGAAGATACAGTATTGTAAGCAATCTCTAGTATCGTTACATTTCTCAGCTGTGAATGTATCCTTGAAGATAATTCCGAAACAACTTGTTGCCCTCAAGTACAGTGTCATAATACTGATAACTTCATACCTCTCGGCAGCAGATTTTTTTATCAAAAAAGTTTCATACTAAAGCAGAACGTTTGCAGAAATGTAAGAACATTACGTACACTGCTGAGGTATAAATGAAATTGGACACTACTCTTTTGTGACAAAAAATTTCATCCAACTGCATGAAAAGTGTCAATTAGTGTAGTAAATATATGTGTATAAATATTGTACTGTGTCTATTGGCAAAGAAGTATGGACGAAAATCCAGGAAATTTTAAAAATAAACATTACCGGTTATACCATGCAGGAATAGAACCCTCTTAAAGGCAAAATGCTGACCAAGGTGGGATTATTTTTACAAGATCAATGACTTAATTACATTTAAATATGTTTCATAATTGTTTTCATTGGACGGTATAAGAAAATTCTTGTTGGACAAAAAAAAAACTCAACACACAATTAAGAAACTTTTTGGCATTTGTCATTTCTTAAATTTTATCCCCCCCATCTCTTTTGGACATACATATTTTTTTTTTATTTACATTTTTATACAAACTTTGCAAAGCTCTCCCTCGTGATACCTCTCATGAAATCGCCACTTCAACTGCCGCCAAACATGATCTTTGCCTCGCACTTTTAAGTTAAATAAACATAACTCAATTGACTGGCAATCAATATGTCCTTACACTGTGAGAATCTTATTTGTACATATTCGTTCCGTACGTCGCCATACCACAATCGATACAATACAAAAGAGGAAAAATTTAAGTTTGTACCAGTAGACCACAAAACCCTTTTCTGGCCAGCAATCATTAAGTTAAGGTATTTGCTTGATTCTACCTCTCTATTAGTTGGGACGTTTGACTCCCGGAGAACACCGACCAGAAAATGATATTGATGATTCAGTGTTTGTCATAGGCAGCTTTGAGTTGAAGGCGATGCACATTCTGTTGTAATCGATCATTCGTGAGTTGGAGCTGCAGCAGTTTATCACTTAACAGTTCATTCTCCCACTCTGTCTTCAGTGGAGGACTTCAAAAGACACGTTTCTTGTGTCACCTTCCAAATTATTCCATAAAAAAATATCAAAGCTTCATTTCATTTACCCTAAATACCCCAATCTGAAACTTCTTTGCCAGCACCTCACAAGTCTCATGCACCTCTATGATGACCCAAACTTGGGGGAAAGAATACTTCAGCCGGTGATGCCCGCAATGCTTATACTTGAAAAATGCTAGTGAGTCAAGAGCTCCTGCGCGTATCTCAGCGGTCATGAGAAGAGATGCGCCGCCTTCACAGCATTACTTATACATGGTGTATCATTGAACGGAAACTGGAGATCATTTATAAATCACAAAAAAAGAAGCAAGTCTCTTTGGCATTTGTTTTTTATACATTAATTTTTATATGATCATTATGATTCACTAATTTTTCAAAAAATCAACTGAGTATCTCTTTGAAGTATCAAGATTTACTTTTTTTGAAAACATACCACACAATTTGTAACAAATGCGAATGAAAAGTCTTGCTCTTTTTCATATGAAACTGTCACTTTGACAACACAACGCAATAGTTCTCGAAATGACATGCTGCAATATTTTCCTCTTCATCTTTCCCAAAATTTCATCCAGCAGTTCCTGCACAATTTCCAAAGACAGACCTGAGTTATAGTAGATGAAGACAAAATCAGTGCAACACAACCACTATTAGCAAAGTGGCTACACTAGCATGCAGCCCGTGTGAGGTGTCATGATCTCGAGTCTAAAAATGGAATAAGAAGAATTCATTCTCACCCCATTCATTTTCATTAGAATATTTCTAGTGTGAAAAGGCAAAATAGTTTCACTCGATCCAAGCTCAGCACGTCCAAACACTTACACATCTGTCCAATTTCATTAAAAAAATTAAAACACTCTGGGTGGTGCCCTAAATATTAATTCGCCTACTTCAAGACAAAGAACAAAAAGTCATAAATAAAACATAATACATGAATCCTGAAGCCTTTCAAATAGAACGCTCCTGATATTGCCGACTCAACAAAATGGATAAATACTCTTTAGCATAACAGGATGGAATGAAGGTGCTGGTACAAGCAGTAGAGGTGTCTACGCAGTGACCATCCGAGGATTGGCAGTGCAGTGGGATTCCTCATTGGAGTCTGCGAGATGCTGTCTCCAGCTGTCTTCGTCTGCAGCCACATTCAGGTGGCAGAGAGGACACTTCCAGGAGTCCTTAGTTGTTTCTGAAAGATTCAAAATCATAAGAACCGACTGTACATGGCGTTACTTATCCTCAAGCCAGCGTGTGTTAACAGTACCTATGTGTAGTTTAATTTGTATTTATTTCACACACTGGCAAGATCCGAGATCTGTCAGCCGAGGCCGAGTAGCCCACGAGCACTCCGGGTGACCCAGCAGTAAGAAGCATTTAGAGGCAATGATGGCTATGCCTGGCCTGACATGCCTCCAACACTTGCCTTGCTGTATATAGATAAATTGCTAAGTATGTGCATCAGAATGTCTTCTTTTTTTTGGGGTTGTTTTCCCCCATTTTATAATTTTGACTTGAAAACACTAACTTATAGCTTCACCTGGATTCAAACTCAGGACTCCATGGTCGGCAAGCGAGCGCGCCAGCCACTCGACTGGGAAGCAGTAAGTTATACAAGCTGAATTCAAGCTTGTTACAAATATATAAACCCATCGATACCGTCATGGGTCGCCAACCTTTTACAGCTACCGGGCCAAATTAAGGAAATGAGATTGCCTACTGGGCAGGACGACAAAATTTAATTTAACACGTTGACTGTCACGGCAATTTTTAGAAATCTGGCCTAAAATGACAATTTGATTGACATTATATTTTTAAAAACTCTAATTCTAGTGCATAGTGATCATCAAAAAGCAAAATTTTCTGTTCATGCAAGCCAGCATTGATTTTTTGTTCTCTTCCCAGAAGCCATCTATCGATATTAGCACTGATATATTCCGAGTTTAATCGTAGCTGCACAAAAATAACAAGTAAACAAGGATGAGATAACTCGTAGTTGGCGTCCTAGAAAAGAACACAATCTACGAGTTATCTCGTAGTCAGCACTCGTCTTCGGTTTTTGTAGAAGATACGATTTTGTAGACTTATTTGATTAGAGTTAGGCAATACAAAAAATATTACATTTTAATGAGACGTCTGATTTTGTTGGTCAAAAGCAAGTGCATCAATGTTAATATCGATTGATGTTGTTGCTACACACAAACAGTTTTCCAAATGGTCATCAGTGATGCGTGTTCTTGTGTGAGATTTAATGTGCTTCATTCGGGTGAAAAGCTGTTCACACGTGTATATGTTTCCAAACAGCAAAACCATCGAAAGAGCATGTTTGTATACTACGGGATATTTCTCCTTATCCAAATATGTAATGTAAAACTCTTCCAAACCAGAGGTAAATTGGAGAACACGCAGGGACACTTTTGTCAAATGCAAATTTACTTTGCAAAGCTTGTGAACTCACCCAAGCAATTGTTGTCTGCGCGGTGCCTTGGGTAAGTCTCAGCGGGGACGGCCTCGGTACAGCGGGAGCACCTCCGGAAATTCTGACTCTTCTCGCAGTCATCTGGATAGAAATTTCATATAAAATCCCACATGTGTATATTTGAAGGATTCTTTTAATGCTGTAGTACTCACATTGCTTCCGCTCGTTTGCTTTGCATAACCAGGTTTGATAGGAGGCTGCGAGTGTAGCTTTTGATGCTCTCTCAAGGAGAGCTTTCATGATTAATCAAGATCTCCAAGAAGACACTTCATAAATTATAGTTACTTTGTAAGAATGAAATCAAAAATACATTAGCCTGCCAAAAATACTCAACAGTCTCTCGTGGAAAAATTATTTAGTTGCATAATCTGGACTGACCGGTAAGGTGCTGGGAGAGGCCACGCAACTCAAAGGGGGCACGACAAGCGGGGCATCGACCTAACAGTGGACACTCGCGCCAATAGTGCGCGTCAAGCAGACCCTCCGCCACCAGCACCAGGCAGAACGGGCACTGCCCTAGCTCCTCACCGCCCTCCACACTGGAACCAAACGTGACATTGCATTTTGAAACTGACTCTTGAGCAGCAGAATGCTGTGACAACAAAAAACTAGAAAACTCAACTGGAGTCTGCACTCACTTATTGCAGACTTCGGGAGAGCTGGTGTCACTATGGTAGTTCATATTCCTGCTATTTCTGTCACAGTTATCCAGAGCCCTGGCCTCGGCCTCGTGCTGACAGTACTCGTAATTTTCCAAGTCAACCTGGCTCTCGTCAAAACTATCAAAATTATCATTTTCAAAGCAGGTAGGAACGTTGGATCCGGACTTGCTCCTGTAGATGACATTTTTAATGTTCTTGTTTCTCTTGAGACTTCCCACGGGACTGCTTGGAATTTTCTCTTCGCTCTTACTGGAATCTACATTTTCTGTCGTTTTGTCCACTTTTTTTACCTCATTTTCAACATACGGAACATTTTCTCCGTCACTGTAACTAGTTCTATTATCAAACACTATACTGGACTGCAGGTTCCGAGCAACCACCCCGCTCTTGTGGTAAGGATGAAGAGGCCCATTACTCAGACTGGTGGTGGAACTGTTGATGGATTGCTTCCCGTTGCAGTTGTTAAGAGACGCACTAAAACTGTTGCAACTTTTAGAGGAATTGGAAGTTTTTTCATCAGCTCTGTTCTTTTGAAAGTCAATGTAGATCTGATTGATCTCTCTGATTTCTTCGACACTTTTGCAACTTCCTTCTATCTGTGGACAGTGGTTGCCGTTTTGCATTACACTGTTTTGCCAATTTTTTTCGAGAACATAATTTCTGGGGTTCTGAGCTGACTTGTTGGCCTTCCTCTGATGTTTGGGGCTGACAGCACTATCCAGTCTCAGCTTGTTATATCCTGGAGACTCAACATCAGTTTTGACTCCGTTGAATCCAACATTGGTTGTGTACTTCTTGGAAGTTTGTCGCTTCATGCTGCTCTTAGGTTGACAGAGAGATCCCGACATCGAACTTCCCATGGAGGATGCCATGGAATTGCTCATTTGAGACATGGACATCTGCGATGTAGACATCTGAGACATAGTCATGGATTCTACCATTTTGGGATTGATTTGTTCATTCAGGAACTGTGCAGTCCGACTAGGTTGAATGTCTTCACACTGATTTGTCCCGAGAACCTCTTCTTGCTTCTGTAATAAAAGAGAATTGGTATCAAATCAATTCCATTGACTTTTTTATTTATATTTATTTAGTTGAAACTGAATTGAAAAAATGCGAAACTTTTAAACAATCTTTCTATGAAGATTATATATTTGATCAGACCATCAAAACATCAAAGAACATCAAAGTAATGAGGAAGAAAATCCTCAGATATGAGCTATGACTCTTTAAACTAAAGTACAAAATAAATAAGTAAATAAATTTTTAATTTCTTATGTAATTAATATATTTGAGTACCGTGTAAATAAAATTAAATAAATGGAATAAGGGAGCTACAATACCCTCTTATCCACTCTATCGAAGCCTTCAAACAAGTGACGATAGAGTAGGTTCCTTCTGGTAACCGGATCATCGGGAGGCAACTGGGCGCGTACAAGACGCGGTGCGCGAGCATACGCAGCCAACAGTAGCCTCTCTGCAGCACGCCGGACGGCTCCCTGGCCGTGTGTAAGGCCCCCTGCCCCCAGCTCTGCGACAGCACGGGTCTTCAGTCCACTGAAAATACACAATATTTTTTAAAGATAATTATTGCACAAGTATAAGTCCCGTGAGAAACAGTCACCACAGGTGAACCAATATCACAGTTAAAATTGCCATTTATTCCTACCAAATCAATGAATTGCCTCATAAAAAACATGGATTATAATCTTCACTTAACTGTGAGCATTATAATTTTGTAAAAGGATCCTTCAAATGCAGAGTTCCATCTGAATTCCATCAAATGCCTTTCTGAATTCAGAGGCTTTCTTGGTGTGATGAAGTATGTATATTGCATTACCTGTTCTTATCTATGCCATGGTTTAGTAACAGTTGCTCCACCATCAATAGCCTCGAGAGGGCAAGCCTTGGAGCTGTACCGGCCGTGAGAGGTCGCACGAGGTATGCAGGGATTATATTCAAGCTCCTGCACCAAAAATAAACATTATGTATATATATATATATATATATATATATATATATATATATATATATATATATATATATATATATAAATATATATATCTACTATAACAATAGCCATTGTGTGTGGGTGGGTGTGTATGTTTCATTTTTCGGTTCTCTATAGAATATCTTAAAAGATACAACTTTTTCCGCAGCTATGTGCCGAATTTCAAGACGATAGGATAATATTTTCATTCATAAACTAATTAAATAAAACTATCAAATATGCTTTATGTACGAATTATATGATTCTGTTGTTCACAGCGAGAATTTCAAATTTAGAATTTTTACAAAAAAACAAAATATGATGCTTCTAAGAAATTTCCAGTTTATGTCAGCTTGACACAGGTACCAATTTTATTTTTTAGTTGCATTAGAAATTATTAATCACATCATTAATAACTTAAAATGCCTCCTTAAAAAATAACACCGTCTAAGCACAGCAAACGTAATTAAAAAAGAATAGCACAATTGAACGTGATAAAGACTGCATCTAATAAAGAACAGTGCAGTGAAAGTGATTCGTTGTTTGTGACACGAAATGTGATATTTCCTAGAATGGCTTTGCTTTCGAAATTAATATCCGGTTATTCAAAATATATGTGTACAAAATGTTCATCTAATTGTCAGCCAAACATATGTTCAAACACTATTGCATCGTTCATTGAATATGTCATTTTATGACGGGCTACATTTCTAGTATATTATAATATGTATAGGATGAATTTGCTTCAACCTGACTGGAGGACAGTCGGCCATTGTGAGCAGGGTGTGCATGGCCAGGGAATGCACCCGGGGAGCTGGGTCTCCTGCTCTGGTAAGAAGTTCGGGCACTAGCCTCTCTACGCTGCGGGCCACCTCGGCAGAGTTCACCCTGCAACAGCATCAATAGTTGCAAGTTATTCCCTAAACGCCAAGTAAATAATTTTGACAAATACATATGTCGATTTTTTTGTTAAACGTCAATCAGATGCGTATTTATTACCCATTACGGGTTTATTATATTATTACTAATATGATTAGGCACATTAGTTCATACATAGAAGATGACTTAAAGAAACTCTCAGAAAAGAGAGTTTCTTTAAGTCATCTTCTATGTATGAACTAATGTGCCTAATCATATTAGTAATTTGACAAATACCGTAAATTTTGAGAATGATTTCACAAGAAGGAGACATCCAAACTGAATTAAGTCAAGTTGAATAGTGCTTAGTATTTTGGGAGTCACAACCAGAAGATAGTTGGTAAATATGCAGTTTGAAACGATGAAAACCAACTTAGCTTATCCCTACATTTGAACCTGAAAATAGTTAATATTTTTAAAGAATTGGCGAATTTAATTAATTAATTTCAAACGGAGATTCCATGGTCTAACATACTTATATCTAGTATGTTTTTATTCTTCTTATGCTCATAATATTACTTATTACATGAAAAGATCTGTGATCATGAACATTTAAAACCGAGGCGTTTACAAACCTGCCACTAACAAACTCGGTAAAAAAGACCCTGGTGAGCTCTGCGGCCAGGCTGTAGACGGAAAAGACAGGATCCCGCAGGGCACGATGCAGCAGCAGCGCCGCTGCGCGTGCTGCCTTGTTGGGGGACAGCGCGGCCGGCACGCCCGCCCCGCCCGGTACCTTGCTGTCAAAGGAGCGCAGTTCCGTCTGAAAATTAAACACCACGCTCCATAACCGCAAGACCACCACCTCCAGTTTTAATGTGCTACAGAAAAAATCATTATATTACCTTTAAATTTTGTAAGCCTTCTTCCTTCTCCACAAAATGCTTAGAATATATTTTTTCAACCTGTAAACATAAAAGAGTAAGAGATCTGTGCTTACTATAGTAAGCACTGTTCATTTATAGCTCTTTAATAAACCTTAGTATTGGGCCAAGGTGAAACAATATTTTTTTTTCTTTAGGAAAATATCAAGTCAAATTTACTGAAATATTGACAGAAGCAAATCGGTATCACACACAGACACAATTCCGAAGATCTACAACATGAACATATTCTTTCATTTTTGTTTGAAAATATGTGCATTTTTAATTCTAATAAATCTTCAAATCACTTGAAGTTTGAAAAATTATGAGAAAAAAAATTTGTTTGACATTATTTGAAAGCATTAAGTATCCCTATGTGGGAGACTATTGTCTGTTTCTGTGCCTCACCAGCTCCTCTCCGTAGATAAGTATGGGTAGAGCAGCCTGTTTTCTCTCCCTCTCCGGCATCTTGGACCTACGCACGTGTGTCTCCGCCTGATCCATCTGACAGCCTCGCAGGAACTCGTTAGTATGAGAGCTGAAAAAGTAAGACACTATTAATGATTAGCCATCGTCTGCAACACTCAGCAAAACAACATTTTTGGACTTCGTTCTGTAACAAAGCGCATCACCAATTTTCATATTTATATTTGTCTATTTTGTGGATTGAACGTCAATCAAGTGCGTTTCTAATTATCTTTACAGGCTTATATTACTTACTAATATGATTAGGCATATTTTTTCACATATTAAAAATGATTCAAAGAAACTCTGAGAAAAATATCATTGTGACTTGTGTAAGACTTGGTTTGTGTGTAGATTATGATTGTTAAAAATTCTCGATTAACAGAGGTGACTCGTTAGTTCAAGGGTCAGTACACCGGCCATGTAAGCTTGGAGATGTAGGTTCAAATCCTACACAAGTCACGATGATATTTTTCTGTGAGTTTCTTTGAATCATTTTCAATGTGTGAAAAAATTAGCCTAATTATATTAGCAAGTATTTAATATTTACTGCAAAACTGTACCTAAAAAAGGAAATAGTCTAATTTGATTTTTTTACCTGCCTTTTAACCAGAGTTTCTATATGTTTAGCAAATAATATCAATTAGAATTAAATGATGTATAAATCCATAAAACCTCCAGTTTGATTTATGGGTTGACAGGTGAATGGCAGGTTATTGAAAAAAATTACTGATTTTTAATCAACACTAAATGCATCAAAAGATTATCTTGCTAATAAAATAGTGAGTTGTTCTTGAAAAAGCTTGGAAAAGAAGGAAATTCCCCATTCTATAAGCTAAATTGTGGCATATTTTGAACATTCCTACTCTTTAACCCCTCACCTCCAGACCAAGATTCCTCTGCAAACCCCTTTTCTTTTCACTACTTACTGGATTTCTTTCTCCCCGGGTCATGACAGAAAAAGTAACGTAACGTAAAAGTAACGAGTCTTGCTTTTGTAAATTTTGTAAAGATGTTATGTACTGTACAATTTAAATATATAGACTTGATGAGTTTAAGCCATGTAAGTATAGCCGGCTGTGTGCATGACTAACTGCCTGAGTGCGGGGACAAGGCGCTCCTCGTAAGCTTCATAGCTCGAGCGATGGTGGGCCGGAGGGCCTGGTCCGGCGCTTCGGTTCCTGCGCTTCACCACTACTGCCGCTGCAGCACCGGGGCTGCTCGTGACTAGATGCTGGCCACTGGAGCGGGACGATGTGGCCGGAGACGCAGCACCTGATAAAAACAAACACTATATTCATTCTTTAACTCTTTTGGCAGTGAGTACTTGGTGCAATTCCAATTTGATATTTTTAATATGTTGGCATTATCAAACGAAGGTCACAAGAAAAATCGTCTAATTCGGGATTCAAACTAGGATCGGACAAAGCTTCCGAATCACTGTAATGGTGAATAAATTGCTAAATATGTATTTCATGAGAGAAGAGGTAAATGAAACATACCATTTCCGCATCCTTCGGAGTTGTAATGCAAGTTGGTCGGACTGACGCTGTTGGCGGGACTATTGAAGTAGCTGCCTTCGCAGCCACCCGTTGGCAAGCGACCATTAATGTTACCCATCATGTAGTCGGCTTTCTCCTTGCTGACCTGCCCCTTACTTATGGCGTACTCCACGTCTCCGTTGTGAACATCAACCCTAGAGTTGTGGCTGACCTGGTCTTCAAAGTAAATTTTTCCGGTGCTGTCGCACAAGTTTTCGGCGCTGGCGGAATTTATGTTGGAATGGAAGTTGATTCTGTGCTGCATGCTTTCGCTCTGATTGAAGGAAACATTCCCCTTGAAGTGTGAGCTGTCAGCGTAGATGGGCTCATTTTCATAAGGCGACACCGTGCCGTCAGTGCCCATCTCGTTACAAATTTTACTGTCATGTTTTTGCTCATCACTTTGAAATTCAACATGGCTGTACTTTCTTTGCGGTACATGTTCTTCTACTCCATTTGCATAAAAAGGTTGATTTTCATCGGTGTTGCTTGCCGTATTGGGAGGGTTGGTGCTGAATGCCAAGGAACGACACTCGTTGGGCCTCGGAGTTAGCTGGTAGCCACTGTCGGCTTCGGAATGGTCGAGGTCTGCACAGGTGGTGGCGCTGTCTTTGGAAGACAATGGCTGAACTACGGTGGGTGGAGACGGAGCGTCAAAACTTCGGTGAGAGGTCCGCTGAGTGAGTGTCTCTATGGAGAACGGCGCTTCGTCTGCCGAGTATTCATCGTTCTGAGGATTGAGCTGCAAAAAAAAAACATTGATAAAAATCACCCTTCTCTTACTACTGTGGTTTTAAAAAACGCATGTGATCAATAACGATGGGTTATACCATTTATTATTTCATTATTTCATGGAGTTGACCGTTGAAGGTCAAAACTTATGAACGTTTATAAACACTTTCTAGGTGTCCAATTCAAAACTAGTAGTAATCTCATGTGAACCCCTTGAGATTCTCGACACATGTAAGTGACTCACTCCGTCTGGTTCCAACAGCACAGGAAGATTGACAGCAGCCGCCAGACGGGCGCGACCAGCAGCAATAGCGTCTCGGCGACGAGTGGCACGCTCGTATTGCTCTGCCGCTGCAGCTAGGCGCTTTTGTAACTGCAGGCCACCCAACACCCGACCGCCTGCCCCGAGGATGGAGCATGCCGCCTTTAACTTCCTAGCATACTCAAAGCGTTCCTCTGAAAAACACAAATACTATTATATTAACACACTAAAGGCGGGGCGGGTATCAGTACCCGCTTCGCGGACTGCTACCTAAAGACGGGGCGGGTACTGAAATACCTTCTTCGCGAGCTGTCTTATCAACAGTTCGCGAAGCAGGTATCTGTACATTTTTTAATGTGTTTACTCTAAAAGCGGCAGAAGGTCATTTTACTCTTTAGATTTACAGCTCGTAATGTTTGTTTGGACTCGTCAACGTTACTTCTACCAATACTGTCCAATGACTCTGAACAAAGTGACAATGAAGAAGTAGAGAGGTCAGAAAATGATAGTCCTTCAATTATTGAACAATTTTTAGGACAAAGTGGTGTTGTTGTGATGCCAAGTAATCCGCAAAGTGTGTATGAAGTGGTCTAACTTTTTATATAAAACGATTTATTTGACTACATGCAAATCAAAGAGTGTATAGACTAGATTTCGCATGAGCGATTTTACGCGAATTTTGCCCGCTACGCACATCAGTTTAGTCAATTTGATTACCCGCCTAAAGTGTGTTAAAAATCAGAAAGCACACGAGAGACCACAGCTGCATTTATTTCCTTCAGATAGGCCCAGAGACTTTCCTCTTTGCCAGTATCAAATGAGGCATTAGGACCGGACAGAGCCTGCCAATTCAATTCCTTAATTTTTTCAGAATTGCCTGTGCCATGAGGAACCACTACTCGGTAACTAGCGCTGTGCCTAGTCACATCGTGATTTTTTTTCCTTGAATGTTTCCTTTTAATAATGAAACAGCTTTATTAGATGGGTTTTTTTTATTTTTCCAATGTGATCTGTTGCCAGACAGCACATCCACAGTGCCTTTATTTTCACCTAATGAAAATATTGAAGATATATATTTCCGCTTGCTTACCTTTGATAGCAATCTTCTTCTTGGCTTCCAGTTGCCTGATAATATCGGCAACGTCATTGTCCACGTACATGATGAAGGCCAGGTCGTCATACGGGGAGTATTGTTCATTGTCTTGCAAATCGACTTTGTTAGAAGACTCCACGCAAGCCCCTTCTTTACTCTCATCCGCATCTATTTCTATACCAAAAATGTTCACCCCCATGAGTGCCACCTGAAAATAGATTCACATTCATAAATTTACACCATATTTAACTGGCGGCAATCCATCTCGCGGTCAAGTGGAAAGCACAATTGTTGATACATTATTACAATACCACAAAACTATTCCTCAATTACACCCAGATGGCTGCGGGCTCTATTCACCCTCTCTTCACTAGTTCATGGCACCAAATGCTATTAAACTATATTTTAGTAAACATGATGATTAAAATTTCCTTAAGTATGTATGTATTTTCAGCATATCGTTGATTTGTCAGAGTGAAGAAGTTTCATTAGAAGATTTACCTGATGTGCAGCGTCTACATCGTGCTGGTGAGGTTCTCCTAAGCGCAGCCGAAGGTAACGAGCAGGGCGATGTGGCACAGCAGCCGTGCGTAGCTCCCGGGCAGTAGAGTCTCCACCTGCTCCGGGAGCCAGTGCTACCCACCCCACGGCCTCGTACTGCGGACTGGAAGGCGTACGAGGAACTCCGTCTGTACTCGCCGAGTCGTGTACCAAGAGCTCTATTCGTTGCGCTAGAATGTACAGATAATTATACTCCAAAATGTTCAAGTTTAATAAGAAGGGCAGTCGCTCTGCCAGCTGGCTCGGCGTTCGCTTACGTATGAGATGGTGGTGCGCGAGGAGTTGGACTCGCGTGATGGCGGCCCGGCACTCTAGCTGCAGCACCAGGTCGTGCGGAGGACGCGCCCCGGGGGCGGAGCGCCACCCTCGGCTCGCTGGCCCCGCCCATCCCAACTCACTGGCAGGATGCTGGGCCACTTCGCCTGAGAAGACAACTCACATTTCACTAAGAAAACTTCACTTTCCAGCACTCAGTCTCTGTTGGCTAAAGGAAATCTCTGCGAACTAAAAATCACAAATTCTGAATGAGGAATATTTAAACTGTACTCCTCTTTAAGGGTCTAGGTCCCATAATCGAGTTTTTTGATCATTTTCTCGTACCTATTGCAAAAAATCGACCGCACCAATCAAAAAAAATTAAATGCAAAAAGTTTGATACATCCCTTCTTCCGGACACAATATATTTTTATTTCTTATAAATTTACTATTAATATGATAAATATGTGTTTTTCCGATTGAAGTGTGGGAATTTGGAGATTCGTCCGGTACATTTTCCAAGAATCCTAAACATTTAAAAGTCTTTTTTTTAATTTGAATAAAAAGATTAAATATAAACCATGTGCGTCTTATTAATTTAAAAATTAAAAAAAAAAATCTTTAACAAACTTTGGTTTTGAAAGTTGTCATTTTATCCAATTTTTCAACATCTTCAAGATTTTATTTTACCCTGAAAATGGACGTTAATTAAATAATAAAAAATAGATAAATATAATTTATAGTTTTCTCAATACTCTGTAAAAAAATCAACTTTCGATATAGAAAAATAAAGTGACAATTAAATTAATTAAATGACACGATTTCGCCAGGTAATGGACTGCCTCTGGTGTCCGGTTGGACACCAGAGGCAATTAAAAGGCTGGGAGCAACTGCCTTAAGAGTAGATAATCCAATGGTAGATATATAGGAGAAGCAGCCGTGATCGAGTCTGACTTTGTCTTGTATGCAGGAAATCACAAAAAAAAAACAACATTCAATCTGGACGCTATGAATAGTTCTTTCAAAATTGCATCTCCAAAATACATCAACTCATATTCACTTACGAAAAATATCAAACCTTACCGGAAAGTACGAACAAAGCATAAGTTGAAAAACATGTGTGAATAATACGAAGACCAAATGAATTAATTCTACTCACTCGTGGCGTAAATGACGTGAAATCCGATTCTCTTCGGCATGTTGTTGTTTTCATGCAGTATTTCTTATTCACGATTAATCATTACTTAATCAAACGTGAATCAACAACCGTCGATTACTGATTACATCGCAACTTTTTGAATTGTAAAAATACATGATGTTCTAGGCGAAGTCCCGGTTATTGACAGCATTCTGAATCTAACAAGTAAGAGCAATCGTTTCTAAAAATTATCAAAGCGATTTGAGCATCTGCGTTTTTCCTTCCGCAAGGGCGAGATGTCACTGCAGCTCGCCGTAATAATTATAACCTGTCAAATACACTTCTTTTAAATAATTGAAACACAGGTATCAAAGCTGTATAACCTTAACGATTGATCGATCGCATTAATTAAATGGATAGTTTAGTAAACTGCGTGACCTCAACGCAGTTACAAGCTATATTTGAAATACGTTTAAACATTGATTATAAAAATAACCAAGATTCGTCTGACAGTTATGAACAACACGTAAATTCCCTATATTTCTAAAAATTATTAAATAAATCACGGCTTAATATGACAATATTTGTGTATTCGAAAGCTGTTTTTAATTTGGATCAACACTTTATCGTAAATTGCACTGGTTTACATAAAAATACGGTTTTCCAGACGATTGCCAACTACCAACCCCAAAAAACTAGAAAAGTGACAGGGTGAAAGAAAATGCACAGCATTCCAAGCATACCTTTAGTTCTCAGTACTGATATTCTAATATGCACTGTATTGTAATGGCAATTAGTGCCATTTTTGCTTTGGTGAAATCTTGTTCATAGTCAATTCCTGATTTTGAAATCGATATCGTTTCATTTGAAGGGAACTAGGTACTGAGTTTTCTTCTGCGCGAAAAACCGTGTATTTTTTGGTTTGATTTAAAAAATTAATTTCAATGGCTGTAATTTTGTTATTTATGTAGGTATAATTTAATTTATTAAACGACAAATTAAAATTTTGTATGTAAACATGTGAAAAAACAGACCAATGACCTTAAAACGTGTGAAAAAATCACAAAAGTATTTTATTTAAAATATTAAAATGGAATTTCACAGAGTCCTCTCTGTCAAAAATATTGATTATTTTTTAAATATTGGATAAATCATACAAAGAAATGTTTTCTGAATAATAAGATTAATATTAACAATTTTGTTAATTTTAAGCTTATGGAATTATTTACTATGTATCACTCCGTTTAATAAATTCTAAAAAAAGAAACACCAATTACCTTTTTGATCCTTCAGTATTAAATGATACATTTAATGATTTCTGAATACCGTATGGTTTTGTTTTTTGTATATTAAATATGATTTATTTTATACTTCAATAATTCATACAAAATGTAAATTTAATTAAATCAGTAGTTGAAGAAGGCTCTGAAAAACATTTACATTTGTTTATGTATATTAAATAGACTTGAGAATTAAAAATCACAAATAAATTAAAAAACACAAATATTTTTATTATTTGAAATTATAAACACAAGACAGGTTATTTTCCAAGCAATTCACGGCCATTCACTATTATTACTACTTTTATTATTAACAGTATTCTTCACAAACTCGTGAAATAACTCACTGGTATCCGTTTGTGTCCTAGACCTGGTGCATGACTTGTTTTTCCAGAAACACCTTGGAATAAAGGACCCATTAGAATCTACTTGATTAGCTGCAAAAGATAATTAAATTTTAACAAATGTAGTTATGCATAATGATATTTTTTATATTCAATATTTTTTACAGAGAGTAATGCGACTCTGTTTGATAATGCCAACTTTAAAAGTTGGCGAAACCGGTCGCCAATAAAATTAAACGTGTGGAAAAATCACAAAAGTGTTTTATAAAAAATATTAAAATTTCTTTAGTAATTTATAGTCTTTTTTTTGTGCTTTGATACTGCTATTGGAAGTGCCCGAGGTAACTCCTAATATTCTCCATTTGGGACCAATTGCATACAAGAATGATAACAGCTGCTGTGAATTAATAACAATTTATAATAATTATCTAATCAAAAGTAATGAACTTACATCTGAATTTTCTATTACTAGCGACTGCCAATCGCTTAGCTTCAATCATTGCAAAGTAATCATCAGGAGATGCTTTCATCTGACTCGTGCCTTGAATGACTGTTGACTTCTGTAAACAAAATTTATGAATAATAAAACTCTAGTACCCTAATGAACCTCTTTTTTAACACTCCAGCACTCGCAGGAAGAACACTCGAGGATCTTTCATGTTCAGATGCATTCAAGAATTTAAACTTACAAACTTTTATATTTCAAAATTATCATATAACTATGCATAAATGTATTTATTTTAAATTAACATATATGTAGTTGAAATATACCTGCGGTGAAACTTCAGATTTTTTCGCTTGAATCATCTTTTGATTTTTTTCTAGTCCTTTTATAAACATGACTGTTAAATTAGATATAGCATGACCATCAACCATTTCTGAAATAAATAAATCCCGTTACAAGAACAGAAAATAAACGAGTGAGACTTTTAGTTTCACATTCTGCAATGAATGTACCAATTCAATTCTGTTATGTCAAGTGAGTTTTCTGTGGTAGAAGATTAAGTTTTTGTAATAACTCTTTGATAATGTAGTCTATGGCCCCGGAAGCGGATTTATGGCATGTCTAACATCAAGGCGAACACAGGTAGTGAGTGTTCCCCCCGGGATACATAAATACACAACGCTATAGAGATTGCTCTCTCTCTTGTGCAACCCCTAGACGCAACCACTACTCAACACATTATCTCTAGTCATTTCAAATATTTGCTACATATAAGAATAAAAAAATCTTAAGACTTCAGAAAAACAAAAAATTTACAAATTTAAGAAATACAGTCAAGTAATCAATATTTTTGACAAAGAGTACTGTTGGCAACGCGAATTTGACTCCAAGGGGTAACCGCTGCCCGGGAGCAAGGATACTCCGACATCCATGCAGGATCGCGTGGCTGTCGTAAAAATGTTAAGAAGTGAAATAGAAAAGTATTAGATTGGTATCCACGGGGTGACTATGCCTGTAAACAGTGATACTCCGACAACCATGCAGGATCGCGTGTCTGTCGTTAAAATGTTGAAAAGTGAAATCAAAAGTATTCAAAGTGTATCCACAGGGTGACGCTGCCCGGGAGCAAGGATAATCCGACATCCATGCAGGATCGAGTGTCTGTCGTAAAAAAGTGAAGTGTTAATTTAAACGACCCGGTTATCGGTTCAAAGTTAAAATAAAGTGTTAAATGTAACTTGTTTTAATATCAGATAAATGTTAAATTGTAATCAATGTTTATAATGAAGCTTGAATAAAAGTTTATACGAATAAAGTGTTTTAAATGAATGATAATATAGTCCACTGATAGCGTATGAACCTTGGCGAATTCATATGCTAAAGCCGAAGAAGTTAAACGACTGCCAGCATCTCCTCGCGAGAATAAATCTGGTAGCCGTCGCCAATAAGTACCATGGTGGAATTCCATTTTAATATTTTAAAATAAAAGTTGTGTTGAAAAGTAAACATGTGGAAAACTCACTCATGTATTTTACTTAAAATATTTAAATACAGCCAAGATAAAAAAATTACAAGATACAATAATAGAATGCACCATAAAACGTGTACATCAAATAGAAAGATTGTAATTTCTCACCTAGTTTGTGACAACGAGCAATAAGAGATTCTTTGTATTTATGCTTGGCACACATCGGATTGCCTCGGAAGTCAACTTCTCTTAGATGTATTAGAGCTTTCATTTTCTCTCCAACCCTGGCGTTATCTTCCAATAAATTATTTTTAGCAACAACGTTAGAAATTCTATGAAGAGAGTTCACCATATCAATATTGTGAAGAGAGTTCCCTGATATGTTCAAAACTTGTAGCGTTTGCTGCAATAAAGTTCAACAATGCTAAGTTATACATTTGATTAAACAAAATAAAATTAATCAGCAGTGAGCGCTTTATTTTACTACTGCGGATACATAGGGGTGTGAAACTTGTAAATGAGAGTTTCACAAGGTTTGGAAGTATCTATTTATCTAAAATGTAACCCCTTTTTCCAAGAGTTAAATAAATATTGATGACCAATAGCATTGACATTTGTAAATAAATGTCAAATTAAATATTCACTTCAATCGGTGTCTTGACCAGCTTGGGAGTTGCGATTCATGGCTACCAGCGCCTGCCCACTGTTGGTTGTTACATTAAAATTCCTGTAGAACATAACTTAATCATTTGCGTTACAGTGGGTATACAATTTTTCTTTAATTACTCATAAGGTGATTGGACAGATAGGATTAACCCAGTAGTGAGCTGAAAAAAGTCTGAGTCAGAGATACTTGAAGAGCACACTCTGAGCTAAGAACATTAATTTTTGGAATGAGATTTGACTATATATATATTGATTTTTGTTAAGACCGTCCCAGTAAGTACGATTTTTGCCTATACAGGTTTTATTTTTGATTGATATGATTAAGTACATTTTTTCAAATATTGAAAAATGATTAAAGAAACTCTCAGAAAAATATCACCGTGACTTGTGAGACATCCCTCACAAGTCACGGTGATATTTTTCTGAGAGTTTCTTTAATCATTTTTCAATATTTGAAAAAATGTACTTAATCATATCTATCAAATGTATGTTAACGTCACTACAAAAACAATCCTCCGTGAAATTTCAATGAGCTGTTCTGTTCTGGTGCAAATCTCACACACATCCAAATGTAGTATAGAATTGATTTTTTAAAACAAAAACGCACTATGATTTTATTCATAAAACTCATTGTAAATTAAATTCCTGACCCCTAACACTTCCAGGCATCTTGGCTCAAAGCACATTCCTTCTCCATATTCCAATTGTTGTCGTTCAATATGAAGTTCCTTGAGGTGATGTAAACCTTCCAACTTTTCAATGACACTGATGGAGTTGTTTCCAAGATATAGTTTTTTCAATTTTTGTAAGCCTGACATGTTTTCAATGCGAGTTATTTTGTTCCATTGCAAATAGAGATGAGTAAGATTGGATAGTTTCTCTAGGTTAGTTATTTCTTCAATGAGGTTATTGTGTAGGTAGAGTACTAATAAAGTCTTAGCATTAGTTTTTGGCTGTAATAAAATATACTCAACAGATAAATTCACTTAAACAATATATATATATATATATATATATATATATCTGCTTCACTATTATTTCTTTTAAATTAAATTACTTACAATATGTTTTAAGTACTTATCGTTCAAAAAAGAATGTGTTATTTTCTTTTCCGGAAATATACTTTTATCAACAGATTTGAAAGACGTATTTGAAATATTATTGGGCTTTGAGATGACAGAATCCATTTTTAATATTTTTATTTGATATAGTAACTTGAAAATAACCAATATTGATTAAACAAACTGCTATTTGCAAAATATTCCCTTTTCTCATTTTTTTAGTAATATCCAACACTCGGTGGTTAGTAAAAATATGGTTATGATTCTATATGCACCTGTAATAATATTTTTTTTTATATCCATTCTTCGTTTTCGACTATCAATTTCAAAGGTGAAAACAATTGACATATATTTTAACTGATTGGTTTGCAGTATATTCCAAAAACTAATTGTTTTTATTAAACTGTATAAATTATTTTTTGGGGGTGTATTGAAAACGAGGGAAGATATTTATTAACGGTACTTTTAAAGTTTAGGCGGAATTTAATTTTGGAAATGTTTTCAACAGAAAATTATCAATACCGCGAGGCCAGGCAATCTACCCGAACCAGCAAGGGGAAATATTTAATCCTAGTCATTTTGGTACCATTACGGGTTACATCATTACTTTAAGATAAAATATTCAAATGAAATAAAAATCTTGTACTTAATCGATACAAATGTCTCACATAAATCGAGCTAATATATTTATATTAATTTCTAAAGTATTTAAAACGTAGTGCTGTAAAGTGGTAACACCTCAAACTGCTGTCAAAACAAAAGGCAAACAAAATACCAACTGTCTATTTTTTTATTAAACGTCGATCAGATGCGTATTTATTACCAATTACGGGTTTATTATATTATTACTAATATGATTAGGCACATTAGTTCATACATAGAAGATGATTTAATGAAACTCTCAGAAAAATATCACCGTGATTTGATTGGATGGACAATATTGGTTGGCCTGGGCACATCGGTTCATATGTAGAGTATGATTGTTAAAAATTCTCATTAAACGGAAGTGATTCGTTAGTACAAGGCTTAGTACACCGGCCATGTAAGTCAGGGGATGTGGGTTCAAATCTATAAATCATCTATCTTTAAATCATCTCTATGTATGAACTAATGTGCCTAATCATATTAGTAATAAAATACCAACTGACAACCGCCACGAATGCCGCCGAATGGTAAGCTCCTCCCCTATACTTAGAAATAGTAGTTCATATTTCAACATCCCTTGTTATATATGCCGATAACTATGAAATTATCTAAAAATTAAAATCACCTTCTCTTATTTACAAACAAAAATCTCGATGCTGGCATTCGATGGATTGCTAGAATTGTCAGTGTTAAATTGAAGTTTCGTTAGACATACGACTGGGGCGAGGTATTTTTCAATTGTTACGACCGATTGGTTTCTTTCTCCTGTCTATGCGGTTGTCTAATGAGCGTCTCGTGCGGTCAGATTTTACATTATTGTAATCTTTGTAAGAATTGGGCTGATACGTCCGAGACCTGAGAGGCGGCTCCGCGGGAGGTGCTCTTGATTTTCCCGGATACTCCATTGATTGATCCAAAACGTCGAAACAATACGCTCATCGAATGCCCGATCCTTAGATTCTCAGCTACTTTTTTCACTTACACAATGCGTCCACGGAGGCCGAGGGGACTTTGACTATTCGCAAAATAGTCAAAGCAATGAAGAGGTATTCAAATATTTAATAAAAGATTTATTCTTAAATATAAAGCTAGCAATTGTAGTACAATTTAACATAAAATACAGAAATTTACAATTGAAAGCTTAAAAATAAAATGGTCAAGATTTGTGGATACCGCCCAGAGCTAAGTTGTCAACTTAAATTTCGGTAAAAAGTTTTTTAGTTGTCATGCGACGGGCCTCGGGTCCCTCGGTGGTCCCGCGACGAGTGGTGCATTGGTTCCGAAAACATTGATAGCACCCCTGAGTGGGTTCAACTCGGCGGAGCTGGCGCGGGTCCTCTCCCCTGGCCGACCTCGTCCAGCGCCGCCACCGCGTCGGCCAGGATGGCGTCCGCCCCGGCCAGGACGGCCCGGACCGAGCGCCGAGGGTGCTTCTTGAGGAACCACTCGTTCCTCACTATGCGTCCATCGCCGGTCCTCACGAAGCGGGGGCGGTCTCTCCTCCTCTTCCCCGCCCGCCTCTCGACGACCTTCCTCATGAAAGCTCTCATCTCGTCATGCCGCGGCTCAGGCAAAGGCGCGCGCCGCTGGCGGATCCTCCAGCCGCCGGCATCCCGGTAGATCTCGTCGTCCTCGCGAACGCCGCGCTGCTCCAGGTGGTGGATGAACGCGTCCAGGCGCCGCTCGCGAGCCTCGCGGAACTCTTGCCGCAGCTCACGCTCGGCCCGCTCCAGCAGCCGCTCCTCCAGCTCGCGCTCCTCCAGCTCGCGCTCCTCCAGCTCGCGCTCCTCCAGCAGCCGCTCCTCCAGCTCGCGCTCGTCCCGCTCCAGCCGCAGGGCGCCCTGGTCCGCCTCGTAGGCCGCGGCGAGGTCGCGGCTCGTGAGGAAGCTCTTGTGGCGCGGCCAATCCTCGATGTGGTTGGACTCGTCGTCGGTCGGCGGCAGACCCTGGAAAGATAGAATTTATTACCGATCGAACGAACGACACACCTAATATAAAAAAATATATACTTAGAATAATCGGTTATATATGTATATTAAGATTATTCGTAGTCATTCGAGCTGTGCAGCTTCGGGGACTCACCATGGCTGCGACTTCCTCTTTGGGACACGGCGACGCTGACTTTCAGTGGACTCCTCGCGACAGCCTCGGGCTCGGCACTTCCGCGAGCACTTCTCTGGAACTGAATTTCTCACGTGCACTCGGCGGGATCTGAACCTTCCACTGGCACTTCTCTAGCACCGAACTCCTCTGGCGAGCACTCCGTTAGCTCTGAACTCCGGTTTGGACTATCGCGAGAAGGGTGTCGATGGACTCTGGCGGTGCTCGTGCCCTGCAGAGGTCCGGAAGCCCCTGAAGGCCCTGAACCCCCTGAACCCCCACCCCGGCCTCGGCCGACGGACCCGCCCCCGCGACCAATGGGGCAGCAGGTATTTGAACATCGCCCTTGCTGCTCAGCCGCTGCTATCTCGTGATAGCTATTTATACAATGAAAATATATTTCACATATTGAAAAGCTCATCAAAATGCATATTTTTCGATTTATGCATTATATTTTAAATAAAAATGCTCTTGTGATTTTCCCACATTTTTTTGCATCACCTATAAAATTAAGAATTTTGAAGAATCACCTGAGTATTTGTATTCAATAAATTAAAATGGAATTCCACAAAGTACTTTCTTATATTTTAAATATAATAAAACACTCAAGTGATTTTTCCACTTGTTAATTTTTATTGGTGACCGGTTTCGCCAACCTTTCACGTTGGCATCATCAAACTCGGTTAAAATCACTCAAGTATTTTATTTCAAATATTAAATGTAATAATCTTACAAAAATACTCGGTTTTCGTACAATCGCATTGTGTGAACGTCATCATCATCATCAGGACCTCATCCTTTCTTACGCGACTTCTAGCTAGCTCGACTAGCCGTGCACTGCATGCCATCGTTTAACAATAGTCTAATTCATTAAATTACGGAAGATTTTTATTTTTTATTTTACATACATATCATTCGGAGCGAAAGTGGAATTCGAACCCACTTCTTGTGAATATATCACGGAAAATAAAATCAAGATCGTTTGCGAAAAAATATAGGGTGGGTCAATCAAATCCCACCAAGTCCCGAAATTGCGTAGTACTCGAATAGAAGTCTGCACTTAATTTCGGCCAACGCTAATGCGAGCGAGCCGTCGCCGCTAATGGCTCTCGTGATTGCCTTTAAACGATAATAGTTGTAAACTTTGCTTTACTTGTGTTTTCATACATTGAAATTAAATTGTTTATTAATAGTTTTTTTTAGAAAGTATTTGAACTTTAAACAGTTTTACCAAAATAAAGTAATATTATACAAATACTCGGCCGACGAGAACGCCGCGAGCTCTGTAGAGGCGACTGGCGGAGACAACACCTGACAACACCTGACAACACCTGACAACACCTGACAACACCTGACAACACCTGACAACACCCGACAACACCTAGAAGTAACGCTCTGTGCAGCTTTTGCCATTTCTTAGTTAAATCAGTTTCTTTTTAGTTTTATTCACAACTAACTTCAGATCATTTTTGGATGTTTTTTTTGATTTTCACTGAAACACAACATTACCTGGTGCAGTAGTAACGAGCAGAAAGGAAGGAGAGCAAAAATCGCAATTCGCTCACTGCCGATCGCTTACTTTGTTTGTTTGCTTTCATTGTTTAGCCACGGATAGTTCTCGTAGCGCCTCACTGGCATGCAAATCCCATAGAGCATGCCATTAAATTCATAACCTGGTTCATTCATAACCGAGGCCGTCCCTCCGATCGCTCGCTTCTTATAGCATGAGTATAAGTATTTATTTTAATTGGGAATGAACTTATTTCGCAAACTTGGATACACACACACACACACACGCATATATATATATATCCATCCATCCATCTAGTACTTAATATGATTTGTTGTGTGCAAAATCTTTAGGCTGTGACATTAATTAATTAATTTAAAATTTATTAAAAAATATGATGCAGACGAGGGGAGCGAATGAAACACGAGAAGTGAAATGCTTTTGAAAATCAAAAATAAGCATGTAATTGAATTACAATAAAAATTATAAATTTTATCCACCACCGATTTATAAAATTAGGTGCTAGTACATCAAAGTGACAATCGATCATTTATAACATAAAGTGGTGCTCAATAGAAGTATATAATTCAAAATTCACAATAAAAAAACACATTTACAAAAAATTGCAATAAAACAAGTAAAACATCAGATAAGTAGAATTCGGTCAACATTAATATGTAAAAACATATTCATTTTCGTTTAAACATTGTATAAGAATAATGAACGAAGCGTGTAATTATGAAATCGTGTTAGACAGATGATTGAAATAAGCCGGTGTTTACAAGATAAACGCGGCAATTCCGAGTGAATCTGTCAGTCGAATGAAATGGGATCCATCTGTATAGTAATCAAGTTGTAGTGAGAAATTGATAACTTTACAAATTATAAAACAAATATGTGAATAGCGCACTTTCTTCAGACTCCGGATTGCTAAACAAAAAAGTTCCTTTTTAAAAAGCAGTACGGTCGATTGGATGCTATGAAATATATTAGAATTGAGAATAAAATATATTTTGAGCCAGAAAAGAAGAATCATAAACCGGTATGGTATGCTGTATTTGTTGTAAGATTCACCGAAAAAAATATGATCAACGGCGCTACTCGTGAAGGAAGCGGTTCGCCGCGTCGAGCTCTCTGCCCAGGAAGCGGAACTGCGCGCACAGGCTGCCCAGGTCCGTCTGCTGGCGCACCATGGCGCACAGGCGCTGCCAGGCGAACCGCTGCCTCAGGCGGAGCAGGATCTTGGCGCACTTCACTCTCCTGGCTCGCCGGCGCTCGAAGATCCTCTTCCACTTCCTGTAGAGGCCGGGGGACACGCTGGACTTCCACGCGCGCCAGCGCAGCCGGGCGCGACGCACCACCTCCGCAGCAGCTCGCAGCCACCCGGAGCGGGCGCGGCTCCTGCCGGGGACGACGGAGTACTCCGCGGGCCTCCTGTAACGGAACATGTTGCGAAATCTTCCGGCGATGACCGGATGGACCTTCTCTGGACCGCCATCCGAAGTACCCGCGTCGTCTACCCCGGGAGCTTCGCCCCGCTCGCCGTCGTCTTTGTCGTGGACACCATCATCGTCTCGCTGGCGGTGGTTCCTGTCGTTATTGTTGCGGTCGCGATCGTCCCCGTCGTTATCGTCTCCGGGATCCTCCCGAGCGTTCTCGTCGTCGCCGGCTCGGACCTCGTCGTACTCCTCTTCTTCGGCGTCTCCGCGCTGATTTTCACCCTCTGCGTTTTCAGCGTGAACCTCCGCCTGCACTCGCAAAACTCGAGCGTCTTCCTCGCGAAACCCATTGGCGAGGGGCGGCCACGGTTCGCGGACGTCCGAGCGCCCGGAATCGGAGTCTTCCGAGTCGGAGTCGTAGGGGTTCCCGTAAAACTCGTCCACGCTCTCCTCGGAGCCGTCCTCGGGGGGCGCGGGCTCTATGTCATCGGCGTCCTCCGGGAAGATCCGCAGCACCTTGACGGTTCTCATCGATATCTTCTGCCGGAGAGCCCGCAGACGTAACAATATAACCAAAATTTCAAATTATTTTATCTCGTTAGCTACTCCGGCAATGCTGATAAAATGTCTTTAAAATTTAACGAGGATTCCTACTCGGGACGGACTCAGAAAAAAAGGTAAAAAATTTCAACAAATACAACACACCACAACCGGCAACTGATAAATTCCAACACCTAATGAAGATTTTAAGAATATCCTACCCACGTATAAAAATCAAAGCACCATAAACAACATAAAATATATTCAAAAATATATATATTAATCACTTTATATTTTATAGCAAAGAATTAATATGTTTTTTATCTTGCAAATTCAAATTATGAATGATCATCTATTTTTTATTAAAACCTACATTTTTGTGATGCGACGCAACGCGCCTGAACACATTCTCGCCCATAGCGATAGTCGCAAAACTACCACATAACACGACGCCTTCAAAAGAGCAGCGTTAAACATTTAAAAGTATTATGATTAAATATATAAGAGAGATTACCAGCTGAGTTGCCGTAAAAATCTCTGATCGTCATCGGGCTCTTCGTGAAATGACCGGTGTCTTGAGACTTGTAATATTCATTTGACTGAAAAATCAAAGTACATTTCCAGCACTTGGGATAATTTAAATAATTTAGATAATTTGATTAAAATATAAAGAGCAACATTTGGTTTGGGTGCCGTATATGCGTTGCATTATAATTTGTCAGCGATGGCAACAAATTTGAATTAAAAGAAGGGAGAAGGGTACGCCATATTGAGAAAAGAGCTGCACGTGATCAAGAAGGTTGGGGTTTTTTTGAATTAATTAATTAATTTTACATTTATATGTTCATACAACAAATACTATATTAATTAATTATTCATTGACAAGCTTTGGTGTATAAAGACAATAACATCATCAATGCTTTCATGCATAGTTAATGGTAATAATTGTAGGAAAATTGTATGAAAACTCATTTTCTTAAATTTCGTTAAATAAATTTTAATATAAATAATCATTTGTAAATACAATATTTATAAAAAGGACAAAAACATATTTATGGGACACGAATACGCCAAGTTAATAATAACAATTACAAACTTAAATATAATATAACCCTAATGAGAAACAAATATATGATAGAATATTTCTATACAGATTGTGTGGAAATTATACCATATTACAAAATTACATTTGCTGCTAAAATAAATAAGTCATCCTTATATCAATATATACACGAGTATCAAATAAATAAATAAAAACAAAATTTCCAATGATTTAGTGACGATTCTTGAGACATAACTCAATCCCTCTATCCGTTTCACACGATTTGTCTCTTGTGCGGAGCACCAATTAATTAAAAAAATATATAAGCTTTTCAATTTCAGGGATCACCTATTATTTCCGACCAGCTTAATTTATGTGTAATTAACGAAAATAATAATTTTCTAAATTTTTGCAGGGGTGTAAAAGGAGTTTCTGGAAGTTTGGATTTTTCTTGGTATACCTCTTTAGCAAATCTTTTAATGCTCATACGGTGCATGATAGTTTTAATTTTCTTGGGGAAATTCTCTTAACATCCATCTCAACAGTTTAATGCCTCTATATGGCTACAGAGCTGTCGAAGATAAACCTCAGCAGCCTGTTTGGGGATTGGTTACTGCAAATCAAATCCCTCTTCAATTGATATATTGTTTCTAGATATTATAATATTCCTTCAGGACCAAAGTTGAAAAGTCAAAGCAGAGAGAGAAAACTATCACGGTTACCAGAATCTGTCATCAGTCGCTTTCCATTACTGTAAGAATAAGAATACATAAAGCACGTGTGCAGCACATATGGGCAACCTAGGCTGGCGACTTAAATCACACTCCACATTGCCATGAGGGATTTATAAAAATTTTATTTGGTGGAAAAAAATATACAAATTATCGCATCTTGAAAAGTTTTTTTGTGTACAAGAATAGCTGACAAAAATTTGGAGAATTCTATGCAATTATCTTTCAGTAATATCATCATCGTTGCCGATAGTTTCATCTTCACATTGAATTGTTAGATTGTATTCTTTATTATACAGTTAACATCAAAGCATTATTCTATCGGTAAATAAAATATAACGTAGCGACTTGTTAAAATACATATTTTGATTATATGTTTTAGACAATAATTTATCATTTTCGTTGCTCACGTTGGACACAGGAAGTCAAGTGTAGACATTTCATAACTGCAAAAATGAAACGTGTATTCTTTGGTTTTCAATGGGTCAGTGTTGTGCGATTAATTTTGTGAGAATAAAGTTCCAGCGATAGGATTGAGATGATGCCTACGAATCACAAATGTATTCATTAAATTTGTACAAATCAGGACAGTTCTAATGTTAGATTTCTGTTCACGCAAGGATGTGTGGTTACAGTCGGCTGTCGTATAAGTTCCTTCATATGATGTTACTTATCTGCAGTCAAGACCGGAAGCGCAGACCCGCCTGCAGCGCAGGGGCTGCTTGCGCAAGAGATAAAACATACCAATAGTGAAAAAAAATCATAAAATAACAAATATCACCAATTTCACTACTATCATTCGATAATGATTTGTAATAACATCCAGTACAGATCGAACCCAAGATTTTTATCAAAACTATTCATCAGGAGTATTCTAAATTCTACATAATGTCTGAAGCTCTCGCTCATAATTTAGTTTCGTGTTTGATCATTCCCAGTTTGCTGACCCCGCAAAGCCTATTTCTCAGCTGCCTGCCATGGGCCGGAGACACGCCGGCATAGAAGGGCTGCCTGTCCGCACCGTACCTCGAACCGTTCTCAAACGAGCCATGCTTGGAGCCCACCTGGCTGAAATCGCCCTTGGATCCATTCAAACCTTCGCTTGAACCGTCTAAGCCGTTAACATGATTTTCATCATTATCGAACTCATCTCCGTTGTGATTTTGCGCTGCCATTCTACCGTAAATGCTAACATTCTGACAGCTCAGTTGCCCTCGGCCGTCTGGCACTGGCATTTGATGGTTTTGTTGCTTTCGGCACTCCAGTTGCTTAGAGTCAGTGAAGTGAGTGCTGCTAGGCTGGCTCGCGGAGTGCTGGTGCTGGGAAGAGGCCCCTTTGCCTTGCACAAAGGAGCTAGGTGATTTGGAAGTCTCCATGTGATTTTGATTCATCTGTGATTTGCTCGAGTTATTGGAGAGACGCTCCGACTCGTTGTCATCCCCACTGTCCACATCCCCTAAAAAGCAATAGAAAATCAGCCAAATCCCACCTCTCAAAACAACAGATCATTAATAAGTGAAGTTCACTTAATGTGGCTCAACACCCAAGACGATAAATCTGAGAAATAAATTTATCACTAAAACATCGACATAATTTGTAAAAATTTATCTCGGAAGTTTTAATGATTATTTTAATTTGCAAATATTGTATGGCAGCAGCAATAATAAAGCACGCAAGCGACAGACATGCCTGCAGAGCTGAGGAAGTGAGGACAGGTCCACAGCATGTTCACTGTGGGTAATCTAACAGCATGTTTATTCAACAATGACTTTCATTATCTTTTCCCAGCAGCAGGAGTCATTTAAAGTAGATAATCTGAGATGGGGAATTTATGACTGCATTCTGTAAGACCAGGTATCCATCCGCAAGAAAAGAGACAGGTAGGTGAAATCAGAAAAGATTACAGCCGCACCAGTTTTATACCTCTCCAGTACTGGGTTACATAATCTCTATTTCTAAGAATTCTCCTTCCCTTTGAACTTTGAGATATTTTATAAATTTAAGGTAAAACTTATTGTTCCCCCTGGATTTGAGCCAGGGACCCTGCGGTCCACAAGCAAGTGTGCTAGCCACTGCACAAGGCCAAGGGTGGTCCCAATATCTCAACCAATAAAATTGTTTGCTTTATTACCATCACTGCTGTTGGTGCTGGCCACAAAGTGGTCAGGTCGCAGCAGACGCCGCTGCCTGTTGCGGCGGTAGTACTTGAACTCCCTGGGCAGCGTATAGGAGCGAGGCAGGGAGATCTGCCAGCAGAAAGAAACACATCAAGATCACAAAACTACACCAGAGGGATAGTTGAAGTCTCGCACTGCAATAGTGGGGGAATAGAAAATCAAGCGACCTGGCTGTCTATGTCACTGGGTGGGCGGCAGGCCTGCAGATCTGGCGGCTCTTCACCGCTGCTCAGCGCCTCCCCGTGTCCCTGGCCACAGCACTCGCCGTCTTGCTGTCCTCTGGAATAAAAACCAATTCAATTAGTTTGAAAATAAACAATTTTATATATCTTGTTCAATAGTTGAATTCTAGCCCACAACTCCCAAACCCATGAAACCAAAATGAACTTTCCCAATATTTTTCATGACAATTAATTTTGTTCTTTCAAGTGATATGCACTGCTGAGTCAATGAAAACCTGCTCGTCCAAGGAATCTGGTGGCTGTAAATAGTTCTGATGATAAAATACTACTCTTTTACCTATAAGGCATTCCCCAGTGGCAGCAAGCCTGCCTAGAAGTATCCAAGAAGTGCGGCGCTAGAAGAATCTCTGGGGTCTTGCAGCGCTGCATTTTCCTGGTCTGCTCCACGAGGTTCATGTTTCCGGAATTACCTCCTCGATCCAACTTGGCTTTGGGAGGAGGCACCACACCATACGCATATTGTAAACCAGACTTGATGCCGGCAGCGTCGTTTGACGTGGTGTACACGGTAGGATTGGACTTCTGATTTACTTCTAGGTATGCGCTTCGACTTTGTATATTGTTGGAGTCATTACTCTTGTTCGTGTTATCTCCGTACACCCGGTGTGCGTCCTGCAAAGAAGTTAAATTGTGCCGCAAATCTCTGTACTCGCTCTGCTTTGAGTTCTCCTGTCTAGAATCAGGATATGAGTTTCCATTCTGGTTCAAGTGCAACTGATGAGAGGGGCTGGCGGACTCCTGGTTAGTTGCGCCATACACACCAGAGTATTGGCGTCCATGAGACTGACTCTCTCCGTACATGGCCGCAACGGAGCCATTAGAGTTGGACCCAGCCAGCTGCCTCGGAGATATGTTGTCCATGAGCCTGTTGACTTGGTTGCCGTTGGATCTCTCATAGGAGTTACCGGCGGATCCTGGTGCTTCAGCAGTGTATACAGTTCTAGGACTCATGTTAGTGATGTTTCGCGGACTCACAGATTTGCTATTATCATAAGAAGTGTTTCTGGCTACGTTATCAATGGTCGGAGAAAAATTTGACATTCTCTGAACGGGTCCATTTTCAGAAGGATAATTCCTTTGCATACGAGGATTATTTTCTGATGGTAGACTTGCATTCTGATGATGCAGAACAGTTCTGGGACTACTTGAATCACCATATAACAACCTAGCTTGTTCGCTGGCTCTCTGCATATCACTCATTTGGCGGTCTGGTGAATACACATTGGGGCGGTGTTGACTTGAGCTGGCGATGAACTGCCTGGGGTTTTTAGTCCTAGGAAGTATCTGCCGGGTCAAAGAGTTGCTCTGTTCTCCATTGGAGGCCTGTGAGCTGGGGGACATGTTTCTATTGCTGTTGGGCTGCACTACACTCTCATAGTTCCCGGGGATATTGACGGGTGACATTCCTGATGGATTTTTTGTAATATTTGGTATTTCTGTGTAGCTGGGAAAGCTCCCTAAAAACTGTCCTACGAGATTCGTAGCAGCAAGCGCATTTTGAGAGAACCCAGAAAAGTTTTCGTAGCCGCCATTCTGGTGTCCGCCACCTTGGGCATTAAGCGCACTCGTGAGACCGTCATACAGCTCAGGACTCTGCGGACAATCAGTCTGTCCAAGGGTGTTAAGATTCTCGAAGCTCTGACCGAGAGACTCAAGCTCGGGACTGGGAGGCGCCCAAGTGAGAGGTTCTAGGTCAATGTGCTTTTTTGTACGAGGAATGGGCTGCCGCTGCAGGCTGGAGTAGATTTCGTCCCCAGAGATCATAGCGTTGTTGGCGAGTTTACCCTGCTTGATCTCCTCCTCGATGATTTTCAATTCAGCAAGTTGCTTCTGCTTTTTTTCTTGAAGTTTCTGGTGGATGTTGACACGCGATCCAATCGATGACCCTTCATTTTCTGATGAGCCTCCCTACAATGAACAATAAATTGATTAGCATTGTAATAAAACTGCACCGCTGTTCAAATTAAATTAAAGTCATTTAAAAGACATTGTACCTTGTATTAAATATGTCTAGAATTTTCAATTCATTGAAAGATTGTTTTAATTATTGAAAATGAAGTATCAAGTCCTAAAGATCAAGCACAGCGACGCTGGAGTTAAAATTATCATTTAAACACTTATGTCTTAACATCTAGACAAATATGCAACATAATATTTTGGTCATTTTAACTCTTGAATAATCTTTCTGGAATTATAATCGATAATCGATCTGGAATTATAATCGATCGAAGCAGCTACAAGATTTAAAAATCTCACAAGATACAGAATATAAATATAAAATATTTAGAGCAGTAATTTTTTGTAAACAAATGCATAGTACACAAGGTACTGTGAGTGCGATACAGTGTGCAGCCTCACGACTGCAACCGGGGTGTGTTACTCCTTTACATTACCTTAAAATTAAAGAAAAAAATAAGTAGTCAGTGAACTTACACAATGGGGGTGGTGGTGGGGGGCAGGCAGGGGTCGTCTCCAGAAGGGCAGTGGTGCCGGGCGCGGGGCGCGCAACGGGGCAGGGGGTGCAGCAGGCGGAGGCACAAAAGATGTGGGTTTCTTCTTCTTCCGTTTGGTTGCAGCACTAAAAAAAATATATATAACTTGAATTCTGATCTGGTCGACAGCTGCACCAGGGCCACCAAGTCTCCTCAGATGTATTCAGTTTTGTTACTGCCTTCCGCAACAATAACCTACTGTCAAGGAATGTATATGTTTAACAATTCAACACTAACATTTTGCAATTTGTTAACTGATTAAACAATACACTTATCCCCCATTACACTGAAGATAGAATCCTTAGAAAACTGACCGAACTGAAAAATTAACCAACAATTTAATTACTGCTATCATTTTATAGACATTTAATCTTTTCATCCCGAGTGGTATGATACCACGTCCATCACTCAATAGTACTTGATGCGATTTGAGTTCGATGTTAGATGAATTCATCTAATTAGAAACAATTTCAGATCGGCGAACCTTGCTAATGAAATCTGTAATTAACAATTATGTTAGATTTCAGTCAAATTTTTAAAGACCTCCTCATATTGAGTAAGGCGATTATTAATATCTCGCTGAAATGGGAAAGTGGAAAATGACTACCAAATTTTCACCCTAATTCAAGTCCTTCCCGGATGACGTTTGCTGTGAACGAAACTGGTTCAGACTGTCACGATTGTTTGTTTCATTAAGCATGTCTCCGCAACCCTGAACTTTATACATGCTAGGAAGACGGTCGCTTCAGAATAAATGGAATTCAGAATAGAATTAAATTAAAAAAATTACTAGAAATAGAAGTACCAGTGTACCAAGCGATTAAAATTAAAAAATGACTGCAGAAATTTTTATTTAAATCCCATATTTTAAAAACCGTGTAAAAGTGACATCGAGTAAATAAAGTACCGTGTAAATGGAGGATAGGTGTATATTAATAAGCCTTGTTGTATTTTCAATACATATAAGGTCATTTCGTAATGGCCCGCAAATCGACACAACATGCCGAAAGAGGCAATGCAACTTTAATCCATCGAAGGACAACCAGCCAGGTGGAGCAAGGCATTCTATTACTAATGTGAGCAAACATAAATTATTTTTAGTGAGAAGTAATCAGTATGAGCACCTGACGCTCACGGGATTGGAGAAACGACAGTTGAAGACTCCCGGGATGGTGTTCCTCTGGGGCTGGTAGCCACCGCCCCCGTATAGAGCGCGGCTCCCTGCCTGGGCCCCTGGCCCGTCGTAGCAGCCATCTGCACACGCACCTCCTGCAACATCATTATTCATTACAACTCTCTGGATCCTATGTCAAATCCTACTTTAATTAATAAAATATCTTTCTTAATATGATTAGGCACATTAGTTCATACATAGAAGATGATTTAAAGAAACTCTCAGAAAAATTCAAATCCCTCACAAATCACAATGATATTTTTCTGAGAGATTCTTTAAATCATCTTCTATGTATGAACTAATGTGCCTAATCATATTAGTAATAATATAATAAACCCGTAATGGGTAATAAATACGCATCTAATTGACGTTTAATCAAAAAATCGACATTTATAATTGTTACCAAAGCGATGGCTGGATAAATTCATTTGAATTTGAACTTAATCTAGATGTTATTTATTATTGTTAAAAGTGATGGCGACCGCCAGACCGGCGCCGTTTTTTATGTTTAAACTGGTGAATCCCCGTGTACAACGCGACTTTGAAAGCTAATCGCCTGGGAATAATGCCCGTGGCAAAGTTATGTGCATATGCGAGTAAGCTGATATATTTAAACCAGAAAAATAAATCGGATAACTAGGCGTATGAACGGGAAAATATCATCTTATCCTTTGTTCTTAAACCGTATAAAAGACCAATGAGAGCCCCCAATAGGTATTTTACTCAAAAATATTGAAATGGAATTCCACCAAAAATGGAATGGAATACCAAATAAATAAAAATAAACAATAATGGTGGAATCGAATAGTCCATTGAATAGCAAAATAAAGACCATATTCATTAATGCTTTCGAATCCCCACAGCACAGGTATGGACGTGCTGTGCTCAACGCCACTTTCTTTTCTTTCGAGTTCAGAATCAGAGTACACTTATGACGACTCACCCAGTTTGCTGTCTGTGCTATTGGCGGACGTGGGAGGAAGCCGCCCTCCCAGCTCGTAGCCCAGCCTGCGTACGTGGAAGTACCTGTAATACAAATATTTCACATCAAGACATAACTGACATTTTTTTCATCACCACTGACCCTTAAAGCATTTTTACAATTTAGAGTGCATCACCTGGTCCTCGAAGTTTAATCAAGACAAAAAAATACATGTTGTGTTACTGTCTTTTTGAGCTAAAACAGCACATTGATCAAACTTGTAAATTTTCAAACAGATACGCAAGCCTCATCTTTAAGTGGTTCAATTCAAGAACTTTATAGATGATAGTTCTTTCTACAACTCACCTTAGTTGAATTGATGCATGCTTTTGCAAATAATTAATGCTCGTTCTGTCCACCTTAACTCATTGAGATAATGGTAATTCTGTGGCAAATCTCAATTACCTTTCTTCACCGTGAGGGAGTGTATTATCACAGCTATAAATAATTATTAGACTGTTTGCACTCGCGCTAGAGCTGACCTGTAGTAGAGGAGCATGAAGGCAATGCCTGCGGAAAAGCAGGCCAGCACCAGAAGCGGCAGGGCGGCAAGGCGCGCCGGTGGCACAGCTTCCCCACGACCCCACACGCCCGCCACCCACACACACACCAGCAGGCAGTTCTCTACCAGCATCACCATGTAGAATGTCACCTGCAACATGCAACATTAGTCAAGTCGACTCATGCAGATTGTGTAAAGCTAGTTTGAGATGTTGGAAATCACGAATATAAAAGATGGTAATACCTCTACTGTGGATAATTCATACAGATTTCACAAAGTTTTCTTCAGAGTAATAACAATAAATGACAGCAGATACTGATAATAAAGGAGTGATTGAATGGCGTTGCTTCTCTCTTGTTGCTTGGAGCGTTGCAGTGCCTCATATTAAAATGTATCATAAGTAGCATGCGAACCATACAAAAAAAGCAATAAAAACTCATTAAAAGTTTTAAATGTTTTATACTATCCAAATTGAAAATATGCTGCAATTGTAAATTTTTAATATATTCACAAAATTTTGATTTTTTTAAAATCTATATTTATAAAGTATTTATTGTTTTATTGCTTTTGTGTGCCGCACTATGTGTATCGGTGAACTAGCTTAGTCATTTTATAAATGTTATTGTATCTGTAAGCCTATCATCTCATTTTCTACACAAACTTGGTTTGTTACCCACCATTTTCTGTCGGTGGTTGACTTCCTGCAGGTTGACGTAAGCAAACACGTAAACAAAGGCAATAAGTGCAGACAAATATGCCTTGCGAGGCCGGCTGATGCGTTCCCCGTGGAACACATTCTTCGGGGAGATGAGCCATAAAAACATGGACACCCAGTGCAAACCTGGAACATAGCATACAAATGGGTAGGTATAAAGTAAAGTACAAAATTATTTATTTTTACAAAATGCTCATATATTACTAATATGATTAGGCACATTAGTTCATACATAGAAGATGATTTTAAAGAAACTCTCAGAAAAATATCATCGTGATTTGTGTGGTATTTGAACCCACATCCTTTGGCTTACATGACCGGTGTACTATGTACAGTGTACTTTTTAAAAATAATGTCCAGATGGGACTAAAATCGCTTCACTTGTTACTTTGTTCAAAAAGTCCAGTGCTTGGAAATCACTAAATATTGGTTGGCCTGGGCACATTGGTTCATATGTAGAGTATGATTATTGAAAATTCTCGATAAACGAAAGTGATTAGTTAGTACAAGGGTTAGTACACCGGCCATGTAAGCCAAGGGATGTGGGTTCAAATCCCACACAAATCACGATGATGTTTTTCTGAGAGTTTCTTTAAAATCATTAGTAATAATATAATAAACCCGTAATGGGTAATAAATACGCATCTGATTGACGTTTTCAAAAAATCGACTTATGTAAATGTTCATATCTTAAAATAACATTAAAAAATATTTAAATGATTATATTGAGCTTCGTGAATACTCACCGATGACCAGGAACACCCAGTGCTCGTAAAGTGCGGCGTACGCCGTGAGGGCGGTCACTCGCGCCGATATTGTGCCCAGCCTCCAAGCAAACTGAAATTCACAACCAATACCTAAATATCTTTTCTTCTGGCCCGCCATCAAAACATTGAAAAGTCACTCTCCTGTTTAGGTAGGCAACAAAAACAAATTGCCAAAAGTTTTGGAAAGATGATCCACCACAACATAATCAAATTGACGTTTCAGCATTTTACCAAAGACATTTGAGATGACTTGAGAAGCTACCCGAGACAGTCCAATCCTGAACACAAAAACAAGGGAAACTGGTTCACTCTTGGTGAAATTTCAAACCCTCACACACTGAGCACTGTAAACGAATACCGCTGACTACAGACAAGCGTTGCCTCTTATACTTGAGCAGTAAACGAGACACTCAGTGCCTCCCTGCAATCACATATGAAACCTTGTAATTCTAAAATGCTTTTTTTATAGATCAAGTCTATTTGGGATGGGATGCAAGTTGGAATTGTTTCTTTTCTCAATGAAGTAAAGCCGTGAATGAAGTTGTGAAAACTAAATAATGTTAAAGTCTTGTAATCAATTTCAGCCAGAATTTAGGTGAAATTATTCCCTTTTACCTGGAAGATCACTCCCAGCCAGGTGAGGACAAGTCGGTGCACATTTTGCAGGCGAACGTTTTTGCTGAAGCTGGCGAGCGCCCAACACACGGAAAACAGGCTGAGCGAAGCCGAGATGACATTCAGCTCTGTAAAGGCAGCACTCGCTCCACCATCCGGGACCAGCTGGGACGCTCCTGCAGGCGCCACTGTGCTCAGGCTTTCTGCTAGAACGTGCAGCTGGAGCAGGAGCATGGGGGCAGCTTCACAGAATGCGTGCACCAGCCTCAGCATACCTTCAAATAATGATAATTGTTGATTAGTCCTTCAAATAATGTATTTTTAAGGCTTTGTGTTTTATTACCCAAGAGACCTGTTTACTATCTTGCTCTATAAGAGTCCGGGCCACTCGTGGAAGACAGAAAGGTGAATAAAAAGTGACAATAAACAGGAAAAGTAAAAGAAAAAGAAATATCTGTATCACAGTTTCTTCTCATTCATAATCATTTCAAAATTGAAAATGCCAGTGCTCACATATGCTGTGAAAAAATTACCAAAGGGTCTTGACAACTTTAAATGTAAAATCTTAAGCTGTGCCTGCAACATACAGCGACATTTGGAAGAGATGCTGCAATATATACTTTGTACCAGAATATCGGCATGATTAAGTCAATAAAAATTGGCTGGCTGGGTCATTTTCACCGCATGAACAATAGGGAGCCGAAAAAGAGGGTGCATACAGTAGCCCTTAAGGGGCACCCAAATGTGGGTGGGCCCAAGGTAAATTGGCTCGTTAGTGTAAGGGAGGACTACAAAGCATTAGATGAGAAAAACTGGAGGACATTAGCACTGAGCAGGGCTTGCTAGCTGATTTTTTAGAGGACGCTTAGGCTCATTATGGGTGATAGGTAGCACCAAAAATGATGACAAAATTAAAAAACAATTTTTCCATTTTAATTTTCCAAGCACTTTTGACCAAAACTCATTAAAAGACATGGACTCCTTAAGTGGATAGTTCACAGATGCAAGTCAGCTGATGGAGTTGGATTAACATAGATACACTTAACTGCTTTGATATCCTGGCATTAATCATCAAAAATTCTAACAAGAATGATTGATTTCAAATGGATGACTACACTTCATCAGAATGAAAAAACCTGAAAAAATATATATATGGGTCACTTACAAAGGTTCCGCACTTCATGCTTTACATATCTGAGGTCCACAGGCACGAAGAGCTTGGCGTAGCGCCACAGCACGCCTAACTGTAGGGCATGCAACACGTGAGGAGCATAACGTGCGCAGCCCCCGCGAGCGCTCACTGCCCCCCCGCCACCCGCCACGTGCAGGTACCAGCGCAGTGACACCACCTGCGCACACCACATGAGTAACATCTCCAATATTTGACTTTTTTCTCATAAAAATCTTTATTTTTCATATAAATTTGAACTTTACAACATGATTTACCCTAAATAATCAAAAATCTCTTTCTAAAAGTGAACTAGCAACAAGTAAAACAAAGTTATTTCTATTCACAGGCCTTTTCTTATTTTGAGTTTATGACGGCTGTTATCAATGGATCTATTTTCTTAGGTATTATCCCACATTAAGTTTTAATTATTAATAAAATTTCGGCTCCTGTACTTGAGCCAATTTGGAGGAATAATTGAAATAACTTATCGGACGGATTTCCCGAAACGGCTAAATACCTGGGAGACAAGCAGCGAGCAGGCGATGATGGCCAGGGCAGCGGCAGCAGTAGCGGTGTGGCCGCGCTCCAGCAGGGCGTAGCACATGACCACGTCGAACACCACGTCGCAGAAGTAGCCGGCCAGCGAAATGACGTTGAACAGCACATCGCACAGCGGCAGGAACTCCGCCGCCATCACTCACCGCGGGGGCGCATCCCGCTCCCTAAACCATACTTTATGCTAACCTCAGACATATTTCAGTACGCCAGTGAGGTCCTCAGATCAATGAATCATTGTAGATTTCAGGAACTGGACCAAATCTAGGGTTATCGAGTAGGGGCATCGTAGTTATCGTTAGTTATTATTGAAACAATAATTATGAACAATAACTACAATGTCACACGAGTGATAACAATTTTGATGAAATTTAAATATTTTATGATTTCCATTCTCATTTGAAACAATCGAAGGATAAACTCTCTTCGATATGAGTAAATGCAACACGGCTGAACGAAAAGCGGGTCGATTGTCGTTCTGTTAATTCTGACTCACCTTAGAAATACGTTTTCAAACATTGAAAAACGTCCATCGACTTTTACGCGACCCGTTCGCGTCGACGGATCGGCTTTGAAGCCGAATGTAGTCTCGTTTGCGTCGAGTCTACCGTTCGCCCTGCCATTTCTGCGACAAAGTTTTCACAGGGCAAACAACATGACCGACTTTCGAACGCGTCGCAGATTGCAGAGTTTCTACAAATCTTCCCGGCAAAACTTTCCACGGCAGAGGCGGATCGATCTGCGCAAACGGACCGTCGGTGGATGCGTTTCACAAGTTATCCGAAAGTTTACAATCGAAACGTCAAACTTTATCAAAAGTTTCACAGCGACCCCAAAAGTTCAACAGCGCCGAACGAGCGGATAGCCAAATAAATACAAATCAAAACGGACGCACGAATATATCGCCAATCGCAAAATGGACATCCGTTCAATACGTTTTTACACAATAACTGATATCATACGCACCTACGCGTTCGGGTGCATTCCTAACCTAGACCCTGCTCCCCGATTTGTTTTGAAACTTTTCGCCCCTATCTCGGGTCGCGGCGTCGCATCGGGAGCGCCGCTCCGAGATCGCGAATCGTCAAGGCACTCGGTCGGGTCGCACTTTCACACGCTGGGCGCATTTCGCGTAAACAAACCGTCCAAAAGCTGACGACGGGCGCGCGACACGACGCGACACAACAAGACTGCTCGGAATGCGGCGACACCGCCCGCCGAAGCGCTTCCCGGCCGGCCCGCACAACACATCCTCACAAGCATCCGAGGAAACAAACAAATGCCAAATATGGTAATTAATATTTTTTTCTTTTTTTTAAACTCTCAATTGAATTAAAAATGTTGAATATATTGATTGAATTGTAAGTAGTTTAGTGTGTTTAGTCTGCAGGGTTGCGGGAGGCGGCGGACAGATGGCGCCGGCGCGGTTTGCAAGAACCGCTGTTCATTTGTTCTCGTACTTTATTTTTTTTACATTTGCTCTCGTATTTTACTCGACGTGTTTTTGCATATTGCCAATTTCATAAAATTCACATTCGAGTGAATGACTTTTGACCCCGCCAGTCTATTCGGTTCCTCTATAATACGGTCGCAACGGTCGGCTCGATCCGACCCGTACCGTAAAAGCATTATCGTTCGAACGAGGATTGCGTTCCAAAGTTTATTGACCAAGATAAACTCATTATCAAAAGAAAACTAAAAAATTAAATCTCAAATGCTCGACGAGCAAACCTTCTCAGGGCGCCTCTCCCCGGGAAGACGGTAAGGAATGTTGCCGTCAGTCCTTCTGGGTTCTCTTGGCGGCCTCCGTGAAGATGATGACCTCCTGCTTTGTGAACGAGCTATCCACGCGAGGATGGAAGAAGCGCCTGTCCATCCGCAGGGCTCGGTCGGTCGGCGACTCGGAGTGCCATCCGATCCTGTCGTTCGTTGCGGAAAAAGAAAGTAAAGCGGGGGCGCGACTGCAGGGGACGAGAGAAGGGTTCGGAGTGGTCCCCGCAGAATGGCTCCCGGCCTCCCCGGACGAAACCGCTCCAGCCCTCCTCGTCTCCTCGTCACTCCGCCCCGGCGCCTCGACATCCTGCATCTGCGGCGCAGGATTTTACAGTCGAAGATTCTAGGAGCTTCTTGGTATTTTATTTACAGGAGATCGCGAGCGAAAAAGCTGGAAAGCGAGCAACCCGAAACATTCAGAGTGATAATACGAGGAAACCTTCTTTTCCTTTCCTCGGTACCTTGGAGTGGTTGCCTCGCGGCCCCGACTCACTCGTGGCTCTCCAGCGCGGGTCTGGGAAACTTGTCCTTGGGCCCCTTGGCCCTGGCCAGCTCCACCCTTCGGAAGTAGTCGTCGACCCTGGCTTTCGTCTCCGGGTCCTGATCGCCGACGTTGTCGTGGCGAGCGTAGAACTTCCCGGTCACCGGGTCGGCTGCAATTCACAAGCGGCGTTGGTCCCCGAGGTGAGGTGCGAGGGGCGAGATGCGAGGGGCGAGTCTGCCCGCCCCCGCCCCCAGCCACGCACCCACCTCGGAACTGCGGCATGTAGCGGTCGTACACGCGGAAATTCCGGATCTCCCGGTCTATCTGCGCGTTGAGCGTGACCTGGTCCACGGGCGGCCTCAGCCCGAAGGTGCACTTGGCATCCGTTCCTTGTTTTCCCATTTTTATTGATTTTGTGGTTATCTTTTGCTTTTTAAATTTAAATTTATATTTTTATCACATTTGAATTTACTAATAATTTTTGACAATTGTGTCATATCTCTCCGGAAGTGCCGAAAATACTGCTTATTTCTTATTCGAATTCGGAAGTCTCGGGAAAAGAAATGAAGAAAGCGAATTGTTTGCATTTTTAAAAAATAGATTCGAGCCGGTCGAGTCGCTCGACTCGTCGGCCGGGAATAGTTTTAATACGCGAGTAATTATCTGCACATTGGATCTCTTACCGCATACTTAGTTTAAAATAGTACAAAACGAGAGACACCCGATTCTTAAATTGCGACTTGCCTTTCTCCGATTTGTATTTCCGCAGTGAATGCTCCTGCTTCGGAATACTATCGTAAAAATGAAAACGAAATGTGGCATTTAACTTGAGTGGACAGAAAAGCTTGAATATGGCAGGCTGCAGCGTCCAGCGCTCAGCCGGAAAGGTTTTCCCTGTCAGGGAAATTCCGCGCTCTTATCTTTGGTTATACTTCAGTATCAACCGCTTGTGATCAAACAATAACAGAGGACTTCCTTTTCGCAGCATTTTCAAACTAGCTTCTGTAAATTCAATGAACTATTTTGTGCTAGAACTCTGGTGATTTTCCCATATGCAACCGATGACATACTAGCCGGCACGGCTGCAGCTGTCTCCGGTTGCTTTCGACTGGTCATTTATCTGCCTTTCATTTTTTTTTCGTTGAAATAAACACATCTTTTCCAGATACCTGCCAAACAAACACACCCCGACAACATCACCCTAGACAGAATCAACATACCATGGAGAAAAACGGTCAAGTACCTCGGCCTCACACTTGACCGGAAACTCACCTGGACCCCACACGTTAAGACTACTGCCAGCAAAGCCAGAGCAGCAACCGCAATCCTCTCCCCACTACTCTGTAAAAAGAGCAAACTCTCTCCCTCCAACAAAATCCTACTCCTAAAAGTAATGATCCGTCCCATCCTTACCTACGCCTGCCCCATCTGGGATTACCTCGCACCTAAGAGGCTTAAACCCCTTCAAGTCATCCAGAACAAAGTCCTCCGATGGGCACTGAACGCCCCGCGGTTCGTCCAAAATGCCCAACTCCACAGGGATACAAACACCAAGACGATCCACGAGGTAATCATCGACCTCGCCCACGCCTTCCAAATATCAACATCCCTTGTCCCAAACCCTTCGATTAGCCATCTTCAGGCATACAATCTAGAAGATTGCCTCTACCAAAAAAGGCCAAAAGCAATCCCCCCACCTCCCCTCCCCGTAATCCAGTAAACCCCATGCTGACACACGCCACCAAGCCAGAATGAGGGCGTTAAAGAAAAATTACATTTTTTCCTGTCCCGCCACAAAAGCAAAAGACATATCTCATTTTTTCACTGTGAGTCCGTTCAATTTCTTAAGTACGATAGTTCGGTTGGGCCAGATGAGGAAGGTGGAAGGTGTTCAGCTCGGCTAATGGCTCACCACCTGTAGCGAGGCGCGCCCCGAGGCGGCAATACCCGCCCCATTAGTGGCCTGATTGCCTCGCATCGCTCTTGCCGCCCGCTCCTCCCCCAATCTGGTTGCTAATTAATTCTAAACTTTTAATTGCTTCTCCGAGTGCCCCCATTCGCGCCACTTCACACGGAAATTCTCAGTGCGCCTCTAATTTAGCCCATAATCTCGTTTTTTTCGGTCCAAACTCTCATTACATGTTCAAGGTGAGATTTCGGGGCTTCCTATATGTACATATATATAAATACATATATATACACTCACACACATATATATATCTTTTACATTTACTCACATGAGAAAAATATGTACGATTTCAGCAAGAAAAAATATGTACGTCTAGTTGCCAGCAACTAGGCGGACACGTAGACTTTTCTACTCATCTCGTACATATAGTATCGTAGTAGTGTGATAAATCAAGCCATGGGTTAGGTTAGTGCCATATCTCAGATAAATGTTATAATTGACATCACTCTGCGCCAATTAGCGTCTCTCTTACAAAACATAACTACTAATCGACTCGCTCGGAGCCACTTGGAGGCTCGTCGCGTGACGTCATAACTCGATTTGCATTGCTTGTATGTATAGTTTTTACGCTGGAAACTTTGAAATCAAAACTAAACTCGCCTTAGTTAGTAATTGATTCAGTCCTCTTTACTTATTTAACCTCTTTTGGAGTTCCGAGGCAAAACCGAACATATTTGAATTCATTATATTTATAATCTATCAACAAGTTCCATAGGAAGAAAATAAAAAATAATCCGCCACAAGTTTTGCATCTCCTATTTAGTCCATTTTTTAGATTGACAATAACCAGATCTAAGTTTTGGAGCATCAAAATTTTCATTATTTTATAACCAAACAAAATCGCCCTCCTCAAAATCATGATCCTACCCATCCTAACCTACGCCTGCCCCATCTGGGGATATATCCCACCAAAGAAGCTCAAGCCCCTCCAGGTGATACACGACAAAATTCTCCGATGGACATTAAATGCACCATGGTTCGTCCAGAACGCGCAACTCCGAAGAGACACCAAACTGAAGACGATACACGAGGTCATCATTGACCTCGACCACTCCTTCCAAATCTCCACCCCCTTAGTTCCAAACCCATCTATCAGTTCCCTCCTCGACTGCAATCTCGAGGAGTGCCTCTACCAAAAAAGGCCAAAAGCCACCCCTCCTCCTGCGCGGCTCCTAGTCGAGACCTGCGCGGCTCCGAGTCGAGTCCTGCGCGGCTCCGAGTCGAGTCCTGCGCGGCTCCTAGTCGAGTCGACCAGTTCAAAGTGGGTTTTAAAGTTGCAGAAAAATTATCATTTTGTTAAAAATTCATGCGAAATCAACAATTGACTAAATACTCCGGCAGAGCTAAGCGGCTTACCAGCCCGCGTTTTGGCGTTTGTTTTGCCTAAATTAAACTGAGGGCTTTGTTTCTCTGTAGTCTGGCGGAAACGTTAATAGGCTTTGTATGAGTGGCGCTCGCCCGCATGCACGAGAAAACAACTCGGGCGAAAAGTTTTAAAATTTAAGTATTCTTATGGAATTAAGCATATATTACAAAGATATAATTATTTTTGAGTTTAATTATATATAAAATATTTGTATAATTGTTTTTGTAAGTGTGTTTTATACGCACACACATATATGTATATATATATTTTTTTTTCTGAACTGGAGATATAATTAATAATCGAGATGAAGTGCTGGTGTGTTTAAAATAAATATAGTAAGTCGGTCTGGGCTACCATTCCTACATTCCACTTTTTGGAATATTACATCCCAATAATAGAAAACATGTTGTTTTTGAAGCTTTTTTTGTTTTGACGCATATTTTGGAAATGGTTTCGAGAGAATCGATCATCGTGACAAACTTTCTCGTAGTAAATTAATATTTCCTTTTTTGGTAGGATGTTTGGACATTTTTTATCAATCGAAGCGTGACTCTCATTCATTTTTCAGATTTAGTTCGGCTTCGAAACCCTATACCCTCAACCTTACAACCGCAATAGCGTCTAGGACCGAGCGGGTCTCGAAAGAGGTTTCCCCTTTCTCGGCGACGTCTACAATGAATTTTGAATCCGGCGTGCTAACTACTACATGATAACTCCTAAAATAATTCAATATATTAAAAAAAATTGTTTGACGTACCTTTATTTGTTTGCCAACTGCAAACTGCATCAACCGGGAGTGGGTCTCGTCGAGCGAGGAGTAGGAGACGATGAGTCCAGGCACGAGCTTGTAACTTCGGTGAACTTTCGAGTAATGAGATTTAACGTACAAAAAGGTTTAGACTATAAAATAGTCACAAAGCTGGCTAAATTGAGGCATTTTTATTAATTTGGAAGTTTCGTGTTTACAAAATATTTTGCGAGTAAAAATAGAGCGGCTGTTTGTGGAGGCCGCTCGCCGCACGCGACGAGTATCCACGTAAACAGTATCCACGAAACGGAAACCTGACCTGAACCTAAATAGAAATATATTTTGAGATACGTCAACATCATTGCTGATTCGCTGATTATTATTTTAAAAAATAATAAAAGCGCATTTTTCATCTATACAGGTATTCACTAATATAATTAGGCACATTAGTTCACACATAGAAGATGATTTAAAGAACGTCCATTAATCGAGAATTTTTAACAATCATACTCTACATATATTTACAAACCAATATTTAGTGATTTGCAAGTTTGTTAAAAATTCTCGATTGATGGATGTGATTCGTTAGTACAAGGGTCAGTACACCGGCCATGTAAGCCTAGGGATGTGGGTTCAAATCTCACACAAATCACGACGATATTTTTTTGAGAATTTCTTTAAATCATCTTCTATGTGTGAACTAATGTGCTTAATTATATTAATAAATAATATAAACCCGTAATGGGTAATAAATACGCATTTGATTGACGTTCAATCCAAAAATAGACATGCTATACAGGTATATTGTGTGTAGCCCTAGAGATGATCGATTTATTCTTATTTTTCGTCATTTTATGAGTAGATCTACCACCTAAATATAGTTAGTATTCGTGGTGACTTTGTTAGTAAATTCAATATTTTGGAAGAGAGTACTTGGTGGAATTCCATTTTAATATTTTTGAATAAAATACTTGAGTGATTTTCCACATTTTTATTTTTATTAGTGACCGGTTTCGCCAACCTTTCACGTTGGCATTATCAAACAGAGCGTGAGAGGGAAACAGAGAGTGAAAGGTTGGCGAAACCAGTCACTAATAAAAATAAAAATGTGGAAAATCACTCAAATATTTTATTCAAAAATATTGACTTTGTTAGTAATACTTCGATATCCCGTCTGAATAAAATTTAATCTATTAATATACAATTAGTGTTGGAACAGCTCCGTCAAATTGAAGATCCAATTTGTTACCTGTCGACAGTTTCTTTTGTTACTACTACAATTTCATCAGTAAATATGCTTTTATCGAGGGATTTAAAATGTGGTTTCATTGAAAAATAGCATGGATTGACAACACCTCAAACGAGAAAATCTTGCGCAGAATTTGCAAAAAAAGAGAACTCCTGATGATGGTACAAAACCTTAATTGAGCCATATTTTCACAAATACCTAATACAGCTTACTGCTGAAAATAGAGATCCAAGAAAAAAGAGGCACTAGAAAAATAAATTTAACTTGGATTTGGGATTCGCGACAGTGGCTGGAAGTCAGGAGTACAGTCGAATTAATAAGACTGGCATAGGATAGAGATATTTTCTGAGACCTTCTCTGAGAAGAAGAAGATATGTTTTTAGTAAGACGGATTAAATGTAAGCAAAACGAAATGGCTTTAAAAAAATAGTCTCTTATAAAGTATATATATATACACACACACACCCACATATATTCACAAAGGATTTTCTTGTAGCCTCTTCATCAAGCCGACATTGATTGTATAATAAGAGAGTTCTTGTGGCCGAACTTCGGTCTATTTCGGTTCTCAAGTGAAGCCTCCGCAAGAACCCCGGCCCTCCATCAGCTCCTCACTGGGGAGAGGGTGAGTAATGACTTCTCAAAATTCGCCTACAACGCGGGACAGCAGTTGCGATGATAATCATTATATCATCACCTCAAGAATTCATCGAAACTCCGCCTGAGCCTGTTGTCGAGATGCGTGACGCGCTACATTTTAATATCTTTCACGTGTGAGCCGACCCAGGGGGCTTCCGTTACGACTGTTGTTTTCAACGAGACAGCGAGAGCTCTCTCGCTCTACAGAGACACGATCGACCGTAAAATCTAGAGTTAATGCCTACTTGCATAATAAATATGTATAATAAAATGGCTAGGCGCTTCTTCAGACACCGAAAACGCACATTAACAAAATTTATCACAATCTCTAATCCATTCGGCTTCTCATATCTGTTGTCAAATATGGAGTGTTAACGATTAAACCAAGCTCTCGAGGGCCTGCTTACGTATTCCTATATTATAACTCCTAATAAAAATCACTTAAATCTGAGATGAATACCCATAATTGTTGAATGTGAAGCAAGCAATGTGAGCCGAGCGCGCGGCGGACATTTATATGAGAATAGTCCTCATCTCCCCTCTCACGGACCGGAGTGCTCTTCGCCACTTTTAACAATATAATTTATTGTAAAACTAAACCTCTAAACGTCCCAACTCTGTCACGATTCATTTTTTTTAATCCGTGCTCGTGCCGATGATCTCCACTTTAAATATTAAGGCAGTTGCTCCCAGCCATTTAATTGCCTCTGGTGTCCAACCGGACACCAGTCAGTCCATTACCTGGCGAAATCGTGTCATTTAATTAATTTAATTGTCACTTTATTTTTCTACATCGAAAGTTGATTTTTTTACAGAGTATTTAAAAACACTATAAATTATATTTATCTATTTTTTATTATTTAATTAACGTCCATTTTTAGGGTAAAATAAAATCATGAAGATGTTGAAAAATTGGATAAAATGGCGACTTTTCAAAACCAAAGTTTGTTAAAGTTTTTTTTTTTTTAAATTTTAAAATTAATAAGACGCACATGGTTTATATTTAATCTTTCAATTCCAATTGAAAAAAAGATTTTTAAATGTTTAGGATTCTTGGAAAATGTACCGGACGAATCTCCAAATACCTACACTTTAATCGGAAAAACACATATTTATCATATTAATAGTAAATTTATAAGAAATAAAAATATATTGTGTTCGGAAGAAGAGATGTATCAAACTTTTCGCATTTAAATATTTTTTATTGGTGCAGTCGATTTTTCGCAAAACAGACCAGAAAATGATCAAAAAAACTCGATTATGGGACGCAAGAATCTAATCGGGAATAGAAAGTGCCAACAAAGCGACTTGTTTGGAGAGCTCGTATGAAGCTTTTCCAATTGTAAGTTTGCCATGACGCAAAAAATGGTACGGCAGAGAATCACATGGTTCTACACGACTGGAATGATAGATAAGTGATTGCGATCAGCTGCAGGATGAAATTTATTATTAATAATAATCGGTCGGCGGGTGAGCGGCACGCGGAGAGGTGGCGCGAGACATTCCGACATTCAAATTTCAAATGCGAGCGGGACCGGAAATACCTGACTAGGGGGGGCGGAAGTCGGGAAGGCCAGGGGGAGGCTTCGGGGGAGGGGCGTAGTATCTGGGTAATCCCCCAGATACTACCTCGCTCATTGTCAATATGATTTTATCGTTTATACGAGTATTGAAACTAATTTAACGCTTCACACACCTGACATATATTGAGCGCGGCATTTTTTTGTGCAGATGCTTTGAATGTTGATTGTGCGTTATATTAGTACGAAAAAACCCGAAAGCACGGACGGGGATCGAGCCGAGAGCCCTTCGATCGAGAGTCGGCGTACTGCACAAACGACAAAAAATATCAAACTATTCCCAAAATTTCGTATTCGATTTCTCAAAATCGAATACGAAAATCGTCGTGTTATTCATGGCTAGCCTCGATATTTTCAAATGAAACTTGCAAACATCTTTATACTGCGGCAAATGTTTTTTTTATAAAAAAATTGTTACGAGCTCTAAAATGAACGGCCGCATTGAGATACAGATTTATATAGATATTCTATGACAATGGCTAAAAAAGTAGGCGGAGGTAGTTGATGAAAAAGATTCTCAGAAATGTACTATTGTAATGAAATTGCTGGAATTATGATTTATCGGATTTCCACGAAGCCTTTTTTGAAAGCCAAAGTTCTCGGGAGCAGCCCGAGTGGTGGTTCAAAATACTACGAGACCGTGCTAAAGTGTCTAAATATATATTAAGTGTCGAATATCTTTGACATTTATCAACCGATTGACTTGAGTAAACATGTTTTGAAACAATAATTCAGTACAATTGAAACAACGCGCCGAAATAGCGACGCTGTACATTGAAAATAGTCGTTCAGTTGTGTTAACTCAACGTGCATATCGTGGTCAACATGGCCAATGGGATCCACTCTTGTAGACCCCCAATTTAATTTTTCGCTGTCATCGACCCCTTGCAGGGCAGAATCGACCCCTGGGGGTCGATATTGACCACTTTGGGAACCTATGTTTTAGAGTCATAGGTGGGTTCATAGGTGGCCAACCGCTCGGCCCGTATGCAAATGCAAATAGCATATGCAAACATTATCCAATAGAATGTTCCATTGAGCGTAGTTCGTATCATATCATATATATCGATCTATCTCAGTCAATCTCATTTCATTAATTTGTCCCGGCAGCTGAAAAAGGTTGGCCACCCATGTTTTAGACGGTCCGAGTACCGGGGCCGAAACGTCGGACGATTCAAAATATCATCAATCAAAAGGTCAATCTATTACAATATGCGTTTTCGAGCGCGTCGGTACATCGATCGGCGAAGAATTTTTTTTACAAATGCGCGTTCATGTCATGCGAACAAATTGACACCTTCCAGCCGGACTTCCGGATTCTCAGTAATGAAAATTACAAATGCATACCCTCGCTAATAATTTTTTTTTACGTATTGTAAAATAATCAGCTCTGCATGTAGCGGCGCGTCGGCAAGGCAGCGCGCGCGCGACAACTCGCCCGGGACGCCGCCCCGCCGCCCCGCAGCCCCGCAGCCCCGCCGCCCCGCAGCCCCGCAGCCCCGCAGCCCCGCCGCCCCGCAGCCCCGCAGCCCCGCAGCCCCGCAGCCCCGCGCGTGACCGCCCACCGGCCGCCAGTCGCCGCCCGCGCTCGCCCGGGACGCCCGCCCCGCCGCCCCGCTGCCCCGCCGCCCCGCCGCCCCGGCACCTGTGGAGGACGACAGTTCGCGCTCACGGCTCCCAAAGTATGTCTTTTGCTACTCTTTATCGTCAGCATAACAACATGATTATACGATTTTAAAAAGTTTTTCCAGCAAAACTTAGAAGTACACTAGAACTTACACCTTTGTTAACACACTTTAAGCGGGTACCGAATTGACTAAAGTGACGTGCGAAGCGGACGAAATTCGCGTAAAATTGCACTTGTGAAATCTAATCTATACACTCTTTGATTTGCAAGTAGTTAAATAAATCGCTTCCTATTAAAAGTTGAACCACTTCATACACACTTTGCGGGTATGAAATCGTGCAAGTAGTTAAATAAATCGCGTAAAATTGCGGGTATGAAATCTAGTCTATACACTCTTTGATTTGCACTTTGAGATTTTTGTTAATAAATTAAATGTTATTGTTACACAATAGCTTATATTATATTTATATTTAAGCGGTTAACCAAATTGGCTAAACTAATGTGCAAAGCGGACGAAATTCGCGTAAAATTGCACGTGTGAAATCTAGTCTATACGCTCTTTGATTTGCATGTAGTCAAATAAATCATTTCCTATAAAAAGTTGAACACACTTTGCGGATTACTTGGCATCACAACAACACCACTTTGTCCTAAAAATGGTTAAATAATTGGAGGATTATCATTCTCTGACCACCCCACTTCTTCATTGTCACTTTGTTCAAAATTGGTAGAAGTATCGCTGACAAGTCATAAACAAACATTTCAAGCTGTAAACCTTATGAATAAAATGACCTGCCGCTTTTAGAATAAACACCTTCAAAAACGTATTAATATGTGCCCCGCCTTCAGGCAGTAGTCCGCGGAACGGGTACCAGTACCCGCCCCGCCTTTAGAGTGTTATTAATACGATGGCCTGACTTATTTCCAAGCTTCTGAGTGTCTTGCATTTTTAAACGGAACGCTACATTCTGTATCACCCGAAAAATTAACACAATCAATCCGATTCAATTAAATTACTTTTCGTTCGTTTCTTGTGCCCGCTGTAGCATTCTCGTCATTTTTTATTGTCGCGTTGACTTTAGACATTTAGTAATTACTCTTATTGTTACCGTATCTCAAAAAATCGTCACTCATTTGTATGACGAATCAGTCGTGTCACAGTTGCGAGTAAAATATTATATATTCATACTTCAGCCTTTGTTTTTATACATTTTTGATGTAACAATTTTTATATGCTCGGTTTCATTCAAAATAACACTAACATCTACTGATTTCATTCAAAATAACTAAGATTAATTTTATTTTATTCTATTTGCTCTAAACATCTGGAAAATCGAACAAAAGTTTTGTTCGTTCACCAAAGAATGACTGCTTTTTTTAGATGGTGAAGTACTTTTTGCAGTAATCGCCTTTCGAGGAGTCGAACTCCTTCGCGCTCCGGTTTCGCGATAGCGTTCTTCCACGAACCCCGGGTAGAAATCTTCTAAAGAAGTTAAATGGAAAAATAATAACTGAGAACCTGGTATGATATATAATATGTAGATTTTTATTTGAGCGCATCGAAGATTTTTCATTACTGTTTTTCGTGACAAAATTGCGCTTGCAACGAACGCAAGATTTTTACGCTTCGAATTTCGCTGATTCCCCAAGAAGTATGGAGCGTTTAAGATTAAACCATTTATAATTTAAGATTTTTATATTTATAACAGTATATGTATATATATATTTTAATGTCTAATTATAATGTCGTATTATCAATGGTGGTGCTGGCATCTATCAAACGCGTCTATCGTGTATGTGTTCCAACCTCCGGCGAGGCGTCCCCTGAAATTGGTCCCCCGCCCCGCCTTCAGGCACTTAATATAAATATCGCTAAATATCTCAGTATTTAAGTTCATTTTTATTCTGATTGCCTAAACGGGGACCCGTGGTTGTACATTTCTTCAGGTTCTCTGCTGTGGGTCCGGAGTGTCTCGGGCGGCCCTCAAACTTCCCAACCGAAGTATAATGCGAGCACGATTTAACGATCTACTCTGGAATTGGTTTTATAATATTTTATCTCAAATTCCTTGCCAAAAACTACGACGAAATCCCATAAAAGTACTGGAAAATTCATGCTACCATATAATATTAAATTACTTCTTAAACAACGTCCGTTTCAAGCACTGCGTGCCCTAACATATATATGCTTTATGTGATATGTCCTTTTTTTTCTTACGTTCAAAGAAATGTTTTATTAACATTATTTTATTTTATACCACAGTTAGTATTTTCAATAAGCTTGCAACGGACCTACATTTTATATTATTATATAATATTTTTTGAAGCAATTCATACAGAAAAAACGACTCGGCTTTACTCGGTTTCACTCCGATCAGTTTTGTGGGCAAACATGCAAGTCGCCAAAAACGCCAAAACCAAAAAAAAAAAAAACTATTTCCGCCATTATAATTCATTATCCAATGACAATAAAAGTGTCCGGAGCTATTCGTATATATGAGGTAGTATTAATTTGCATCAAATAAATTAAACTGCCAGCTTAGTTTTATTTCGCAGCTCACTTTTGCAGTTAACTTTCTGGGCTCAAATCGTATTACAATACTAGTCCTGGGATGAGCCTTCTTCCACTATCTGTTGTCAAACAGTTCCCTGGAAACTGATTAGTTTTTAACTTACAAGTAAATAACATTTACAAATTCAATATTTTTGACCGAGAGTACTTGGTGGAATTCCATTTTAACATCTACTATAATAATATCCATTGTGTGTATGTGTGTATGTTTCATTTTTTGGTTCTCTATAGAATATCTTAAAAAATACAACGCTGATTTTTTGCACGTAAGTTCAGTAAGTTTTTCCGCAGTTATGTGCCAAATTTCAAGACGATAGGATAATATTTTCATTAATAAACTAATTAAATAAAACTATCAAATATGATTTATGTACGAATTATATGATTCTGTTGTTCACAGCGAGAATTTCAAATTTAGAATTTTTACAAAAAAACAAAATATGATGCTTCTAAGAAATTTCCAGTTTATGTCAGCTTGACACAAGTACCAATTTTATTTTTTAGTTGCGTTAGAAATTATTAATCACATCATAATAACACAAAATGCCTCCTAAAAAAATAACTCCGTCTTAGCACAGCAAACGTAATTAAAAAAGAATAGCACAATTGAACGTGATAAAGACTGCATCTAATAAAGAACAGTGCAGTGAAAGTGATTCGTTGTTTGTGACATGAAATGCGATATTTCCTAGAATGGCTTTGCTTTCGAAATTAATATCCGGTTATTCAAAATATATGTGTACAAAATGAAATATTCATCTAATTGTCAGCCAAACATATGTTTAAACACTATTGCATCGTTCATCGAATACGTTATTTTATGACGGGCTACATTTCTAGTTTTAAATAAAAGGTAAAATACTTGAGTAATTTTTCCACATATAGTTTTTTACTGGTGCCCGGTTTAAAAACTCCTTTCGTATACCCTCGGTAGATAATAAATACCCTTGTGTTACGATAATTTTCAAACGAAGCCAGAGGGTCCTGACTTATGGGGTTGTTAATATCTCACCGAAGACCGACCACCGTCCTCTAGCATCGCGCGTAGTTTATTTATTTTTGAAAACTTCTCTCGTAAGCCGCGATTGAGTCAACATATTCCATAAACTTCGGCAGCCTCTCGGCGCAGAGTGGGGGCAGAGTGGGGGCTGAGTGGGGGCTGAGTGGAGGCTGAGCGAGGCCCGAGTGGGGGCTGAGCCATTATCGACTGAGAACTCTTCGGCAGCACATGGCAAACAATGAACTTTTTGATTAAATTAACACGCTTTGATGAAAGCAACAAAAAAAGAAATCACTCGCGTAGATTTTATTATTTTGTTTTAGTTTAGATATGCTTTTTATAGCAAATAATTTTACTAGAAAAAAATTCTGCTCCTGACCTCCCAGTGTCTCAACATTAACCCAATACAGGACAGCCTCGGGTGAGATGAGCTGGAGAGTGACACCTTTGAAAAGGACCGACGGCACGATATCTTTGAGGTCGGACGCTTTCCGGAATGTAGCGCTGAAGAGGTTTATATTGCTAATATAAAGTCAGAGAATAAGTATGTATCAGCAGGTATGTGGGGCAGTGTGCTATGGACGCGTGCGTGATCGCAGAGGGCCGCAAGCGTCCTGGGCCCGGAATGCTTAGGGCGGGTCCGGAGGTCGTTCACACCTGGAAATCTCATGGAAATGTAATGGAGCACCTGTTGAACGCAAGTGTAGAAGTTGTAGCAACAAATACCGTGATCGATGGGCACGTCTTTTCGGTACCTGGCAACAACGGTACGCCACGAGAAGACCTCTTCTGGCGCCAACGCGGTCACGTACTGATAATGCTCACACTCATTAAGAGCTATGATACCAAATTCGAGTCTTTTGACAATTTGCTTGTACCTATTGCGAAAAATCGACTGCACCAATCAAAAAAATTAAATGCAGAAAGTTAGACACATCCTTTTTTCTACTACCATTTTTTTTTTTTGTAGAATATATTCCCATTTAAACTTATAGGATCAACCATTTCGTTTTGTGACCTGTTGTTGCCACTAACAGCCCTAGAAAAGACACAAACCGTATTAGAAGATGGCATTTGGCAACTTTTGGCGGTTGAGTGAAAACGCGATTTCAGTATAAGCTAGTGAAACACATTATTGGAGGTCTTGAAAAAGATATTTTAATTGCACAATGGTGTAGCCATAACCAGTAGTTGTTGTGAGATTTCGCCGATATTCACTGGTATATGGCTACACCATTGTACAATTTGTTGGATGAGACGCCAATTTATCGCATCGCGTGTGGAGTGCTTAAGGAATATACATTTCTAGTAGAATATATTCGTCTAGCATCGCGCTCCTCGCGGGGGTCCGTCGTCAGTCGTCACTATCCCCCGGTATTCGGCGACGAGGCCGCGGTCTCGACAGAGTTCAAAGGCTGTTTCTCTGGCCCCTGTGGCACCTCCGTACTCGGAGTGATCTATTTCGGACCTCATTAGCAGTCATTATTCGGCGCCGCACCCGGCCGGGACCTCGCTCTACGGGACCTCGCCCGCGCCGAGCAGTCGGCGACGGCAACGCATCCAATGCGATCGCATTGTCTATTAAAAAAATCCATTAAGAAATAAGTAACAAAGATTTATTTTCTTCGCTCCAACAGAAAACCGAAAGCATTTATGATATATTCCATAGTTTTCTGAACTATTTTGTCCCGTCGACCCCTTGTCGAGTTTTCCTGTTTTTCGTCGACCCCCTGCCTTGCTAATATTGAATTTTTACAAATTCATCAATTTCAAACATATTTTTGACATCTTATATAGAGCAACTCACTTTCATAGGGTTTACTGTACAGTGAGCTTAAAAATGAAAAAGTTAAAATACATGTAAAGTTAATTATACCTTTATTAATTAAAAACTCACAAAATGCAAATATGGTCACAAATATGGACAGAGAATACTTGGTGGAATTCCATTTTAATATCTAAAATAGAATAAAATACATTAATTAAAAAATACAAAATACTTCTACGCTTCAGGGCTTCGATTTGGCACAAAGTACACAGGTACAATCTGTGTTCGGTGCATTATGACGTGATGACCTGCTTAAATGGGATCCACTCTACAGTTACCCCCATTTACAGTTCACGGACCCCCAATTTTATTTTTCGCTGCCATCGACCCCTTGCAGGGCGAAATTATTAGATATTGACCACTTTGGGAACCTCTGATCTATTCGAATAAAATTGACTCTTCGGTTCGATTAACACGATTATTAGCCGCGACATTGGCAGCTCGTGGCCATCTTCCGCCCCTTGCCCCCTGCCCCTTGCCCCCTGCCCTTTGCCCCCTGCCCCTTGCCCTGGCCAGGGTTGCACCGCCGGCCTCGTGCATCCTCCCTCGCGGCTGCCATCGATTTTTCCTCAAATGTCACCTGACCTCCTCGTACTCACTCCCGACCCTCACTCCGGCACCTCCACCACTCCAGCGACCCCGCCGGGCGCCCTCGAAGCGAATCAATTAATTTATTACGGTGTTTTCATTTTTAATTTACCCCGCTATTGTGGACTCGGGAATCGATACTCTCGCGGGATCCCGCGGCCGTCGCTGGGGGATGTTGAGTTTTGATTTACCCTTGAAAGTAACGAGTGTCATCCGACACATTGTCTGGAATTTCCTCATCGTAAAAAACCAGAAACGAGCGGAAGCTCTGTTTCTCTGCGAGGGACCCCGGTCCGGTGGTTTTTCTTCGGTCAGTTCGGAAAGTGTATCGAGTACGAGTCTGTCGGCCCTCACAGACTTTCACTTAGCGAGGATGCTACAGCTGTCAGATGAGGAAATATATTAATCCAAAGGAAAGTAATTTACCTGCAAATGCTTTTATTGGATTTTGTGTGCTTTATACCTTTGAGGGTTTCCCCTTTGCAAGCCAACTCAGGGTTGGTGAGAATCATGAGAGACGGTGAAATATTTTAGTATATTAGTTATATCCAATGAAAAAATTATATTGAATTTGTAGCAATACTTCCGAGCGCCGGGAGAGAAGCGAGCACCGCGCTCTTGAACACCTCCGATATCGCCTATAAAATATAACATTTCTAAAAATTATACACATGTAATATTAAAAATAAACTGAAATAAAATGCCGTTTCACGTGTAAATCAATTCCCTAAAATCTTTGCAACCATTAAGAAAAGTGAACTTATTGAATAATAAGATCCGTAAAGATAACATTTTGTTTGTAGTTTGCTAAAATTTTATATCGGTTAATTAAGTGGTGTAATGGGAAAAACAAGCTAATATTAAAAAAATCGATTAAATGGTGTGACAGCTCGCTCCCGCCTGAAGTGCATTCAGCTGCTGAAGCCCGGATGCGCTCCCGGCAGCGAGGGTCGAGGGGCTCCGGGGCGAGGGGCTCCGAGGCGAGGAGGGCTCTGGGGCGAGAAACTCCGGGGCGTGGGGCTCCGGGGCGAGAAACTCTGGGGCAAGGGGCTCCGGGGCGAGGGGGACTCCGGGGCGAGGGGCTCCGGGGCGAGAAACTCTGGGGCAAGGGGCTCCGGGGCGAGGGGGACTCCGGGGCGAGGGGCTCCGGGGCGAGAAACTCTGGGGCAAGGGGCTCCGGGGCGAGGGGGACTCCGGGGCGAGGGGCTCCGGGGCGAGAAACTTTGGGGCAAGGGGCTCCGGGGCGAGAAACTCCAGGGCGAGGGGCTCTGGAGCGAGGGGGGCTCAGGGGCGAGAAACTCCGGGGCGAGGGGCGAGAGGGCGAGGGGGACTCCGGGGCGAGGGGCTCCGGGGCGAGGGGGACTCCGGGGCGAGGGGCTCCGGGGCGAGAAACTCCAGGGCGAGGGGCTCTGGAGCGAGGGGGGCTCAGGGGCGAGAAACTCCGGGGCGAGGGACTCCGGGGCGAGGGGGACTCCGGGGCGAGGGGCTCCGGGGCGTGGGGTTACGGGGCCAGGGACTTCGGGGGAAGGGCTCGACCTCGACCCTCGGTGCCATGACTGAAAAGCATTCGTACTCGTGTGACGAGTTATGCACACGCTACTTTAGTTACAAACGATATTATGAAAACTTTATCACTTATACTACTTTGCGTTTGCCCTTGAAGCTCATTCACGTTTCAGGGACATCGTCGATTTTATTTGATATTGAATGCCTACACCTTTTGGAGATTTAATTGATTTGACTGATGATTCCCTTCGACCACGAACGGGGCCACTCGGCGACTATGACTTTTAAAATCACGTAATATTTAATACTTATGGAATATTTTCGTAAAGAAAATCAATATTTTTGACAGAGTACTTGAACGTAATTATATCAAAAACAAAGAATATCGCTTCACATGGATCCGATTCGGGAGCCTTCCGGACGATGAGCGAGCTACTGGCGAATGTTAGTGTTATAAAGCCGGGGTCGTGTGGTGAGGAGGCCACACACTCGCAAGGGGTGCGGCGAGGGTTGTATTTAAATTCGAGTGTTTTGAATAACACAACACGCAAAGCCTTCTCCCTTTTCTCCGGACGTTCTCTTTCACCCGCGCATTCGTAGCTCAACAACACTAGTCAGGGCTGAAGCCAAACAGTTCACTAGACGCTTCATCATCAATGAGAAGACTGGAGCTATTTCACCCTGCACCTGATGAGGCCGACTCACTCCACACTCTAACAAATATGAATATCCAAATGACTAGGACTGGCGGAAGTAAAATGTAATGGGTTTCTTGTAAATAAAAATTTCTGCAATTAAGCTCAATTAAACTCTATCCTCTCCTATAACTGGGAAGTTTAACACCCGAATCGAGACGCAAGTCTGGTCTATTCGTTTTTAACATACAGATTACAAAATAACGGAGTTTTTCACAAAACACGCGTAATTTTTTTCTAAATATTAAATTAAACAGATTATAGGAAGCACATCGACAAAAGTTTTTTAAGATATTCCGTGAAATTAAATTTATTGTAAAAAAAAGCCTCCGCACAGGTAAAAGTTATAAGCTGAGACGAAAAGTTTGAAAGAATGTGGACATCTGGTCTCTGGCTTGGTCCCGTTTCAATTTTGAATGTGTCGATACGTACGAAAGCATTTTTAATAAAATTACAAATTAAATCGGCTCGGTGACGTTGTGAATCTTAATTCTATCATTTTTAATAAGTTACATTTCATTTTAATAGTTTGATTTTATTGGTGACAGATTTCGCCAACCTTTCACGTTCGTATTATCAAACTCAGTTTGATAATGCCAACGCGAATGGTTGGCAAAATTGGTCACCAATAGCGGAAAAATCAGTAAATTATTTTATTTAAAATAATAAAATGGTTTTCACCTAGTGTTGTCTGTCAAGAATATTGATTACTTAATGTAAATTCTCTCATTAAAGATTCTGCACTTGCTTCAAACTTGCAAGTGAGAATTGTATAGCATTTTTATTTCGTACAAAAATATCTGTGATGGATTCAAAACCCATAACTCCTGGTAATTTTTATACATCTTCTAGAACAGTGCTTCTCAAAGTGATCCCTACGGACCCCAGGGGGTCCCTGGGATCATTCAGGGGGTCCTTAGAAAATTAAAATCGATTTGGGGGTCCCTGAACAGCGTCAGGGGGTCCGCGCAATGTTGAATATAAAATAATAAAATTGTGACACATTTTTATCAATATGGAAGTTAAAATAAATAACAATGAATACATTACTAGCTATTTTTACGTCCTAAGTAAAATATAAATATAGACAGGTGCATAAAATACTCGTACAAGTAAAAACAGGCATCGCGGTGAGTCAGGCAGGTTAATAGAGTCGATACTTGCACCAACTAGTCTAAAATAGGAATTTATGTAGTTTTTCACCCATGGACCATGGGCAAGTTTTGACTATGAAAGGGGGTCCGTGGGCCAAAAGAGTTTGAGAGCCACTGTTCTAGAACGTTTACTGGAAAAACTATGTTGGGAATGTTACGAGCCCCGGGAAGTAAGTCCAAACTTGTAACTGTTACAGGGCCATGCGGGCGCAATGTCCACACCATGAGTAGTTTCCGGTTTCTTTATGGGGTGACTTATGGTCGTAAAGGAGGCCGCGTCGGTTTGAGCACTCGAAAATAATCTCTATCGAAAACGTCTCGGGATAAATACTTATTTAAAATGTCTTCCAAAACTGTCGATCGACATACCTAAATGGAAAAACCGATTCCAAACCAAACAATGAGCTCCAGTGATATATTTGAGTCATCTCGAAAACCACTCGGTTTAATAATCAAAGTACTCAAAATACATTCTCTTTAAAACTAAAATCTAATCTAAAGAAAATTGTCCTCCGAAATCATTAAGAGCCGTGATAGCGAATTCGAATTTTTTGACCATTTGCTTGTACCTATTGCGAAAAATCAACTGCACCAATCAAAAAAATTTAAATGCAGAAAGTTAGATACATCTTTTCTTATAATTTACTTTTAATATGATAAATATGTGTTTTTCCGATTGAAGTTTCGGGATTGGAGTTTCGCGATGTTCCTGTTCCAAGAATCCTAAACATTTATGACTCTTTTTTTCAATTGGAATTAAAAGATTAATTATAAACCCTCCTGTTGGGATTAGTTTGAAAATTAAAAAAAAAAATCTTTAACAAACTTTGGTTTTGAAAGTCGTCATTTTATCCAATTTTTAGATTTTATTTTACCCTGAAAATGGACGTTAATTAAATAATAAAAAATAGATAAATATAATTTATAGTTTTTTTAATATTCTTTAACTAAAATTAATGTATGACATAGAAAAATAAAGTGACAATTAAATTAATTAAATGATACGATTTCGCCAGGTAATGGGCTGCCTCTGGTGTGCCAACCAGACAGTCGATTTTTCGCAATAGGTATAAGCAAATGGTCAAAAAACTCGAATTTGCTATCACGGCCCTTAATGCCGGCGGCTAGACGCTCTTTGGGCTCCAATTGAAGAACGGGACGTCCTCAGTGCAGGTTTTTTGTGACTTCCCTAATTTATGATGCACGAGGCAAACACCGGAAACGTTTCGAGCTGGCTACAGGCACTGCCGCTGGCCTTTCCCCTTTGGTCCTCATCTCTTATAGAGAAGGGATAACCTCGATCAGCTGACGATCACTAGGAGGGGTGAAGGCTTGGACTTCCTGGAGACGGCGGCTCCCCAGCCACTCAAAGCGATAACACGACGAACTGCGAACCGCGAAAAGGCTGGCCCATCACCCCACGCCTCCGCAGATAGTTTCAAACGCTGTTTTTTTTTATCTATTTCGTATCCTCAACTGAATAAATATGCTACCCCCATTTTACCAGTGGCGCCCAAACGTGTGCGTCGCGCCCCTCGAGCGACCCTTTCTCTCAGATCTCCTCCCGGGAATCGAATCCTAACTTCCTAAATACTATTTAGTGATGTGCTGTTAGATTAAACAACATGACTCAAATGTGGAAAAATAAGTCCGCCCTTAAATCTGGTGACTCAAAATCCTTCTCGTACAGAACTACGATGTGTTATTTTCCGACATTAGCGCGAGAACGCCATAAAATTAAAGACGGTGGATAAACTACGGTTTACTTAGATTCTGCACGGCTCAGCTATAAATTCAAGCTATTTTCAAAGCATAAGCAATTGTATTTTTTTAAATATTTAACGACGACCCCGCGCCACTCGCGACGTCTCGGCTCGAAAATAATACTTAAGAATTCCTTTGGTAGCTTAACTTCGTGCATTTTAAAATAATCACATATTAAATGTTTTGAATTGTGAGAAAAAAACTTTCAATGATAATTATTTTCCGAATTCAGTCCTAAGCCATAAAGAATGCGGCCTCTGCCTCCGAGCGTTCCCCGTGCTTGTTTATTGATATATTGATATCAGCATCGGAAGATACTGAAACTAGATATCAAGGAATATAAAAAATTGCTGGACAGGTTAAATTATTTTTAGGCTTAAATGTGATGAAGCCGTTTTCTGGAGTGTTGGACAGCGTCATGCATCCCGCACCGAGCCGTTTTCAGGAAATGCTTCTCTTCTTCTCGTTCCTTGAAGAAAGTCTCAGTTAGAGCATAGGTTCCCAAACTATTTTGTCTCGTCGACCCCTTGGCCAGTTTTCCTGCTTTTCTTAGACCCCTGCCTTGCTAATATTGAATTTTTACATCTTCAAACATATTTTTGACATCTGATATACAGGCTGCGCCATATTTTATGTCGGTATGTAAACATTGAATAACTATTTCTTTTTTTGCACTGAAACCCTTTTCCGTGTGGTATGAAGATGGAAAATCTATCAAAAACTTTCTTGCGATAGTCCATAATGCAGGATTAACAGCATTATTATGTAAGTACATAGGTTCAATCGGAATGCCTAAATTTTAGTGATGACCTGCTTAAATGGGATCCACTCTCATAGACCCCCATTTACAGTTCGTGGACCCCCAATTTAATTTTTCGCTGTCATCGACCCCTTGCAGGCCAAAATCGACCCCTGGGGGTCTATATTGACCACTTTGGGAACCAGTGAGTTAGAGCTATAATGACTGATCGTCGTTCATACTTAAATATTATAAAATTACCAACAACAAAAGATTGAATATGTGAAATATTTATTTACAAATATTTAGAATATACATTTATCCGACGAGTATTTTAATACATAATTATAAACAAACAAGACGGCGAAACTTAAATACATAATATACGAAACGGAGAAAGCTTTTTCAATAGTTCATCGAAGTTTATCATCAGCTACCGACATATGTCATCGACATCTCTTGTCTCTTGGGGGCTCTCTCCATGATCCATGGTATTGATCGATATTTTGCGAAAAATTTACTGCACCAGTCGAAAAAATTAAAATGCAAAAAGTTAGACACATTCAATCTTCTAAACAAAAAAATATTTAATTTCTTGATTTCTATTGAAGACCACCTTCTAGCACTCCTGTCACGTGTGAGGACCACCCTTTAGCGCTCCGGCATGAACGCATCGCTCTCGTCTGTTTCAGGTCATCATGTCGAGGCTCGCCGGAGAGTGAGCACGAAGGAAGGCGGAAGAGGAAGCCGGGCAGGCGCGGCTGCAGCCATGGAGCTGGGTCTCATGGGCAACGCCATCGGAGACTCCGCCAAGGACACGCTGCGCAGAGGTCAGTCGCCCGAACACTCCCTCCACGTTTCTATCGAATATTAAACAATCGTAAAATTAAGAGCGGTTCGTGTCGTCGTTAATTTAAATATAATTGATTAAAAAAAGACGTATTCGTGCACTGCGCGGACAAACTTGTCAGCGCTCCCTGTTCCCAGACGCTCGCTATATTTAATAAAAATACATCGATTTGAAAGCAAATGGATAAAAATATTGAAACCACTTCGTAGTCTAGTGGTCCGCGCTCTCCCCTGTCGCGGGGCTTTGGGTTCGAATCCGGACAGATTTAATAGTGCGGCTCGCTTTCAGTTTATTTGATTTCGAACATCTTCGCTCGGAGATTGGAGATAAAAAATACTGTCTCGTAATCAGACGAGAGATGGCCAGGCGATTTGAGCTGCAATGCTTGAATATAAATTTAAAAGCTGCGCGGTCCTACTCTTACCGGACTTTGTGGTTTTGTAGATTTACGCTCGTAGTAGCTGCGCTCGGATGTCTACCGCTTGCAGAGCAAGAATTAAAATGAATAACGCAGAAGTGCTCGGTCGTTTTAATTGCGGGCGATATTAATTGCCGCGAGGCGCGCAAGTGATGGCCAATGCCACCGCATTAGTCTAGTTCTAGTCTCACTCGCGGAAGACATCCAAACTCAGATAATCTGAGAACAATTTCAAATGCTCCGCGAGTATTTACGTTTAGGAAATCATTTGTATTTATAAGCAAGCCCTGAAACTTAAATTTCAAAAATCATTACCAAGCCCCGGGGAGATGTAATCAATTAACAAAATTGATTTACCAAAGGGTATATTTTGAATAGGTAAACTTTGATTAATTTAAAACAGAAGCGATCTTTATTTTAATTATTTCTCTTCTCTTCGTTCTATTTCATTAAAAAATCTCTTAAAAACCATTTATATAATAATAAACATCTATAAAGGTTTTTTTTATATATTGCGTACACATTTTGATTTATACTTCTTTTTTAACTATTGCATGTCTGTGCTAAAATATAAATCAAACAGTTGTGTGTTTCACTTCTACGGTATTTTGATGTTTAAACAAGTGATTTCAAGTATTTACTTTTACTGTTTATGTTCTCAAAATTAATTATTCATCAAATGAATAATTAATCAAAGGTTTTTTTTTAAATCTTATCTTTAGATGAGACAGAACGGCCAATGGTCCACGTTAACCGATCTGAACCACATTCGCTCAGACTCCTGCCACATGTGTTTATATTATGGCAATTAGGTCAGAATGTGATTACTATTTAAAACAGTTTGTGATCGCTTTGCTATCATGCAATACAAAATTGTTACGTAAGCTGCGAATTAATAGATACCTTCATAATTAATCGGTAATTGTACATTCACGTCAGAGTTGCCGGTCATGGATTGGCATCGTAATTTTAAACCGACTATTTTTTTGATAACTTCTATGGCAATACATTATATTTATAGATCAACCGTTTTGTTCCTGTTTTAATAATAATGTAATGATAAAAGTAATTTTGTATTTTGCCTTCACTTTGAGATATTTTTTGCGTGACTAGATTTATTAAATTAGATTGTTTACGAATTCAATGAGATGGTTGGCAGATTCCGAAAAATTATTAGTTTTCAAACAGCTTAAATGTACCTTTAAACGAATCTTAAAATTACGTGCTGTTTGGCCTATATAAGACAAAGGACAATCATTACATCTAATTCTATAAATGCCCGACACATGCATCGGGTTGATGTTATGCATATTTATATGTTTAGTTATGCATCTGATGATGACCTAGTATATTTGGTCGAAACTAGTCATGCAAAAAATATAATAGACTCAAAGTGAAGACAAAATACTGGCTCTCCTGGAAGAATGCTGCGTCTACTCGAATGAGGATGCGATCTATTTTTACAATACATTTTATTTTTAATGTATGTATTTTGCCAGTATGCATTAATTTTAAGGATTTTTTTCGTGAAATTGGAGCTTTATTATAAAAAAATGGTACAATATATTGTATTCAAAGTATTGTCCATCTACTACTTTGTCTACTACATCTACTACTGTCCAGCCACTACTTTTTCCCATCTTTCGGGCAAATTATCAATTCCATCCCAAAAGAACTGTTCGTCTTTTGAAGCCAAGAAAGAATCAAGCCAATTTTTAATACCCTGTTCAGAAGTGAAGCGTATTCCAGAAAGGGCATTCTGCATCGATCGAAACAAGTTGTTGTCGGAAGGGACAAGATCTGGGCTATAAGGCGGGTGAGGCAGAACTTCCCATCCACTGTTTTCCAAATATGTTTCAACTGGTTTAGCAACATGTGGCCGAGCATTGTCATGATGAAAAATTACAGGCTCGTGGCCGTTTTTCTGCCAATGCTCGCTTCAAACGCATCAATTGTTGTCTGTAGAACTCGCCCGTGATAGTTTGGCCTGGTTTCAGCAGCTCATAGTGGATGACACCCTTCTGATTCCACCAAATACACAGCATTGCCTTGGCGCCATGAATATTTGGCTTGGTCGTCGATGTTGATGCATGTCCGGGCTTACCCCATGATCTTTTTCGCTTTGGGTTGTCGTAGTGAATCCATTTTTCATCACCAGTGACGATACGATGCAAAAACGACTTCTTTTTGTGGCGTTCAAGCAGCATTTCCGAAATGCTTTCGCCTTTAGACGTCTCTCGGCTTCAATTCATGTGGCACCCAATTTACTTGCTTTTGAATCATTCCCAATGCTTATAAGCGCCTCGAAATTGTTGCTTGATCAACTCCTAATGATTCTGCTAGTTCTGCTTGAGTTTGACACGAGCCTTTATCGAGAAATGCCTCTAATTCTTCATCTTCGAATATTTTTGGTTAGCCTGGACGTTCTGTGTCATCCACATCGAAATCATCACTTTTAAAGCGTCGAAACCAGTTCTCACACGATTTTTGCGATGGAGCATGTTCACCGTAAACTTTACACAACAATCGGTGATTTTCAGCTAGTTTTTAATTAATTTAAAAATTAAAAAAAAAAAAATCTTTAACAAAATAGTTTTGAAAAGACGTCATTTTATCCAATTTTTCAACATCTTCAAGATTTTATTTTACCCTGAAAATGGACGCAAATTAAATAATAAAAATAGATGAACATAATTTATAGTTTTATCAATACTTTGTAAAAAAAATCAACTTTCAACATAGCAAAATAAAGTGACAATTAAATTGATTAAATGACACGATTTCGCCAAGTAATGGACTGCCTCTGGTGTGCCAGCCAGACGCCAGAAAAGTCGCAAAACGGACCAATATTTTACTAGTTTAAATGGTGGAATACAGTTTTTCCATATATCCAAATAGGAAAAGCGTTCAGTAGCGTTCACCCCGGGGCTCGGGGGCTGTTTGCCTCCGGAAGTCCGAGAGTCCGAGCCGTTTGAAGCGCACTCATTAGCTCCGCCGTGTTTGCGCGACAAATATTGAATGTCGCCGCTCTGAAAGGGGATCATCCTGGCGATCATCCCCGATCAGCCCCCGCCCTGGGCAGCCAAAACAACACGCAACAGTTACCGAATATTTCAGTCAAAACGAATAATGTTTCAATTTTGAGTTACGACCCAAAATCTATTGTTCCTCGTTCTGCGTATGTGCCACATAAGGGTCTAGGTCCCGTAATCGAGTTTTTTTTTTATCATTTTCTGGTCCGTTTTGCGAAAAATCGACTGCACCAATCAAAAATACTTAAATGCAAAAAGTTTGATACATCCCTTCTTCCGAACACAATATATTTTTATTTCTTATAAATTTACTGTTAATATGATAAATATGTGTTTTTCCGATTGAAGTGTAGGAATTTGGATATTCGTCTGGTACATTTTCCAAGAATCCTAAACATTTAAAAGTCTTTTTTTCAATTGGAATTGAAAGATTAAATATAAACCATGTGCGGTTTATTAATTTTAAAATTAAAAAAAAAAAAAATCTTTAACAAACTTTGGTTTTGAAAAGTCGCCATTTTATCCAATTTTTCAACATCTTCATGATTTTATTTTACCCTGAAAATGGACGTTAATTAAATAATAAAAAATAGATAAATATAATTTATAGTGTTTTTAAATACTCTGTAAAAAAATCAACTTTCGATGTAGAAAAATAAAGTGACAATTAAATTAATTAAATGACACGATTTCGCCAGGTAATGGACTGACTGGTGTCCGGTTGGACACCAGAGGCAATTAAATGGCTGGGAGCAACTGCCATAACAGTTTCACACAAAGCAATGCTTACAGCAGGGGTGTCAAACTCAATGTTGCAGAGGGCCATATATTACATTTAGAGTGTGCAGGCGGGCCAGATTTAAATAATAAAAAATGTACTGAATTATTATAACATTTTATTTATTTAATTATATAGTATATAATATACAGTTGTTGAAAATCATATCAAAGTTATAAAAGAGGTTAATTATTTTGAGCTCGAGGATCCAGATACCTGACTTCTCTTGTTTTTGACAAGCTCATTGATTAAGAATTGATTGGAGATGTTCATCCGTAAGTCTTGTGGGATGTTTGTTCTTATTTATTTTAATGACGGAAAACATCTGCTCACATAAATAGGTACTACCAAACATGCACAGAATGCATGCTTTTTTTAATTCCAGGTTGTTATCCAAACTCTTGAAATATTGTGCATAAAATGTAAGAGCTTTAACCTCTTTAAATTTTTCTTTCAAAACTTCTAGGCACGCGCTGCCCTTGGATTGCTTATAAATGTAGTGTGCGCATTTCAAAACTTCTAAAAGCTCTAAAAAACATGATTCTTGTTTCTGTGACACATTGCGATCGCGGGCCGTATCTTTGACATGACTGACTTACAGTATACAGATCAATTTTTACGGATGTATTATAATACAAATTGGTAGCAAAATGGTTGATAAAGATGTGGTTTTGTCAATGATCCAGGCTCGGGAGGAGAGGGAGGCTCGGGAGGCTCGGGAGCAGCCCGAAGACCCGCGCCCCCCGTGGCCCCCCGCGCCAAGGGCCCTCGTCCCAAGCTGGCTCTGCTGCCTGACACCTGCGAGCCGCTCAAGGAGGCTGCCCCAGGTAAGCGAGGAGACTCATCTAAAGGCACCATGGATTAAAATAAAACGATTACAAAATCACGTGCGAACTCCTGTTCCCTTGCCGAGCCGACAAGTCGCTAATTCTCATCTTCTCAGCGGCAGAGGAAAGATTTCCATTGTGTGTCGGAATTGCCAGGCGCTATGACGATTATGAGGCCCGAGCTCAGCAATTCCTGCACATGCCCCTACAGAAACCTCTAACTCGCGTTTACTAGGGGTCTAGGTCCCATAATCGAGTTTTTTTGATCATTTTCTAGTCCGTTTTGCGAAAAATCTACCGCACCAATCAAAAATATTTAAAAAGAAAAAAGTTTGATACATCCCTTCTTCCGAACACAATATATTTTTATTTCTTATAAATTTACTATTAATATGATAAATATGTGTTTTTCCGATTGAAGTTTACGAATTTGAAGATTCGTCCGGTACATTTTCCATGAATCCTATACATTTAAAAGTCTTTTTTTTCAATTGGAATTAAAAGATTAAATATAAACGCTGTGCGCTATATTATTTTAAAAATTAAAAAAAAATATATATTTAACAAAAAAAGTTTTGAAAAGTTGTCATTTTATCAAATTTTTCAACATCTTCAATATTTTATTCTACCCTGAAAATGGACGTTAATTAAATAATATAAATAAGATAAATATAATTTATAGTTTTTTCAATACTCTGAAAAAAAAATCAACTTTCGATATAGAAAAATAAAGTGACAATTAAATTAATTAAATGACACGATTTCGCCGGGTGATGGACTGACTGTGGTGTCCGGTTGGACACCAGAGGCAATTAAGAGGCTGGGAGCAACTGCCTTAACGGTTGCAGGTATGGCCGTTAAGACCGCGAAGCTGACGGAGAAGGCGCCGGGCCCCAGCCACGGGACTCCCGGAGGCTGCAGCGCCGGCTCGGGCTCCACTCCGGGCCTGGACGATGGCTACGGATCCTCCAACAGCTCGCCGCACAGCTCCGGTGAGTCCCACACACTATTTTACTAATCTCTCTTTTATTACTAATATGGTTAGGCACATTAGTTCACACATGATTTAAAGAAACTCTCAGAAAAATATCATCGTGATTTGTGTGTGATTTGAACCCACATCCCCTGGCTTACATGGCCGGTGTACCAACCCTTGTACTAACGAATCACATCCAATCACTAACGCTAACAGTCTTTCGTGAGCCAAAGAGACTAAATAGTTTGTATAAAAAATGAGTTTAAATTTATTTCGCATCCTGTATTTTTGGGTTTATATAGAAATGGTTTGTTTTAAGGATGGACTATTGAGATTTGTCTTTGAGAAAGTAGAAGCCTTTATCGCTCTCACAAGCAGGGCACATCTCGTTAATCAGTCGACTGTGAAGCTATGTTATTTGCATTTATCACATATAAATAATAAATATTTCATAAAAACCTCTGTGACAAAAATATGAAAATTCTATTGTGTTCATTTATAATCTCAAATATATATATGATCGCGTTGATCGTTTTTTTTTAGACCTTATTGCATATTTTTAATGGTGATAAAGCACATGTGGCGCTTCTCAAAATGAAACTAAATGAAAGCATTAAACTTGGTTAGATAAAAAAAAATATTTTGGACATTTGCGACGGCTATTTAAAATTAAACTGTACAAAAGATATTTTTCCGCCACCGCTGGCACGAGGCCCACGAGGCAGCCGAGTCGCTTAAGGGATAATTCGGTTAATGTATGTTCTTTTATGTCCAACTAGTTTATCCTTGTTTGTATAAAAGTAAACGAAAATAGTTTAGCCTAATGACTTGTTATTCCGAGTTCCGCGCACCGGAAATCAAAAAGCTCAATCGATACCCAATCTGACCCCGCTCTGGACCGCAGCCTCCTCGACCCTCCTTAACGGCCAATTATCCGCGGCGCTCCTATTCCATACAGGTAATCCTCTAGGAGTTCCTGGAAATCATTTAAAAGATATTGAACTTTAGCGAAGTACCTCGGCAATTTCAGTGGATTCAACGTGTGACGTGTTATGGCTGTGTTTTATTTTCGCGATACAAATTACTATTCCGCGTTCATAGAGTCTGTGGAACGCCCCCGGAGGCTCTCCTGGGCCGGAAGTGCTTACGTCATTTCCTACTTGCAAGACACCTCCCCCGTCAGTCAGGACGTAGCCTCATCCACCAGAGTTCCTCGAGCTCTCGTCCCCAGCACAATATTCCTTTTTATTCTTTTGGTTGGGGACTCTTCAATCCAATGGCAAAAACGGCATAAAATCGCTTCTCTGCTCTCGAGTTTTTAACATTATACGAGAGACCGATGGTTCTTCCGTTCGCCCTCAGCCCCTCTCGCCCTGACGAACCGCAGCATCACCACTAACTAACAAGATGACATTAACAGAGATTTGGATAAAATGTAACACTCTCAAAAAATTTGGTCACAAAAAAATACACTACAAAAATTATGATTTTTCTAATCAAAAATATATTTTATTAGACATTATATAATAATAATAAATCATGTTTTATATTACACTAAGTCCATAAAGCTACACGTTTGGATTCAGAATCCAGTACCTTATCTGCTAAACGCGACACCAACTCGCTCCTGAAGCCAATCCTGTGTTTGAAAAAAAAAAACCTAAAGAATCAACGAGATATTTCATCAAACAATATTTTATAAAAAAAATCCCTCTTTGACGTAAACTCACAAACCAATAGAATCTTCATTTTTTCTTCCTTAAAAAGGCTTCAGGAGCTTGAGTATTTATCGGCGAGTCCGGGGCGTCCTTTATCCGGCGGGCCAGGACGGGGGAGGACCAGGGAGGACCAGGTCGGGGGAGGACCAGGCCGGGGGAGGACCAGGACGGGCCATTTCCACAACTCAACCAAATAATATTCAATATTTATTTATATAAAAAAAAACAATGCAGAATACTGTCTATCCTGCGTTCTTGTGAATGAATAATAATGAGTTTGCAAAAATAACTTTTTTTCGTACCACATACAGTATTTAAAATAATATGCATTCAATTTTAATACAACAATAAGTGTAGTCGGTATAGTTTTTGTTATTTATAATCTTACAAATCGTCGATCCCCGCAAACGGGGTGCAAAAGCGTCATAGAAAAAGGTGTCTACGGCAAAACTTACTTTGTAAAACAGTTATTACAAATCGATATATTCATATATTACTTTTACGCTTTGCTTAATTTTAATATTTATACCTGGACGGTGTGATCCGGGAAGTGCGGATTTTCGCGAAATCGAGGCTACTATTATCTTCATTCGATGCTTTGTATAATTTTTTTTCCCAAAATTAGTAATTTTTGCTGCAATGGTACTGTAGCGGTCAGTGCAAATACACCGCTACATTATTTGACTTGTTATGCTTCGCCCCTACCACAGGTAGAGACTTTCTAATTTTACAAACCCGGGAGAGAGACGCAGGCACTCGACCAGTAACCACGTATTATTCTGTCTTGTCCAATTCACACAAATAAACGAATACGCAAACATTTCGCCAGCCTTTTGATCTACATCCATAATCAACAAGCAATATAACCTTAACGGCGAAAGTACAAAAGCTACCAAAATTATTACAGTAAAAAAAAAATTTTTAATGTGTATATATATTTTTGATTGTCCGGTGAGTCGTTTGCATCATCGGCTTCGGATCAAACATCTTTACCATAATTAGAGCCAGCAGCGGCAAACCACCGGGCCACGAGGGCGCCCCCCCCCCCGCCCCTGCCCCCCGCCCCCGCCCCGCCCCTGCCCCCCCCGCCCCCGCCCCCCCGCCCCCGCCCCCGCGCCCCTCGCCCCGCGCCCCATCGCGCGCCGCTTTGAAGTCTGCGCAAATTGGAAGGTGCGATCTTCCACGTCGACAGACTTGCTCCTGGAAAGGAATTTTCATTGAAAAAGTCATCACCGCTCGATTCGTCAGCTGCTCTTCGCGACTCGAGGGGAGGACTCGGAAGGCCCGACTCGCGTATTGAACCGAAAGCGTTTCTTCCTGGAGAAACCGCGATCAGTCCGGTGTAGTTCGATGCTGTTGAAAGATTAAATTTTACGTTTCATCTTTATTCTGAGACGAACGACAACCGAGAGTCAGGGAGTGTAAACACCGATCCGTTTGAGCAGCAGACTGATTTGACTTGCAACATTTACTTGTAGCATTTATGCGCTCGAGACACGCGGCAAACGAGTGTGCCAGCCCATGAGGCGTTTTTTTTTTTTTTTTTGCAAGCGGGAGACATTCAACCAAAATAATCAGAACGAGCAGATACACTAGGAACTGACACAATCGGATGTAGTCGCCGCACAGACAGACAGACAGCCCGCCACGCTCGATATATCAAATATGTGCAAAAATACTTTTTATGCAGTTTTTTTTTCAAATCCAATTTCTCGGGAGTACTTTCAGATGTAATGTCGAAAGAGAACATTATCGGATTCAGCGACATCATCGGGGGGGCGACACGTCCTCTCCGGAGAACCCTTTGATGTCAACTCTACAATATCTTTCTTGCGACGTTTTATGTTTTTTACGAATATCTAACATTTTCCAATAAAATAAATATAAATCAATAAGCAGTATTTCGGCGCGCATGCACAAAATACTCTTTATTTCGTAAAAAAATAATTGAATATCTTAAAATGAAATAGTTCAAATAAAATGCTGAGTTTACTGAACCGCTTTACTCGCTCGATAGAATTCGTCTCATCATTTCGTGCAGCATCTGAGCTGAAACTCTACTAACTAGCGAAATCTATTTTTTATATTGAAATTATTTGATAATTTATACCAGAAAATGACAAACAAAAGCGTTAACAATAACTAGCAGCTTACATCACCTTAAATAGAAAATAAAATAATAAAAACAATGACTTTTGTAATTACTGTCGAATTTGATATAAGAAATTCAATATTTTTGACAGAGAGTACTTGGTGGAATTCCATTTTAATATTTTTGAATAAAAGACTTGAGTGATTTTCCACATTTTTGTTTTTATTAGTGACCGGTTTCGCCAACCTTTCACGTTGGCATTATCAAACAGAGTTTCTCTGAAACTCAAAATGTGGAAAATCACTCAAGTATTTTATTCAAAAATATTTGAATTTGATATAGCTAATATATCAGCACATTGCTGAAACAGCTGACTCATACGATTGCATCGCTTGCTCGGTGGTGCGTAGTTAGTAACAGGGCAGGGGTCGGGGGCCAGAGGGGGGGGTTAGGTTAGGTTAGGTTAGGTTAGGTTACGCCTCACCCCCCTCCCTGCGCCCCCCGAACCTCCGCGGGCTTCATTGTATGCACTTGCCAAATAGCCGCTCTCGTACAGCGTGAAAATCGCAATTATCAAGTGATCTCCATTAGACGGGTTGAGCCTCATTTCATGAGTTACAACTTGAGCGAAGGGCAGGGAAGTGATACGGACCTGCAATAAAGAAAGAATCCTCCTTCTCTGAGAGTACTTCGATTCGGTCTTCGATAGCGAGAATCCAACCCAAACCCACTCTGTCAGAGGAATATTCCGACCTGATTATGTCAGGTTCAGCATAGTTACAATCCGACTTGTTGATGATTTCTTATCCGCTACACCCACGACAGATCGATTTCTCTCATTTACAAAAGCTTTGCAGCAAAAACATACTGTCAAAAAAAATTATTATTCGTTACCCTTTCACAAATTAACCATTCGTATATCCGAGGTGACCTTCCTCTCGTCCCTCCTCATTCACCCCTCATTCATTTCTCATTTATTTATCGTTTATCATTTACCGCTTTCAGCGAACTCGGTTGAGATTTTATTCAATAAAGTTACCATCCATTTTTACTAATCAAATATACGATTACAGCATTCATTCATATAAACCTCGTTAGAATGTATTTTTTGTTGTTTTCATGCAATGTGTATCTATTATGTATAGGTCCAATACTTTCTACAGTTTTTCTTTCTATTTTTATCGCAGGACGACACAAGCCTTCAAAACATCACGGCTCGGCAAACACTCTGCTCTTTCACAAAAGTAAGTACAAAGCTTTTTGTATCGCGGCCCTTAAATATTAATAAAAATTTTCATCAACAGATGTCGTTTACTTGTGACTGATTATAAAAGAATATATATTTAATAGGTTTTTATATATTTAATAGTAAATAAATAATATTGTGCTAATAATATGTTTTTATTTGAATTAAAAATATTTATCCAGCACAAGTATATGTGTGCATAAAATGAGGCACAGGGCCACAATGGTCAAAAAGCTAAGAAGCAAGGTCGAGTTCGAATCTCAGCAGTGACTAAATAGTTTACTTAATACTTACGTTTATTACTAATATGATTAGGCACATTAGTTCATACATAGAAGATGATTAAAAGAAACTTTCAGAAAAATATCATCGTGACTTGTGTGGGATTTGAACCCACATCCCCTGGTTTACATGACCGGTGTACTAACCCTTGTACTAACGAATCACTTCCGTTTATCGAGAATTTCTAACAATCATACTCTACATATGAACCAATGTGCCCAGGCCAACCAATATTTAGTGATTTGCAAGCACTGGACTTTTTGAACAAAGTAACAAGTGAAGCGATTTTAGTCCCATCTGGATATTATTTTTAAAATCTATTAATTCAGCCAAGACGCGCACCATCATATACATATGTCGGTTTTTTGATTAACGTCAATCAGATGCGTATTTATTACCATATGTAATACTTACGTATCATATTATATAATGCGTATCGCTGTATCGTGCATGCACTGAGTTGGCTGTTCTTTTTCCCTCAGAGGAGATGCTGGTGCAGGTGGAGGAGGACTCCTGCGTGGTGCAGAGCGTGGTGCTGGCGAGCTCCCCCGGGGCCAGCCAGGACTCGCGCTCGCCCAGCCTGTCCCCCAGCGCGCTGGCCATGGTTTCCAGAGAGAAAGGTGACGTTCAAATAATTAGTTAAATCATTACAAATCGTGAGTGTAGAATGTCAGATAATGGAGCCCAATCTGAGCCTCGCCCTTTGACTGACCAGCTCTTTTTGTGTCTCTTCAAAAAAAAACCTGGGAGACTAGTAATTCAATAATTTTAAAAAATGGCCGGTTTAGCATTCAGCGGTGAATGATCAGTCTTCATTTTCCGTGAGGAGCTTGTCCGAGTCGAGTGGCTAATCCGTATCTCCTCTGCCCGCATCAGCTGACGACGGCCGCGAGACCTGGGGCACGGGCGCGGACTTCCTCTTGAGCATCATCGGGTTCGCTGTGGACCTCGCCAACGTGTGGAGATTCCCGTATCTCTGCTACAGAAACGGAGGAGGTACAGTACACCCGTCGTCCTCGACCTCCGTTTCGAGCTCTGCCTCGATTCTTGCACTCGGATTCTCAGTTCACGTCTTCCCGTGTCGCCAGGCGCTTTCCTCATCCCCTACACCCTGATGCTGATCTTCGGAGCCGTGCCGCTATTCTACATGGAGCTCATTCTCGGGCAGTTCAACCGCCAGGGACCCATCTCGCTCTGGAAAATATGCCCCCTCTTCAAAGGCAAGTGCGCACTCGGGAGCGAACAACTGATGACCATTGAATATTTACTATATTTGAATTTATTACTCACACAGATTTTAGAACTTATAAAATGTTTCTCAGTAGTCAATTTACCCATGAAATATATATATATATATATATATATATTTATCAAAATATTTGTGTATCCAAAGCTCGCCTGTGTCTTGACGAAAAAAAATCATTACTCATCGTTTCATTCGTGAATCGAATACCTGAAAGCATATTGTAAGCACACGAACAACATTAGGCGTGAAGCTGGGTTGTCTCTGAAACAATTTACTTAAATAAATAGATAATATTTTTTAAAAAATGTAGTGCTAAGCAAATAGAATAAATACACAAAGAGAAACCACCGCTTCCTTTGCACCGCGAGACGGACTGGCTACAGCTGGCGTGTGTTGCAGGAGTCGGCTTCTGTGCCGTGATGGTGGCCTTCTACGTGTCCTTCTACTACAACGTCATCATCGGTATGTACAAACATCTTCGCGGCTTACAAATTACAGTCCAAGCCTAGACCGCATTTCAGCCTTTGTGATGAAGAGTTCCCCGCCATCCCCTCGCGCCTTTTTTGTCCCTACACCGAAATACCCAAAAGTCAATTACTCTAGAAATTCGTGATTTGTTGTAAACGGCTTTTTACTTCTATAAGAACAATGTGCTTATGATAAGGAATAAATACCCTTCACACGTAGCAACAACACGGTGTAGCCATATACCAGTGAATATTGGCATTTGTAGTCCTTATGAATCATTGAAAAAAATAATACATGTTAAAATATATTTTCAAACAAAAAAGAAGGATATAAAATGCTTATCGAGCTATGCGTGTGGGGATTGCCCCCGTTCCCTGCCGCAGCCTGGGCGGTGTACTTCCTGGTGTCGTCGGCCACGGCTGAGCTGCCGTGGCTGCACTGCAACAACTCCTGGAACTCCGCGGGCTGCTGGGACAGCGGCGCGGCCAACTCCTCATTCAGCAACGGCAGCGTCCCCCAGCCCAGCCCGGGCCCGCTCAGCCGCTTCACGCCCGCCTCCGAGTTCTTCCAGTGAGTACCCTCGACCTCCTCCCTCCTCCCTCCTCCCTCCTCCCTCCTGCAAGAACACAGACAACCACAAATGTAGTCTTATTCTCTAGAAGCGTCGACTGCCACCGCCGAGGCGTGCCGCCATTAGCATTGCCGGCGTCATTGCAGTGAAAGCTTGCACGGTCGTTTTGTTTTGGAAAAACTTAATAGAACCGCTATGGAGATGTTTTGACTTTTAATAAACCACGCAATGTTTCAATCTTTATAATTTTACTAGAAATGTTGCCCGTCACAGAATGGAATTTTGAGTTATTAATGATGTGATTAATAATTTCTAACGCAATTTCGATAAAAAAAATAAAATTGATACTTGTGTCAAGCTGACATAAACTGAAAATTTCTAAGCATCAAAATTTGTTTTTTTGTAAAAGTTCTAAATTTGAAATTCTCGCGGTGAACAACAGAATCCTATAATTCGTACATATTGAAACTCGCTAAAGCATATTTTATAGTTTTATTAAATTAGTTTATGAATGAAAATATTATCCTATCGTCTTGAAATTCGGCACATAACTGCGGAAAAACTTACTGAACTTACATGCAAAAAAATCAGCGTTGTATCTTTTAAGATATTCTATAGAGAACCAAAAAATGAAACATACACACAATGGATATTATTATAGTAGATAACTTTGATACTTTTCGGCTTCGTTTGTGAACCTCAAAAAAATGGAAAATTAAATACAAAAAACGTTGAAATAAAAAATGGAATTCAAGTGTTTGCTTTCACTGGAAGCAATAGGCAATAAGCCATGTAAATCTCACGGTTGGATGAAATGTAACTTTGGGGAGTTGAGAGCACCGAGCGCACCTCTCCGAGTGAGCGCCGGCGAGATTAACGAGTCTTTTCCCCAGCCGCTCGGTGCTGGAGATGCAGAAGTCCACGGGGCTGCACGACATGGGACTGCCCAAGTGGCAGTTGGTGCTGTGTCTGCTGGCCGTCTACAGCATGCTCTACCTCTCCCTCTTCAAAGGTGTCAAGTCTTCAGGTACGCGTCGGACTTTCCTTTTAACGACCTGCTGATGAGCCAAGCCATTCATAGCGAGCTCAATGCAAAAACTTTATGTGAAGTCGAGTTGTCGCCTCAGTGGTTTGACGTTTGAGCCTTGGTGGAGATTCAGAGGCTCGATCTTTATCCTAAAAGACAACTCCAAAGGTAGTGCAATTTGGCTTACCCCTATTTCAGTTATTCAAATACTGCAGTCACTGCTTCTTTTGTAGAGTACACTGAGGCACACCCGACCCTCGGGTTGCGTTCAGTTTTGCGGGGTCCGAATTGTGATAAATACAATATTGCTCTAGATCAGTGCTTCTCAAAATGGTCCCTACGGACCCCAGGGGGTCTCTGGGATCATTCAGGGGGTCCTTAGATAATTAAAATCGATTTGGGGGTCCCTGAACAACGTCAGGGGGTCCACGCAAGGTTTAATAAAAAATAAAATAATTGTGACACATTTGTATTAATATGGAAGTCGATTTTTACGTCCCAAGTAAAATATAAATATCGACAGGTGCATAAAATACAAGTAATAACAGGCATCGCGGTGAGTCAGGTAGGTTAATAGAGTCGATACTAGTAGTTTTTCACCCAGGGTCCGTGGGCAAGTGGTCCGCTCTGGGTCGATATAACTTAACTACCAAGCACATCGAGCTCTAACTCTGACGTGCGCAGGTAAGGTGGTGTGGGCCACGGCCACGCTGCCGTACGTGGTGCTGTCACTGCTGCTGGCGCGGGGGCTGCTGCTGCCGGGAGCCGCGCAGGGCATCGCCTACTACCTGCGCCCCCAGCTGGCGCGCCTCAAGGACACGCAGGTCAGTGTAGACGTGTAGAGGCTTCACTCCGGTCACTTGCAGAATGTCACGCAACGCATCGGAGCACTTCTCACCTTCTCGCGGCGCACAGTAAACGTTTATGGCAGAACGCGTCACGCGCCACGCGACCCCAATTGATAGTTGTTTGAATGACAAACTCGCATTTGCAAATCAAACGCACAATCAATTCATCAGCTGAAGGCTACAGCTGCAGCCGAGCGTGGCTGGGGTGTGCCACTTGTCGAGTCGAGTTGCAGAGCCCGCTCTTGAAATGAGGATTCATGCTGAGATCTCCCCTCAGAGCCGTCGCCAGGCCTCGAGTCGTGGCGTCACTCCGCGACTATTTTCATTTAACTATATTGGATTCAATATTTTTGACAGAGAGTACTTGGTGGAATTCCATTTTAATATTTTTGAATAAAATACTTGAATGATTTTCCACATTTTTGTTTTTATTGGTGACCGGTTTCGCCAACCTTTCACGTTGGCATTATCAACGTGATATATACACCCCAAAGCCACTACTTTAGATAATTACCCCATTAATATAAAAAAACATTTGTTTACAAAAATTAGCAATTATATAGAATCCTCCACTTGTCAGGTACATTAAAATCACATTAGCCCTTACCACCTGACAATCACTCTCTATCTTTCCAACAACCTCTCGCTCTAACAATTGTTTACCTAATTGCTTATTATTATATAAAATCTCACTCTGTTTGATAATGCCAACGTGAAAGGTTGGCGAAACCGGTCACTAATAAAAAAAAATTTTGGAAAATCACTCAAGTATTTTATTCAAAAGTATTATATTGGATTCGCTCGCTAAAATATAATTTACTAAATGACGGGGCGCAAACGCGCAGCGCTCTCTTTCTATTATTTTGGATTCGCAAACAAAACGTTTATTTGATCCGGCAAATGACGCATACAATAATTCGCTCCTTCTCGGGTACATTAAATTAATTATATCGACTCACGAAGAATATGAATCATACCATAATAGCTATACACTAGGTGGGACGATGGTGCCCGGCGGACCAATTCAAAGTCCCATTTTACAAAGCCACGCTGAAAAAATCATCAAAAAACTACGTGTTATATAAATATATGATTTTATCATCATCGCTTAGTACCATAAATATTCCTTTTTATCATTTTTTAGTATTTAAACTTTTTTTGACTACATATTTTAAAAACTAAAGTAAATCATATTGTTGATATTGTAAACAGCAAATTGTACACAAATGCCCGGCCGCGCGTTTTCGTTAATTCTCCCAATTTAGGCGCCATTAGTGGAGTTAAGTTTCTGAATAATCTGCGTCAGAAGCCACGCGGGCTAAATCAAAACCAAATCATTTCATTTAATTCCAAATAATTACACTTCAAAAATTCAGTTATACTTTTATCACACATCATCCTCCCCCGCGACCACGTCGATGTCTCTTCTCTACGGGAGAAGCAGACAAGAGTCGCCGAATTCAAAAAGTGGTTGTCTGATGAATTGTTATTCGTTCCCTGTGGCGCAAAAAATGTCAAGCATTCTCAGTCAGTCTATTAAAATCTCACCACGGCGGGGGTCACAAGTCACAAGACGCCCTCAGGACTTCTGGGAAAGGAATCCGCAGTGACCTCGGGGAATTCCAAAGACTCCACCAGGAGCCTCCCTCGCAGCCCTGAAGCTTCCTTTCAAATCGACACAATGGCGGAGATTCCGTTTTTTGGAGCTCCGTTTCCAACGAAAAGTACCCTTTCATTAATAATTGTAACAGAACTATAAAGTGATCGCTCTCGCCACTTGTCACGTAACTGAGCGAGAATTTCCCTGAGTAAAACGAATTTAAAGTATAAATGTAATATTTTCGGAGTGTGGACAAATACTTAACGTGTGTTCGCAGATTCTGACTTCCTTAATGTGCTATCGTTTCGGACTATCTTTGTGAAACTCAAAAATCATGCTACCTAGATTGTGTGGATGTTTTGGGACTCGATTAACCCACCATTGCCGTAATATTATTATCATATTTTCAATTTAATCATTTTTTTTAAACAATCGAATAAACAGTTACTTAAACATTTTACTCAAATTAAATCATTTTTAAACCGTCTTTTCATCCAACACTTCGAGTCGATCGATTATTCGCTTCTACTAAATCGATTATGCTTACTGATACCGCAATCCAAAAACGATTTAATATTTTTTTCTTCATAAAAAATTCATAAGCTAAAAGCGCATAATCTCGATACAATGTACATTAAATATATAGAGATGGGAAAACTCTGTGATTTAAATGAAAATTAGTATTTAATATTTTGTACTAGCCGTACACGTTTATTGCAATGACTTAAGGGTCTAGGTCCCATAATCGAGTTTTTTTGATAATTTTCTAGTCCGTATTTTGAAAAATCGACTGTACCAATTAAAAATATTTAAATGCAAAAAGTTTGATACATTCCTTTTTCCGAACACAATATATTTTTATTTCTTATAAATTTACTGTGCAGGAATTTAGAGATTCGTCCGGTACATTTTCCAAGAATCCTAAACATTTAATTTTTTTTTTTCAATTGGAATTAAGTATTAAATATAAGCCATGTGCGTTTTAAAAATTAAAAAAAAAAAAATCTTTAACAAACTTTGATTTTGAAAAGTCGCCATTTTATCAAATTTTTCAACATCTTCAAGATTTTATTTTACCCTGAAAATGGACGTTAATTAAATAATAAAAAAATATATAAATATAATTTATAGTTTTTTTTAATACTTTGTAAAAAAATCTACTTTCGATATAGAAAAATAAAGTGACAATTAAATTAATTAAATGACACGATTTCGCCAGATAATGGACTGCCTCTGAGGCATTTAAAAGGCTGGGAGCAACTGCCTTAACAAAACTAATCTTCTTGATTCGAACTCAACAAATATGTATCAAATATGTACATCCATACCGCACACTCACGCACAGCTTTGCTGGTATTTGTGTGTATACACACACACATAAACAACAAGTTTACAATAAGAAGGTCGGCTCGAGCCGTCATTAGAGCGTCCCGCGGGAGCGAGTGGCCGGGCCAGATAGGCGACGGCCCTTCCTTGCTGTTTTTTTTTTATTTTATTACAAAAATACAATTTGTATATGAATTTCCGCTGTTTTCAAATCGTGTATAACTCGAGGGACCCTCAAAGGGCACAACGTAGCTCTTTGGGCGCCATTCTGTGCATCTTCTTCCGGGCTTCAGATCGGTGCGGTTACTTCCACAAAACGGGTCGAGGCTGCTTAGTGAGTTTCGCTTCTTATTCTGCGACACTAAGAAGGCCAAATTTAACAAATTTCCGAAATCAATGGGATATTAAAATCCAAAAGACATTAGAGACACCCGGCCCCGGCGCTCGCGGCTCGCGGAGCCCCGAGGTCAGATCTTTTGTCTAAATTACGAGTAACTCGCGCCGGGCGCACAAAGGCGGTGACATCTCCACCCACCCCCACCCCCACCACCACCACCACCACCACCACCACCACCACCACCACCGCCACCACCACCTCACGCCTCATTCTTCTCGTCCGCTGAAATCTTTCGGATTTAAAGTTTCGCCGTCGATCCGAGGACACCACATTTTCAAGATACTAGGTTTTGATAACGATAGACGCAATCGGGTGTATATAATCTAACAGTCTAACAAGCGATTTATACGAATAAGTCATTGAATAAGACGTTAGTTAATGGATCACTAGCAATCGTTAGTCTGATAAACGAAAATGGGATTAGGATAAAAATTTATTCTTAAAATACAAGCCGTCAATAGTTATTATTATCCAAATATTCAAAAACTCTGAAACACTAATAATTCATCAATTTATTGTTGTGCCTACTCAATGAACATAATTTGAACTAAATTATTATTACCGATATTCCGCATATATTACAGCAAATCGAACGATGTCACGATGTTTTACTTTTCGTCGGCTACTAGCGCCACTGGAAGCCTGGACGCCACCAGCCAACGGTGTGGCCCGCGAGCCGCCGGTGTGAGCGCGATTGCAGTGTGCCAGGCGCAAACTCGCACCTGCTCGGGGCCAAATAGGGATACAGATTTGCGGATGTCAAAGCCTATTTTGCTGCCTTGAGCAGACTCTCGTCTCGGTTTACTTGCACATTTTTTTTGTTTTACAACTTTCTTTTCTTTTTTAAAGTACTTATAGAACGACGTCGTTTATACGTATATGTTAATGTCTGTGTGGTATTTAATTGGGAATTACTTCGAGTTGACTACTTGCAGTCACGCAATTAGTATCAGGCTGATCAATGAAAGTGCATATTCCCTTTTGAATAACGAAATGATATATCTAGCAAAACTTCAGCGTTATTGAATGCTCAAATAAAATCCAAGAGGAGTCTATAAACCGCACTACTCTGTGAGTACGAGAGGCGAGCGAGCGGCTCGGGGTGGACCGACCCAGTCTGCTCAAACTAAAAATGCACAATCGTGCATTTTAAGTTTGAGTTATTGCTCTAAATTTTACATCTACACTCGCTACGGTTCTACATACGGCATTCTACATCTACGCAACTACGGCTGCGGGCGGTGGCTGCGAGGATGTACACCTCGCCCGAGTCCGCATAATCGTACAGTATGTAATAATGCGAGCTAAGAAAGAGACCCTTCGAGTGGTGTAGTTTATAGGCTCCTTTAAAGCATTACTTGGGCCAAAACGTCGTTTGAAGTAAAAAATTCTGAAAACGTAAAAAAGATTTTTCTGATATCGGCTAGAAGAAGATATACTAAAAATAGTTTGATTTTTCTCGCTCTAAACCAGACCCACGTGTACAGTGAAACTTTTTGACCCGCATTCAACCTTAGGTAGATCTGTCTATTCTACAAGTCTACATATTCCCGTGCGGTACGATTCTTCTGACCCTGAAAGGAGTGCACACACTCGCCCAGAGCGAGCAATGCCGGAGAGGCCGCAGAGGCGCGCAGGTACACGGACCACTTAATTCACATCTCACCTTGGGCGGGCACGGCTGGGAATCATTTTTAAATGAAAATTCCTCAACGCCTAATGAATCGGGGCGGCGGGAGCATTCCGGCGCGAGGGGGCATTCCGGGGCGGCGCTCATCTCGCCGGGGGGGCTCACCTGCTCTCACCTGCTCTCACCTGCCCGCCCACCCCTACACTCGTGTCTTGCACTTTTTTTTCAATTTATTAACGAGAAATCTTCGTATACCGGACGTCGACTTACTTAATCGTCGGGATTTACACGCTAAAGTGCCCACCTGCATATTTGCAGGTGTGCTATGGGAAATTATCCTTTTAAGTGCCCATCTGCACATTGGCAGTGGGAATTCTATGTTTTATGACGGTATATTGTTTTGAGCGCGCCGCTAAGAGGTATTTTCCCCGAGAAAGGTGCAGAGAAGATCCCAGATTTAAATTGCCATCTGTGCTGTTAATTCCTTTGGAGATTTCTTTTGTGTATTGTTTAGGAGCGCCGCTAAAAGGTGTTTTCCCCGGCTCAGGTACAGGAAAAATCCCAGGGTTAAATTAACATCTGTACATTCCTGTTGTTGATCTTTGAACCCTTTGGGTTGTTTACTCTTTGCATTCCTAACTGTTATATTTCATGTTATGAACTGTGTATAAAAACCGGGCGACCAGCCCCAATAAAGTCAGTACAGAGAACGAGTCGTTTGGGTGACCATCTCCCTTCTCGCGACGTATCTCTCGGCGACAAGCTAGTAAAGACCAGCGTAAAACCTGCTCTCCCTGCGCCTGATGCTCAAGTTGAGAGATACGAATCCCTGAAATCCAAGCCTATCAAATAAATACAGTCTTTGTGCGAGATACGTCCCGTACACTTCGTGAAGTTTCCAAGCAATCGGAAGCATTCTAAAGCCCCTGGGGGATCGTGTCTGAACGTAGACGTCTCCGACGCTTACCGCGTATAATAGGCATGACGAAAGATTTTAAAATCCTCTTCCGTAATGGGGGTACACGTTTACTATTTACGAAAAAAACGAAGTTTCGAGCTAGAAACGAAGTTAGAGTTTAACGAAGTTTAAAGCCGTTTTTATAATATTTTTTCAATAGCGCGCGAAAAAGCTTGCAGGTCCGCTCTGACGTCACGCTTCATGTCAACTGTTATTCATGTCATTGTGTTTGCATTGAAGACAGTAAACGAAATTCGTATAAATGAATTCCAAAGTCTATAAGTGGTGTGCAGTACCTCAGTGTACAAACATTTCGATAGTAACACCCAACAGGGTGTTTATATATGTTCCAAATAAGAGATAAGTGGTTAAAGCTCGCACGGCGAAACCCGAAAGACGTAGTCACGAATTCATCAATTTATTTCTGTGAAGACCACTTTGATGTGAGTATGTATTATATATTGATAGATTTTACATTTAAAATGTTTGCTTGACTCGAAATAGTTGAAATATTGAGGCTATGGAATAACTCATTTATTGAGGTTATGTTTGTTTTGGTCTTGGTTATCATTGTTGATACTTTAGTAGCTTGCAGTTTAGTTTTCTCTTTTTTCCTTCTTCTTCTTTGGACCAATGTTTGAAGGGCTTCGTCTGACAGTTGTCGGCGACATTGTTAATATAAATATTGTTGAAATAAATGTTGCGGATATAAATACTCTGCACGCGAATTAAATAATATAACTAGTGATAAAACAATACTCTTTTATTTGTGGACCCGAAACGTAACAATATTAAAAATAAAAATACCTAAGATCTAGTTTTTAAGACGAGGTTTTTCTGTTATTTTTTTTTATTTTCTTTTGACCCAGGAGGACCCGAGCCCGAGTTTGTATGCGCTCGGCCGCCGCTTCTGGGCGCTTTGCAGACTAAAATTACTGCAAGCACTGTATATTTCTACTAATTTAAATCACTACTACTTAAAATTCAATTAAATACGATGTTCGATTTGCTCGGATCGATTCGATCGGTCAAGAAAGAAATCGTATTTGATGTGGGTTTTCTATGAATCCCTAAACACAACTGGACGAGGCCAAAGACGTACAACACCGACAAGTGCAATCGCAAGTATTAACACACTAAAGGCGGGACGGGTACTAGTACCCGCTCCGCGGACTACTGCCTGAAAACGTGGCGCGTATTAATGCGTTTTTGAATGTGTTTACTCAAAAAGCGGCAGAAGGTCATTTTATTCTTCAGGTTTACAGCTCGAAATGTTTGTTTAGGACTTGTCAGCGTTACTTCTACCAATTTCGAACAAAGTGACAATGAAGAAGTGGGGTGATCAGAGAATGATAATCCCCCAATTATTTAACAATTTTTAGGACAAAGTGGTGTTGTTGTGATGCTAAGTAATCCGCAAAGTGTGTATGAAGTGGTTCAACTTTTTATAGGAAGCGATTTATTTGACTACTTGCAAATCAAAGAGTGTATAGACTAGATTTCGCGCGTGCAATTTTACGCGAATTTCGTCCGCTTCGCACGTCACTTCAGTCAATTTGGTACCCGCCTAAAGTGTGTTAACTCACTCTTGCGGCCTACTACTACTATTGAACGGTGTGCCTATGTATGAAATCCGCACTTTCAGACCGGGTGAGCCGGGACATCTCCGCTCTGGGTTAAAGATAAAAGCAGACAATAGGCGGCCCCGCTGCAGTACAGCGCCTCAAATGAGACTCGGCGAGGAGAAGTCGGCGCGGGGACGCTCGAAAAGGAAAAGCAATAAGGGACTCCATTACGGGAGGCATCGGAGGCATGCGATGGAGATGTTCCCGCCGGTATTCCCGATCGCATTCCCGGCCTCCCCCGCCCCCGCCCCGCGAGGCTATGCATTCCCTCAGCTATTCGCCGCCTTTGTGATGCCCGCCCGAGGACCGCGACCCGTCCGACTCCGTAACCCGCTCCTTCCCCGCGAGATTATCATTTTATTCAAATGGATTGAATATTAACCTCTCTGGCCCGCACGAGCTTGTAGCTGTCAGTGCAAATACACCGCTACATTATTTGACTTGTTAAGCTCCGCCCCTACCGCAGGTAGAGACATTCTAATTTTACAAGAACCCAACAACCCCAGCGATAACGCAACCCCACAGAGAGACGCAGGCACTCGTCCAGTAACCACGTATTATTCTGTCTTGTCCAATTCATATAAATAAACGAATACGCAAACATTTCGCCAGCCTTTTGATCTACATCCATAATCAACAAGCAACATAACATCAACGGCGAAAAGCTCATTGCTACGGCTGGGCAGTTGCTCCCAGCCATTTAATTGCCACTGGTGTCCGACCGGACACCACAGTCAGTCCATTACCCGGCGAAATCGTGTCATTTAATTAATTTAATTGTCAATTTTATTTTTCTATATCGAAAGTTGATTTTTTTTACAGAGTATTGAAATAACTATAAATTATATTTATATATTTTTTTATTATTTAATTAACGTCCATTTTCAGGGTAAAATAAAATATTGAAGATGTTGAAAAATTGGATAAAATGGCGACTTTTCAAAACCAAAGTTTGTTGAAGATTTTTTTTTTTTAATTTTTAAATTAATAAGACGCACATGGTTTATATTTAATATTTTAATTCCAATTGAAAAAAAGACTTTTAAATGTTTAGGATTCTTGGAAAATGTACCGGACGAATCTCTAAATTCCTACACTTCAATCGGAAAAACACATATTTATCATATTAATAGTAAATTTATAAGAAATAAAAATATATTGTATTCGGAAGAAGGGATGTATCAAACTTTTTGCATTTAAGTATTTTTATTGGTGCAGTCGATTTTTCGCAAAACGGACTAGAAAATTATCAAAAAAACTCGATTATGGGACCTAGACCCTTAATCTCACAATCAATTCAACCTTATGCTATATTGATATATAGTACCACAGAGTGAGTACGTTCACAGTCAATAAACTAGTTTGAGTAACTCGAGCGCCTCGCGGCCTTTGGCGGGCGCCCCAATAGTTTGTACATGCTACGAGGCCATGCTAAAAGGCAATATGTTTGAGATGTAAATAATTAGAAATATTGGTAAATTTTGTGCAAATAAAAGTTGAAGGAGCCCGCGGAGCCGTACAATGGACCGCTCCGAGGAGATTAATCCTAAACACACAGCCTCCGCCCCCGCCCCCGCCTCGGGGACTCCCGGCATTCAAATTGTGCTACAATATATCTTTACTTTTTACTACATTTATTATTAGATTGGAAATTCGTCAATCCAATATTTTTCATCATAACTTTATGAGAATCCCCTTCAATCGCACTCGAGCTGTTTAAATACTGTCGAATACTGCCTACGGGTGTAAATTTAAAATATTACGCTCTAATGAAACTGATCAACCAGATCAGATCGAGTCCAGCATCGTTCTTCCAAAAATTTGAAGGGGCAAGTCGGGAATTGTTAAATTAGATTTTTGCACGTTTTAACGGCTTCAGGCAAGACAGGTGCGAGGCTCGCGCGGACCTTTCAATGAATACACTTTCTGATATCTCAGAGTAACTTAATATGTGTGCGTGCTCGGGGGAATCGCAACATGGCAGATATATCTGCTAGTGTTTCAGGAGGAACTCTGGCAACTTTAATTACAACCGAAATGCCCCGATAAGAGGGAAATCAATCGCAACTCGCTGATGTCCATTTTTGCACGAGTATTTTGATGCTCTTCACTCTATTCCTCGTGAGATTTCACCATCGTAAAAGGGAAATAAACCGAGACGCCCTAAACCGCGCTGCGTCCAGGCTCGGCTTATCCAAATACATTACAAACATTCGCCGATTTTAGTTTTTTTCATATAACCATATACGAAGGGTCCCCAACCTTTTTGGACCCAAGAGCACATTCTAGAATGCTGGTCGGGTGGCGGGCACCATTTATTTTTTCAAGGTATATTTATAGTTGAACATAGTCAATTTTATAAAAAATTGTTTATATTTTCGTGTAAAATAAATAATAAGTAGTAAATTATAGTATAAAAATTAAAACGATATAATAATTTTCGCTTTAATTACTACATACTACTTTTTTCATAACATTTGACTGTTAACTTACATATTTTTTTATGTTGGTCGCACAGCGGCGGGCACACGTAAAACGGTCGGCGGGCGCCATGGTGCCCGCGGGCATAGCGTTGGAGACCACAGCCATATAACATTTTATTTATTTTCTCGTGGATCACCAAACACAACCGTTTTATTTATATTTTCATTATAACGAAAATTATTATGACAGTTTTGATCTGCCGTCTCCGTTTTATTTTTTTAGAAAGGGACCCAGAGGTGGTAGAAACCTTTGCGGCCTTTTTGAGTCTTTTGCGAGTTCCAGAGGCGGAGTACCTGCTGCCGGGACTGATTGCGTTGTCTCCGCAGGTGTGGGTGGACGCGGCCGTGCAGATCTTCTACTCCGTGGGCGCCGGCTTCGGCGTCCATCTCTCCTACGCCAGCTACAACACCTTCCACAACAACTGCTACCGGTGAGCCTGCCCGTCCCGTCTGGAGGTTTCCTTCCCGCCCCCGCTCTTGGACCGTATATCCCGCGTATTCCCTGACGAGCTATTCGCTACTGTACATCCGCAAAACTACCGCCGATGGATCGAGCCGATGTGCCTCACCCGTCCGCGTCCGTCGATCTCGCCCGCGATCGTTTTGTCTTCTGAAAGTTTACAACGAAGCCGTCGCCCTCGCTTGTCTTGCAGGGGTTAGTTAGTCGTATACGACAATATACGACAAGTTCGGACTGGTTAAGCTCCGCCTCGACCACAAGGTCGGACTTGTCGCAGGTAAAAACTTTCTAATTTACCGATACAACCCCCAGCGCATGACGCGCCCCCAGAGAGACTCCGGCACGCAACCAGTAACCACGCGTAATTCTGTCTTGTCGAATCTCAACAATGAACAACGAATACGCAAACATTTCGCCAAGCCTTTTGATCGACATCCATCACACATAACCATCTAATACCTTTTGGCGAAAATCTCATTCGGGACTATCTCCGCACCGCCCTGCCTGGGAAAACTCGCTACGGAGCCGGGTCGGATCACAGTGGCTCTTCCACTCGGAAAAGATTCAAACTGTCGTTAAAATAATGTACAATCTGACGATAAAAATTTCTTCAAATGTTAGACAATAAATGAAGTCGGAGCTCAGTGCTTCTCGGTGGTGATACGGCAGAATTTCTAAATAAGCGTGTAGATATTTTACAAAACGTACAAATAACTGTTCTAAGTTCTCAAGTGAACGTCAGAATCACGGGAAAACAAGAAACTGATTATTTGCATAAACGACCGACAATCTCTTCTTTTTAAATATCTAAAAACTTTCGACTTCGAAAAAACTAAAAAGGGTCTCGTATTTGTAAGGCTCGGATATATCCCTCGCGAAGGATCGCGCATTTGATATAAAGACTAAATATTTATTGAAAATTTTACTTATACTCCTAGCATGTTTTGTGGAAGCAGTAATTTGTATTGAAATACAAATTTTTCGATTTATATTATTAATAAACCCAGAATTGCTAGAATATAATAATAACATTACATCAACAATAGAGCCCGAGCACGTGGACATGGTATTCCCGGGCCGAAATTAAATTAACGAAATAATCGTTTACGTTGTTATTTTTACTGTCGACTCCAGGTAAGCAGCTTACGCTCCCGCCCCCAGACTTGCCCTTGTCCTTTGTGAGTCCCCCCATGGAGCCCCCCTGGATCCCCCCTGGAGCCCCCTGGAGCCCCCCTGGAACCCCCCCCAGGCCACCCCGCTGCGCGCACTTACGTTCAGACGTTATCAAACAACCGCTAAACCCTCTCTAGGACTTATTCGCTGACAATGCGTGTTTCAGTGCTCGGTAGCTGGAATGACACTTACTTCTGAGCACGTCTGAAGTGGCCGAGTCGCCGGGGGAGCCCCGGTTCCGGCCAATCCCAGTTCTTCTTTTAACGGAAAATATTGTTCTCAGGGATTGCCTGGTGACGACGGCGGTGAACTGCTTCACGTCCTTCTTCTCCGGCTTCGTGATCTTCACCTACCTCGGCTTCATGTCCCACAAGCAGGGAGTCCCCATCAGCTCCGTGGCCACCGAAGGTGAGCTCCGACAGTCGCACTCGCTCCCCTCCCGAATGTACCGCACCGGGTCATCGGAGACGTCTGCCTCCGAGGATTTCCACGTATAAATTTAATACCCACTTTTAAACTTACTTTAATTACAATAGTCAAGAATAATTTCTGAATGCATTTCCTGCTTAAAAAATCAATAAAAATACCTTAAGAAACTTTAGATAAAATTGACAAGAAGAAGAATGAATACTTTCTAAATCAAATATTTGATTAGCATGATTCGGTATTCGATGTAGGTTTTTTTAAATTTTGCATTAATTTTTAAAATATTAATTTTACAAAATAAAGTTCTCGTTTAAACCCCACTTAAACCTCGCCTCCTCAAATAAAATTATTATACAGCAAATTAAAAAATGTTAATTGATAAAATAAAATACTTTTGTAATTTTTCCACATTAATTTTATCGGAAACTCGTTTAAAAATGGAACTCCACCGAGAACTATCTGTCAAAAATATTGAGTATATATTTATTGATTCTTGTTTATAGAAACGAACTAAAAGTATATAGGAGGTATTAAATTCTCTCTCAAACAAGTAAATGTCGCAGATCAAAAGTGTAAGCTGGAACTTATCAGTCACAATTCTACCGTTAGTTTAAGTGGAGATGACAAACAGAATAAGTAGTATCTAGTAATCAAGATGACTTCTGTTATATCTTAAATCTATGTATGGCCAGGTCCCGGCCTCGTGTTCCAAGTGTACCCTGAGGCAGTGGCCACACTACCGGGAGCCAGCATCTGGGCCATGCTGTTCTTCTTCATGCTCATCATGCTGGGCCTAGATTCTGGGGTGAGTCACTCTCTTCGTTGTTTTGCTTTTAAGGTTGCCATAGAAATAAGTGTAGAAAATTACTCCAAATAAATGTGATCTTGGTGACATAGAACAATAGGGATACCAATTTTTATCTGAAAAAATAAAAATTACAAATGTTTGTCTTACCGAAGCAAAGAAGCTCTGCAGCACTAGTTGGAATGTTTCAGATGGGGGGGCTGGAATGCGTCATCACCGGGCTTATGGACGAGTTCAGCTGGGTGTTCAAGGGCACCAAGCACGCACGCGAGAAGTTTACCTTCTGCGCCGTCTGTTTCTCTTTCTGCGTGGCCTGCATCAACGTGACTCCGGTGAGTAATGGCGCCGCCATCTATCTATCACCTTCGCATAGGATCTAGTAGACCTATAAGCCCCAATTTCAATATAAAATGAGCGTTTTTTATGAGTTGATGTCAGTTAACATTGATAGGCAGTAAAAAATAAAATGGAATGGAATCCAGTGACCTGTAATTCTCTCTAAAAAGCCCCATTACACAATTGTAATAATTTTTGCTTTGATCTTCCATACTCATGTGACATTTATCTGCACAGAAAAATCTGACATGTGGGAAGGTCGCTATAACAATTATTTCAATTACAATTACAATATATGTAAGATTTATATATTCAGATCAATCTAATTTGAAAATAGTGCTTAGCGTAGTATAAGTAGTGAAATGTAGCATCACTCAGATAGCATAGTGATTGAACGACCCGTATTCGGTTTCCTACAGGGCGGCATGTACCTCTTTCACCTGCTGGACACCTACTCCGCAGGGATCTCCCTCCTCTGCTCTGCGTTATTTGAAGCCGTTGCTGTCTCGTGGTTCTATGGTAAGATAAAGAATGAATGAAATTTGTAATTCAGGGAAAATACTAATTCTTTAATTAGAAAACACTAAATATGCCCATATGTCAATAGCTCGCTTTTTACAGAAGACTTTAATTTATCCATAAAGGTTGAATTCTTATTTAAATCTATTTAAATACCAAATTTGCGATGAATATTGTAGAATCACTTTGCTTATGGTAATCACTCCAAAATTCTATTTTCTGATTGGCTAGGTTTTACCAAAAAGAATCTGACCGATCGGTTCAAAAGTAGTTCTATTTTAAATAAATTTATTAATATCATTGCATTTTAGCGGTTATTCAGTTGAGCCTTTCAGAAATTGTGCGTTGGGTAATTGGTTGATGTTATGACTGCTCCAGGGCTAGACAAGTTCTCTCAGGACGTGCAGGCTATGCTGGGCTTCAAGCCGGGCTTGTACTGGAGAATTTGTTGGAAGTTCATCAGCCCCTCCTTCATAGTGGTGAGTACTCTAATATTATTTTTATTGTCCTAGCATTCAAAGAAAGCTCCCTATTTACATCATCATCTCATGCCTTAGTCGTGAAAGTGCTGTAAAACATTTATCGGTAACGAAAAGTACACTTTATGGCTTTTCTGAGGGAAAAGTTTTTATAGCAAGCCACAAGGGACCAACAGTTAGGAACGATACCTGACTCTGCACTTCTCTGGAATTCCTCTGTGAAGTTATTTATCTTGTAATAGAACTGCTCCACCCAGACTTGAGCCGCTCCTGGGCTTTAGACTGGTTTGATGCAAACTGATAGTGTGAATAATGTTTTGCCCTTAGCAGACGACTTTGCAGCATCCATGCAATGCAAAGACCTGGCCAGTGCAGTCTGCCCATTGCTATTCACTTAACTACCCTGACATCCTGCCAGAGCTATGTTTTTACCTTTACATTCAGTACAAAACTAACTTTCATTCCCTTTTGATAAAGAGTAATTGCTTCAAGAGTAGTGGGATATTGTAAACATGCTCGACTCGTTTTACTGATAAAAAAAACTTAAGAACAAAGTAAACTACGGTGTGCTTCTAGGGTGTAGTGATATTCGGGTTGCTGTACCACCAGCCGCTGGAGTACCAGGACTACGCTTACCCTTGGTGGGGTGAGTGGGTGGGCTGGACGCTGGCGCTGTCCTCCGTGTTTATGATCCCCGCACTGGCCATCTACCGCATCTGCATCACGGAGGGACCCTGGAGAGAGGTGACTGCACAGCACTCCCACGTTTCTTGCTCAGACACTAGACTCACAATATTTTTACCTACTGGTTTTTTTCTTTTACTTTTGACTTTGTAATAGAAAGAGACTATGAAATCCTTAATGCAAAGATACATTTGCCATATATTCTATCATTGAATATTCAACACCGTAATAACCGAGACACCTAAACTGTAATAGCCAAGATGAATGGCCTCAGATCCCATTTATGCTCTGTGAATATGAAAACACACCTACAATAAACATAAATTAACAATGATAGTTTTCAACACGAAAATGTTGATATCAACCAAGAGAGGCAATGGTTAGAGTAGTCCCAAGCCATAATTTTCAGTTTACTTCTTACATCATATTACAAATTAAATTCTAAATTTCTTTCTCCAGCGGCTTGCATTGAGCATCTCTCCAGTGGAAGAGCACGAAGCAATCAGAAGAACCAAAGTCGTCACTCGCTTTACCTGGAAGCACTGGTTATACGTCTAAGAGATCTGCTTCAACCTCCCAGGAACAGCTTGAAGACATCCAGGGCACTGTGGAATCACCATTGTCAGTGGCCGCACACGCTTCTCTTCGAATCTAGTCAGTGCGGTATAGGTCAGCCACTGAGAAGAGTCCAGGCCACACTGGTTGTGCGTGCTCTAATGAGCCGCTCGCTCCAACGTCATCAAATGTTATAAGTCTCAAAACAACATTGGGATCATTGTTGACATAAAAACTAACTTAAATAAATGAAAGTATTTATATTAATTTATCTGTCATGACACCGATTCATTTTCAAATGGACAACATTTTTGGCCCAAATATATCAGAATTTGGTAAATTGCAAGTAAAACAACTTGACAAAGTTGCTGTCAAGAATTTGATCCAAATTATCATTTTACTAGTTGATATTGATAAATACAAACTTATAACTTATAAAAAAACCCACATTATTAAAAAAAAAATTCTGATTTGGAAGTTAGACATGTGCACTATAGAAGTGAATTATTATTGTTACGACAAATTACACTAAAAATTGAAAATTGATAGATAATACAACGAAATTTAAAACCATATTCTTGAAAAAATACCATCATTGGGATATGATGAATTTAATTAGATGCATTACTTGTATTGAAACTTACCTCATGATATTCAAACAACAAATCCCTTTTAAAGCTAAATATTTGTGGTTTATTTGGGTCCAAGGGGATCCAACGGGACTAACCTAACCCCAATATTAAATATGAAGCGTTCTATCTCATACTGTCAAAAGCAAAAAAAAATACATTCTCTCGTAAGCGACAAATCATACTTAATTCTTTATATATTAATTTTATTCGCCATATTCTTAAAAAAATGTGCTTAAATTATTTCTTGTTCCTAAAAAAATTATCCCTAGTAGAGGTCATTTCATAATATACATTTAAATATTAAAACATATTGTTTCCAAGTGTTTTGCAGAGATCGGTCTGATCTCGGGAGTGATTCTCAAAATTGTAATAATCAGAATTAGAATTCTTTGAGTTGGGAATCAAACCAAATGTTGTAATCGGCCTATATTTGATGTATTTAATATATTTACTTTAAATTGATAAACAAAAATTTATTTGTAATTATAATCATCAGCAATATTGCTCTTTACTTTATTTTTAATGGTAGAACTTACGTCTAGGAGCATATAATATGCAAAATTGTATGGAAAATGCCAAAATGTAATTTGATATAGTAGCTTGACTAGCAAACGTACCAAATAATAAATGTTCCAGTAGTGTTGTAAATGTGACAATACGTGTCATAGCTTTAAAAGTATTCCATACACTAGTGTATATAAACTGAATATCTTTAAATCATTTCATTTCATTAATGTTGCAGACTTTTTGATAAGGAAATGCTCTATATTATTCAGAAATTCAATATTTTTGACAGAGAGTACTTGGTGGAATTCCATTTTAATATTTTTGAATAAAATACTGGAGTGATTTTCCACATTACATACTATATTATTCAAACCAAAAACATTAGGATTTTACTAAGAACTTTAGGGTTTCAACGACAGTATTACTAATAATACTATGTAATACTCAAACCACCTTACTAGTAAACTTTACGGTTAGCATTTATACTAAAACCAACTACATTTGCTCTTTCAGGTGTGTTGTAATTAACTGAAAGAGTAATATAACTTATAAACACTTACCTAGACAATCTCTTGTCAACTCGTGTGGATTTGCATTTACTGGTCTGTGTCAGGCTAAAGGTTCCTCACAACAGCTATGAAGTCAGCTCTTCCTCTCTCGCCTGCAACTGTCGGGGCCCTCTCGCTGACCCCCATACCGATACCACCAGATCTCCGTCTAGTCTAGTTGGTTGTCTCTCTGGTTGGTTTTGAGCATTCCAGTTTTATTTTTTATCAAATATGAGCATTTTTCTATCAAATACCCTCTAAATTTGACATTTATTTTTAAATTATTAAATGTTCTCATTGATTGTTGTTCCTATAAAAAATAATCAACCCATATCCTTCGCGTATATAAATTGAATGTATAATGTCTTAAATGTATATGTATAGAAGATATAACTATTTATTGAATTGCCTATCAATTTTTTTCCATATAGATATGCATAGAAACATTTTTTCTGTTAGAATAGGTTTAAATTATTTTTACCTTAGAAATATTGATACATTACGTGTCAGCAGAGATTGTGTGATGAAACGTGTTTTAAAAAATCAATATTTCTGACAGAGCGTACTTGGTGGAATTCCATAGTGGAGGAGGTGGAGATTTTTCCACACAATATTTTTTATTGGATACTGGTTTGTTTACTGAAAGTACTCAGTTTGATAATGTCAACGTGAAAGGTTGGCGAAACCGGTCACCAATAAAAATTATCACGTAGAAAAATCACTATTTTATATTTAACACAAGTATTTAATTTAAAATATTGAAACATGTTTTATTTTTTGAAACGTTTTTTTTTTAAATTGAAATAGATGAATATATTTTTAGACATTAGCCACAAACTTCAATCTGTAGAAATCTTAAATACTTTTCATATCAAGTCCACATGGAGTTGAGAGTTCATGAAGCAGATGCCATTTGGTGTTAAAATTTGATTTGAAAACACGTCAAAATAAATTCCAATTGTTACTCATTTTACTTACATTGCTTCTAAGAATAAGGTATCAACACTCTTATCCGTGCATCAGCTTTACTTCTTTTCAATTATTTTTATTTTCATAATTTAGATCTTGGGAATTGGATCCATGTTCAATAACGATTATTCCACCTGCAATGTAATCTGCGTAACAAAATAACAATGTTCTCGCCTTTTGGATATTTAGTGCAAGTCTTCTTGCTCAAAGTTAATGATACACAGGCCTGCCCTCTTTCTCTTCAAGATGCCGTTGGTTCAAAATGCTCGAGCTATCCTATCATTCCCTGGACTGCCGCCCATAAAGCCTACAAATCATAGCAGACAAGAACAGGTGTCATTGAATTATTTTAATTTATAAAATAGTGTCCAAGATTGTGTTCATGCAATTTTTAGATAGTTCTAAATGTTAAATATATTAATTTATTTATGCAATTTCAGATATGAACATTAAAATAGTACTTGTTAAAAATCAGCACAACCGGAACACATCACGCAACTGCTCATCATCTCTCTCTCGGTGGTTTAGCAATCCTCGATATTTTGATCAGGTCCTTCAGGCTGAATACGTTCATTATCTTCTTGTAACATAAGATGGTATTAAAACAACAAGAAAAACAATGCTGGCAGTCTCAAGAATTTAATGTAACAATTGCAATGTTAGGTATATAAAGGTTTATATCCAAAAAAATGTATCTCAATGTTAAAATATAATATATTTTGTACTCGTGTACAAAGCACAGATATTTGTGATTAAAGTAATGTTAAAAAACTGTATTAAGTATAACGTGTTAATATTAACAACCTAAGAAGCTGTAGACAATAAATGTAAAGGGAAAAATATTTAATCAAAATGTGTTTGCATGAAAGTTTGCAGCCACCTCAGATTATATACACGGCAGTGATACTTTCCCTACATAATTGTATGATAAGTGCAATTCGCTTTTGCCACATCACGTTACACGACTCATGTGAATCAAAAGGAGTCATGGGAGTATTGGGCTACACACTCCCCGAAATCTTCAACAGAAACGATTACTTAGTACGCCAAATATGGAAACATTCTTTTTCAACAGCAAAAACTATTGATTGTAGCACTATTGATATAAATTATATGTACACTTGAATACTACAGTAAGTTCTTTGGAATGTTAAATTACCCCATAGACGCACCATGTGAGTTTTATTTTGAAATGTACTAAATACAACATTTACACCGTGTATATAATTAAAGGTTGCCAGCAATTGCATATATTATTAATTCATAAAAAAAATACTTGTATACTCAAACATTGGTTAAAAGCTTTAAGCTGAGTTTAAAAAATATTTTATTGCTACCAATATTATATGTAACTTTTAATTAGTTTAGTTGAAATGTACTTCCTCGTGTTTATTTCACTTCAACCTCCAATTTTTCAAGAATGATTCGATTGCTACAAAACAAAAGACGAGCTTTACTTCTAAAGATATTTTAAGTAATTTTTAATACCCAAGAGAACGCAACGTTAGAAAGCAAACTTAAAAATAAAAATATATTTTAAAAAGTATCATAATGTAGAAAATGGGACCAATATGTTTTTTTTCTCTATTAATTTAAATTACAGCCTCATTTGCAATTCTACAAAAACCTAATGCAAATAATAAATTTGCTAACACATTCTATTTGCTAACAAAAGGGGTTGATGTCAAAATATTTGACAGCAAAACATTTCTTGTTACTTATTGCTGCTTGTACAAATATTGGTTCCTTATAAATAAATGTAACTTATAAAGATATAAAGCAATCTTTATTTGCTTTGAAATTAACTAATATTGAATATGATTTCAGATGTACTGGAACTCTTCTACTGAGAATACAAGTTGTATAGCATTCAGCAAATTATGTAAAATCCATGGGCGGGGACATCCAAACTCAATACCCTATGTAAGGTTTGAGCAATTATATTGTTTGATGTATTTTTTTTCCATATGATGGATTAAGCGACACTTAAATATTTATTTATGAAACATCCAGTATTTCCAATAGACTCAAAAGGCATCATTTCTGCCCGTCAATGCCAACTAAGTTTGTTGGTAAAACTGTTGCTTCAAGAACAAATATATAAAAGTATGACATATTATCTTTTATTTAAAATATAAAAGCTAATTTCCCCGTTGTATGTTCTTCGTCTCGCTTGTATTCTCAGCGTTCTAACTATTGCCAAAGTAGTATAGACCCGTGAGGATTGTTCTGTTGGTTTGTACTATTTATATCTTTTGGGTAACTTTGCTGAATTAAATCATAAATACGGATATTTTTAGAGTGTTGTCACATGTTACTACAATTACAAAATACAAATGGAAAATATTACAATTTCAGGTAACAAAAATCTTAAGGAGTAAAAAATTCTTTTGTGAGCAGAAGCGCGCTTCATTCTACGCAATTCTCGTTTGATTAATTCTTTGTGAAAATAAATCTATTGATTTAGTTCTTTGCATAGACACCGAGATAAACCAACATCGCTCATGTTTCACTGCACTTTACATGCACATTGTATTGATAAATAACCGTCCCCTGAAAATCGAATATCCCGACTGAAAAGCTGGGAAAGGTGGAAAAAATCCCACCCGTAACCTCCTATCAGCTTTGATTGGGTACTGGAAATAAGTGAAGTAGTGTGACATTGCAACTGTAAAGATCCTTTAAACACGCGCCGAGGGTTTCAAGGCCCTGAATTCCACTGGAGTCTCGAAGACTCCTTTACCATGGCAACCAATCTTTACTTGTCACAAACTGCTGACAATCAGACTTGGTCCTTATTAATTTAAGTGCATATGTGATGAGCGACATATCATTAACAAGTGATATCCTGTTTATAGATATGACTCATTGTTGTCTTTGATATCACCAAAATTACATTAATATGAGCTACTTTAGTTTGATTTAAAAATAGTCAATTTAAATATTGAATCTGAATGAACTTATAACGCCCTACGCTATGTTATGAAGGAACTTTTATTCCTAGGATTTTTTTGTCGTTCATAGTTAAACATACGCGAGTATGAATACCGCTAGTAAGTGTATACGGTCTAAGTAGAATATTATATTACAAAACATATTACTTGGCTAAGTCCACTGTTCATTAGTCGTATAGAAGTGTAACTCCACGAGACCTGGTCTCCTGAACTATTAATTAATCTGTATGTCATAAAAAAACTACAATAACTTGCTGTTATCTGTTTATAAAATAGCCATTTAACATTAAATTGTTTAAATTTTAATTTAAAATAAATGCTCATTAGTCAGTGGCGCGTGTAGTTCATATAAGTAGAAAACCAGTAAATACCTCATAAAAGTAAAAGCTTAATTTGAGGCCTCTAAAATTCACAAATTTTCAAAATAAATTAATTACTCCAATAACTTTTGGAGGAAATCCACTGCTCTTCTACTTGTAAAGACCACACGCCACTGCTTCTCATCCATCTTAAGGTGTTTTTTCAGCAAAACAAGACAAAAATCACAGTAAAATCTTTATGAATTTAAATCATATATGTAGCATAAATTTTCCATGTGTGTTAGGTTAAAATATACTTATTAATCTTTCGATTGACATGTCATCTAAATGACTCCTACCCATGGATCAAATTTTCGGCTGTGTATAATTTTTATGAAATATCAGCCAACATCAGGACCTACAGGATTAAACCTGATAGTAGAAGTATGTTTACTTGTGTGCTCATCGACAAAGATCACAATATAAACACACACAACGCTAACACAAGGCAAAACTGAGCGTTTAATAATGGTGGCCAGGAAAAGTGAAGCATGTTACATATTAAAAATCTGTGAGCAACATCAATCGTTATTATCTCAATGGGATGTGTCACACGACATTGTTCTATGCATGAAAGGTCTCTAAAATAGAATTGTTGATCCGACTTGATTTAGTACCAAATCATTGCACACAAAAGCTGGTAGAAATGCAACAGATGTCGGCAGCAACAAGTTTTCGGTCGAAGCAGGAATCTTGAAGAATCAATTGTTTACAACAATACTATGTTTTCATATACCATTTCAAATGGAGTCATTTGCCACACGCTCACTATTATTCCACAGCAATCTCTAAACAAATATTCTGCCTTCTGCAAATTTTCCAAAAGGATGCAAGTCATAACTATTACTTTTAGAAATATGCAGGTGTCACATTTTTCATTTAAGAGAGCCCTTCTTAAATTCCACCCGCACCCGTGACATCGAGGACATGATAAAACTGTGGCAGATCTTGGTAGGTTTTACAGCCTTGGGGAGTCCAGGTGGTCCGAGGGTTTCTGTCAATATTTTGCATTCCGCCTCATTCAAAGGGCCTCAATTTCTCAGCTTCGATCTAATGATCTGAAAACTTGAGATCCACAAAGCGAAGAATACTTCTCTTGCTGCTGCCATCAGTTTAACCTTTTCCATTCTAGGCTCCTTATCCCAAAATATAATCTAAGATGTATCGTTAATTTAGATTTTTTTTTCTTTTATATGTATAAGAATTAGAAATGTAAATTAATGCCTGTTTAAAAATAAATATATACTAAAGTAAAACTCTGATTTCTTCCCGCCCTCTTCAGCCAGCGGCAACATCCAAAAACTTTCCCCCTCCTGGAGGCTCTCTCCACACTTAAGTCTCTTACAGCTACAAGAGTTGGTCCAATGTCATCGGATGTCCACATTTTTATGTTATTGTTGTATCTTTATCTAATTGTTCGATTATAAAATGCTTCCAGGTTCAAAAAGAATAAAAACCCTCTTTGACGCAGGTTCTCTGGGATTTATCTGTATGAGGACAAGGCAAATACTGGAGATGGGTCAAAGACACAGCCGCAATTCCCTCTAAATGCTTCCTACTGCTCGCTTTCTTCCCATGCCTCCTTCGTGGTGAGCTTGGATGGATCACTCATGGAATAAAAATAAACAAGACAGCCAAAACCTACAAATGTATCTCATTAAAACAGTTTACCTGCTCTAGTAAATTACTGCACAAGATGGTTCACGGCGAGTAGCTCGATCTGCAGTCTCCAAATGGCGTCAGGATGATCGGGGGGGGGTCGTAAATAAAAGAAGGGCTTCATACGAGTGTAAGACTTGTATTGGAATCTAAAACAGAGACTGTGGAATACAGTCGGCAACGTCTTCAAAAAAAAAACAACACCTTTGACATTGGAAATGAGAATGTGACGTCCACCATCTCGACCGCTTATATCGTACAAGGAAAACAAACATTGCAACTCCTCACTACAACCGACCAGACACACCGACTACCATCTACTTGCAGCGCCGCACCCTCTCCAGACTACTATCCGCATTATACGCCATATTTTGTACACAATTCGATTCTTCCTCTACTCTAAAATTCAAAAATCCTAGCAAAATATTTTAACACTGTCGCACGCTCAATTCTTTAAGGTCTTGCATTAAAATTTTACTTATTGCGCGAAGATCTATTTATCATCACACGATGAACTGGCGTCTTCAATTGCTTTTTTCAGTTGCATAAAAACTGACGAATAATCAATTTTACTAACCCCACACAAACACACGTCTGCAACATTCCAACTTTACAGCCAAACTGCATGCAAGGCCACGTATCTCTGAAAATCAACTGCACTATAAAATTTGAGCATTGCATTTATTTAAACGTTTCAACTTTTATAAGCTAGGCCTGCATCTGCAACGTTGCAGTCAAAAGCTAGAGTAATTGTAATAATATATATTTATACACATGAATAAAAAAAACCAATTCTGTCTAATTTTAAAAAGGATTTGAACAACTTGGTCGATAAGATATCTCGGTCATTTATAAGGCTTTATTAATTTTATAAAATGCGTTGTTGCTTTGTCAGAAACACAGACCACTGCAACTTGTGCTATGGATCGATCCAGTTGTATTATACACTCTTCAAAAAAAAACAAACCTGCAATGTTGCTAGTGTCTGTTTGTGTCGGGAGGGCTGCCTGTCGGCTTCAGTTTCGAATCGTTACATATTTTATTTAAAATACAATCAGTGCTGTACAACACATATTTACAGAAATGCACCGAATGTTCAAAATTGTCAAGTTCGCTATTTTTGGATGATTTTGAGATGGACAATATAAAATGAATCAAGAATTTACAGAAAAACAGTACACCAACTATTGACACAAGATAACCTTGAATATCTCGTTGCAGTGGCGTGTGGATAATGATTGAAGGTCTCCGACAACAGACAGCTCGTTAATATAAATCTCTGATTAAAAAAAACAACCAACATTTATAGGTACTCTAAATAACCAAAAATTATAATAAAGCTTTTAAAACTTCAGTTTTCTGCGTGCCAAATAAATAGAAGCTCGCCATTTAAAAAAATACAAAATCAGTAAATATTCCTAGACAAGCAGTTTTTTTTTCAATATTAAAAATAGGATCAGCATGCTGTAAGAAGCACCTACATCGACCTTCTAATTAATTATAAAAACATTTGACATATCGCATACAAACAAAACTCGCCGAGTGCACTCTCAACTGTGTAAGATTATTTTCATATGTTAAATGAGTGTCAGACTACGTACTGCTCCCGCAGCTGATAAAGTGTGAAGAGTGCAACTTATTACTAAATAGGCTTTTTTTGTTTGAGAAGAAACACATTCATCTTACAACTTTTTCAAATTTTCAAAGTTTGAAAGCATCGTAAAATATAAGTGAAAGCGTTGTAAATCAAAAATAAAAATACACTTGTAGCAATCCCATAACCTTGTCGGTTCTTTAATTAAAATAAGAGTTTACCTCTCAACAGAGCAGAACAATGCAATGTTCCCTCTGTGAACCATGCACGGACATCCTGAGCCACAAGAGGAGCACCCGGCGTGTTTCCCTTGGAAACTGACAATATCATAAAGAAAACAACGTTTGAAGGTAAAGGTGCCGTTTGATGACCTAATAATAATATAGACATTCACTGCCAGCGCGGGCAGAGTACAAAAATAAGTATTTATGTTAAGAGTTTCTAGTTTTCAAGACTCGCCAGCCTTCACCGCGTGTTCTGGGGACGGGAGTCCACGCCTTTGGAGGCATAATATTCACTTGCGACCTTGCAATATATTACAGGCTATGTACCGCCTCACGGCCATCAGCTCCGTGCTGACGCCCGAGTGCCGATGACTCCTCAATAATCCATGAACCCTTCATGAGACAGCAGCAGTACTCAAGTGAGGACGAAAAGAACCCATAAGACCCGTCACACTTGTCGGTGTTCTCGATGGTTTTTTAGTACTGCGGTTAGAGACAAAGTCGACGGCACTCAGAGCAGCCGCAGCGTAAGGCCAACGCGTCTACGCATAAGGCCCGATCGTCGAATCAGTTTTCAAGATTTGGACAGGTGAAAAAATACAATTTAGATTAAGTAATATATTTCAATAATTCATCTAGCAGGTAAATTCTCTCCACTACGCAGGACCGACCAACAGAAACAAGTATTACGCATAACAAATTACAAAAGTGGCCAAGTAGGGGAAACAATACAACCTTCACATGCAGTAATAGATTCAATCAAAATAAACATATTTAGATTTACGATTTCCAAAAAAAAATAATCATGATCTCATTAATTTTACAGGGTCTTTAAACACTAATCCCCGACATCCCGGGGACAATACAAAATAGCAATGCACATCGTCATCGTTTTGTTATAAATAATTTTAAACCTATCATTTACATTGCGGAAATGCACTCCAGTAGTTGCGTCACGACGGAGCGCTCCGGCGCGAAACAAAAGAGAACGGTGGCTGGATGCACAGCTGTGAGCCTACGGTAGGGGACTACGCACTCACGACATTCAAGGCACAATACTACACAAATCAAAACGTTGGCGACACTCCACAACGGTGAAGGAATCGCGGCCGGGGATCTACTCTGCGGCAGTGTCTCCGGCCACCGCCGTCGCTTGCAAATCACCCACTCAAACATAAATATCTTGGATCATCTCTGATCCGTTTTCATTGCAATCGCTCAGTTCAGAAATATGTCAGGTTGAAATCAGAGCAGATGCGATTATGCTGAAGATATGAAGACCAGCCAGGTTTGAAATTTAAATAAATTACAACTTTACGTCTGGACTTAGAGATAATAAATGACTAATCATGTTCACTTCCATTATAAATTATTTTCAATTCTTCTTTAATAAAATTCTTGCTTCCTACATATATATACTATAAATAGAAAGTTACAATTTTTTTTATATATATGTATATATATATATATATATATATATATATGTATGTATATATATATATATATATGTATGTATATATATATATATATACGAATATATATATATACAAATATATATGTGTATATATATATATATATATAAATAGTAACTTTCTATGTGTATATATATTTATATATTTATATATATATATATATATTTATATATATATATATTTATATATAAATATATATATATATATATATATACGAATTTATATATATATACGAATTTATATATATATACGAATTTATATATATATATATACGAATTTATATATATATACGAATTTATATATATATATATACAAATATATATATATATATATATATATATATATATATATATATATATATATATATATATATATATATATATATATATATATATATATACGAATATATATATATACAAATATATATATATATATATATATATATATATATATATACAAATATATATATATATATATATACAAATATATATATATATATATATACAAATATATATATATATATATATACAAATATATATATATATATATATACAAATATATATATATATATATATATACAAATATATATATATATATATATATATATATATATATATACAAATATATATATATATATATATACAAATATATATATATATATACAAATATATATATACGAATATATATATATATTCGTATATATATATATATATATATATATATATATATATATATATATATATATATATATATATATATATATATACATATATTCGTGTATATATATATATATATATTTGTGTATATATATATATTTGTATATATATATATATATATTTGTGTATATATATATATATATATTTGTGTATATATATATATTTGTATATATATGTATATCTTTAAAATGTAAACCTTTCTATATGATTGTCAATAAGTTGAATGATGAAGTAGACGTCCATTTAAGAACAAGTCACAGACTTCCATCCCCTGTTGATTTGTTTAGAAGTTGCATGGATGGTAAGCATCAATAACTGCGAGGAAGACTCGCAGGCCCTAACACAACTGCAGTATAATGGGTATTGTTACAAGCTATTTACACACTGTCTCATAAGTCATCAGCCAAGTTGGGTAAACCAAGAATTACTTTAGGACCATCAAAAAAAAAAAAAAACATCTATCCAAATATCCAAATTAGTGATTTTGAAGTGAAAATTTTTTGTAGATTTTATTTAATTACTAGGTAGAATATGTTGAAAAAATCTTGTCACTTTAAAAACACTACAAAAGTGATACTGAATAAAAAAAATTAAAACCTGAATAAATGTACAATGTAAATGTATCTCATGATACCTGAATAAAAATAAAAGTTAATTTTTTTTCAAAAATACAAAAAAAATGTCAAAAGTTTATAAACACTTCACAGTCAAAAGTGGAGTCCGGTCTCTCCTATATGCGTGGCACCTTGACTGATGAGACACTGATGCATTACATTATCTTCATTTACAACTGTTTTCCGCAACAGTTCTGGCACAGATTTTAATCGTCTTGTGTAGCAGGACATATCGGCGCGCGTAGCGGCGCAAATACCCCGGAGGACTTGCAAGCGAGGGCGAGCGTGCCGGAAAAGGCCTGATATGGTGGACACGGCCGGGGAAGCCGGTCACAAGTGGAACATTATGCAGCGAGTCGGGTCGTCGCCTCGCACCAGCCAAGAGTCATTCGTAATTAAAACTATGTTTTATGTAATATATAAGGTAGATTACACTTAATTCTATACTTAACAATTCTAAATGAATGTGTCAGTTAATTGTAACTTAACAGTATATTCTCTTGTTAGACATACTTCCTGGGTGGTGTTATTGTTTTGCTCTTTATTTTGAGATAAGTCTCGAGTTGAATATGTTCCGACAGCTCACGATGATATTAACTGAAAAAGAAAAACAAATTAAATCACTTGAAGATTCAAAAACACACGTTAATAGTCACGTGCAGAGGCACGCACTCTTCCAAAACTGGCTGAGAGAATGGTAAGTTCTTCTACTGATATTAACTGCAGAAGAAAGACAAACGCCAAAGCGACTTTTCACTACTCCGGCAACCCAAGAATTAACAGAGTGGCAGCATGCCGAGGGAAAGCAGTCTCCCCCACTGACCCAAGTCCTTCTACCATGTTCTAGGTGCACGGCACAAGTGTAATAAAAAAAAAATCCTTTTTCGTGTAAACAAAAAAAAATTACAATCTGAAGATATGATAAAATTGATTTTTGAAAGCTTCCAAAGAGAGATCACTAATTTTCTGTTATATATGTAAATTTCTATACATGTGCAACTGATCTACCTTGTCAATTAAATATTTCATGAATAACAATAAGTACTAAAATAATTATTCTTTTATTATTACTCAATAAATGTTCAGACAAAAGTATCACATTTAACAGAGGAACAGACTTAAGCCACCCATAGCATAAACAAAACATACTCTTAGCCAGCCTTAAATGCACTGCATGCTTCACCACACGCCATGCGTGTTTAGTGTGAAATATTTTATTTAACTACAGTCAATTACAATTCAAGCAATATTAGATTTTTTAAATATTTTATTTTTTGTAGAATTTACTGTAGCATCTTTTAAAGTTTGTTTAAACGCAAGCAAAAAAATATTTGTAAATAAACTAACACAGTATTTCAAAATTCATGGTAGCAAACGCGAAAAAGTACATATTTTAAAAATCGTACAATTTCTAAATACTACAAGAGAATCAATTTGTAAAGGTAATCAATTAAATTTCATTCTAAAGATTAAAGTAAGCCTTATCATTCTGATGTCTAACGTTAATCGCAGATATGTGTCTTAAGCTATCACTTGCTTTGCCTCTCTTCGTGTGATGAGACCATGAATTTAGAAATGCCTGCGATTTCCTAGTGGTTACGAAATAAAAGCGTTAATAGGTTAAGGATACGATTTTTTTGATATGTAGAAATTTTATTTATTAAAATGATTGAAAGTTACTTCTTAATAATAACAAATAAATAATTTATTATTAAATTTATTATTATTAAATCTGAAGAAATCACTGCATTTAACCTTTTTGTCACGGTGATATTATCTAGCATCATAAGGCCTTTAGAAACCCCTCTGATGAAGATTCTGTGCTCGACACTTTTACCACGCCATAGTCATGTGTGTACAGCTCTATAATAAGAAGATTCCTCACACAGCGACGAAAAGGCTAAATACGCAATATTGTTATATTATATGATTATAAGGAATTTTTTGTTAAGCAGGTGATTTTCAAATTTTATCAACATGAAAATTTTTTTTTATATTAATGTAATAAATACAACTTAAAAATTAATAAATATTATTGGAAAATTTTACACGCGTGTTTCAAAACTCACGACTTTACCCAAAAAAAGGGAGACTAGAGCCTTTTCACCATTTCAATAGTTGAGTATCATTTTTTTAATTTCGTTATAACTGTAGTCTAAATAATTATAAATTGGTGATCAATAAGCCACTACACTAACAGCCAAAATTTATTTTACCTTACTTTAAATTTTAGAAAACATAAAAAAAATTTAAATACATTACCGAATTTTATGTAGGTTTTTGAATATTTTTCAATTAAAAGTAAAAATATTTGAGAAAAAAATTCCTTTAAAATAAAATATAAAACAAAAACCATTTAAAAAATAAAATTTGAGTGTAAAAATGATACTCAATCTCATGAACATAATTGAGCAGTAAGCACTTTCACCCAGTCTCCCCTTTTCCAGAGTACCCTGAGTTTCAGAGCACGCGCTGGGGAACAGAAAAACTCTTCTCCACCCCCATCGCAGCCCCTCAGGGTAGGTGGAGGGCTGAGCGGCCGCGCGGAGTCAGACTTACAGACAAGGTGAGAGAATGGCGTGTACCTTAAGTTGAGCGTGTAATTTTATTATTTTTAAACCCTCGGATGTCAAACATTTTCGTCTCCAATTGAACATTTTATACTTAAATACACTGCAAAAAAAAGAAAAAACAAAATTAAATAAATCAAATACTTATTTAAAGAACTTATTATTAATATTGTTTTGTTTGAAGCCGGCTGAAGATTTTATTATGTTTAGATTCTTGAGGTTTTAGAAAAATTCCCACTATACACTTTAAACAGAAACTGTCAATATCCTCCAATTGCAAATAAAATAGACCTTTGGTCAAATAAATAAAATCTTTTAGATTTTTTACTGACACCACAGTTTTATATAAATTTTGATTTAACAATTATCTGCCTTTTTAAATAAAAATAAAATATTTTACATGTAGAATATCGAACTGTACAATTCTGTTCAAAAGCAAAATAAATTCCTACTTTGAAAGAATATTATTAATTGATTTTAATCAGGCGCCCTCTAGAGCAACGTCAAACTCAAGAGTATATGTTTATTCATATTAAATAATGGATTACTTTAAATAAAAACCTCTACAATTAATAATTCGACATTTATCTGAAGATTAGATTTTAGTACAGTTCAAAATTCTGGGTACAATTGATATATAAGTATTTATACATTCCTTGCAAATAAAGTAAAACAAACTTGAATTAAATTTTATCTAAGAAATAAAAACAAAAGAAGCTACAAAATAAAAAAACAAATATAGAACAAATAATAAACGATCAGAGATCATCTAGAGACATCTGTCGGTTAGCAAACTGTCTCCCGACAATGAAGCTGTGCTACGCTACGCCCAGCGGGGAGCACTACTCCTTGGTAAGCGGTGGCTCACAACCACAACACCTCTGTTTGAACATTGAATTTAGTGAATTTAGAACGACATAGCATAGTTTAAATAAACACTGGAATGTCTCAAGTCGCAAGTTTCCTTCAAATGAAATATCCGTCAAAACTATCAAACGGTCAAATTTATTGTCAACAAATAAACACACCAATATGATTTTTTAAGTTTCACAAGCAATGTTTAGTGACATTGGATTCTTGCAAGTTTATGGAAGTCAGGGAAGACAGCTCAAGTACCGATGTATTAAAAGTGATGATTTTTATTAAAATAAGAGGGATTCGAACCCATAACACCTAGCTATCAAAGCCTTATTTATTTCAACAAGTATAAAAAAGAATTAATAAGATTTTCCTCATCATTTCACTAGTGAATCAGAATAGTGCAGCATTGCATGCCTTGCCTTTTCTAGTGGCCCTCAGAGCCGATGGGCCACTAAGCGCCAATCACCTCTAGTATAATTAAATGCACTAGATTCAGGCACTTGCCTCTTGAGTATTCCAGTATTGCTCGACGACCAATCTTAAAATATGAGCCTAGTGCAGAATGAACCATAGAGAAAAGCCAGAGGATCCTGTGCATGAATCCTGTATATTTTGATATTAATGAACTATAAAAAGGAAAAAGGTAATTTTGGAAAACCCATCTCTACTAAACAGAAACCTCTTAAGCTCTTAAAATTCTAAATACAAATATTTTATACCATTTGATAAAAATTAGACATTAAGCTGTTTTAAAATTGCACCTTTTTGGGGGAGCTTTTCACTACTTTTTTAACCAACCGTTTCAAAATTTTTTTTAGAGCCAAAAACATGAAAATTCATTACAGTTTTGGGACACACAAATCACAGGAACGACTATTTTGTATTTTTCAAGACTGAGACATTTTATTTTAGCTTCATATAGACAACCCTCGAGGGTCCGATCAGTTTATTTCTGAAAAGTTGAGTTATCTCGATGGCTCACGCTGCAGTCGGGTGGGGAATGGAGTGCGAGGGAGGCAATAGTTACCGATTTGACAGTGGCCTTGATGAAGTCCTTCTTGTGTGCAAGGTCGAAGTCGGGGTAGTGGCTGTACACCTGCTTACACACGGTCTTCATGGTGATCTCCTCCAGGTTGGCTCCCTCCAGGATTTGTTTAACATATTTCTTTATTTCATCGTCCTGCAACACAAAAATCATGCTGATAAAAAGCCTCAGAAGGGCTGTGCAATGTATGATGCGTAGTTGATTGCGCAATGGTTCAGTCTTTTAAGAAAGGTACATACAAACAGACGTCTTTTATTAAGTTTTACAGGCTGACTGATGGTCGGCTAGCTCCGGACTTTCGCTGGTATATCAGATGCGCGCAGCATCATTTCACAAGCTGGAAACACCCAAGCTAAGAAAATCTGAGACTGAAGAGTCCATAACCACACTACTCTGTGAGAGTAGAAGGGAAGCGTTAAGTTCCAACTATGTCTCCTATGTCTCCTGCATCAGAGTTTATTCCCAAAAAAATTCTATTCCATTCAACCAGAAAATCTTTTATAACCTATAGACTGAAAAACATTATTACTCCACCCGGATTTGAACCCACGGTCGGCAAACACACGAGCTGGTCACTGATCTGATACCCCAATAACTGGTTTAGATGTTGAAATAATACCTGAAAAACCAGGTTATTACGAGCATAAATAAAAAACTGCCAGTAAGAAAGTCAGCAAGCCCTCACAGGAGCCAGTACTCACGGTAGGTGGATGCTTGCCCTTTTTGGCAGGGGGCTGCGCAGTGAGGGGTCGGTCTTCTTCGCTGGCCTCGGAAGAGCCCTCCTCCTCGGACCCCTCCTCTTCGCTGGCATCCTCGGATTCGTCTTCGGAAGAGGAAGGCTTCCCCCGCTTCTTGCCAGGCGCGGGCTTGGCCTTGCCTTTGGGTGTAGGTGGCGGCACTTTCTTTTTAGCTGCAATAATAGGCATTCATTTTAACTGCTGGAGTGGGGCTAGCGCATAAATTAAAAATATCCCTTGACGAATCATTTGACTAGATACTCCTGACTTTTGCAATAAACATTGTAATTATGATATTTTTAATTAAAATTATTTTTGGGATTTTTCCTACATTTTTGTTTTTCTTTGTGACCGGTTTCACCAACCTATCTCATTGGCATTTTGAAACTATTAAAATGGAATTCCACCAAGTACTCTGTCAAAAATATTGATTATTTTTAGTTTTTAAGGTTTGAGTATATTGTTATTTTAATTATATTTTAGTCTACACATAGCAGATGATAGCGCCATCATCTGTCAGATTAGTGGCAAGATTGAAGCGAATGAGTGGAGGGTCACCTGGCGGAGGAGCGGCGGCTTGTTTCCTCTTGGGAGCGGCGGGCTTGCCCTTGACGGGGATGGCAGGCTTGCGACCGCGGGAGGCGGGGGCTCCACGCCCTCGCTTACTCGCCGGAGCCTGCGACAGAGGCTGCATTAGCAACGAGACGGCAGTGAGACACAATACAACTAGTGACACAACTCAATAACAATTTCCAACCTTTGAATGACTTCCAACACCAAAGTATACTAAAATATACAAATTATAGTATACAATATACAAAGTAATTAATCTAAGGTGAACACTTGACAAGGTAGTGTAAATTTGTAAATTCAGTAATTTCAAAATCAGACCAAGCAATTTTATTTTTGAAGAAAGAGAGATTAAAACCTCAGATTCTGTGGACATTTCTGGCTGGAGTCAGATCCATTGTAATATTTAGGGACTCTTGCTTTAAAGCAAGTGCAGACCACGGACTTGCAACCCTCAGACCATAATCTATTGTATAAAAAAATCATATAAAATAAGAGTCTTCTGTATCCTTGATGAACAAATTTTGATGAATAATTAATATGAAAACCCCAAGATAGCCGTGTATTTTTAAATTGCTTGAAAATAATGTAAAGTTTTACTGCTTATGTGGACTGCACGCCAATGATGCTTTTTCATGTACACTGTTACAAGCCATGAGATAATGTATTGACCATGAAAAAATATTTTAGTCTCTATTCTTCCAATTTCTAATGTTACCATGACTTTTGAGACAGCAAATCTTGAACAGCATAACAGACACGTCACTTCCCTCAGGCCGCTCTCTATTATGAACAGTTTCCATTTGCAGCTCGACACAAAAAACAACTAAGTGTTTATTTGAAATGACTATAAGTTTTTTTTTTTACATTTTTTGGAAAAATAACAGACGTTGATATTAGGAAATGTGAAAAAAATTTATATATTTTTGCTGGAAAGGGGAATTGACTTTACCAATTTTGGCACTAGAGCATTCCAAACAAATATCTAGTGTTTAAACTTTTAGAAAATACATAAAGCACTTTCTATATTATATTTTTCTTAAGAAAAAGTTTTCTGTGTGCCAATAAGTCATTTTCCTCTTCCAGCATCGCTATATAAGTAGACGAAGGATTCATAAGTTTTCTTGTCAGCATTTGCCTAAATGTGCTTAGCATGAATTGGGATTTGAACCCAGCTCTCGATTGTTCTTATCATTGAAATATTATCTCATGTGACCAAATACTGTTGTACTATTTGATCAAAAAAATACAATACACAGGTTTCTCAAAGGACATGGTATCATCAACTAAAAACGGGAGACTGGAAAACTGATGAACCACAATTTTTACTTTTATTATACATATAAATTTTTAATTTTTACAAAGTCAATATTGTTTTTTGCAGAATTATACAAATAACTAAATAAGTTCTGTATGTAATTAGTAATGCAAACACTACAAAACTTTACAAACACTACAAAAATGACACCAAGAAGTACATTACTTTCCAGTAGTACATAAAATATACCATAACCTTTAAGACAGTGTGTATGCTTACAAGAATATGTCATTTCACAAGTAGCGTACCATCCATCAAAACAGTGAATATGTTGGAAAAATTTTGGAATACAACACATTTATCAAAATACACGGTTTTATTGTTTGCATACTTTTACAAGGCATTTTCTGCTTGCATGGATTGCACGCCACCGAATTAGATCTAGTAGACAGACGCTGGCACTCAAGGCAGATGGAAAGAGTGAGGTAACTTACATCAGAGTCCTGTCCCTCGGACTCACTCTCGGGGTCCTCAGAGCCGGCACTATCGCTCTCACTTTCGTCTTCTGAGTCACTCGCGGGGGGCCTCCGGCCACGACCTCGTTTCACGGCCACCACCTGCGGACACACCGGAGATGACACTTCAGTACGCTATTATCCAAGTCTTCTGATACTTTATTATACTTGGTAAGGTTTACTTATAAATAACTGGATTTGTAATTAGTTAACGACTCAATATCTCCGATTCAAATAATCACTTATAAATGTGAAGTTTTGATAGATTTGGTAGGATTTGACTGTTTGCAATGGTTAATTGTAGGTTTTCGACTTTACCTTAACAATAAATATATTTTAAGATTCCATGAGCTGTAGATAATTTTACATTAATATAATGTAAGGATTAGATTTTAGGACAAAATGTCCAAAAAGGAGGTCCTCCAGGTTGAAGAACTAGGGCATATATTAAACCACTTTGCAAGGAAATGGATTGTTCAGACACTGAAGACTGCATCGGCTATTTTTGTGGTATTCAATTTAATTTTCTCAATGCCCTACTCTTTACATCTGTTTCAGACTTTCTGCATCTTGGCGCTTGGCTCATAATATCCAGGGAAATCAACAGAAAATTTCATTGATTACACTTACTAACATAACCACTAAAAATCTCATATCACTTGTCTTTGTTCTGAAATGCACAGAAACAGATACTCCAACTATTTGGAGCTGTCGATGATAAAGATATAGTATCGGAGCTACTCAGGCCTCACTAAACTGCAGCAACAGGTTTGAACGCCAGAAAATAGAGAAGATGATAAAGAATTAGTCGAGTGAAATGTACCTTTCCTTTCTTGGATTGGCCAGCCTTGGGGCGGCCGCGCTTGCCGGGCTTACGTCCAGGGGCGCGGCGCTTGCGGACCGAGCCTCCACCCTCGCCGGTGGTCGGGTCGAAGTCCGAGTCCACCTCCTGACCTGAACCGCTGGGGTTATATGAGCCCTGCAACCGAAGAGAGCACACATTATAATAACTTTCTCCATGGAGCACTTCCTATCTTTGTCCCCAACTGATATGCTCTTATGCAGGAATCTCCTACTGTCTGTCTCCTGCGGCCTGTGTGAACAGAGAGTAGTGCATCTTCGTTGGAAGCTCTGCACTACTTTTGCAAAATTAAATTGTCAAAATTTGCTTTCAATGTCACTTCCATGAAAACGCTGTATCACGGGGACCAATCAACTCATTTCACTTTTTAAATATTTTCAAGTTTAATGCATTTTTCAATTATGAATTTCAAATTTTTTTGTAATTTTACTAGCTATTTACTGCTTTTCTGCAGGCATGGACATTCACATTCTACTTCTATTTCCCAAGGTCAAGCTAGCTCAGTGGTTGTCCATTCCAAATCAAGTACTGCCATTTAACAATAAATTTTAAAATTTAACTCATACTATTAAAAGCTGTTTCTCAAAATTTGGAAATTAAAACTAAATAAGAACACTAATTACCCAAAATAATTCTAGAAACAGTTTCTTGCGATTTACAAGGAATACTTCTAAGGTAGATTTTGCAACTAGACAACTTATAATGTGAGCTGCGAGTTCAAAATCTGACCATCTAAGTCAGAGGTGTCAAACTCAATTTTGCAGAGGGCCATATATTAAATTTAGTATGTATAGGCGGGCCAGATTCAAATAAAATAAGTCTAAAACCTCAAAAAAAAAAAAACATGATTCTTCTTTCTGTGACACATTGCGATCGCTGGCCGTATAGGTACGGCTCGAGGGCCGGATGCGGCCCACGGGCCGTATCTTTGACATGACTGATCTAAGCAGCATTATTCATTGATTTGGTTGTGTATTGTCATTAAATATTGTAAATTCAATATTTTTGACAGAGTACTTGGTGGAATTCCATTTTAATATTTTTGAATAAAATACTCGAGTAATTTTCCACATGTTCATTTTTATTTGTGACCGGTTTCGCCAAACTTTCACGTTGGCGAAACCACTCCGTTTGATAATGCCAACGTAAAATATTGCCGAAACCGGTCACAAATAAAAACGAACATGTGGAAAATCACAAGTATTTTATTCAAAAATATTATTGTCAAGTACCTAATATAAATGAAAAATTACCCGAAAGTATCACAAGCATACTCATATCGCACATGTATTTATGTATAAATATAGAACATGAAATTTTAAATTGATGAAAAAGTGTTTTTGAGATCATTCGCGGAGTTGCAGAGAAAGAGACAGGTAACAGACCATAAAAAACACCAGCAGCTGTGTACAACTCAGTGTATTCTGGATTTATCAAATTGTTATAAATAAATTTGCTTACGTCTGAATCTCCCGATTCTTCTCTGTGGACTTTGGGACCGCGGACTTTACTCTCAGGGTCAGTTTCATATTCCTCATCTGAATAACCTGTAATAAAAAAATAAACAGACCATTTGATTATATTCTAGAAGATTGAAAATGATTAGTCATTAACATGTATAATCTAAGGACTATAGGAAAAAACAATAAGTTCACCAAGTTTTGATTATTACCTGACATTTTGGCGAAGATAAAAATACATTGTAATTTGTAAGATATAAAATGGACACTGACCTCGGTTGTGTGCCTTAACAGCAGCGCTGCGCCTAGGGCGACCGCCGGGCGTGTTGGCATCAGAGGGTGGGGCCCGCTCCTTTACAGCACCACGTGAATGGGGAGAGCAGTTCTTTGGCACATGCAGGAAGGCCACCACGCGAGCTGCCAGGTCGTTGGGTCCTCCTGCAGCAGAAAACGTTCAGTATAATACTTCTACCATACGCCTGATATACATGCATCTATCTAATCCACATACCACGAGAGACTTCATCACTCTTAGACTAAAGCCGATGTTCTTTATTTGAGACTCACCATCAGTATACCCAATGTTTTGAACATGATATAGATAAATTTGCAGATTTTGGCAGCTGTCAATAATCAATTTTTTTTTTAAGTAGTTCACTTCATCAAATTTTATAATGTTCCAATGTTCGGCTGCAGACCATAGTATTATGCCGCATAATTTCTATATCTCTCCAACTTCTCTGAGAAAGTAGTATTCAAAAGCCGAATAAAATATATATGAAAGTGAACCATGACATTTTTAACCCATACAGACATTGTTCAGTAACAGACTGCATAGCATGTTACACTTTTGCACTCGCCCCAAGAAGTGTGTGTGTGCGATCAAGACCAAGGATTTCAATACTGTTTAGCAATTAACTTCTCTAGAATCATCTATGGAAAATGAAGGAACGAAGTAAAATGAACTAATCAGAAACCCCTAATATATATATCAATGATGATTGAAAGCAGTGTGGTCCCTACACTAATAACAAGATAGTTTAAATGCTCCGACAGTTAAATGCAAGAGGCAATTTTTTAAATACTTCAAAGAGCACTTGAATTACAAAACAAACTCTTGATCAAGTTGCAGCTGGAAAATTTTTGAGGAATGTAGTGACGATCAGAAAGAGATGGAACTCACCCCTCTTATCCAGATCCAGCATCTCGCACAGCATGCGGATCTGTTTGGGCTCAAACTTCTGCACCTCCTCTACTTTGGCCTTGTAGTCGGAGGAGTCCTTGTCAAACTCGTAGCCTTTGAATTTCTTTATGTTTCTCTTAATTAGATTTGTACGGCATAATTGCTAAAATAAAAAACATCAAATGTTGGATGACTATTAGTAGAAATAAGAAAAATCTGCATTTATTTTATACTGAGTACAGATGTTTTCAGATAATCAATTTTAAAATGTTAGCAATTTTTCACAAGAATTTAAAGCCGCATCCAACTATCAACTAACAATTGTGGGCGGCGGTAGGTGCAAACAGAATTGAATAAATGATGCGACTCACGTTGTAAAGGAACTGATGCAGGAACTTGTGGTCCTCAATCTTGAACCTAGATAGGGCCACCTCCACGGAGGGGATGTGGCCGAGGGGCATGCCCTTACCGCGAGGCACTGGCACTGGAGGCTCTGAAGGCTGCAATTACAAACATCATTACAAACTACTATACACCAGAGTATTCATTCATACAGAAAAATTAATTCATTTTGAAACTCAGAAAAACACCCAACAACCTAATATTTATAATAGCAAAGGCCCCGAAAACCTATCAACGGATACCCGGCGTGTGCTACTACGCTGTTTTCATGCTGTTGAGGAGTTTCAGCAGCTCTTGCTGTAGTAGCTCTGATTCGAACTTGTACTAGACATGCTTCATGATTTTCTGGTGTTTCTACTGCTCTTGATTGTCGCTCTCTCAACCTTTTTGACTCCAAATGCACTTCATGTTGTCCGGCAGTTTCGGCTGCTCTTTCGTTTTGCATCTACTGTATTTCTTCCAATTACAGCTCTTTTCGGTGCTATATATATATATATATATTTTTTTTTTTTTTTGAAAACCACAAATGATAAAACTCTCTGTTTTGAATGACAGATCAGTGATTTTTTTTTTAAAAGTCTGTATGATGCGCGATTTTCACAATGTTTTTTTTTCAAATTTTTTGCGAGGAACGATGACGACTTTACAGATGTTGAAAATTTTTGTATGGAAAATATCGAAAATCGACTTAATTAACTTAATGTGTTAAATGCATTGTTTTAGTGGTCTAAAACCATCTTCGTATTATTGCCTTTCAAATGAAACCGGTTTGGGACACATCGATTGGATGATTTCAGAGCCTATGACGGACACACAAACATCTTTTGTGTTTTATATATATAGATTGGAGATCATTAATGCTGTGCTGGCATTGCACATGGGTATAAATATCTTAAACTCTTGGAGTTTAAAAGTACTACTGTGCACGTACCTCTTTTTTCTTCTTAGGCTGTGGCTCCTCTTCCTCTTCTTCTTCCTCCTCCTCCTCGCCCTCACCCTCTTCCTCTTCCTCCTCTCCCTCCTCATCATCTTCCTCACCCTCCTTCTCTTCTCCTTCCTTCACCACCTTCTTCTTCTTGACAGCAGGTGCTTTTTTAATAGGAGCCCTGCGTGGAACATTACAATTAACAAATGAATGTTCAAATCCATGAGCTAGATGCGATAACTAATTCATGCATGAGCATGATTCTTACTTTTTCTCTTCACCCTCTTCCTCTTCTTCTTCCTCTTCCTCCTCTTCTTCTTCTCCTTCTTCTTCTTCGTCTTCTTCTTCCTCCTCAGTATCCTAAAATATATATATGTTACAAACACGTTCCATAAATATCACAAGGAATTGAATGAGAATGAAATGGGTTCGTACTAGCTTGATATACAACACTCCATATTAATGTTTTCCAATAGTGACTGGAGAAGTTCCTTCATTTTCTTAACATTTGACAAATAAACAGATAACTATCGAGTCTATTAAATCTAAAGCCATTTCCAATGAATGATTAAAAATAAAATGAGATAAAACTCATTCTTTGAAAATGGATCAGTCTCAAAGCCAAAACTTTGGAATATAACAGCATAACTTGACACAGCCAAACATCCAAGAAAATAAGTCCAGAACTAACTTGACTAACCAGAACATTATTAAAGGATGAAAAGATGGTCCCTCAGTGTTTTAATTGAATAATAATAACATTAAGAAGCTTATAAAACACTGTTAATCAGATTCAATTCAATGTCAGCATACTTTGACTAATACTTACTTCTTCTTTCTTAGCAACCGGTTTCTTCTTCTTCACAGCGGGTTTCTTCTTCTGGTCTTCATCCCCATGTGCTTCTCCATTCTCCCCTTTCTTCTCTGGTTTGCTGTCCTCATCTTCTTCCTTTTCTTTCTTCTCTGGTTCTATATCAGCTGTTTTGCCATTCTCGGCTGTTTTAACGTCATCTGAAAGAAACGAGTTCAAATAACAAATCCACAACACGGTTTCACTAGTAATGCTCCATATTAATAACAAACATTACTAGCCAAATAACCAAGAGATTACTATTTTTTTAGCGGGTACCTTCATCCTCCTTTTTATCATCGTCTTCTTCCTTAGGAGGTTTGACGTCTCCATTGTCTTTGGCTGCCTTCACCTCTGGGGTAGCCTCTTTGGAGTCTTGCGAGGAGTCATCTTCTGTGGACATCTCTTCGCCTGCTTTCTTCTCCTCATCCTGTGTACGAGACAGTAATATTGTAACAACAAAATATGTGCAAGTACAGAATAAGAATGCCTGACGACTGACTAAAGAATAATAAAGCAGTAGTCCCAAATACACATTTGGAGTCTGTACTAAAATAAGATATCTCATTAACAATTTTTACTATTATTTAAAACATGATTAGAAATTGTCAGTGCATTAACAGCAAAAACAAGTACCTAATCAAATTCAATAGATAAGCTATTGCACTTCTTTTTTTTTTAATAATTTTTCAAGCCCGTGCGGCAAATTATAGATTTAACTTTTAAACGTGGCTGCTAACCGAGTACTACAGTGATATAAAAAAATAAGGCAGTTTTCATTCGTTGGTTTTGTTAGCAATACACAAATTTATGTACATTTTCAAGAAAAATAATTTGTCTTTTCAAATGTTTCAATGTTTTTTTGAGAATGAAATACAATAAGTCATAAAAATTCAACGAATAAGAATAATGGACAAAAACATCAAAAATTCTATGCCATACAATAGTACTTTTTATGAATACTAAGAACTAGTGAAGAGAGACACATGGAGTTTTTGGGTTTGTGACCCTCCTGGGGGGTTGGATGGAAAATCAACCTTGACCACACGGGATAAAACATGAAGCCATTTTTTGTCATGTATTCAGGCATTTCCAACAAAGTGAACCTCTATTACTTGTTGTTTTTTTTTCTTCTGTTTATTCCAAATATTCATACGAGATCTTAGAATGAAACATTTTTCGTGGTACTATCTATACTTTAAGATATTTCGTCAATATTATGTGCATCTTTAACCTTTATAATGCAATTGATGAACTTTATAAAAAAAAGCCATTACCTGTATATTGCTTATCGTTAGTGATAAGAGATACAAAACTATATACTAACACTTTATATGGCTCTTGTATTTAAGAATTCAATGCAAAATATGTTTAAAGGATTAATGCAAATACATCAAAATATAGATACTGCATCACATATTCTCATTTTGAATTATTAGCTGATATTCTATTACCTATTTACTATTTTAGAGATATATTTAGCTATTTTCTAAAATGATACCAAACCATTAAATATTGAAATATTTTTACTGCAGAAAAATTATAACCTTTAATTTAAGATTTAAATCATTGAATACAAAAAAAGAAACATATCAACGTTGACTGTAAATATTCTTTGTAAGCAGATTTTACGAGTCTGTTGCATTTTAATTATGATAATAGATTTTTGTGACTTATAGATGTGGTCAAGACAGCACATTTTATTTCCAACTTGGAACAATCCATGGCATCTACTGGGTATTCATAAACATATTGAATTATTAATGCTCGATAGAAGTTTTTTTAATTACACATTGATATAATATTAAAACAGCATTTATTTCAATCTGCTTAGTTTGACAAGAGCATTTATTACTATACATAATAATTAATTGACAATGCAACTGCAGTGATATATATATACACTGTTAGGTATCCTCAGAGAGAACCGTGTCAGTTCTTTTACATTGTGATAATAGATATTTTATTAAAGATTAAGGTAAGAAAAACTTATGTGATTGACAAAAAAATTATTTGAATAATATGCAAAAAAAAAATCTGAAATATTAGATTTTTTTTATTTATTATTATACGCTATTTTTTTTTAATGCAATGCATTCAAAATGCAACGCCGATATATAATTTTTGCAAAAATTTCGTAATTTTAAGACCATGGTGCAAAAATCACTGGAAGATGATTGCAGAATCAACGATGATACCGCAATCCAAGGTCATGCGGAATTTAATCAATGTCATGTAAAACTTTACACTAACAAAGGCCCTGCATACGGGGTTGGGGGCGGGGGTGGTTGCAAAATTAACAAACGTCAAAAAATGGACGAGAGAGTAGGCGTTCGTGCCCTGAAGGCCCCCACTCGAACATACGCCCGTCGGGGCCTCGAAAACTAAGATATATGCGACCGGCGCAATTCCCGCGTTTTGTAAGCAGCAACATCACTGTCAGCCATGTTGAGCTCTGAGACGCAAGCAAACATTCGCCGACCGACACCATAATTATCACTTTAAACACTTAAAACACACCCTACGAATGACCAATCACAGTTAAAAATATAGTATGCCGATAACCCCGGCTCTTAACATACCTGATTATCACTTATTTTTGCATTATCGGTGTCCACCGACATTTTTAACAGCTCTGTTGAAAACGAAACCAAAGAGCGTCTATTTGGCCAATAACACTCAGGTTTGCCAGAGCGTGATGGATTTCCTTAAAATATGGGAAAATTTTAGATTAAGATTATCAGTTTATATAAAAATATGCATATTTTTCAATTTTAAAAATCGTTTCTTTCATTCAATATTCAAAATTTCTCAATTAATATAACGTTTATTTGAAAAATAATAAAGCTATCAATATTTCATTATTTTTTTCTTATATTAATATAAAATGATCTTGGTTGTATATAAACAGAGTATAAAATATTACATATATTCATTTGTTTATTTTTACAACCATTATTATTTTTTATCTGTAGAGGAAAGTAAAGGAAAAAGTTGGTTAATGTTTCCCATTCTTACATGGCAGCCCTGATAACACCGCGCGGGGTCGCTGCAGTTGAAATATCGCGCTTACGTCCGCATATATTTTCCCATTAGCTTCCTCCGCGGTGGAAGCATCTCAAAATGGAACGTACGTCTGAGTACGGCTTGTTTACTTCTCGTGTGTATCGAGTATGTCAGTGACCGAATTGCAGAATGTGTACTGATAAAAATAAACATTATTTCTATTATATAAAACGCGGTATTGCCTTATTTTTTCAATTACACATACTTATTTATTTAGTATTTTAATTTTAAAAATAATTTCACTAAAATTGACGAATATAACATAACATAATCCTAAAACAAAAATATGCATATCTACGTGTTCATAAGTTTATGACTAAATAGTCATAAATTGAGACATGTATAATTACGTAGTTTTCAGAAATTAATATTATAAATTGACTTGCATCTTCTTATTTTAATTAAGATCCATAAAAATTTAAAAAATCAATTGATCAATATGTCTCATATTACTAAAATATATTAAAATTTTTGGAAATATTTTATATCAGTTTTTATGAGAATTTTTGTGAACTTATTTAAATTGAACTAACGATTTGATTTTTAGTAGCAGTATTAAAAATATATATATTTTAAGTGAAAGTTCAAGACGTAAAATATAAAAATACTGAGGAAATGATAAAAAATTATTTATGGTATATGGATTTTAATAAAAAATAAAAGTTCAATAATTTCAAATAAAAACAATATCAAAATTATTGATCTACAAATCAAAATATGCATCCGAAAACTTTTCCATACGAATAAAAAAATCGTTTATTCGATTGAAATACAATTATAATTTGCTTTCATAAATGAAACATTTATCTAATTTTTTTAAGACTACAGCGTAATTTTGTTAATTCAGTCATTTCAAGTTTGAAATGTTTTTGAAAAAAACTTTAATTCATAAACTCAAATAAACAGCTGACAGTCCGTGTTACTAAATATCAGTCTATTACAATTGATGCATCTCACACTTTAAAAGTTGATCCTCCCAGTTACTTTTATTTTTTAAAAATTACATTTTTTTTGTCTCTGTTCTGTTGAGTTTTGTGTCTATGCAACACCGGACCCCATGCTGTACTGTCAGACTTGCAACGTGAACTGAGAAATATAGCTAAGCGTTAAACTAAATCATAAGATATTGTCTGAATAAAAAATACTTCAGGGTAAGTTATACTTATATCAAGTTCAAATAATTTGATTTATAACCTTTTAAACTGATTTTAGCGACCAAAAACTCGTACATACAAGTGTCGGCGTTCAGATAGTTTCGCTCAATTTGACGTAAATTTCAAGATATTTATAGGGTTTGATGACATTTTACTGTATTATTTACGTGTTTGAGTCATAAGAGAGCTTTGCAGTTTAATTATATGTGGTTTTAAAGTCTCTAACTTAGGTTAAGTGTATAGTATTTTCTAACAGCTCGCCAACATTTTGTCAATTCATAGCCAATAATGTATGACGAAAAATCAAAAAATATTATTTTAAATCAGAAAGACCCCTGGAAACATAATTTTCTCTGCCCTATTTCGCCGAAGTTTTGTCTTAAACGTAATTCTGCAAGTTGAATATTTGAATCTAACTGCGGGGTATTTTTATAACTTCATCTGTATAATTTTTTTCTTAGTCAAGTTTATTTGAATACATAGAAACATATATAAAAGACAACTAGATTTAATTTAAGTGGTCCAAAGATTCAATATAAGGTATCAGTGTCTTTGATCTGTTGTACTATGTACAGAAATTTACCAAACTGCTATTAAAACCATCCGTATAGGTGTAATCATAATAATAACAGTATTTATTCCAGGTAATAAGAGGGGTTGTACAGTTTTACATCATCCAGATTAGTGACACAGTGTTGACAAATTTAAAGACAGACAGAAACTTTTAAAAAAATGAAATAAATATTAAGAAAGTAAAATAAATTAAGTAAAAATTTTGGTATTTTATCTAATTTGTTGAATTTGCAGATGCCGCTCACTTGTAGATTCTACAAGGAGAAATATCCGGAGGTGGAGGATGTGGTTATGATCAATGTACGCTCTATTGCGGAGATGGGCGCTTATGTGTACTTGCTGGAGTACAACAATATTGAGGGTATGATCCTGTTGTCCGAATTGTCCAGGAGACGTATTCGATCTATCAACAAACTCATCCGAGTCGGCAAAACAGAGCCTGTTGTGGTCATCCGAGTAGACAAGGAGAAAGGTATAATGATATATTTATGAATATATATATAAATACATTTATCAAATTTTTTTAGCCTTGTTATAAACAAAATATTTTTAGGCCAACATTTTACAAATGAATTAATGAAAAAATCCCTTGATTTTTTTAAATTTTTGTAATGAAATGTTTGGAAGCGTCACATGAGTAGAATAAATTTCTTCAGTCATTTGAAATTGCAGGTTATATAGATCTGTCCAAGCGACGAGTATCGGCAGAGGATGTGGAGAAGTGCAACGAGCGCTATGCCAAGGCCAAGGCCGTGAACTCCATCTTGCGACACGTTGCGGAGCTTCTTCACTATACCTCCGATGAGCAGCTGGAGGACCTGTATGAGAGGACCGCTTGGCATTTTGAGGAGAAGTACAAGAATAACAAAGCCTATGCATACGATTTCTTTAAGCAAGCTGTGCTGTAAGTATTTTATTTAAAATATAAAAATGGAATTCCACCAAGTACTCTCTGTCAAAAATATTGATTACCGAACTTATAACCATTGAAAGGTTGGCATCGCAATGAGTTCTTGGCGGAAAAAGCTTAAGTGAGTTTACAATCTGAGCAGTTTTACTCATTGAGTAAAACTAAAATATTAGTATATAGGAAAAATTGTATTATACACGTCTCTGAAAAAAATGTATTAAACACTAAAATACGTATGTTAAACTACTTTAAAAATATTAATTCCAGGGACCCCTCGATCCTGGCAGAGTGCGGTTTGGATGAAAACACCAAGGAGGTTCTTCTTAACAACATCAAGCGGAAGCTCACCTCGCAGGCTGTGAAGATCCGGGCCGACATTGAGTGTGCGTGCTACGAGTACGAAGGGATCGACGCAGTCAAAGCCGCACTCAAGGCTGGCCTCGCGCTTTCCACTGAAGAAATACCCATCAAGATCAACCTTATAGCACCCCCCTTGTATGGTGAGTGCTTACATTGAAAGTGATACGAGTGTTGTGCATGGTCTCTCAAAAGTCATTGTATCATCATTAGATTGGCAAGTGGAATTCACTCTAACCGCCTTATTGTCCAGTGGTTAGCTCTCCTCCTCATCCATAGAATCCCAAGTTTAAATCTGAGTTGAGAGATATTTTTTTACTAATTCTTTTTAAATTATCTATCTTCTTTAAGCTTTGGAATGTTTTGAGTTGTAGGTATACCATGACTTTATATTGTAACTTGATTTGAAATTTTAAAAATAAGCACCAAAACGGGAATAGTACATTTTTTAAGTTACCTGTTTTATGAATGTTTCAGTAATGACAACGTCCACACCTGAGAAAGCTGATGGATTAAAGGCACTTCAGGACGCGATAGACAAAATAAGAGAAACAATCATCTCGATGAAGGGAGTCTTCAATGTGCCCATGGGAGTAAGTGCAACTTTTCAACTGTTAATGACTCTTGTCATAACCTTTAGGAAACTACTTTAACCAACTGTTTTGAAACTGGTTTAATAAAACCTCTTTTTATACCTTGAATACCATTTACTTAATTAGCGAGATAATTTTTTCTTCTGTAAATTTATAAATATCTTTTGCAATCAATTTTACAGAGAGTACTTGGTGGAATTCCATTTTAATATTTCAAAGAAAGTGATTTTTCCAGATTTTAAATTTTATTGGTGACCCGTTTTGCCAACTTTTCACAACGTGAAAGGTTAGTAAAACCGGTCACAAATGAAATTGAACATGTGAAAAAATCACTAAAGTATTTTATTACAATATTTTACTGCGGATGTATCATTGTTGTGTTGGATTCCAGCCAAAAGTGGTCACAGCGTTGGATGAGGCTGAGCTCGCGAGACAAATGGAGAGAGCTGAAGCCGAGAATGCTGAAGTGGCTGGAGATTCTGGGGAGGAGGAAGAAGAGGGCATGGGTGGCGCTGCTGGCCTCAGTGGGGATGAGGATGACAAGAAGAAGGAGAACGGAGAAGCCAGCGATGAAGACTAAATATCAACACTTTATTTACACAAGAAAAATGTTGGAGAGTAATTTACTACTGGTTATAATTATATTATAATAAATTATACCCTTTTTACAATTTTTTTATTTTATTAAATACTTTTATATATTAGCTTGTACTGCAACATTCAAGTTCAGTGATATGTTATCAGTACAGCCAATAAACTACTGCATGGTCTAAAATGTATATGAACATTAAAAAAATAGATGTGACAAGACCATTGATAAACATCAATATTGTAATTCAAAGAAATCAATTTTTTCTTCTTTTTTATAAGATTTGGTCTGAAGAATATTCTTTGTCAATTATCATTAGATAAAGTACCTAGGATAGTAGTTGTGTTGATCTGTACTTTTAATAGTGAGTTGTGCGACACATCTGCATTTGGTACTTAATGCAGGCCCCATTCTGGTGTCGGTTTAGGTAGCGCAGCTGGCTGAAGGGCTTGCTGCAAACAGAGCAGCTCCACTCCCAGCAGTGATGTTGGCGGGACCTTTGATGGGCACGGAGATTGGACCTGCTCGGGAATAGGAAGCTGATCAACGGAAAATGGGAGGAGGTAAGCAATGATAGACAGGAATATTTGTGGATGGGAGGAACCAGGTTGAAACCAAGAGTTTGATTATTATTTGATGTGAATTGTAACCTTGTGTTGTTTGTTTCATGATAAATTAAAGATTTTTATTGAAGGGTTTACTATGCCTCAATTGTTTTTATATATTTGAATCTCACTTTGTTAAAATTTATCCTTGAAGTATATAAAAAAATCTAGTTTTTGTGCTTTGGATATGAAACAGCTGTCGGGCCCAGGAGGTAAAGCATGTTGAGAAAAGTGCAGCTAAATGTTTTTAGTTTTATGTAACATCAGTCAAACAGCCTCTATATTTAGTGATTAGCACACTTCCTTGCTAATAATGGAGAATTTGTGTAGAGCAATAATTCCTTTTATATTTTTAACTATAAAACATCCCCAGGTTCATATCTCTTTAAAATCTGATGTGACCTTCCGAGTTTTATGAATTTCTGATTATAAAATATGCAAGGATCGGGTAAGACTAACCTATCTGCAAAACTCTTATTACAATCAGTAGAAGGACAGGTGAAGGGTTTCTCTCCAGTGTGAAGTCTCAGGTGGCCCTTCAAAACCCAAGGACGATCAAAAGACTTGCCGCACACCATACAGTGGTGAAACTTTCCTGGTTTATTCATCATCAAGGTCTCCAAGTTCTTTTCGTCTTCCTTATACATCATCTGTTCTTCTGTGAACTCACATTTTTTGTCTTCATCGTACTTAACGTTGCAATCGATTATCTCTTTAGAACGACATTTTGGCTGTGAGATATTCACTCGGTCTGCTCTCAATGGAAAGGCAATTTTAGTTTTAGGTTTATTTGTTATCGAATCACTGATTTTAGTATTATACTCGATATTATACGACTTTGGTAAACTTTTAATCAGAAAATCATATTTTGAATCAATGTCAAGTGATGCCTGTGCCGAGTAATGCTTTCTTTCCTTGTTAGAATTTGTCGAGCGTAAGTTGTATTTGGCTTTTTTTGACATTTCGCCGGCCACTTGCTTCTGGAGTCGTATCGGCGTTCCCGTGAATTTTAAAGGCGTTTTCAGTTTTGGCTCTGGGGCATAATTATAGGTATAATTTTGTACAAAATCTTCTGTAAAATCGCCTTTTCTCAAAAAATTGAGCGCAAACCGAGTGCAAAGTGGAATCTTGTCGGAATAATTCGGATCGTGTGAATCCAATAATGTAGCTCGTTTCTTTGGTTTTATTGGCATACTAGCTTTGGAATTAACTTTAAGATTCTTGGCTAAAATGAAAAAAAGGTTCAATAAGCGCTAACATATTTCGTCAATCGAGTACACCACAATCTAGAGTGAAATCACTCGTTACTACTGTAAACGCGCACCCTTTTCATTCGTTTGTATATCTCGGAATGAAGAATGGAAGGATCGTTTCAGCATAACGGCACGAGGCATCTTGACGGACTCGGTGGAAATTAGATTTACAAAATTTCCACTTTAATTTTGCTAAGCGTCGCCCTGCACCACGCCGCCAACTGCACCGCGTGAAAAGTGAAACGACAATTATTTCAATCAAAAATTCATTTGCTCCACAAAATCCCAAAGTATTCTAAAAAAATAACAAATAAGTAAATAAAAAAAAAAATGATATTTTTGCCATGTTTGATTTGAATAATGATTAAACATACAAATCGAGAATATTTTTCAGTGTTGCCAATAATTATCGGAGCTTATTGAGAATATTGTAGAAAAGCCTTCCTTTTTTGAATAAACGGCCGATGTAATTGAGATGACCGCGTCGGAGATCACCTGGAAGAGCGGCCGGGGCGAGCTGGGGAGCTGGGGAGCTGGGGGCTGGGGAGCCGGGGAGCTGGGGAGCTGGCTGGCTGGTGCGCGGGCGCGGGGCGGGCGGCGCTGGCTTGCGCCGTCGCCCGCTAGTGTGCGTCGGGAGGACCGAGGAGGCGCATCGATTATTTGTAGCCCGACTTCATCCGCCGGCGATGCGCTCGCCTAGGATGTAGTGTATAATTTTAGATTCCCGTCGACCAGGGACAGTTGCGAGGAAAACATGCACGAGAATATTTGCAAAAGTCATCGCGCTTCGTGAATACGGGACCCGCGGTCGCTCCGAAGCGGCGGAAAGTCGCCCCGGATATTGTTGCACACTCGAGTCGGTTCACGCGCCAACGGGAGAGCTGCGTATTTTGGAAAAGCGGAATTTTCGCCGATCTCGCTCCGGACGCGGAGCGCTGCGATTTTAACCTTAAATAACTGAGGATTCTAAATATAGTGAAGCGCGTATTGCAGTGAGAAAAACAAATTTTACGTTCGGGGACGTCCCGATGGACGAGTGTTGACTAAAAATACTCTAATAAAAGTAGTAATTTAGTGCGCGGGACGGGTTTGATCGCGCGGTCGGATCCGGGAATGTGAAGTTTGTCGTGCGGGGCGAAACAGCCGAAGATCGGACCGGGATCGTGTTATTATCTGTCACGGGGGAGGAGCATGCCGGCCTCGAGGAGCCGGCGCGGGCCCGGAGGCGGGCGCTAGGCGACGCTGACCTCTCGGCATGCCAGGATCCCGAGCCGAGCTGGCGCACTAGAGGACGAGGACATGGGGAACTCCTGCAGCTCCGGGCAGGCGCACAAGGACAAGGACAGCGCGTCCCAGAGATCCGAGGAGTGAGTGAGCCGCCCGCCCCGCCCCGCCCCGCCCCGCCCCGGCCGACCCTTTTGTCGCTCGCGTCGCGACGTCTTCGAGCGGAGGAGATAAACGATTTGTTGTTTTCGCACCGCGCAGCGCAGCGGAAGCCGAGCTCGTCGGACAGAGCGCCTGCCTCCTTTAATATTATCATTGCGCTTCGTTATGGCTTCCTCGTGTAACGGTGGTTACCACAAATTCGCCGTATTTCGAACGATATTGTCTTTTTCACTTTTTCTCTCGCACCCTTCGAAAATGTAAAACGTATTCATAATAATCTCGGAGGCTTTACGATGATGTCAGAAATCATTTTAGTTCATTTTCTAAGGTTTCTACGAATTTAGAAATCATCTTTGGAATACCCAAAAGTGGTGATATTTGATACTCAAAACTCCCGTTCGATCGGTAGGGTGGTTACATTTTAAATGACTGTATATCGAGGACTCCAGAAGCTACGATACAAAAAATAACTTGTTATTAAATAGCACAGAAATGGATTTTCATTATTTGAGCCGAAAGGCTCATTTACCCGCACGCGGTGCGCTACAGAGTCGTATCTTGTGATCTTGTCCCCAGGCATGTCGGGTGTGGGTGGATTATCGTTTATCGTTTATAGTAATTTTTAAATTTAAATGAAAAGGGATCGGCGCTAGCGCGCTCGTCTGCGATTTTTGCGTTAGATAAAACACTTGCATATTTATTAAATTTACAAAGTAACATTAATAATGATACCGAGCTAACTAAACGCTCATTGCGATCAAGATGTGTCATTTCGATTTGACTTTTTATTGTCTTTGATAAATAAATAAGTTGACAAACCTTCCACAGAGTAAAAGCGATACGGTTGTGGTGTTTATTAAAGAAATCACATTCAAATTAGGAACGAATTCCAGCGTCGGCTGCGGTTCGCGAGCGCCGCGGGGCGCCCCTCCCTATTCGGCTTTTATTATTATGTGATTTTTTAATGATGGTTTATAATCTGATGCTGAATTTCATACACAACGAACGAGTAAAATTAAAATCTCTATTTAAGGTTTTGGCGTAATATTTAATACTAGAAATGTAGCCCGTCATAAAATGACGTATTCGATGAACGATGCGATAGTGTTTGAACATATGTTTGGCTGACAATTAGATGAATATTTGATTTCATTTTGTACACATATATTTTGAATAACCGGATATTAATTTCGAAAGCAAAGCCATTCTAGGAAATATCACATTTCGTGTCACAAACAACGAATCACTTTCACTGCACTGTTCTTTATTAGATGCAGTTTTAATAACGTTCAGTTGTGCTATTCTTTTTTAATTACGTTTGCTGTGCTTAAACGGTGTTATTTTTTTAGGAGGCATTTTAAGTTATTAATGATATGATTAATAATTTCTAACGCAACTAAAAAATAAAATTGGTACTTGTGTCAAGCTGACATAAACTGGAAATTTCTTAGAAGCATCATATTTTGTTTTTTTGTAAAAATTCTAAATTTGAAATTCTCGCTGTGAACAACAGAATCATATAATTCGAACATAAATCATATTTGATAGTTTTATTTAATTAGTTTATGAATGGAAATATTATCCTATCGTCTTGAAAACTTACTGAACTTACATGCAAAAAACTAGCGTTGTATCTTTTAAGATATTCTATAGAGAACCAAAAAATGAAACATACACACACACACAATGGCTATTATTATATTTAATATTGTGAAAAGGTTTTTGTTATATTTTATTGAATAATTTTTTTTTCATAAACAAAAAGCTAAAGCATTTGGACAAAAGCAGATGCGACTGAAACCTCACTATTCCCGGCAGTTTATTTGTAACACTGTAGTTGAGAGGCAAAGTGTCAAAAATATAAACACTTATATACCAAAACCCTCATCGTTAAATTCGATAAAGAATTATTCTTAACTCTCTCTGGTGTGAAAGGTCAGATCAGATTCTTGCTTGCGAATAAAACTATTTAAGGTTAAGGCCATAGACAAGGCGGCGTTATGGTATTTGTATCCGTATTGTAGTTTTTTGGCAAGACGAATATTTTATCATTTAAAAACGCCATACCTCTTATAAGTTATAGTTAATAATGTTTGTAGATATTGAAAGTAATTCATCTCAGCTGTCAAATCGTACGCGTAGTAGATTGTGACCGACGCGGCTTGCTTCCACATGCGTGATCATTTTATTTTATTTGATAATTAACATAAATTTATATATATTTCTCAATTACAGTCCGCATTGATTGTACATACCTACTTAATCATCATATAATTTTTGTTTATTTTAGTGCACTGCTATGTTTTCCTTTATAGTAATTCAGTAAACTCGTCCTAAATTTAACACGTGTAATACCTGTATAATACCTGTTTACAAAAGAAGTTAATACTGTGAAAAGAAAATAATAATAAAAAAGTTTTAAAATGATACCCAGCGAAAAACTTAAGCTTCTATTTTTCTTGTATTCGGGCTTTGTCGTTTTTATGGTATTCGTTTATTTAAAACAAATAATACAACATTGTCCGTTTCGGGATAAAAGTATAATACATATAAAGAAACGCTAACTGCATCTTATTTTATAAAATAAAAATATTTTAGGAATGTTTATTGGTGTGTTAATTTTTTAACCCAAAATTAAAAAAGGATGCCTAGGTATTATATATATACAAATTGATTTCTATGTACGGATTTTTTTTTCTTCGAATTATTTATTTTCCCTCTTTTTCTTTATTAATTTTTAGGATATAAAAAAATGTATTCTTGCTCTTGAGCGTCTATTCTTATGTTCGTAATAATGAAAAGCCTTCGTCCATTTCTGAAACACTGATTGAAGTGAAAAATGTTACCAAGCAGGTAAATAAATCACGCAGATTGACAGAGCCCTATGTAAATAAACATAGTTAAATAATAAGTTGAATGCCAATATTTAAGGCAGTTGCTCCCAGCCTTTTAATTGCCTCTGGTGTCCAACCGGACACCAGCGGCAGTCTATTACCTGGCGAAATCGTGTCATTTAATTAATTTAATTGTCACTTTATTTTACTATATCGAAAGTTGATTTTTTTACAGAGTATTGAGAAATCTATAAATTATATTTATCTATTTCTTATTATTTAATTAACGTCCATTTTCAGGGTAAAATAAAATCTTGAAGATGTTGAAAAATTGGATAAAATGGCGACTTTTCAAAACCAAAGTTTGTTAAAGATTATTTTTTTTTAATATTGGTTTATATTTAATCTTTTAATTCCAATTGAAAAAAAGACTTTTAAATGTTTAGGATTCTTGGAAAACGTAACGGACGAATCTCCAAATTCCTACACTTCAATCGGAAAAACATATATTTATCATATTAATAGTAAATTTGTAAGAAATAAAAATATATTGTGTTCGGAAGAAGGGATGTATCAAACTTTTTGCATTTAAATATTTTTGATTGGTGCAGTCGATTTTTCGCAAAACGGACTAGAAAATGATCAAAAAACCTCCATTATGGGACCTAGACCCTTTGTTTTCAATTGGATATATTTTATCAGCGGTTTATCCAGCTCGTGGACTTGTTTGACTTCGCGGCAATTAAGCATTGATTTATTATTAAATATTATATAAATATTTGCATTTTGAACCTACACGAGATGATTGTGTATGGGATATATTTTTTGTGTAATTGATTCACTTGTTAAATATATTTATCCGACGCAGAACTAGACCCGCAGGATGAACATGCGCGGGGACTATTCTGAGTTTGGGTGATCCCGTTTCAACATAACGGTGCAGCGTAGTTTGTGATAGAATTGTCACAGTTAGACATTCTTACTTCACGTTGACGCCAGTTGTAAAAAGTGCTGAATTGATAAGTAAATAATATATATTATATATATAATAAAGCGAGGGAGGAGGAGGCCGCAAGGGCAGGCGCGCAGGCACTCGCCTTGTATGGGAGGAAATCACCGAAAACCCGCATTAGAGGGGGCTTTCTCTTTAGGCAGTAAATGCTCACTGCCAAATTGAAATATATATTTTTTAACACCTGCGAGATCTTCCACCCTTCGGAGACGTCGAAACTCGTCTCGGCTCTCGCCGTGCTCGTCTCAGCTCAGACCGTTTGGCTTTATTTATTGCATATATATTAATCGAATAATTTTTTTTTATTATTGCTGACGGAGCGGCAAGTCATTAAAGCAACAATCTCCGCCACAAAGACGTGTAATTTACCTCATTGAACATGCATTTTATGGCTGGCCCCGCACGTTGCGACACAACCGACAACCGAACGGTAGCTGGCAAAAAACGTTATCTGTTGCCCTGTTTACTTACGCAAAAACATTTAAAAAAAAACACATAAAATGAGAGGACGCTATTGGCTAATTAAAATCGGTTGTCGGCTGTGTTGCAGCGCGCGCGGTCTGCTTAAATCGGTGGCGATTAGCGCCGGCGACTTCTCATTGCCATCCGGCCGAAGGTCTTCTGCAGTGTTTTTGTTGATTGCGTTTCCCAGGCCCCCCACCTAACCTAACCTAACTTTTTTTTTTTGTCCCCCGTATCTAGGTTCTTATATTTAATTTCTCTAGGCTACGGGGGCGTCTCTTTTATTCCTTCGTACAGCCTTTCAAATTAAAAAAAATACATAAAAACAATAAAAAGCTGGGAGAAAGCATCTTTTCCTGCGGGGAGGATCCCCGCAGGCATTTCTTCTTCATATGCCGCGTTCCTGTAAAGGGGGAAGAGGCAGCATATTACACATAGTCATAGTTAATTCGGTAAAAGGATCTTCCGTCTTCATGCTTCCTGTAGAGGGGGACGAGTCATGAAGACGGAGGCTTGGTCCTAACCTAACCTAACCCCCCCCTCCGACCATTTCACTCATGCTGAGCCAGTATTCATGTTTTTCTAAGGGGAAAATAGTCTAACGGGTCCCCGGGTCCTTCTACACCGCAGTTTTATAATGGAAGGAAAAGTCTGCGTATTGCTGCTGCCCAATAGCATTATTATATAATCCTTTTCTTACAAAACTCTGGCATTTAGATCTGATACTCCTTCTGCAGCAAACAGAAACTATAGTATGAGCCCCCTCACCTCGACAAGGTGCAAATCCCTTCACAATCATTCCATTTACACACGCTCATGGTACAGAATGGCAGCCATGCACAAGCAACGGAATGGGGAGGTATTTTTTATACTATATTTATAATAGAATATTTAAGCGATAAACCCGCCGCTCAAATTTCTTGGATAATGCGACAAAGCGCTCGGGAAACATTTTCTGAAAAAAACTTCAATACGAATTTACCGTGTACGGATCAAATATTATCAAAGAATACGACAAGATATCACAAAAATATTTTATTTAAAATGGATTTTCACCGAGTAGTACTCTCAAATATATTGAATACCTATGCATTCGCTTGAACGCTACTTTTCACGATTGAAGCCGTGATATTTTTCCTCGGTGATTTTTTTGTCCGGTTGCGTCCGTGCTTGGCATAAATAAAGTCTTGCAAGTGTTCTAGAATCTAATCGAACGATTGTTGTAATAATCTCTCAGGTTAATTTAATGTATCTTGCAGCACTATTGTAGTCCTCGGTGGGTCCCTCGGAGTCTCGGCTGTGTTCGCTTATATTTTTTTCCCACAGTATAATTGTATCATTAGATAAATGTTTAACTTGTTCTTCTACGTGATTTGTGATGTGATTATAGTCTGAATATTAAAGAAAATGTTATATGTAAAGATTTACATAATTTGTCGCTATCAAGAAACAACATTAATTATAAATATATCTTGGCATTTATTTTGACCGTCGGTTGACAGGAAGATGGCAGGAAATTTACAAACATGATTATCTCCCGAGTCAGTCCGTTTTTATATTTTTATAATAATAATTAAATATATTATTTTTTAAAATTAAATTAACTGCTGAATACACGAATCGCCGTTCTGTTCAATCGGCACCGGGAAAAAAATGGAAAATTGAACAAAATCCACAATTTATCTTTTATACCGTTAGTAATAAATATTATCAAATAACTGCAAAATTGTCTAACAGGAAATTATTAAAACAGCCCCATAATATTATTTTTACGAATAAATCCGATTTAGCTATTCAAACTGTTTTCGAGCCATTTAGCCCATTATATTTGTTATAATATAAATTTTCACAAATTATATAAATAAATGTTTAAGTTATTCTTAGTTTTAGATATTTGTAGTCCAGTTTGATTTCGTGCGTACTCATGCCATAAAATGCTCCCTTTTTTAAACGAGGACACGACGAACTGTGGCGAGCTTTAGTGGGTTTTTCGCCTTAGGGGTCGGGAAGGGGGGAGATCTCTGTACTAATAAAGTTCTGATAATAATTGAAGTTCGCATGATTGTGGCGTCCATTTGCCTGACGTTTGAAATTCACTTTTTAGATAATTGGTGATTCAGATGAACGATATCCAGTTTCTTGACGTTTGGTTAATTGAGGGCTGAGATGATCGATGGCTTAGATCAGACGCGGTACTGTTTGTTTAGTTGTTTGACATTCTGGTCGTTGGCATAGTTAATTACTGAACCAGGTCTACATAAACCGTGATTCACTTTGAGCGTAGTGTTTAACTTGAACACGTATAAAACAATAAAATATAAAGAAGATTTTTTCGCAAAACCTTTGTTCATCATCGGTGACATCCGAGCTTATATTTTCTTTAAAAAAATACTTCAATAACAAGCAGATAGGCAAGCAACTGGGAGCGTTCAAAGGCATGTGGTCGTGTCCAATTTGACGCGTCTCCAGTGTGCGTTTAACTTGTTACACGTAGGGAAGTCACAGAAAACACGTAACACGGGGTTTTTTTTTTCTGAACATGGGGATTATTTTTAATTTAACAGAATTATAATATTGAAAAAGCTGTCCCAGCGGGATTCGAGCCCGAGATCTTATGGTGTGCAAGATTCTGACCACTGGACCGCAAGGCAGTTTATAACTTTATTTTTAGATTTTACTAATGTTGCGGTTTATTATTTGCTTTGTTTAAAAATTAATCTAACACATCATTGGAATTGATATGCTGACCTAATTTATAATCCTTCAATAGTTTTTTTTTATTATTACCATATTTATAGTTTGTTGTCGCTCCAGTGAGGCCTGTTAATGTTATTGCTAGTGTTGGGCGCCATCGAACAGTCACAATCGATTTATCGAAAAGTCGTAATATTCGATCTATACGAATTAATGGAATCAATGAATACATCTAAATTTAATGAATTAACCAAAGGACCCAATAATAAAATCAACAATCGCAATCGAATGGAAATTCAATCAACCTAGAAATTAAAAAAATTGAGATGCGACGGGAGCATCTTCTGCAAAATTATGAAACCCCGTCAATTACACATCGGAAAGTCGAATAAAAAATTGTATGTCGAATTTGAAAACATCCTGAAAAATAAACTGTCAGACATTTTGTGTCGGCCAATCTGCTCTCTGGTCCGGGTAACTCGTACAAACTGAGCCGCGAGATAATCGAATATTATTGCTAGAAATATAAAAAAAACAAAGTAAATTTGGGTTCGTCACATGGAAAGTACTATGCTCAAGAGATATAACCCTGAAATCTCGATGGAGATTCACCGAATGTTATATCGTCTCAGTTTTCTTTTATGGAGTCGAAGTTTGGACACTCGAGACTGCGCGAAGAAGTGAGGCTATATTTAACGCGTCACAAATGCGCAAAGAAAGGGAACTCTTGACGTTGGTAAAGAAGCGAAAGGTCTTCTGTTTTGACCCCATTTTTCGCAACAATAAGTATGGCATCCTCCAGCTGATTGTCCAAGGAAAAATCGAAGGAAAATTTGCGCCAGTGGATGGAGATCGGAAGTGCAGCCGGATTGGTGAGACTGGCCCGGGATAGAGACAGCAACAGATATTGTATTTTTTGAAAGGCTTGTTGGTTACGGTTATTTAAGGTGAGGTTGAATTTTAATATTAAATATTCGATCGATCTATTCTCTCGGCCAGCTCGACAACGCCGCCCTGGTAATTACGCCGCGCCCAGCAGCGGTCAGAGGCGATAACCCCGAGGCAGCCGCCGAGCTGGCGCGCTTCACTCCTCAGTGGCATCTCTCAAAACAGTCGTCTGATGACCAGGTATTCCGAAGGTCAAACTTCTGACCCACCAGACGACATACCCACCCGTTGACATAGTAATTGTACGTATTTATTCCAAGTAATAGGGGGGGTGCGGGTCGGGTACTAGTACCCGTTTCGCGGACCGCTGTCTGAACGCGGGGCGCGTATTAATACATTTTTGAATATGTTTACTCTAAAAGCGGCAGAACGTCATTTTACTCTTTAGGTTTACAGCTCGAAATGTTTGTTTAGAACTCGTCAGCGTTACTTCTACCAATTCTGAACAAAGTGACAATGAAGAAGTGGAGTGGTCAGAGAATGATAATCCTCCAATTATTGAACAATTTTTAAGACAAAGTGGTGTTGTTGTGATGCCAAGTAATCCGCAAAGTGTGTATGAAGTGGTTCAACTTTTTATAGGAAACGATTTATTTGACTACATGCAAATCAAAGAGTGTATAGATTAGATTTCACACGTGCAATTTTACGCGAATTTTGTTTGCTTCGCACATCAGTTTAGTCAATTTGGTTACCCGCTTAAAGTGTGTTAACCTTACGTAATACTGAAAATATCAAAAATTCATAAAAAATAAAAAATTAACAAAATATTTATTTATAAACGATTATAAATAATAAATAACGGATAAAAAATATAACGGTTGTAAATTCTAAAGTTGAAAATGTCTGAATAAAAATTCAGGCATTTTCAAGGTCGAATGATTGACTTTCTGGCAACTTTTCTGTTGTGGTTAAAATAACGTTTATTCCGATCAACTTTTGTCATAAATTTGTTCCTGAAAATATCTTATCTATCGGAAAGCTTTTTTATGTAACTGCCGCATTATTGCTGATTTATTAAAATGATTACTGAAAAAATATTAGGTAAAATATTATAATTAAATTTTTTAAAACTACAACATAGAGTTATCAGCCGTAACGCGAAAATAAAATATTTCAGAAGTTTTACTGAAAAATCCAAAACGTGGATTCAACGGGTGTGATAATCACAATTTTTTAAAATGTGAAAAGACAGCTGGCTGTGAGATTACGAACATTTTTGTTTTTGAGCACTTTCGTCTTTTCTTCTCCTTCTTCAGACCAAAGTCTTAGTCCGAAGCAACACTTGTTTGTAATCTTTTTCTCAATCTCTTAGTCGATCGGCTATTCATATTTTTTCGTATAACGTATTGCAAATTTAACCAGTCTATCGTGGATGAATAAAAAATCCTCAACATATGCTCTGTCGTCAATAAAGCCGCAATCTAAAAGTGCTGTTGCTGTAACACGCGCTTACACCCGCCGACGCCGCTTATCCGGTGGGCGAGATAAGGCGACAAGTGCCCGGCCGATTCCCATTAGCCGAGTCAAATAACGCGCAAATAACGAGCGTGCATCGCCGCTATCTCCACATCACGACACCTACCCCCCGCGACTCACCACTGCCCCGGCTTCCCTGGGCGAATTGCGCCCCAAAGACTCGCCACATTCGATACGCGACATCACTGTATCTCCAGCCGATGCACTCCACACCGCTGAGTGGTTTATTGCGTATTTTGTACACTCAACGAGCAGAGTTGCACTTAGCATTCTGTTCGTTTATTCTGTTAAATCATAGGTTCCCAAAGTGGTCAATGTCGACCCTGCAAGGGGTCGATGACAGCGAAAAATTAAATTGGGGGTCTACGAGAGTGGATCCCACTTAAGCAGGTCATCACCAAAATACCACAGTGGATTATCAATCCATACGGTGACATTGAAGAATCGGAAGTCATACTACAAGAAGAACTGATCGGAATAAGCACTAATGAAGAAATGAAGGTGCAATTTAGAAAGGGATATCACCTATTTTGGGTTTAGAGAGACATACCTGCTATTTATCCTGGACTATGGACTATCGCGAGAAGGTTTTTTATAGCTTTACCATCTTCATTTCTCGTGGAAAGGGGTTTCAGTGCGGTTGCCATTCTTCTTAAAAAAAAAAAAGAAATAGATTGGAAATCACTGGGCGAGGAGATTTAAAGTTAAATATGACTTATTTGAAGCCAAATATTGAAAATTTGCTATCAAAGCATCAAACCCATCCCTCCCATTAAAAGTATTGATTTTTTTAAGTATACTATATATGCATTTAGTGTGTTTTTATTTTAAAAAGTATACAATAAAAACCTCGATATAGCGGACCCCTGTTTAACGGATTTCGGATACAACGGACAAAAAATCCGGTCAAATGTAAACATTCAATATTAGCAAGGCAGGGGGTCTACGAAAAACAGGAAAACTCGACAAGGGGTCGACGGGACAAAAAGTTTGGGAACCTCTGAACTAAACCAATCAGAATTTTCATATCACCAGCAACAAGTATTTATAACAACTTCGTAGGTGTAGCTTTGAAGCCTGAAAAATATTTACGAAAAACAGGAAAACTCGACAAGGGGTCGACGGGACAAAAAGTTTGGGGACCTCTGTGTTAAATGAACGAAAGTGATTAAAAGAGTATCGATTGACGCCGCCCCTCGCCCAACGCAATCCCTCCGGGTGCAGTGCCCCTCCCCTCCAAGCCCTACAAGCCCTGCAAGCCCTGCAGTGGTGGTGATACACCCAAGGGATTTAACTTACACTTACTACTCAACACTAATTTAACCACCCGTTAGAATCCTCGAGCGCAAACAATGGAGATGTTTCACCTTTTAAGGGCCGCATCGCATGTCGCCACACATGTTCTAGTTCTGCATTTCAATTTTAATATTGGTTTATTTCTATCAAAAAAACAGGGGAAATTCGATGAAATCTATACAATTTGAATACACACAAATATACGTTGACTTGCATGTGCTCAAAATAATCAATCTGAAGCGAATTCCCGACCCTCCTTTGGCATCCAGTCGCTGAAGGGTTGGTGGGAGCCCCACGTCCCCCTCACCCCGCCCTCGTGCCAGTGGGGTGGAGAAGGGGATTAGGGGCGATCACCTCTCGAAGGCTTACACTGAAAGCACTCACCAATTTTTCACTCGGTAGCCACATTGTTGATATAATATTAGTGTGGCAACAGCTGCGGCAGCCAGTGGGTCCAGTAGAGCTTTCCGCTCATAGTTATTATTAAAAGGTAGATAGTGATTTCTCTATCTGAGTACTGCCCGATATTGGAATCGTGTATCGCGAAGCAGTTGCATATCTACGAGAAGGGACATTGACAATGGACAATGGGCTGCCCAGCAGTAAGATGAGGCTAGAGGCAGCTTGAAGGGCGTCCATCATCTCCTCCGACCCTCCCGAGCACGGAATGAACTAAATGACGCGGAACACGGCCGTATTCTCGGGGAGGCAATCGAGATTTTCAAACTCCTTGACAATAACATCAGAGACGACGGCTTTGACTTTAAATCGCTCGGTTTCCAACTTGACACACACTCGGAGAGATACACGACAAAATATATCTCTGAGTCCCTAATTCATGTAACGGTTGATAAAATATATATTCTCTCGCGACACTGGCTTTAAGCGGCTGGCGTCGTGTTAGTTTCTCTGTACATACTGACGCGTTATCAACAATCTGGTGTCTTCAACCGCACACAGCGCGCCTCCCGAAGTGCCCTCCCCTAGGGGGCCGCTGGGTGGGCCTCGACAGTGTTGTAGCGCCGCACCACAGGTGGCCTCCACCGCTGCAGCGACACTCGTAAAAGCGACAGTAGCAAAAATCGTTATTTGTCTCCAAGACGAAACAATCGAACGGTTTATTTTCTAGCTATTTAGCTATTCATATGTGTTATTATACTATATATTAAATATTAAGTATTACAAATTAAGCCAGCCGTTGTGGCAAAACCCTTAAGCAGATTGAGCAACGAGGAAAATACTAGAAACAGCCGTAATATAACCGCTTGCTTTCCTGTCTCAATTAAAAGTAAATGTCAACTGGCCTTTTAAAAAGCTGAAAGAGAAATGTTTTTTTTTTTTTTTAGTTTTTGCAGTTCTGGTTAAAGTACTCCGGAGGCATTTTCCTCATTAAGTTCAAAGTAGTCATAAGGATATTTTTCTCGCAAGGTTTTATTTTTGAACTCGGAGACAATATATTGTATTAAATATAATTAAAAAATATATCAACTCAAGCGAGCTTCCTGCGTTATCAGCATAAATGCTTTCAGTAGCACAATAATAAATTAACATTGATTCACAGTCACGTCTGATACTTGACTCTTAAGGGTCTAGGTCCCATAATCGAGGTTTTTTGATCATTTTCTAGTCCGTTTTGCAATAAATCGACTGCACCAATCAAAAATATTTAAATGCAAAAAGTTTGATACATCCCTTCTTCCGAACACAATATATTTTTATTTCTTACAAATTTACTATTAATATGATACATATGTGTTTTTCCGATTGAAGTGTAGGAATTTGGAGATTCGTCCGGTACGTTTTCCAAGAATCCTAAACATTTAAAAGTCTTTTTTTTAATTGGAATTAAAAGATTAAATATAAACCATGTGCGTCTTATTAATTTAAAAATTAAAAAAAAAAAATCTTTAACAAACTTTGGTTTTGAAAAGTCGCCATTTTATCCAATTTTTCAACATCTTCAAGATTTTATTTTACCCTGAAAATGGACGTTAATTAAATAATAAAAAATAGGTAAATATAATTTATAGTTTTTTTAATACTCTGTAAAAAAAATCAACTTTCAATATAGAAAAATAAAGTGACAGTTATGTTAATTAAATAACACGATTTCGCCAGGTAATTAAAAGGCTGGGAGCAACTGCCTTAAGAAGTGATTTCTTGGTTGCGGAATGATTTTGGTGCCTCGGCCTACCCTAACAGCGGCGTGGCGGCGTGGCGTGCGTGGCGTGCGTGGCGTGCGTGGCGTGCGTTGTAAATCCGATGGCCTCGTAGACGTATCGACCCGCGCGTGGCGACCCCTGCACGCGTGGCACGCGCGCCGCGCACACGTCACCCCTGACAAGCGAGCGCGACAGCTGGAGTCTTCTAAATTTGCTCTCCCAGTGTAAAAGTCATCCCCGAAAGTCATTCTTAACACGTTGACCGCCAAGCGGAGTTTCGTAAAATGTCCAAAAATTGTTTTCACGTTTTTAGGTTTACTCTAATACAATGGGCCGAAACACAATTGTTTAATATGTTTTGAGATATTTTTGAGGTGATTTATTGGTATTTACACCGGTGGCTGACACGGCAGTCAACGTGTTAACCGTTTTATAATTTGACAAAGGCTACGATGAACTAGTGCAGTTGGATCTCGATTGTCTCTTACTAATTCGTATCGACACCCGCAATGCCAATTCGATAGTCTTCGACCGATCTGATATTCGCGGCCCGCTACTCCGGGATTCACCCCCGCCAGGACGGGAATCGAACCGAGGACCTGTCGATCGATAGTCGACCAAAATATGCATTAAATTTATTATTCACCCCTTTTCCAAGGGCGTCCTGAAATATTAGATCTCTCTGTGAGATAATTCAAATCGTGAGTAACCGAGTCCGACCGGCATGCAACAAACACATAGAAATCTATCAAGCCCTTCTATAATCTATTGACCACTTTGCACGGTCGCAAGAGCTTCCGGATGATTCCCGCTTGTCCTCCCCGCCTCTTGAGGTCTTCCGATCTCACCGGAACTCGGACGCCTCCCCCTCCCAGAATTACTACTCTTTTTGATGTCTTTTATGTTTTTGGTGTCAGATGCGAGTTCGGATAATTGAATATTTTGACGAAACTTTCAATGTTTTGGTGATTGAATTTGCTACAAAGAAGTAAAAAAAAGGATTGAAAATCGGTGCAGTCGAGAGCGGCTGGCACTTTGAGGAAGCAGTAACGAACGTCGTTGCTTCGTATTTTTCAACAAATACGCCCCATGCGCCAAATGGCAAGGCGAAAATGTTCACAAACAAAAAAAATGATCGTAATCTCCTAACCGCGTTTGTCGTTTGAGCTGCCTGTTCGCGTGTCCTCCGAGCCGGCGGTTCACGAGAGAGGCCGCGGGGCACGGCTCCCAATAGCTCGCCTTTTGTCATGCAAATCGGCCGCCGGAGTCTGCGCGGCTCGGTCGCTCTGCCGCACTGATCCTTGTTGTCTGTAGACCACAGGCTCCCAAACTATCTTGACCCGTCGACCCGTTGTCGAGTTTTCCTGTTTTTCGTAGACCCCTGCCTTGCTAATATTGAATTTTTACAAATTCATCAACTTCAAACATATTTTTGACATTTGATATACAGGTGCGCCATATTTTGTGTCGGTATGTAAACATTGAATAACTATTTCTTTTTATTTGTAAGAAGGTTGACAACTGCATTGAAACCCTTTTCCATGCGGTATGAAGATGGAAAAGCTATCAAAGACCTTCTTCCGATAGTCCGTAATGCAGGATTAACAGCATTATTATGCAAGTACATTGATTCAAACTGTGTTCAATTATGACGTTTACGGAATGCCTAAATTTTGGTGATGACCTGCTTAAATAGGATCCACTCTCGTAGACCCCCATTTACAGTTCGTGGACCCTCAATTTAATTTTTCGCTATCATCGACCCCTTGCAGGGCAGAATCGACCCCTGGGGGTCGATATTGACCACTTTGGGAACCAGTGCTGTAGACCGAGAATGGTGGGATTTGAACCTGTAGCCTCGCCTGCGGATGCGCGCTAAGAGCATATTAATATTTTTAAGAGTCTATATTACACTTTGTACCCAATAAACCTGTGAGGGTTCAAAATGCGAATTTAAAATATATATTTACTAGTAGTCAGTGCGAGCAGTTATTGAATACGAAAGAAGCCCAATAAATCGCTTAAATTATTAAAGCAGTTGCTCCCAGCCTTTTAATTGCCTCTGGTGTCCAACCGGACACCAGAGGCAGTCCATTACCTAGCGAAATCGTGTCATTTAATTAATTTAATTGTCACTTTATTTTACTATATCGAAAGTTGATTTTTTTACAGAGTATTGAGAAATCTATAAATTATATTTATCTATTTCTTATTATTTAATTAACGTCCATTTTCAGGGTAAAATAAAATCTTGAAGATGTTGAAAAATTGGATAAAATGGCGATTTTTCAAAACCAAAGTTTGTTAAAGATTTTTTTTTTTTATATTGGTTTATATTTAATCTTTTAATTCCAATTGAAAAAAAGACTTTTAAATGTTTAGGATTCTTGGAAAATGTACCGGACGAATCTCCAAATTCCTACACTTCAATCGGAAAAACACATATTTATCATATTAATAGTAAATTTATAATAAATAAAAATATATTGTGTTCGGAAGAAGGGATGTATCAAACTTTTTGCATTTAAATATTTTTGATTGGTGCAGTCGATTTTTCGCAAAACGGACTAAAAAATGATCAAAAAAAAACTTGATTATGGGAAAAAATCATGTCAAATATTATGATGGGTGTATTGTGAATCCATCTGGCCTAGATTTTGTTTTGAAAATACGTAAATGTATTGGTTTTGGTGTTGTTTTATGGCTCGGAGTTCCAGTTCCGGGCATGAGTCAATAATGTTGCGAGTTTTGCAGAGTGCTGGATACACCTGTCGGGGGTTCGCTTAGTAAAGTAATAATAAAAAAAAGTGTCGTTCCAGGAAGTACATTCAATTTTCTGTTTTTATTTTTTATTTTCGGCATGCGTAACCGATGGAAATCAACCAAACAATTGGGGACATTTGATTCTGCGTGAACTCGCGACCAGCCCCGGAAGGCGAATCACGAGCAATGTCGATTACTATGCCATCGGGTTACTCGGGTCTTGCTTTAAATAAATCAGGTGAATTAAATATAAATATTTAAATAACTGCGACTCCCCCTGCGCTCAATGGTGTTTGTAGAAGAACCCCTCGAATTGTCGAAATTCCAGAAATTATTAAATTGATACTAGTACCCCCGAGGGCGCTGAATCGATCGACTTCATTCGAATGATCTCTAAAACCATTTATTTATCCAGTATTTTTTTTAAATTTCATTTTATAGATAGTAACGGCAATCCTCTACTCGATTCGAATAATTCACAGAAACAATCGACCTAACCTATTCTAGCCTAACCTTACCAAAAACATTACTTTTTCGGAATATAGATTGGTTAATTCGATTCGAGACTTTTATGAATATTATTATATTTAACTTGATCTTAATATTTTTTTCACATTTGCGACTTCGGTTAACCTTAGTATCAATTTAAGTGATTAGTATAAATATTTTTGTGGTTTAGGTCAACCCGATTCAGCATCTCCGATGACCGTCGATCTGTAAACTGTAAACTTACTATCGGTCGTATTTTATTCGAAAGAATTTTACTATCGAATTTTCGATTGTACGAACTATATTATATATATTTTTTAAATCTGATAAACCGAATTTGTGTGAAATTTATCTGTCAAATGATACCAGTGTACCAGATCTAAAAATTGACTTGATATCACAATTATTCCATTATAATATTTTTGAGTAAAATACTTGAGTGATTTTCCACATGTTCGTTTTTATTTGTGCATTTACAAACTCAACTGCGACTCCTTCGACGCCACTTACATTGGCCAAACAGGTAGATCCTTCAACACAAGGACCAAAGACCACATAAGAGGATGGAAAAAGGGAGATGAAACATCTACCTTCACCTCTTTGATAACAAGCACGACTTTAACCAGAAATCCAATCTCAAAATTTTGCATTTTAACAATAAAGGCACAAAACTCGATCACCAAGAGATTTTAGAAATCAATCGCATAAAAGATAACACACCGGAGCATCTGCTTAATGACCAGGTTATTTTCAATAAGTCTCCACGATTATTCCCTATTGCTAAATCACATCTTTAAAAAACCATTTACTGCCCAAAAACCTATTATTTACAGATAAACATTCTACAGGACCAACCCCAGCACAGGATAACTGCTGCTACACCTCAAAGCCACTACTTTAGATAATTATCCCATTAATATAAAAACATTTGCAATTATATAGAATCCTTCACTTGTCAGGTACACTAAAATCACATGAGCCCTTACCACCTGACAATCACTCTCTCTCTTTCCAACAACCTCTCCCTCTAACAATTGTTTACCTAATTGATTATTTTATTTTTTGGATTGGACGTCAATCAGATGCGTATTTATTACCCATTACGGGTTTATTATATTGTTACTAATATGATTAGGCACATTAGTTCATACATAGAAGATGATTTAAAGAAATTCTCAGAAAAACATCATCGGGATTTGTGTGGGATTTGAACCCACATCCCCTGGCTTACGTGGCCGGTGTACTAACCCTTGTACTAACGAATCACTTCCGTTTATCGAGAATTTTTAACAATCATACTCTACATATGAACCATTGTGACCAAGCCAACCAATATTTAGTAATAAATATTGGTTGGGCCAAATCCCACACAACTAATGTGCCTAATCATATTAGTAATAATTGATTATTATTGTATAAAATCTCACTCTGTTTGATAATGCCAACGTGAAAGGTTGGCGAAACCGGTCACAAATAAAAACGAACATGTGGAAAATGGAATTCCACCAAGTACTCTCTGATGATATTACTCCACAAACAGTGATCCACCCTGTGGGTTCATGCCCCATCTTTGGTCTTCAGAGACACCAACTGGAGAGCCAATGCCGACAGGAGGGCCTGAAGTCAGTGGCGAGACACCCACAGTTGATGAAGTCACTGGATGGCTTCTTGAAGCGTATCATCGGAACCATAAAGAGGATAAACCAGGAGGTGTAGCTTCAGTCACTCCCATATATAGCACAATTTCGATCGACTAGTTTGGAAAGTTTCCCCAAATTGTGATGACAAACCTTGTACATAATAAGCAAGGTACCAAACCTATATTAAAAAAAAAAAAAAAAAATCTCGACTTCCAGCCACTGTCACAAACTCTGCACCCGTGTTAATGTCCTTCCTCCAACGCTTCTTTTTTACAATCAGCTGCATAAGGATATATTTGTTATTTATGAAAATATCTTCAGGATGCAAGTCTCTCTCATTTGATATTTTGATTATTTTCCCATAAAACCACAACCAACCGGACACCAGAGGCAGTCCATTACCTGGCGAAATCGTGAATCGAAAAGTTTCCCCAAATTGTGATGACAAACCTTGTACATAATAAGCAAGGTACCAAACCTATATATATATTAAAAAAAAAAAAAAGTACTCCCTGTCAAAAATATTGAATTTCTTGATTATTCCATTGTCTCTTGAAATTCAAGTCGATCGTCGACTGAGCCGCGAGCTCGCTGGCCTACTGCTGGAATCGAGTATTTCGATTATGCCAACAAATGTTTTCGCAGTCGATGCCCCCCCCCTCCCCCTGCCCCCCTCCCCCCCACCCCCCTGCCCCCCTCTCCCCCCTCCCCCCGCCCGGCTCTGACGTCACGGTGACGTCGGCGCTCCCCGCCCTTGTCCCAGATCGGAGCGCGCCGCCGCGGCCGCCCGGTCACCGCCCGAGCTCGGGGCTCGAAGGGAAGGGCTCATTTTCCCATTCCTTTCAAATTACATCAGGATATTATTGAAATTACAACAAAAAAAAACACATTTTCGAATTCGTTATCGATTACATGAAAAATCACACTGTCAAAACGACGCCAATACCACCGTGTCGAAAAAATTTCGATCAACCTGAACAAAACCTCGACTAATCTGACTACCGAATTGGCAAATACCGCGTTCTTTTAAATGCAAAACTAAAAAATATACCTACTAGTGTGTTTAGGGATTTTTCCAAAAAACATCCCCGATGACAATTTCTCGTTTCCGATTGGCTAATTGGCTAACTGTCGATTACGTTGCAACGCGTGTAGGTTGGATCACAACTTTTGGAACTTTTTAAAAACTTTTACCAGATATAGGTGGATTGAACAATATTTGTTTCCGCTTCGCAATCGTCCGTCGGTGTTATCGTTGTCGAGACGTCATTCCCGAAGGGACAGAACGCAGGCACGGAATGTGACAGGAATTCGTAGCGTACACAGATCCGGCGGCCGGGCGGGATGGCGGGGCTATTTTTACTCGATACGGCGGACATCCCGCTTGGCCGCCGACTCTGCGCGCGCTCGGAGAGGTGCGCTCGCTCGGAGAGGTGCACTCGCTCGGAGAGGTGCGCTCGCCGCCGCCCGCCCGCCCGGGTGGGGTGAAAATGGAATCCCACCGACCACTTTCTATCCAAAATATTGATTCTAGCGATCGTGAGATAAACACGTTTCGGTTGTATGTGATCTCATAACTATCGGCTGAAGATTATGATGTACATGGCCTTTTTAGTTTTCTTGATATATCATTGCCATATTCAGTTTGGCTTTCTGATTGTCGTCGGCACTTCGGGTTTTTAACAGTCCGGATAAATTCGGATATAGCTCTAATAATTGTTTGTTCGATGATTGTTTAAATTATTCAGTCGTCGAGCTGTTGACTGTTTGGATTATTGGCGACTCGAATTATTGGCATGTTCATCGTGTCTTGAATGTTTGGGATATTTTAATAAGAGGATTGTGTAGTACTATTTTATCTCATATAAGTGAGGGTCGGATTATTGATAGATCGGATTTAAGACGTTCGGTTAGATGTTTCTAATAAAATTGATCACGATATGAACAAAGCCGTGCCGTCATAATCTTAAATAAATAACGTCGAGCACTCCAGGACAGAAAGCTTAGCGCACAAACGCCGGCGTAACTTTTTTAATAACCATAAACGCCGAAGTTGGCCCTTCGTTCCGCTAATGAATTTCAGATTAACTCAGTGCTTACTCGATCGGTTCGCCCCTCCCCCTTCCCCCCCCCCCCACCCCCTCCACGACAGAAATTGCTTTCGGAAACTTCCAGAAGTTTCCATAGACAGATGAGGCTTACGCCCCGTAACGTATTTTCCCCAATTAGCGGAGAACATTAAATTATTTTTTATGCTGGCAACTTTTTTTTCCCGAACTCTGTTACCGGCTGTCGCTCGATGGTCGAAAATTCGCGGCCCTCCCGAAGCGCACTACGCTCGTAGCAACGCAACTGACAACCGGCCAACAAATTGCTATCAGCCATTTTTTCCGATAAAATTACCATTAGCGACCATTTTTTCCGGAAATAATGACCGATAGCAATTTATTGTCGCAACACGTCGGTCGATCGATGCAATTTGTTTGTCGGTCTTCAGTTGTGTCACTGCGGATGTAAAGTTGCAGCTGCAAGAAAACCACCGTAGAGGTCTTCGCCGGTTTCTCGATTCGGGACACTCCGGGCAGCGGGGTGGGGTGGCATAGTGTTGAGAATAATCGGTTCAATTCGAGTAATTAAAAGATGCATCGAGTGATCGAAACAATTTTTATAAATAAAAAACAAAATTACAATTTTAGGAATAAATATTTTTCCACATTAACAATCATTTGAAAAATGTAAACACTAAGCGTTGTAGAAGATTTGGAAGATCTGGCTTTTGGTGAAAAAAAGGTATGACTACAGGAATTATCTTTTGATTCTCTTCTATACCGCTTCCACTCCCTGACCGTCAAGCGTTTTAAGCAAGGAGCTCCTTCGCTTTCCATTAGTTTCCCCACTATTACTCTGATACGTATTATTGATGAACTGGCGGTAGCCGCGGGACTCCTTACCTAGAGAGTCGGCTCAAAAGCCTGATTTTTTTATTTTGATTGTTTGTTTGCAGGTCGCCGTCGTACCAGCTTGCCATCACCAAGTCCTCGGTCGATGGGGCGGTGACGGCGGGGGCGGGGGCGGGGGCGGCGGGCCCCCCCGCCCAACTGCAGCCCCCAGCCGAGCCGCGCAAGCCTGGTCTTGCCAAGGTGCTGCGAGGAGTCACCTGCTCCAGCGTCTCAGGTAGCTACACCATCTAACTATCCATATCAACCGTAGTTTCCTAGGTTCATGTACAGCAATTGCTATACGAAGCTGCATTTTTTTCACTCTAGATAAGTACGGTCAATTTTAAATTCTTGTGCCATTTATAAGACATGTCACTCAATTCCGAATTCGTCAGCTGTGACGTATTGAAGTTAACGTTGTTATTTTCTTACAGATTCCATGTCCCTAAGTTCACCCGTTGGAGCACCAGGACCGGGGTCAGAGCTGGACAGGCTCGGAGCTCTCGGGCTGCCTTCTGCCACTCAGGTAGTTAGTCAGTCATATCTACAGATTTATTTTATCTTTTTTGATTTTACAGTCTGTAATCTACAGCATCCTCTGGAATAACATGGTTTATGACCCACATATTTTTTAGGTCTCAAATTATAAACAATATATATTTTTTAACTGTCAATATATACTTTTTATAAATTTTTCACAATTTATTAGTTCAGTAATAGACATGCAAGTAAGGATAGTAAAAAGCTTAATAGTTTTGGCAAAAAGCACTTGGTGGAATTCATTTTGATATTTAAAATAAAAATACTTTTGTCATTTTTATGTTTACATTTCAACGTAACTTGTTGAAATGTAAACGTAACATGTGGCGAAACTGGTCACCCATAAAATAAAAAATGTGGCAAATCACAATTGTACTTTTATTTAAATATAATAATAAGCTGTAAATTTTATAATTGAAAAAATGCGTCATCATAATTGATTGTTTAATCCCACACAAATCACGATGATATTTTCCTGAGAGTTTCTTTAAATCATCTTCTATGTATGAACTAATGTGCCTAATCATATCAGTAATAATATAATTCAATACATATAGTCATCACTATTTTTGGCGCGTCAACCTGTAGCAGGTACCCTTTTTTTGGGGGCTTTTTCGGAGGAACAGGAAAGTGTGGTTCCTTCAACGCCTTCCGATCGGTAGGTGGCGTGTGTCACCATGGAGTTACCATAGCAGGTCTGGCCTTCTCCAACCAAATGTGCTAGTGGTCCCTGCTCAGCGCTGCTGTTCTATAGTTTATTTTGTCTGAAGTACAGCAATCCTTCTGCCTGCCCGCACTCCCACGCCTCCAGTATAGCTGCACAATACTCTCATTGCCAGCTCCCAATCATTCATGGTGTGCAAATGATCCAGCCAATTTTTTACTGACTTATAAACTCCGACAGAATATCTAATATTATTATCATATTCTATAAGCAGTGCAGGATTCTGCACTCAAGTGTCAATGGCCCGTTTATTTTCTTTCTTCATTGTACAAACGTTTATGTGAGCACTGCCCTGATGAGACCTGAATAAGATGCATCCGGTTCTTTGAGAGATTATACAGTACTTAAATTTATTAAATATACAGAATTAAATGTTTGTAAAGCGATCACCCTCTGCGTGTACAAGTCTCATTTATCTCTACTATTTTCATCACAAATCTTATGAATATTTGTAGTTATTAATAGTAATATAAAAATATGTAATGTAAAAATAAATATGTTAGCCAAAAAATTTATAGTAGAATAAATTATCACCACATTCAAATCTACGACGTGCATTAACTGGCTTTTAATTCTGGACAAACGACTTGGTTTATAATAGAGAACGCCTCCTTGCGTGCCTCGCTGCCAGCTGTATTCCTTAATTTAAACTGTCAAAAAAACAAGGGAAACTCGGAAACTCAAACATAGCTCCGCAGTTCTGCAGTGTGCCTGTCTCTGTCTGCTGAGCAACTTCATACCGTAGGATAAATTGTTCCAAAATTAAGTATATAATTCTAAAACATGCCAGATATTCACAAAAATGCACCGGGTTCACCCTGTCGTGTTCCTCTTTAGTTCAACAACAAGTAGTTAGGAGGAGGTGCTCAATGAATCATTAACCGTTTACCTTTGAAGCCCCACTCATGAATCAACGTGTATTGGGGTCATTACTTGAAGAATCAGACACTTGTTGCTCAATAGTTCGTTATTTTCTTTCTGTCGACAATCAAGCTAAGCAATGTGTGCAAACAAGTAATTTAAAGAAAAAGTGTAATATATTGTGATGCTGTAAGAACACTCAAGCTAGGCTAAAGATAGCTTTAAGTTTTACTGGTTGAGGTTGTAGTCTGTTTGGCTATGTCATGTGCCTGTGTTTTCACAGCCTCGTGAGACCTAGCTATTGTTATTTTGTTCCAGGCTTTACCGGAAGCTATCCTCCTGCTGATGCTGGGTAGAGCCGGGCTGGCCAAGCCGCACCTGAAGATGAACAAGATTGTGGTGTACGTGTCGGCTGCAGATTCCCAAGGTAATTTGAGAATACGTTAAATATCAAGCATGCTCTTTGAGGTACACCATGACACGGTAACACCTAGAAGCGCACTTGATCCTTGTGACTTCGGAGATTTTGGTTTGATTCTTAGTACAAAAGTAGCCATAGCTCATTTTAATTGGTTGACGTAAGACATTCAGCTGAGGGTTCTGATTTTTGTCACTGTGCAATTAGAAATTCCGAAAACTTTTCAATGGAAGAGTTCTACAAAAATGTTACTCTATCAAAGTGAAGAAGACGGAACGAAACCAAACCGTGATTAACTCGGTATTATTTGAATGATAAATTAAAACTCTTTTTGGGTTACTATTTATAATTGTAAGGACAGATACATGTTTTTGATCTGTCCTAAGCCTTTATTTTTTCAAAAATGATTTTATATATTTATTAATGTATTATTGCTCCTCCAGTTTACTTCTTTGTCAGCAAACAGTTGTGGTAACCACTGCATTAAAAGATGGGTACTCGTAAAAAAGATACACTGGACTTAACCGGATCTTCTCATGAAATATGCAACAGCAAACATTGTAGGAATTGCTTATTGCAACCGATGCAACAAAAGCAATGCTTCTATTGTGCAGCCTCAGCGTGTGATTTGGTTGTATTATGTAGATAAGTAAAGTGTTATTTGGTTACTTTTAAAACGAGAGTGTAACGAATTTACAGACCAATTAGGCGGGTAAACAAAAAAGTTGCAATATATATTTTTGAGGTTACGCTTTGTCGTTTTATAGAGATCTATTTTATGTTTTAATTATTCAATATTTTTGACAAAGAGTACTTGGTGGAAATCCATTCTAATATTTTAAATAAAATACTTTTGTGATTTTTCCACATGTTTAATTTTATTGGTAACCGGTTTCGCCAACCTTTCAAGTTGGCATTATCAAACTGAGTGATAATCAGTTTGAGATACAGTAGAGATTTTTTTATTATAAGCAACAACTAGTTTTAGCTTCAGTTCATTGTTTCAATGATATTTCTAACAATTTTTTTATAAGTATCCATGTTAATATAGTAATATGTATTTTTTTGCTTGTGTTCCAGATTGCTGCGTAGAGAAAGGCATGCTGCACAGCGAGGTGGCATCGGAACTGCGTGTGTGGTGCCGGTCACGCGGTTGGCAACTGCACGTGGTAGACCTGCACTGGCGCACCCGACTGGAGGCGCAGCGCGACCACGAGTTCCCGAGACTCTGTCTCTCTGAACTTGCAAGTGAGTAGAAACATATTTCAATAGCCATCACTCTCCAAGAACACGGCACAAGAAACTGTAATTCAAACAAGTGATCTGCTTCTAGGACATTCGGAGTCAGCATATATCATCCCAGTATTGTTCCTGAATTCCTCCCTTGGCACCCCGCTCCTGCCGCTGACCATAGAGAGCTCGGACTTCCGCAATGCTCTGGAGAGCACAGAGAGTGAAGAAGATCGGCAGCTGCTGAGTAGGTGGTAAGTTATGATTTGCTATACATTTTGGATTCTCGCCCTGCATTCAATAACCACCTTTACATATATTTAAAGAAGAAAAATGTATCACTCTCAAAATAAAATAAAATCTCTCATTTGCTAACTGTCTGTTAAGAGAGATTCAGGTGCATGCACATAGAATAAGGCCGAGTACAACTCATAAATGTCAGAGTAAAAACAGTATTTTGTAAAATATAGAAGTTTTTTCTTTTTATGTGAGTGTAGTTGTTGCATAGATTTCACTGAAATGTGATCAATCATAACCTTTTAATTTCCAGGTATGAAGTGGACAGTGCAGCGTCACCTCCCTGCTACCGCCTCGCCGAGCGTGGAACCGAAGATAAGGGAGATGAGGAGCGCCGAGTGCTCGCAGCCTTCCAGAGGGTCCTCACTGTGGAGCTGCGTGACGCCTACCTCACTACCGTCGTGGAACAGGTAACAATAACATGCAATCCCAAATAGAATCTAGCTTGGTCAAAATATAAATTCAAGCTATAAAAATAAACTATTTCCAACTAGAATTTTTGTAATCCAGACATCAGCAACTATTCCTCTGTTTTAACAATTATTGTAACAAAAGTATTTTAATACAAACCAAAAATAGATTGTTGCAAATATTCCAATAAACACTTAACAGTACAATTGTTTGATTTGTGTATTGTAGGAAGTCCATAACACGGTGCTGATGAGCCAGGAGCTGGCACGGCGTTGCTTATGGATCAACCGGGTGTTCGTTCAGCAGGGTGGCCGCACAGAGCCCGAGGGACCCGGGGAGAAAGAGCTCCAGCGAAGACTCGCCAACTTGCAAAAGGATCTCAAGGTTAATATCTGCTTATAAATATTTAGAAAGTTGGGCATAATATTAGGCTGACTGTTTTCTTTCCTTCCTGATTGAAAGTGATCTTATCGAGCTTCTAGCTAATTAAACGCTAATGGTTTCCTGAACAGCAGCTATGACCTTACCGTGGGAATAAAAGCATTTCCCTTGATCTTAAGTCACTTTGTAATGAGCTGAGTGGTGCACACCTTGTAATTGCAAAGGGGAGACAAATATTTTAATAAAGCCCATATAAATGGCCTTCACAGACAATGACAGAGTTAACCTCAGAAACAAAATGAACTAATTGTGGTATTTCAATTGTAGTGCCAACTGATAGAGAAGCATATAGCTCGCGCTGTGGTGGCTGCGAGTGATGGTGTGCAACCTTCCCACCCGGAGCACGCTGCGTACCTGACTGCAGCCCGAGCACACCTTGCCACACGACTCCGGGCTGCTGCCACTACCATTGCTGAGGAACACACTGCACGCTCACCGCATGCGCATGCTCAAGGCATACACGCCAGGTACATCTAAACTAGAGAAAATAATCTCTTTATTCTGGGTGAAGCTTACTTTACTCAACTCTTGCCTTATGTTGTTACATTAGAAAATAGAGGGAAATTAAGAGTTCAACTGCTGTAAGACTCTGGCTGAAGTCAGGCCCATCATAAATATAAGAGACTGGTGCAACGAGATTATTTGACCTCAAGGGAAAAACTCAAATAATCCAAACAAGGAGTCTGCAACCTATGGAGGAGTTTATATCTATAAGAGCAGCAAGAAGCAAGCAAGAGAGGCAGATAACCAACTGTTTCACAGGCAATCGTGACTGAGCTCAGCTTCAGTCTCCAGCATTTGCCTTTTTATATACATATAAAACTTCCATCAAAGAAGGCTTGTCTTAGCAAGTTTTACTTTACTTTATACTTTTTTGTTTCACTCAGATACGAATACTGGATCTCAAATATATATTTTGACAATGGCTATTTTCTTTTTACAGTTTGTTCGAGGAACTGAATGAGCATACTGTCTTCTGTCAAAAAACCGCTCAGAGTAGTGTTAATAGAGATGTCCTCCTGAACCTCGTTAAAAGGTAAGTGGCCATTAATTTACCAATCTTTATCTATTAATGTATGTTACAATAGCTTCCTGAGTAATATAAATGTATTTTGTCTGCAGCTATGTGACCGGAGATAGCAACCAACCTTTAGTGGTAGTGGGAGCCAGCGGCAGTGGAAAGTCAACCCTCGCTGCTCGCGTGGCGCAGTGCTGCCACCTGTGGAGTCCTGATGCATTCTTAGCATTCCGGTAATCAACAACCGAGTTTAACTTTTTAGATTTGAGCAATTAAGTACTACGTTCTTGGATGTTATACCGTGTTTCTTTAATGTTTCAACGCTTTAGTCCCTGTACCGAAATATGAAATTCAAAACATTTAAAATCTTTGAAGATGATACTGAAACTGACATGTCAGAACTCTTATGAAAAACCACGGCATAACACCTAAGAATGTAGTTGTTACGCTCACCAAAACTTACGAACACAATTAGTAATTCACATTTACTTTTTGATCTGAATTTTATGCTTATACTTATGTTTTGGTTGCAGATTTGTTGGCATCACAAGCAGATCAAACACCATGGAACATATAATGACCTCCATAGTCAACCAATGCTCAATCATACTCACCGGCTCCCAGTACACTGCGCGGCATGTGAGTATCATCGACATTCCTGAATGTGTGCTCTATGGATGGGAGAGAGTGATATAATTAACTCATTTATTAATCGCAAAGGAATATGATTTCCTAAAACATAAACAGTATTTTTTTAAAAACCATAAAGCAATTAACTCAAACTATGGAAAGAAATATTGAATGAAAGGTGGCTGAAACCTATAATTTTTTAAAATTAAATTGATTTTAAAAAGATCACTGCAAATAGCATGAATCTGAAATGGTAATTTATAAGAAATCATCAACCTAACTTGCATCTACAACTTTTAATTATAATTTGGAGATAATTTTTCTGTGATTCTTCTGTATATAAAAAGATAAATGCCGGAGATGCTACGATATAAGCTGCTTACATTTTAGCAGTATTTAAAAAATATGTTGAAAGTAAACATTTGTGGAAATTACGAATTTAACTTTCTTGGAGTTTAATATAAATTTTATCACTTGGGATAATTACTTTCACTCAACACAAAAATATTTATTTAGATCTTGAGTGTATTAAATGTATTATTCTATTGCAGGACATGTCCACATTCTGCGAAGTATTCAAGAAACTCATTACAGAGATCGCTCAGCAGCGCCCTACTGTGATCCTTATTGATGGAATCGATCAGGCCCAGGACTTCAACGCAGCCACCAGTCTCGCCTGGATCCCCTCCCGCCTGCCAGACAACGCAAAAATCATCATCACTGCCTCCGAGGGCCCGAAAGAGGCCAGCCCTGAGGCTGCCGCAGCGCTGAGAGCCAAACTTGAGGACAGCTGCATCATGAAGATGCCGGATCTAGAGAACAGCGAGGCGAGGAGTATCGTCATGGCTGGGGTAGTTCAGTATAATCACTCTGTAAATGCGGCTATCCAGGAGTGTGTGCTGAAGTCTGTGGGACAGTGCAAGCTGCCTCTGACTGCAAAGGTATATATATTTTTTGAAACTATACTCAAATACTCCTTACCTCTTGGTTTCCTTCTTTTACAAATTCCCACTCGTGTCATGTTTGTAGGTTAGAACGCCTCAAGAAAATTTCAAATTTCTAAGTAATTCTGTTTGTGATCAGTAAATTCTGGACATATATCTCTATGACAAGTATGAAGCTATGGGATCAAAGAAAAAAGTTATTTACTATAAAACAGAATCTGCAATATAAATTCTACTACGCCTTCTGAATTCTTTAGCGGTTGATTGAACCTTTGCAGATTTTGGCGTGGCGCACATCAGTGTGGCAGGCATGGGGCGCACGTGCAGGTGACACAGGTGGAGGTGCGGGTGGCACGCGGGCAGGAGACGCTGGCGGAGTAGCAGGCGGCGCGCTGGCAGCATTAGAGGAATTGTGTGGAGAGGGCCGCCTACGTGCGTGTCTTGGAGCCCTCACAGCTTCCCGCCAGGGTCTGGCTGATGCAGAGATGGTAGACCTGCTGGCCCGGGACAAGCAGTTCCACAGCGAAGACACCTACCGTGAGAGCACTACTGATTGTATTTCATTATAAACAATAAAATTATAAATGATCTATGAGGGCATTCTTTCAGTGGCATGGGCGCCGGCGGCAATCTTCTGGGCGCGGGCTTCGGCCCGGCTGGCGCCCTTCCTGCGCTGGGGGGGAGACGGCCGAGCCCGCTGGCGGGACCGTGCCCTACATGCGCAGGCTTGCGAGTGTTTCTTCCCGCAAGCAGAGCTGCACATCCGACAGCAGCTCGTCCAGTACTTTGAGGTTTGAATCTTTTATAACAAATACTGCATCCAACTATAAAAAACTGAATAGTAAAAAACATTTACAAACGCATATCCTTGGGTATTATTATGCATCAAGGCTATGTTCGTCTTCTATTGGAAGATCAACGAAACCATGAAGCAATACCCAAGAACATCATTTTATTAAAAAGGACTAATAGAAGGAAACATTAGCTCAAAATAAAAACGTGTATCTTTATTAAAAGTTTACTGTTCTTCCCACAAAAATGGCAAAGTCATTCGCATTGCTTTAGTATCTAGTGATAGTTTGTGTAAATTGATATATATTAGAAATGAAGAGTTGTTTGGTTGTGATATGGATGTTTTCTCCGTGCAGGGACAATGGTTTGAAGAGAACGACCCCAAAATGGTGGGCCGGTTAATCTCACAGGAGAACAGATTCTCTCCCGAATGGTAAAATACATGTTTGTGAATAACACTGTGCGGCATGCTCCTTATTGTTTGCAGAAGTCATTTGCTTTGTGCTTCTAGCATTTTTAATTTATTTTATGTCAAATTTGTGTTATATTATGCAGCATGACATTTATGTATTCACGTCACATTTATTTTATGTTAAATTTGTGTTGTACCATCCCGTTATGTGTTCACATCTCGTTTATTTTATATCAAATTTGTGCTATACTCTTCAGCATGAGATTTCACTTGTTCACATTTAATTATTTTATGTATTCAATATTTTTGACAGAGAATTCCATTTTAGTATTTTAAATTAAATACTTTTGTGATTTTTCCACATGTTTAATTTTATTGGTGACCAATTTTGCCAACCTTTCACGTTGCCACTATCACACTGAGTCTCAGTTTAATAATGCCAATGATATTAAATACATTAAGGATAGGCCGATTACAACATTTGCTTTGATTCCCAATTACAATGAATTCTAATTCTGATTATTACAATTTTGAGAATCACTCCCGAGATCAGACCAATCTCTGCAAAACACTTAGAAGTTATTTGAAATAACCTCTGCTAGTGATCATTTTTCTAGGAACAAGAATAATTATAGGAATCTTAGCATTTTTTTAAGAATATGGCTGAATTAAATTAATATATAAAGAATTAAGTATGATTTGTCGCTTACAAGCGAACGTATTTTTTTGCATGTGACAGTAAGTATTTCAAGAATATGTTTTTTTAATTTTCGTTGTATTAACTATCAATTTTCAATTTTACCCTAACAATAATAATTCACTTCTAAAGTGCACATGTCCAACTTCAAAATCAGCAAAACGTTTTCACTAACGTGGGTTTTTTTTTTATACGTAATAAGTTTGTATTTATCAATAACAATTATCAAAATGATAATTTAGATCAAATTCATGACAGCAACTTTGACAAGTTGTTTTACTTGCAATTTACCAAATTCTGGTATACTTGAGCCAAAAATATTGTCCATTTTAAAATGAAACCTGTCCTTATAATATCTGGCATGTGAATTTATGTATTAACATTTAATTTATTTTATAAAACTTTGTTGATCAAATTTTTCTAAAATTCTAATTTGAAATTTTTACATAATTTTTTTTATATCAGACATCAAAAAAACATCGCTTGAAACGTGAGAACATTGTAATTTTTTGATGCAGACATCATCTGTAGATATTTAAAAGCAATTAGTTTTAATGTAACAATTTAACATTGCAGAAAATAATTGTTCAATTGCAATTTTAAATTCAAACCTAGCTTTGACTAATATTTATAGATATGCATTATTGATTTGATTAAACACTTTCAGTTTCAACACAAGAAAGTTGGAAGAACTACCATATCAACGCTATCACCTTTGCAAAAACGATCTGGCATCGTTTGCAAATGAAAAATTCTTTACCGATGATAGTTGGATCTACGACAAGATCTCAGCCACGGGCTGCGGACAGCTCCTGGAGGATATCAGCTTCCTGGAAATGAAGGACGAAGACGAATCCACTCCTGAACATGTCAAATTATTGAGAGAGTTTCTGCAATTGAACTCCTACGCTCTTAATTATGATGCTAAGCAATTTTACACGCTGATGTATCTGTTTCTGGAAGAAAAAGCTAAAAATGGGGGAGTTCAAACTGAGATTTGTCAAAAGTGGCATGATAATGCAAAGCGTCCACCGATTCCTTCATTGATACCATTGAACTTCGTTAATTCTGTTCCCTCAGAGACTAAAGGCAAGAGGGACGTCTCGACTAGTGAAGTGTTTGACACAAAAATGTTTGATCTGGTTGTTCGTGTTGAGAAATGTGACGGTTTTGTTGCAAGCTTATCAACTGAAAGAGAGGAGATTTGCGTTTGGGATGTTGGAAGGTCAGTTGTGCATTGATATGTTTGTTAATTGTGATTGGTATATGAATATTCTCACCTCAAGAGTGATGGTCACATGCGCAACCGATGCGGAAGTAAGAGTCGGCGCCTAGGGGATATTGTTAAGTGTGTACATCTCAATGGGGTTGCGCTCACCTGTTATTTGATTGGTCAGTCTAATTCTATTGAGATATGGACGCTCAAACAGTTTTTCATCAAAATTCCTGCTCGTGAACTTTAATGTCTCAAATTCATGTATAGCAGTAGCATGCAGTTCATTTGTGACCTAAAACATCTTTTAAAGACACATTTTTTGTGGTAAAATTCTTTTTTCCTTCTCAGAAGGTTACACAATATACACATGATGATATTTTCTACACAATAAGCCATTTACGTAATCTATTTGACTAACTGGCTATCATGGACCACCAAAATCCATGTTCAAAGATTTCCGTTAATTTAATACGCTGATGATCTCATTCCTTCAGAGATTGCCATTTTCATTCAGCTCACAGATGGAATGGAGTGAAAACACTAATTATATAAAATAATCTTTCAAATACCCTCAACTGGTCAAATTTCTATTGGAGCTAAGATCTTAATCTGCTTAGTGGATAAAAGTGCTCGCTAAGATGTAGAACTTGCTGCGTGCCACTGATATACCTTGTCTTAATACATATTGCATATATGTTATAGTTTAATTATTAAATATTATGTTTTTTGCTTTCAGATGTAAAAAAGTACGCACTTTACAAGGAGTCACTCACCCTATCAACTTAGTGGCCATTGACCAGCATAGGTGCGTCGTCCTGTGTCGACGCGAACTACGAGTATACGATCTCAACCAAGTAAGAAACATAGCTCTAAAATTGTTTTCTTGTCATTTCGTAAATTAATTATATAATGAAAATGATCTGAATGATCAATTTAATACATTACATATATTTTTTATCTACAGAATGTAAGTGTTAGCAATTTTTAATTTTTACTAGTTTAATCGGAACTGCAAATTGTTTTTTTTTTTTTTTTAATGTGTGACGTGTTTGCCTGATTGATAATTGCAGCTCGGTCTTTCAGAGCTTGGGCGTACAACACAACTAACTAATGAAACTTACATTGTGTCTTAAATACAGTGATATTTGCAGCTTGTTCCCTTCCCTACTGTGAACATTATTAAAGATTCTCTAGTGTACAATAGATGGTCCTTTTTGACATGAATTCAACTTTGAAAACGTGAACTTAAAAGTTATAATTACAGATACGATCAATATATCCAATCTGTTGTTTTTTCAGGGTACCTTCATTACACCATTGAAGGGTGTAATGAACCAGAAAATGCCGTTCTACGGACTACACGATCCTTCACATCTTGTCTGCTTGTCTCGAAATAGAATGTACGTCAACCTCATGAACACAGATACTGGTGAGTCGCAGACATTGTGTACGAAATATAAATGTTTGGAATTGTTTGTCAGATTTGTCAATCATTTTGAGTTATAATAATTGACATTCTATCTTTCTTTGTGATTCAGGCGATTGTGTGACCACCTTCAAGGCGGGAGAAGATCGTTTCCTGAATTCACTGCTCGTATCTGGTGATGGCAGGTGAGATAAAGCTTCTCTGTCTTACATTTTGACCACCTCTCAAGGTATATTAAGAACAATTATAATTAGGATGGTTTAATTCTGAATCGATTTTGGTTTACATTTAGTAGAAAATTATACATTTTTGAAATTTATAATATCATTAAAGATCGCTTTGACTTTAATTTAAGGTATGTGAAAAAAATCATTTTTTAACCGTATCTTAATTGGCAATCAGAATTTTAATAATAAGTGATAAAAACCGCTATGCTTACTTTCTGTTGACAGAATATTGGTGTGCGGTGACGAGACCCAGAAGCCCTTCCCCCTGCTGGTGTGGAGTCTCAGCTCCCGCAAGCTCATGTATGATCTGCGCATTCCACACCATGACTTCATCACTTCCCTGGCTGCCATCACCCATGAAGGTGCGCTTACCACCTCGTGATGCTATTTACCTACCTGGTTAAAATTGTGACAATCACATTTACTATACTTATACAAATACTGTATTATGTCTAAGATCTCTGATAGATCAGAAATTTTAGTATACAAGAATCTGATCAATCAGATTAGAACAATAAAAATCAATTCTAATGATTTAATTTTTTTTTACTAGTATTGTGAACTGTTAATTTATTGTAAATGTCGCTACTGTCTAATCAACAAACAGATAAAAACACATCATTTTTTTTACAGGTTCATACGTGTGCGTAGTGGCTCTTGAGCTAGACGAGCCGGCTCCCAACTTCATCGTGGTCTACGACCTTCAATCCGGAACCTTGTTCAAGAAGTGGAAACCAGGGAGAGACACAGCCTCGCTGGCTATCAGCTCTGTGGATGGCTGCGTGGTGTCAGGCTTGGACGACGCGCGCATACTCGTGTGGGACCTGGTGACTGGCAATTGTCGATTCACTTTGTGGGGGCATACGGGGGCGGTGACGTGCTTGCGCCTCGCACCCGGAGGAGGACATCTGCTGTCCAGCGACTCGCGATGTCGAGATCGCTCGGTGCGGCTTTGGGATCTTCATACTGGTATGTCCAACATTTTTTTTTTCAAAATGACTACTTTTTTAAATACATTGTATATCATCAGTGAATTTTGATTTGATTTTGAAATAAACAATTTAAATTTTAATAAAACATGGTCATTAATAGATACCTTTCATCTCAGTGAATGGTTCATTTTAAATGTGATATTAAAATCTATCACTTCTTGGTCTCCAGGTACATTGATATCTGTCTACACCCCGCCGGAACGGGTGAGCTCGTGTGAGGTATTGGCAGGTGGCCGCTTCGTGGTACTAGCTCTGGAGAGCCACAAAGACCTTGTCACCCTTAAACTAGTCTCCGGGACCTCGGTGGAAATCAATGCCGAGGACGAGAGCCAACAAAAGTTTTATGGCGATCCCGAGAACGATGGGAAAGTATTCGACCTGAGGGACAAAGAGCTTGGGAACGGCTGCTGATTCAATAACAGGGAAACGGGATATGTCAATATATAAATCAAGTTTTGATGTCAAAGTTGTTGATTTCCAAAGGTCGACAATACAGGCTCGAGAATGAGAATTCAAGTTAGTGTGAATGGCGTGGAGGAGAAGCGTGAGTGATTTTTTGAAATAATTAAATGTTTGTGCTAATTATTCTTTTACTTTCATATGTGTTTTGAGCTTCAGTGAATATTTCTGAGCAAGTATTCTCTTATTTTCCATGTTTATATAAGCATTTATGTTTGACAATCGTAATAAGCAATGTCAGAGTACAGAGGAAGAACCGCACGTAATGAGTACAACGTTTGTTTGCATCGTAAATGTTCTATTGGTATTTTTAATGTATTTAATAAAGAAGACGTAATTAAGAAGACACGGAGAGAACACTCCGTGTTCTACGAGGAAACTCGAGTCGCGATGCATTCTCGGAAGCTTTGAACTCACTTCTTGGAAGGAGAATGCGGAATTGTACCTCATTGTGCACAAAAATAATTATTACTTATATATCTTAAATGTATGAATATGTGTATAAGTATATATCTTTTTCCTTTGTATTTTGCAGTAAGTCTGTAATTTTTTTAAAAATTAACAGTGCATCTATTAAAGTTAACTGCATTGAGGGATGAATCTTCCAAAGTTTGAGATTTTTTAATTGAAATAACTTGCATTTCTCTACAAGTGTGGCAATTGACTTGGTGAATTTATTGTTATTGTGAGAAAAACACTTTTTTGATTGGCCATCCCTTATTTATCTAAAACATGTTTCGGTCTCCCTTAGAGCATCCTTGTTCAAAAGTACAAACTACACTATTTGCCATAGGCTCGAGGTCTCAGCATGTATCAAGTAAACAAGTGAAGTGAATCAATAGAGTGTCAGTCTTGTAATAACTTGCATTTCAATTGAAATTATTTTCGTGAGATATTCTTAAGGTTTGGGTATCGTGTAAAGCGGACCTCCGTAGATAACGGAGAGAGCGCGCACCGTGAGTATTGATTAACTTAGAATAATGAAAAAATTACAGAGAACCTATAGTCTTGCTATTTTTCATACTCTTCAAGATGTTCATAAGTCGTATCACTACATGGATGCATTTATTTACAAATATTATAGGAGCAGGTCTGTTTAGCACGGCAGCGGAGAGCAAAACCACACTGCAAAGTTTTGTGCCCGAATACTAAATACAGTTGATTCTACTTGTGTACACAATCGTCATCTTCCAAAAAATTCTGTGCCTGTCCCCCAAGAAAGTGCGTCAGCCCTCCCTGCTCAAATCTTCTGGATTATCTCACCCAAAGCACGGCACTCCTCGAGGTCCCTGCTCAGCACCCTCTTTCGCCCACATTGCTGACTCCACTCATCTCGAGGAACTGGTCTCTGAATCTCGCGATAGGCCTGACTCCGGTCTAAGATTTCCAAAGCAGCTGAGCTCTCAATCTCTCTCTCTCCATTAATAATGAAGATTAGCTAAATGAATATTGACTTGAAATGCTGACAAGTAAGTACGTTGGGAGAGCAGTTGGTTTTGTTTGTTCGCTGCGGGCGCACCAAACAGTTATTTTTCCTGATTGTATTTTTAATGTTAGTTTACAAAGTAACATAACGACCAATGACATGTAACATAAACCTCTTCTTACTTGTACATTTGTCCTAGAGATGCTAAGGACCAAGCTCTCAATAAATAAACTCTATTTATATTACGACTGCTGATCTATCGGGAGCGAGCTTCCAGAAACTTTATTTTTATTTACCGAATCATTTCAGTAACAATTGTTATTAATTATTTAGTATTTACGCATTTCTAACCAAAACGGGCTCTTCTAATAACAATATGTTTGTAGGTAAGCGATTCACAAAAGAAATGGTGATCCTTTTAAAGATTTTTCTCACTGTTGTGTGTCAATCATTTACCTACTATTTTTTGCTGTTGCATTTTTAACGTATCTTACAATACTGATTACTAGTTACGTATGGTCTATCAGAAAACACCTATTGAACAACCAAAGAATTGAAACTCAGTGTATAAATATAAAATTCACAACTGCAAAATAACTGAAAATATAAAACATGTTTAAATTAACATTTAATAAATCAACTCATTTTCTGCCTGTTTGGACTGCAAGCTACTTTTGATGACAACACAAACCGAATGTGCGGGGAATGTGCTCTAAAAAAATAATATTCTTATCAAACAAATCAGATTTGTTTTCTAAATCAGATTCTTATTTTATAGTTACATAGCTTCCCAGTTGTAGCCGTAAAAATACAGTTCATGACATTATTAAAGTGCAGTGATAATTGAAATGAATAATTGAATATTTTATATTTTTGGCAGAAAGTATTTAGTAGAAATAACATTACAATATTTTTAAATAATAAATAAAAGTTACAAAGAGATACTTTTATAAATCAAAGTATTGTTTATGCCAAAATTATGATTTGGACAGTGATTATGTTGCAATTAAATGTTCATCAATCTACTAGTAAAATGGAAAAACATTTTATGCAATATGTGTGACACGTGAAACAGCTCAGTAAACATTGTTCAATTTAATCAACTATATTGGAACTTAGGGTATTAATTTCTTATTTATTATTTAAAATGGAATAATTAAATTACGACAAAAATTTGACAATTAACTGATCTGACATTGATTTCAATGTGTCCAAACAATTGAATGATTCTTGACTTCCATTTGCATTAAAATTATATCCTCAACAGCCGCTGGCTTGTGAAGTGGCATGACAATTATTTTAAATACTTTAAGCGTTATTTTGTAAGTAAAGTTTTCAGTTCACCCATCTACTTCAAGTCAACATTTACTTTTACAATTCAAACACTTTAACCAAAAAAAATATTGACAAGTCTTAACTCTCAAGGTAAATTATATTCATAAAGCTAAAAGGCAATTTTTTATGTACGACCGTGAGCCATTCAACTTTAAATAATCTTTGAAAGAGGAGTATCTAACCACACACTACTCTGTAACTGTACCAGGTCGCAAGGAAACCGATTCAGCTTGTTATACCTCCAGTGACATTATTTGCCTTGTTTACAAAAATCCTGCACCTGAGAGTGTTTATTTTTATATTATTCTTCCCTTTGGGCTTGGAGATAATTTATAGTTTTAACGGCTGAAATTTTTTTAAAAACTTGTTACTCCATCCGGACTTGAACTTTGCCAACGAAAGGGTACCGCCCTTTCGTCAGTAAGCGAGCGTGCTTTATTTTTGTCAAAAATGCTTCATTAAGCAACATTTTGTGGAAAACACGGCATATCATTATGTATGAATAAAATATTCTGCTTAATACCAACTCCAAATTAAATTCTGCAACACATTCTGTCATACTAATTATTGTTACGCATAGTTTAGTTACAATCAACGTATCCAATTTACTAGTCTAATAGGTCAGATATTCGCACATTAAAATTTACAACCCTTCAGAATCATCAGTGAAAAATCTTGAGAGCTATATGGTTAATAAACCACTTTTTTAAAGAATTATTTAGACGGCACTTAACAAATTTAAGAGCATAAAATAGACTAACAGACAAACAGAAGACTGCCTCTCATACGGTGACGTGCATTGAAGGCAAGCAATGCATATAAGGATGGACGATAATGTCGGTTATTTCTGGTATCGATGGGCATGACCCTGTTTCTTGTTTAGAGCACAAGACAGGGTCCTTAACTTTTATTATCAAAATCAAACCATACACATATTTGGATGTGGGTACATTGCTTGCTCTCGCTGCGTGCCACTGTTGTCATACCACAGAGTTACTATACACAATCAACCTATGTTCAAGGCATAGAGCCAATTTAACTAATCATTTCCTGTTGGCGAATAAATTTACTTTTATTGTATATCGGAATAGCTCTAAATTAAAGTTAAGAGCAGAAACATTCGATAATACTTTGCTCAGCCAAGTTGTATTCATACTTACTAATTTATTGATTCTCATGAACGGTTTCTTAGTTAATCATTAGTTTTGTACTATTCTAAGCGCAGCCCGTAACAGCGCCTGTAGAATTTTATAAAATTGCACATTTTACTAATGTGTTATCATAAAGTGTTTCATCTGGTATCCCAAAACTAATTATTTACAATTCCAAAAACTGCAAAATTCAAATCTCTACGATGAGATGTCACGTGTCACACGAGGCGTGTTGTGCGCCACATTTGTCATAAATGCTCACTTATCGTAGATTCAAATTTTACGTATTTGATCGTTTCGTCATGCGCATGGAGTATACATGCCCTTTTTCTTCTTGTGGTGAGTTCACCACACTGTGGAGATTTCCCATCCAATAAGCAAATACGGTGTCCTAAAGTGGGAGAAGCTGACTCTTACCCCTCTGTATTGCTCACCAGTGTTGGAAGACAAAGTTTAAGAGTTCAACTTGTATGAAAATCTATTCAAACTGAAAACCGGGGCTAAAAATGTCAAGTCGTGTCCTTGTTTTCTCCTGATACTGAATTATACATTCTTTTGGGGATGGCTCAGTATCGAAGCAGCGATTTCTGAAACAAGGAAGAAAAAATAACAAGAACTATCATTTATTTACAAAGGCCCCCCACAGTCTGACATTACTTATAATATATTCCACAAATATCTGTTTTAAAAATATTAAGAATCTGAAAGAGAACTTTACAATGTATTGATGGCAAAGTCAGCAATTAGAAGAAATCGAGTTTATTTAGAAGCTGGAGGGCTTGGGAGATGAGAGGTTGAAGCAATCTCTAAACAGGCCAGAATCGCACTACACATAGCCCTGAATAGACAGCTGGTAAAAAGTAAAATAACTTATTTACTCAGAAAAAGCCAATTTGGTTGAATAAAGAAAGTAAAGAAGAAGAGGGAGCGTGTGTGTGCCAGTGCGTCCTATTGTGTAACTAGAGTTTAGTTGAATGAGGTTATTGTTTACCATAAGACATTACTGTTAAGTGAGAGCAGCTGCAAGCAGCCTATTTTTTAAATTATTTCTTAGCCATATCTTATCACATTGCTGGTCAATAATGATAAATAGTTATTCTCAAATGAGTGCGTAATCAAGAACTTAGGTTTAACCAAAAACTCTACCTACTAAGGTGAAAATTCAAAACAGTTTCTCCCTGTGATTGTGAAACGTAGATATATAAAAGCATAGGTGGGCCCTATTATAAAAAAAAAAAATTACAAAACATTGTTTTACATTGTGAACATTCTCAAGCAGTGAACTTGTTTCATCTTACTGATAGAATTCAAACGTAGTTTCATTAAGCTTGACTTCGATGGTTTGATTCACATAAATATACTGTGAGTAATTTCTATTTGTATGATTTTTTGAGTGCGCATTCTAACTATAACATAAGAGAACTATTGTTTATCAATGTTTTTTAAAGTGAAATTGCTAATATGAAATAGAGCCAACCTCAACTCTTTCTGGTCTTCAACACGAACAAATTTAACCAATCAAACAATAGCATGTTAAATTACTACAATATTTGCTTAGTTTTTAAATGTTTTTTGGTAAGACAGTTTGAATGAAAGACAGTTTGACTAATGTTTGTCTAATGAGAGGTGATAAAATTGAATGTGAGTCAAAAAATTATATTTTTAAAAATTACCGTGAATTTTAACATTAAATGCAAAATATATATGTATTATAGTTTATTAAGTACACCAAGTTGTCAATCATAAATATTTATTTAATTTTATAAATAACATCTCCAATATCTGTCACTGGAATCTTCCATAATCATGTGCTAGTCACACTTGCCACGCCCGTACCCGAGGGGCGCGCCTATGCCGTTGTATATAAGTTGAAATGTTATCAGTATGGCACAAAGTAATATTAATGTATATATAAATGTATGTATCTCTACTTAACTGTCATCTAATAGTCTTATATATATATGACCACTAAATTTTGTATTATTTTCTTTACCCTATACCTCGTGTAGTGTTTCAAAATTAAACTTTTATAAAATAATATTTTGAAGACTTTTAAACAGCGGGTGCCACGTGAACTGTACTCAGTGTTATTATATTTCTGCTGGAAGTATTCTTACTTTGATTTGGACACGCCTCTTTGGTATCCTATCTCGTTCCTTAAATTTCAAAAACACTTCCTTAAGTTATGTTACGAAGCAGAATTGTTGCATCAAAGCATATAATTAGTAGTTGAATGGATCCTGCATGCAGCATGCGGGGCGCCGCTGCACACTCGCTGAGCACGCGTGAGAGCGACGCGAAGGGAGAGGGCTCATGTTGGCTCAGCGAATGTTTGTGATTCTCTCGTGCCCAGTGGACTTCATTGTCTTTGCGGAAACTGATCTATTATCTGTGCTCAAAACAACTGTCAAATATATCAGAATGTAACATTGTGGATGCCAAAGCTTCAAATAAATATTACTTTTTAAACACAAGAATTTATTTATTTACATCTTTACCATTTTTAAAACACGTGGAATTTGATCAAGTATAAATTGTCAATTTGAAACTATCATTTTTCTAAACTCAATTGCTTAGATTTTTTTTATGCTTTTTAGGTTGTGTCGATTTCTGTTCACAAAAATGTGCAAACCTTACAATTTATATTAGAAAATTGAAAATAATGGCGGTTATTCCTTTCAATAATTTATTTCAAAAACACCCATCGACACTGGCTTTAGGATAATTTATGCAAATGATTATCCGACGCTAATGTAAGGAATCCTTGCTTATGTTAGAAATGCCCTAAAACAGAGACTCGCAGAGTTTATAACCATAGAAAGATCATTCTCGTGAGTAGGGATGATGAGTGTTTTTGAAATAAATGATTTTTGTTCTTGCAACTACAGAAATTGTTGTCATATGATTAATAATTCAAAAACTATTTTCTGTATGTGTGTAGATTATCTTGAATTGCCTGTTAATTTGAAGATATTCCTCCAACTTGTATAATCATAGAAGGTTGCTCATATTATTGGAAAATAAAAATAAACTGTAATATTTATCTAATAAAACCCATTGCATTATCAATGATTATTGCTCAGTTCTCTTTTTTAAACATTTAGAGATTCTTGAATCCTTATTGAACGTTTACAAATGTACAAAGAAATAATGTAAAATTATAAATGTTTTGTAACACTTATTTTGAGAATTGTAATTGAAATTGTAGCACCAAATCTAAGAATCGAATTCAGAATCCTCAAAATTTTTGCATCCCCTATTAAAGTTTTACACTCCGAATCCAAATTTAAAGGATGTGTTTTTCAAGCCCCGGAAAATCATTTATGTGGACACCATGCCGAACCCAGACCACTTCTGACTTCAGACATTCTGCCCAGACATCTCCGCCTATCCGATTTCCACAAAAAAGGTTCTTATTATTAAACCAACAGTCCCCTGTGAATCAAACATCTTAACTAAGGATAGAATCCGGTGAAACATTTCATCACAAGGACTTTCTGCAGAGTCCTTCTTTTAAGGAGACTGGTCGTGAGATAATTTAAAGATCGTAAAACAAACGTAATCGAACATTTCAAACATGAATTGCATGCCTCTAGACTCAACTCCTCTCTCTTCGTTGGTCCCCGTGGTCACATTGGGCATATTCAGAGGGTCAGAGATTTCCACATTTCCACTAACCTTACCTTTTAATCTCCCAATTTAATAACATATGAATATCTGTAACCTTTTATGATAGCAGCAGTTTTGATTGAATCCTTTTGATTTCCTTATAGCATTGTCTATTATTGTTGTAAAAATATAAAATAATAAATGTTATTTGGTATTCTGACGGCAATACGTTTAAAGGTTTAGTGAGGTGCGTAGTGTTTCTTTTAACATAATTATAGAATTAATTACATATTTGACAGATTGTACTACTAAGTGAGTGTGAAACAGGTAATTTTTGTGCTGCCTGTATTACTACAGCAACTATTCCATTTGTTCGCAGGCCAACAATACAGCGCGAGGTGCATTGAATGGTGGATTTATTTGTTTTGAATAAATTGAAATGTGTCAAATAATTTGTATTATTAACAATTAATTACCAGATAACCCTATCATATTTATTATTACCATAGGTAACAAACATTGAACTGAACTCCCGTCCCTCAAGAATATAACTGTCCTCCATAGTTCATATAATTCATAGTTGTCTCGTGGTCGCTCTCCTTAGTGCAGTTGTGTGCGGCTTTTACCTATTTTATAAAAACACAAACTAATGCATTCACTAATACAGCGCAAAATTCTCAGAAGATGATCAATATTGAGTTTTTAATAATGCATTGTTCAGAAAAAAAACTTCTCAAACAAAATCAACTTTATATTATAAAGTTCCTAGTTTTATTCTTATTTCTCAAGATAAATTACTGGTTTCATTGAAATATTTTTTATACAGCATGTTTTAAAATGATGCATGATTGGACTGATTTTTATTTCAAATTTTAATATATATTTTTTTGTTATTGTTACAATAACAAAAGTTTAACATTTTTTTAATTTAATAATCTCTAATACAGCTGCCAAAACATCACATAATCAAAGCTTGACACAGCCTTCATCCACATCTCATCATTCAGTAAGGTACAAGTTTATGTATTGTTAGCATATTTATTATTACCCAGAGACTACCGAGACAATTAGCTCGTTCATTCCGATACATACTTTTAATTAATAAATCCATTATAACATGGAATTTACCTCAAAAACTTTTGGAAACTTCACGTGAAAAATACATTCTGGCAAAGTCAAAACTAAATTGTAAAAGTATTAGTTAATGATGAAGTGTGAGTGAAATTGCTCGTTCAATGTTAAAAACACCTAAGTTGAAAAATTTATTTATCCAACAAACCAAATACTGTGATCAAAATTAATATCAAACTTTAAAAAATATTAAATTAATAACGTTTACAATTTTCTAACCAATCACACATGATTAATTAATGTTTTAAGCTAAATTTTTGACGTATTTAATATCCTAATGTAAAATTTTATTAGCCAAGATTAAAATCATCCCATAAATAGCATTTCTTTGCAATACAAGATATGTTTATAAATTGAATTAGAATCAAATGAGTTTACTTATTTTCAGGCAGCGCACTGATCAACGTTGGCATACAATTTCAACACCAAATCAAAAATGCCTTCTCTTGCATTTACTAAGCTTAAACGCTGTAAAGATATTATTTTGCAAAAACTTCAATTAAATGAAAACGAAAAAGTCCTGGAAGTGGATGAAAGTTTTAACTATTGCGCATGGCTGATGTTTTCTTTAAGGTCTATTTCAATGTTGCCAATTTTTGCAGACTGTGAAGGAAAAAACTATTTGCATGTGTTAAATTGGTGTTACATGATTCTCGTCAACTCCATAATTTTCTACACATGTCTTGGCTCATATATATTTATTGTTGTCAACTTCGAGGGATACACTTTTACGATGATATTCAACATGATTGCCAACCTCCTATATTTAATGTCTTTTTCATTTCTACTGTATTTTTGGGTAAGTGATTGAATGCCCCGATACCAAGCTCTGAAGTTCTGGTTTAGTTTAATAACGATAAGCGATCTATAACGATAAGTACAGATTTTGCCACCATTTTGCCACGGTCCCCGATTTGCCACCATATTTATATTCAGGGGTCGGCTTGCATTTTTGTGAAATTTTATACTTATTATAATTGTTAATTACAACATTATTTAATTGTTTATTTTTACATGAATATAATTTAGACAAAAATATTTTTAAAATGCCACTCCAAAATATGTGCTGCCCAAAGCAGACCGGACAGCTTCTATTGCCTTCATCTAGGTACGCCACTTGCATAGCGACCACAAAATCCCTGGTTTTGAGTCCGGGTAAAGTGATGAGTTCTACGTATTTTTTTCAGTTCAATGACCTGTAGAGAAATTCTCTAATGGAGGCTTTTTATGATTTCCCTGTGTATATCAAAGCCTATTTTAATCTTTTGTTTTTTGATGCGTTTCCTAGAAGGTAAAGTTCTTCTATCAATAACTTGGTTACACAGCTCAACGGGAAGGAAAGTAGGAATGAGTTAAAAGTGCTTATCTTTATAGCACTGTCTCTCTAACACTAATTAACTTTAGGTGTACCGTAAAGAACTGCTGCGTCTGTTCCGCTTAATCAATCACACCTTCAAGTACCGGTCTGCTCCGGGCATCACGAGGCTGGATATGCACGTCTGCCATCGGCGCAGCCGCTTATGGGGCGCCGGATTCGTCATTATGTCCATTGTGACGACCTTACACTGGACCATCAAACCACCTATTACACCAGGTAACCGTGTATTATTTAGAATAGTTTGTCATTTGTAAGCAATTGGTCACCTGATGTTACATGAATGTGCTCCGATCAACTCCATCTGACCACTGCTATCTAGTTCACTGAAATAATTATAAAAATGGGACATGTATCCTCTGGGATCACAGTATGTGCACCGCTCGACAAATCTGCCTTAGTGGCCTCAGATGGAAAGATTGTTGTCACGACAAAGCCGTTTGAAAGGATTAATAACCGCAAGATCCCCTATTAGAACTCTCGTGAATTTTGTGCTAGAGCTCACTTATGACATCTTCCAATCCATTGTGGATAAAATATTCATAAATCATTGCTGGATAATTTTTTAAAAATCTTCAGACAAAACGAAAAATTTGCCTTTTCAGTCTTGTAACAATCAGTATTGTATAAAAGAATTATTGTGATCTGGGTTTTTTATCCATAACGATTTATAGAGTTTTTCCAAATTTATTGAATTTAATTGATTCGCACATGAAAAAGATATAGACGATATATAATATACTATATTTAATTTTATATCATTTCCAGATGACGACTCTCGTGTGCTACCGATAAACATGTGGTATCCAATAGACGTGCAGCAATCTCCATATTATGAATTGGCCTACCTCATTCAAGCCTTCGCCCAATACATTCTTGCCTTGACCTTCGCCAATTACGGTAACTTGTCATTATTCTCCATGCAGCATCAGAGTGAAACAAAACTGATTTCTTGGAGTCATGGAGCGCCACGTTACGCCTGGACTTTTTTGTCTACTCACTTCCTCTGGACAATGTCAACATAATCTAACAAAGCAAAACATATTCCTAGCCAATCTAAAAAAACACCTTGATTTTGTATATTTTTATTTGATAAACACCGATATTGAAAAAAATATTGGTAATATAGTAAAGAGATAATCTCAACTTGCCCTGGTTTGGTGGGTTGATTAATTGCACGAGAAAAATTTTAATTATTAGATCAAAACTATTTTAGATTAACTATCTCCCGACAAAGTATTGTTACCATGTTTGCAACATTTTAAATGTTTTTTGGTTGGGTCCAAAGCATGTCATGCAGAAATTTTTTTACAGCAAAAGTTTTCATTTCTTCTGCAAATACAGGTTAACGTTGTTTTACCAGATAATATACTTAAAATTGGAAAAGGTAATCGATGAGTTCTGAATGACTTTATAGATATATATATATAACACGAGACTATTGTCATTTTTTTAGTCAGACATTGAGAATGCATTTGCCTTGTATAAAACAATATTACAGTTGCCAAATTCAATTTAAGCTTTACCCCAAAACATATTGTAAGCTTTAAATTAAAATAACAAATTTATTTTAAGACATATTCATGATGACTCTGGGCATTTTGATTTGCGGCCAGTTTGATATTGTTTGCTGCAGTCTTCGAAATATCCGTTTCACTGCTCTTCTTGAAGCTGGTCATCCTGTTGAAGATCTTCTTCGACTTTCAGGGTGAATAAAACTTAATATATATTTTCAGGAAAAGTGCAAAAACTTTTTTGAATATTGTAACTGTGCTATTCTGTTTTTTTTTCTTCCATTTGTCTTGGAATATTTAAGAGGTAGGAAGACTACCAATGGAAAGTATTCAGAGGCCTCCGTGTCTGGGTCCGGTATTGTATGACCCCGTCGTTTGCCTTATTGTACACCAGAAAACCTACACCAAAGAATACTCATTTCTTTTGAGCTTAGAAATTTTGTCATATTCGCTATATTGAAAATCTTATTGCACTGTACCATTTGAGTGAAGGAGGTTTGATATATATATATATAAAACATTTATTTATTTCGAAAAGTGTTTTTCTCATAACAATAAAAATAAAATCATCACGGTCATGGAAAATTTTGTCATTAAATTACATGTTACATGATTGCTTCTTATTTATAACACTATTATTATTATTTTTTTGTTTATTTATTCTAATGCATGTACTGCATGGCCACGTGCATTGAATGCCACTGAGCTATCTTAATATTTTTTATGACTATTCTTCAGGTACGATGCAGAGGGAGGTAATCGCTGCACTTTGGTTGAAGATGAGCAAAACCAATATTTCTACAGAGAAGCTGTTATCATGGACGAACAACTTGCTCTCCAATATGATCTAGGATTTATAAAGCAAGAGAAAACACAACAAAATGCTCAACACTCTAATAGTCTAGGTAGATATGTGTATTGCTAGAATATACTCTGGAGTCTTTAATTATAAATGACTTATAAAATCATCCTTAAATATTATTTTTTGTTATTTTAAATAATGTGTAATCTTTGGGAGAACTTTTCCCTGCTTTATTTTTGCCAGAACATAATGACTTTTGTGCATAGCTTTAGGGCAATATTCACAAAACCTATTTTAAAATGTGTTACAAAAAGGTATCATCAAAAACAAATAATTACATTCAATATTATTGACAGAAAGTACTCGGTGGAATTCTCTTATTTAAATCAAATCCCTCTTTTTCTCGAAAAGTTTAAATAAAATTAAAGTTAAAATTTTCTTTTGCTATTTCCCGAGAAAATAGAGATGGCCATTCACAATGCAAACAAACTTGCAACGAAGCGAAGTACAACTAGTACACTAAATTTATAGTTCCACGTGGCGATTACGAAGAGGAGACTGTGGCGGCAATCAAGGCTTGCCTGAAGCATCATCAGGACTTAGTGAAGCTGGTCAAGTGCCTGCAAGCCTTCAACAGCCGCATCTGTTTTCTGAAGATGCTGGAGCTCACCACTGTCAGCTGCATTTTGATATACACTCTTAATGTGGTGAGAATATTTCTTATTTACTGATAGATCTATAACAACTGAAGCTTGGATACCCGAGCATCGAGGACCTTATTGGAGAAAAACATAGAAATTGAATTCAATTTTAATTTTAAATAATTACTTAAATTATAGATTTAGATATAATAGCTTCACTACCCAACAGAAATAGAAATTTTAAAATATGGATTAATTTAATAAACTAATTGCAATTACAATTTGTCAATGATAATAACGTTTTATGCAATACATGCGATGTATTTGGCTGCTTGGTATCAGGTTTGATAGCTGCTTGATATAATCAGTCTTCCTGAACTTGGGATTTAATCTCGTTATTATTATATTTAAACATTTGGCACAATTTTTTTTCTTTCAGGAAATCCGATTGCCTGCAGTTGAATATACCCTAATGACTTTATGGGACATATTTATAATCTGTTTCTTTGGGAATGAGATTACTTTAAGGGTATCTATCTTAAATCAATACACACATTCTTGATTAAGTTTATAATACATCAAACATAAGAAAACTATACAATATATGTGAACTAAGTTATACTTATTTTAACATGTTTATGGCATTGTAAATACCACATCCCACTGACAATATGATCTCTCAAACATTTTACAATATATAGAATTACTGTTCTGCTAAAGATAGAATATAGATAGATAAATAGGGTAGCACTTGACATTGGCATAACATAGCGCTTGATGGTTTTGAGAGCGAGGCTGTGGCTGGAGCAGCGCTGGGATGGCAATGGTACACACTGAGACCGCGTGTGCGCCGCCTGCTGCTGCTTCTAATAGCCCGCGCCCAGGAACCTGTGCTCCTCACGGGAGGCTACTTTTATACATTGAACCTTGAAAACTTCATTGCAGTAAGTAAATGCTACCTTCTCTTATAGGCTACTAAATGTTCACACATTTAATCACTTAACCTTTTAGTAAGGTTCTATTGCCGCCTTGTTATTCAGTTAGCCACTGAAACATATTAACTGCTGACCGTGGAATCTAGGGCTTGAATAAAGATTGAAGAAATAAGTTTTTCCAGTTCTGTTTAAATAGTAAATAGTCTCTATATTTATAGGAAGTGATTTCCTTCTACCCAACAATCTTAGCCTTTGAACTGCTTGCCTCCTTGCTTCTTCCCTTGCGACCTACTTCTCTTAAATACTAGTGCAGTTATTTACCTCAGTTAAGATTATTCCTTCACCGTAAAAGCATTGCTTTAACAATTTTTGATTAAACCCATTCACTGTTGATATACCTTTTTTTGAAATATAAAATAATTGGATTGTTTGTTTCAGGTTCTAAAAGCATCGTTTTCTTATGTGGCAGTTTTAAAAGCTGTAAATGAAGATGAAGAATGAAAATAGAAAGCTTGATGCGAGGAATATTATTATGATCTAATACATACCTACTAAGCACACAAAATTCTATTGTCATAGTGAGTAAACAAATTCTCGAGTTGCTGAGCGTTCTCAGGTTCGACTCGTGAAACACTGAATTTTTCAACTCTAAAAATACAATTTATCACTAAGAATTGCCAGCTATGCTTTGAATTTTTACATTAATGATATTTATTGTAAGATTTTTAATTATTCTGTGTTTTGAAACTAGATGCAACAAACTATTTTTGAATATTTGATCTAATAGAGAAATAGAGCTTTACCTTGAGTGGGTTTGCTTTTCTTTTTTTCGAGCTTCTGCCATCATCCTGTGTCTGATGCCCCTGCCTTCCTACGTGACTTATCCAGACCATAGCAGTTCCCATACAATCAACCCACGTGAGATTCTTTAGACCCTTCATCTGATGCGAATCCCCCACTCTGGTTAATCTACTAATTTTCATTAATTCAACATATAGGTTGTACATCTTCTACATAATTTAAAATAATATTTTTTTATATCATAAATTTGAAATTGACTTCTAAAATATGGCAAATGCTTTGCATTAGATGCTGGCTACGCTACCCACTAACTCACGAGAGTATAAACACAATTATCACTTACCAAACCAGAATTGCTGTAGAACTCTATTGGTCAATCAAAGAGTTTTAATTATATTGAATACCATGAAAATATTACTAGTGTAAAATTGAAAATTTGACTATCTTAATATATTTTTATTTTAACACATGTTATGTCAATACAAATTGTTCAATATCAAATTTAAACAAACATGATCCCAATAGCATCAGCTTGGGATTCAACCTTCAGGATACCGAGAATCTATCGATCAAGAGTCAAAGTTAGAGTCAAACAAGTCAAACTATTTGTAAAACATTTGCAGTTAAAATTATGAAAAGTAAGTCATTGAATATAAAATAATAATTGAGTTTCCAACAAAAACTTTTAAGTGGTTCTTTAAAAATTAATTATTCATAGAAATCGAAATTGTAGTTGACTTCTTTTACTTTTACCCTATACTTTTATTAATCCATATTTAGTAATCAAAAAGTCTTTCTTTTTGTATGTATTAATAAACAATGTTAAATGCTAGGCTAACCGACAATACTTTATTCTTTATTTTTAGTTCTATAAAAAATGCGCAAACAAAATATAAATTTTATGTAATTTATTGAATCGCTTTCAATGTAAAAAGAAAAACAATTCTTTATTAATATAATTTCAGGTAATAGAAGAGTTTTCAGTGCTTTATCGTCCATAAAAGTGCAAAAACAAACAAACAGAAAACAGTGTTAGAAAAAAGCAGAAAAATTAAGATAAAAACTAGTAGTTAATAAAAAAAAGTAAATTTTTATACCTACTTTGTATCTTTGTTGGTAGTAAACAAAATACCGGCCTTTAGCACAATTGAAAAATACTCGTCATTTTTGAGTGGAGGGTTTGGTAAATTTTTTTTTTTTATGTATTGCATTTGTTTATTTCCATCGATACATCGCTTTTTACTCAATAAAACTGTTTAAATAAAATACGATTTTTAATTGCGCTTTCCAGTTTGTTTATGAGTGCAGACTCACGAACTCGGCGGCCAGTAGAAGATTTTAATTTTAGGAAAGTTGCTTTAGCTTCGGCCATCACCTCCGTTGTCCATCACGAAAGCTTAAATCGCTTCTAGTTAGCGATAAAATTAAAATAAAATCCACTAAATTGTATTTTTGTTTCGACAGTATTACTCGATGCTTCGGACATATTTAATAAATTCAGTAATATATATATTTTTTACTAATTCTCAGGCGAATACCGTTTATTTTTCATAAAAATAATTTGATTGTACAGCCATAAACGCTCACATGTCCACTGCGGCTTTCGCGAGCAAGGCAGAGGGAACTGTCGCGAACACCCGGTCGGCCATCTCTAGAACATTTGCAAATTTTGAAGGTACGTGAAAACTATGTTTTATTAAGTGATGGCGTGTTATTTCGATACATATCTTCCTAGTTGCAACAAAAATTTGCAAATTTATATCGTTTTCAAGGTTTTATTCTTTGGTATTTTTAATTTATTATCTTTTCAATTGTCCGCTTTGACGTTACGATCCATGTTAGATAACACGGCTTAGGTCAGGTTTTCTATAATAATATTCATATTTGTTTATCCTTTTTCAGAGAAATATTAGAAATCAGTTATGTACAATTTATTCTCTAAGTGATTAATCAATATTTGCGATTCTTTCAATGTTTATATTTTCTATCAGGATATGTTACATAATATATCCGATGTAGTTTGTCCAGTCTTCTCCCATATTTTTACAACTTTCCCTGAATTTATTTTCTTGCTCGGGAAATCTTTTTAAATTCTGAATATGAATGAATGAATTAAATTCTCATGTTGCCAATTCTTATAAATCCCTTTACATCGCTAGAATATGTCACCTTTTATCTGCGTATAAATCCGATATTATCAATAATTCTTATAAATATAATTTTTTTTTCTTCTTATGTAGCTAATTTTATTTTTAAGCAACGGAGAGACAATCGATAATCGATCAATCAAAAAAATCAATTACAAATGCAACTGTCTAAAATAATTCTACTTATTTTTTTATATTTTCACATTTATTTATCCTAAAAAAATACTATGAAAATAAAAAAACCCTTTAGTTTGTATTCAGGTATTTTCCAAGACTCCTGCTTATTTAACAACCTCTATATTTGTTTTTAATTTATCTGGAACCAGAAACATTCTAACATTTCAGCCAGGATTCTGGTAGTCTGCCTTTGTTGAAGACAAATCATTAGGGAAAGAGAGTTAATGAGGAACCCTTGTTGCCTTTTATTCTTTCATTATAATGCGGTTATATATTCCTCACTCAGATTATGTGAGCTTGGATGTCTCCCACTCAAATAATAAACATCAAAAATATTTAAAAAAAACAATATTTAATTTTAGCCAAAACCATACATTTTTCATCATTTAATGTCATCGTGGCCATGTTTATATTTAAATTTTACCAGTGTTCGGTACCTTGTATTATTTCTCAAGAGATAAAAAAAGCATATATCTTTTGAGTGCATTTTTTTTGTTTTCGAGATTGTTAATCATAATTTATCTTCCAGCACCAGAATGGCTGGTCGCATCCTAACGAAAAGTTTCCTGGACATGGTGCGGGTGCCGGCTAACATGCCGAGCATGGCTGCTTATAGCAGCGTTGCCGGACCCTCAGTTCACTCCCGCATCGGTAACCGTGAAATAGTGGGTTACGGAATGAACGGCCAGCCCGGCTATGTGGATCGCCACGATTTCCCCATGCCCGCCATCCGCTTCCGTGAGAACACGCCCGATGTCCTGGTATGTGTGACTCAAGCTTGCTTTATGCTTATTGTGATTGTTGATTATTTAATAGGTCTGAATTTGACAGCACTAAATAAGTTATTGTTTTTCACAATATAGCACATACTACTAAGGATGTATATTAAATATTAAAAAAAGAAACCATCACGCTCCCCAGTTAAGATATTAAAGGTTACATAATTTTTCAGGAGACTTTTACAGTGGGTGTGGCTTATCAGTTTTAAGGGCTGTCAGATTAGATATAATTATTTAATTGTATTCCAAAGTCAGAGATATCTAACTCAGATAATCTGAAAATGAGGGCCTACAAAGGAAAAGGCAATCAATTTACACTTCAACTGACAATTTAAAAAAAAAACACTAGCATTTGCCTTCTGTGCCTGGAAATCATTGTGGGGGCTTTTTTTTTTAGTTAGTTGCCATAATGTGTTGCTATTCATGGTTTTGCATGGTAGCAGTGTGAATAACCTAACTTAATCTGCTTTACATTCATCTTCAGGCTCTGCGTCAGAAGGAGTGCGGTGACTGGCGGTGCTTGTCTGTTGAGGAGAAGAAAGCGCTTTATCGTGCCTCCTTCTGCCAGACTTTTTCCGAGTTCCAGGCACCTACTGGCGAGTGGAAATCTTGCGTGGGCTTGGCCCTCATCTTGAGCTCCCTGTCTCTGTGGATCTACATGTTGATGAAGCTTTACGGTACGTACGCCGTTAGGAGACTTTTCTTCACAGAACATTTCAAAGTTCCTGAAACACCCATCGATGGCATATGAATGCCACCGAATAAAAGATGCTTCATTATCGTCTGTGCAATCTACAGGGTTAGGCAGGGAGGTATGGATGATCAAATCATCCATACCTCCCCCCGCCTAACCCTGTATAACCCTCGGTGGATCTTATCCCAATACTCCTCCATATTCCAATGCCTTTTAGGGCTGCTGCGTGTTTTCTTTGGTGATATCCTGGTTTAAATCATTGATATCACCATTATAAAATCTAGAAATTTTGCCTCTTTTTAATATCTCTTATGCAAGAACTTTTCCCTATTTTGTTTTTCCCAGAACATAATGGTTCTTGGTATCATTCTAGGTAAATTATTTAAGCAATTGTGTTGTTTTAAAATCTGAATCAAGCATAATTTCCTGGATTCCCGGAAATTGCAAATTCTGTACCATTTTGAGGGCAACAATCATCACAACGAACTTTTTTTCAATGACTCGAGGTTGTTCACAACAATCCTATTTATTTATTTTCTAAGTGCCCATTATTTAAAAAAAAATTGTGTTGATAGTAAAACATAATACCAATGAAATTTCAACATCATCGAACTCTAATTTGAACGAAAAAGTTCTCACAGTCACAGTAGAAAATTTCAGTAGTCTTGTTAATCATTCGGTTTTATTTATATAATGGAATACTGCAAAGTAAATATCTCTATAATTAATTATTGTAATTTTTTTTTCCAGTACTCCCTCCTCTTCCCGAAAGCTTCAGCGAGGCCGCGCAGAAGGCGCAGCTCAAGAGGATGCTGGACCTGAGAGTCAACCCTATTGACGGCCTCTCCTCCAAGTGGGACTATGAAAACAACCGCTGGAAGTAAGCCTTCGCCCTCAGCACGCCCACACGTAGTCATCCAATTTAAATTACCAACTCGTGGGGTGCGGGGTGCTTCTCAACGAGCCCCTGCCTCTTCGCTGGCTGGATTAGCGAATTCTTTTTTTTTTTATTGTGATCGGTATTTATACAAAATTTTAGCTTTCGATTGTCTGGGGTTTGTTTTGCGATGCATTCACAATGATGTTCCATTTTACTATGGATCATCTTCGCTCTGTAAAATATGTTGTTAAATAAATATTTAAAATATATGGATTTTAATTTTTTGATTTATCACAAAAGCCCTGTACAATGGTATCTTTAAAATGTCTTATCAACAATTTTCTTCCGTTTCAAGACTCTTTTTATTGCATTAAAAATATATTTCATTTTACTAATTTGGTTGTATATATACTTGATACATTTTTTCCGGATGCTTGTCTTTTTAAAGTAAGTTTATTACACTAGAAATATGCATCCGAACTGTGTATTGATTATATTTAATGTCAAATTCATAAAATGAAATTATTTTCATTGGTGTTTCTATCTTTTCTGCAATAGGGAGCCCGGAATGACGACTCAACATGTCTTACCACAAATAAGATGCATTACAATTGAATTGTCAATAGCAGTGATTGCATTTGTTCTAACCTAACCTTACTGAGACCGATATTTATTAAGAATGGGGGAAAATATGTGGGAGTTGCCGGTAATAGTATTTTAAAAAAACTGTAATAATAGCACTTATACGTTTTACGAGACACTAAATACAAAATCCCTCAGGTGACAGTCATTCTTACTTACTCTTACAAAAGGTCCTCTTAAGACATCAAAGAACTGTGTTGAACCTCGGTTCGGGGGATCCGGACGCTCGGAGAGCTTCCACATTAAATGAATATATTAATTCTGTTAAAAAAGTTATCAAATAATAAAAACTTAGCATTTGTAATGTTCCAAAATTTTTTATTCATTTAAACTCAATTCTAAAACTTGTTACATTTTTACAATCTCTATTATTGATGAACTTTTTAGGTGAATCATGCAAAATGTGAAAGGTATTTGGCAATCACAAAAACAGGTGAGGTCTCACGTCCCCAATGTATGACAACTATGAAAGGAGTGACATTATGTGACGTGTCACTTCATCGCCTATCGAATAGATAGCGTCGGGATGTCACTTCATCGAGTATCAATCGTCATTAGTACTTAAAATTAAAATTCTAAGCAAAACGGCCATTATTGCCCATACCACCTTAAATATTACGTTTCATCTTCAATTGACAATTCACAATATGTGAATAAAGTTATCACGCAAGATTACAAATCAAAAGTAACATTAGGGTTTATTATATGTTTTCATTTTTGTTCATTATACACGAAAAGTAAGGAATAGTGGTTTCAATCATGCGGTTCTTACATTCCACATTATCTCGAGGAATTTATCTCATTCATCATTAATGTGAAGATATTTTATTGACTGCCGTTGTATGCACATGCTTATATATAATATCAAATTAAATTTTAAAAAGGTCAAGAATAATACACAAATAAACATACCTAAGCAAGCCAATCCACTTTGAAACTGTTATTTGCCTGTACTCTTCGTGAAAATGTCATTTTTTTAATCTTCATTGAATTATACATTAAAATGTTATTTAACAAATTGAAATAGAGAAAACGGCATAATTTATACACTTTTTAGATCAATTCAGTGAAGAATATTGTCTCAAAATAAGAATTAATAGATATCACAGAATAAACACGGAGATTAATAATATTTCCCTAATTCAATAATTAATTGTCAATACAATGAAACTTGATAAGGATGTAAGGAAATTGATTATGAAGAATGCTGTTAATAGTAAATATATTATTTTAAAGGCTATTTACTTATTAAATTACAGATAGTAAATAAAAAAATACAACAATAAAATTAAAATCATCGTAGACATTTTTCACTTGCGAGTGCATTATTTTATATCTTGAAATCAATAAGTAAATTGTCTGAAATTTAAGTAAAGTTGTCAATGTGCTTTTATTTTCTTACGGTATAGTATTTACATTTTGTATAACTAAAAGATTCTATACAATTTGTAACTAATCCTCCATAAAGAAAGGCATCTAAATATATGCAAGCACTATTCAATAATAATGAAGATAAAATCTCTCCAAGCTAAAACGCATCCATAAAAATTCAACAGACATCTATCAAAGACATTGGCCCTTTTAACCGATTCTGATATATTTACTGCTCTTTGTTTTTACTAAGTTTTGCTAAACCGAGGTACGTTTGGAAAAAATAGCAGACAATAAAAAAAAATATCAACAACAATATTTTAATTTCTGCTTCACAGCATTAGAAAACATGCCCTCGTTAAGTCACTGTAAATAGCTCAGTTCCTTCTGACGATAAAACCTGAGCTATCAATCGGATCAGGTTGATATTATTACTTCTCAACCGTAACATCAACTTGATATTAACGATTTGATTTTTAGTAGCAGTGAACACATCTGATCAAAATTCATTTACCCCGTTGCAATTACGATGGTAACTTCAAAGTGTCCGATGGGCCAAACATTTCAATGTTAAATTTCTGGTTTTTCAGACTGTAACATAAATGAAACGAAATATTTATAAAAACCTAAAAAAATTGCACTGGAAAAACTAAGATTTCGGCCAGCCTTCTGGGAAACGTGCTTCGGGAACTTTCAGAACGAGAGCAGCAAATCTAAAACACTATGTTACAAATTTTAAAACAATTGGCTAATAAGTAAATCAAAATAAATATAATACAAGACTCGACGGTCCGAGTGCTAATAAACTCTAGAAATTAGAACTACATTATAAAATGAGTTTCTTCGTACTCGGTAAACCAGTTTCAACCCTCTCGACTACGGGGAAGTTTTAATTTCATATTTTATCATCTACTTGAAATATTAATGAATAAAATGTAATCCGTTTGGTGAATCTAAGGATTAGATTTAAATGTACGATGAATATTTAATTATAGAATATTTTATAATATGTGTTGAATATAAGTTATAAGTCATTTTTAAAATATACATTATTATTTTTATATTCAGTTTGAAAATATTTTTTTGTCATTTTGGTGAATCTTATATATAATGAACTCGTGCCGTGTTCAGGCTTTGATAACAATAAATTTTCTTGAAATAATTTTATTATGAAAGCAATATTTACACATCAAAAAAAATGTTGTGAAATTAAATTGTTGGGACGTACTTGGATTTAAGTTACCTGTTCAAAATAAGCGAATATTATTTTTCTTTACTCGTGTTGGTAATTTTCTCTTTTACTCTCAAACAGAGTGTAGTTTTACAGAAATTTTATATTCTAAGACACCTCACTTAAGACTAAAACCTCACTAACCATATTTGACATCACGGAGTCAATGGATTCTAAATAAAATACACAATAGGCTTTTTTTAAATACCTTATAAGAGATTTCTGAAAATCTTTAGAAACAATATCTAAAATGCGCAAAAACAAACCGATCTATTCCAAAGTTGCACACATCCCGTCTTACTAAATCGGATTTATTCCAATGCAATTACAATATTTACGAATCACACACAAACCGGGGATAATTTATTTCCGAGTCAAAGCAACCGAGCGAACAAACAATTTTTTTTGACAATAACAAAATAAAAACCACACTATGAAGAACTGTTATTGTCACAAGTTTTTGATTGTTACACTGTTGGTTAATTTGATATGGAAATATGAAAGACATCATAGCATTTAAGGACGCATGGTTTCGCACAGAATCTTTGGCTCAGTTTGTGTGGATGGCACTCGAAGAGTAGTTATCGTGATGAGTTGTACCATATCTGTAAAGGTGCCCACGTAATAAAATTTATCAATAAACATCATCGACCACCAGAGAGAAGAAGATCCGGCAAACCAAATCTAAGGTGGCGTTGATACCAGTCCGAGTATATTAGGCGTGGTCGGCTGGAAAACCAAACTCACCGACAGAAAAGGACGGTGGCAGCTTCAAGCGGAATTAGGATTCAACACAGAAGTTATTATGAATGTCTATCGGTACAGATATTTTGATAATCAAATTGCCAACCACTGGCACAAGAATAAATATTTTTTAGTAAGACCGTTCCAGCTTTGCACCTACAGTCTATACATAGTTGTACTTATTGCCAAATAGTTAAAAAAATAGACCAAGTAGGCAACTAATTTCCATAAATTATCCAAAATATAATGTCCATTCATGTCTCCTACAAAAACTTGTTTGAAAATATATTATCTCTTAAGTTGGAAGATAATTTTAATCCTTATGAAAGAAATTGTACTTATTATGGATTTTTTATACACATATATTAGTTGGTTAGAGAATATTAAAGATGTCTTCCATCTTACTTCTATATATAATAATAATAATAACGAAGAAAATAAAAAAACCGTAGATTGAATAATAATCACCAAGAATCATTGTGATAATCAAATACAGTCTAATTGATATCTGTCGATTGTGGTAATATTATTACGAATCCATATTTATAGATTCATTCATTGGATTTGAATAGCGTGTCATTAAGATATAGAAATACAATGGAAGCGTTCACCCTTAATCCTTTCACCGTGTGACATTTCTCTAAAAAGCATCAAATATAAAATGCTTGGTATATTACATTTGATATAAATTCTATTTAAAGTAAAACGATTCAAACAAACAAAACACATAATCTATTGTATATGCATAATAAAAGACTACACAAATAAGGCTGAATCCAGATCGAGTTCCCTATTATATTGCCCATTGAATACAATAGTGTAATGTCCCATAATCAAGTAATTTTTCAGAAAATTATGTTGAAGATTTAATAACTTTCTGCAATAAATAACTTTAAAAAAGTAAACCATAGTTTTTATAATAAAGTTACTTCAACTCATAAAATTCTTGCTAGAAAAATTTTCCATCAAAGTGTGACAACTCAAAATCTGACATTATATTAATTGTAAAATATTGTAGAAACAATTAACTTGTAAATTACATTTTTACGGTCAATAGTAAATATGAAGACAATTCAACTTTCACTCAATAATGTCAATTTTTTAAATGTCTGTTGTATTTAATGAGCGATACATGAAATCCCATGTGTGGAGATGAAACCCCGATAGAATGCGGACCCAACCTTTGATGAAACTGAAAATATCAATGCTGAATTGAATTAGTCAAATTTAGTAACTTTTTAATTTGTTAATAGTGAAATATTAATTATTTTTGTTTATCTGAAATATGTTTATTTACGTACATATGTACGAGTTTAGAATTTGTTGTTTATTTATACGAAAATGTTACAAATTGGTTAAACCAACTCTCCGACAATCTGAAGCAGGTTTGGATCTATGGAAATTGTAAATAAATAAACTTATACACGTGTATCACGCGTCTTGCAGACATAAACATAATATTAGTTTATAACTCATGTTAAAGGGTTTAAAATAAAACATAACACTATAGAAATTTGAATTGTTTGGTAAATCCATACTTAAAATGATTAATATTTACCTTAAAATCTAATATTACGATTGAAGATCACTAAATTTAATTGAAAATCTAGTTAAAATACTTTATTTCAATTTAAAAGTTACGCTTCTTCGTGGGAACAATAAACAAATTCAGGCTTTCAAATAAAAATTTGATAAAAAAACTTTTGACAATATCTTGTACATCTAATAAAAAAATTCATAGAACTAATGTAAAGACATTACAAATGTTAATTTAACATCAAAACCATAGCCTAAGAAAGGCGATAGAGTCCTCTTAAATTTACAACACGGTTTTATAGAAACCCGCGCCTCGTCACACTTTAGGATAAATTTACATTAACTTTAAGTACTCAAATAGCCTTAAAGTGGATTGAGAAAAAAATTATTGCTGAATTTCTAGCAAGACACTTGAAGGTTTCTAAAGAGTTGGTCACAGTCCTCTTGAATTACTTATTCAAGACTTCCACTTACATTTTATATTTATATATATTATTTTTTAACACAAAGAACTTATCTAAGACAGACTGGTTTTAATTTGTAATACAAATTTTAAACAACAAATACGAAAACTTTTTTATTTGTTTGTTAAAGCAAACAAACTATATCACAATACCTGTCAAATGCACCCGACAGTTAAAAAATAACACACCCGTGTGACAATAACATTAAATATGCATTAGTAGAACAGGTTGAATGCATATTTGTTTTCAGTGTGCCTGTTATCACAATCCTATCAAATGCACTCGACAGTTTGGCATTGTCCTATTTTGTAAGTCCAAAATAGGACAGCCATGCGGTAATAACATTTTAAATATACAATATTAACTAATAAAATGATTAATCTATTATACTCAGGTGGGAAAAAAAAATCTACACATTAAATGGATACTGTAAAGTTTTAATTACTTAATATAAAAACGTCAACTGTTATATTGAACACGTGTACTAATATTGAAGTATCGGAGTGATGAAGTAGGCAAAACCTTCCTCTTGTATCTTCTATTGATGACGTGGAAGACGCGATCATTTTACATGAAGTCGGTGATGCCAGAAGTACAATTAAACCCATTCATTGCTTAATAATATAAATATTCACTTATTTTGTCAATTTCTGAAATATCTATGAGATCAATCTATTCTACGGTTATTTTTCAGTTTTTTGATCAGCGATATTATTTACTGTTGCATATTTAGCATTCAATCGTGAAACTTCATACTAATATTTGAGATGAAATGCACACCACTGAATTTTATCTTTAAATGTACTATTGAATTCAATTTTCTGTCTATTTGTTTTTTTTCTTTTGAAGAATGGGTTAAAATAATATCAACGTTCTTTTGGACGCTTCAATAATTAATTGTGAACAAAATTAACTGAAAAGAATACTTAAAGTTCCATTGTTCAGATGACAAAGTTGATTTATAGTCGTTATAGTGATAGTCATAAAAATATTTGAAACGTTATATGTACACATATTCATGAATGTTTTTTTTTTTTTAATGATTTTACACCAAAGCACAACACTTTTGAAAGGTCAACCTTTTGGCACTTGGGATTTATTCGTACTTACTTCAATAATCATCGACAACCTCGTTTATAATTTCCTCGCTTAAATTTTACACAAGTTCCCAGTAGATCTCCACTTTTTATATTATCTTACAAAAAAACATTTACAAAGGGGATTCTCTGAAATGCAACAATCCATTAAGAGCTCACCTGCCGTAGAAACCTCCGAACAAAGCCAGAGATCGATGTAAAGAGACGAGTTAGCTCTCAGAACATATTAGAATGATCTATTTCTTATGTAGGCATTTGAGAGGTTAATGTATTTACCAGTTCTCATCTGACGATCAGTTGGGATTCAAGACGACTAGCTTTTGTCATAAGACCGAGTCTACAAAAAGGCACATCATACTCAGAAGAAAGTCTACAAGCTCAAAAATTCAACTCTTCGTACATGCGACATTTGATGTAGGTAGATGTATTCATTTGATTTTTTATAATATCTTAGAGACGGCAGAAGCCTCTGATGGCTACTTGATCCAGCTTAATTCAACTGGATTTCGCAAGTGGTCATAAAGGAAAAAACGGTACAAAACCAAAATCTACACAGTAATAGTCAATATATCGATATACGATATATCAATATACGATATAAAAGTGGAGTGTCTACTGTCGACTTTTACATTAAAACTTGACATTTTGGCGCATCACGACACCATACCAGTAATTTGTCCAATTAAACATGCATTTCCTTTTCGCTAAAATGTCAGATTTCATTTTGATTAGCGTGTCCTAATCATGTAACATGTTCTCAATTACTAAAAAGAGTACCTCAAATACATTTTATATTTATTGGCACAGTATTTAGATGAGCTATATGTACTTTCAATATGTCTATTTTTTATTCTACCTTCTCTTATAAATACACTAATTTAGTGGTATTTTTATTTTCTGACCTTTACAAGAATAAATACTAAGTTGGAGGCCAAAATTTTGCTCATAATAAAACGAAAGTGTATTTATTTATTATTATTAAAATAACTACTAACGGTTTGAAGAAGACTTTTAATCACATTTAAAACAGACACGCAAACGTCAAATATAATCTTGAAATTGCATTTTGTATTCATGCATAGTGTACACGCCTACTTTATTCCTGACGTGTCCAGGCATGTGCGTTCTGAGGTCTATCCGCAGTCAAGAATGTCTTAAAACTCATCAGAGGAAATCTCTTAAGCAAAGTTTGTAGCACTCTTTCGAAATAAACTAATATACAAGATACTAACAATAAAAATTGGGAAACACTTCTATTTCATTTTCAATAAACAAATGCTATTTAAAATATTCGTAATTAGCTATTACTTCTGCTTAAATTGTTTAAGATTGAGATTAAGCTAATAATACCGAGTGTAACTATTTATTAAAATATAAAAACACTTTAGCGATATGTACGGCTGAGTTGTTTAGCACGGGTTTTATCCTCTTGTCAATTCTGACGTTGATCATTATCAAATTGTGCAATCGGACAAAACTACATTTAATCATAACATGAGATTGATAATACCTTTCAGTGAATGCGACGCGGAGAAATCCACAGTATGGTGAAGGTCTATGTACAAAAATATTTTGAGTTTAAAACTTGAATAATTTGTAATATTTTTTTGGTACTAATCAGACAACACACAACATTATCATTGATTCGAGCCAACCAATTTTACTATCTTGCAGTTTAGTGGTTTGCTATTATAGGTTTCCTCCGAGTTCAGAGAGGAGCAAGCAATTTCATAACCTAGAATGTTTTCTCGAGGGCCACGGGGTTAAGTTCCAATGCTAACTTTGTATTCCGATGTTTTTTTTTGTGGTTGGATATAATCAATCGAGTGTTTACCAGATCAGCACCATTTTTAATACAACATATTATTTAATAATCTATTTCTATTTAACTTTATTTGTGCTTCAAATCTTATTGACAAAAGGAATCTTTGGGTGTCTATCTGACTTGATAGATTTATTATCATTTTTTGAGAGAGTGAACTGTTCTTAACTTGTGATTTTCATGCAACTATTAAAATGAGATTCTAAGGAAAAGTTATAATTTTATATTATTGGTGAATTTAGAACTTTGTATTATTGTTTAAAAAAATAATTTTCACAACAGTCACGTCCACGGCTCGGCGCATCGTTATATTTAATATGAAGACATTTCTGGAAAAAAAAATGACAGAAATACTGATGAAGTCAGAAGAGAGACGAGAATGAAAACACGGCTGGCATAGTAATATCTAGCCGGAGCTGAGTCCGATGTGAGATCGTGGACCGGTGCTTTGACATTACTCCACTCTCTAATATTCTAACAAATCCAGCTAATAAAATTGTATCTTTCATATGTAAATGTAATATTATAACACAAACACTTTTTAATCCAATTTTTTATCTTATTCTGCAAGTAAAAGACATTCCAACATAAATAAATAGAAAACCGTGAATAAAATATGTGTTTGTCTCTAAATAAAATTTAAATTCACAAAATAATTCCCATATGCCTTAAATAAAGTCTATTACTTTTAAATCTAAAAACCTTAATTGGAATTTCAATATACTTATTAAAATAATTAATTGCTTGATAACTTTAAAACGTAGATACTATTTATACACTGGATATTGTTTTGAGGAGGGAGGGCTTCCCGCTGGACAACTCGAGGAAATTTTGTCAAACAAAAGAATGCAGCTTTAAAAAAACCTCTTCAAGTTCTGAATTCACATGACAACATCAGTAGACTCTGTCATTTTATTTTAGTTTACTTATTCCCTTGGCAGCACTGACATGGACCGGTGCTACCTTAGTCTACGTCCTCGTCTCATTCTCCTCCTCCGCCATTTCGGAGGCCGGCCTTGGACTCAGGAGGAACTTGCTTCCGGAAGCAGTCGTCGAGGAACGCCGCCATTGAACGGTACAGATGCTTCTTCACCCCCGACAGGCTGTGGCCTTCATCAGGATACACCTAGAGCGAGAAAAATAACTTAGCCGCTATGAATGTCTCAAAAATTCTCCAACTGCTTTCTAAAAAGTACGTAAAAAACGAACTCTCTTAACTATAGACTAGTCAGACAGTTAGACTCTTTATCAGATAATTTGAGTTTGAATGTCTTCTGCTGGTGGAGCTAGTCAGTTACCTGTTGCCTGAAGATGGCCCCCTTGGCAGCGAGGGCTCGGGCCAGCAGGAGGGTCTGCTGCAGGTGCACATTGTCGTCAGCAGTGCCGTGCACCAGGTAGAACAGCTTATCCTTGAGGTGCTCGGCCTGGCGTGTCACATCTGCCTCGGCATACCCGCGATAGTTACCGGTTGCGTTGGGCAGCCCCATGTAGCGCTCCGTGTAGGCAGAATCTGAAATACACCATCACATTACAAAACTGTATTGAAAAAATAGCTCACTCTTGGTCCAGAGGTTATCGTGCTTACTCGGTGACTATAGTAATGTGTTCTTTCCACATTTTGTATCCAGTAAGCATTGGTAGCATATAATCATATCCGCAGGCATATTTATTATTAATATCTAGTATTGAAAATTAAGCCTGTCCATCTTGGAGGCTAACAAAATAGTCTGCATTGGTTTATTCATGATAGCATTATGCATATTTACAGTAAATATGATAAGCCAAAAGTTAGGTTTATTACTGACCGTAGAGCTTCCAGCTGGTGACGGGGGCCACAGAGATGCCGCAGTGGAAAATCTCCATGGGGCTGGCTAGCGCTAGGGCAGCCACAAATCCCCCGTATGACCAGCCCCACACTGCCACTCTCCGCTTGTCCACAAAGTGCAGCGAGTCACGCAGATACCTGAAATGATTTCACAAAAAACTACATTTACCTTATAACTGACAAGATCTGTTCTAATATGTTAGAGCCTTATCAATTGCGAGTTTCAATGAAATTGTTGTATTCAGAACTGTATTTGCATGGCGCAACCCTTACTCTGTGACTTCAAGTTGGTCGGCCACCTCTACAGTGCCCAGTCGGCGGTACACTTCGTGCAGAAGCCGGTACCCCTGACCTGCAGAGCCGCGCCCGTCAACTTGCGCCACCACGCATCCCTTGGCGGCCGCCAGCCACGCTGGCCAGTCCACCCGCCAGCGCTCTGTTACCAGCTGACTCCCTGGCCCTCCATACCTGGAATATATATCATCAGTGCTGTTAATAATAAATGTGTTAAAAAACTTATCAAAAATGCTTAAATTGCGGTGCATCTTTGAGGAGACTAGGTCCCACCACAGGTTGGAAGGTATAAAATATTTACGACAGCACGGAGAGTACTGCTATCATATTTGCAACGTTTTGAATGTTTTTGAATAGTATTTAGTTAAATTACTTCTTGGATATCGCGTAGATGCACAGCAAGTATCTGCTTTTTATGCAATTTGAAAAAAATTGCTGTTCGTGTAATACTTATTACAGAACTCCAAAACCGGTGATTGTAAAATTTCATTTTAAAATTATACATTGCCATATTCAAAAGGAAGAAAAATTAATGTACAATCATTGTTGTTATCAACAAGGCAAATGTCAAAAAAGTAGCACCCGCACACAACTCCAGCTACCTCAATCCTTTCTAATTGTTTGCTCATCTTCTCTTTTTCTGCGAGCGACATTAGACTCAAAAATAATTAAATGGCAATGTAACTAGTTATGGACTCCCACTTTTGAGAATTACTTTTTAAGCAAATGGCTGATATTTATCTACTTGGTGGAGAGCTACAAGTCGGAGCAGGAAACGCTCAAGCTTGGATAATTTGAGAATATGGGATCTATAAGGGACGAGGGGATTTACAACTGTATCTGGCATTATGAGTCGCCCGCATTTGCCTCAATAGAATAAATTTTATGTACTTACACGTGTAACACGAGAGGATAACGTGTGATTTCTTCTTCACGCAGGCCCGGGGGAAGCAGTAAGCGTACTTGTGCTCTGTGACCCCCCGACACCTGCACAGGGAACGTGCGCGTCGCAGGCAGTGCTATCTGTGACAACCGTTCCTGAAAATATAGCATACTCATTGAGCACTACTAAACTTTAAAGGCAGCATTTGAGCGTGTAGAGCAAACGAGTGGCAGTCGTGTTAACATTACACTTATGGAGAAGGGTCCTTCGGACACGACCCGAGGGTTGCTCCACTGAACACAAAGAACCAATCTATCAGTTCGATCAGAGGTTTCTTCAAAGGGGAAGCTACTAAAAAAGTGTGATGGACGCACCTGCAGGTCGGTGTTGTTCTGGAGGTGCATCAGCAGCTTGGGGATGGGGTGGCGCGCCGCGTGCAGCTCGGCGCGCGGCACGCCCGGCCCCAGGCACTCCAGCACATAGTACGCGCCCCCGGGGCTGAACCACGCGTTGTGGAACAGGCACGGCAGCGGGCCCTCGGGGGGCTCTGCAAGAAGACACAACACGTTTACTTATTTTTCAATAACTAATAATATTGTTGAAATATTCCAAAGTCACGCGTATGCAATTACACGTCATTTCGAAAACTTATCGTACGTTGCATATTTTCAAAGTCAAATATCTGATATATTTTGAGTCTTCTGACGTTTGTGCCTCGAGCACTCACCGGGCTGCTTGGGCTTCTTGCGGCGCGGCGCCGGGGTGGAGGGCTCGTCCGTGGCGGGCGCCTCGTCCTCGTCCTCGTCCTCGTCCCAGTCGCCGGGCCAGGCGGCGCGCGCGGGCGGCGGCGGAGGACGAGCGGCGGGCGCGCCCGGGCACGTCAGGCACTGCGGCGGGCGCGGCGCGGCCCCGGCGCGCGCCGGCTGGGCCCCCACGCGGTACAGGTGCAGCTCGCCCGGCCGCCCCTCCGGGATGCCCAGGTAGTAGCTGCGGGCCGAGCGACACGAATGTAACGGAACACACTTCACTTCGGTATCGTTCGCGTCCTCGAGGCGGAGACTCACACGGTGTCCGTGTCGTGGTCCCAGGCGAGCAGGCGCGCGACCTCGAAGCGGCCGTGCGTGAGGGGCAGCACGCGGCGCGCGGCGGGGGGCCCGCCCACGTGCACGGCGTGGCGGTAGTGGCCGGCGGGCCCGTCGCGCACGGCCGCCGTGCCCACGTACGCCGCGCCGTCCGCCGCGAACAGTGGCGGCCCCGGAGCCTCCGCCCAGCCGCCCTCGCTGCTGGCGCGCTGCACCTGCAACCGACCCGCCCCGCTGTCAACCTGCCGCCGCTAGACTTCCTCGTTGCACTTACATTCCTTCTTCTACAGATTATATTTTTTTACTTTTGAACATGTTTGTCTGAATACTCGAATTTTAAAAAGACGCTTTCACGTTTTTCTTCCAATTCATTGCTTGACATTTGTGTCACATTTCGTATCACAAACAACGCATGTTCTTTATTTGAAAAATTCTAAATTTGAAATTCTCGCGAATCCTATAATTCGACAAGACTCCTATAATTCGTACATATTGAAACTCGCTAAAGCATATTTTATAGTTTTATTCAATTAGTCAAGCCTTTGGCTGAAGTAGAATGTTTAGGAAGACGTATTGACGAGAAGGTTGGGAGAAAAACTCAAATCACTTAGAAGGAAAGTACAATAGAACTTATCTCGTCTTATACTAGGAACTATGCATCAATATATTTTGACATTAACTCCTTAATGGGTTTTATAATTTGTAATTATGTGCTTAAATATTACTTAAGTCCCAGACGGCCTTGCATAGACTGTAACTCTGTTAATAGTACCATTATCGACAAGCACAATTATTTATTTCAATGAATGCATTACAGAAGCAGTTTTGTACTTTTAATAAAAACAAAAATATTATCCTATCGTCTTGAAATTCGACGGAAAAACTTACTGAACTTACATGCAAAAAATCAGCGTTGTATCTTTTAACATACATACACACACACACACAATGGATATTATTATTATAGATTTCTTTTAATATCTATTTTCATTTATCAATAAAATTTATATGTATTTTTTATTCTGATGCGCAAAAATGTGACAAAAGCTTGCAGCCATCTTTTTGTCAGTGCGGAACTGACTCGGAAATCGAAAGCGAAGCGAATCGTGTCATTTCATTTATTTAATTGTCAATTTATTTTTCTATATTGGAAGTTGATTTTTTTAAAAGAATATTAAACAAATTGTAGATTATATTTATTTTATTTTTATTATTTAATTAACGTTTTTTTCTAAACAAAAATTGTTAAATTTTTTTTTTTTTTCAACTAATCCTATACCATAGATTTATATGTAACGTTTTAATTCCAATTTTAAAAAAGGACACCCAAATGCTCGGTGTTCTAGATCCGTCAGTCGTAATAATCTCCAAATGCCTAAACTCCAATCGGGAAAACGCATATTTAATCATATCAAAAGTAAATTTATTAAAAAATAAAAAATCTTATCTGTAGAAGAAGAAATGTATCAATCTTTTGGCATTCAAATTTTTTCTTTAGGTGATGCAGATTTTTCGAAAAATATTTTCTAAAATACCCATCAAGGGTCTCGGCCCCCTCAATAATGACAGTATTTATTCCAGACAACGTGGAGAGCGAGTGTTCTTGTTTCGCGTCCTCGCGTTATCGGGCTTCGGGTGTCTTCCGCGCCCAGAATAAATGTACAAAATAATAATTACACCAGAGAGTTCCCTTAGACCAGTGGTCCCCAACCCTATGTCCGCGGGCACCATGGCGCCCGCCGACCGTTTTACGTGAGCCCGCCGCTGTGCGACCACGATATAAAATATTTAAGTTAATCTGAAAAAAAATAATATTTAGTAATTAAACAGAGAAATAAATGCGAAAGTAATCATATCGTTATACTTTAATACTGTTATTTATTTATGTCATATATAAAAATATAAAATATAAAAATAATTGGTGCCCGCCGCCCGTCTGACAGTCTAGAATATGCTCTTCGGTGCAAAAAGGTTGGGGACCCCTGCCTTAGACCATAGGTTCCCAACGGGGGCGGTACCGCTCCCCAGTAGGCGCTGGAGCTTTCCAAGGTCGGTGGCGGGTACAAGGGAAAATGGGGGGCGTTATGTAATACCTCTATGGTATTTTTTATATGGAAAAAAATTGGTATAATTATAACTTTTATGTCAAAGGGGGCGTTGGAATTTTTTTTTCTTGTCAAGGGGGCGGTGGTCAATAAAAGGTTGGGAACCTATGCCTTAGACATTCGCAATGTTTACAACACAAAATAATCACTCTAGCCCACGGAGAAGCGGGCGGGCGAGGCTCATGGCTGCGAAATGGCAAAACTGCGTCCATCTGATGTTGAATTCCCCATGCGATGGTTTGCCACACCTGGCCCCCTGCTCCTCCTCCCCTGCGCCCCCTGCCTCCCCCAGCCTACTTCTCGGTCCGGAGCAGGTAGTTTAGGTGACGGGACTAATTAGCAATCCCCTGTGATTGCGGCCTTACCCGACTACCCCGCAAGCTCTGGAGTCTTCTCAAGTTAGGACACCCTTGTAGACAGAGAGCCGCGGGGCTTGCATGTTTGTTATAAAATATATAAATAAATAATACAGTGTACTCGCAGGATTTAAAGTTACTTTAAAATATTGGTTCTTGGGTGTTATTCCGCTATTTTGCGTGCTTAATACTCTAGCGCACTGGTTCTCAACATGACAGCGAAAAATTAAAACGGGGGTCCATGAACTATAAATGGGGGTCTACGAGAATGGATCCCATTTAAGCAGGTCATCGCCAAAATTTAGGCATTCCGTAAATGTCATCACAGATTGTACCTATGTACTTTGTGACGAATCGAATTCGTTATAATGCCAACTTTTCACGTTAGCATTTCAAGTATTTTATTCTATTTAAGATATTAAAATGGAATTCCACCAAGTACTCTCTGTCAAAAATATAGATTTTATTAATGTTACTATATTTGTATTTTGTGTGTTTTTAATTAATAAAGGTAACTTTACATGTATTAAATCCATCGTACAGTAAACCCTATGAAAGTGAGTTGTTCTTATAAGATGTCAAAAATATGTTTGAAGTTGATGAATTTGTAAAAATTTAATATTAGCAAGGCAGGGGGTCTACGAAAAACAGGAAAACTCGACAAGGGGTCTACGGGACAAAATAGTTTGGGAACATATGCTCTAGCGTGTCGATCTCGGTACTGGGATCATCTTCTTAGCATATCTTACCCATGAACCCACTATTGCTTTGTATACGGAAAAACTACAGAAAATCTGCATCGGAGAGAGTTTTTTAGCTTGCGGCTAACCACTGGAACATGAGACTCTCAAAATTGTCTTAACCTAACCTAACCTATCTTAACCAATAAATCTTGAGGCGTTAACGCCTGTCAAATTTAAATGTGTGAAACTTGAATTCTATCTCTGTTGTTATTTTATTTATGAATTATTCATGTGTTTTCGAGGTCTATTTGTGTAAATATATATTTAGCATTTCTAGGATGCGATGTGCTTTTTGAACGTCTTTGTCGAGATCCTGCGGAATGGAGGACGCAGCGAAGCAGACCGACTCGTTCGGGATATATCTGGAATCTAGAATGTTCGATTAACCGAGAATCCAACACACCATAGAAAGAGCTAGATAGAGCAGAGCACAGCCGGCGAGGAACTATTCGAGACGCCTCGCACATTAATTATACTACAGCAACACATTACAAGTTTTATTAGAAAATTTTCATTTCAGAACGCCCACGAAAGAAAGCAATCTAAATACAACGACTGCCAACACAATGTTTTATTTATTGTTTATAATATACATATGTCTATTTTTTGATTAAACGTCAATCAGATGCGTATTTATTACCCATTACGGGTTTATTATATTATGACTAATATGATTAGGCACATTAGTTCATACATAGAAGATGATTTTAAAGAAACTCTCAGAAAAATATCAAATCAAAATATCAATATACTATACAATATCAATATTAATAAAAAAATAGACATATGTATATGATGGTGCGCGTCTTGGCTAAATTAATAGATTTTTTTTAAATAATATCCAGATGGGACTAAAATCGCTTCACTTGTTACTTTGTTCAAAAAGTCCAGTGCTTGCAAATTACTAAATATTTGTTGGCCTGGGCACATTGGTTCATATCTAGAGTATGATTGTTAAAAATTCTCGATAAACGGAAGTGATTCGTTAGTATAAGGGTTAGTACACCGTCCATGTAAGCCAGAAAATCCTCAAATCCCACACAAATCACGATGATATTTTTCTGAGAGTTTCTTTAAAATCATCTTCTATATATGAACTAATATGCCTAATCATATTAGTAATAAGTTTATGAGATAGTCAAAATTATTTTTAATCTGTGCCGCAATTGCTCGTGAACGGTGTTATTTCTACCGATATATACAGTAAATTATTTTAAATTAATTTTCTCACACAATACTGAATGGCCGTATATCTACATGGGCGGACATCAAAATTAAATTACGGTTGCAGATTACGAAGTGAAATACGCAATCTGGCAACCTTTGGACCTCGTCCATCATAACCACCTGACGCCGTGAATGGAGGCGGCGGTAATTCCCCGGAAAAGAAGATAATGCGAGAATTATTCCGAGGGGAGGGGAGCCCCAGCAGGGCGTCTACATTGTGGAGCATATATTATATATTCATACATATATATATATATTGCGTTAATTTGTCAATTATTATGTATTCATTTTTTTAAATTTAATCAATGAAACTGCTCGTTAAGATATAGAATCCGCCACTTATAATTCCGTTGTCCGACGGCTCCATTCGCGGATATTGTTACCTACGGAGAGCGTTTTTGTGAAAGGCCGAAACGCGATACTCATTCTCTGGGATGCTCCATCAACTCTTAACAGCGAACATGGTAGCCGAACGGCTAGGAGACTTCAATAATTTTATCCCGTGCAGTCTGAAAAAACCCCCCAATACGAGAGCGCTCACAAAAAGACTTAGTTGACTTTTTGCTATTTATTTTCGTAAGTTAGAGTTAACGGTAGATAAAATGACGCTTATTCATTTACGATCTCCCTACTTGATTTCTTTTCTATTAAACAGCAAATATAAATATTCAAATGGCAATGAAGCTACGAAAATTATATGTTTTTATGCGCTTTCGCTTTAAAGGGGCTTATCATATTAGTAATAATATAATAAACCCGTAATCGGTAATAAATACGCATCTGATTGACGTTTAATAAGAAAATCGACATATGTATATGATGGTGCGCGTCTTGGCTAAATTAATAGATTTTTTAAAAATAATATCCAGATGGGACTAAAATCGCTTCACTTGTTACTTTGTTCAAAAAGTCCGGTGCTTGCAAATCACTAAATATTCGTTGGCCTGGGCACATTGGTTCATATGTAGAGTATGATTGTTAAAAATTCTCGATAAACGGAAGTGATTCGTTAGTACAAGGGTTAGTACACCGGCCATGTAAGCCAGGGGATGTGGGTTCAAATCCCACACAAATCACGATGATATTTTTCTGAGAGTTTCTTTAAATCATATTAGTAATAAAAATAAGTCATTACAATAATTTGAAATGGTTATGACATGTAATGGTGATATGAATATGAAAAGTAATATCTGAGTGTTACGTGTAATGATGATGTGACTGTGACATTTTATATAGTATTATATGCTAGTATTATACTAGTGCTGTGGGGTGTAAGATGCTATGATATCCGAGCTTTATAAGCTATGATGATATAACTCGTATAACCGACATCGTTTCTGAGCAAGTGTATAGTCGATACTTCCGGTATGGCGCACACCTGGCTTCATTAACCAGTTGCCATATCAATATTCCACTCCAACAGCTGGCAACTCGCTTACTTGCCGGGGGTTCCCGGAAACTTACCTTACTCTCCGACTCCACGCAATCAGGGGATTTCTGCTCGAGTAGTTTGATTATACACAGTGTAAAAAGTGTGAGGAGCCAAGTGGATAGGACACTACGATGACTCACCTCCACGCAGTACCACATGGGGCTCTTGCAGACGGTGACCAGCGACAGGTTCTGGGGCCGGTTGAGCCACACCACGCACACCTCCGTGAGGGAGATCCACTGGGCTGATGTGAAGTAGTGGTCCCTGCAACACCGTAAACTTCAAACTATGGGAGCTTTTTGCCATACACATGCCATAGCATATCGTAATTGGTCTGAATAGGTCTAGGTCCCATAATCGCGTTTTTTTGATCATTTCTAGTCCGTTTTTCGAAAAATCGACTGCACCAATCAAAAATATTTAAATGCAAAATGTTTGATACATTCCTTCTTCCGTATATTTTTATTTTCTATAAATTTACTATTAATATGATAAATATGTGTTTTTTCCGATTGAAGTGCAGGAATTTGGGGATTCGTCATGTCCCTTTTCCAAGCCTAAACATTTAAAAGTGTTTTTTTTTTAAATTGGAATCAAAAGATTTAATATAAACCCTGTGCAATATATTATTTTAAAAATGAAAAAAAATTTTTTTTTAAGAAACTTTGGTTTTGAAAAATCGTCATTTTATCCAATTTTTCAACATCTTCAAGATTTTATTTTACCCTGAAAATGGACGTTAATTAAATAATAAAAAATATATAAATATAATTTATAGTTTTTTCAATACTTTGTAAAAAAAATCAACTTTCGAAATGGAAAAATAAAGTGACAATTGAATTAATTAAAAGACACGATTTCGCCAGGTAACTGTCTCTGAAATGTGGTTTTATAGGAAAATAATCAAAATATCAAATGAGAGAGAAAGAACTCCTGAAGATATTTTCATAAATAACAAATATATCCTTATGCAGCTGACTATAAAAAAAGAAGCGTTGGAGGAAGGACATTAACATGGATGCAGAGTTTGTGACAGTGGCTGGGAGTCGAGATTTTTTTAAATATTTTTAATATAGGCTTGGTACCTTGCTTGTTATGTACAAGGTTTGTCATCACAATTTAGGGAAACTTTCCAAACTAGTCGATCGAAATTGTGCTATATATGGGAGTGACTGAAGCTACACCTCCTGGTTTATCCTCTTTATGGTTCCGATGACACGCTTCAAGAAGCCATCCAGTGACTTCATCAACTGTGGGTGTCTCGCCACTGACTTCAGGTTCTCCAGTTGGTGTCTCTGAAGGCTAACGATGGGGCATGAATTTGCAAGGTGGATCACTGTTTGTGGAGTAATATCATCGCAAGGGCATGTGTCAAGTGGAACCTGCAGAGATAACTTCTCATAGCTCCATGACCCATTAGGAGCTGGGTTGATTCAAAGCTAATCCCGCAGGTATTCCTGTCGGACTAATAACACTAGTAAGATATGTTCTGTGAGATGGACATCAACCTCCTCTGAGAGGCACCTGAAGAAGATTTGATACCAAGAGTATATGATTACAAATATGCTTCTGGAAATGGTGGAAATGGTCTCACCCGTCGCTGCCCAGGATGGCCGGTGGTTTGAGGTTCCTGGTTCTGATGTTTTTGGGGTCCGCCAGGTCAGCCACGGTGAGGGTCACCACGGGGTTGGGAGTGCCTGGCTTGGGGTACCGCAGGGAACGGATCTCAGGGTACAGGTAGCCCTCCTCGCCAGTCCCGTACCACGGGAAGCGCTGCTCCTCCACCAGCGAATCGTTGAAGGTCGCGTACAGCATCAGGTGACCGTCCTTGGACATCCAAAGGGCGGAATTCGTTGATATCACCTCCTCTGTAAAACGTAAGAGACAACATTAAATACCTGATCTACTCTAACAGATAGACTGCACCTATGAATAAAAATATATATCATCGATAGATTTATTCACATTTGGCCTATCGACATATCGATGATTTGGCATATCGATAATTATATGCCTGATCCATTTTAACCTCCTTTAGAACAAATAGACCACGAATGAAAACATAATCCACCTACTTTAGTGCTGTCGGTAGATTTATTCATATAAGGCCACGTCATGACGTTATCGGGCGGCAAATTCCGAAAAAATTTAATTAATTTGTTATGTGAATAAGAGCTCGGGATCGATTATTCATTCTGCGAATTAGGCAATGAGAGATTTTCCTTTAACTCGATTTAAATTAATTTTCTCAAAATATTATATTTGATTTGTTTACGAAAACATTAAAATCTATATTTAACAACCCATTTCGTTTGCGTAATGTTAATTGAATTTAGAAATTATTTTGATGAATATTTCATCGACCTCGCCGAAGCCCCTCCGAGAAATCTCTTCTCCGGCAAAACAAACAACGCGGACTCCATTCAAATTAACTTATTTAGAAGAAAAGTTACACACAGTTGGGATTCAAACTCACAATACTTGCTAAACCCGTCTTGGCGCATTTCCCCTTTCAACCAGCGTGCTTCTGCAGCTGACGAGAATTTAAATCGTTGTATGCAATTGCGTAGCCGATGTACCGATGCTGGATGATGATTATTAAAAATCTATTAAAAAATTCGCGTTTTTACCCTGTTTGGTGAAACGACGAGCAAAATACTCACAAAGGTGGAATACACACCTCGACAACAATCGAGACCAGACGATCAAAATGGTTCAATTGGTTATGATCGCCTCGACAGCCTTGGAGGGGTAGGTTCTCTAAGGGGTGGTATTTCTAAGACTTGCATCATACTGAGAACCTGGTGGAAAGCACTCAGAGACATCAGTCTGTAAAGACGAGCGCCAATTCTAAGAACGCCGTAAGTAGAGATTCTAGAGTGCTCCAAATATACCTCGGAAAGCCTTCACCGCCCCCGGGGCCGAAGGGGCGGGGGGCGCAATGTCAAGGTGAGGGGGTGGGTGCTTAAAACATTTGCGCTCCTCATCAATTTACAGGTGAAATTTTCAGTTGATTAATGCATTGGTTGAACTAAACCATAGGTTCCCAAAGTGGTCAATATCGACCCTGAAAGGGGTCGATATTGACTACGAGAGTGGATCCCATTTAAGCAGGTCATCACCAAAATACCGCAGTGGATTATCAATCCATACGGTGACATTGAAGAATCGGAAGTCATACTACAAGAAGAACTGATCGGAATAAGCACTAATGAAGAACTGAAGGTGCAGTTTAGAAAGGGATATCAGGAATTTTGGCTTCACAGAGACAAACCTGCTATTTATCCTGCATTATGGACTATCGCAAGAAGGTTTTTGATAGCTTTACCATCTTCATTCCTCGTGGAAAGCGGTTTAAGTGCGGTTGCAATTCTTCTAACAAAAAAAGAAATAGATTGGAAATCACTGGGCGAGGAGATTTAAAGTTAAATCTGACTTATTTAAAGCCAAATATTGAAAATTTGCTATCAAAGCATCAGAGCCATCCCTCCCATTAAAAATATTGATTTTTATAGTAAATGTTACTATATTTGCATTTTGTGTGTATTAGTAAAACCTCGATATAACGGACCCCTGTTTAACGGACAAAAAATCCGGTTAGGCAGTTTGAGAACCTCTGAACTTAACCAATCAGAATTTTCATGTCACCAGCAACATGTATGTATAACAGTCTTCATAGGTGTAGCTTTGAAGCCTGAAAAATGTTTGCAGAACGGTATCAAAACGCTCTAGCGAAACTCCTGCGAGGCTTTACACACAATCAGCGAAAAATAATGCATGGCTTCTATCGCCGAAGCTTTATTCCAGCATACAGAAGAATCGTAACTCCACTGGGGAATTCATAAAATGCATTTTTCATTTCGTACACTTCAGGGGAAGTCAACATTGTTACACTTTATACACCCTTCTGTATCTTTAGTAGCAGTAAAATTTGATTACCCTCTACGTTTCAGTAATAACTTGATTTAAAGCAACTGCAAAGTACTTGTATTTTTGAGGGTTGTGTTGGGTAAAAATACGATACATTGGAAGCAGAGAATGGAAATAAATAAATAAAATAATTTAAAATCTTCCACCCGCTAGTGGAATTCCAGGTTGACTATCCCTGCTATGATTTATATTATAGGATACGAATTTACGTTGGAAGCAGAAATAATAAATTTTAAGTCAGTTGAATTCCTAGAGCACCATTTGTAAAATTAAAAAACCCCCATCCCTCTCCACAAGAGGTACATTTGATAGCTCCTTGCCTTAAATAGCTATTTATATTAATAGATTTATTGACTTCGTGGAATTAATTCTAAAAGTGCAGAGGCTTCGATTTGCTGCGACCTTGTCCTGTTTAAGATGCAAGTCTATAATTTCCTGTATTATAAATACTGAATTTATTTAATGCCCCAGCGGCACAAAAAAACTTTTTTTTTACTTTTAGTTCATGAGCGTTCAGATGGCTTATAACAATTATAGAATTATGCGAGTTAAAAATATTTATCTCACTAAAAGTAGGACCCGGAGACCCACTATACTATTTCCTCTTTAGAAAACAATGAACACTGTCTCAGCATGAGTATATGCTCGGTAAAATGGACTCCAACCTTCTCTGAGGAAATGCACTTGATGAAGAATCTAACTATAATTATAAATATCTGTTCTACATTTACAAATATTCATTCCCAATAAAAAAAATAAAAAAAACACGGCAATCGGGTTCGAGTCCTACCTGAGTCATCGTTTCACGTGTGAATCGATTACCTCAGTGGCTCTCAAACTCTTATGGCCCACGGACCCCTTTTCATAGTCAAAACTTGCCCATGGACCCTGGGTGAAAAACTACATAAATTCATATTACTTGTATTTTATGCACCTGTTTATATTTATATTTTACTTATGACGTAAAAATCGTTGTTATTTATTTTAACTTACATATTAATAAAAATGTGTCACAATTTTTTAAATTTATATTTAACCTTGCGCGGACCCCCTGACGTTGTTCAGGGACCCCCAAATCGATTTCAATTTTCTAAAGACCCCCTGAATGATCCCAGGGACCCCCTGGGGTTCGTAGGGGCCACTTTGAGAAGCACTGAGCTAGATAGAGCAGAGCACAGCCGGCGAGGAACTATTAGAGACGCCTCGCACATTAATTATACTACAACAACACATTACAAGTTTTATTAGAAAACTTTCATTTCAGTTTAAGTTTTATTTATTGTTTATAAGATAGTCAAAATGATTTCGAATCTGTACCGTGTTATTTCTACGGATATATACAGTAAAGTATTTTAAATTAATTTTCTCACACAATACTGAATGGCTGTATATCTACATGGGACATAATTAAATTACGGTTGCAGATTACGAAGTGAAATACGCAATCTGGCAACCTTTGGACCTCGTCCATCATAACCATCATAACCACCATACGCCTGGATTATATTATATATATATATATATGCATGTGTGAATTTGCTGAGTTTAGAATCTGATGATGATGATGATATGGAGGGTGGAGGCGGCACTCACCCTCGTAGAGCCAGTCGGGGACGCCGTTGTAGACCACACCAGGCACGGCGGTGGCGGTGACGCGATAACCCGTGGAGGAACGTGGTGCAGGCCGGAAGTATATGTCGTAGTCCAGCACGGTGACCAGCCCATGACCACGAGGCGTCCAGCGAGCCAGCGCCAGGTAGGGCGGCCGCTCATCATCAGGCAACGCCGTCAGCGGAAACGTCTCCCTGCAGGTCATCACCATCACTTGCTACAGCTCCTCGCCTCCACGGCTCCCCGGCCACCCCTGGGGAGTCCTCGACTCCCCGGAGGTGACCCCGGTACCGGGAGCGAAACATTCAAAAATTCCAAAAAAAATTACCCAACACAGTTGAAAACTCAACATACCGAGAACTCCTGACGATGGGGGAAAAAAACACTAAGCATGATGTAACAAATGTTACCTACCGCAGCTGAATGCCCAGCGAAAAAGACCCTGAAAAAATAAAGGTATTGTGGATGCTAGAAGTCGGGAAGTCTGGGTAAATATATATTCTGAGAAACGGTCACCGACTTCCTCTGAAGAGACGCACTTAAAGCAGTTGCAGGCAGTCCATTGCCTGGCGAAATCGTGTCATTTAATTAATTTAATTGTCACTTTATTTTTCTACGTCGAAAGTTGATTTTTTTTACAGAGTATTGAAAAAACTATAAATTATATTTGACTATTTTTTATTATTTAATTAACGTTCATTTTTAGGGTAAAACAAAATCTTGAAGATGTTGAAAAATTGGATAAAATGACGACTTTTCAAAACCAAAGTTTGTTAAAAAAAAAATTTTTTTTTAATTTTTAAAATAATATATCGCACAGGTTTTATACTTAATATTTTAATTCCAATTAAAAAAAAGACTTTTGAATGTTTAGGACTCTTGGAAAAGGGACATGACGAATCCCCAAATTCCTACACTTCAATCGGAAAAACACATATTTATCATATTAATAGTAAATTTATAGGAAATAAAAATATATTGTGTTCGGAAGAAGGGATGTATCAAACTTTTTGCATTTAATTTTTTTTTATTGGTGCAGTAGATTTTTCGCAAAAAGGACTAGAAAATGATCAAAAAAAAGCGATTATGGGACCTGGACCCTTAAAGAAGAAAACCAAAAAACCGACTATTTATTACAACCAGAGCCAACAAAACATACCGACACATTCAATAAAAGTTTAATATTATTATTTTATAACCCGTGTTCATTGAATAACAATGGCAACACCAAATATATAGAGCCCCCCTCGAGGCAGGGATCCTTGTGCGAGGGGCTCTGCGCAAAAAGAGCGATTACGCTAATCACCCCTAATTTGTCTGCGAGCATCTTCACTTTGCGGATTGATGTTCAAAAACATCCCCAAGCAACAGAGAATGCTTCCAAATATACGTTTGTGTCTAATCGTTAAAAACAATTAAGTCAGGTTAACTAGAAATTAAATCATTTGTTGTTTGAGAAAAACAAGAGTTTTAATGGTGTTTGTTAGTTTTTACTCTCAACGAGTACAACATCTTGTCTAGCGCATCTTATATAAAACGAAAACAAAAATATACACCAAATCTCAAAGAGATGAATAAGCCCCCAACAAACTGAGCGAAATCTGAATTTTTATTATTATTACAGTCTCCCTGATATTCTAAATCATTTTTATTCCCTACAGCATGAGAGAAACAGGAAGGATTTTTACATTTTCTTAAGTATTTCGATGTGATATATTTTATTACTTTCATCATAATACACTCAAAAGTTTTGCTCCTAGAATTTCAACAACCTTGTGTGTATAGTCAAGCGATCTAAGTACATGACTTCACATTTGCAAATCTCGCTGTTTATAAATATTAATGAAATGAAATTAAATAAAAACAAGCCCAGAACAATTGCTTTCCGATAACTTGTTACTGAGCTCCGCCGGGGAAATCGTTTCGAGTGGATCGAACATTTGTGTTGCGATTTGTGAAAATGATGTGCTTTTCCCAGATTTTTCAGGGAGAATTTTCCTTCTTTCATTTTTCCACATTAGGAAAGCTCGAGTGATTTCTGCGCTCCTTTGCTTGAAAAGGTTCGATCGAATTTAAGTATTTTTTCCACCCCAGTTGCCTGCGAGGCTCACCGGGAGAGACTGTCCCCGTGCGAGTTCCTGTTGATACAAATTATTCCTGCCAACACACTTTCTACTTCCTCCAGAATAAATATATCCATTTGACACCCAAAACGGGAACGGGATGAGAATAATCGACTTAATCGTTTAAAAAATCGACGCAACTTAAATAATTGAGGTCAAAATCTTTGTTTCGTAAAAATATTGGGTAACAATACACGATCGATTTAAATTTAAATAATCAGTCTGCGTATTTCGGAAATGACGAGGAAAACTAAAAAGGCACAAACAACAAGATATATATTTTAACTTTAATTTAGCATGAAACTAACAAATACTCTAGGGCAGGGGTCCCCAACCTTTTTGCACCCAAGAGCACATTCTAGAATGCCGGTCGGGCGGCGGGCACTATTTATTTTTTCCAGGTATATTTATAGTTGGACATAGTCAATAATACATATATTATGCACAAAAAATATTTAATTCCAAAATATAATAATTATTAATTAAACGATATAATTATTTTCGATTATTTTTTCTCTGTTGAATTACTAAATATTAATATTTTTCATAACATTTTATTGTAAACTGTGGTCGCACAGCGGCGGGCATACGTAAAACGGTCGGCGGGCGCCATGGTGCCCGCGGGCATAGGGTTTGGGACCACTGCTTTACGGAAAATAGCTTATTACACGGAGAAAAAATAAAACACAACATATCACAGATAGGCTGGCTTAATTTGCAATTAATTTTAATGAGAGTGCTTTCGCTTTTCATACTAAAGTGCTTGCAAACAAAAATGATCGTAATCGCCAAGCTGTTCGACTTTTCGTATTTATTATTCCAATCGTTTGGTTAAAGGACACGTTTTAAGATACGTCTTAATATAATTGACCCAAAACCCGGTACGAATAACAAGCGCTCTCATAGCCAACTCGAGAAAAAAATACGCAAACACTGCGTCATTACCGGCAGTTGGTTTCCTTGTCAAGGTGCCGTATATCCAGAGCCCCGCCCGCACAGGGGGCGCGTGTGCCAGCGTTCGTGGACAAAAAAAATAGTTAAAAAGTCAAAATTACTTGATTACTTGATGATTTGATACGGTAGTAAGAGCTTTTTGCCGCATTTAGGGCATCACAGTACTGTTTCTTGCGCCGCACAGTGGGTTGCGTGTACTAGCGTGCACGGCCAAAATAATTATTCAAAAACTCAACATTACTTGTTGATCGCACGAGTGATTTAATGAGGCAGTGAGAGTTCTTTATTTGTTTAAGACATAGGCTCCCAAACTATTTTGTCCCGTTGACCCCATGTCGAGTTATCCTGCCTGATATGTGATCTGTCTGTCTGATGTCTGATCTGATATACAGGTGTGCCATATTTTATGTCGGTATGTAAACATTAAATAACTATTCCTTTTTTTTGTAAGAAGGTTGACAACTGCACTGAAACCCCTTTTCGTGTGGTATGAAGATGGAAAAGCTATCAAAAACCTTCTTGCGATAGTCCATAATGCAGGATTAACAGCATTATTATGTGAGTACACAGGTTCAATCTGTGCTCATTTATGACATTTACGAAATGCCTAAATTTTGGTGATGACCTGCTTAAATGGGATCCACTCTCGTAGACCCTCATTTACAGTTCGTGGACCCCCGTCATCGACCCCTTGAAGGGCGAAATCGACCCCTGGCGGTCGATATTGACCACTTTGGAAACCAGTGGTTTAAGAATCAAAATAAAAATGCAACAGAAAATATTCTATCAGTGGTTAGGATGTCTCAATAAAAATAGTTTTTTTTTTAATATAAAATGAATTGCAGCTTATATCAAATATGAGCAAAGAGAATAAAATTGTCTTCGAGCCATTCGGTTATTCATATTTATTGTTTTAATGTAGAGTATTAAATATTTAACTAGTTTATCGTGAAGTGGATAAATAAGTAAATAAAGTACCCCACTGTGCGGCTAAATGATGTGAAAAATCAACAGTCTTTTCCGCGGCGGTCTTCATTAGGAAGGAAAAAACCGCAGACAACCGGAGCCGGAGTTGTGGATTTCTTACATCCTTTCAGTAGTTTTTTTTTATTATTCCGTATATATATATATATGTACTTAATGCTTTTTTAACTCTGTATAAATCCAGTATATTGAACTGTTGAATGCGCCGTGTGTAGTCTGCAAATTGGTTTTCATTATTATTCAAACTGTGTGAGATTTGCAAATTATCTTGATAACTAAAAGGGGACGGGAAACATCACCTTCATTTTACAATTAGTATTATCTATTATTTAGATTATCGCTTCATTATTTTTTGGGTTTTTTTTCCTTGAAACCTGGAGACAATTAATAATTTAAACAATAAAATAGCACGGCTTTCTCTGGACTCAAACTCGGAATCTCATGCCATATAAGTAGAAAATATTTCAATACTTTAAACGGAAAGAACATGGTAGAATTTTATTAAAACACTAGAAATGTAGCCCGTCATAAAATGACGTATTCGATGAACGATGCAATAGTGTTTGAACATATGTTTGGCTGACAATTAGATGAATATTTGATTTCATTTTGTACACATATATTTTGAATAACCGGATATTAATTTCGAAAGCAAAGCCATTCTAGGAAATATCACATTTCGTGTCACAAACAACGAATCACTTTCACTGCACTGTTCTTTATTAGATGCAGTCTTTATCACGTTCAATTGTGCTATTCTTTTTTAATTACGTTTGCTGTGCTTAGACGGTGCTATTTTTTTAGGAGGCATTTTATTTTATTAATGATGTGATTAATAATTTCTAACGCAACTAAAAAATAAAATTGGTACTTGTGTCAAGCTGACATAAACTGGAAATTTCTTAGAAGCATCATATTTTATTTTTTTGTAAAAATTCTAAATTTGAAATTCTCGCTGTGAACAACAAAATCATATAATTCGAACATAAAGCATATTTGATAGTTTTATTTAATTAGTTTATGAATGAAAATATTACTGCGGCACATAACTGCGGAAAAACTTACTGAACTTACGTGCAAAAAATCAGCGTTGTATCTTTTAAGATATTCTATGGAGAACCAAAAAATGAAACATACACACACACACAATGGCTATTATTATAGTAGATTGTCAGAAGTAATTTAAATGTGACCATTTAAATTAATTTCCCTGGCTAATCGACGAATCTCTAAATGCTATTTTAAGCAATTATCTACATATATATATATATATATATATATATATTCTTCAGGCCCCGGCTATCCCTCTTTCCAGGGCGGGGTTAAATCTTTGTCGCCTTTTTAAGGACGATAATGCGTCAAATGGCGAGCGCACGGGGCACGAAGGGTTATTTAGGGCGACTTGAGGCAATCTGCCTCGAGTAACGCCCGAGAGGTCTGGAGGGGCGCCATGTTTGATGAGAGACCTCGGGGAGGCTCTTGGGGGAGGCTCTTGGGGGAGGTTCCGCCAAATCTGGCTTTGATGACCCTGTTTACATATATTTATAACCCTTTTGGCTACTCAATAGCATATATTATATACGACTTTTATGGATTTTATTTTATTACGTTTTTATTTATTTGGGACATCGAGAGACATGTTCAACTCTACAAGGTTTTTAAAATACAGAAAGAATATATTTTCTAAGTTTTTTTTATTTTTTATTTGATAACGCGACTGGTTTCACGAACATCTTCAAGATAAAATAATTAAGTGTCAGAGAGAGGCAATGATTGTCTACTTATTACTAAAATAAAATCTCTTTCAAAACATAAATTATTTTGCACTGTAGAGAATTGTTTAAAATAGCATTATAGAGATTCGTCGATGAGTCAGTGAAATTAAAATCATCGACCATTTAAATTACTTCTGACAATATTTTAATAAAATTCTACCGTGTTCTTTCCATTAAATTATTGAAATTTGTTCTACTTATATGGCATAAAATTCCGGGTTCGAGTCCAGAGGAAGCCGTGTTATTTTCTAGTTTAAATTATTGATTGTCTCCAGATTTCAAGGAAAAAAACCCAATAAATAATGAAACGACAAACTATATAATAGATAATACTAAATATAAAATGAAGATGCTTTATCCCGCCCCCTTTTAGTTGTCATGATAATTAGAATTGTATAATTATATATATATATATATATATATATATATATATATATATATATATATATATATACACTCAGCGTCACAAAAATCGCACCTCTCGCCAAATTTGTATATAGCGTCTCTAGCAGCTAGCGCATACATTTTATTTAATTAATATTGGTATGATTTGAAAGTACATTTAATTACCTTTAATTAATCATCGTTTTAATGAAAAGAATAGTGCTTACTACGAAATATTGGAAAGAAATCGAAAATGCGCGTTAAAAGGGTCACAAGTTGCACTACCTGACAAGGGTATAAAAGGGTAATTCCAGGTAAATTGTGGGTCAGTCAGTATCCAGACTTTACAGAGAACACACGTGAACCTTACAAGCCAGGAAAATACACCTCAAGATGGATACTACCGCTGATGAAGCCTCTCAAGTGATTGCACTGCTGCAATCGGGAATGCGGCAGTGTGATGTTGCTCGACAACTGAACTTAAGCCGTTTTTCTGTTTGGCGTGTGTACCAACGATTCCAAGAGACTGGTGGCTATATCAGAAGACGTGGATCTGGAAGAAAACGCTGCACAGCAGAAAGAGATGATCGGTTCATTGTAACCAGATCTTTGCGCAATCGGTTCTCTAATGCTGTTGAGTTGCAACAGCAGCTCCGATCAGCTCGTAGAACTTCTGTAAGTGTCTCCACGGTTAGAAGAAGACTGCGAGAGAAGAAAATTGCAGGCTACAGACCTGCTAAAGGACCAAAACTGACTGCACACCATCGCAGAGACCGACTTCAGTTTGCTCGCGAACATCACGATTGGTCACTTGAACAGTGGAGGACCGTTCTCTTCTCTGACTAGACGAGGGTGAGCCTTTTCTGCAACGACGGCCGTAGAAGAGTGTACAGAAGACAGGGAGAGCGGTTTGCACAATCCTGCTTTGAAGAATCCGTTGAATACGGGGGTGGATCGTGCATGTTCTGGGGCGGCATGTCTATCGACGGGAAAACGGAACTTGTGTGCGTTTCCCGGACTGGAGGCGGTCGCGGGCAAGGGTCGCTGAACGCTAGTCGCTATATAACGGAGATCCTGGAAGAGCATATAGTCCCATATGCTGGTTTTGTGGGCGATGGGTTCATGTTAATGCAGGATAACGCCCGTTGCCACACAGCATTCATTGTGCGGGATTACTTGCAAGAGGTAGAGATCCCCGTTATGCAGTGGCCAGCGCGAAGTCCAGACTTGAACCCGATCGAGCACCTCTGGGATGATGTGAAACGCCGTGTGAGAGCACGTGATCCTGCTCCTACCACTCTTCAAGAGCTCGAAGATGCCGTCGTTGAGGAATGGGAGAACTTACCTCAGGAAAGGGTGGTGACCCTGGTGAGGTCTATGAAGGACCCTGGTGAGGTCTATGAAGGACCGCATGGACGCCGTCATTAAAGCTAGGGGGGGTAACACTAGATTTTAAGTCTCTTTTTGTAAATTTTGTACACTAATTCTAAAAAAAAAAACTCGTTATTTTCTTGATTTTTTTAAATCCTTTTTTTTTTTCAAATTTCCTGTTAAAAAATAACAATCTGTTTCCTTTTTCTGCGAGTTCAATAAATTCTCTTTCCAATGATACCTCACAATCATGTTCTTACCATTGACGAAATATGATTAAAAGTCGTTTTAAGAAAAAAAATTGGGAGGTGCGATTTTTGTGACGCCGAGTGTATATATATATATATATATATCCAAGAGGAATAGTGATTTTAAAGCTATATATCTTTAATCATACATATTGATAATCGATTCACATCTCAAACGATTATTGCTAAAAACGATGGTTAGGTTAGGTACTTTTTTAAAATCAATTTCACGTATATATTTCTAAAAAAAATAATATTTTAAATGTTTTAAAAATAAAATTATAAATATCATGTTATCGTGTATACTGTTTTTTTTATTGAAACGATGCTGGTTTGAATATTTTATATTGAATTATATGGCATTATTTTTGAACGCATTAGCATGGAGATCTCTCGCATACTTACGCTGGAGTAATTCCAGCGTTTAGGGGGATTACCCCGCAGGAGGCGAATGAACGGTCGATAAGACTTAAACCGGCATAATGTGACGACCCACCCTGTACAAGGGGCCGCCTAAGTGATGAGTTTTGAACAAAAACCTTAAAAGGAAAGACTGCTCCCTGCTACAAAGAATGAGTGAAACTAGGCTTTAAAATCTAAATACAGTGATTATATCAAAATATTTCATACAGTATAATTTTGAATATGCAAGCATATTATGTCTACAATATCATTCAAGAACTCTTGTTTCTCTTCATTGTAAATCGATTTTGTATTCGACGATTTAATTAAAAATTAGCCCCAAGTTGTTTCTATTAACACACTAAGGGCGGGGCGGGTACTAGTACCCGTTTCGCGGACTGCTGTCTGAAGGCGGGGCGCGTATTAATACGTTTTTGAATGTGTTTACTCTAAAAGCGGCGGAAGGTCATTTTATTCTTTAGGTTTACAGCTCGAAATGTTTGTTTAGGACTCGTCCAATACTGTCCAATGATTCTGAACAAAGTGACAATGACGAAGTGGAGTGGTCAGAGAATGATAATCCTCCAATTATTGAACAATATTTAGGACAAAGTGGTATTGCTGTGATGCCAAGTAATCCGCAAAGTGTGTATGAAGTGGTTCAACTTTTTATAGGAAACGATTTATTTGACTACATGCAAATCAAAGAGTGATAGACTAGATTTCACACGCGCAATTTAACGCGAATTTTGCCACACCAGTTTAGTCAATTCGGTACCCGCTTAAAGTGTGTTTAATAAGCTTTTTTATAACGATTTTCATCAAGGCAAACTCCGGAGCGTGAGGCAGAGCCGCAACAATGTCCGATCGCTCCCAACCGCTTCTTTTTTTGGGACCTTCTACTCTTAAAAATGCTTTGTGGGTTCCTCGCTTTCTCTGCGTCTGTACTGCTGGATAGAAATAAAAGCTGAAATATGTCGATGTCGGCCTTGAAGCTGGGGCACTCACGTGGTGAGGATGTCATAGACGCTGTACTGCGCCAGGTAGGAGTGGCGGAACAGCTTCTGCACGTTCAGGGCCAGCAGGATGAAGCGCCGATCCGGAGACAGTTCGAAGCGGGCCGGGTTCAGGCGTCTCTGCAAGGGGGAGAGGATATCATAAATAACATATTTTATATACGGTGTGTGCATTATTTTTTTCGGATTTTCTTTTCGGCGTTACTAGTATTGAATCGCATCAGGCTATACGTTAACATTTCACTGTGAAGCGTCATTATTGCGCTTTTATTTACAGCATAGGTGGCCAACCGCTCGGCCCGCGGGCCAAACCATGGCCCGCAGGCCATATTATTTATTTTTGGCCCGCGGAGCATATGCAAACATTTTTTATGAGCATATGCAAACTTTAACCAATATAATGTTCCATTGAGCGTAGTTCGTATCATATCATATATATAGAAGTAGCCCAGTCTCATCTCAATCTATCTCACAGTCCATCTCATTTCATTAATTTGTCCCGGCAGCTGAAAAAGGTTGGCCACCCATGATTTACAGTATACGTCATATCGCTGAAGTGTATAAAACATTTTTTTTTTTGAGCTCTTAACATGTCAACTTTTGTACTAACAAAACGCTATTTGCGGGAAGCTTTACTTTTCTGTTTCAATTGGAAGAAAAAACCAACTGAAAGTCACCGAAGAAGTCGTTTTTGCATCGTTTCGTCACTGGTGGTGAAAAATGGATTCACTACGACAACTTGAAGCGTAAAAAATCATGGGGTAAGCCTGAACATGCATCAATATTGAGGACCAAGCCAAATATTTATGGCGCCAAGGCAATGCTGTGTATTTGGTGGAATCAGAAGGGTGTCATCCACTATGAGCTGCTGAAACCAGGCCAAACTATCACGGGCGAGTTCTACAGACAACAATTGATGCGTTTGAAGCGAGCATTGGCAGAAAAACGGCCACGAGTTTTCATCATGACAATGCTCGGCCACATGTTACTAAATAGGTTAAAACATATTTGGAAAAAAGTGGATGGGAAGTTCTGCCTCACCCGCCCTATAGCCCAGACCTTGCCCCTTCCGACTACCACTTGTTTCAATCGATGCAGAATGCCCTTTCTGGAATACGCTTCACTTCTGAACAGGGTGTCAAAAATTGGCTTGATTCTTTCTTGCTTCAAAAGACGAACAGTTCTTCTGGGATGGAATCCATAATTTACCCGAAAGATGGGAAAAAGTAGTGGCTAGCGATGGACAATACTTTGAATAGAATATACTGTACTAAAATTTGAGTGATTTTTCCACGTATAGATTTTTATTAGTGACCGGTTTCGCCAACCTTTCACGTTGGCATTATCAAACAGAATCACCGGCCACCAATAAAAATCTATCTATGTACTCTCAGTCAAAAATATTGAATATTACTTTTGGTTACACCATAGAAAATCAATAAAAAAATAGCATGAAGTTACATGCATATTAAAACGTTTTTATTTTTCTACATAAATAAATAATCGCATTTATATGTGTAACCCATACATTTAAGTACGATAATTGAAATCTAGTTAACAATGGAGTAATTTATCAAATTTCCTTTATACGAAAATACAGCCTGGATTTCGTAATACGATGAATCGTACTTCATAACCCGAGGAGAACCTTTCCTGAAATTATAATATCAACCATTGTTCGAGGGGAGTGGAAACTGATGCGGACCTGTTATTAATCGCCCTTGTTCTTATTCCGACCCTGGGATATTTGATTCAAGCAATATCGCTTTATTTATAATTAATTGTCAATGTACTCTGTCTTATTCCACGTGATTTTTCAGTAGAATCTTGACAACCCGGCCTTCATTCTACAACCTGTTGTCAGAAGCCTTGTGCGGCTATTGAAAACTAGTATGGTGGTGCTTAATACCAACTTTTCAGGAAGCTTAGACGTATTCAAGCTATACACGATATATACAATACACGTGTAAAATAATCTGAATACGACTTTTTCACGATTACGAAAAATTACGATCACTTCTTATTTAATTCTATCGCTATAGTTGTCCGTGCCACGAAATCTTCTTCCACTACTATCTGCTTCGGAAAATCACATTTGATGGATAAAAGACAATTAGAAAGTAAATTATTAAATAGCAATTAATAATACTGCATACAAAACAATATATGTTTTAAAATAATTAAAAACTATAAACGATTTCTAACCAACTATCGTATTTTTGATTAAATGAAAGTATGCATTAGTTTTTGTAGGCGTTAAGCAAATTTATTAACGAAGTGTATATAAACACTTTTTGTCGTAAAAATAAATTCGTGATCAAACAAATAGTAAAAATAATAATAAATATCCAACAAACGATAGAATTTTAAAAGGACCCAAAATCAAATACGATACTGCGAGAGCAGACCCGATATTAAGGTATTGCATTGACGAGGGTCAGGCGGGCCAAATAAAACAGGGTAGGCCACAGAGGGTAGGGGTGGCTCCGAGACCGTGCAGGTTGCTGTCGGGCAAGGGGATGATTTATTTATATATATATATATATATATATATATATATATATATATATATATATATATATATATATAAATCTTAATTATCGGCAGCTGAAAAAGCGATGCTAGTTTGAAATCTAACTTTGATTCAAACGATTTTCTTTATAAATTAAGGGTTGTTACTTTTAACTACCAGGTTTTGCATTTAAGGGATGAAATCGATTTGAAATAAAATAAAATACTAAGTGCGTATTTTCAAGCTTCTTTCCAGTCACCTGGCAGTTATTTTTAAAGCGAAGATACTTATGCTATTTTGAAATCTGACTATGATTCAAACGATTTTCTTTTAAAATTAAGGGTTGTTACTTTTAACTACCAGGGTTTGCATTTAAGGGATGAAATCGATTTGAAATAAAATAAAATACTAAGTGCGTATTTTCAAGCTTCTTTCCAGACACTTGGCAGTTATTTCCAAAGCGAAGTCAAATATTCAAAGATACTTCTCAATGGAAAAGAGTGGCGGCAAGCTGGGGGCGTTTATTTTTCAGTGTATTTTTATGAAGAGCCCTCAATCTTTCCGGCAAGGGAGGCATTAAATAGCGCTTTACTGAACCTGCTACTTCTAACTGTAATTCTAAATAATTACTCTTTTTGGAAATACGATATAAAAAAAACATTTGAAAGAAAAGTAAGAATTGTTCATTCGTCTTACAAATAAAATTTGATACGATGGTAAACAGAATTTTTCGCTTAAAGCAATTTAAAATTAAATATTGACGGTGTTGAATTTACACCTTGAAGTTTAACGCGACATAACACCTAAAAACTTTCTTCTTTTTTTTTTAATAAAAAAATCTTGAAAGACTTTTACAACACCCTCTTTATCATTGACGAGTTAAAATACGAGTTTCAGAGCACCCTGTGGTTTGCGTGTGGTTTACGTAACAATTATTTCAAGGGCGTGTTTAAATTCGGAGATGGCGGTCGATATTATATTTGAAAAGTTTCCCGCGTAAATCAATTCCGTCGTTGGAACTTCCGGTCCCGCCACAACTCTTACCCGAGTTAGAATTCGCCAGTCTGAGCATATCACAGCCGATGGAAACAAGAACTCCACGAATTGATTTAGAATAAACTTTACCAAGTCAATAAAGAGTATAGCAGTATCTAGAACACTCGCCCGATATTATCTACACAGAATTATATTAAAATCCTTACGTTACCGGAGCGAAAGTAGAGGTTTTTTTTTTAACACACTAAATGCGGGGCGGGTACTAGTACCCGTTACGCGGACTGCTGCCTGAAAGCAGGGTGCATATTTATACGTTTTTGAATGTGTTTACTCTAAAAGCGGGAGAAGGTCATTTTATTCTATAGGTTTACAACTCGAAATGTTTGTTTAGGACTCGTCAGCGTTACTTCTACCAATACTGTCCAGTGATTCTGAACAAAGTGACAATGAAGAAGTGGAGTGGTCAGAGAATGATAATCCTCCAATTATTGAACAATTTTTAGGACATTTTGATGCCAAGTAATCAGCAAAGTGTGTATGAAGCGGTTCAACTTTTTATAGGAAACGATTTATTTGACTACATGCAAATCAAAGAGTGTATAGACTAGATTTCACACGTGCAATTTTACGCGAATTTTGCAATTTGGTACCCACCTTAGCCTTCAAATAATAATTTAAATGAGAAGCCGTTGTTATTAGATGATTTAGTTACTTGGGTGTTGAGCTGTATTAAATTTTCAGTCCTCAAAAGTAAAATAAAATCCCTTAGGATGGATTCAGCTTGTATTTTATCTTGGATTCAGCAAACAATAAATTGAAAGTGAGAATTTATTTTTGGAAGAAAAATCGTTTAAAAAAAATAGACAGTTAAAACTTGGAGTTAAATCATTAGAAGGAATTATCAACTGGCCGTTACAATGTTGAAAAGAACAAAAGCTTTCCGCTTATCTCGCTGGACTGTAGTCTACTTCCGGCTGCTTCCTGCGACCGGAAACTGAGTTTCCGGTCCGGCCAAATACGGACCCCACCACCCCCATGAGCCCAGCTTATCTGCAGCCTTGTGACCCGACCGACTTACGACATGCATTTCCAAAGAGATCACATTGACCCAGCTGCCTAGTATTGTTTTTTAAAAGATCAATCCAGATTACTGGGTGTTTTGCAGCGTTTTCAGTTGAAATTTTCAGGGATTCGATTGTAATCCAAGAGGATGGCAGCAAAACACTGGAGAACAAACCAATTCTTACAACAACTACGAACAAGTTTAAAAATCAATCAAATTATTTCAATCCTCAACCCCAATAAATACGAGTATATTTGCTATTTTCATTAAACTAGAACTTTCAGAATTTAAAACGATTCTGTGAAGATTATTTCAGTCTCTCAGTTGTAGTCACAAAAATCACAAGAAAGCTTTATCTTGCTGGTTTTTTTTTTTTTTTCATACTTGCACATAATGAATCAAATTATTGGTCAATTAGAGTTATTATTTTTCAATTGGCGAGAATACCGTGCCGCGATAACTATAGAGGTGTGGGTTTGAGTTTTTTTCAATTTCAAATAAATATTAATTATTCTTGTTGTTGAAATTCTGATTCAAAATAAATTATTAACTAATCGTAATTTTTATCAATTTTCTATTTAAATTTGTTGAAAAACGTTTATGATTGATATGATTAAGTATATTTTTCACACATTAAAAATGATTAAAGAAATTCTCAAGCTTACATGGCCGGTGCATTATCCATTATACTAACGAGCCACTACAACATAGCGAGAATTATTATCCCGCACAAGCCACGATGATATATTGTTTTAATCATTTTCAATGTGTGAAAAAATGTACTTAATCATATCAATCATAAATAAAACCTGTATAGGCGAAATCGCATTACTGTGGCGGTCTTCACAAAAATCATTTATTTTTAGATCTTTTTTGTTTGCCAAAAAAGGCTTAAATCCTTGGTCGCGAACAGTTTTCAGCCAAAGAGGTTTATTACTTTGTGTTAAATTGTTTGAAGTCGTGCTCGGAATGTTTGTTCTGAACTTGCTTGTTTCTCTCTTACAGCTGGACTCCGAGCTTTACGGCCCGGTTCGCAGGCGCCATCGACGAAACGACTTCGAACGCGCCATGTGACGTCAAATGGCGGAGAAGCAATAGAGAATTACAGCCTTGTCTCTGGTGCGACGACCCACTAAACCAATACCATCCCTGGACGTTCAAACTTTAGCATCTTTGTTTTTGTTCCTGAACTCCGCATTTCAATATGCCTTAATTGAAAAGAAAAAATATACAAGCATAGCCGTTTACTGTACAGTAATACCCCGCTTTACGCGACCCCGCTATGCGCGGTTTCACTATAACGCGAATTTAAAATTTCGCGTTAAAATGCCTCGCATTACGCGAATTGCTTGTTTAAAGAATGTGTATGAACATAATGTAGTATTAAAAACAGCAACAATTTTACAAGAACGTAAAAGAAACGCTACGCAAAAGACAATACATGTATTTTTCAGTAAAAATAACATGTAATACTGTATAAAGTGATTAATTCAAATGATTCCTATTTTTTGTATTAAGTTTTGACTATGAATTGTATGTTTAATCATTACTAATATGATTAGGCACATTAGTTCATACATAGAAGATGATTTAAAGAAACTCTCAGAAAAATATCATCGTGATTTGTGTGGGATTTGAACCCACATCCCCTGGCTTACATGGCCGGTGTACTAACCCTTGTACTAACGAATCACTTCCGTTTATCGAGAATTTTAAACAATCATACTCTACATATGAACCAATATTCCCAGGCCAACCAATATTTAATGATTTGCAAGCACAGGAACTTTTTGAACAAAGTAACAAGTGAAGCGATTTTAGTCCCATCTGGATATTATTTTTAAAAAATCTATTAATTTAGCCAAAACGCGCACCATCATATACGTATGTCTTATTTTTTGGATTGGACGTCAATCAGATGCGTATTTATTACCCATTACGGGTTTATTATATTATTACTAATATGATTAGGCACCGTAATGGGTAATAAATACGCATCTGATTGACGTCCAATCCAAAAAGTAAACCCCGATATATGCGAATTTCACTTAACGCGATTTTTTCTTTTTTCCCTCGCGTAAAGCGGGGTATTCCTGTACATACAAAATGTTTTCACAAAAAACACAGACGAAATTAAAATCAGCCTCAGCCAGATTTTGTATCCAATTCAACGACATTTGAATTGTTATATGTAAGTGCAGAACCGATACATTCAATTATTCTAAACAACATCTTTAACAACAAAGCTTTTATGATATTTATTTTCTTTGATATTAGGTCGCGTAAAGTTTCGGTTATCGTTTGTAAATTACCACAGCAAGTAAATAATACAAATAAGAAAGTGTATCCGTCTGCGCCTGCTGGCAGGCAACCGTCCGCACAGGATTCCCAAACAGAAACCATTCCAGAAGTTAATAAAATCGTGTTTTTAGAGGCGCCGGGGAAATCCCGGATAAGTGGCGCAAACTGAAAGAGAAACCCCTAAACATATCAATTATTGAGTATTCAAAATAACCGCATAAGACGTCCATACAGGCTAATAGCGTTACTCTGTTTGATGCAGTTCTAATAGCTAGCTTTAATAAGTATTTTTATAGATTGCAAAAAAATAAATAAGTATGATATTATTTGTAGATATTGTATTTTAAAGAAAATGTTATTAAAGTTAATTTTAAATAATAATATATACATCAAAAAATCATTTTTAAAAAATCTCATATGCATGGTGTATATATATATTATTTTAATAGTATTTAAATGTTGATATTTTAATATCATATGATTTTCCATTGATGCCATACAATATCAATGGCAAATCCACCGCTCTTTGAAAATTTAAATTATGTAACAAGAGTTTAATTTAAAACATGATATTTTACTCACGCGAGTAAAATCAATCAATTTATTGTTAAGCATAAAGTTTTTGTTGTGACATGTTGATATTCCGAACATCCCGTAGTTTTTCTGAGAAGGATAAAAATGGGGAAGGGTAAATTAAAAATAAAGCATGGTGTGTGAAGTAGTTGGTATACTCACGAAGGTGGTGTTGGCCATGAGCACCTTGCTGGAGCCATTCACGTGGAGGAGGCTGATGCCGCCCCACTGGTCTCTGTAAACCAGCTCTTCACCTGCAACGAGGAACACCATCACAATCTGGCCCCAGTCACATAAATAGATTAAAATTATTAAAATAATAAATCCCTAACAGGTGTTATTAGACTCGGGTCTGTTTTAGTTTCATCGAAGACAATTTACATTCATATTTGAGTTCTAAAAAAGTAATAGTAATTTATTGTGGAAGCAATGATTTAACTGTATATTACTTGCGGAAATTATTTTTTTATTTAGTGGGTGATTTGTTTAATTACAGATTAGACCTCCAATTCACCATTTACACATCATTGAACGCAATAAATATAAACCAGATTTTTTATGTATTCAGTCGTGGCTCATATATTATATACAACAAAAGGTAGTTTCCAGCTGGCATGCTCACCCTGTATACCGACTTAGAGAGAATGGGATAGAAAATCGTATCGGCCTATTAAACATGAGCTATTTGAGATGAATACAAAAGGTGGAAATCAGTACATATATTATAAATAGCAAGCAGTTAGTTCAAGTTTTGTTTTTTGAAAGCCTCTTCAGTAAAACGGTCCAAAACAAAAATGATCGCAATCGCCTAGTCATTTTTTTTTAAAATAGTTTTGGTACCTTGCTTGTTATGTACAAGGTTTGTCACCACAATTTGGGGAAACTTTCCAAACTAGTCAATCGAAATTGTGCTATATATGGGAGTGACTGAAGCTACACCCCCTGGTTTATCCTCTTTATGGTTCCGATGACACGCTTCGAGAAGCCATCCAGTGACTTCATCAACTGTGGGTGTCTCGCCACTGATTTCAGGCCCCCCTGTCGGCATTGACTCTCCAGTTGGTGTCTCCGAAGGCCAAAGATGGGGCATGAGCCCACGAGGTGGATCACTGCTTGTGGAGTAATATCATCACAAGGGCATGTGTCAAGTGGAACCTGCGGAGATAACTTCTCATCACTTCATGACCCGTTAGGAGCTGGGTTGATTCAAAACTAATCCCGCAGGTATTCCTGTATACAGAATCAAAGAACATCTTTGTTACGTTCCCTCGCGGAGAGCTTGTGTAAATTTTCCTCTGGAGATTTTTTGCGAAACTCAGAGGAAAGTCATACATAATACATTCAATCGCCTAGTCATAACAAATTAAACCAGTCTTTCTTCGATAATAATTTTAATATTTGGTGTAAAGCCTGGATTCATCTACCCACCCTGTATTCCGACGAGAAGACGTTCTCAAGAACTGCTATACACTGTAGCCAGATCTGTCGGCGGTGAGTTTGCTGTCAGCGATCACGTCAGAGATACGTCCTTCAGGCGGACCATTAGACATTTAGAGCTCAGCATAAAGAGCTACGTCTATTATCGCCTCGTAAATCTCGCTTTTCCGACTCCAAAGACTTACGGTGAAATATTTAAAACGCCAAATAAAAGCTGTTTATTTTAACGACCGGGACTAAATTCACACCAAAGTGCCAAGCCGAGCGTTAATATTAACGGCTTAACGTCTAAATAGGCCATTCAAGGCTGTCCAATCGAATATTTAGGAAGTACAACACACCTATAATAATATTAAATAATACAATTTTTACTCGATGTAAAAACCTAGGAGGACACGATAATTTTTGTTTGTGGACCCTATTGTCTTTTAAGGGCCTAGTCTGCATAATCGAGTTTTTTTGATCATTTTCTAGTCCGTTTTGCGAAAAATCCTCCGCACCAATCAAAAAAATTTAAATGCAAATGTTTGATACATTCCTTTTTCCGAATAAAATATTTTTTTATTTCTTATAAATTTACTGTTAATATGATAAATATGTGTTTTTCCGATTGAAGTGTAGAAATTTGGAGATTCATCTGGTCCATTTTACAAGAGTCCTAAACATTTAAAAGTTTTTTTTTCAATTGAAATTAAAAGATTAAATATAAACCATGTGCGCAGTATTATTAAAAAAATTAAAAAAAAAAAATCTTTAACAAACTTTGGTTTAGAAAAGTCGTCATTTTATCCAATTTTTCAACATCTTTAAGATTTTATTTTACCCTTAAAATGGACGTTAATTAAATAATAAAAAATATGTAAATATAATTTATAGTTTTTTCAATACTCTGTATAAAAACCAACTTTCGACATAGAAAAATAAAGTGAGCATTAAATTAATTAAATGACACGATTTCGCCAGGTAAAGGACTGCTTCTGGTGATTGTCCCAATGTCTCCGTTTTTTAAATTGTCTGCTTTTTTTAAACAATTGAAAGCATAAATTTCAGGAAGTTTAGTGAAGCGATGATATTGAATGATATTTTGAATGTGTGGGTAGAGTTAATGGTCTCTGCTGTGTTCTGCGAGCCTGGTATTTCGTGTGCGACAATGCGAGGAATGAGGTCGCAGAGTGCAGGCGAGCAATTCCCGCGATGAATTCATCGATAAACCGCTAGCAATGTCTTTTGGCGTCGAATTACCTGTTATTCATGAAATATTTTCGCCAAATCCTGTTATCAAATGGTAAATTATATTGCCATGTATAAAACATTACGTTTTCAAAAGAAAAACTAACGAATTCATTGCATACAGTGCAATCAATATATTTATTTATGTTCGGGAATAATCTCTAGTTTAAAGTATAATGCAGTCTTATTTTAAGAGTTCTATTTTTTATTCAGCTATAATGACAGTCAAAATAATTTACCGATAAATAATAGGTCACATAATATTGTCCGATGAAATAATTGGTCATCCAAAAAATGTCAGAAAAAAAATCGGTCACAAAACAATTGACCGGTATAATTTTAGGTAAAAAAAAATTGACCGATAATTATTGGTAAAAAAAAGTTGGCCGATAAATTATTGGTTAAAAAAAAAATGCCCGATTATTATTGGTAAAAAAAAAGGTGACCGATAATTATTGGTGACAAAAAAAATTGACCGATCAATTATTGGTCAAAAAAAATGATTGTAAGATGTGAAGATTTAAACATAGATTATATAATAATAATGATACTAAACGTAACTAAAATTAAACTAAAAGGAGTTATTACCTGGCTGTTGTTTTAAATATGTTGTTGAAGTACAATACATTGGTTTTTACTACTTTGGCCATTATAAAATAAATATATTTTGTAAAAGTGTGATAAATCTCGAGGAGCTCGAGTGTGCTCCTGATACTTTTTATTTTTAATACTGCATCGGCTTTCTGATACAAAATTACGAGTATATTCAATGGTCAAAAAGAAATACAATTTGCGGTCCTTTTGCTCCAAGGTTGATAATACGATGCGAGGGGTGGAGGGATATGATTTAGACGTGAATCAACTTTAGCATTGTATATTATTTATGTATATATTTATTATTCTCATCCTCGCATAAATAAACTTATTTTTAATTAAATAATACGTAGTTTTATTGAGCAACATATTTCGATAAGAATCAAAGTACTACACTGATGCTCGCTAATTGCAATTCATTGTGACCTTGCGGAAACATCACATTAGCGCAAATTCATCCCTCTTAGAGATAATCCGACTCGAAGGACCATGCGAGCTGACTCATCGCTGCTTTTTCTGCTCTTTTCAAAGAAGCGTGTTTAAAACTACTTGTAAAAAGTTTTGCTTAAAAGTACAGTATATAATTCATATTTCTACATTTAACTAAACGAAAAAATAGATACATTTAATGTAACCGAATGCATTGAAATAAATGATTCAAAATATTATTTTACGGTATTTTTTTATTGCCTTAATTTAATAAACTCTTCAGTCAGTCGTCTCTCTAATATATAAACAGAACCGCGAACAACAAAAATGACCTTGAAGATTGGTAATTTTTATTTGTTACTAATATGATTAGGCACATTAGTTCATGCATAGAAGATGATTTAAAGAAACCCGACGTTTTAAAAAGACGTTTAATAAAAAAAATAGACATATGTATATGATGGTGCGCGTCTTGGCTAAATTAATAGATTTTAAAAATAATATCCAGATAGGACTAAAATCGCTTCACTTGTTACTTTGTTCAAAAAGTTCCTGTGCTTGCAAATCACTAAATATTGGTTGGCCTGGGCACATTGGTTCATATGTAGAGTGTGATTGTTAAAAATTCTCGATAAACGGAAGTGATTCGTTAGTACAAGGGTTAGTACACCGGCCATGTAAGCCAGGGGATGTGGGTTCAAATCCCACACAAATCACGATGATATTATTCTGAGAATTTCTTTAAAATCATCTTCTATGTATGAACTAATGTGCCTTATCATATTAGTAATAATATAATAAACCCGTAATGGGTAATAAATACGCATCTGATTGACGTTTAATAAAAAAATAGACAATTTTTATTTGTATTTCGCATTTCAAGTGCTTTAGACTATCTTTAGAAACCCCTGAATGGTCAATTACAAACAAAAACAATCATGCTCTTAGCTGTTTGAATGTGGAGTATTTCGAACTAAACCAGACCGTCAGGGCCACGTTTGAGATGTTAATTTTCATCGGCTTTTTATCTGAAAGGTGTTTTCAGTGCCAGACGTTTCCGCGTAATCTCATATTGAATTCTGTTCAAAGGTTTCCTTTGATTAAATTTTTGATAAGACTCGATGTGGTTTTATTTTTATTAGTTCTGAAAAGTGCTTTTGAGCACGACACGGGTTTAGTGGAAATGAAGATTGCTTTTAAAATAATCTTAATGATATACTTAAACATTCATAAACACTAATATAACTGTGCATAAATCCGCGGAATTCACATTAAATCCTAAATAATTTGCTGTAACGTTACATTTTAGATTATTACAAAAAGATAAAAGCTATTTTACTTTGAAATTAATTAGTTTCACATACGAATATGTTTTGAGCAATCGATTCACACATGAACGACGAAAAAATACTGTAATAAATTTAAAAAAATACGTGTAAATCAGCCAGAAAAATATGTCCCAATTTTTTACTCAGCCACGATGGTGGTGGAAAAAAATTAAAAATATATCTTCAATCAAAGAAAAATGATTAATTAAATAAATTTGATTACAACCGTAGCGTCTCTCTAATCTGTCCAGTCCTTCGAAATAAAAAAAGTTGCAGCAACATCCTATGATTTAAAATCTTTCCGATGTTTTGCTCGTTTTTTTCCGGACCGAGGGATGGGGGTGGAAAAGAAATGTCATAGATTAATTCTCGGCAATTAGCGGGGGTTGAGAGTTTCAGGTAAAGGTTTTTTTATGCAAATACTTCGTCAAATACATCGTCGAGTTTTTCTTTTATTGAGTGGGTAAACAAGCACTGTGGAATTCCTGAAGTTTTTGTAAGCTACTAATAATAATTAAGTAGCTTTTTTTTCTCTTCGTTTCGCGAGTGATTCGATTACAAAAAGCGGATGAAAAATTCTCATTTTTTAAAAATATTTAATTTGATGTATGTCTATTTAATGGATTGAACGTCAATCAAGTGCGTATTTATTACCTATTACGGGTTTATTTATTTATTACTAATTTGATTAGGCACATTAGTTCACACATAGAAGATGAAAGAAATTCTCAGAAAAATATCATCGTGATTTGTGTGGGATTTGAACCCACATCCCCAGGCTTACATGGCCGGTGTACTGACCCTTGTACTAACGAATCACATCCATTAATCGAGACTTTTTAACAATCATACTCTACATATGAAGCAATGTGCCTAGGCCAACCAATATTAAGTGATTTGCAAGCACTTCTATGTGTGAACTAATGTGCCTAATCTTATTAGTAATATTTAATTAGGCTCATTGGTAGTAAGTTGCAGTGATGGTGAATTAAAATTTAAGGCTGGCTGGTACAATTCTTCATCCCTGAGATGGTTCAGGAAGCGATAGATTTTATAGTCTAGAAGACTAGAGGAGTAGTCAACTGGTCAGGTACTAGAGGAGTAGCATCTCAGTGAATCTGGGGGGCACTGACCTGAGACCCAGGTGGCGTTGAAGCGCAGAGGCACCAGCTCGCCGCTGAGCAGGTCCTGGAGACGGAGGCGACGTCCTCGCACGCGTGGTCCTTCCTCGGGCGGAGTCAGCAGCACCACGGACGTCACGATCAGCGCCAGCACGGTGACGATGACGAGCAGCGCGATGAGGATCCCGCGCCAGTTGCGCTGGTTGGGGTTGGCGGACACCAGCTCCTGTAACAGGGACCGCACTTAAATGGAGCACCAAAAAGAAAATGAATTATGTATTTTCCGACCTTCCTCTGAGTTTCGCAAAAAATCTCCAGAGGAAAATTATAACGGACACATGAAACAAAATGTACACAAGCTCTCCGCAAGGGAACGTAACAAAGATAAGAATATCTGCGGGATTAGCTTTGAATCAACTCAGCTCCTAACGGGTCATGGAGTGATGAGAAGTTATCTCCGCAGGTTCCACTTGACACATGCCCTTGTGATGATATTACTCCACAAACAGTGATCCACCTTGCAAATTCATGCCCCATCGTTAGCCCTCAGAGACACCAACTGGAGCGCCAATGCCGACAGGATGACCTGAAGTCAGTGGCGAGACACCCACAGTTGATGAAGTCACTGGATGGCTTCTCGAAGCGTGTCATCGGAACCATAAAGAAGATAAACCAGGGGGTGTAGCTTCAGTCACTCCCATATATAGCACAATTTCGATTGACTAGTTTGGAAAGTTTCCCCAAATTGTGGTGACAAACCATGTACATAACAAGCAAGGTACCAAACCTATAAAAAATAAATTTTAAAAAAATGGAGCACCTCGGCAAGGGGAACTCTCTTCGACTGCTCCGTGCCCACTTGATGACTACACCAAACAAATTCACAAAAACTCTGGTAATAGAAAAATTTAATGTCATACAAAATCTCAGCACCATTTAAGACAGCTAACAGATTTAGTGTTCATTGTTATTCAATGTCCCATCAATTGGTTATTCTTTACATCAGTGGCTCTCAAACTCTTTTGGCCCACGGACCCTTTTTCATAGTCAAAACTTGCCCATGGACCCCCTTTCATAGTCAAAACTTGCCTACTGCCCCAGGGTGAAAAAGTACATAAATTCGTATTATAGACAAGTTGGTGCAAGTATCGACTCTATTAACCTGCCTGACTCACCGCGATGCCTGTTATTACTTGTATTTTATGCACCTGTCTATATTTATATTTTACTTATGACGTAAAAATCGCTAATAATGTATTCATTGTTATTTATTTTAACTTCCATATTGATAAAAAGGTGTCACAATTTTTTTATTTTATATTAAACCTTGCGCGGACCCTCTGACGTTGTTCAAGAACCCCCAAATCGATTTTAATTTTCTAAGAACCCCCTAAATGATCCCAGGGATCCCTTGGGGTCCACTTTACAGTAATACCCCGCTTTACGCGACCCCGTTATGCGCGGTTTCACTATAACGCGATTTTCAAATTTCGCGTTAAAATGCCTCCGATTCCGCGAATTTCTTATTTTAAGAATGTGTACGAACATAATTTAGACATTGACTTCTCTTAACAATTAAAAACAACAACAATTTTACAAGAACGTTAAAGAAAGGCTACCCAAAAAACAATACATGTATTTTTCAGTAAAAATAACATGTGATTATGATTCCATAAAGTGATTGATTCAAATGATTCGTATTTTTTGTATTAATTTTGACTCTGTATGTATGTTTAATCGTAAACCCCGATATACGCGAATTTCACTTAACGCGATTTTTTCCGGAACGTATCTTTCGCGTAAAGCGTATTAGTGTATTATATTTACTGTCTTGTCGCTTTTACAGGTAAAATTAATTTTTACAATAATTTTCGATCCTCAATGCTCTAACATTTTCTTATTTCCCGTACAAATCACAAAAATTCAATACACCTAACAGATAAAGTGTTCACTTTCTTTATCATAAGATTCTGAGATTCTCCTCGCGAAGATTTGCTAATTAATTTCAAACATCAATTGTATCAATATTTATTCCATACAAAATATACAGACACTGCTATGGAATACGAACTCTGAGGACGTCAAAAGTCATACATACATTTTTTTTAAATTGACATGTAAACTAGTAATTCTTAATCATACAACCGATTGTTAAAAAATCAAAAGGCATTTGCTTTTCTTTAATCCGAAACTAACTAAAAAAACCACTAGACTGCGATTGATTTTAAGCATTCCAGAAGCACTCTATTAGAAAAGTAGGCATGTAAACAAATTTATTTTTTCAAGGTTCGCAGTGCAAAGTGAAAATTGAAACTCCAACTAAAAAAGCAAACTTTGAGAAGAGAGAACAAACAGCGAGGCAGGCTGATTCTCTTTGATTTTGCGCTGACGCCGCTCTGGGAATCCCCGCTGATTTCACGATCAGGGGGACTCCCCACACAACCCTCACACCCTCACACCCCCACAACTCCCGCAGGAACCTTTAACAAATTGGAACCCTGATTTAAATTGAAATCATAAAATAATTCAATATCCATTATCGCGCCGCCACTTCACCAATTTGTGTATGCTAATTGAATTATGAATTTAACTCAAACTGAGTTTGCAAGATGATCACTGCGTTGCAACTTCATTTGTACATTAGCAATGATGAAACTCGCATCATGTTAAGTGTTTTGGATTCGTGGCTACGTGTTTTGAAATATATCGACCATCTGACATAAATTCAGCATAGCTGCAAGCAATTTAACTGATTTAAAAAAAATGCAATATTTAAGGCAGTCTGGCGAAATCGTGTCATTTAATTAATTTAATTGTCGCTTTATATTTCTATGTCGAAAGTTGATTTTTTTACAGAGTATTGAAAAAACTATAAATTATATTTGATTATTTTTTATTTTTTAATTAACGTCCATTTTCAGGGTAAAATAAAATCTTGAAGATGTTGAAAAATTTGATAAAATGACGACTTTTCAAAACCAAAGTTAGTTAAAGAATTTTTTTTTTAATTTTTAAAATAATATATCGGAAAAACACCTATTTATCGTATTAATAGTAAATTTATAAGAAATAAAAATATATTTTATTCGGAAAAAGGGATGTATCAAACTTTTTGCATTTAAATTTTTTTGATTTGTGCAGTCGATTTTTCGTAAAACGGACTAGAAAATGATCAAAAAAAACTCGATTATGGGACCTGGACCCTTAAGGGCCTGGGAGGCAATTCGTAATAATAAAAAAATCATACAAAATTATTTCAATTAATAAAAATAAGTGTTCGGGTAAGATTAGGTTTAAGATAACACGATTTGATTTCGATTTACATAATTTGTAAAACCCAGAATATTTATTGGGAAAATAAATGAAGCTGATATAACAAAAACGTCTGATTGCTTCAATAGCAGGATCAGAAAAGTGCACTCGAGATTAGCTCGGGGTTAGTTTAAATTGGGTTATGAGGATCTTATAGCTTGTAGTGCAAATAATCTAATACAGGATTTGTACAGGGTGTTCCTAAATGAGCACATCGACGGTATACCTGAGCGAGGTGGCGATCAATGACACGTCTATATTAGAGCACCGACGCGGTTTTAAAACAGCTGTGGTCTATTTTGGGCGAACGCTTCGCTTAACCAGTCAACATTTAAGAGCGTCTAAAAATATTGGGACTGAATAAAAAGATTGAGCAGAGACTGTAAATGTTCAGATTTGAATATGATGACTGACCATATTTTACTGTAAATGTTTACTTAAGAAATACAATAAACAAACTGAATACTTTTACTATAAATGTAACGCATTTTAATATATTCTACTTTGATTGTTTACTTTAAAAAAAGGCTTAATCACTTGAAAACATATTGAGACTACCATAGATTCAGGCAGAATTTATTCTACTGTAGGTTTTTAGTAAAGGTTTATGATACGAGTGAACTTGAAAAAGTCACTCGCCGGGCAGAAATTTAAGTCGAATGAGGAGGTCATCGCCGCCACGGAGGCCTACTTTTCAGACCTCAGGGTATTGAGCTAAAAGGAGACTATTTTGAGAAATAAATCGCCACTTTTCCAAAATACTTATTAATCACACACATTTTTATAATAACAGAATCGCGATGGTCGAAAGGACTCATAATTCAAGTCCCTTCTTTCTCCTCAAAAAAAAAAAAAAAATTCTGGTAGTTTTACTGCAAACCATTTACATAGTTAAATATTGTTCCCGACAAGGTCAGTGTGGTCTAAAACAACTTAGATTGCGTTTGTTTAGTCATCGTTTTAAGGGTTGGAACCCGTTCTGCCTTCGCGAGTTGCCCTCGGATAAGAATGAAGAAAGGGGCGGCGCGTGAGATTTATTTACTACACGCTTTAAAATATGGCCGTTTATTAAAAGGAGATGCGAGAATTACACGCACGCCGCACGCCACTGATAACGCGCCAAAAAAAACTTTATACATAAATTTCCCCCAAGAATACACGAGGCTGTGAGATGTATACAAGATACGCCATTGTGTAAACAGCAATATTGTATACGCTGAGATTTGTTAAGACATAATAATAATTTATATTCTGGCTATTGAGGAGGGTTTTGTTGGCCTGTATCACTCATGAAACTGAATATTTTAAAATAGAAAAAAAAAATTTAAAAGAGAAAAAAACAATGATAAAACATAAACAGCGAATTTTTTTTTTAATAGATGCACATCATTCAGTTGTACAGGTTTGTAGTCAAATACATATCTATCTTTCAAAGATATACTGTTTACTTATATTTTTATTTTGATTAGATGAAACCAATTGCATACGCATAGCGTTAAATAGCACGCCTGTAGATAACCCACTAGAGCAGGGGTCCCCAACCTTTGTTTAAAAAAAAGGTATATTTCTAGGTGCGCAACAAAGTTTTTGGCATTCACACATAGATGGCGCTAACGACATATTTAGTCGACTAACAAGTCTAAACTTGTGTTGTTTTATAGCTTAGATATCTGTCATCAATAAACTGTCATAATACTGACACATTTCGCAACGCTCAAATTTTTTTTATAACATCGAAGATGTCGAGTTTTGTGCCAAATAAACAGCACTTGCGGGAAGTTTTGCTTTTCTGCTTTAACTTGAAAAAAAAATGCAGCTAAACCACGTCGTTTTCTTGAGGAGGTCTATGGAAAACATGCACCATCGAAAACTTCCTGTGAAAATTTGTTTTTTAAATGCTTTAGAAGTGGCGATTTCGACACTGAGGAACATAATTATCATATTAAAGGTAAATTTACAAGAGATAAAAAAAGGAACGTATCTAACTTTAAACATTTAAAAAACTTCTATTGATCTAGTAGATTTTTCGCAAAATATTATCAAAAAAACTCGTAAATTGACCCATCAAAGGGATCAGCCACCATAAGATACTATTTCAGCAGGTTTTTAGAAGATTTTCTGGAATGAATTATTATTTTGAAAATTATAACAATTTATAAAAATTCCTCTGTTTAATTATTAATTTTTTTTTTAACCTTAATATATTTTTTATTGTGGTCGGACGGCGGCGGGCGCACGTTAAATACTCGGCGAGCGCCATGGTGCCCGCGGGCACAGGGTTGGGGACCACCGCACTAGAGGGTAGGGCGAAGGTATTGTTATATTAAGGCTATTCATATTTGCTATTTAAAACATCGTGTTTGTTAACATTTAACTTGGATTGGGTTAGGTTAGGTAAGATGAATCCAGTTTCATGCAAATATCGCTTTGCCAGTCGTGTAGACCCAAAAGAAGTTTCAAATGTAAAATTCATTCCCAAAATTAATGCGCAGTTGCTTTTTCAAAAAGCGGAAGTGCTTTGTAAGAAAAGCGAATATAATAAATCAACTTCCGCCGGCCGCGGACTGGTTTCTCGCGAGAAGTCTGCATATCCGGCCCATAAATAATGCATGAAGAAAGGCGCCGAGTTTTACTTCGCTTCTCTGTTATTTAATTCAAAGATTCTGTGTTAGTGCCCGACCGCAGCTGGAGCACGTCCGGGGATCTGTGCCATCACACATCATCTTCGTTATTGTTGCAAATTAAAAATAAAATCATAGACAAGCCATGAACAGTTCCTCCATCTTCATATAAGAAGATCCTTGTTAATACTTTTCATGAACGAAGGGTAAAAATAAATGACTCGAACACTTGTTCCCTGGGCGCCTCTTTGATGCCGACTGGCGGACAAATGCGGAAAAATTATTTTTAAATACCAAAATAACGCCTTAATAATTAATATATAACTTGGTTATTTAATATTTAAGACATGCTTGTGTTTATTTGAGTTCGTTTCTGTTTTATTACATATTCTCTGCATAATGTATGCGCGGTCGAACAATGAGAAGTTGAGAATATAGAAAACAAGTATTCTAAGAAATTTATAGTTAAGGGACATGCATACGCAGACGTGGGAGGAATATGGAAAATTATATTAACCTACAACATCAACTGATTTATAACCTAATACAAATAAACATATTTCCAATTAAGTATGTATGGCCAATTAAGTATGCATGGCATATTAAATGAATTCAATTTGATGGTGCTTTTACAAGGCGGAGAAAAAAATTGCTTTTTATGAATTGTTAAACTATGAAATAATTTCGTTTAAAACAACTTAATATCGTAGTAACTATTACTTATATTTTATTTATAATTTGCGGGTTTGACGTGTAACCATTAATCGATTTACGACACTACCTCAAAGTGAATAAAAGTGTGCCAGGATCACATAAAATCATGGAGGTAATTGAAACACCGTTGGATTCAATATTTCGCTTGTTACGTCTCCCAGAAGCACATCCTGCACTCACTGTGCGGGCAGCTCGCAGTTTAATAATTCACACTAAACCTTCGCGCGCCATTAATTATGTAGCCAGGCTCGCGGGAGATGGCGCTGTTTCCAACCGCCGGAAACAGGAAGTATTTACATTTTAAACTGTTTCCGGTTCCCGTTAGAGCAGAGCGACTGCTATCCGCGCTCTACGGACGCAGCAGGGGTGGAAACATTCATTGGATAAGATTCATATCCAATACTTTTTTTGTGTGATCGATTCACACGTGAAAGGAGAGAAAAGTTGAAAAGAAGACTTCTCGTGACAGAGGTGGAGTTCGAGACCACGCTCCCACTGCTATAGCGGATCGGCACTCATACAACTATGTTCATATACAGGTGTCCAAAAAGAGTATCGGGTGAATGTGAATAGTTACCGTTATTGCGATATGCTGTGAAAATTTTTGGGCCCGCAGGAGTTTTAAGGTTTCACGTGGTTCCAACAAGACCACTTGCTATACATCCAATCAATCAATTGAAGCTGTTAACGAATGATTCCCTAATAAGGTCATTTCACGTAGATGTAACATCAACTGGCCTCCTAGAAGCCCCGACCTTAGCCCTCTTGACTATTTCGTATGGGGATATCTTCAAAGTAGGGTTTATGAAAATAGCGGAATTGAAACAAAACATCAGGTCAGAAATGGCAGCAATCTTCGTTCCAGATTATAAGAGTGCCAGCATCGTAACAATCACCATTTGGATAACATCATCTTTTGGAAATAATTTTACATTTTGTATTCTTATAATCAACAGTAAAAAAATACTTGATTACTAGTAGTTTTAGTTTTACTGAACTAACAAATACCCGATACTCTCTTTGGATACCCTGTACAATTGAAAGAACCAACGAACCAAGGAAAGTATCCCTGCTTTATCAAATTGTAGTTCTATTAGAACATATGCATATTTAATACAGCATAGATGCAAAGCAGAGATCTTTATCCATAACTTCATATTTTATATATTAACCTCACGGTTTCAGCTTGATTCAGTTGCAAAAACACTTGCTCGCCAAACGTGGTTCAATTACACAAAATGATTTCAATTTCACTCATTGACAACCAAAGTAGTTTCGCGAAAAAAATCAAAAATTAACTCCACAATTTCAGATTGTATACCATTACACTTCATTTATATATTTAATAGTTAAGTAGTGAAAATATAAACCTCCACGGATAATATAATACTTGGACACTCCTGACTTACAAGAACCTCTTTAGGTACCTTTGAAGTTAATACTCTCGGTGCAAGGTTTCAGAGAGTTCATCATGAGCTCGCGGTCAGTACTCCCTTTACATAACCTGAATTTCAAAACATCTAGGGGTAAATAAGGAGTTCACATTTACTTGACTTAACATAGAGTTCAGCGGTTATATTTCAGAATTAAAGACCACATATTATTCACCCATTAATTATAGTGAAGTGAGGAATATGGTTTTTTCATTATACGGAAGATCCATTCAAACAATATGGTGCTGTACTCATGATCCAGAATTTGTAATGTTAAAAACATTTATTTTATTTTGTGCTATCTCAAAATTCAAAAGAACAAAACGATTATTCTGATGAGTTTCATAAAAAAAGCTGTTGAGTCTTACGAAAAGGCTGAATTAAAATTGGTACTTTTTACGCCCGAGGCGGGAGCTTTTCAGAACCCAGACGAAGGCTGTTTCCAGGGAACCCCCCATTTGCAGTTTATATTTATATCCCATCTTTCACCTTTATTTTTTCTCTCAACCCGAAACAAGCAGCCCCAGAAGGCGTTAAGGGTCGATATAAAAATTAATTAATTACATGGGATAAGTAATAAATTTTTCATAGAATACAAACATGCCTGTAATAAACCCGAGCGGAAATTCGTTTGGACCTCGGCTAGAAGTTACGTCGAATTTATATTCGATTCTAAGAATACTTCCCGTTCTTATTATTCAGTTGGATCGTTGGTTGGCTCAGTGAGTGTTTGGTCGAGAGATTCCCGGTTCAGTGCCAGTTCAGGCAGGTGAACCCGAGATCAATGTTTTTGGGCTCAAGTCTGTTTAAATTTGATCAAAGACGATTTGTATTAAAATCGCAAGTGTCGCACATGGCAATGTCAATAAGTTTATACATGATTTCCCAATCAATTAGATTCATCACTTGAATTGTCTCTTATCTTCAAGCCCTAAAGTTCAGCTTCAACCCCAACCTTCCTCGTTTACTTCCCGGCACGGTGGTTATCATTTTTCACAGGAACCGGCGTATCCTGTTTCCGTTAATGGGAGGGGATCTCGGTTTGTTTCAAGGCCCTTGCGCTTCCTATCGCAGTCATTATTATATAACGAAGACATACTTCGAACAATGAGGTATTGTTGATGTTAACAAGAATGAAGAATGAACCAAGTAGCTAGGCGATTGGACAACAAAAATATTTAACGAAAAAACTACAGAGGGAAGGGTTCGAGTTGTCGTGTAGTAAAACACACTCTAACTATTTTGAATCCGTATTTTTCACCTAAATAGATTAAGGGTCTAGGTCCCATAATCGAGTTTTTTTGATCATTTTCTAGTCCGTTTTCCGACAAATCGACTGCACCAAACAAAAAAATTTAAATGCAAAAATTTTGATACGTCTTTTCTTCCGAACAAAATATATTTTTATTTCTTATAAATTTACTATTAATATGGTAAATATGTGTTTTTCCGATTGATGTTTAGGAATTTGGAGATTCGTCATGTCCCTTTTCCAAGAGTCCTAAACATATAAAAGTCTTTTTTTTAATTGGAATTAAAAGATTTAATATAAACCCTGTGCGATATATTATTTTAAATATTAAAAAAAAAAAATCTTTAACAAACTTTAGTTTTGAAAAGTCGCCATTTTATACAATTTTTCAACATCTTCAAGATTTTATTTTACCCTGAAAATGGACGTTAATTAAATAATAAAAAATAGATAAATATAATTTATAGTTTTCTCAATACTCCGTAAAAAAATTCAACTTTTGATATAGAAAAATAAAGTGACAATTAAATTAATTAAATGAAACGATTTCGCCAGGCAATGGACTGCCTCTGGTGTCCGGTTGGACACCAGAGGCAATTAAAAGGCTGGAAGCAACTACCTTAAGTGTAAGTCAAACGTTTAAGTTATCGATTCACTAATAAAATGATGAGAAAAATCCGTAAAAAGCATTTGCAAAAAATTGAGTTAAACTCTCTCTTAGCTCCAGCAGTAATACCGCAGAATTTAACATAATACCATTACTTTGTTGTTATAAACTCTGTTTTCACGCGAAACTTGCAAATAGCGGTGCTCGCGTACATTATTTATTTATTTCAATATTTAATCCTAAAAAGCCACCCTCAGGCTGCGCCCAGTAAACCCCTTACCAATAATAAAACCGAGTTACAAAGTTGTCAAATTAAAATTAAATTAAACTGTACTTATTAAGTCGAAATTCCACAAAGAGGATTATTTCAAAGCATCAATGTGGAAGTTGGAACTCGACTCCGAGTCGCTGATTAATTTCAGGAGCCTCCCTGCTTAGGCACTTAAGCCTTGCTAAGGGATGAAAATCGTTACAATTAAATTTAATTAATTCCAAATCAAATAAAACGACTACCTAGAATAATTTATCAAAACAAAATTGATTAATTTCACTTACAAAATGACTAGTCACGTTTCAAACCCCTGTATTCTTAATTTTCAGTTAATCACAACTGCTGGGCCTTTCCAGTCGACGACGCTGTCGGGGTCGGGCGATTGCGCGAAGCACAGACTTTTTACATTGCTAGAATGACCAAAACATTATTGGCGAGTGTAATATTGTTTATGTAAAAAAAATATTTGTAATTTTAATAAGTATATCAAAAGGAATGACGGGTTGGCAGGTCTGAGACAACTTTTGAGTCACCTTGTTTATTTATTTAAACTGATTTACATGTTAAATTTAGACTGTCTGCTCTCAGCTAGTCATTTTAGATCATTTGAAAGTTACGGACCGAGTTCGTGTCCAACAGGAATAAAACCTCATTAAAACAATAAATTCAGTAGAGTTCCGAATACGTTGTTTATATATATACAAAGTGATTCAAAGTTTTTATATATAGACTATAGAGAATACTTAAAAAAATATTTTTTTGCTAAATAAAAAAACATCGCCTAAACCACAAATTCAACAAATTTAAGGAATGCTCTGTTAGCAAAAAAAACATTTATGATAATTAAAGGTCTTACGGGTTTGAAATCATCCTGTATATTTTAAGCTACCAGACTTAAATATAGAAAACGCCGAGCTCGATTAGGTAATAATCGATTGTAGTTTAAATATAAACCTGAAATAAATTGTAAGAACATAATAATAATGTACCTGTTATATTTTTTATAAATGTATTTTAGAAAATATTTAAGGCTGTAGTTATGTTTATTTTAATAAATTATATTATAAATAAAATTCGTCTTACAAAACACATATTATTTAAATCGTTGAAAACAATGTATTTATAATGAACTGTCATCTGAGTTTCCATTTCTTTTCACGTGAAGGTACTAAAAGAAATTCAAAATAGATGCTAGACTATAAAAAATTTATTATAAAACACAGAAATAAACATTATTCTCTTCTAACGGAACAATGGTATTAAGTTATTAATAAACTTTGTGTAGACAGCTGTGACCTTTAAAAATAAAATTACTCGCTTTGTATCAAATATTTATTACCCATACAGGTTTACTAAGTTTTCAATCAAAACGACGAGAAAAATCCAATAACTGAAAAACATATTGTACGCGTTAAGGTGGTAAATTCGAATTTAACAAATGGTTATTAATATCCATCGCCAACCAATGGTTCGCGTTATTGCTAAATTAGATAAAATAAAAATTAATGGTGAATGCTGAAACATTTATCTGAGTACTTATCTGAGTGAGGCTTGGGTTCGAATCCCATCTTTCTCAAAAATATTACTCGTTATTTCATGTGTGAATAGATTTACTAAAAACATTATATAAACAAAGTAAGAATTCCACGCTAAACAAAAATATAAGGTAATGTATTATAATTTGCTGATTCCGTGTGAAGAAAAGAAACCCAGCGGGTCACAAAGAGAACATATCATATCACGAGGGGCACTTTATAAGTCTACTCAGCATTAATATGTTAATATATTTGTTACGTCATAGCTGACGAGTGCCACTCACAAATGTTTTAAATAGATTCGAATTTTTATACGTTTACGTGCACGTTTCTTAAGAGGGTTCTCCTAGTTTCTATCTTTACAAAAACGAGGGCTTTTGTAAATATTTAAACACACATGTGCTTTCACGACTTTGCCTAGAGCGGTAGATTTTATTAGTATAGATATATACAAAAATATAAAGATATAAAAGGCAACGAATTCCGTCCTAAATACCAGCTTTTTTTAAAATACAATATTGAATGATTGATCTCGTCGTTTACGTGTAAATCCCTATCTTGACCTATTTATTATGGACGAAGTAGCTTTAAAAAAAAATTCCAGGCCTTTCGAATAACCATCGCACTGAAAAAATCCGGTAAGCGATAAAAAATAAAATAACGAAAAAGTTAACAAAATTATTTTTTTTTTTTTGTAATTTTATTAGACTTATCGAATGACCCTCGCACTGCGGAAAACCTCTTAGGCGATGTTGACCAATTTTCCGAGCGGTTTTGTTCTCTCGGTGTGCTTTGGAGGCTCTATAGTAATTTCACGCGAGCGACTTCAGGCGTTTTTTTCAAGACGCGCAAATGTGTGTTTCATTTCTTACTTTTAATAAAATAAATATTACGTGAGCTTTTTGCAAATTGAACTAAGGTCTTATTTTGTATTTACAAAAATATTTTTAAAATATTCTGAAGGCATACCTGTTGTGTACATATATTTAATATATAATAACAAATAGTAGGCAATCTATTTACGGGACCACCACACACCGCACACCTTGCATATTTCTGCTACATGTGTGTTTCACAAGAACGTGACCACTATAAAAAAATGTTTTCGGGGTTTTTTTGCAAAAAAAAAGAAACAAACAGGTTTTCCAACGTTTTGTTCTTAATGCATTGTAAAAATTATTCAGTTTTCGTGTTTACTTCGCACAGAAAACACATTTCTAGAGATGAGTGCCGCGTATGCTTCCCGCTTTGAGGCAGTTCCTTTGTTCGCATCCTAAAGGACCAAAAATGTCACGCGTTCAGGCTGCAAAATACATAAATAAGTTGAAAAGGTTTGTGACCAAGTGAGTGTACCGATATTTAAAAACAAAACATATCGATGACCTACCAGAACGTGGTAAAACAAAAAAGACGTCGTCCACCGATGATAAGCGGAAAACTAACCTATTCTTGAAAATCCCACGTCTATCTTTGCGATCTGCACAAGAAAAACTGAAGCAATAATGACTAAATATATCTCTAGCTACAATAAGAAGACATTTAATGGAGATTAATTTAGAATAGCACATTAAAGAAACCGCTCCTTTCAGGAAATCACGTAATAAAAAGAATGTCCTGGGCACAAGACAACAAAGACCGCGACTGGGACAAGATAATATTTTCTGACAAAGACTCGTTTAATGCAACTAGTATCTCACTTCGTGCTTGGTCAACTGCCGATAACAGACTGGTCGAAATAACTGTTAAACATCCGGTAAAAGTGCATGCTACTCAAAACGTGGTTTTGGCAATTTGAGCTAGTTTACCGGAACTTTGAATGCTGCAAGGATGAACTAAATATACCAGAAAGCATTATTATCATCTACCCAAAGACTGTTTCGAAGCCCAAGTGAATCATGGATATTACAAGAAGATAATGACCCAAACACCGAAGTCGCCTATGCAGCACGTGGAAACAAGATAAAGGCATCGAGGTCTTGGATTGGCCTTCACAATCTCCTGACGCAAACCCAATTGAAAACGTTTAGGCGTTGATAAAGCTTAAACTTTGAAGAAAAAAAATGCTTACGGCCGCCGAGCTTACTCGCAATTTAAAGGGCACATGGAAGTCATTATCCCATGAATATGCAGAAAAATTAGTTGAAAGTATGCCTCAAAAATGCCTGGCAACGGATGAGACTAGACACCTTATTGATAATAAAGCATCTAAGTATGTATAGTTAACTACGTGTTTTATTATTTTTCAGTGGTAGACTTAATTTTTTTTATAATTCATGCCGGCTACGCTCTTTTGTTACATACTGTATATATACCAGCCCAGTAGTGCCAGCCAGTGGGTCTGCAAAGCCCCACTCGACGTTATTTGATCGAAGCGATCTAATCTCCCGCCCGACTGGTCTGAGGCTTCGCGGGGACCTGTTGCCATGCGAAAAAAAACCACCCGAAAAACACAAAGGCGAGCTATAGTTACGCGTTTGAAAACTATAACTGCTTACCCGAAAAAATGGACTTGTTTGAATGTTTCAAGCCCTCCCATGTGACGCTTTTAATTTTTATGCTAGCTGTCTTTTAGGTGCCCTACAAAATATAACTTATAGAAGTGCCCTCCATCGCTTATTATTAATTTACTAGTAATGTAGCCCGTCACAAAATGACGTATTTGATGAACGATGCGTCTTTTGTTTTTTTTGTAAAAGTTCTAAATTTGAAATTCTCGCGGTGAACGACATCTCGCGGCGAAGAACTGAATCATATAATTCGTACATATTGAAATTTGCTAAAGCATATTTTAAAGTTTATGAATGAAAATATTATCCTATCGTCTTGACGATTCGGCACATAGCTGCGGAAAAATTTACTTAACTTATGTGCAAAAAATCAGCGTTGTATCTTTTAAGATATTCTATACAGAACGGAAAAATGAAACATACATACAAACACACAATGGCTATTATTATAGTAGATAATACTATACATATGCTTTAACAAATTTCAGGAAAGCACTCCAGATTCTAGTATTTATAATGACAACAGCCATCCAAATCTAGTAACAAACATTTTCTTTTAATTTTCAGCGTAATTGTCTTTTAAGAGGATATTTACTTAGACTGTGTGTGTATTTGCGCGTGTGTGTGTGTTTCTGTTGGGGTGTGGGTGTGAAATGTAGAATGTGATCGTCTCTACCGTTAACCGTCAGTTTGGCCATGCATGTAAAGTGTCAGTATTATAATTGACGTGTTGTTCACGCTACAGGGTGGCACATTCAGTGGGAGCACATAAGCTGATAAATTTTATGAAAACTCTACACTGACATACTTAACGATACATATATTTTAACGTATACAATTTAGCAAGCGCAAACATCGAACTTCAGATAATCTGAATAAAGAAGTCTCCACAGTACTTTGTAAATGAAAAATGCCACAAGAGATAAGTCAGATAGATACAAAAAAAAAACAGTTTTCAAGTATTATTTTTTTTCTTCTTCTTTCTATATTATTTTGTCTGTCAGATTTCCATGATAATTAATTCAGGGAAAATTTTCTTTTATATTGAGATGCACCGAGTTGATGCCCTGGAGCGAGCAATTTCCTTCCATCTACATTGACTCAATAACATTTACTTAAATGCTAAAATAACAGCATGAGGTTAAATCAATATTTATTCAAGTAATAATTCAAAACCGATGCATTGCAATAACTCACAAGATGGCAACTCTCCAAGCGACTTCCTCGGCTGCGAATTCTACGAATCGGCAGCCGCGTGTTACTCAAAATTAATCGTCGTTTCATCTTCAAAACTTCGGCACGGAATTGCTAAAACCAAACACCCCCGCGGGACGCGGAAAGTTGGCAAATTCACGCAAGTCGATAAGTCTAACGTCTGTTTTATCGACCTAACATGAAAGCAATGAAAAATAATGAGGCCTTTGTAATTGAAAATTTTATTTTCCTTAACATTTATTCTAATGGTCGTGCCAACGAGGGCAAAAATAAAAACTTGGTAAATATTATATTATATTGTTAGCATTTTTTATAAATATAAGTCTGAACGTCCTACTATTACGAAACTGGGGGCCGCTATGAAATGAAACAAGGAAACAACAAAATATCCGTATTATTTCATTAAAACCGTGCCAGGACAGTAGAAATGTGGGAAAGCATATTGATATACAACGCAATTAGGGTTGATTGAATTGATTAAAACACACCTCACTTAATGTATATGGAGGTTATATAAAAGTATACAATGATGTCAGAAATATGAGGAGGCATGTCTGAAAATGCTATTTCATACTATATTGAGGTTATGTAAAAATATGCCAGGACGTCATAAGTATGAGGAGGTATCTGAGTAAGCGAGTGTGTACTCTGAGGGCTTGTCGTGCGTGGTCGACTTAATAATTCTAAGTATAGATCGGCCAAAACAAACAAGTGTCCATTAACTCAATTAGCTCCCGGGCACTCCGCGGGTCCTCAACAAGTCCCGACGGTCCTCTCGCAGGCTTATGTAACCCCGATATAGAGCCTCCGTACCGGGGGTGTTTACAAAGCGGCACTTAAGTCGCGGCACTGTCTGAAAAGGCTACGGGGTGGCTCTAAGCAGTCTAACTAATAAAGTCGTGATGACCAAATTTGCATTCATGAATTCATCGAAAGCGCTCACAAATAAAAATTTACGTAATCTTCTGGGAATTCGCATGTGTTGTACCGCGAAACGAACATAAGTTATTCTTAATCAAACGCCATTTAACGGTGGGACCAGGGAAACTCGAAAAGTTTGTATGGATATTCCGAACACTATAGCTCTAATTGGGGTTCCTTGTATTCAAACTACGGGGAGAGCAGACCGCAGAAGGAAAACTTCTCTTGTTATCGGGAGAATAAAACCTCATCTAAAAAGTAGTTTCTTAGGTTATTCAGTATATTCAAAAACTCTGTACCAAACCAAGTCTGGCCAAAATTTAAACAAAAAAATAGTTTACTACCCTAAAGACATTTCAAGCAATACATTATTGCCTTTTATGACTGCACGCCATTGAATAAAATCACTATTCTGTTGGTTGAATTATTTAGTAATCAAAATAAATACAATTTGAGGTAACCGTAAAAAAAAAAAACTTTTTAGGATTGAGAACAAAAATTATTTCCTTCAAGGCCAACAACACTTGTATGAATTCTACGCCTCAGAATGCTACCATATATTTATTTTGTTATTAACACACTAAAAGCGGGGCGGGTAGTAGTACCCGTTTCGCGGACTGCTGTCTAAAAGCGGGGCGCGTATTAATACGTTTTTGAATGTGTTTAAAGTCAATAAAGAGTATAACAGTATCTAGAACACAGACCTGATATTATCTACACAGAATTATATTAAAATCCTTACGTTACCAGAGCGAAAGTAGAGGTTTTTTTTTTAACACACTAAAGGCGGGGCGGGTACTAGTACCCGTTTCGCGGACTGCTGTCTAAAAGCGGGGCGCGTATTAATACGTTTTTGAATGTGTTTAAAGTCAATAAAGAGTATAACAGTATCTAGAACACAGACCTGATATTATCTACACAGAATTATATTAAAATCCTTACGTTACCAGAGCGAAAGTAGAGGTTTTTTTTTTAACACACTAAAGGCGGGGCGGGTACTAGTACCCGTTTCGCGGACTGCTGTCTAAAAGCGGGGCGCGTATTAATACGTTTTTGAATGTGTTTAAAGTCAATAAAGAGTATAACAGTATCTAGAACACAGACCTGATATTATCTACACAGAATTATATTAAAATCCTTACGTTACCAGAGCGAAAGTAGAGGTTTTTTTTTTAACACACTAAAGGCGGGGCGGGTACTAGTACCCGTTTCGCGGACTGCTGTCTAAAAGCGGGGCGCGTATTAATACCGTTTTGAATGTGTTTACTCTAAAAGCGGCAGAAGGTCATTTTACTCTTTAGGTTTACAGCTCGTAATGTTTGTTTAGGACTCGTCAACGTTACTTCTACCAATACTGTCCAGTGATTCTGAACAAAGTGACAATGAAGAAGTGAATGATAATCCTCCAATTATTTAACAATTTTTAGGACAAAGTGGTGTTGCTGTGATGCCAAGTAATCCGCAAAGTGTGTATGATGAAGTGGTTCAACTTTTTATAGGAAATGATTTATTTGACTACATGCTACTAGATTTCGCACGCGCATTTTTACGCGAATTTTGCCCGCAACGCACATCAGTTTAGTCAATTTGGTTACCCGCTTAAAGTGTGTTTATTAACGGACAAGAATACTATTCGATATTATAAATACTCTACTTTTGAGTGCATAAAAAAAATTTAAAAAACGCGATGTATCAACCAAGAACCCTGTATCTATAATCCCAACGGCCGCCGATACAATTTGATGTATTTATTAAATAATACAAATAATGATTGTTTCAACTGAAATGATCAACCCCTATTGTAGTCGGCAGGGAGCCTCTCGAACCTATCAGGCAATCAGCAAGTACACAAGTCTCGACAAGTGCACACGGCCCCGAGCCCCTGGGGTCGCGCCTATTGATCCCCCATCGGAGTCCCGAGGCCGCCATTTTGAACGGCGTCCATTTTGACGGGCTGATTGGAATTCAAATTGATATAATTAATGGCTGCGCTTAACCGCCGCGTTTGATTTCTGACATTTCTATTATTCGTTATCGCAATTAATGTTGTAGTCTGCACTCTGTAATTGTTTCGGGGTCAGTTGGAATTAAATTTTGAAAATTTAATATATAAAACTCCATATTTTTACAACAAAAAACAACCGAACCTTATAACCAATAGTACAACTGCGTCCCCGAAAGACTGGTTTAATTTGTAACACTCCATATTTCAACGGTAAGAGCCGTGATACCAAATTCGAGATTATTGGTATCACGTTTTTTTTACACCAGAGGCAGTCCAATCGTTTCATTTAATTAATTTAATTGTTTCTTTATTTTGCTATATCAAAAGTTGATTTTTTTTCAAAGTATTAAAAAAACTATAAATCATATTTATATATATTTTATTATTTAATTAACGTCCATTTTCAGGGTAAAATAAAATCTTGAAGATGTTGAAAAATTGGATGAAATGACGACTTTCAAAACCAAAGTTTGTTAAAGATTTTTTTTTTTTTAATTTTTAAAATAATATATCGCACAGGGTTTATATTAAATCTTTTAATTCCAATTGAAAAAAAGAGTCATAAATGTTTAGGATTCTTGGAACAGGAACATCGCGAAACTCCAATCCCGAAACTTCAATCGGAAAAACACATATTTATCATATTAAAAGTAAATTATAAGAAATAAAAAAAAACGATAGGAGAAGAAAGGGTGTATCTAACTTTCTGCATTTAAACTATTTTGATTGGTGCAGTCAATTTTTCGCAATAGGTACAAGCGAATGGTCAAAAAAATCGAGTTTGGTATCACGGCTCGTAAGACATCTGAGATCGAAAGCGTTCAAAAATGAAAAAAATATATATTTGATTGTTCACATTTGTTGTCGTAGATAAAAAGAGCGTAAAAATTAAAAAAAATTGTAATTTACTAATTATCTTTGAAGTGTCAGAGTAATGTAGCTCAGAAGCTAGAAGTTAACAGAGTATTGTAGGTCGACTGTCACTTCCGTATAAGTGCTAATCGTGACTTACGGAAAAGTTTTAGAGCTACTTGGAACTCTCCGAGACCCTTCCAAAGTATTTATTCATTGACAATTGATAATTGTAGAGCTCTCTGCAAGTTTGTTGTGAACAACCGACCAGCACGCAAACAGAAAATATAATTAACAATGTATTGTGCTCACAAATATTCCACTGACTATAGAAAAGAAAAAACAAATCGTTAATATGTGAGTGCTAAGTTATCTGGTGCTTTAAATCATTTCTTCTTTGAAATTCCGACGTTTCGTTCCGGTAATAAATAAAACCAACAAAAAAAAAACAAATTGCCAGTAATAAATATTGATTTATGTTTATTTTAGAGTTTTTCACTTTCGCTTCTCTATTTACCATTTTTTAACTTTATATTTAAAAGTAATCGATTCACGCATTAACGACGAGAAAAATCTTCTAAAATTATGTTACGACACTGATAGAAGTCGAATCAATATTTCCACGGATATCGTGGCTAGTCCCATTGCCAATTAAGCTACGGTGTCGCTGTAATTTAGCAAGAGTTTAAATCGCCATATGCATATGTGGAACCTCTTAAAATATAGTATGTTTGTTGGATATAATTATTTTTAAATATTTAATCATATTACTTGGTTATTTCATTATTAAATAATAAATTCTCTCTGTGGCATTCAGCACATAAGACTTTATAAGAACTTACCCAAAACCAACGTAACAGTATTATCCAAAGACATCCTCACTATCACGGGATTTATGTAACCTTTTTTCACGGTTTTTTATACCCCTGTTGCGTTTCTTAACCATTTTTCATCCCCTTATATTAAATTTTATTTTTACTTCCACAGTTTTTTCTACACCGAGCCCTAAAAGCATGGACGTTGTATTTCATTACATAATTTAAATAAACTACATTTTTTAATCTTGAGTAGTGAATCTCTTGAGCGTACATTCCACACTTTTGTATAAAAGATAAAGAAAAACTTAATTATAAAGGAAAATAATAGCATCTTCATAGAAATCAAATCATTTAAGAGGCAGTGATAGCTCTTCGTCTCTAAAAATATATTATAAAAATGTTTTCGTATTGGACCAATGTCTATTATTTGCATACTCGAAATGTAGCCCGTTAAAAAATGACGGATTCGATGAACGATGCAATAGTGTTTGGCTGACAATAAGATGAATCTTTCGTAAGCTTTCGTTTTGTACCATCAGTTGGATGAAGGTGTGAAGTTCTGTGATATATTTGGACTTGAACTTTGAAGCAGAGTGGTCCTGATTCTGCCACTGGACCTGCTAATTTAGCTCCCATTGATGCAAAAGATATACTGTTATTGTATGATCTTATTTTTCTCTTGAAATTTCCATTATAAATATTCTTTAAATATACTGGGTAAATAGGTCTTGCTGGTAGTTTCACTTTACCTTTGTGATAGTAATCATTGAACTTTCCATCTGATGGGTTTTCTGCTTGATAATGTAAAGCATTGCAGAATCGACAGGTCACATTAATTAATCCGAAGACAAACGCAGCGTTCGCTGTGCATCAGTTTCTTTTTGTCTTGAGGTCGATGCGCGTACTCGAATTTTAAGAAGACGCTGCTCACGTTTTCCTTCCAACTCATTGCTTGACATTTATGTCACATTTCGTGTCACAAACAACGCATCACTTTTCACTGCACTTTCATTTATTTGATGCAGTCTTTATCACGTTCAATTGTGCAATTCTTTTTTAATTACGTTTTCTGTGCGTAGAAGGTGTTATTTTGAGTTATTAATGATGTGATTAATAATTTCTAATGCAATTTCGATAAAAAAAATAGAGATGGCGTTTGTGTCAAACTGACATAAGCTGGAAATTTCTTAGAAGCATCCAAAATTTGTTTTTTTTGTAAAAGTTCTAAATTTGAAATTCTCGCGGTGAACAGAATCATATAATTCGTACATATTGAAACTTGCTAAAGCATATTTTATAGCCTTATTAAATTAGTTTTTAAATAAAAATATTATCCTATCGTCTTGAAATTCGGCACATAGCTGCGGAAAAATTTACTAAACTTATGTGCAAAAAATCAGCGTTGTATCTTTTAAGATATTCTATAGAAAAGCAAAAGATGAAACATACATACACACAATGGCTATTATTATAGTAGATAGATTGTCAGAAGTAATTTGAATGTGACCATTTAAATTAATTTCCCTGGATTAGATATTATACATTTCAAATTGTAAGCAGTATATTTAGGACATTGATTATATACGTTCCTTGTAAATACCTATTTTAGAGTTTTTTTACGTCCCTCTTTACCATTTTTCTACCATCATTCTTCTAGCTTAATAAATTTTTACTTTTACATTGACAGTGTTTTTTTACGAGGTTCTGTAACAAAAAAACCGCAATTTTTTTTCAAATTGTATGTTAAAACTTGAATGAAACAAAGTTATTAAAGCACAAGGACTTGAGAGACAACATAATTTATCAATGGGAATATTTTACAGTGAAATTTACAGACAATGAATTCGTTTATGTTCAGAGTGTGTTACTTGCACCCAAATTATAATTTATGATGAGTAACCTCTGACGATGCCACTCCAGAACGAAAGAGCTTTTAAAAGTGGATATTTAAATTCACACTCAGGTGTGCTTAAAAGTGTGGGTTTGAATCCCACTTGTTTTTCGGAGTTAAGTTCATTAATTTTTCTTCGACTTATGTGTAAATTGATTATTCATAACGAATGATATTTATGCGACAGAAAATTTAATAATTGATAATTTTATTAAAGAAAAAAATATTTATCTGCAAAACGTAAATTATTAATTTTCAAAATATTAAAAATAAAAAATGTTCATTAATTCATAAAATTCTTCATACGTTTTTATTTGTAAAATCGTGTTTTTTTTGCGTTGGAAAAAAGGCATTAAAGGGAAAAAGAGATATAAATAAACTCGCCCTTTCAGGAAAAATCTTCTTTCTTATAATGAATCCACTAAGCGAGTAGGGGTAGAAAAAATATCTGTTGATCGTTAGTGCCACCGAGCACGCCTCCTCCTGGCCCTGGTGCCCGACAGCTTCTTCCTGAAGGTTTTATCGGATCCACCACGAGAGAACCAGAACCTTACAAAAGCACAGCAAGTATAAAATATAACTGTCGATTTTCAGCAGCACTAGCTACGCGGCTACTCGACAACGTTTTTCCAGAGGCTTTCCACGTTTTTTTAAATTTAATATTCCTCAGTCTCGTTACGTTATTTCGATCCGGCGTCGTTCATAAATCATTCTGTTTCCAACGTATCAAGATTTCGAAATTGGTAGGAATATAATTATAATGAGAGCGGTCCAAATGAATCGAGTATTAAAGCTGTTGGCAATTACCAGACTTGATGAATAATTAATCTTAAACCACTTCAGTTTTCGTGTTTATTTAATTTTCTATATCCCAGACCCGAAACCCAATTAATTTTTTTTGATATTTCCTGAGACCTGCGGGCGCTGAAGGCGCGCTGCAGTAAACAATATAATTTGTTGTAATAAATATTTTTATCATGTAATGTATTTTCAAATTTATTAATCTATATATCAGTAGCGTATTAACACAATTTAAGTGGGTACCAAATTGACTAAACTGATGTGGCAAAATTCGCGTAAAATTGCGCGTGTGAAATCTAGTCTATACACTCTTTGATTTGCACTTTTTGATTTTTTATTCTTCCGTTAAACAACTCCGAGTTAATTATGAGATTTTTGTTAATAAATTAAATGTTATTATAACACAATAGCTTATATTATATTTATATTTTAAGCGGGTAACCAAATTGACTAAACTATTTTGCGAAGCAGACAAAATTCGCATTAAATTGCACGTGTGTAATCTAGTCTATGCACTCTTTGATTTGCATGTAGTCAAATAAATCGTTTCCTATAAAAAGTTGAACCACTTCATCATACACACTTTGCGGATTACTTTGCATCACAGCAACACCACTTTGTCCTAAAAATTGTTCAATAATTGGAGGATTAGCATTCACTTCTTCATTGTCACTTTGCTCAGAATCACTGGACAGTATTGGCAGAAGTAACGTTGACGAGTCTAAACAAACATTACGAGCTGTAAACCTACAGAATAAAATGACCTTCTGCCGCTTTTAGAGTAAACACATTCAAAAACGTATTAATATGCGACCCGCCTTCAGACAGAAGTCCGCGAAACGGGTACTAGTACCCGCCCCTGCCTTTAGTGTGTTAAGAAAGTTTTGTTAAATTATTTAGAGATATTGATTTCATCACATTCAGCTACAAAATAGCCTGTAATGCAGCAGCTCGGTGCCCAGATCTCTGATTCCTTGAACATATGGCTGTGCTTTTAAATTCTACCACACATAATGTTGGGTAACAATTCTCTTGCAGTCGAAGGACGATCTAAATATATATATACAAATATTAGCATAAATTTAATCGAAAATGGTACGGCACCAAGGGCGTGCGGTGAGTTATTTTATTTATATCAATGATAGTTTGTTTGTAGAAAATACTTTTTGTATACCCAATGCTACCATATAAACTAGACACGTTTTACACGTGCATATTACGATTCGAATTCTCGATCAGCTAGTGGCCGCGGTGGTCTAATCCCGACGGTATCAAAAAAAAAATATCCGAGGTTTTATCAATTTTTTTTTATCCACTGTAGCCCAGTTTAATTTGTAATACTCTTTATGTATCACATTATAGTGTTGCTCAAAAATAATCTGCAAATACGTCGTCAGAACGAACCGCCCCTGGGGCTCGCGGTGTCGTGTTCATTGCATGGAAATAGGACGACACGACCTATCTAGCATAAAGAAATTCGTGCCGGCTTTGTAAAAAATAAATAAACCTCATCGAATAAAATATGTCGTGCTCGATTGTTTTACGAAACTATTTTTAAATTTTGACAAAAAATTTACGGTGGAAATTCATTTTCATATTTTGCAAAGTAAAAGATTTACAGCAAAATTTCCAACTGTTTTTTTTCCAAATCTCAAATTTTAAATGAGCTCAATAAATCACTTATTAAATAATATGGCTCATGTGAAATATTACAACGCGTTTGATATACATAATTTTATGAAAAAATTGTATTATTCTTAGGGTGCCTCAAAAGGCCATGATTGTTCATAGTATTATTAGGGTTGATAGTGTGATAGGTTCAAATTCAATCATAAATCGAGATTCATGCAAAAAAAGATGTCTCGTAACAATGACTGGGAAACCGTCGTCGATCCTATAATTTTATATTTTTCAAATAATGTCGCTAAGAACCGTCGTCTACGCGAGAAAACACTTAAAACTTGAGCAAAAACTTTACGATGACGCGCACAAAAAATACACGGGTAGGTTTATTGGTAAGAATAACCAGAAAACAGCATAAATATGTGGTCGATAAATCTTCAAAGAAATGAACCTCATCCATTTTGCATCATTATTTTAATTTTCAGCTTTCAATGCACAGCGATATTAAATTTTTCAACCGACCGCCGTGTTTGAACAAAATTGACCAGTGAGAAACCTCAATAGTGTACAGGGTGTCCAAAAAGAGTATCGGGTATTTGTTTTAGTGACCGTTATTGCGATATGCTGCGAAAATTTTTGGGCCAAGAGTTGCAGGAGTTTCAAGGTTTCAAGACGAGGCCACTTGCCATACATCCAATCAATTAATTGAAGCTGTTAACGAATTATTTCCTAGTAAGGTCATTTCACGTAGAGGTAACATCAGAAGCCCCGCCCTTAGCCCTCTTGACTATTTCGTATGGGGATACCTTAAAAGTAGGGTTTACGAGAATAATCCGACGAACCTAAACGGAATTGAAACAAAAATCATGTCAGAAATGGCAGTAATATCAAGGGCGTCAGCGTGTTATCAGCAATCTTCGTTCCAGATTAAAAGAGTGCCAGAAGCGCGTAACGGTCTTCTTTTGGATAACATTATCTTTTCGAAATAATTTTCCATTTTGTATTCTTATAATCAACAATAAAAAAAATACTCAATCACTAATAGTTTTTGTTTTACTGAAATAACAAATACCCGATACTCTCTTTGGACACCCTGTACACATTTTCATAGACAATGCTTTGTCATAATATTTTCGATTTCGTCGCCAACTTTTGGGCTATTCAAGTTTTCATGATAAACTGCAGCAATGAAGCTGCATTCCCAAAATGGAGTTCTTTCCCCCGGCCGCCATGTTTGAGCGAATCGGAAATCGCAAATGCAAATCATGTTTTATTCAAAGATCTTCCGCTCTAGATAACTTCATGCCGATAGAGATAAATTTACTAATTAAAAAATTACCCGAGTATTTTGCAGTTGCAGTAGGTGGTAAGTAAATTTTACTTCCGGCAAAGATACAAAAAACGATGGTAGGCATAAAGAGATGGTAGGCATCCCCAAGCTCACATGGCCGGTGCATTACCAATGATGCCAACAAATCACTATTACTTGGCAAGAATTTTTAACAATATAAGTATAAGTAGTCCTATAAGTGAAACAACGTACTTAATAATATTTTTCTGAGAGTTTCATTATTTGAAAAAAATGTACTTAATCATTATCAATCAATAAAACCTGTATAGGCAAAATCGTACTTCCTGTGAGACGGTCTTCACAAAAAATCAATAATACAGTTAGTTCATTATTTTTTTTAGCTGATCTTATGAGTGAAGACGATAAAAAGAAGTGTCGATTTCCACTGACCTGAAATAATACACCCAACCAAAACCCAGAACGTGAGTCATTATTCCATTAAGTAAAGCTTTAATGCATTAAGATGTAAGACCGAATCGAACCTTATATTTAAAAAATATATATAAAACACCATCATTAGTGTATTCAACAGCCTTAAAAAGCGTTCGGGGTCGCCGAGTGGCAGCACTCGAGAGCGAGGGGTTGAGGGGCGAGGGGAGAGGGGGTCGGGGGAGGGGGAGGAGGGGGGGTTAGGTTAGGTTAGGGGTGGGGGGGGGGCGCAGGGTGGGGGGCGGACACCTCGCCTGACAGTCGCCGTCCGGAAACACCCGAAAATCGGCCGATAACAGGAAAATATAACATTCAACAAATATTAATTTAATGGTATATTATTTTTCATAAATTAAATGGTTTCTTTTGAATATAAATTTTATATTATTTAAGAAAACGAAAATATACAGCCGCCTAACTTCACCCGCTCGGGTATCAAGTAAGGTCCACGAACCAAAATTTCGACAATGGGTGATGGTAAAAAAAAAACCAAAAACTCGGCATAACAACTGAGAACCGAATAAAATCTACACAGTGTAACAAATGTACCATCGATATAGAAAACCTCTCCTTCATCGTTTGTCATCTTATACCGTGAATAACTCAAAGCCAAATACATGCAAAACATATTGAGAAAGGCCTGTCATTTATACTCTCATGACTTCCCGGATTTTTCCATTATTCCGAGCCCCATTTTGGTTTTAAAAATTATTCAAAAACACGCTTCGGACATAACTTGCGCGAAAATCGGTAATTTCGCACAAGTGCTTAAGAGTTTTCGCCAAAAAAAAAGTCACCCAAAATCGATTTTGCCTGTGACAAATGCTGTGGGACTTTATGGACCCGCGCTGACATATGAAAACCCTTGAATTTATCGCCGAACTTTGTAAAATATGGAGCAAATGAATATTTTATACGAAAAAAATAATGTTGGTTGTAAAATACCGATCATTATTTGATTTTGATTTAAGTTAATGATATCTTTTGTATTTTCGATACAAAACGTATCTGCAATTGTTGACTACCCCGCGCTCGCACAGTGTGATGTCTGAATTTAGTTAAAATGCTTTTATAAAAAGTATGCATAAATAATTTAAAAATAACTTAAAAACCCGTATGAAAAACGCGTTGGCTGTATAAAAACAGAAAATTAATTTTAATATTCCAAGAATGCTTTTAGATCAAAACTCGGATTAGCATAAATAATATTTCAGCTATCTCTGAAAATAATGCATTATTTTTATTTTGTGAAATTTGTGAAAAATGCAAGCCTTCGTCAAATTTTTTTTTTTACCCACAAAAATATAATATTCTACAGACAAAAACTAATTTTTAAAAGCTCTTGGCTAATTTTGGAGAGCCAGCATATATTTCAATAAGTCTCAAAGGGTGCTTGTATCCAATGATTATCATTAAATATTTAAGAATAAATTCGCATTTCTCACTAAAGCACGCCAGTTGGTAATCGATTCGCAAATGAAACGACGAGATAAATCTTTAAAAAAAATTTAACGCACAACGATTTAAGTTCTCCCAGTTGCAGAGACGCTGTAGCTCAATTGGCAAAATCAGAGTTTAATTGAAATTTTAACTTTAATCCTTTCAAATAATTAAATAGTTGTAGCTAGTAAAGAAAAGTTCCTCAAAAATTATAAACAGTTTAAAAATAGCAAACATTTATTTAAAGGTGTTTTCGTAGTGCTTTATATTATTTATATTGTGTGCGAAGGATCCTGCCGTGTGTTTATTTAGGATACCTTTATATGTGTATGTTTATGATAACCAATAAAACCCACCTCTCGAGCTTCAGACCATGAAACAAGCGGCCAGAGCACACGTGTGTCTTTTAATTATACCCGAGCTCACATTCCCGTAAACGAATAAACAAAGTAACAGCTTTAACTCCCGAATAATCATAACAATAATAGTTCGTTTCACCACAGCTAGTCATTAAATTTTAGAAGTTCAGAATTTCAAACATTGTGGAAAAAACGCGATGTTTTAGAAATGACGTAATATTATTTAATAACTAATGCTTTTTTTTTAGAAAATCAAAGTCATTTTATAAATACTGTTCCAGTACTGTTTCTGCCGTTTTAGCAGAACGATCGACTTATCAGTTAACAGGTTAATTAAATCTCTAAAGGTCAATTTTTCGTAATACACTCATAAAAATTACGAACAAATTAATCAAGATTTAGATAGAGTGGCCATTTTTATAATTATAAATAAGCAAATACAACTTTGTTGAGAAATAAATTTATGCAGCTGAAATATATATATATATTAAATTTAATATATCAAGATTTAAATTTATTATTATTTTATACCATTTCTAACCAATCCACGTGAAATATAATTGTGATAAAAAAATGAACTGGAACTGGTTTTCTGATAAAATGATGGTGGAGGGGACTTTTTTGTTTTTAACATTCAAAAGTTTTGTATTTCCAGGTATCTTGGACGTTTGCCAGTTTATGGAAAATTTTGTCGAGTAATATTCAATGGCATGTCAAATACAAATGTCGTAACGAAACTGGACAGGTTTTGTACTTTCAGACCCACTGTATATTTCAATAAGAGATGTATTGATAAATGTGCTTATTGTGGACGTCACAAAAGCTTCGGCGGCCATTGTGCGCTCACTGAAGTCGAGATTTATTTCACATTTTTCGAAACGACGAGTAACCTCAATTGTGTAATACACAACGCCACAATCTGAAACTCACCACAGTGCTACATGGTTGGACGTTTAATCCTTAAAATCAGCGTTAGAAGCAAAAAAATATTTCAATTCAGTAAAATTGCGACAAACTTTTATTTAAAGAATTAAAAATTAGAATTTATAAAATTTTGATGAAAATTAAAAAATAAATTAAAATGTAGTATATCTACAAAAATCACACAATTTATATTACCCTGTAATATTTAAAACCTCCTCTAAAAAATGACCACCTGTATTTTTTTTTTATTTAAAAAATAATTTTGACCGCAAACATTTCACTAGCGCCCACAGTGCACCTAAAGTCTCTGGGCATAGTAGGGTTGCCCGGCGAAAGTAATTAAGGGTTGAAGTGTTCTGAGGGGTGGCGGGAGGAAGGCGGAATAACTGCCCCTTTGTGCGGGAATGCGCCCCACTGTGCTGGCCCTCGCGCTCTCTCGGGGAAAAGGTCAGCCTCTCGTTTTGAGCTCGTTTGAAAAGATGCAAACGAAACTGCGAAACTAGTGAACGTGTGAATGCATAAAAATACCCTCGCAGTCACGTTAGACTAGGTTAGTAATCCGCAATATTGACAGTATCACAGTACAAATCTAAATCTACCGTAATCAGTATTAAAACACACTTTAAGCGGGTAACCAAATTGACTAAACAGATGTGCGTAGCGGGCAAAATTCGCGTAAAATTGCACGTGTGAAATCTAGTCTATACACTATTTGATTTACATGTAGTCAAATAAATCGTTTCTTATAAAAAGTTGAAGCACTTCATCATACACACTTTGCGGATTACTTGGCATCACAGCAACACCACTTTGTCCTAAAAATTGTTCAATAATTGGAGGATTATCATTCACTTCTTCATTGTCACTTTGTTCAGAATCACTGGACAGTATTGGTAGAAGTAACGTTGACGAATCCTGAACAAACATTTCGAGCCGTAAATCTAAAGAATAAAATTATCTTCTGCCGCTTTTAGAGTAAGCACATTCAAAAACGTATTAATATGCGCCCCGCCTTCAGACAGAAGTCAGCGAAACGGGTACTAGTACCCGCCCCGCCTTTAGTGTGTTAAAATGAATACAAAGATGCTAGCTAAGTGACAGGGGCATTGTAGTTGAATTGGATACAACACATGGCCATAATAGTGTGAGTTTAATAAGTCCCGCTGTGTCTCCGAAAATACTGCTATTTATTATTCAATATTTGCACACAAAACGCCAATAAAACTTTTTATTACGACCGCGTAGTAGAAGATTCTGAAAACTTTTTCTCATTTAATTAAATTATACACGTGTCTATAGAGAGTATTCTGTTGCGTTATACTATGAATTTTCCGACGTTTCAGTCCCGGTACTAGGACTAAGACATTGGATGATTCAAATCATTTTTGAATGTTTTAAAAATATATGTAAATAGAAAGCAAGGTCTTAATTTGTACGAGTTCCCTTTAAGAAGTTTACGTCGATTTCGTGAGAATTGCTCATTAAGTCCCGACCCTCGCCCTAGTGCTCCAGTGCCAAAGTGCCAGTTTCGCTTGTCGCCGGACCCGACCCGACAACTTTTGGCACACGAAAGTTTTGAAATCCCAAATGCAGGTCACAGCAGCGGATCACACGATCTTCGCATCTCCCAACACCTTACATTTACAATAATGACTTTGAAAATACAATTGAATTTATGTACAATGTTGGCTCCCTATAAATCATTCAAATTCACAAACGCTGAAAAAAACTTTAAAGTGTAATTTATTTAAATAAATTAATTTAGTATTATCAATCTTTAAGTTTGAGTTTTCTTCTATTTGACTTTTACTACCTAAGCATAAGAAGAAGGCCTTGATAGGCAAACGGAATTACAAATAAAAATTATCATTATTTCCTAGCCACTTAAAAAAATAAAAAATAAATATATATATATATATATATATAGGTGTCCCAAAATTAACGCAAGATTTGAATTAAATAGAAAACGCAGTTTTTATTTTTTTGATTGTTATTTTTTAAAAGAATCATAAAGTCAATACAATAAGGCCAGTGGTTTCCAACCCTATGCCCGCGGGCACCATGACGCCCGCCAACCGTTTTACGTGTGCGACCGCGATAAAAAGATATCTAAGTTTACAATAAAAAGTCATGAAAAAAATATATATTTAGTAATTAAACAGAGAAATATAAGCGAAAACAATTATATTTTCATAATTTTTAAAATACTATTTCTTTTAAAAAAATAAATGGTGCCCGCCGCCCGACCGGCATCCTAAAATGTGCTCTTGGGTGCAAAAAGGTTGAGGACCTCTGCAACAGGGTAACCCTAAACTGTCAGCTGTCAAATTGTTTTTTTTAAGTGTTCCCAAAACTTTACTGCAAAAATGGTTTTGAATTTAATTTTTAATTTAAAAATTAATTTTGGGTCACTCTATATATATATATATACGAGTATATATATATATATATATATATATATATATATATATATATATATATATATATATATATATATATATATAATTTTGACAAAAAAACTATTTCAAAGCAAGTTTTGAATCACGATGCTCTCCATAGAGAGTAAGTCGATTCCTCCCTCCACAGTCGATATGCAAAATAAGGTTGAGGATCGCTGGGCGTGTCGTACTTCTTGCAATGGCGGTTTAATTTTTTTTTTTTAATACTTGGCTATTAATCATGGCGATGAAAGAAAAATTGATTGCGGTCCTGGACTACTGCCAGTCCTAGAATATGAAGAGTAATGTGCTGGGGAATTGAGATGGCTCCGTGATTTGTGACTTCTCGAATCTTTTGGGACGCCTCGGATAATAAGATTCATTGATATTGGAGAAAATAAACAAGATTTTTCTCGTTCCGCGGCGTCTGCTGATCCCAAAGCAAACACAACCAACTAATGCAGAAAAAATATCTGTGGTTGTGCAAATAACCACCCCATGGTTGGGGCGCCTGCCTGGCGATCTTTTATCTTTATTCTTGAGAGAGAGTACCCAAACTCAAAATGTTGTAAACTAGCTAGAAATTTCTCTACTGATGTTGGGTTGAATACCTGATAATATTTTGTCAATATAAATACAGGAAAAGGTAAATAGATATAACAAGCTATTTGAATTTTTTTGGGTTGACAAAAATAAAGTAGAACTGTGTAAAAGTCTATTTGATACTATCAGAATTGTTAGAATAAAATGTAAACGCAATGTGAAAGTATAGTTGCCATTTTTTATAATCTATGTGAGGTGAAAGCTGTATGAAAGTTTAACTGATATTATTTTGTTGAAATAAGAAATGTGAATGCGAGGTGAAAGTTGTGTGAAAGTAAAGCTGATATTTTTTTGTTAAAACATGTAAGGTGAAATCTATACAGAAGTCTTTTTAATTTTATATTGTTGATGTTTGTGGAGAGAAAGCCATGTGAAAGTCTTTTCAAAATTTTACTCTCGATATATGTACAGTGAAATCTATGTCATTTTTGTATTATTATATAGATAATATTATAAATAAAGTCTAGCTGATATTTTTTGTTTAAATACAAAAGGTGAAAGCTGTGAGAAAGTCTTTATAATATTAATGGTGGATAGTGAATTGGAATCTCTGGGGGAAAAAAATAAAATTGTTGATAGCATTTCCATTTTTCAAAACAATTTTTTTTAATTCTTAAAATAGACTCTTTAATTAACCCCCAATATAACCTAAAGGCCCCCTTTCAGCCATCTGTTTTACTTGCTAGCAGGTTAATAGTAAGATGATCAAAGTTATCACAACTAATTGATATTTTTGATTAAAATTGTAATAAAAGACACCGTTATATTTTAATGTATTTAAACAACGAAAATAACACGATCAGGCGCCTATTACTGAAATTCATTTTATTTCTGTGAACTTCTTCAGACTATGGCTCCTTCAATACTCAATATAAAGCTATTGCTTTGCTTCCCGTGGATTGTCGCAAAACCTTTGGGGTTACTATTATTTTTTGTATTTCTGGACGTGACTAATTCAAATAATTAGAGAAAAATTACATACCTCTTCATCAAATTGATTATCGTGGTCCGACATATTGCCGTGGGCGGCTTGTTCACTCGTTCACTTAAACACAACACTTAGGAATACACATTTATCACAACCGAAGCCAGGCGAGTGTCCTTCTGTCTCTGTAGCCTCCTGTTTCACCAGCAGCGCGAGTCCATCCTCAGTTCACCACAAACGTTATAATTCTGCCGCCGCTAACTTTAAGTGATCCCATTATCAAATCTTAACTAGATATTAATTTAAATATTGACTTCCAATTATCAAAAAAAAAATCACTGAATATTTTCAGAGACTGATAATAACTTTCAGAAATAATTGTTACATTTAAAAGCGCGATTTTTTTTAATATTTAATTTATTTCGCTTGTTTTCCGTGGCCTCCTTCTAGCTGGTCGTCTCTGGAACAAAGAAAAAATATTTTAAGTAGAAGACAAGAAGATATTCATGTAAATCGACCGCTTTTCTTTGAGTGAGCTCTTTGTTAGGAAACAAGCGGAATTAGGCCTCGGGAATAGGGGCGGGGGCGCACCAGGGGTAGGTTAAGGGTGGTTTTAACTACGTGTTAATCGAGGAAAATCAAACAATTAAATAAAATAACACAAATCAACCATTTTTTTATATTACATTAACTTATGATGTCTAAATTCACTCACACATACACACACACACAAATACATACACATACACGATTTTTGAATAGCATATTTATAAGGCTAAATTCCTGTTGTTCAGGTATATATTTTTTTATGTATTTATTTACAATTTATTAATTATTGTACACAGCGTTGATAGAAAAACGTTTTAGCTGCAAATAATATCCACTGTTTTTGTATCCAAATATTTTTGTTTGCAAGAAATTCCATCTCTCAAGAGACGTTCCTGCCAAAAGGGACCCAGTTATATGCATTCATGAATGTGGCTATAGGAAGAGATACTTGTATAGTTTTCTATTATTTTAAAGCAATCGGTTTCGCCAGCGTCCTTAGTTGAAAACCAGTCGCTTAAGAACAGTGGCTCTCAAACTCTTTTGGCCCATGGACCCCCTTTCATAGTCAAAACTTGCCCACGGACCCTGGGTGAAAAACTACATAAAATCATATTATAGACTATTTGGTGCAAGTATCGACTCTATTAACCTGCCTGACTCACCGCGATGCCTGTTATTACTTGTATTTTATGCACCTGTCTATATTAATATTTTACTCAGGACGTAAAAATTGCTAATAATTATATTCAATTTTATATTAAGCTTTGCGCGGACCCCCTGACGTTGGTCAGGGACCCCCAAATCGATTTTAATTTTCCATGGATCCCCTGAATGATCCCAGGGACCACTTTGAGAAGCACTGCTTTAGAACAAAATAAGAGTGAATATATCACGATATATCATTTTTTAATGTATTATAACGGGACTACGACAAACGAATAACGCTAAAAATATTAAATATTTTTTAACGATATAGTTGACGACCCCTGAGCTGGGTTTTATTTAGTGTAACTGCAAGATACGAATCGATGATCGAACGCACGAACATGGCACGTGAAGGTTCGCTGACCTCGCAATGCAGTCCCATCCCAACTCCGAGGAGCTGGCCCTCTGCCAGGCGTCCGGCCACTGCAGCATTAGCAACAGCAGCAGCAGCAGCAGCAGCAGCTGACCCAGTCTGACTGAGTCCGAGAGCGTCTGCTCCGGTGACTACTCTTGCCAAAGCGAAAAATATTATTAAATCATTTTTTTATTATTGTATTGAATAGATAAATTAGTTAATAATACTATTTATAATATTAATATTGCTGCTCCACATTGCATTTGTAGCGCAATACTCTCCACCGGTGAGTGCATCTGCACTTGAATAAAAAAATATGAATACTCGACAATGATTGCTTCTGTTTTTATATATATACTAGAAATGTAGCCCGTCACAGAATGACGTATTCGATGAACGATGCAATAGTGACATGACATTTCTGACACATTTCGTGTCACAAACAACGCATCACTTTCTCTGCACTGTTCTTTATTTGAAAAATTCTAAATTTGAAATTCTCGCGGTGAACAACAGAATCCTATAATTCGTACATATCGAATCTCGCTTAAGCATATTTTATAGTTTTATTCAATTAGTTAATTAATGAAAATATTATCTTATCGTCATGAAATTCGGCACATAACTGCGGAAAAAATTATTGAACTTACATGCAAAAAATCAGCGTTGTATCTTTTAAGATATTCTATAGAGAACCAAAAAATGAAACATACACACACACACACAATGGATATTATTATAGTAGATATATATATATATATATAAGCCTAAAAAAATGTAATGAGCTCATTAATCTAAAAAAGCCGGACTACAGTACAGGACTTATTGTTAAGCTCGCATTTCCCGGGTAGTTTTTATTTATTTCGCACCGTTATTCATTGCACACTGAGCCGGCGCGTAAATCAGCGAAAAGTGAGCTTCTGGACAAAGCCTGAATCATCCTTAAAATATATGGAATATAATTAAGCTTTTTAAAATACTAAAGTTCATCCAATATATAAAAATTTAACTTTAATTAGAGAAAACGGCCCATTATTTCAGTGAATACATAATTAAAATACTCGAATTTTCACGTCCGGTGCGAGGTCGGCAGGCTTTTTAAAAATACATCCCTCAGAGTGGGTGTTGTATTTTTAAGGGGTAGTGAACGCTGGTTCCGTGAGCGGGACGCATAGATAATGTGGCCCTTCCCTGCCAAGGGCCGGATCGACAGGCTCAATACCTTAAAATTTTTAATATAAATTAAGTGATTTTTTCATATTCTGCTTTAATGTGATTTGACATGTTTTTGATCCTAAATAACTTAGACCACTTTGCTAATATATTTCAAGTGATAAACCCTTCAAAAATTGATATACCATACTATCTTTAAATCTCTTTTTGTAAAATCCGCAGTAGATGACATTACGGACTAAAGGGCGTGAATGGCATTTTAAAAATTTATTAAGAAGCCGTCTGAAGACATATTGTATTTATATTTAATTGTTTACACAAGGTGTCTTATTATTATTAAATTTAACTAAATTGAAAAAATATTTAATATTTTGTGAAGAAAACAGCGAAGTACGCGATTATTGTAAGGAGTAATTGAATTCGAGTCGCGGTTTCAAGAAACCTCTCAAATAACACTGGTTTCTTGAATGTCTTATCATAAATTAACATAAGTAAAGAGATTCTGTATAATTTACTATGTAAAGTGAACGTTAATTTTTCTCTTCGCGGTATCCGTCTCGCTCTGATACCCTGAATCGGATTTTATAACCATCTTTTAAATGAAATAACATTTTCTCGTCGTTTCATGGGTTCGTTTATCTAATAATTATACTATGATAAATTTCAAGCTACAATGAGATTTGTGAAGCACACATATCCTGTGACCTGTAAGACTACTCTGTTCGTCTTAAATTACCGGTTCGTAAATCACACAATAGACTTGAGATATACGCATCAATCTAGCATTTTATATCCATTATTGGAATGGTGTACAATGGTGGTCAAGTTTATCGCAAAAGTGTGTATAATTCTCTGGCATTCCCTTTAATCGAAAGTAAGTTCTCGTGTTGCGATAAAACAAAGGCTTTAATTAATAAATAAATGTTCTTCATAGATCACTTTAATTACTTGTTGTTCGCCGAGCAATTAGCCAGCGGGAATCTCGCGCACCTCCCGGCTTCACCAGGAACAAAGGAAATCGATATCCTGGCTTTTATTCTATACAATAACTATATCCAAGCCGGCTTTTGACCCACAAAGACCACTCGAAGCCAAACATCGAGTATCCAATACGGAATTCCAGCAAAATATTCAATGGCTTTAGAGGGATTTCACTGAAGGATGATTAATTGTCGTTGAAGCCTTTTTATATCCAAGCCATTTAAAACTGTCGCAAAGCATTATATATTGAAATTTACGGATTTAATAACCACAGCTCTTCGATACACGTTTTGATTGCAAAGTCCTTTGATTTTCATACACACATCTGGGGTTAACGATTGTTCACAATGTCCTAGATAAAAATTCCTCGTGTTTATCGTTTTGTGTGAAAATAAAAACTTGCAAACGCCAGATATTTTTTAATAAAAAAAAACAACAGAATGAATATTCACGAAACTCCCTGGAAATTCGCTTGTTTATCGTTGGTGTTTGCATTCTGCTAAAAAGGAGCTACGGCGCATATTTTGCGCAAATACAAAAATAGGGTCAAATTTTTGCACAAAATTTCGCAGCGAATTCGCTAATTTTTAAAAGTAAATATTTGTATTCAAGCCAATTGTTTTAAATGTATTTAAAACTCTCCAAGCGAGTGTCGAATACCCTTTATAGTGATATAGAAACACGTCTCATATATCCACAAATCGCTCAGCTCCTGTGCAATCCCAAAACCAATTAATTCAACACTTCCTTAAACTCAAAAAAGAAAATTTTGTTACAAATGATTAAATCAAAAAAAATAACAGGGTGACAGCAATTTTGGTGCCACTTTCCTAACACACGCTGTATAGAAGATAACTTCAAAGTTTTCAAAGGCTTTTAGTTTATTCACCGATAAGGGAAAGGCAGAGTTATAATTAATTTTAACTAAAAAATACAACACGGCTTTGCACTTCAGGGGAACTCCCGCCGAGTTTCCAGAATTAATTACATCTGTAACTACACAAGTCGAGCAGAGTGTCTCCGGACGTGAAATACACTACAATTACTACAATTTTAAGGGCGACGTTATATCAATTTTACTTCCCATTGTAATCGATTCAAATACCCTACATTTTTGGCAAAAATTTCATAATAATAGGCATTAATATGTCTGCAAATATTTCTAAATCTCAAACACGAAAGATTTCTTTAATTAATGAGCACAAATATTATATTGAAACTAAAGCACAGAATGGCGAAAAATTCAAACACGTTTACACCAGAATAGACAAAGAACTCGTGAAGACACTTTTTTCTGGCTTTTTATACTATTTAAACATATTATGTGTTAACAAGAGCTCAATATGGCGTCCATTAATCCCGCCGGATGCTCTCGGGCATTTCTCGGGACACTCTTGACGTACGCGCAACCTGAGTACATTACCGACTAATGTACTTGATGATTAATCATAGGCTTAAAAATTAAAACACCTAACAACAACCCTGTTTTAAGACACTAAACGAAACGGGTACTAGTACCCGTTTCGCGGACTGCTGTCTAAAAGCGGGGCGCGTATTAATACGTTTTTGAATGTGTTTACTCTAAAAACGGCAGAAGGTCATTTCACTCTTTAGGTTTCCAGCTCGTAATGTTTGTTTAGACTCGTCAACGTTACTTCTACCAATACTGTCCAGTGATTCTGAACAAAGTGGGGTGGTCAGAGAATGATAATCCTCCAATTTTTAGGACAAAGTGGTGTTACTGTGATGCAAAGTAATCCGCAAAGTGTGTATGATGAAGTGGTTCAACTTTTTATAAGAAACGATTTATTTGACTACATGCAAATCAAAGAGTGCATAGACTAGATTTCGCACGCGCAATTTTACGCGTATTTTGCCCACTACGCACATCAGTTTAGTCAATTTGGTACACAAAAATTGAGGCGGAGATATGCGGTTTCGATTTTCAGTGGTATTTATATATATATATGTATATTTATATTAATCGTTTTATTGGGGACATTCAAAGAATGCTTTTGCATGTGTAGAATGTTTGAACTCACTACTACTGTGCTAGCGATCGAGTAAGTTTGCAAACTTGCAAGTCAAACAATATCCAATAAAATCATACACGGTGCGGCTATCGGAGTCGACAGTATCTTTGGTGGCGATAAAAGTATACGATGGCGTGTAAAAATCGCTCTGGGACGGAGTTATCCGAGGATTTCCATAATTCCCGCGCCGCCTCTGCCCCGGCCGATAAAACTCCAGTCTGTATGGAAATGTGCCCCCGAGGCCCCGCCGCCCCGCCGCCCCCGCCACCCCCGCCACTGGAGAGCCGCCCCTTGCCCCTTGCCCCTTGCCCCTTGCCCCTTGCCCCTGGCCCCTTGCCCCGCCGCCCCTTGCCCTCACCGAATCGACGCCTCGGCAGAAAACTTGGCATAAAAATAGAACACCCGTTTGTTTTTGTCATTTCGCCCCTATGATTTTGTTTTCTTTCGCCCTGGAGTCGTATTGCTAGATGTAAAAACTACCAGTGGCGTGCGGTGACCCAATAATAATTATCAATAAATAATACTAAATTTTAAATTTATATAAAATAAATCTAGTGCTCGGTTTGGTTGGCATCCGCAGGCTGAATATTATTTTTCCTGAGGATGTCAACCAAGCGTGTTGGCGAAACCGGTAGCATCTAAGTAATACATGTATGAAGATTTTAATGGCTATGAAATTGCGATTACTTTCGTTAGTGGGGCGCTTTCGCCTTTCAAGAGCTTCTCTAGACAAATTATAAGAAAGGTTCATGTTGGTTTAAAAAAATTCATATAATTTCAGGAATTATCAGTTTTAGTGATTAAATAATAAATTTTGTATTGAAAAAATAGGATTTTTAATACCTCGTAAAAACTTTCACGAATACAAAATCGACTAAGAAATACAAAATACATAAAATTCACCTTTTTTGTCCGACTTCAATTGATTTTTTTTTAACCCTTTGAATGCCTTGTTTTTATTCCATTGTTCGCTAAAATACATCAAAAACTCCATACCCTTTGAGCAGGTTTCATATACTTTACAATGAAAAGTATCAGGAGCACGTGACTTCGAAGAAGTTCTATTGAAATTTAAATCTTCGCCCCGCCTTACAAATATAATAAAAGCCGAGGTGGAGTCACCCATTGTGCCCCCGCAGCCCCATCACCTCTCCAAATCTCCCCCTGATCTCTCCTCGATAGATTTAAAAAAAAAACATTTTCATTGAAATATAGTACATTATAAATTACACCTGGATTTATTTTAATAAAAATTACCATATCTTGACCTAACCTCAAAATAAGCCACCATCTGATATCCAGGACTTTAAAAACACTCAAGAATTTGAAGCGCTCTTCAAAAACAAAAAAAACAACATCTCACTAATGACACCCTCGAAAAAACGAAAAAATCTCTGAGAAAGCACAAATTTTCAGTAAAAAAAAAAACCATAAAGGTTATCCTTGAACGGTTCACTTGAAGTTTCAGAACATCATGATAATGGAGGGGCCTGAAGACTGAAGTCCTTATTGGCGATCACTTTTGTTAGCTACATACAGCTTGTATTTTAATATATACAAATTTATTCTGTGGTCTAATTTTCAAGCCATCCTAACCTCAAAAATAAGATATCGACAACGTTCAAAACACTCGAGAATTTTAAGCACTCTTCAATAACAACATCTCACTGATGAAAAAAAACTTTATGAAAGAAGGCACGAAAAAATCATTAAGGCTTGGGCCGTTCACTTGAAGTATCAGGACATCATGATAATGGCATAAAGGATAAAGCCTTCGGACTGAAATCCTTCCTGGCGATCGCGACTACCTGTTAGCTGAGCACGCCGCCTCCTGCTGCTTTTATATTCGTTTTTTTTTACGATTTGCACTAAAAATGTATAACCCATATCAGACATTTTTTATGGTGAAATAATTTTGTAATAGATATCCGTAAAAAAATCAAATTTCGGTTTCGCCATACAATATTATGATAATCGGTTCGCACGTGAAACGACATAAAAATTTATACGATGATCATAAGATTTCTCGTAGTTATTTTTGATCTCGGTACTGGGGCCATCTTAAAAATTATAATTAATATATAAATAATTGATTGGCATAATAAGTACGTTGTTTCATTTATAGGATATGATTGTTAATAATTCTTGCCTAGTACTAGTGATTCGTTGGCACAATTGGTAATGCACCGGCCATGTTAGCTTTTCTAAGAGTTTCTTTAATCAATTTTCAATATTTAAAAAAATTTACTTAATCATTATCAATCAATCAAACCTGTATAGGCAAAATCGTACTTCCCGTGAGACGGTCTTCACAAAAATCAATAATATATATAAATAATTATTTTTATACAGCTTACGTTGTATAAAAATGTTGTTTCTAGAATTCCGACAAACAGATTTGCGCTTGTTTTTCATAGAAACTAGAACACAAAGGATACAAAAATCTCCACACAAATCAACTAGAATTAAGATATTTTTTTGCTCCCGACAATACAAGGAAGTTACAGCGTATTTCCTAAGTTTGAAAACATAAAGATTTCGTAGGGGGCTATAAAATAAATAAAAACATTTCTTCTGTCGAGACGGCAATAAAAAAAATTGTGAATAACTTTAAAATGCGACTAACACTGGTTTAATTTGTAATATTCCATATTTAATCAATATGCTACCAAGACTGTTAGTGAACGCTTTCACTTATCACTTTGCTAGACTTATAAAGCGGTTTGTCGTCTCAATTCTTCGTCGTTGTTATGTGGTCTCAGTTCTCCTTTATGGAGTCGAAGCTTGGACACTCAAGACAGCTACTATGCGAAGAATTGAGAAAGAGAAGTAAAGAAGCGAAAGGTCTCATATTTTGGCCACATTTTTCGTAACAATAAGTATGGCATCCTCTGATTGTTCAAGAAAAATTCGATTGGAAGAAGAAAGTTCACGCGGATGCGGAATTCGTGCAGTAGCTGGAGATCGGAAGTGCATTCGGATTGGAGATACTGCCCCAGGATAGAGACATGTTCGAGGAAATGGTCACCGACCTCATATGAGGAGAGGCAACGGAAGAAGAATAAAACGGAATGATCTCAAAAAACAGATAGTCTGCATGGACGCAGCTGGTAATGCCGTAAGAACCGTTTTACAGACAGATGGAGGCAACAGATCCATGTTTCGACACTGTGGAGGCTTCGTGGGAGATGTGAAATGTAAATGAACTGAGTAATCATAACTGAATATTCTATATATCCACAATTTATACATCTGTGTGATGATTGAGTTTAATTCACTGTTTATATAAATCCTCCCTGCTCTCCCCATTCTGTTGCTTTGTGCATGGCTACTAAGGATCGGTACTTGGAATGATTGTGGAAGGATGTGCTCTGGAAGTACCTTGTCGTGGACTCATTACACTATCATCCCCTTAGAAAACCATGAACACTGGCTCAGCACGAATATATGCACAGTAACGTAACGTGCGGTCCATAGAATCAGTAAATCATCGATTGCCCTTAAATATCAAATTTAAGTCATTATACGCTTCAACGATCGATACTCATGTTAATAAAATTTGTTTTATTTATTGAGCTTTACGATTATCAGTGAGCTTATCTGGTAGCTTTAATATTATTCATCGCACGCCTTTGGCAGGAATTTGTATGGAACTGAAACACGCGTGACTATGAAACAAACTCAAACAGGCGAGAATCCAATAAAATCACTTACCAACCGACATTACTATATATTTTTTGCATTTATTACATGTTAACCTTCTGAAATTACCAATAATAATATCAACAGTCAAAACAACTATCTTATTATAATAAAATAAATGAACCAAAAAAAAAAACGCTTTGGTACGACGTAGCTTCTAAATAAGACAAATGCTGCTAACCCCGCGAGCTCTGCTGTGCCACTCGAGACCTCCTAAATCTACAGGATTTCAGCAGCAGACAACAGCACAGGACGTGCTATTTACATTGTGAAGAATATCCTGATTCTCAGGCTACGTGCCGGGCTGGGGTCCTGTTGCTATGCCATCACAAATGCACGAACACACGGCCTCCGCGAAACAACTCCTGAACTACAAAACACTCTTTTTTATTATTCTTCACGTATTTTTTTACTTCTGTAAATCCATTTTTTTATTTAACAGTTTTTACTAATATAATAAGGCACATGTACCGCCCAGTGTACTGGCCCTTGTACTAACGAACCACATCCATTAATCGAGAATTTTTAACAATCATACTCTACATATGAACCAATGCGCCAACCAATCCCACACAAATCACGATGATATTTTTCTGAGAGCTTCTTTAAATCATCTTCTATGTGTGAACTAATTTGCCTAATCATATTAGACAATTCAATCCAAAAATGGACATACTTAACAGTTTTTCTCAGAATGTGTTATTAAAACCATCTTAAGTGGTTTAAATGTCAGTGTCGTGTAAGTCTTTCCTTCATTACCGAGCAAATTCAAATGACTATCATGACATGACAAATTTTAATCTCTGAAGATGGCCCCAGGACCGCAACCGAAGCGTAGAAAGACAAAAATCACGACGCAGCATAATACCAAAGATCAAAGATCTTCAAAAGTTTTTTTTTATTTATTATATAATTTAAATAGTGTACCTGTCAAGTTTGGCGCCCGTTGTTATTATAAATGTCTTTATATAGTGTAATATAAAACCGTGTCTACAAAACTCTGAAAATCCCTTCGGATCGGGGCTTTTAATATATGTCGAATCAAGAACTATTAGGAGTCATCTAATAATTAATATTATAATTCAAAATTCATTGTTATAATTTATTATTAATGTACGTATTTTCGCAGCTCGAAAACATTTTTTTTAAGTAAGCCAATCCAAGTTTTTTGACTTACGTCTCGAGTTCAACCGGCTTCCTGAAAGTTTTCAATTAAAATCAAGCGTCGGCGATTTCTCAACTCGGGAATTTCCCTCCACCCCTGAAATTTCACACTTGGCCAAATGTCGTAATTCGAAAATATACCCCTTGGCCAAGGCGGAGGCGATTAATGTACGGAAAGTTTTCCATAATAAACGTCTCCCGGCTTCTGCAAATCTCCACGCGAAAAAGCGCAAAAACAAATATTAAAAATATATAAGGCAAACAATTAAAGAGTTCTTAGAAGTTATACCGCGTTTTCGGTATAAGTTTGCGACTTTTTTCTCCTACTGAAGCCGCCATCAGGAGTTTTGTTTTTTTGAAAAAATCCTTGAAAGCAGCTCCCATCGCGGAGACCGAAACGACGAAAACTTTGACTGAAAACTGTATAAATATATAATTTATTAAATATGAATAAATAATCATGTTTATGGTATTGCTCATCAGCAATACATACGACGATACAGAGCCCTGTAGCATGTAGCAATTTAATATTTATGTAGCGAGTTCGTAGCGTGACTGGTTATTGCGAATCGATCTTGTTGTGATTATTATCTACTAAATTATGCCATATTTTATTGATAAGTAGTGTAGTGTTTTCCTATATATATTGGAACACAAATCAATGACCGAACATAGCATTAACTGCACTATTCTCAAGTGGCATGCAGTCCACACATGGAATCAAAAACTGCATGCCTTGAAGTGAGTTTTTATAAAGTTATATTTCAAAAAATCCACTTAAAGAACTTTCTTGTGCTTGATTAAATTTTATATATTCTTTGTGATGGATAGAAAATTTATATTTAATTCTTGCGATAACTTCTGATTCTGCGTTATAACTTTCCAAGACAAACCGCTTTAATTTGTAGTAATATGAATAGCTAATTAACTAAGAGATTACAAACACTTATCAGAAGGTTCTTCAGACTGAAGAACCCCTTGATAGACGAAAGTTAGTTATTTATAACTTTTCAGGAATTATATAATACGTTGTTGTATCTTAAATGTTTGTTCAGTGTATTTACCGTAGAATCAGTAATCTTGAAAATTGTAAATCGCTTTTTTTTTATTTATATTAATATAACCATTTTCAAATATTCGCGAATAATAAATTAATTCAGCCTGAGACTTCCATATCAAAATATAAGCATACATTGAAATTTTTAATTGTATTACACAATAATATAGTAAGTACGCGCTTAGAGGGTTGCAAGCCGCTGGACTCCACTCGTCTCTTTGCACCGGTCTCTGGTCAGACTTCCGAAACAGCTGATCTCCTAATCTCTCTTTTTGGTGTATTTGAGTCGTTTTAACAGGAGTCTAGAATCAACTTTCCATAGTGCTTCTCGTACTTATAAATAACTTCCGACTTGTAAAGCAGAATTCAGAATTCCCACGCGAAATAAGCAAAAAGCTATCAAAAAGCCATTACTTACAAAAGTTTGGCTTGGGAAAAATATTTCTCTTTGTATCGCTCCGCGTCACCTGAAGAAATATAGAGAAGATTTTTGGGGAAGATCGCGAATAACTTCGTATGCGACATGGAAAAATCAAAAATTATAAAGTTTTAATACGCTGAAGGAAGTTTGTTCTTTTCAAGAATTTAATAAAAAAAAATAAAAAAAAACAATTCCTTTTTTTCACAACTTGTAAGTATGCCGTAGTTTATACCAGAAAGTTTAATCGTATTATTTCTTTAGTGAATGTGTCTGGTCTTGTTTCCTTGGGTGTGAAGCCGCGTCACATTTTGATTTTCGTTCCAACACTACAAAGCGAAAGTCCAAATACTTCCCAATTATTATTTTTTAAAAAAGCTTTAAATCATACTTGCGTATATCCGTTTGAGAAAACGAATTCATATTTGCCCACAAATAGCGTGTCTCCACCATTTTGATTTATTTAAGACAGCCATGCTAATATTCAGTTGCGAATGGCGTGTCTACAACCTTTTTATTTAAACGTAAGATTTATTGTGAAGTATTAGAACCGGTCGATGGATTGTGCGCATTTTTTTCTGATTTTAAATAAAAGTATTATTAAGAAAAAAATATTTAATAAATACGCACAGGTTTTTTTGGATTACCGAAACGACGGAAAAATTCTCGAAAAATATTTCACGACACCGCGAGACAACTGATGTGTAATGGGCACAGTGATTATATTTTTCATACAGACTGGTTTAGTTTGTAATAATGTGTATTAAAACCATTTTAATGGCTGGGAGATTACAAATATTGTGTCTTCTTTAAAAATTGTATTTTGCTATATTTCTCATGCGTTTGATATTTTTCTAAAAGAGAATGTGCTCATATAAAATTGAGCGAAAAATTGTTGAATGTATCGGGTTAGCAGAAGAGCAGGCCAGGGATAGTCAAGATATGACGATTCGGGCTCACATGGTGGAAGTCGCATCCAATGCTGAACATAATTTCAATCAGATGATCTCAGGTGTAGTGCAGTTTCATCAAATGTGTAAGCAAGTTTTAGAAATTGTTGTAAATAGATATACAGTGTTTTTTAGACATCGTGTTGTAAATTTCGGTTCCGGTACTGGGTCCATTAGGTCTCCTGTTAATTTTCAAGCTAATCCCTGAAGGCGGCCCTCAGTACCGAAATCGAAACGTTGAAATTTTTTAACATTAAAAGGTTGACCATCTGGGAAGCGACGGCCGATCTGTCAGGAGAGAATCGGGTGAAAAATGGCGCGCGTCGTGTTTGTGAATAAAAAATCATTCAACCTCCAGCATGTACAGCACTTTGGCTCGTATTAATAGTCTAGAGTGTGATAAATTCCCGTACAGCTACCATTTTTGGTTCTTCCTGGCAAATAAATTTCACTTGTTCTCTTCCATAACTTTGAGTTTTATAGGATATCATAATGTTGTGTTTTTTTACTGAATTTTTTTCGCAACTAGAATAATAATTTACCTATATATAGATAACATAAATACATACAAACATGTGTGTATTCTCGCTCAGTTGCAGCTCAGTTTACACCATAGGTTCCCAAAGTGGTCAATATCGACCCTGCAAGGGGTCGATCACAGCGAAAGATTAAATTGGGGGTGCATGAACTGTAAATGGGGGTCTACGAGAGTGGATCCCATTTTTTCCCTACAAAGCTCTGGCGTTTAGATCTGATAGATCTCCAAGTCCACTACCGATCCTCTACATACGCTCATAGAATGAATATATAAGTTGACATAGTTTTCCAAAAGACCATAGGTTCCCAAAATGGTCAATATCAACCCCCAGGGGTCGATTCCGCCATGCAAGGGGTCGATAACAGCGAAAAATTAAATTGGGGGTCTACGAGAGTGGATCCCATTTAAGCAGATCATCACCAAAATACCACTCTTGAAGAATCACTATATTGAAGAATTGGAAGTCATACTACAAGAAGAATTAATACAAACACTAATGAAGAACTGAAGGTGCAGTTTAGAAAGGGATATCAGCAATTTTGGCTTCAGAGAGACATACCTGCTATTTATCCTGCATTATGGACTATCGCAAGAAGGTTTTTAATAGTTTTACAATCTTCATTCCTCGTGGAAAGGGGTTTCAGTGCGGTTGCCATTCTTCTTACAAAAAAAAGAAATAGATTGGAAATCACTGGGCGATGAGATTTATAGTTAAATCTGACTTATTTGAAGCCAAAAATATTAAAAAATTGCTATCAAAGCATCAGACCCATCCCTCCCATTAAAAATATTGAACGTTACTATATTTGCATTTTGTGTGTATTTATTTATAAAGGTATACAGTAAAACCTCGATATAACGGACAAAAAATCCGGTTAAATGTAAAAATTCAATATCACCAAGGCAGGAAAACTCGACAAGAGGTCGACGAGACATAAAGTTTGGGAGCCTCTGGTTTACACCTTATAAATGACTTTTATCATTGTTTCGAGTTTGAATCGATTACCTTAATTTTTTTCGGCGAACAATAACATTTAAATATATCGGTTTTCACGATCGTTATCCTCACATGATTCGCAAACAATACTGTCCTGACGTATTGTTTTCATTGCAGAATAAGTGGCACCGCCTGGAGAAAGCAAATGGATGCTGATCTATTGCGAATAAAATAGGTCATATCGGGTTAAATCGATTTCGAAAAGGTCACATACATAAACCTAGAAAAAAAAATCTCCTCGAAGTTTACCCCTTCAGTCTACCCCGGCTTTCTAACTGTCACGGAACGGGGATCATTTTTCATGGGGTAGATTATTGATATAGGTTCATAGTAAAACTCATCCCCTATATATATAAATCCACAGGGGATGAAAAATTGAATCAATGTACCCTCGAAGACCAAATCCGCGGTAAATATCCCTGAGATATATTTAAATTCGCTATGTATTGCGTGTTTTATTTGGGAGCTGTTGAATGCGTCGCGAGTTGTATTCTAGTTGAAATAAAATGTCTCTTATATTGAGAATATTTTTGATTGACGTGTTTTATTATTTTCCCCTCTTTGTCGCTACTTTTTCAGGAAATACGGTTTTATATTTTCGTGACGGATTTCAGGGAGCATAAAGGCTTTGGGGAGAAATTAAAGTTGGCGAAAATATATTTGTTTCGTGAAAATAATACGATTTTCTTTTTTGAAAAAAAAATGTCGTTTTAAGCGTTGTGTTGAAAATTTCTGATGATGTAACGTGAAATATGTTTAAAAGAATATTATTTAATTTAACTTAAAATTGAAGTAATCAATTCAATCGTTTCACGTGTAAATCGATTACCTACAAATTTTTTTCAAAAAAAAATCTTGTACTGGAGAAAAATGCAAATTTTTATAAGCATCGGTTGAAGAGTGAATAATTTAAATTATGATAATAATATTCAAGTAGGAGTATAAAAAAGCGTTCCTAATTTAAAATTTCTTTTAGAAATATTCGTAATTCAAAAAAAGGTTCAAAACCACACAATTCATGATATTTATTACATGATATGGAAAACCACAGCAACAAAAAAGTCCGGTATTATGTAAATTCTTTCTACACAGAAAATCAGGCTAATTTAATATGCTACGCTTATAAAAAAGAAAAAAAATCTTTCTTTAATAACGAATGTAGAATTTTTGTTTTATTTTCGAAGGCAGAGCAGAAAAATACGGCCTTTCCCGTCAATCCCTAACATAAATAACTCATCCCCTCCGCAGGTATCCGGGGCGCAGAACAAAGGAGGGGGTATACAATTTTGATTCTACGGGGTGTCCTCGATCCAGCAGGCGAGCAAATATCTACTCTTGTGTTGCATCATTCCTCGGAAAGTGTTTAAAAACCCTTTTCGTACGCAAATTAATAAGTTTTTGGTCCAACCCCCGCAGTTTGTCAAATACCAATTTTGCCTAATCGTGGTGGAGAAAATGGAAAACATGTAATTACTGAGTAAATGAGTATATTCAACATTATATTTTTACATGTAATTCTTAAAAAATATATCAGTTGAAGGTTTTCTATGATTTTTTCTAAATACAACTTACGTAATATAATGTTTTCGGTATTAGCCGAAAACGCCTCTAATCGCTTTAAAACTACACACTTTTTTTATTTCTGCAAAAAAATTATTTGAAGATTAAGTGAAGAGTGGTTTTAACGATTTACAATTTTTATTAATTTAAATTATCAAATAATTGTAACCCAAGGAACAAACTAGATCAAAGGGTTTATAATACGTTTTTACTTAACTAATAATATAATTTAATTTTCATAGTATTCGTTAGGTAACAAAAAAATATATATTTATAAAAGTAAAATATCGCATGTATCGAATTACTGAGCTGACATGAGAGAGTCCATTTTTTATATAAATTCGCCAATAATAATAAATAAAAGTAACAGGGCGACAGAAAAACCATCGATCAAGAAAATGTATTCAAGCGCCGGAGCAGACGCTCCGTGCGGTAAAAGAATATATAGTACCATTTTCCCGACAAGAAATATAATATTATCGCGTTAAGCGAAAATTTTCCGGCCACGCGTGTTCCTCCTGGTGTCTATGAGTCAATTTGTCGCGATGCCAGGGTGGCAGATCCGCGCAGGAGGGGGGAGAAGGTAATATTCCCAAGTCTGACAGGCAAAAATCGTTAGTATGGATATCCGAGACGTTAACTCTGCTATGATAGAGAAACCACACAATTTTTGGATCACTTTTATTTATATTAAATGTTCTCCTGGTATTTCAAAGTAAATTTGTCGCGATGCCAGGGTGGCAGATTCGCGCAGGAGGAGGGAGAAGGTAATATTCCCAAGTCTGACAGGCAAAAATCGTTAGTATGGATATCCGAGACGTTAACTCTGCTATGATAGAGGAACCACACAATTTTTGGATCACTTTTATTTATATTAAATGTTCTCCTGGTATTTCAAAGTAAATTTGTCGCGATGCCAGGGTGGCACATCCGCGCAGAAGAGGGGAGAAGGTAATATTCCCAAGTCTGACAGGCAAAAATCGTTAGTATAGATATCCGAAACGTTAACTCTGCTATGATAGAGGAACCACACAATTTTTGGATCACTTTTATTTATTTAAATGTTCTCCTGGTATTTCAAAGTAAATTTGTCGCGATGCCAGGGTGGCAGATCCGCGCAGGAGGGGGGATAAGGTAATATTCCCAAGTCTGACAGGCAAAAATCGTTAGTATGGATATCCGAGACGTTAACTCTGCTGTGATAGAGGAACCACACAATTTTTGGATCACTTTTATTTACATGAAATGTTCTCCTGGTATTTCAAAGTAAATTTGTCGCGATGCCAGGGTGGCAGATCCGCGCAGGAGGGGGGATAAGGTAATATTCCCAAGTCTGACAGGCAAAAATCGTTAGTATGGATATCCGAGACGTTAACTCTGCTGTGATAGAGGAACCACACAATTTTTGGATCACTTTTATTTACATGAAATGTTCTCCTGGTATTTCAAAGTAAATTTGTCGCGATGCCAGGGTGGCAGATCCGCGCAGGAGGGGGGAGAAGGTAATATTCCCAAGTCTGACAGGCGAAAATCGTTAGTATGGATATCCGAGACGTTAGCTCTGCTATGATAGAGGAACCATCCAATTTTCGGATCACTTTTATTTATTTAAATGTTCTCCTGGTATTTCAAAGTAAATTTGTCGCGATGCCAGGGTGGCAGATCCGCGCAGGAGGGGGGATAAGGTAATATTCCCAAGTCTGACAGGCAAAAATCGTTAGTATGGATATCCGAGACGTTAACTCTGCTATGATAGAGAAACCACACAATTTTTGGATCACTTTTATTTATATTAAATGTTCTCCTGGTATTTCAAAGTAAATTTGTCGCGATGCCAGGGTGGCAGATTCGCGCAGGAGGAGGGAGAAGGTAATATTCCCAAGTCTGACAGGCAAAAATCGTTAGTATGGATATCCGAGACGTTAACTCTGCTGTGATAGAGGAACCACACAATTTTTGGATCACTTTTATTTATATGAAATGTTCTCCTGGTATTTCAAAGTAAATTTGTCGCGATGCCAGGGTGGCAGATACGCGCAGGAGGGGGGAGAAGGTAATATTCCCAAGTCTGACAGGCGAAAATCGTTAGTATGGATATCCGAGACGTTAGCTCTGCTATGATAGAGGAACCATCCAATTTTCGGATCACTTTTATTTATTTAAATGTTCTCCTGGTATTTCAAAGTAAATTTGTCGCGATGCCAGGGTGGCAGATCCGCGCAGGAGGGGGGATAAGGTAATATTCCCAAGTCTGACAGGCAAAAATCGTTAGTATGGATATCCGAGACGTTAACTCTGCTGTGATAGAGGAACCACACAATTTTCGGATTACTTTTATTTATATGAAATGTTCTCCTGCTATTTAAAAGTAAATTTGTCGCGATGCCAGGGTGGCAGATCCGCGCAGGAGAAGGTAATATTCCCAAGTCTGACAGGCAAAAATCGTTAGTATGGATATCCGAAACGTTAACTCTGCTATGATAGAGGAACCACACAATTTTTGGATCACTTTTATTTATATTAAATGTTCTCCTGGTATTTTAGAGTATATTTGTCGCGATACCAGGCGAGCAGATGAGCTGAAATTTTATACAAACATGCGTATTCAAATTACGATGTGTATGTTTTTTAATTGTCTTATGTGCTCTTCTGGTGTATAATTACTAGTATTTAAATAATACCAGGGCAGCAGATACACGCAAAAGAAAAATCAACTAAGTTATATCAAAGGAATTTAATCCGTTTCGGTAGAAAGAGACAAGCGAAGTTTTGTTCATTTGAAATTCATTTATAAATAGAGAGAAGTTTTCAGTTTGTTTGGACGAGCAGTGACTACGTATTACTTATTCTCCTAGTCCCTGCAATCAATATGTCGTGATATCAGGGCAGCAGAGAAAGCAAATAAAAACAAATATTCAAACATTAGGGGAAACCTACGCAAGAGGAGGTTTTGTAGTGTTTTTTTTTATCATTTGAATTGCCTTTATTCATAACAAATAATAAAAATATGTAAACTCGTATGATCGTTAATAAATCAATTTGCTTTCATACGACGCAAGCAGAGAAATGAGGAGATGGGGAAAACGTAATCAATTGTCCAAATTTGATGGGCAAACAATGAAATCATTTTAATGAATATTCAACGATTTTAAAAGAGGTAGTGAGATTTTCGTTTTATTGAACAACCTTTATTTATATTAAAAAGTTATACTCTCTTGATGTGTCCTAAATACTCGTACCAGGGCAGCAAATAAAACCTGGAGAAAATGATAGTTTCCCATGTTTTAATGATTAAGATTATTATTAAGCTTTTTTTTTATTTCGTTTCTTTTATTAATATTGATTAGGTGGAAATAATTCAGTTTATTTTGTGTCCTATCTTGTGCCCATATTTTCTTATTCCCTGTGTAGTAAATCAATTCGTCTCAATACCAGAGCAGCAGAGAAGGCAAAAGGTAAATTGATCAAGTTTTCCGGGCGAAGAATGAAATTGTTATAATGGATATTGGACAATTTTAACCCAAGGGGTTCGTGAAAATCGGAAATTCAAGAAGATATTAGGATTTTGTTATATTTTACAAGGAGAATATTTGTATTTTTCAAAATCTTTTAATAAATATCAATTAGTCGCAAAAAAGTGTAAATTACTTTAATGAATATTAATAGACGAGGGCTAATATTTTTAAAAGAGACACATTTTCAGTAACACTGTCAATAAACACAATCAAAAGTCGTCGACGGTCCCGATGATTTATTTCCACAAAAAAAGCGTCAAGCCACATTGGCGAATTTCCCCGATTACCTAAAAATATTATTCTTGGGAAATTTCGCGAAAAACCCTGACAAATAACCCCGCATGGCCTTCATTTTCCCATCAAAGCCATCATTCACCGCCATGAGTGCCGTGACGTCACTGCCAAGATGACGAATCGGATCGCAGCTTTTGCAATAAATGTACGTACTTATACTACGACTGACCGCAGTGCTCAAGTGGACAGTCTTTTCAATGAGCCTATCGCAGAGGCTCCCAAACTTTTTGTCCCGTCGACCCCTTGTCGAGTTTTCCTGTCTTTCGTAGATTCCCTGCCTTGGTGATATTGAATTTTTACATTTAACCGGATTTTTTGTCCGTTATATCTGAAGTCCGTTATATCGAGGTTTTACTAATACACACAAAATGCAAATATAGTAACATTCACTGAAAAAATCAATATTTTTAATGGGAGGGATGGGTCTTGATGCTTTGATAGCAAATTTTCAATATTTGGCTTCAAATGAGTCAGATTTAACTTTAAATCTCCTCGCCTAGTGATTTCCCATCTATTTCTTTTTTTTTTAAGAAGAATGGCAACCGCACTGAAACCCCTTTCCACGGGGAATGAAGATAGTAAAGCTATAAAAAAAACCTTCTTGCGATAGTCCATAGTCCAGGATAAATAGCAGGTATGTCTCTCTGAAGCCAAAATTGCTGATATCCCTTTCTAAACTGCACCTTCAGTTCTTAATTAGTGCTTATTTTGACAAGTTCTTCTGGTAGTATGACTTCCGATTCTTCAATGTCACCGTATGGATTGATAATCCACTGTGGTATTTTGGTGATGACCTGCTTAAATGGAATCCACTCTCGTAGACCCCCAATTTAATTTTTCGCTGTCATCGACCCCTTGCAGGGCGGAATCGACCCCTGGGGGTCGATATTGACCACATTGGGAACCTATGGTCTATCGGAAAACTATGTCAACTTATATATTCATACTATGAACGTATGTAGAGGATTGGTAGTGGACTTGGAGATCTATCAGATCTAAACGCCAGAGCTTTGTAGGGAAAGCTCTGGCGTGTTAGACACTGGCTCACCATGTGTATATGCTAATGAAGAAGATATTTTTTCAATACAGTTGTAATCTTTTGTAAACATATTAAAAAAACCCTTTCCGTGGAATCAAACTGTGGGTTCCTGAAATTAAAAAGGTAGCTGTCACTTGCAACTGCCTTATAGTAAGTAAGACCAATAACAATGGCTATTTTATGTCTATTCGCGAATTCGATGGGGTGATAAACAAGATGGGTGTTTCGCAAAGAAATACAGGACCACAGAATATGGTCTTAATCTTGCATGATGCCTGAGCATAAATAACCTCATGAAAATTGGTCGCCAGTCGGCAGCAAAGAAGCGGCAAGGGGCACGTGTTTGAGTCATTTATCCGAACCTTCATTCCTGCAAGTCAGGAACGAGGCAATATTTTTTAGTCGTTCAAGATGGATTAAATTGAAAAGTGTAATTTTACTAAAGCTCGGTAATATTTTTTTAAACGTATTATGTTTATTTTAGGACGTTTTATTCAAAAAAATTTAATCAATCTGAAAAGCAAATTAGATGGAACTTTATTACAAGTCATCAAAACGACACACCGTGGAATTCCCTAAACCATGTGTTAATGTTGTCATAAACACTATTTATGTTTATTTGTTATAAATATTTTAACCTCAGGAAGCAAGAAGCGTAAACCCAAACTGTAGACTATTGAATTTGAAATAAATTGTATTTTTACCATACAATTAATGGATAGTCTTACAAGTTAAAAAGCGCTTGCATGCGTAGGTTTAAATGCAAGATTTCAACTTTATTGAAAGAAGATAAATACACTTAAATTCAACCGTTTATATAGCTTTAAGATAATCGATAATAATTTTAATTTTTTGTACGTATTTGAGTGAAAGTAAAAACACTGTACATAAATTTCAAGATTAACTATGTACTTGAGTGTTGAGTTATGATTTATATTTTCCTACGTTTCGGTCCCGGTACTGGGGCCTTCATAAGCTATCTGAAATTCAAAATATACGGCAAGAACAAAGAAAACCTAAGAATCAAAGAACGCCCCAAATAGTCGCTGCCAAATTTCTTGGAACTGTGGAAAATACAGTACGCCATGTTTTCCATTATTCCCCGTTTTCTCTCTGAGATATCAATCTGCCAAGAATGGCACGGATTGAGCAAAGTTTTCTTGGAGATAAAAAAGCTCCAGTGTTTACGACATTCTCCAGCTCGGCGTGTGACTGCTTACACTAATATTTATCCCGACTTATAAACAAACCGAAAAGAACCAGAGTAAACATATTCCTAATATACCTTTCAATATGTCGATCAAAGCTGCCTCGTAGATTGATTTCGCAATAAAAACTTTATTAACCTCAATCCGACTGTATTATTCGATGCATATTTATGATTGAGATTGATTGCTTCGATACAATTTTTTTGAGAAATCGACAAGAGTTTTTTTTTTTTTACTATAAATGACAGTAGTATAACATTACAAGAAGTTTAATTTAAGGGTCCCATAATCGATTTTTTGGGATCATTTTCTAGTCCGTTTTGCGAAAAATCGACTGCACCAATCAAAAAAATTTAAATGCAAAAAGTTTGATACATCCCTTATTCCGAACAGAATATATTTTTATTTCTTATAAATATACTATTAATATGATAAATATGTGTTTTTCCGATTAAAGTGTAGGAATTTGGAGATTCGTCATGTCTCTTTTCCGAGAGTCATAAACATTTAAAAGTCTTTTTTTTAATTGGAATTAAAAGATTTAATATAAACCCTGTGCGATATGTTATTTTAAAAATTAAAAAATAATAATTCTTTAACAAACTTTGGTTTTGAAAAGTCGTCATTTTATCCAATTTTTCAACATCTTCAAGATTTTATTTTACCCTAAAAATTGACGTTAATTTAATAATAAAAAATAGATAAATATAATTTATAGTTTTTTCAACACTTAGTAAAAAAAAAAACTTTCGACATAGAAAAATAAAGTGACAATTAAATTAATTAAATGACACGATTTCGCCAGGTAATTAAAAGACTGGAAGCAACTGCCTTAACAAATACGCAACAGAGCTCTTGTAAAAGAAAAATTATTAATAAAAATCACAGATAAAACGAAAAAAAATCCTCGAAAAAACCCACCCCCACGATTATCGTATTGTGGCTTTACAATGGAGCGAAAAATAAAATAGCTTTATGTAAGTGTGGAACCGATTGCTACGTAAATATATTTATCAGTTACAGCAACGCAGTAGCTCAATTGGCAAGAGCACCGGTGTGCTATTAAATTTCACTTGTATGACAAAAAAATCGAAATGTATGGAAAAATATTTTTTTGATATTATAAGTTAAATCAATACTTGATCAAAATAATATTTTTTAGGGGTTCTCCGAGTTTTCACTTCTTGGTTTATTTTCGTGATATCAAATCCGAAGCAGAGTTGCGATTTTTATTATTTTCTTATTTATTTAAAAGTTCATAAAATACCGAAGTAACCGCGAATTTCGCCGAAACTCTTCCCCAGCTGAACCTCTTCTCCAGCCGTAACTTCCTACCTCCGCTCGTAAAAACCCTCCCTGGAAGGCTTCAGAGGGCCGAGGGTTCCTCGACGATCGTCTGCTTCCTCCGTGCATCAAACGGAATGGGTTTTCTTTATGCACACTTTATTATCAATGACTGGTTCTGTGCAGAACTGAAGACTCCGCAAAACAGAGCTTGCCTCTATACTTTTTCATCGATGACTGTTCTTCATGTTTGAGACCGGTTTCAGAGACGAATTGCACCCATCATGAAGATGCAATACTTGTGTGCTTTGAAAGGTCTGTGATGCTCACTGTATTTCCTGGCTCCGTTCCTTACAGATCGCTCTCAAAGAATGGGGTCACCAGCCTTCTTAGAAAGCCAAGATTTCTACAAAAACACTTTGCTGACTCGCCACTACTTGTGATACAAAATAAGCGACACTACTACCACTTTTAACCCAAATCCGAAACTATCAGGTGAAAAAAAACTGAGGAAAAAAAATTAATATTCAATACGCAAGAACGACGATTTTAAGAATATATAAAATAGATAATTTATTGCATTCATATAAAATATTTTAGTATACCGGATTGTTTCATAGTTCAAAATGTGCAAATTAAGCAATGGCGTGCAGTCTATGCAAGCAATAAACGATTGCATGCTATTAAATATATTTTTAGTTGTCACTTTTTGTATTTTTTATTTTCCATGATTTTTCATGCTTATTCACAAAAATGAAAACAGCTTGGTCGTATTTAAAAAAAACACTGCACTCCACTTTTATTTTCTTTGCTAGATTTATAATTTTTTATAAAATTTATGGTCAGAGTATATTAGTTAAGTACAATTATATTGCACGCTGATAATCTAAAAAAAAAACTTTGTTTAAATACTCATTTTATATAAACGTAAGCGTCGCAAATACGGTCTCCTAGTTGGCAGTGCTTTGAATATTTATAAATAAATATTAATAATTAACTAGTATTGTGTGTCAGACTTCCTCGATTGAATGGCAATGTCAGGTCTGAGCATCTCTGCTCTTGGCAATGATAATTTGAAACATTGTCTGCTTCAAAACGCACATTGTTTTAAATAAATTGATTCAAAAATACATTTTTATCCATAACGCCGTGGCTGAAAATTTAATTATTTCTTGTTAAAATTCCGTCACAGATGTTCGTTCCACGTTCAATACTTCATACAGATAGGCACGACATTTTGTAAAAAAAATTATACAGTCATTACCAGTTATACATTCCGTGTCGCCAAAACGCAATCACAAGCCCAGGGAAGAGGCTTTCATTATCACAAAGGAGTTCAGCCATTACCGATAAGAGTTATGCTTAATTGTGTTTTGATTTGCTTTAAAGTAGAAAAAAATGCTGAAAGGTTAACTCGATTTCACAGCGAAATCAAACAAGTTTCCTCCTACATGTTGCATTCGAGTTTCCACCTGGAAAATAGCTTGACATTGTAAGTGGGTTAAAAGTTGCGTTCGACAAAGCCTGTTGAAGCAAAAAAACTACATAATGAACATTTTCATCTAGTAAACGCAAAAAAAAAACCGATCTACAATTATTTCACTCGTTTTCTGGCGTAATTAAAAAAATTTGTTGGATAATTTTGCTCCCGAATGTCAAATTATTGTTAGGTTATTTTTAACACATGCAGGACTGCAGTATGGGGATAAGATTTGAAAAATTCGTTCGTTCGAAATTCAAACTGGGCATGTGGGGAAACGTCACGGAGAAAAGTATCGGGAGTGCATACCTGAGCGGGCCGGGCGGGCTGAGCGGGCCGGGCGGGCGGGCAGCAGGGCGGCGAGGAGGTATCGCCGGGGCGAGAGGCACGCGAGCACTGCCTGCACGTAACGACGGCCGGGACCGCCTCCTGCGCGCCGTGCCGTCCTGGTACTGGCCGGGAGACGGCTCCGCTCGCTTTCCCGGAGACGAGTGCTGCCGTCATCCGCCTGAAATGGTGTTTTTCAATTTTAATCAATTAATTATATTATTACTAATATGATTAGGCACATTAGTTCATATATAGAAGATGATTTAAAGAAACTCTCAGAAAAATATCATCGTGATTTGTGTGGGATTCGAACCCACATCCTCTCGCTTTCATGGCAGGTGCATTACCAATTATGTGTATTGGCTTAATCAAATAGACTTTAAAAATAATAATATCCAGATAGGATTTAAAATGCTTCACTCAGTACTTTGGGTTAAAAGTCTAGTATTGCAAGTCACACAATATTTAATTGGCATAATAAGTATGTTGTTTCACTTATAGGATATGATTGTCAAATATAGTGATTCGTTCGCATAATTGGTAATGCACCTGCCATGAAAGCGAGGGGGTGTGGGTTGGAATCCTACACAAATCACGATGATATTTTTCTGAGAGTTTCTATAATCGTTTTTCAATATTTAAAAAATTGACTTAATTATTATCAATCAATAAAACCTGTATAGGCAAAATCGTACTTCCTGTGAGACGGTCTACATAAAAAATCAATAATAATTCTATATAATTTCACATCTACTATAATAATATCCATAGTGTGTATGTATTTTTCATTTTTTGGTTCTCTATAGAATATCTTAACACGTTGACTGCCAATAGGATTTTCGTTAAGTGTCCAAAAATGGTTTTCACGTTTTTAGGTTTTATTTAATATAATGGGTCGAAATACAATAATTTGATTTGTTTTGGGATATTTTTATCGGCCATATCGAAAGAAGATAGAAGAGGGCCGTGCCGGCCATGTTCAATAGTAGTTTAATACAGGGCGATGGCCGACAGGCAGAATGACAAGCTGAAGTCAGGTATGTCGTCCACCGATGGCCGACGCGGCCCAATTGGAATACCTCCGTGTCGGCCACCCGTGGCTGAAACGGCAGTCAGTCAGGCAGTCCATTACCTGGCGAATCGTGTCATTTAATTTCACTTTATTTAATTAAATAGTCACTTTTATTTTATTTTTGTACTCTATTTTGAACGACAATATTCTTAAACGTGAAAAAAATATATATTTAAGCAAACCACAAGAAAAAATTATTGTTACATATGCTTTGACTTTGACTATGATTTTTTTTCCATGTCAATAAATGTCATTTCGATTGCATTGTATGGTAAATCTACAAATATAAAGTTCTTTTTGCGTTGCACAACAGAGTCTTGATTGCATTCTTTGAAAAATATAGTTCAAAATGGATTCTATAATTTTAGCTGTCGATATCTTCTTACTTTTCAAACCGTGTGGTTTCATTTTTATTCACATACTGTAGCATTATTTCGCCGATGGATAAGATGTCACCAATTCGCCGCAGGTTGAGTGTGTGTTGTTGAAGATGAAGATAATGTGGTTGCAGGATTGATATATGGTTGGAAATCAGAAGGCTGGCGAAATATTTGCGTATTCGTAGTTTATTTAGTATAACTACACTGGTTAGAAATATACGTGGTTCGATGCCGCGAGGTCTCTCTGGAGAGGCGCGCGGAAGCCGCTTATATATTGTCCCGCTGCCTTTGTGGCTGGCGTAAACAGGAAGATTCCCACGTATCGAGGGTGTCTCATTGCGAGGACATCTCGCGTGAATACGATCGCCTTTTGACTGACCGCTAATTACTAAGGGGTTATGTTCTATTTTAATGGCAGTCTAATAAAATATTTAATGGATTAAGGGTCGAATGTCACATTTCAACAGGCCGTAAGACACGTGTTCCGATGTAGGTACTAACCCCTACAACTACAATAAATACGTTTGCATCAAATATAACTCACTATTAATTACTTGTAAAATTTAAAAACCACTGTAAAATAACTTTCAACTGTGTAAAAACACTTGGCGCGATTTGAATGTTAACAATTAAAAAATAATAAAATAATAAACGCGACCGTAACATGGTGGACGACATTACTCTCCGCCTGTGGCCGGGAGCCCGGCGGCGCGCACGCGTGCGATCGAGCCGGCCCGCTCCTTGCCGAGTGCCCCCGAGTGCCCCCGAGTATCCCCGAGTGCCCCCGAGTGCCCCCGAGTGTCCCCGAGTGCCCCCGAAGCCCCGCGAGGGGACGCCGAGCTTTTCCGACGCGCCCCGACGAATCTGGAACTTGCGGCGGCGTTGACATGCAAACTAACAGAAACAGAATCTCGATTACCCGATATTTAATTAAATCATTTGTTTTATTGGAGTGATCGAGCTCAGTTAGCTGCGATGCATGTCGGGCTGTTATAATTTGAGATTGTTTCCGCGCTTTATGGCGGCTGGAAATATGTTTCTTTGTTCGGAAGTGTTGTTGACAGATCGTTAAATCCTTCCTTCCGTGTGTTTATTTCATGAACTAATTCTCAAACAAGTAGTTGTTTTAGAGAAATGTTTTGCGAATATAATCTCAACAATTCGTAACACTCAATTCAGAAATGCAGTCTTTGCTTTCTTTTGTTTTGTGTTTTTTTTCCTCGGAAAACATTGCGACTAGGATACCATAAATCGCAATCGCAAAACAAAAATTCTTACACTAAACTTCCATAGTTATAATTAAATATTTTAAGGCAAACAGTATACAGATTACAACTTTTTCGTCGTTGCACGTGTAAAGCTATTTATTATTAAGAAATAAAATAAGAAACGTGCCTCAAAATTATAATTTTTTTCTAAGCTTCAATTTGTATACCAAAACTTATAAAATAGTTATTTGACGGTTTTTTCGGTAAAAATACTATTCATCAGATACTAAATTAAAAAAATATTTTTGTTTTTTAAGACTGGCGAAATTATTTATTATTTATTTTAAAAAATATGTGTTTTCTTTATTTTGGAAAACAACAAAAGTTTACATGCGTAAACAATGTAATTTTTTTTCGTGTTCTTTTTTTACGCTCAGCTGCAACACCACCGTAATTATATATTATTATTATATTTAAAAATTACTTATTATAAATATCACCTAATTAAAGAAAAAAGTAACGTAAACTGTTAAATGTTTTGAGTCTCCCGGTACTATCTGTAATCCCTGAAAATGGCCCCGGTACCGAAACAGAAGCGGCAGAAGATTCAGCATACAATAACAAGGGCTGCCAAAACCTACGAATACGTTCGAGAATCGCGTCTTTTACTTGTGCACGATGTTCACCATTATGCCCTAGTTTGAAAATATGAAACACCAATTCCGATTTTTGTCTCAAGTGATAATCTACTATAATAATAGCCATTGTGTGTGTATGTTTCATTTTTTGCTTCTTTATAGAATATCTTAAAAGATACAACGCTGATTTTTTGCACGTAAGTTTAATAAGTTTTTCCGCAGTTATGTGCCGAATTTCAAGACAATAGGATAATATTTTCATTCATAAACTAATTAAATAAAACTATCAAATATGCTTTATGTACGAATTATATGATTCTGTTGTTCACAGCGAGAATTTCAAATTTAGAATTTTTACAAAAAAACAAAATATGATGCTTCTAAAAAATTTCCAGTTTATGTCAGCTTGACACAAGTACCAATTTTATTTTTTAGTTGCGTTAGAAATTATTAATCACATCATTAATAACTTAAAATGCCTCCTAAAAAAATAACACCGTCTAAGCACAGCAAACGTAATTAAAAAAGAATAGCACAATTGAACGTGATTAAGACTGCATCTAATAAAAAACAGTGCAGTGAAAGTGATTCGTTGTTTGTGACACGAAATGTGATATTTCCTAGAATGGATTTGCTTTCGAAATTAATATCCGGTTATTCAAAATATGTGTACAAAATGTTCATCTAATTATCAGCCAAACATATGTTCAAACACTATTGCATCGTTCATTGAATACGTCATTTTATGACGGGCTACATTTCTAGTAACAATGATATTGATTAAAGTGCTGTTAAAATCGGTTAATTCAGCAATCAGCAAGTGGGCCCGTAGTTATTTAGAATGCAGATTACTTTCAGGGGGCGGGTGTATTATTCAGGGGTCGGTCGGTGTTTTACGCGAGTCTCTAGTAAATTATGAATGGTTGCCCCTGGCGATGGCGCCGGCCAACACGCCTGGCTTGCAATTGTGCCTTTTCCGGAATTATTATATTACTTTGTTTGGGATTCAATAATAAGAATACATATATGTTTAAATACGCCCACATACTATTACAATAAACTGTACGCACCCCCTTTCCCTGGGTAGTGGTATATCTATATGTAGTGCTGGACTGTACCTTCATTGCATACCGTTGCCAATCGGCAACAAATCATAAAACCTGTTTTAATACCCAATATAAACGTATAGGATCAACCATTTCGTTATGTGACCGTTATGCTGAAAACGTGATCATCATATTCTAATACAGTTTGTGTCTATTCTAGGATTGTTAGTGGTAAAAAGTTGAACTTAATTAGGTCGACAGGTAACGATCACAATGTAACGATCACAAAACGAAATGGTTAATCATATAAGTTTATATGGGGTTTTAAAACAGGTTTCATGATTTGTTGCCGATTGGCAACGGTATGCAATCAAGGTTCAAAGATTAACACAGAAATGTATTGAGGAAGAAAATTACATGGAAGACAAGCAGTTTTTATATGACTGAAACCTAGTTCTTTGAGAAGCAGTTTTATTTGATAACATACAGTAATATACGTATTCTTCTCTAAATGCCTCTCCCGATAAGAAATTGTTCGGTTGCACTCCTGGCATTCAGCTGTAGAATAAACCCTAGATAAAAAATATATTTTGTATAAAACAATATTATATTGGATTTAGAAGCATCCTGTATATGTATTTTAACTTTAGTTGGTCGAGGGGGAGGGGGTGCTGGAAGCGCAAACAAAAGGGTCGTATAATCTAATGGGGATTATTGAGTATCTATTATTTAACTAAGCACCCCTTAATTAAAACAATTTATTAATTAATGAGTTCGATTAGCGACCACTGCGCCCAGCCATGTGACTATACATTGAGAAAATTACGGAAAATTGCTATTTTGCTAACCAGACCCTGGCTCAATTTAATATTAATTATTTAATATATATTTAATACTCAATAAATGTGTAATATCCTCTTTCTGACAAATGAATTCTGAACTGATGTGTTCGGGCGCGTTTCAACTTTTTGGTTTCATAAAATATTTTAGTTATTTTATTTTTAATTACATCGAAAATAATTGATTTAAGTGTAAAAAAAAAATTAAATGAATTGAAACAAATTTTATTATAAGCATATATTTTATAAATGAAATTTACTAGGTTTTTTATTTATTACAAAAAATATTATTTCATAGTAAATATTGGGTCGATAAAAATAATGTATATCCTGGATTAAAGTTTTGTAAAATCACAGAATAAAAGGCGAGCAACAGTTATTTTTATCTTCATATTTACTTGTAGGAGACAACCAATCTCATATAATCTCTGAAAGACAAATCACGAAGAAACAGGCAGAAAGGCAAGCGTAAAGGCAATTGAGACTGTGTCCGAATTGCTATATCCATTAAAATAACAAATAGCCTCCATATTCGGGATGCTATTATTTCCCTTTGAGGCTAAATACAACTTATATTTTAATAGATACGATCAAATGGAAAAAAAAAAACACAATGCTATATTCTATTATTTCGGGTATGGATATAATTTGTATGGGATGGTTAGTAAACGCATATTGGTTTTGCAGTCTCGTACAAATGTTTGAAGTGACAAACAAATAATCAATAAATGTGTTTTAATAATAGAATTCGACATTAAAAAAATGGTCGATCGCTGTTGTTACAAAAATGACGCAGGGAATCAGAGATCAACCGGACACCAGAGGCAGTCCATTACCTGGCAAAATCGTGTCATTTAATTAATTTAATTGTCACTTTATTTTTCTATGTCGAAAGTTTATTTTTTTGCAAAGTATTGAGGAAACTATAAATTATATTTATCTATTTTTTATTATTTAATTAACGTCCATTTTCAGGGTAAAATAAAATCTTGAAGATGTTGAAAAATTGGATAAAATGGCGACTTTTCAAAACTAAAGTTTGCTAAAGATTTTTTTTTTTTTAATTTTTAAAATAATATATCGCACAGGGTTTATATTCAATCTTTCAATTCCAATTGAAAAAAAAACTTTAAAATGTTTACGACTCTTAGAACAGGGACATGACGAATCTCCAAATTCCTACACTTCAATCGGAAAAACACATATTTATCATATTAATAGTATATTTATAAGAAATAAAAATATATTCTGTTCGGAAGAAGGGATGTATCTAATTTTTTGCATTTAATTTTTTTTTGATTGGTGCAGTCGATTTTTCGCAAAACGGACCAGAAAATGATCAAAAAAACTCGAGTATGAGACTTGGACCCTTAATGAAATAACACCCAAAATAGAGGGCTGCTATTGGCCGGTTACCATTCGGTTGTCGGTTGTCGGTTGTCGCGTGTAGCCAGCTTTACGAGCGAAGTCAAGCGTGGTTATATATTTATTCGCCGACCCGTCTGGAGTCGCCGCGTTTGCATACAAATAGCCAATGAACTTTTATATTTCGTGGAAAACACAAACGGACCGATGGGTGTTTCAAAATTAAATGAATGAACAAAAAAACATCCCCCTGCTTGCTCGTCTGCCTCTGGGGCCTACTGCTTCCCACTTTTGCAGGGTAGCAGGCCGCAAGAGAAGTCACATCTTACAAGCAGTCTAGCAGTTTCTTACTCTTGCACAAAAAATATTGTTTGCATATTGTTTCATCGTTTCACATGCGAGTCGATTATATAAAAACACAATAAAAATAAGACTTCATTAAATATTTAATTGCAATCTTTTGAAAAATAGTGGTTTTCGCGACGTTGCTAAGTCAAATAGACTTCATCGTCGCGACACAACTGACAACCGACTGACAAATTGCAACAACAAATCTTCTTCTGCGCGATTTCGATTTGTTATCGGCACGTAGAGCGCGATTGTTTGGTGTACTTTGTAAATTTTCGTTTTTATGTTTTATCGATCGTTTTTTTTTTTTTCGGAACACGCTATATCTGGGACAGCGGGTAGTCACCCTGTAGCGGCTGTGCTGCAATGCGCACAGACCACACGAGCCACGAAAACCCCCTTTGACAAAAAAAGCATTCATTCCAATGCAATTGCGGTAGTGACTTTAAAAGTCTTTCGCCAAATGAGTCGTGCACTTTCAAGTTCAAATGTCTAAGCAGTGGTCCCCAACCCTGTGCCCGCGGGCACCATGCGCCCGCCGACCGTTTTAAGTGTGCCCGCCGCTGTGCGACCACGATAAAAAAATCATTTAAGTAAAATGAAAATAATATGTATTCAACATAATAATGGTGCCCGCCGCCCGACTGGCATTCTAGAATGTGTTCTTGGGTGCAAAAAGGTTGGGAGCCCCTGGTCTATGATATCAAATCGCTACTACCACAGTAGCTGTGATGGGTAGGTACCTTCAAAATCCTCGACAATCTGGGCGGTGTGGCGGCGCGTTTCAAATTGGCGCCCTCCTGATGTCCTCGACACTTTTTTCCAGCAAATGTTTCACTCTTCCCCTGGAAGTTCCCGTCCGTGGTGATTTCTCACCAGAGCGTCCCGTTCTTCGCCGTTGGACTTCATTCTCCGCAGCTCTTCTCGGTCGCAATGACCGAAACAACTTGTTACGGGCACCCACCGAGTCCTTGTGACAATCTGAGCGATATGGCCGCACGCATCATAAACCCCAGTGGCATTGATTAATACGAGCCCGTTAATAACTATATTTACTTATTTGCAATCGCGATAGTAAAAGCAGTCTCTAAAAAAACTCTGATATTTTCAAAGTCAAATATCAAACAATAACTATTTAGCCAGAAATAAGGGACCATTTTACCTGGCGAAATCGTGTCATTTGATTTATTTAATTTTTACTTTATTATTCTATTGATAGAGTTGATTTTTTTACAAAATATTGAGAAAACTATAAATTATATTTCTCTATTTTTATTATTTAATTAACGTCCATTTTCAGAGTAAAATAAAATCATGAAAATGTTGAAAAATTTGATAAAACGACGACTTTTCAAAACCAAAGTTTATTAAAAAAAAAAATTTTTTTTAATTTTCAAACTAATCCCAACAGGAGGGTTTATAATTAATCTTTTAATTCCAATTGAAAAAAAGAGTCATAAATGTTTAGGATTCTTGGAACAGGAACATCGCGAAACTCCAATCCCGAAACTTCAATCGGAAAAACACATATTTATCATATTAAAAGTAAATTATAAGAAAAAAAAAAAAAAATCGCTGTAGAAGAAAGGATGTATCTAACTTTCTGCATTTAAATTTTTTTGTTTGGTGCAGTCGATTTTTCGCAATAGGTAAAAGCAAATGGTAAAAAAACTCGATTTTGGTATCACGGCTCTTAACCTTCAAACTGTATTGGTAAAATTTTAAATTTTTATTTGCGACATTTGTCTTCGTCAACTGCAAAAGTTAAGCTCATGACAAACAGACGAGCGTAGTTATAGTCATGCATCGTCTCACGCGTGTTCGAAAGTGTTCAAGCACCTTTTGCACAATATAATGCTTGCCCTACATTCGCTTGACTGCTCTCCGCAACCAGATCCAATAGCGCCGTCTGAAAACCTTTCATCGCAAACTTCCCCGTGTATAGCAATAATGAAACCAAATGATCATCTTGGTGTAACTGCAAAATGAATTTAACTAGTGCACCATACTTTTGTGTCATTTCATTAACCACTGCGGTCTATTGTCGTGTATTTTGAAACTAATTGAGTGTAAAAAAATAACACTCCTTATTTAAATAAAAAAAACCCACCCACATGTCCAGGACGTGCTACAATAAACATTCAAAACAAAGCATGACTCAAGAACAGAAGGAACACTGTGTTAGCAAAAGAGAGGAGAAAAGCGTGTTAAATGCAGAATAGGAGAGGAGCGAGAGGAAAATGGCGATGCGCATGTGAAGTGTAGCGTTTTCAAGCGCCAGCCAATGTTGTATACCGACTTTATTTCTTTGTCTTTTATTATCTAATGGTACCGAGACAAGTTAGAAGATAATGAATACTCCCTGACTTTCCCCTTAGGGTTGAACCCTGAAGGTGACCCAAGTACTACAACTGAAATGTCGAAAACATCAACTTACAACACGACATGACACCCAAGAACCCGGTTATTCTAACTAAATATCAACCTGTTAACCGGGCGGGACGTATATATACGTCAAACGTAAACAATATCGGTAACGAGTAGGACGTATAAATACGTCCTTGACATATATCTTGTGCCCTGGAACAGGCGGGACGTGTATTTCCAAACAAGAAAGGTATAGGAGACGTATTACGAGTTCGTCATCGGAGTCATCTGACAGTAATTTTGACTACGACACGGAATTGAGCGATACTAAGGATGAAGATGGTAAAAGAAATTTGCTTTATATATAAATAAACTAAAAAATATATAATTCATAGTCTTTTCATTTATTTTAAGCATAAATAAAAAAATAATAATATGAAATTATGTCCTCCGGGCGTGACGTACTGACACGTCCTAGTGAAAGAGTACGCGCTTGTTGTATGTTGCATAATTAAAAAGGGAACTCCCCGGTTAACAGGTTAAAAAATTCAACATCAATTATACATAACCACTAGGCAATAAATGAAATAAGAAAATATAACACAAGTTTAAATTAATTTATTCACATACTTAATAACGACAAATAATAAAGCTGAGAAGAAAACATCATCAGGTTCTAAAATCTAGCTCGTTCGAAAATTACTAAACCCAGGATGGCCACGATGGGGATTCCCCTTCCTTGAGCTTCCTGCCGTACAGAGCACTCTTGTCCCTGAACCGGACCATCCTCTCAGTTTCCTTGCGGTCTAAAAAACTGCCGACCATGAGGCCAGACAGTGGGACAAGGAGCCACACCCACTCCCTGGTGATGCCGAAGATAGCCATCTTACTGTTTAAGTGTTTGAATCTCCTTCCACTTGCGCGTACGTACAATGTCGGCGACTATTGAAACTGTCACAATTGTTGGAAAGAAAATAACTGGACCGTATCTACCAATGAATCTTCCAATCCCCATAGGTCTGTAAATTAAAAACAGACAATTTAGCAATGACTGAATAGAGATATTTATTACTTAAAAACATTACTTGCAATACTTGAAAAGTAAATATAAATGCCCCAGATATTTAATATCCAATAGTTACTGAAACTGTTTTGGTAAGTAGACTGATATTTACAGCTCGACCGAGTATAAGTATTCAATATTATTGACAGAGTCCTCGGTGGAATTAATTTTATTGCAGACTCATTTTGATGATGCCAACGTAAAAGGTTGTCGAAACCGGTAAAATCACAAAAATATTATATGTACTGAGTATGTTTAAAATGAATTTTGTCAAAGAGGTTAGGGTTATTTATTTATAAAAAAAGATCTGGATGAAAACATTGAATCTACATGTGCATTACAAATCGAACATTTTATTGCCTAAAATCATACAATGCCACAGATCAACAATGGTATTAAGTAAAATTATGAATAAAACAAAATATATATAATATATTTGACATCTACAATGGCTAATGCGAAGTTTTTTGCTATCAGTTTTAGGGCTTTAAAACAGTATTTATATTATGAAAATGTGTCAAATACACAATGCAATGATTATTTTTAACATTTAAGTTGTTAAAAATGCGTAAAAATCACATTTAAATAAACATACCTTATTATATCACTGCATAGAGCAGCGTGAAAATCGCCCGAATCGACTGACGTACGTCACTTTAAAATTTTGCCAAAAAAAGGTTCACTTGCATTTACCAAACCTAAAAAAACCCAGAAACTGGTTTTATTTAAATACCGATAAGAAAACATTTAATTTTTGATAGTATTCAATTTTAATTACCATTAAAATAATAATTTTATAAATTATTTATTATTTTATTAAGACTACGGCATCGCTATCTAAAATAAAAAGATATAACATTATTGCTCATACTACACATTGAGACCATATTACGTATTTTATAAATCGTAAGTAATGAAAATCAGGAGTTTTTTTTTTAATGTAATTAATTACCTCGCTTTGAACTTCATTCTAGAATATTTACATAACTAGATCAATATTTCAATTAGTATTTTAATTTGTTTATACAATATTAAAAAAACTATTGTTTTATAAAAAAAAATTTCCAAAAAAAAAATACACATCATTATTAAATTGATATTTTTTATCTTTATTCAACAATCTTACTTTGTTGTTTTATTTGAATTATTCCTTTTTTTAAATATTTATTATTTTAAATTTAAATTTATTATAAAAAATATATTTTCTGAGCAAGCGACAATTACTATTCATGTAAAATTATTTATCTGTTTAGAGACACAAATCTTCGAACCAAAAACAAACTAAGTACACCATTGTTGAAAAAAAAATGCCATTTTTTGGATAAATTGTAAATTTTGTGTTCGGTTTGTTATGAAAATGTATGATATTAGAAATTTCAATAATTAAAAACTATTTTATTTAATTTTCATGCGTGTGGAAACCCATTTTATTATTCTGCAGGCGGTCACACTGTAATAGAAACGCGTCACCAATGACAGTGCTGCCAGGTCACAAAGAATTTCACACACACCAAGGAAAAATATATTTTTATACTAATTTTTCTTATAGTTATATTACTTTAGAATTGCAACGTTTATTGTTTAATAAACTGTATGGGTTAGTACCTACATCGGACCAAGTGTCATACAGTCCTCTGGATTGTGTAAATCACACCCGATAAATAATTCTGGAGATCCCTATTATTGTTTACGTTATTCACGGATGCGTCGGGACCCTATATAAGTGGCTTCCCCGCGTCTCTCGAGAGACCACGTATATTTTACCGAGTGTAGTTATATTGAATAACTTACGAATACGCAAATTATTTGGCCAGCCTTCTGATTTTCAACCAATTCATCAATCTTACAGTCCAATAACAAATATTACGGCGAAAAAACTAATACATATTTTAAATGAGATGATTTTATAGTAAGTAAACTACTTTGTTGTTTGTTAAAAAGTATAAGGAGTAAATATTACAACCGTTCCTTTAAATTCGAATTTGAAATTGTACAACCTCGTCTCATTTAAAATAACATTGAACTACAAATAATTATGTATTACTACTGATATTCCTAAAATCCAATAAAGGACATTTACATTAGATATACATAAGCATTTGATGCAGTATTTGAACAAGTATATAAATTTTATCCATTCTTTAAATTTTCGCCGTTGATGTGTTGCTTACGTTGATTATGTTGCTTGTTGATTATGGATGTAGATCAAAAGGCTGGCGAAATGTTTGCGTATTCGTTTATTAAGATGATGGACATGACAGAATTATACGTGGTTACTGGTCGAGTGTCTGCGTCTCTCTGTGGTAGGTTGCCTTATCGCTGGGGTTGTAGGGTTGTTGTAAAATTATAAAGTCTCTACCTGCGGTAGGGGCGGAGCTTAACAAGTCAAAAATAATGTAGCGGTGTATTTGCACTGACCGCTACAAAATAAAACGTATATATACAAAATTATAAACTGATATAAATGAGCAACAACACTAATAAATAACGCAATACGATGAGTCATTCCGGTAGCAATAATTCATATGCTTTGCTACTAAGGTATGATTTAAAATTTAAAACCAACGGTCGAAACGAAGCCGAGCCGCGCGTCACATGTCGGGATAGTCGGAGGCGCGCGCTGGCAACACCGCCACGGCATTCTTTTGTCTCTGACGCCCGCGCGGCCGCTCCGCTACTTTATGGACTAGTAACCGTAGATAATCTTTCTCTGTGGATCAAAGACTCAAAATAAATACTCTTTGCCACTTATCTGTCAATTCAAATAATATTTTAGCGGTATTTTGAATGGTGGGCCGCTGGCGAGGGCTTCGTATTTTGCCACAATGACCACCGTTCGGGACATGGCGGACTGGTCTGAGCTGTGCAGGGCTTGTTTGGGCAAATCGACTCTCGTCCCCTTGCTCGACGGCAATGATGATATCAAAAGCAAGTTTTTCGAAAGCACAACGATCACGGTAAGCAATCGTCACTTATTTCACGCTTCTGTATTATAATACTAGAGTATTGATGTTTATTGCATACGTAACAGATCAAAGCTTCTAAGTTTTGGCATCCAACGAGCATTCCGTGCTACGTATTTTCTGTTAGCGAAAGGATTTTCATAGCACACATGGCACACTCCCATCGTGGTGATAATTTGAGAATAATAATAACTGAACAACTCGTTTCTTTTGCTTCTATAATGCTAGTTTTATTGCTTTTTATTAAATTATTTGTTTCATTCAGTTTACCCTAATTGTTGGAGTAATATGTTATGTTTTATATCAGCTCTCATTTCATGAAACTATGTTGCTAATATAATCGTACTTGATCTTTGGTTTATAATAAGTATCGCTGGAAAATCTTAAAATCTCACTTTGATTGACTTAACTTTGTCAAATATACTTAACAAAGTCGATTATTTGTACTATTTAATCAATTACAATGAAATCTATCTGTATTAAAACAAAAACTATTTAGTCTGATACAATTATGGTAGTGTAACCCTTAAAGGTGTTGTCCAATATGTCGGACATTTCAAGATCAAACATTTGACCTACCTGACATCTTTTAAAGTGACTAAAGGTGTCTTATTTCAGAAACCTTAACAGCATTGAGTTACTTTGTAAAAGTAAAGTTTGATGTGATTTGAAAAATAGGAATTAGTAGGAACTTAATATATAAATTTAGGTAAAATTAGTTTTCGTTAGTTTCATGAAACATTGTGTTAAAATTTAACATTTGTGGTGTTTTATTTCACTAGACGGTAAGACTTGTTAGTAGTTAAAATCAATGAAATGATATCATTATTAATTTTTTTAATAGTTATACTGATATAAAAAGATTGTTTTAAAAAATGTAATATTTTAAAATGCCATTCCAGTGATTACTATTAAATATTTGATAAACCCACATTGATCAACCACACAAGTTTATTGTGCATACAATATGTTCTTAGGTTATTGATTAGCATTTTTTTAAAAAATTTAAATATCAAAAATATACTTGTGAAAAAGAAAAATATTTAATGATTTATCTAAACCTTACTATATGTTTGAAAATGTGCTTAATATAAATTATTCTATTTTTGACTCCAGGTCTCTGCAGGTGATGGCCTGCCAGCATATCTTTGCCTGGACTGTCTCGACACACTCAACTATGCGCATCAATTCAGGAAAGAGTGCCTTCGCATCGATTCAGAACTTAAGGCTCGTCTTTTGTTCAAGAAAAGTAATGAAATCAAAGAAGAAAATGATTTGAAGTCTAAGAAAGACAAAACAGAGAAGGTGCCAGATACGTTAATAAAAATCGAAGAACTTTCCGATGAGCAAACAGATGACGATTGCTACTACGTCGTCGTCATCAAAGAAGGCAAGGATGGACAGAAAACAATGGAAGCCCTCAAAATGGAAGGCAAGGAAAAAGATAACATGGATGCTGATGAAATCTTAAATAACATTAAAATTGAACAAGATAATATGTTAAAGTATGATCAGGATCTGGAAGAAGAAGAACAAGAGTCTTTTGCCGATGACTACGAGACCGAGGAACAGGAAAAACAAGATGAATTTGAATCCACCGCCTCAGATAATCTAGAACCTGAAGTTGACGTACCAGAACCTTGCGAGGAAATACAGTCTACTGAAAATGAATCTGAAAACACAGCGAGGCAAGACAAATTAAACTTGATACAAGTTCTCTCTGATGATCCTGCCATGGTTGATGAAAACATGATAGAGTACGGAGGAGACTCAGTAGCCCTCGTGGATGACGTTCTCAATGGAGAAGTGTCTATTGGAGAGGACGGTGTTGCCTATACCCAGGAGGAAGTGGTGGTCAGCAATGGAGATGAAAATTTTGAAATGCTCAATGATGGAACTGTCGTCATTGAGTATGATGGTGATGACGAACCGATCACGGTCATCCAGCAAGAAGACGGCAGCTTCTTATGTGACTGTGGAGAATCATTCATGGAATTTGCTGACTACGAACAGCACAAGTGGACGCATAATGATTTTGCCTGTCCCATTTGCGGAAGGGGCTTCGAGTCCAAAGAAATTGTAGCCGGCCATATCATGTTGCACAACCAGCCCGATGCCCAGCTAGCCTGCCCCTTCTGCAGTCAACTCATCAAGAGGAACATGCTGACTACGCACATCAAAATCAGCCACAACCAGTGCCGGCCCACCTGCGGCATCTGCAACAAATCCTTTGCTAGCGAAAACAACTTGAAGCGCCACATGCTCATACATGGAGTGCGCCACTACGAATGTGACATATGCCATAAGCGCTTTAACCAAAAGAGCTCCCTGCAAAATCACCGCCTTGCCCACGGCAGCCCCGGACCCAACAACTGCGACATCTGCCAAAAAGAATTTGACAGTCACGATGCTCTGACTGCTCACATTGACCAGGGCTGCGACACAGGGGAAGATGATCCGGACACTGAAAACAAACGCCATATATGCGGTGCGTGCGGTAAGGAATACACCACAGCTGGCTCTCTTCGCAGCCATGTTGAATACGTTCACAATGCACACGCAGTCGAGTTGCTGTGCTCAGAATGCGGAGAAGTATTACCGACGAGGAAAGCGATGTACGCTCATACCTACACCCACAGGCAGAGCCGGATCAAACATTTGAGGCGGTTCTCTTGCGGAATCTGCGGCAAGGGCTGCGCTAGCCACGCCATGCTCCTGATGCACGAGAGAGTTCACACCAACGAGCGGCCATTTAAATGCACCAAATGTACCCTTGCGTTCAAAACTAAGACGCATTTGACTACGCATCAACTAACTCACACGCAAGAAAAAAGGTTTGGTTGTTCTGTGTGTATGAAATTCTTTGCTCTCAAAGGTAATCTCGTGGTGCATCTCCGTACACACACGGGAGAGCGTCCTTATGTATGTTCAATATGCGGCCAAGCTTTCATCGACTCCAAGTACCTGAAGAAGCACAAGCTACGTCGTCATGACATAGCCAACATACCGTGGAATCAGTACTACTGAGTGTGCTGAAGCAAGTGACATTGAAAGTCAGTTTTTATTTCCAAAGTACTCTTATGATAGGTTTTTTTTTTTTTTTATTCGATTGCCTCTGTAGATTTAAGTTCTTCGGTTGATAGAAGAAAGTTGTGTTAAAGATTTTAAATAGATAATAAATAACGGTAAAGAACTTAAATATTGATTCGAATAAATACTGTAGGTATTTGTAACTCCAGGGAATGGCAAATTTTATTCAACACCCAAATTATTTTATGTATATAACAAAATAGAGAAGACGCAAATTATAAATACAGTTACGAATTCTTATATAAAGAGATTTTTTTTCATACAGTTTATCAATTTCTAAAATATCTTTTGTAGTATATTTCGTCTTCTCTTGTTTATAGAAATCATTTCCGAATGTGTTCAATGGAATCACTTGCGCTCATATCATTGCAAGTTGAAAGGCAGGTGAGCGTGCCTTTTGAAAGTGTTCCAGGTATAGACTTTTGTAGATTCGTGCATAGCATAGAGAATCATATTAGATTATGTAAGATTTGTCCAAGTGCCACTTAATCATATTTAATTCTATGATTAGAAACTAGTTTCACGTATGCATTTTATTTTACTTCAGTAAAAAAATAACAAATGAAACCTATTATATTCTGGCCATGTTGAATTGAGTTCAAAGATATCAAACCCGTTAATCAATATATCGGCACATTTGTTGCCAACTGGCAGTTTATCCGTTCTGTAAACAAAATTAATTTGTTGGATTTTTTTCATGCTGTTAATTAAACAAAGTTAAAGGTGTCCTTTGGCAATTGACATCTTGTACACGGTTTGCTAATTCTTTTATACCGAAGTAAAGGGGGACTGACTTAGCCCCGGTGTGTTTATTTGGTAATTAGAATTAGAGTGAAGTATAAACTTTACCATGATTATTATAAATATTGATTACTCTATTTAATCTGGAAGATTTTAAGTCATGTGAATATTATTTGATTTACGGATACACATATTGTGTTATTTTAACTTATTTTTATTCAGTGTTCTCTTTTAATTATTATATTATTTCAAACAACTTACGATAATAGACGAGTAAGTAAAAACATGCCTGGGGAAGCTCATCTTGCGGTGGCCTGATTTTGTTTTTATACTCTGATGAATGTGTTGGTTAAAATATATATATTCAAATAAATAATACTCAACTTGTTTTATTTATGAACTCACAAAGTATGCCTTAGAACATGGGTGGCCAAACCGCGGCCCGCGGGGTGTTTACTTTTGGCCCGCGGAGCATATGCATATGTTTTACAGAATATATTTGGACAAATATCCTGCATTACAATCATGCTCTTACACGTGTGAACAGCTTTTTACTTGAATTCATATTAAATCTCATATGAGACCACGAATTACTGATGGGCATTTGGAAAACTGTTTACATGTAGCAACAACATCAATTGTTATCAATATTGATGCATTTATTTCTGACAAAAAAATCAGATCAAAAAATTTATTATTTTTTGTATTGCCTAACTCTAATCTAATAAATATGTTTGATTCACGTTTTTATTGTATCTTCTTCAAAAACACAATATTTCTTGCTTGCTACGGCCCGGTAGGAAATCTCATTTCCTAAATCTGGCCCGGCTGCTGAAAAAGGTTGGCCACCCGTGCTTTCGAATTTAAATATAAAAAGTTACAAATATTGTATCCCCAATTTTATTTGGGTTTTTATTGTAACTTCTCAATTGTTAATGTTTCTACAACGGTAAAAAGGTCCGAGGTAATATACAATCAAAATTACATTTACGTGTAGTGCTTTACACATAATAAGTAGGCTTTAGTGGCTTCTAAAGATCGACATTGTACTTGAATCTTATCGGTCCGGGGTAATAGCTGTAATGGTATTTTTAATGGCGTGACATCTGCATGAATATTTACAAGCTTTGCTATCGAGTATATAAACAAATGATGCAAGTTTACACAGCTAGATGTCAGAGAATATATCTACGATAAAGGTAAATTTTTTTTTAAAAAATAACACATTTCCTGAAATATTGTTACTATACATTTTTTAATGTTTAAATAATTTTAAAACGTGTGATATGAAACCGTTGGTTTTCACACGTCTGCCTTCTGCAATCCGAGCGTTCATTCTGTCTACTTCTATATTCTCCTGGTAAGTGGGCGTCTCGGCGAGCAGCATTGTGCGCACTCGCGGTCGTCAGCGGCCGCGCGTCTGCTCCTCGAGCTTCATGCGCTCCTGGCAGAACTGCGCTGATGAAAGCAACACGGCTCCGAACAATTCAACCGTTCAATGGAGCGTCGCGTCATCATCAGATCATCATCATACAATGATGAACTCGCTCCGCCGCTGCGCTCCTGGCACGCGGGCCGCGCCGGGGCGGCTCACGCACACTCGAGCCATCTTGACCCTTATGGACCGAACCCCCTACACTTTCGAGACGAATTTGCCTTGAATCTTTAATCTTAAACCGCATGCGATCTTCAGTCGTTATTGCAAATAAAAAAAACTGAAACGGTACTGCGGGGACATGGTGACACACGCCACCAAGCCAGAATGAAGGCGTTTGAGAAAAATTACATTTTTTCCTGTCCCGCCAATGAATGACACAGGATTTCAATAATTATTTATCTGATGACATCTCTCGTGTTAAGTTAAAATCTCTCGGCAACTAGTCACGGATTACGTTCGCGATTACGCTCGTCAAATAAAGCGAGAGTCCGTGTTTTCTTTCATCTCTCTCCTCGCGCGGCTGCGCTCCGGGCGCGCGGGGACCGGCCGGGGAACTGGAGACTAGAGACCGGGAGACTTCCCGGAGATCGCCGAACCGGGGGGCGATCGAACTGCTGAATAACTGACTACATGTGTCTACCGCGCTTCATTCGTGCAATGTAGTAAAAAGATATGACTTTCGGGTAGATAGCACGCTAGTTATTTTAATAAACAGTCGGCGTGACATTGCCAATTAGCCGAGGCGTGTCTGCGCTCCCGATTACAGCGGTGGCGGCACTGACGACCGAATCGCTTCATTTCAATCAACCGCCTTCCCGCCCTCCCCGCGGCTCGCGTTTCTGCGCTCCTGGGTTTCTGGGCTCGGCAGTCGAGCGAGGCGATCGGTTCTCGGCCGCCTCGGGACTCCCCGAGTGAGTTGACTCGACACCGACGTTCTGATTGACGGTGAAGGTCTGGTCCGCTACCTCCCGCGCGTCCTGCGGCCCGGAGCCCGCGCGAGCGACTTCGCGGAAGAAGAACCTAACCGACGGCGGCGGCCCGAAGGCCCAGAATTTGAAGTTCAAAAATTTCGCCTAATGTGTCTCCTTCCGCTCGTCGATGCTCGCTCTGCGATGGCGCCTTCCCGCAGAGTGGACGGAGTGGAGTCTCTCGGAGTTTCTTTTCCGCCGCCTCGGTCGTCTCCTGCGATCCGGGCATTCGGAGTCGAGCGGTGCGATCAAAAATACCATTCAAAACTGCCTGTCGAAGAATTTTCACGCGTTCCGACCGCCCGACGACCTTTCCCGGCGAGCTCCTTCCCGCTCCTGCGCTCCCGATACTCAAACGGGTGGCTCGATTTTGAACGGTTTTGGCACAACGGCAGCTGCTGCGTTTCGAATAAAATGTAAAATAAATTTGTAAAAAAAAAATAATATTGTTTGTTCTTTACAAATTAGCACATGTATAAGTATTAGGTGGAATTCCATTTAATTTTTTTGTGTTTTTTTCACATGCTTTTTATGCATTTTATCGGAAATCGGTTTTGCCGACCTCTCTCGTAGGCACTATTTATTGGCCGATTGCAAATCGGTCGCAATTCGTGTGAAGACTTTGATTTATTTAAATTTATATAAAAAAAAAACTTTTGATAAGTTTGCAATAGATCTCGGGCCCCGCTCGCGTCATTGAAAAAAATATCAAAATAATTTTAATTACTGATATTTCGTTCTGACTGGGGACATTTGCTGTTAAAGTAATGTAAAAATGTTACAAATTCAAGTTGAAGAAGTTCGAAAATGGTACGAGCTCTGTTTTCCAATTTGAATTTTAAATTTCGAATTATTGTGTCCGAGAACCGTTTTCTCCTGCCTACTTTTTTATTTCTTCCCCTTGCTTCAGAATAAAATTAATCAAAATTCAATTTTATAATGAACTCCAATTAATTTTTATGGTCTATAAATTTCCACACAAGTAAATAAAAAACTATTGATAAATTAATAATCAAATTCTCCTTTATATTAAGTTTATTCGTTTTGATTAAAAATTCCAATGTGGGTTAATCTATTTATCGAGTCATCCGAAACACGCCAAGACCAGAAAACAGCAAAAATATTTTTTTACCTACCCACTACTTTATTGAAATATAATTTGTACGTACGACTTTTTCAATAGAAATTCAAGAATTTTTTTGGTAACCGATTTCAATATACCCGCCTCAGAGCTGGACGTCCGATTATCTTCCTCGGCCGCTGCGCTCCTGGTAACTCATTTGACTCGCCTTGTGGGAGGCTGTTGACACCGAGCGCTGGCGGATATTTTTCATCACCGATTCACCGCACGGAACACCTTTATTTATTTCTATATTACGCTGTCCCGGTATGTTGAAAATTATATTAAACACACTAAAGGCGGGGCGGGTACTGGTACCGTTCCGCGGACTACTGCCTAATACGTTTTTGAATGTGCTTACTCTAAAAGCGGCAGAAGGTCATTTTATTTCTTTAGGTTTACAGCTCGAATGTGTTTAGGACTCGTCAACGTTACTTCTACCAATACTGTCCAGTGATTCTGAGCAAAGTGACAATGAAGAAGTGAATGATAATCCTCCAATTATTGAACAATTTTTAGGACAAAGTGGTGTTGTTGTGATGCCAAGTAATCCGCAAAGTGTGTACGAAGTGGTTTCAACTTTTTATAGGAAACGATTTATGTGTATATACTAGATTTCGCTTCGCACATCAGTTTAGTCAATTTGGTACCCGCTTAAGTGTGTTAAATATGATTTATTTCGAAAGGTTTTTATTTTATCGGTCTCCTGCGTTATTCGGCGGCGGTGACGTCACGGATGCGCGAACGAGCGAGCTCCGTCTCTATTCCTTCAGTAGTTGCTAAATTTATTTTCACACCGATGCGGCCACCTCCTCGCGCCCGCTGCGATCCCGCCCGGCGCGGAAGCGGAGCGAACGTTTGAGAATCGTCTTCTCCTTTTAGAGAGCGGGGCGGAGAGGCGGGGCGGAGAGGCGGGGCGGGGAGGCGGGGCGGGGCGGAGAGGCGGGGCGGGGCGGAGAGGCGGGGCGGCGGGGCGGGGAGGCGGGGCGGCGGGGCGGGGCGGCCCACCTCCTCGCCCCGCTGCGAGCCCGGCACTCCCGGCGGGCCGCCCAGACTCGCGGCGCGGCGTCACGCAAGCCCCGCTCTCACCCAACCAGTATTATATGATTTAATTTGTCTAGTCGTTCTAACCTAACCCAAGGGTCGCACGAGAGAGAGAGAGAGCGATCACTATCGAGTCGTATTATTTATACTATCCTGACGTGCCACATAAATATTAAAATATACCAAGTTTTTGTTCGGTGTGGTTATCAAACCCGCTCCGCGGTACGAAGTCGCGAATAATCGTATCGGCGATACCTCCTCCCATTTCTACGCTCCCAGCACTCGGAGTCGAACGATATGAACATGGGTAACAAAAAAGGACTACTTTAAAAAGTTTTTTTTTTTATTCTTCTTCTTCTTTTTTATTCATCGCCCGCAGATCAAAGCGAATCGACTTTTTGTTTTTTTATTCAAAAATATTAGTTTTTAGATATCAATATTAAATAATTTTGTTCGTTTACCGTTAATTTGATATCCGCCGCTTCGGGAAACGAGGCTTCGCCATGTTTGCACGGTTTTGAAGGTTGCACTGAGCTCGTTCGCGATATTCTATTCTGTATACCGCCTCAGCGCCGTGCGCTCCTGCTCCACTCGGAACCGACCGACAGCCTGGCTGCGTTTTCAACCAAAAAGGCAGCGAGCGCGGCGATTCTGCCAACCGCGACTGGCAAAACTTACGGAAGCTCTGACGCATCACAAATTAATGTAACAATAAATAAACGTACGTATAATATTTTTATTTGACTAAAAATATTATTTCCTATAAATCGTCTACTTAAAAATTAAAAAAAATATATGTATATATTATAAACAAAACAGCATTTTAAATTTATATATAAATGTTACTGCCATCTGGCGATATTACCGAATACGACTTTGCAGTGGCAATCTATCCGAGAACACAACCGCATCGAGCGGACGAAGAACGACTCAAGCGACATGTGATAAATGAATAGCGATGTTATGGCGGAGGCGATAGCGTCGATTTTGCATAGAATATTTGCCGAGGTCGAGGATACCGAACGAGCCGCGTGCGCTCCCGATACGCCTGCCGACTGAGCAGCAAACCAGACAAACGTGGCGGCCGCTCGCGCTCAGCCGCGCCGGCGACTCCTCCGCCTCGTGCGCTCCTGATACCTCCGGCCGAACAAAATGAGTAAGATCGAGAAGAGGAGCAGCAAGAACCGCCGGATTTGCCAACGAGCGCGAGCAATGGTGTTCGAATTTTAAAACCGTTCCTCATTTGAATTGTGACATTTATTGCACTTGGCCGTCTTTTTGCATTGGAATATTGAAAACAGTGTCGTCTTTTTGAATGACTGAACCACCGCATGAATAGTCCAAAAAGTGTCCAGTTGCGTGTTGACCGCGGGGAGACCGGTGATGGACTCGGAGCAGTGTCGGCGACTTCCAACTGAGGACTGGTCCATCGCCACTCTTCCCTGAGAGGACTCACCCTCCGGGAAGCCTCTGAGATCGCCGACCGAGGAAGAAGCCACCCGAGGCACCGTGACTGTTTCCATCCGCTTGACGAGGCGAAGGACGGCCGTGTACAAGAATTGAAAGGTTTTCCATTATTTTACATAGATTTATACATTTTGTGTTGACATGCTGTGATTATTCACAATGAGCTGCCGTTCGACGATGGCAATAGATGTTGAAGCGAGTCGAGGAGGAGGCCATTTTTGATACAAAACGTGCGCACTCAGTAAATGTTACCTGGTCCTCTTTGATTTCTCAGCTCGTGTTTTTTACTCCTTGCACCCGCAATTAACACGTGGTGACCACAAATTTCGTATCTGAACACATTTCAGTTCTTCATTCCTTGAAAACTACCTACATCCAAGCGTGCATCGAACTCATTTCTGCGACAGACAATTGAAAACGTAAAATAGACCTTTTCGGTAGTTTTTGGGAATGACTGAGTATTCAAAACTCTGTGCCAAGTGTTTATTGAATCCTTTGAACACACTAACCGCAGTGATTGGGAACAAATTCCACGTCCAAATCGAATAAATCGTGTCGGCAATCGAGGATCGAAATTCTTGCGACCGACCGAGCACGATTTTTGCGATTTTTCTGAACTCGACCCACCAGGAGCGCACGAGGGCCGCGGATAGCGGAGCGGCGCGCGTGACGTCACGCCCGCCCGAGCCGTGACGCACTCGCCCACACTGGAGGGGCGACCGCTATCGTCTAATGCCCGATTGATAATATATTTATCGCTACAAGTTGGTTAAAATTGCTGAATGAATCTGTTAGTGAGATGATTCACGAGATCGATGAGCGGCGAGGCGAACGATACGACATGCCGGCCGGATAGATCGTCGCCGGTTTCCAAAACGGTCCGACCGAGGAAGTCTATATAATAGTTCGTATACGCATTTCCCCGTTGGCTGTGTTTCAAAGTTGCACACAAGTGCTGGGAGAGTATAAGCGAGAGGAGGTACCGGCTCCGTCCCGCCGGGCCCGGCGCCGGACGTGGATGGAAAAGTTTCTTCGATTTTAACAAAAAGCCACCAGGCGCCCACGCCCCGCGCGGAGGTGGCATCCCGCCACCTCAGGTCGGCCCACTCGGGCCCCGCCACCCGCCACCCGCCACCTCAGGCCCGTCACCCGCCATTCAGGCCCGCCACCTCCTCGCGCACCTACTCTCCGCGGCGCCCGCCGATTCCCGTAGAAATACTTAAAAGCAAAATAAATTACGATATCGAGTTTTTCGATCATTTTCTCATCCCTTTTCCGAAAAATCTACTGCACCAATTGCAAAAATTTAAATGCAAAAAATTAGATGCATCCTTTCCTCCGAACAGCGTATTTTTTTCATTTCGTATAAATTTACTTTTAATATGATAAATATGTGTTTTTCCGATTGAAGTGTAGAAATTCGGAGATTCGTCTGGTACATTTTCCATGAATCCTAAACATTTAAGAGTAATTTTTTCAATTGGAATTAAAAGAATAAATACAAACCGTGTGCGTCTTATTAGTTTAAAAATTAAAAAAAAATTTTTTTTTAACAAACTTTGGTTTTGAAAAGTCGTCATTTTATCCAATTTTTCAACATCTTCTAGATTTTAATTTACTTTGAAAATGGACGTTAATTAAATAATAAAAAATATATTAATATAATTTATAGTTTTTTTTATACTTTTATTAAAAAATCAATTTTCAACATACAAAAATAAAGTGACAATTAAATAATTTAAATGACACGATTTCACCTGGTAAAACGGTCCTTTTTTTTGGCAGACCGGGAATGAACGCGAACTAGTGATGTCGGCAGTTCGTTTCTCGGTGTTTAAAAATTAAAAAAAAAATGTTTTTGGCAGATTGTGCACGCTGTAACATATATTAAAAAATATATTTAAGCTCATCGTGTTACTTTTTATAAAACTTGACGGCACATTTTTCCCTGCAACGCTTTTTAAGTACGCCGATAGATGACGTTGCCGGGCAGTTCCGTTGACGCAAAAAAGCTTTGACGCTCGGCCGCTAGATCTACCCGCAAAATTAATATCGCAATAATATTTTATGTTTTCCGAAATAATAAGCAATCTGCGGTGAAGTTTGGATATTGTCGTGACAAAATTCACCATCAAATTGCAAAGATGCGCGGGTGTTGTATTAAAAGTGATGGTCGCCGCGGCGCCAAAAGCCAAAAACGTCAGATTTTTATTTCAATTTAATATTTCACCGTGTTTTGTAAATTTTAATTTGGCAGGCAGTGATTCTTATATTTTTGATAATATTTAAAAAATATTAATAGATGATTTTGCGATATTTCAATATTGAAAACTTAATCCTAATATTTCGGGGAAGTCTCCGCTCGACTCGAGCCGAATCGTTTGAAATCGCAACCGGTACTGCAAAACGAATGGCATCGCTCCATGCTCTCCCTATCGCCGCCCGTCTGCTCTGCGCGAACAAATACAAAGTGATAGGGGGCCGCGAGCGCGGGCTCTGACCTCTCGGTGACCTCTGAGCTCGCCCCTCCGTTGCGCGGATTTGCTTGGAATACGGTAATTGAGCCCTTTCAAAGTAGGCTCTCTGGCCGGAGGCGGGGCCGCGGGTCCAGAAGTCGCAGCGGAACCTGTTGAAATGTAGGTCACCCCGTCTGAGCCGAATACTGTCCAGTTGAAATAATTGATGCGACGGAGCCCCGCGCCGGGCGCCTCGGCCCCGTCTTTTAATTTTCCACGGAATTATTCATCGCGTTGCTTTGCCCAATAACGCCCAGCTAAAAAAAATGAAATGATATTTCAAAATAGCATAGTAATGCCTCCGAAGCGGTGCGTAACCGTCCCCTGCTCCTGGCGCAAGTCGCGAGGCTCAGGAGGTTGCATGCATGGATTTCTCTATTTTATTACGACGTACTTGTTATTTTATGCGGAAATTAATTTATCGTTAATTAACACACTAAAGGCGGGGCGGGTACTGGTACCCGTTTCGCGGACTGCTGTCTTAAAGCGGGGCGCGTATCAATACCTTTTTGAATGTGTTCATTTTGTTTAGGACTCGTCAGCGTTACTTCTATCAGTTCTGAACAAAGTGACAATGAAGAGGTGGAGTGGTCAGAGAATGAAAATCCTCCAATTATTGAACAATTTTTAGGACAAAGTGGTGCTGCTGTGATGCCAAGCAATCCGCAAAGTGTGTATGAAGTGGTTCAACTTTTTATAGGAAACGATTTATTTGACTGCATGCAAATCAAAGAGACTAGATTTCACACATGCAATTTTACGTGAATTTCACATCAGTTTAGTCAATTTGGTAACCCGCTTAAAGTGTGTTTAAAGATAATTTTCAAGTATTATCATATTCAAGGAAAGAATTGTATAAAAATGGTATAGGGCATCAGCAATACGCAGTTCACTGCTTCAAATATAAAATTGCGGTGTAGATCCTCCACAATTTGCCCTAAGATAACCACGGACAGACTCGTTCAGGGAAACGGTTACCAAACCCCTGAGAGGAGAGACACACGAAGAAGATAATCAAATAACAAAACTGACGTCATCGCGTTAATTTCACGTTTTAAGCGAGCGTTATCAAAAGATCAGCTGTTTTACAAGAAAAAAGTGCTCGAATATTAATTGAAGTTGAAATGACAGGTTGAAAGGACTGAAATCAAATCACCTGTATAAATAAATGATAAGTCGGGAATAATAGATTGTTCTGCATCAGCGATATCCCACATCACATCAGTTTAGTCAATTTGGTTACCCGCTTAAAGTGTGTTAAGCAAATGAATAAATTCGCAGGCCAAATTGTTTCAGTGTGTGACCTAACCTAACATAACCCCCCTCTCCCCCCCGCTAGTGCTGGCTTGCATGGATCCCGGGACCTGTTGAGACGCGCGTCGGTGGTTCTGGGCCGACGTGACTCTGCCGCCCTGGTAGCCCCCCCGGCAGCTGCCCCCGGGGCGGAGGTCTGCCCCAAGCCGCCCCAGCCGCCCCAGCCGCCCCGCCAGCCACTCGGCCATAATCACATCCGGTAAGTCGATTATGCACTGCATTGTTATCAAAAATTGAAATGCGAAATTGAAAACATAAAAAACATACAATTCAATCGTAATCGAATATATTTAGTGATTTGCAAGCACTGGACTTCTTGAACAAAGTAACAAGTGAAGCGATTTTAGTCCCATCTGAATATTATTTTTTAAATCTATTCATTTAGCCAAGACGCGCACCACCATATACATATGTCGATTTTTTTTATTAAACGTCAATTATTAATATTGGTTGGCCTGGGCACATTGGTTCATATGTAGAGTATGATTGTTCAATATTCTCGATAAAGTGATTCGTTAGTACAAGGTTTAGAACACCGGCCATGTAAGCCAGGGGATGTAGGTTCAAATCCCACACAAATCGCGATGATATTTTTCTGAGAGTTTTTTTAAATCATCTTCTATGTATGAACTAATGTGCCTAATCATATTAGTAATATATATATGTACAATATAAGACTGGGAACCGTGGATCTGATAGAAACAATAGCGTTGCTCTAAAAAAATAAAGATTTTTTATATTAACACTTATACACAACAATAGTTCACATACAGTTTAATATAAGGCACATTATCTTACCTAAAAAAATAAAGAAACGACAATTAAAGTCTATCGTCCTCTTCACTTCACATTAACTCAAATTCTCTTTTATTTACTACCCACAATATATGACAGCTCGGCTCTGGTTTTTATCGGCGTCCACTGTTTTACCGACAGAGTCTCGCTGGCACATTATCTTGAAGAAATATATTTTTTTTACATGATTTGTCGGTAAAACAATAGGCAGTCGATAAAATAGTCGTAACGTTCCATAGAGGGCGCTATCAGTGCTGGCATTTGATTGAACTGTCAGAGATTGCCGAATAAAATGTTAATTATAGTTTTAGTTTTAGTAGGACTATAGACTTGTATTGTCGTTTCTTTGTTTACAGGTAAGATATTAAACTTGTATTAAACTAAGAAAATATTATTATTATGTATGTAAATGTTAAAATAAAAAAACTTTGTTTACAAGAGCAACGCCATTGTTTATATTGTCTTATATATATATATATATATATATATATATATATATATATATATATATATATATATAATAATAATAATTCACGTTGGCATTATCAAACAGTATGCCAACGTGAAAGGTTGGTGGAACCGGTCACTAATAAAAACGAAAATGTGGAAAATCACTCAAGTATTTCATTAAAAAAAAATAATAAAAAGTTATGAACGTATTTTACAAGAACGTAAAAGAAACGCTACCCAAAAGACAATATAAGTAATTTTCAATAAAAATAACATGTAATACTGCATATAGTGATTGATTCAAATGATTCGTATTTTTTGTATTAAGTTTTGACTTTGTATGTATGTTTAATCGTAAACTCCGATACACTTAACGCGATTTTTTCCGGAACGTATCCCTCGCGTAAAGCGGGGTATTACTGTGTATATATGTATATATGTATATATATACATATATACACAGTAATATATATATGTATATATGTATATATGTATATGTATGTATATATATATATGTATATATATATATATATATATATATATATATATATATATATATATATATATATATATATATATATATATATATATATATATATATATATATATATATATATATATATATATATATATATATATATATATATATATATATATATATATATATATATATATATATATATATATATATATATATATATATATATATATATATATATATATATATATATATATATATATATATATATATATATATATATATATATATATATATGTGCTTACTGTCTTTACCCTTTTGACCACCGTGACCCCGTGACGTGAAATATATCTCTCATTCGAAATTAGGTGTGATCAAATTTGTTCATTGTGAGCACGCATATTATATGAATGTATGATTTGGCTGCAGAAATCCCAAACTCATGGCTCTCAGTTTATCGGATCTTTTTCGTCCATAGAATCGATAAATTCGATCCGATCGATATTCCCCGTTCAGGGGCTGCGGGTGAACACATAAATCTTCGATTTCTATTGGATCTCCCGATCGCTTCTCCCTCTGAATGTCTCTTCTCTGTTGAAAGTCTCGCAATCCTCACGCACTCCCGGGGCCTTAATATTCATTAGTTTCACGATAACTAATTCATTCCAGGGTTGGCCTTGCGCCGCAGAAACTAATTCTTATACCGAGTTTTCCAGGTGTTTCCAGGCAATCGCAAAAAAAACTTTCCCAGATTTTTCTCGTCGTTTCATATTTGAATCGACGAATTAGGCTTCTATGAGTGAACAATGCAGATATATAACAGCCAAAAACTAACTTCTTTGTGGCATTTTAGTTAGTGTTTTTTTTCTCCTGCTTCTCCATACATTAGGCATTTTTGTTTAACTATAAATTATTTTATTTGGCTGAGCAGAAATAAAATTAAAACTGAAGTGTGAGTTTCTCTGAAACATTTATTATTTTAAATACTTTTATTTCTTCAAAAACGTGACGCAAATGGCAATGCACGGACACAAAATTGATTTAATATAATACACAGTAGCTTCAAATAATTATTTTTTTGTGTATTAAAATCCAAATACATACTTTGAGAATGTTTTGAATTCAATTTTGATAGCTTTTATGTGGAATTCTTTGTTTCTTGCATGCATGGACATCACGCCACTGGGTTTTTATTTCGCTGTTTTTAAGGGCTTTTTTTACGTAAATCTTCGAAATAAAAACTAGCTTATGACGTCAAATACAGTTATGGTTTTCGGTTTGATTGTCATTTTCTAATACGCGTTCAGATAAAACATTGATACTATGACGTCAGAGCCTGCTTTTCGTTTTTTTAGGTTCATTTACGCGATTTATTTTTGTGGTAGAACTGCTTTTTCGTAATCCATATTCTCTCATTTCTAAATGAGTTTTTAGCTACTGTGTATTTATCTATCAAGGCAGGATTCAAAGGCACAGTGAAACTTTATGTGCAAGCAGTGCATTCCGTGTGCGGTATGCGGTTTGGTAGATAAGTGTATTAAGACAATGGCGGATTATTCCCGAATAGTATTAGGCGAGCAGATGTGGCAGTGAGTAGCGGTGCACTGTCAAGGCCGCGTCCTACTCTAGTTAATTTAATTCCTGTATCAGTCAGCGGCCGGCTAAATCCCCGGAGCGCAGTAATCTCATTACGAGCGCGTTTTCCGATCGAGCGGGCCAGCTCAAACACGGGAGCGAAAACAAGTCAACACTGCATATTGATTGTACTCTAAATTTTGACCTGAAGCACAAATTCTGTTGACGATTCAAGCCCCGGAAGCTGTCAACTTAACTAGGGATTCGGTTACGAAGTCATATATACCGGGAGCGCAGCGGGATATATAGATCGAACACGGAAACGAAAACGACCCAATAGCATCGTATATTGATTGTATTCTACATATTACCTAAAGCGCTCACTCTGTTGACGATTCAAACCCCAGAAGCTGTGAATTTTTGTAGAGATTACGAAGTCATATATGTACCAAAGATGCAACGGAATTTATAGATCAAACGCGGGAACGATGACAAGTCAATAGTGCATATTGATTGTACTCTAAATTTTGACCTGAAGCACAGATTCTGTTGACGATTCAAGTCCCGGAAGCTGTCAACTTAACTAGGGATTCGGTTACGAAGTCATATATACCGGGAGCGCAGCGGGATATATAGATCGAACTCGAAAACGTTAACGACTCAATAGCATCGTATATTGATTGTATTTTACGTTTGACCTAAAGCGCTCACTCTGTTGACTTTCAGTAGAGATTACGAAGTCATGTGTACCAAGGATGCAGCGGGATTCATAGATTAAACACGGGAACGATAACAAGTCAATAGTGCATATTAATTGTACTCTAAATTTTGATCCGAAGCACTAATTCTGTTGACAATTCAGGTCCCGGAAGTTGTCAATTTAACTAGGGATTTGTTTATGTACCAGGAGCGCAACGGGAGAGATCAACCAAACACGCGGATTAAAACAAGTCAATAGTTATTGATTGTATTTGAATTTAACTAGGGATTTATTTACGTACTCCCGTAACAGTCTCGGCAAGCGGGTTTGCAGAAGGGCGGTGCGTAGATTGAACCTGGGAACAAAAGCCATGCCTGCACCCCTGAATAGGGACACGGTACGCTACCGGGAGCGCAGCGTTGCGTGCAGTAGAGAGAACGCGGAATCTATACAGGAAATAACTAATTATGTAGATCGAAAGCACGCTAGAGCGCGGCTGGAAAATACCGGGTCCGGCACAACACTCGGGTCGTCACGTCTGCCAGGAGAGCAGCATGACATACTACTATAGATATATTTAATCGAAGAATTTATCTGTAAGAATTTATGTGCCGCTGCCGGTCCTGGTATTGGCGAGCTGTCTCTATCAGGAGCGCAGCTGGAATACCGGTAACGGGGAATCAATAACGCGATGCGTTTCTCGTTATAACCGAGACTGCTTCCGGTCCTGTTGGAGCGAATCACGTCGACGTGACGTATAGGTATACGAAACATGAAATATTATTTATACACGTTTGGAAGTACATATTTTAAAGTAACTTTATTGGATTTTATACTGACGGCGTTTCACGATCGCGTACCACCGAGCTACCGGGAGTGCAGGAACCGTGTAAATAAATAAAGATAAAATAAGAGAGCGCTCCCGGGCCTGCTGCAGGCGCGCCTACCAGGAGAGCAGCGTGACCCGGAGAGATCAGAGGAAAACCTCAAGTTTATATTTAAAATATTTCCACGTCACTCGCTTACTTTATCGGTAATGTTATTCCCGGTCGCTCCCGGTCGCTCCCGGTCGCTCCCGGTTGCTCCCGGTCCTGGTGTCGGCGATCTATCTCTACCGGGAGCGCAGCCGGGCTGCGGTAACGCCCAGCAAGTATGCGGGAAATAACGCGTTGCGTTTCTCATTAGGAGTGGAGCGAGGCGCGGGGAACTCGGATATAAATTTATCTCCCTTGCGTGTTCGACAGCAATTTGGCCAACGCCAAATTTTTTTAAGTATTATATCGATACAGGAGGGCGCAACAAACTTCTTATACTTAAATTTATATTATTCTCTGCGATATTATCTTCAAGTACTCCTCCTCAGAGCGGGTCGGCGACCATCTCAATGAACGTATATTTGTCCCGGGGCGGTCTTATCAGTTCGGCCGTATTCCTTCACCATGGATTTTTTCCTGTAAAATCAGTCGCAGTAGACTATGTTTGTTATTTATGAAGATATGGTATATATAATACGCTTTTTTCCCATCGCCAGGAGTTCACTTTATTTGCGCATTCTGGGCAAGACTCTCGTATTTCTGACGCGGTCGTTCTGTGGTATTTCAAAGATTCTCCTATAAAGTAACATTTCAAACGTCTCGATTTTACGCACAGTGTCCAGGCCTCAACTATACAAAAAAAAAACTCATTGATATGCATTATTACTAATATGATTAGGCACATAAGTTCACACATAGAAGATGATTAAAGAAATTCTCAAAAAAAAATATCATCGTGATTTGAACCCACATCCCCAGGCTCACATGGCTGGTGTACTGACCCTCGTACTAACAAATCACATCCATTAATCGATAATTTTTAACAATCATACTCTACATATGAACCAATGTGCCCAGGCCAACCAATATTTAGTGATTTTGGAAGCACTGGAATTTTTAAACAAAGTAACAAGTGAAGCGTTTTTAATCCGATCTGGATATGATTTTTAAAATCTATTAATTAAGCCAAGACGCGCACCATCATATACGTATGTCTATTTTTTTTACCCATTACGGTTATTTTAGTACTTTTTAGTTTAATGTGAACTTATGTGCCTAATCATATTAGCAATATTACTGTATATATGAAATATGACCCGATACACTGGGTCATCATCAGATGCCTAACTAATCTAATGATGACCCAGTGTATCGGGTCGAAACTAGTAATGCAAATAATTTAAATAAACTCAATGTGAAGACAAAATACAAAGTTACGTTTATCATAATAATAATAATGGATCTTCACGAATCAAATGCCTTGTCCCTCAACAATATTACTGTAATGATAAAAGTAAATTTAGCTGCGATCGTGACGCGATACGATATTTAGCGTAGAATTAGCTTTCTAGAAATTAAGAAATTCAATATTTTTGACAGAGAGTACTTGGTGGAATTCCATTTTGATATTTTTGAATAAAATACTTGAGTGATTTAATACGCATCTGATAACACATGTTATGCATTAAAATTTTTTTTTTGCAGAATGCATTTATGAGCTATCTGCAATTCGAGAAAAGTGCTCAGTTTGGTTATAAAAGTATTTTAAATTGTTTGCAATTCGTCGGGAGGTTGTCGGCCGTCAGAGCCCGCGCAGTGCTCCGGCTATCGCGCCGCCGGCCATTTTGTCTAGTCCCCGCGCCTTGATTTGATCGGGCTCCTTGCGAGCTAATCTCCCCCGGGACCCGGCGCCGAGGTACCGGGGGCGCAGATGATAAGAGAAGGGTTAACCGACTTAATTCAAAGTTGAAGTAATTGCCTGCTAACTTAAGAGCTCTATAGTGATTAAAAAGCGATCAAATTTCTAAAAAAACATTTGAATGCGTAACATGCAATTGTCTGTTGCTAAAAATCACGGTAAACGTTTGAATGTACATATTCGTGTTTAGATTCGTTTTTGGGTGTTTCGGTACCGGTATTGAAGGCATCTTCAGGGAACCGAAAAAACGTTATTATTAAACTTTTTTTTTTCATAGTAAAGTTGACACTATACCTTTATCATTTTGACGATTTGATTTTAGTACAGTATAGTAACAGACCCCGGTTGGATTCAGGTTTGACGGACCGGCGGGCGTTTGAAGTCCGTCGACACGCAGCGGAGTAACATTGCGTGCCGCTCCCGCCTGCGGCATGCCGCTCCCGCCGGCGGCATGCCGCTAGCGGTACGCGGCCACGCGAGAGGGACGGCACTCGAGCCCGTCGGCGTCCTTCTGCGGCAGCGGGAGTCGTTTTGCATTCCCGGGGAATTTTATAATTCTACTTCATATGTAGTGCTCCGATTACAGGAGCGCACATAATATACATTTTAGAACCACAGTGAAGAAATCTATCTCCCTGTGCGTACATTAACATAAATTCGTCGAACCAAAAAGACGTTATCAGGAGCTCATGATGCAATACACGAGAGAGGTGTTAAGGGTCTAGGTCCCATAATCAAGGTTTTTTGATCATTTTCTAGTCCGTTTTGGGAAAAATCGACTGCACCAATCAAAAATATTTAAATGCAAAAAGTTTGATACGTCCCTTTTTCCGAACACAATATATTTTTATTTCTTACAAATTTACTATTAATATGATAAATATGCGTGTTTCCGATTGAAGTGTAGGAATTTGGAGATTCGTCCGGTACGTTTTCCAAGAATCCTAAACATTTAAAAGTCTTTTTTTCAATTGGAATTAAAAGATTAAATATAAACCATGTGCGTCTTAATAATTTAAAAATTTGATTTTTTTTAGAGAATATTGAAAAAACTATAAATTATATTTATCTATTTTTTATTATTTGATTAACGTCCATTTTCAGGGTAAAATAAAATCTTGAAGATGTTGAAAAATTGGATAAAATGATGACTTTTCAAAACCAAAGTTTGTTAAAGATTTTTTTTTTTTAATTTTCAAATTAATCCCACCGAGAGGGTTTATCATTAATCTTTTAATTCCAATTGAAAAAAAGGGTCATAAATGTTTAGGATTCTTGGAACAGGTACATAACGAATCTCTAAATTCCTACACATCAATCGGAAAAACACATGTTTATCATATTAAAACTAAATTTATAAGGAATAAAAACATATCACATTTGGGAGAAGGGATTTTTAACTTTTTGCATTAAAATTTTTCTGATTGGTGCTGTCGATTTTTCGCAAGAGGTACAAGAAAATGAAAAAAAAACGCGAATATGGAAGCTAAGCCCTCTGACTGAAGTCAGCTCAATCGGATGACCTATGCATTGGTGCTTTGAAACGAGTGGATTCCGGAGGTTTGCAAATCCTCAGGGTTCATTTCTCACCCAATTTCCAATCTTTTGCTCTACACGGTATGTAATTTTGCCGTGAGTGTCGTGTTTTGGATCCATAAGAAGATAAATAATTAATAGGATAATCTCGTGATTTCGGGAGCGCATGACGTGAAATTGAATTCAAACCTTATATGCCGTATATATTTAAACCTTATATGCCTTATTGCCGTGCAAAAGACAGCTGTCATATTTAATCTTAATATACTTGCGTGTAATACAATAAACAGTGGTTCCAGAGACACAAACAGGATGGATGACCCGCTACTGTGCGCATACGTAGATACAAAATTATAGTGCGCGTTCAACAAAGCTTTTTCAAAGCGAGTCTTCGGTTTTGCGACGTTGGCTTTTTAACGCTCGAAATAATAAATTATGAAAGCGGGATGCGCCGCAGATAAATCAGGCTCTCCGTTGACCTAGTTCAATAAATAATTCTGAATTTCACAGTTGGAGAATTCGTCTCGCTAAGTCTGGAGAGCACGCGATCCGGAATCGGCTTTTCAGCTCTGCCCTGCAGAAGACGCAGATTCATCCCCCGGCGGGAGTGCCTGGAGCTCAGCTTCCATGCAAGTATCCACGAGCCAGTTAGTTAGGTTAGTTAGGCAGACGACGCGTCCTGGCCTGTGAATCGGCCTTTCAATATCACGAGCGCACGACGCGAAATCGGCTCAACTGAGCTCCAAATGAGCGATAAATACGAAAACAAGACAGATCCCGCCTGAGAGACGCAAGCCTCTCCAGGTAATCCAAAATAAAATCCTCCGCTGGGCACTCAATGCTCCGTGGTTCATCCAAAATGCCCAGCTCCACAGAGACACCAACACCAAAACGATCCAAGAGGTTATCATCGACCTCGCCCACTCCTTCCAAATCTCTACTTAGTTCCAAACACCTCAATCAACACACTCTTCAATTACAACCTCGAGGACTGCCAACAAAAAAAGGCCAAAAGCCATCCCCCCTCCCCCCACCCACAACTGGGTGACACAAGTCACCCAGTGATTTTGAAAGCGTTGAAGGATAACATCTTCCTGTTCCGCCGATAAAGCCAAATAAAATAGATGGCACATTCCTGACCGCGTTCAATAAGCAATAGATAACAGAGCATACAGATCATATGTAAGCCCAATGACACGCGATACTAGCCGCTACAAAGCTGCCTACCCGCGGAGCGACGTCCTCAATTTTGGGTGTTTTTTGATTTTCGACCGACCGATGGATCTTCATCGGCCATTTGCTAGTAGGGGGATGCAGTTTGTCGGTCGGTTGTCTGTCGTGTAGCTCCGTAAGTTTAAATAGAAATATAATAAACACTGGTATGCCTCGGCCATCAGTCGTCGCCCGCGAGACGGGGGCGGCTAGGGCGCCCAGGGCTGCCGCGCCCGCACTTGTTATTACCATAAATCATTCATATTTTAATATTTAGTGATAGTTGCACTTCATTGCATTCAGTAGTGTTTTCCGACGTTTCTGTTTCGGTATTGGGGTTATCTTCGATCGGAGTTTTAAGAAGATTAAAACAGCATAAAACCCAAGAGCGCATTTTTTTGATATCAGAATTCATCTATATATCATATATATATTTCAAAAATATTCATTTTGGATGCACACACCCACCCAAATGTTACCCCCTTGTAGTCAATTATTATTCTCGGCAGACTGGTTTAATAATCACCCAGAATATACAAATGACCGGATTTCGAAATTTTTGGCTGTGAGCGCTTTCGTCCTTCGTAGGCTAATTCAGAATGAGTGCAATAACCTAGCCGGTTATTCTAACTAGTTATTTAATTAATAATGAATTGTACGTATATTGCTCCTGCGCCACGCCCTGGCGAGCCTCGCGGCTCCGGCAGGGGCAATAGGAAATAATTGATAGGGAAATATATTTACAGGTAATTTATTTTGACTGTTTTTCGGTTCATAACCCCGCGTTTATTTTCACTCGGAGCAACTCGATTCCCGCCTCTGCGGCGGTGAACTTTCCACGGGAAAGGCTGTCCTGATATATATATTAAGTATATATAATATATACATACAAGGGCGGTCCGATAAGTACATAGCCTACAAAAGAAAAACGAAAATTTTAGAAAAGTGGCGATTTATTTCTCAAAATAGTCTCCTTTTAGCTCGATACACTTGTCCCAGCGATGCTCCAACTTCTTTAACCCATCTGAAAAATACGTTTTCTCGAGGTCTGCAAAGTAGGCCTCCGTGGCGGCGATGACCTCCTCATTAAATCTAAATTTCTGCTCGGCGAGTGACTTTTTCAAGTTTGGAAACAAAAAAAAATCGCACGGGGGTAAATCTGGAGAATACGGTGGATGGGGGAGCAGTTCGTAGTGCAATTCGACCAATTTCGAGGTGTGAGCCGGTGCGTTGTCATGGTGGAAGAGCACTTTCTTCTACGTCAAATGGGGCCGTTTTTTCTGCAATCGGCCCAATAATTCGGCATAGTAGAGCCCTGTGACCGTTTTGCCCTTCTCCAGGTAGTCAATGTAGATCACTCCTTGTGAATCCCAGAAAACGGTGGCCATCACCTTCCCGGCCGATAGGACAGTCTTCGCCTTCTTCGGAGCACGTTCGCCGGGTGAGGTCCACTGTTTCGACTGTTCCTTGGTCTCTGGTGTGTACCAGTAGATCCATGTTTCGTCGACGGTTACGAAACGACGCAGAAACGTAAAAAAATCATGGGGTAAGCCCGGACATGCATCTACATAATATATACATATACAGTAGGTAATGGTCCTCTCCAAGAAAACTCTCCGGTACTCCTGCTCTTCACCGCATCTTCAGGTTCATCTCAGAAAAGGTTAGATGAGGTTTGGTAGTGAACCGCGATGGACGCCCCTGGTGCGGCCACTGCATGCGTGCCCTTCCATTTAGCGGCTCGCTGCTGCCTTTTTCAATACGCGTTGAATTGGAAATGAACCCAATAAATTCCCGGAAAACCAAAAGTGAATAGATTCACGACGAGCAGAGCCCAGAAACATCGGTTCCTCTCTGTATCGACTTCGAATCCTTCCTGCTTTGCAATGAGAGTTCAAGGTTCGTCGCGTCGGGTGCGAATCGATGAAGAGCAGCCTGCACCCGCGGCGCGAGCTCGGTCGCGTGTATTTAGCCTAAGTCATAAAAAAAGCTGACAATGAGGAGTCTGCCCATTGTTTCTTCTGCGCTCCCGGCATTTCGAGTCCCCCCGTCGTTCATTCATCCCCGAGTGGCAACGGTCGCCTGATGATAATTAGAAGATAAAAAACAAAGTCGCAGCGATGAGCGCGAATCGTCATTTCCTCTATCGTCCCCGAGTCTCAACGATCGATTAGACCAGTGGTTCTCGGACTCTTTTGGCCCACGGACCCCTTTTCATGGTCAAAACTTGTCCACGGACCCCCTTTCATAGTCAAAACTTGCCTACGGCCCCTGGGTGAAAAACTACATAAATTCATATTATAGACTAGTTGGTGTAAGTATCGACTCTATTAACCTGCCTGACTCACTTTTACTTGTATTTTATGCACCTGTCTATATTTATATTTTACATAGGACGTAAAAATCGCTAATAATGTATTCGTTGTTATTTATTTTAACTTCCATATCAATAGAAATGTGTCACAATTTTTTTATTTTTTATTAAACCTTGCGCGGACCCCCTGACGTTGTTCAGGTACCCCCAAATCGATTTTAATTTTCTAAGGCCCCCCTGAATGATCCCAGGGACTGGGGTCCGTAGGGACCACTTTGAGAAGCACTGGATCAGACCATAGGTTCCCAAACTATTTTGTCCCGTCGACCCCTTGTCTGCCATGCTAATATTGAATTTTTGCGAATTCATCATCTTCAAACATATTTTTGACATCTGGTATACAGGGTGCGCCATATTTTATGTCGGTATGTAAAATTTGAATAACTATTTCTCTTTTTTGTAAGAAGGTTGACAACTGCACTGAAACCCTTCTCCGTGTGGTATGAAGATGGAAAAGCTATCAAAAACTCTCTTGCGATAGTCCATAATGCAGGATAAAAGCATTATTATGCAAGTACATAAATGCCTAAATTTTAGTGATGACCTGCATAAATGGGATCCACTCTCGTAGACCCCCATTTTAATTTTTCGCTATCATCGACCCCTTGCGAGGAAAATCGACCTCTGTGGTTTGATATTGACCACTTTGGGAACCAGTGGATTAGACGAAAAAATACGTTCCGACGACGAGCCTGAAAGCGACCAGTTTCTTTTGTACTACTCCATTTTTATAACATATAAACATAAATAGCATCTGACTAAAGCGGTGTACATACCGGACAACACAACCGATAGATGATTGGCCTACGATGTCTTCTTTTTTTCAGTTTTGTCGAATATAATAACTGTATATATTTTTTTGCTGATTTGCGTGCATTTGGATAAGAAATATCATTATTCTTAAATAAAATCCCCAAGGTCAATCGCATTGCACCAATAGTGATGCTAACGCCGCAGTATTTCCGGTCAAACCTCCGCCATCTACCACGGATAAAATAAAAATTTCTTCTATACATTTTATCGATATAATGTTGCCGCAAATTACTTCCTGTGCCTCCCTTCGCTTTACAGCTATGATGACTGGACATCCCGTTTCGAACCACGCTGTACATTCGTATGATGCGTCGCTTCCTGGTGTGGTTTATTTCTATCTTTTGTTAATTAAAAAGTAGCAAATATATATTTTTTATATATTTTATATATAGGCAGTGAAGTCAACGGGAGGCGTCAGTAGTTTCAGGGCCTGGATGCTGCGTTTCCTATATTTCCGGCCGCGAGCTCGTGTTTAGTGAAAATTGCAGAAAACAGAAAGTCTGCCGGGACAACTGAACACCTTTTTTTATTGACAAATTCACTGAAACAATATACCATACAAAAAAAAAAAAGTTAAAAACAACAATCATTGCTGTATAATTTTTGACTAATATGATTAGGCATATTTTTTCACACATTGAAAATGATTCAAAGAAACTTCGTGACTTGTGTAGGATGATATTTTTCTGAGAGTGTCTTCGAATCATTTTCAATATGTGAAAAAATATGCCTAATCGTATTAGTAAGTAATATAAGCCTGTAAAGGTAATTAAAAACGCACTTGATTGGCGTTCAATCCACAAAATAGACATAATTATGACTGAGAGTACTCGTGAGTAGAGACGGAATTTGCGTTTGATAATGCCGACAGTCACCAGTGAAATTAAACATGTGAAATATCATAAAAGTACTTGGATTATAATGTTAAGTTTAAACTATAAAGAATTTGACGCGATATATTTACGAGATATGTTAACGACTTTTCATTTGCAAAATGATGCCCATGAATATGGCGTTCTCGAATATTTTCTGTAGCACGTATCGGTCGGTATATCAGTATTAAATATTAATTCTCGTAATTGCTGTGATAATGATATGAATCTCTTTAATATTTAACGGGAGAGAAGTCGGCAAGTTGGCAAGTCGGCAAGTTGGCAAGTCGGCAAGTTCGCAAGTCGGCAAGTTCGCAAGAATTTGAAATGACTTTTAATACTGCATGCCACCTGGGTGAGGAGGACCGGCGGCCATTCTTTCATGGGGAAGTGTCCGATATCACGCACATCTCACATATCACTCTCATCAGTCAAACATGCCAGACAGAGAGGTGCACAGCTGTCGGCCGAGGAGAGAGGGAGACGGGGAAAGAGCACCGCTCTATTGACATTATGACCCACAGAGTGCACGAAAAATCAAAATTCGAAAATCTGTCATTTGAGTCTATCTATGAATCACTTGGATTGGCTAATACCCCGCTTTACGCGAGGGATACGTTTTGGAAGAAATCGCGTTATGTGAAATTCGCGTATATCGGGGTTTACGATTAAACATACATAGTCAAAACATAATAAAAGAAAAACACTTTATGCAGTATAACATGTTATTTTACTGAAAAATACATATATTGTCTTTTGTAAATTACGTTCATAACACCCAATCCTGTTTTTGATTGTTAAGAGAAGTCAATTTTATACACATTCTTAAGTTAAATTCGCGTAATGCGAGGCACTGTTGAAATTTGAAATTGGCGTTATAGTGAAACCGTGCATAACGGGGTCGTTTTAAGCGGGGTCGTGTAAAGCGGGGTCGCGTAAAGCGGGGCAGCGTAAATCGGGGCCACGTAAAGCGGGGTCACGTAAATCGGGGTAGCGTGAAGCGGGGTAGCGTAAATCGGGGTAGAGTAAAGCGGGGTAGCGTAAGGCGAGGTAGCGTTAATCGGGGTAGCGTAAATCGGGGTAGCGTAAATCGGGGTAGCGTAAATCGGGGTAGCGTAAAGCGGGGTAGCGTAAGGCGAGGTAGCGTTAATCGGGGTAGCGTAAATCGGGGTAGCGTAAGGCGGGGTTGCGTAAATCGGGGTAGCGTAAAGCGGGGTAGCGTAAGGCGAGGTAGCGTTAATCGGGGTAGCGTAAATCGGGGTAGCGTAAATCGGGGTAGCGTAAATCGGGGTAGCGTAAATCGGGGTAGCGTAAAGCGGGGTAGCGTAAGGCGAGGTAGCGTTAATCGGGGTAGCGTAAATCGGGGTAGCGTAAATCGGGGTAGCGTAAAGCGGGGTAGCGTAAGGCGGGGTTGCGTAAATCGGGGTAGCGTAAAGCGGGGTAGCGTAAGGCGAGGTAGCGTAAGGCGAGGTAGCGTAAGGCGAGGTAGCGTTAATCGGGGTAGCGTAAATCAGTGTAGCGTAAATCGGGGTAGCGTAAATCGGGGTAGCGTAAATCGGGGTAGCGTAAATCGGGGTAGCGTAAATCGGGGTAGCGTAAAGCGGGGTAGCGTAAAGCGGGGTAGCGTATATCGGGGTAGCGTAAATCGGGGTAGCGTTAAACGGGGTAGCGTAAATCAGGGTAGCGTAAATCAGGGTAGCGTAAAGCGGTTTCACGTAAAGCGGGGTCGTGTAAAGCGGGGTCGCGTAAAGCGGGGTTAATTGTTAAGAGATATCAATGACGAAAATAAGTTCATACACATTCTTAAAATAAGAAATTCGCGTTATGCGAGGCATTTTAACACGAAATTTGAAACCGCACATAACGGGGTCGCGTAAAGCGGGGTATTACTGTATTGCAGACTATTAACAATTTTCATTGTAAAAATAATAATGTATTCTCGATTACGAACACAATTTTTTTTATCAATTTAACTAGCCCTTTTTAACGCCGGTCGAAGATTTTGGGAGCAGCTGCTTTGGATGATATCGGTACCGGGACCGAAACGTCGAAAGGCACACGCGACGCCACGAGGCGACCAGCGTCCAGTTCTCTTAACAATAATTCAATTATTCATTCAATTTGTTATTTTTTTTTTTTAAAGTACCAACTTAATTCATTTAATCAATACTGCAAACCATAGAAGTTTGTTGGTTATGAATAGTCGAAGAGAATTTAAAAGCTGGAAATCTTTTTCTAGAAGAGCTGTCCTATTTGGTGCTAAGCGAATAAATGTTCTAGAAAGTATTCTTATAAATAATTTCAAGCCGTAGAAATGTGATACCAACTCCAAAAAAATATTCTATGAATACGGTGTAACAATACTTTATTGTTAAAACACGAGACCGCGAAGGAAGAAGGAGAAATTACATTAAATAAAAATATTGAATTTTATCTTTTATAAGAATAGATTTCGTTACGCGACCAAATATGCAATAAATTGTATTTTTTAAAGTTTTATTATTTCATCACTGATGAGTCTTTTTTCCAAACTCACGCGAATTTGATAACAACATTTAATTTCAAGTCATCGTTTGTGGTCAAAAATTAAAAAAAAAAAAAAAAAAAAGTGCGTCTCATTCCAGGGCCTGCAACAAATGATGATTCATTTTTAAGAACAGCCGAGAACTATAATTTAAAAACACGATTATATAGTAACAGAGATCGCACTGGAAATGCAGTTTTGCATATCTTGACTAACCGTTCTCGGGGGACGGACCCATAATCATATACAGGATGATTCCCGACTTTTCGAATTTGTTTTCTTATAACTTTATAGATAACAATTACACATTGTAAAAAAATATTCAAAGTCTTTTTATTATCATTAAAAATTACAAAGTTCCTTAAATCCATTAAAATCGTGGCTACCGGGTGAAAAATAATATTTTTTGTATAGTGGCGTGAAGTACAGTTCTCATGTTTGTTTAGATAGATTGCTTCGCGGTGGATTTTTTTTTTTATATATCTTAGACATACTGGGTGATTTGGTTTTATAAAATTTAGACGTTTCTAAATCCCAGAAGATGGCCCCTGTACCGAGCCCAAAATGTCAGAACTGTAGGAAGGAATGCGGCGTAAAACCAAAGAATCTAGAATTTCTAATGACGATGACCGTCAAAACCTAGGAGCATATTTTTTTATCTTTTATAATGACAGTTTAGTCTGCAATAAGAGGGGATCACCCTGTATAATATTCGGGGTAAAATTTTACTCCAGAAGGTACCAAGGACGCGGAAGCATTCACCTGAATTCTCAAATCATGTCGATCTTTGCCAAATCGGTCATGTGTCCAAAAATGTGGCAAAAAAATATGTACGACAATTTTAATACTGTGATAAAAATGAACGTACAAAACGCTCAAAACTTGGTAAAGTTGTTTTACCCTCCGGGAAGGCGAAAATTCCTGAGTTTTGTTTTAAAGTTGGCTTCCCGTAGAGTCAAAATGGCAGAGGAACCGGACGCATGTGAAAAGTATAAAATAAATAATTTAAAAATATTAATAAACCCGGGTACTAATTGTATTCGTTTAACTTACAAATACGTATTCTTTGATTCTTGTCAAAACAAACAGCACGACCAAAGCTCCGAATGAAAAACAATTTTTTAAAAAATTAAGGACCATGGTCGTTGTATGTAATTTTCTTAAAACTGTGGAATTTATATAGAATGCGAAGACTTCGATGGCAAAACGAAAAAAAACTGTTATTCTGCGGCGCTGAAAATTATGCACCGGAGCGGGGCGGGCACTATTTTATATTTATGCGAGTATTTGGCTTGCCCTCGCTTTTGGCAGAGACTGCAATGACCCTTGATTGTCGAGAGTCACACGTCTTCTCTCTCGACGCGCGGGTATTCTTTCACCTTCGGTTTGAGCAAAGACTGCAACGGATCCCAACCCTCGAGCCGGTCTGCAAAGCGAGTGAAGAAACACGCCCGGGTGTGCTCAACGGGGGCACGCTTTTTGAAACCGGAGACGGAGCCTCTGAAAGGCGAGAACGCTGACAAAAGCGAAAGCGGTTTGTTTTGACTGTCGGTTTGAGAATGGAGGATTGCAAACTGAACCGGCCCAGTCGGCAGCTCTGTTCCGGGGCACGGTGCGAGCTTTCGGGAAGAACGCCAACGATGATCATGTTATTATTTTTATGGTAACCCCATTGCGTCCATTTCGGTGATCACTAACACAGTGGTGGTTAGCAATTTGTCGGTCGGTCGTTCGGATGTCTAGACTCGCAGTTTGAGTATCGGACTCGGCCCAAAAGTGATCGTAGAATATATTAACCCCCCCGGCAAACAATAAGAGTTACAAAATCTTTCGAGTCCGAAGGGACCGTCCGGAAGGTCGAGTCTGTCATTTGAAAATATCCAATAGGAGTGAGTCTGAAATCGGGGCGGCGGGACGCATCGGAATACGGTTGTCGAGGATGTGCCGACGGACAGGACTGCAAAAGTAATCCAGGGGATCGTTCAAAAAGTAACGAAGCCGAGCCAACCGACGGGGAACAAACTTTCAGGGGATCTCCGATTGCGGGAGATCGGAGCGGGTGATTAAAAAAAAATGCAACACTCTGTTCTATCGACGAATTCGAGTTATCAAATATTTATCCGGCACGAGTTCATCGATTTCACGCTCGCACGAAACGATTTAAAATTCACGCTCAGTCGTCGGGGCCGAGCAGGTCGAGAGGCCGAACGGGGGGGAGGGGGGGGGGGGAGGCGAGGAACGGGAACTACCCTTCTGAAATTATTCTCGTCATTTCCGGTCGGGAGTACCGGAGGTGCAGGGGCGGGCCGAAAACGAAAACGTCAAACTCGCCGAGTGTTTATATATATATATCACGGCCGGCGAGAGGAATCGGCTCGCGGGCCGCGCCTGCAGGAGGGCCCGGCGGCTCGGCCCGGCCCGCCTCGGCGCCGGCCGTCAGTCGCGACCGAACTGCCGCGCCGCGCACACGCCCCCGGCCACGCGCCCCGCCCCGCCCCGCGCCCCGCCTCGCCCCGCCTCGCCCCGCGATCTCGCCCCGGCGGAAAAAGTTTTGGCGCGCGCCGCGTCGCTCGTCGCCGCGACCGAAATGTTTTGAACTAACTTTTTTCAGTCGAAATCGCCGAACGATCCTCGAGTAGCTGCGGAGTTTTCGAGTGGTCCGGGACGAGAGCGCTCGTCGAATCGATAGGCGAGCCGATCGCCCGCGGGAGGACGAGCCGGCCGGTGTTGTTTACGTCCGGCGTTACACCCCCGCGCGGTCATCCGCTCCTCGCGGCCGGCAGTTTCCGCCGGGCCGTCGCGGCACGCGGTCGACCCGCTCGTTCCGCGCCTCGCGTCCGAAATAATTCCGATACAATAAGATCGAGGAGTCTCGACGGTTTTCCCGCGCTCTCGATTCCGCCTCGCGGAAGGACCGGACCGAAAGTGACGAAGCCGAAGCGACCGGAGGGGCTCCGACCGGCGCGCGAAGCCGAGGATGTGAACCGGAGCGCCCGCCCGGACATGGCGGCGGCGGCGGTGTCGGACCGCGGCCTGCGCAGGAAGCTGGCCCAGGAGGCGGCCAGGGACCCGGAGAGGCCCCCGGCCCGGGACCCGGAGAGACCCCCGGAGAGGCCCCCGGCGCGGAGACCCGCCAAGCGCCGGGCCGGCCCCGCGCCCGAGCCCAACAACAACCGGGCCAAGCGGGCGAGGGTCGCGCCCGCCGGGGACGGCAAGCGCGACCTGCTGGCCGCCTACCAGCCCTGGGTGGTGCGCACGTACGGCGACCTGGCCAAGACCAAGACCGTCACGCTGCGCAAGTACGCCCGCATCCTGCGGGCCCTGCGCGGCGAGGAGTGCAACGGCTCGGACAGCTCCAAGTTCCGCTTCTGGGTGAAGGCCAAGGGCTTCCACCTGGGCAAGCCGCCGGGCTACGACGCGAAGCCCGCCGACGGCATCGTGTGCCGCTACAGCGTGCTGGACGCGGAGGACGGCCAGGAGGCCATCGAGCGCTGCTCCGGCTCCGGCGCCGACCCGGCGCTGTACATCCCCACCGTCCCGGTCAAGGTGCGTGCCGTTTTTGTGATATTGTTGCGCGCGCGAGAGGCGACGCAGCAGGTGGTCGATTAGCGCGCCGGCGGAGCGACCCTCCCGCGGCCGATACCGTCCGGCCGCTGTCGGAGCTCGTCTAGAAAATCCCCCGAGAAGCCCGGTCCGCTTCGGCGGTCGTTTTCCGCGTTTCCGAAAGTCGTTTCGAAACGTGTCGAGCGGAGAATTATTTTTGTAATATTTTGAACGCGCTCGCAGACACTCGATTCGAGCGGTAAATTGCGCTTGCGAATATTGTCTCGCAAACCTTGCAACAACAAAAACAAACCGTTTGGGAACACCTCAAAATAGTAACAATTCTCAGAATTATTTGAAACCGGCACTTATCGTATTTCGGTTTTTGAATTTCAAAATATATAAGTAAACTCAAATCGAGTGACGTTGTTCGAGAGGAGCGTCGGGCGATCGATCGGATCGACGCTCTCGATTACCGCGCTGGGAACGCAGCCGGGCCAGGAGGTGGTCGCGCGGGCCAGGAGGAGGTGGTCGGGCCTGCCAGGAGGAGGTGGTCGGGCGGGCCGGGAGGTGGTCGGCTCTGGCACGCTTCGTCTCCCGCGGCGCGTGAAGTGCGCGTCTAATTGCTCGGCCCGCGAGCTCCTATTGTTTATGGCCGCCTGGTGCGCGCTCATTGGAAAAGCCGGTCGCAGCGACGCCGCGATTTTACTTCTCCGATCCGATCGACATAATAATTATTTTAAAAAAATCGTTTAAATAAAAAAAAATGTTCACAATTCAGTTATTTATTTTAACTAAATATATATTTAAAAACAACAATAATATTACTGGCAACTCTTTCGTAGCCTTTTTTATTTTTTCATCCTCCTATGTATATGATGTCACTTATGAAGCAATTCAAGTTCGACGTTGGATGAATTAGAAACAATTTCAGATCGACGAAGCTTAATAATGAAATCCGTTATTAACAACTATGATTAGTTTTTTTGTCAGATTTTCATATTTATCAATATCTCTCTCGTTCAACGTTCGGGTCATTTTGTGATTTCCCCCCCAATTCAAGTCCTTCGCGGATGACTTTTGCTGTGCTTTTGAGTTTTGCTTCAGACTCTCTTCATCAGGATCACCAAGTACCGTGTAAATAGGGGGATAAGTTATATAATATAATACTAATGTATTGTTGAGATATGGAAGCCTCTCCAGAGGTATATAGTAATAATAAGATTTTCTGCGCTCTGGAGTGTTGGTTTTCGGTTACGGTACCGGGCTCATCTTCAAGGATTGACAAGAATGTTAATATCTTATAATATAGTTATGTTTTTGAGGGATTAAGGAAATCAAGTGGGATTCGAACCCCTCGTTCTGCCCAATTGAAACGCCGTAAAAAATTCATCTAGCCGAATACACATTTTTTTTTAAATATTGAATGATAATTATTGGTTATTATAAATTTACTTAGTTTCGTTATTTTTAAATTGAGTCAATTTAAGAGGGGAGACACTCACTTCGTTTTTGTTAGAAATGCATAATTCTATGCAGATATATTTAGGCTTCTATCTTCTAGGCTAAATCTGTGCTACATAAGAACATTAAAGATAATAATTACGACAAAAACATTAGATTTCTGTCTCATTATGGGAGTGCAGGTCATGCGCATCCCAAATAAAGTTGCCATGGGGTAACTATGTTTTTGGTTAAAATCCTATGCAATTTTACTTGCATAACTTTTGTTAAGCCAGTTTTACGTAAACCGAGGCGTTTTAGACATGCCTTGTTTTATTTTAATTTTCGTAAGTGTATAAGTTATAATAATATATAAAAAAAGGATATTGTGACGTCACTAGCCCGTGGTTATCATAGACCTGGTTTAGCTTCCGGAAAAGTTTTCTTAAACTCGGATTTCATTGTTCGTGTGGATGTATAATTTTTTTTTTAACATATAGCGCTCGAATTTGCATACATTCACGTATTGTACTTTAATCAGAGTGTGCTTTTTTTTTTTTTGGGAATTTCCACCTGTCCCATGAGGCTTCTGCCCACCGGGGGTGGTTATTCCAGCCCGGAAAGATAATTCCTGGGGAAAGTGAAATGGATTAATCAAGAAAATATGCAAATCGTGTAATCAAATAGCAATTCAGGTATCATTGGCGTGCGATCCATCCCAGCAATGGAATATAAAGTAACAAATATGAATAGCCAAATGGCTAGGAAATTGCTAGGATGCTCCATATTAAAACAACAATTTTTTGCGACGTTTTTGCCTCTCAAGGAGTTCTATAGACTGTCTAATTGAGATACACAGATAACAAAATATTTTTGTTATAAGTACTTTCGCCTTTCAAGAACTTACTCAGACTGTCTTAAGATGCTCCGCATTCATACAACAAATAAGTATAGCCAAATGCCTAGACGATAACGAACATTTTCGGTAGCCTTTTCGACTAAGTTTTTAGAAATCCTTTAAAAAAAAATCTTCAGAGTCGTCTACCAACAGATTAACGTAAACCTCGGCACAAACTTGAATACCACATAAATAGAAACAAACCATAAATGCGATCTACGTTCTCGGGTGTTCCGATGCGTTGTGTCGTGAGTGTCCCGACGTTTCGGTCCCGGCACCGAGGACAGTCTCGAGCGTAGATCCCGGGAAGACTCGAAACACAACGAAGAAAATCTGAGAAGCAATCCGTATTATTAGCACGCCTCCTGTATAGCCCCGTGATAGATCTTTCAGCAACCAACGCTGAAAGGACAGGGCCTTTGAAGCCACCGGAAGGGGCGCCGGCGGAGTCCCACGGGTTTCCGCTACTTTTCAGGGAATGCCTGCAGATATTTCCAACTTTGTGTTGGGTAGCATTGCTTATCTAGTGTTCGATCTGATAATGCCAACGCGAAAGGCTCCCGGAACCGGTCACCGATAAAATTAAAAATGTGGAAAAATATTGTAATAGATTATGGACAGTGAAATGTGTTCGGGTATATTTTTATTGTTACTTGTATGAACTGCCTAATAGCACATCGTTAGGTTGGTTTTTAAAAATCAACACATTCTAACCTTACCTGATTGACTTTGCGGTCAGTTTTTAATCTGACGCATCATCAAAAATGTGTGCATCATGTAGGTTGGTTTTCTGGATTTAACCCAGTCTGACCTGAAAACGAGTCCACAGTAAAATTAGTTTCTCGTGACGTGCGGTCCGCAGCCTCCGCGTGCCCCCTGGACCCCTGCCCCCCCCAGCCCCCGTGGCCCCCCGTGGCCCCCTGGCCCCTCCTGCCCCCCCCCCTGCCCCCTCCTGCCCCCGGGCGCATCTGCGGCCGACGCGGTCTGCCCATTTCGCACTGCACCATTTTACAAAATGGATGCGGTGCGCTCCGACATCCATTTGTTGGAAAAAAATAATATTTTATTTGCCGAGTCGCACACCGTACGAATCAAACAAATTGTCTTTAACATATACGAGGTATGCTAAATATGTCCGACCGTTATTTGATAATCGTCATTCGGTACAAACGAATTAGATTGACAGACTTGTTGAATGTTTTATTTCACGTGTATAGAGATTGCGGACACATTTGTTCGTAAGTACTTTCGTCTATTAAACAAAAAAATATTGTAATCTTCTAGCCATTTTTTTAATTCATTTTTTTAATAATTATGCTTTAACAGCCAAGGGGGCAAGGAGGCACTATAATTTATTAAATGTGAACACTTTCGTCTTTAAAGATGTTTTTTTTAAGTGTATGCAAAACGATTGTAAACATCTAGTATATTGGGATATTAAAAATTTAACCAGACAGTCGTAGATGTTTATTTTTCTATGACGTATTATATTTTCGCATCTTTTCCCAATCGAGCAATGTTACAAAACTTTACATAAAAAAAAATATTTTTTAAATAAAAATAATAATTCATACGTTTGGGCAGCCATTTTTACTACACAATTTGTTTTTCAATCCTCCGACGTTTCGGTCCCCGTACTGGGACCGTCTTCAGGGATAATAAGAAAAATTCGACCAGCTCGACATCCAAGAAACCAATACGTCTCACGCATTTAAAATATACGATTATAAATATTCATATATTATTTATTTTTTTGGTGATCGGTTTCGCCAAATATCTAGTTTGGCATCAACGGCGAAATTATTTTAATATGAAAAAATTGCAAGTTTTATGACAGGGCAAGTATTTGGGTCAAATCAGGGATATCGCTGATGCAGGATAATCTATTATTCTCGACTTATCATTTATTATACAGGTGATTTGATTTCAGACCTTTCAACCTGTCATATCAACATAAAAAATATATATTAGATTAATATTCGAGCACTTTTTTCTTGTAAAACAGCTGATCTTTTGATTAACGCGATGACGTCACGACCACCAGTGGCGTGCAGTGTGTCCAAAGTCACGACGAGCAGTTTTGTTATCTGATTGTCTTCTTCATGTGCCTCTCCTCTCAGGGGCTTGGTAACCGTTTCCCTGAACGAGTCTGCCCATGGTTATCTTAGGGCAAATTGTGGAGGATCTACACCGCAATTTTATATTTGAAGCAGTGAACTGCGTATTGCTGATGCCCAATACCATTTTTATACAATTCTTTCCCTGAAAATGATAATACTTGAAAATTTTGAAAATTGCGAATAACCAAATTGACTAAATTGCACGTGTGAAATCTAGTCTATACACTCATTGATTTGCATGTAGTCAAATAAATCGTTTCCTATAAAAAGTTGAACCACTTCATACACACTTTGCGGATTACTTGGCATCAAAATGTCCTAAAATTTTTTCAATAATTGGAGGGTTTTCATTCTCTGACCACTCCACTTCTTCACTGTCACTTTGTTCAAAATTGGTAGAAGTAACGCTGACGAGTCGTAAACAAACATCACGACCTGTAAACATAAAGAGTAAAACGACCTTCTGACGCTTTTAGAGTGAACACATTAAAAAAGGTACTAATACGCGCTTCGCTTTTAGACAGCAGTCCGCGAAACGGGTACTAGTACCCGCCCCGCCTTTAGTGTGTTTATTCACGGCTAGCTGGTTAAATATGTAATACTCCATATTTTGACAGAAAATAATTCAAAACACAGAACACATTCAAAAAGGTACTAATACGCGCTTCGCTTTTAGGCAGCAGTCCGCGAAACGGGTACTAGTACCCGTCCCGCCTTTAGTGTGTTAATTAAAATAATAAGTAAGCCGTGGTTTATTGCTCGTGTGGAGCGCACGCCACTGATCCAGGAGAGGAGACGATGATCATTGCTAACGACATCTCTGGGTTAGATCCCGCGGCTTCACCCGAGCGGCCTTATCGCCGGACGCGCTATAAAGCTATAAATACCCGCGAGCCCAGACGGCCGTATCGCCCGCCATACTGTCTGATAAACGCCGATAATGGTCGGCAGATTTGAAACCATAATCGCTCATGGCTTTACAAAAAGCACCATCGCCGTTGCCGCGGCTGCAGAAACCAATTAAGCGGCGCCGTTGAAGCATCCAACTCTCCGCCTCTCTATCTTCTCAGAAGCGTGACGCTCTGATAAATACACAAAAATCACTAAAATATAAAAAAAATACTAAACCCTAACAAATCTCACGTATCGTTCATTTCCCTTGCAACAAATTTTATAACCTCAAATCGGTTTTCTCTTGTAGACGTATTCGATCGCACCGACTGAATCTCACCGTTTTCGTGTGTAAAATAAAACTGTTTTATAAAGGTGTATAAAATTAGTTTAGCATATATTTGAATAGCTGCAATAAACGTTGTAATAAATTAGTGTCGCTTCCCTTCACAGTGGCGGAGTCCCGTCAAGTTCGTTAGCAAATTCGTGTGCTCCGTCCATTCCACAGGTTGACGTCCTCTCGACCTTATCGCGTACCTCTGCACACACTTGCAACCGTAAATGTCGCATTCAAAATATACACAACGCACAAAACTCACTTCCGCCGTGTTTATTTATTTATTTTATTATATTTCAGCAGAATTAAATGTATTCCGAAACAACGCCATCGGTAACGCTGTGATGGGAGAGATCACCTGTTGATTTTCTAGCTCCGTCGCTTTTACTCGTTCGGTGTAATTTTGTGTATGAATAGCGTGTACTTGCATAGATTATACAGCTGAGGGATATTTTCTCGATACGAAATTGCAACCGATAAGTCCAAGGACGCGGCTGTCGTTGGGTTTGAGATAACGACGAGGGAATGGCGATGAACAGTTTGTTTGGAAATGTTACGATGGGCATAAGTTACTGTGTCGTATCGACATTGTAATGAGCCAATAGCGTCCCTTTATTTTGAAACGCTATTGGTTAACTTCCCCTGCCTTTGATTTGTTTGCTACTACGACAAGTGGAATTTAAATTTCACCAAGGACGCTCTTCAACAGTAACTGTGCCCAACCGTGTTACTCAATATGTTAATAGTTCTGACTCTTTGGAGATTTTTGCATGAAATTTCGCTATTTACCGCGGCACGCTATTAGGAATTGACGAATGCAAGATTTAGGTATTTATATATTCACGGATAAGGATAACGAAGTCATGTTGAGTTCTTGGAGTGCATGGCTTCGACTGGCGTGACTTTACGAAAACGTACGTCGCCGGGGACGACGATGCATCAAAATGCAAGATACTCTCTGACGCAGATCCCGGGGGAGTCGTTTTTGGCGAATGGAGCTCCACAAATGAGATGGAAAGATAGTTTATATTTTCTAATAATAAACCTCAGCGTTCGCCGCGGCCCCGACGAGCGCGTCACCGAGAGAGCCGACTTCAGAAACTAGAAATTAGAAGGGAGATATATATATAAGCCGTTTAAATGTCAATATCGAAGCAGTGCGTAAGAGTGTCGGTGACAATCCAGGAACCTTAAGAATTGCAAATTTCAAGAAGCTCTCTATAACGTATACTAACCTAAGAACTGAAGCCTGATGACCATGCACAGCGAAGAGAGACGTAGTTAAAACATTATTCCGACCATACTTTGTATGAAATTTTTGAACTGCGGCTGCCAAGCTTTCATTATTTTTGAAATATTGTTCAACAATGAAGACACGCGTAACTTTCATTTTTACTGTCAAATTGAATTTTTTTATTTAAGTGTTCCCAAAACTTTACTGCAACAATGGCGACAAATTCAAACTTTGCGTTAATTTTGGGACACCCTATATATATAAATAATATTTTGAAATAGTGAGGTATGAGTCCGTAGCTTTGATGAGCTCGACAGCGGCGACGTGGCGTCAGCGCGAGGTCCTCCTCCGCGGAATTCGTTTGATAAATGCGAATCAACGGTCCCAGACCTCGTGGGAGTGAGATCTGGGACCCAAGAATCCTCTGCCGACACCTTCGCAGAGACGTTGTCTAATATTGACCAGTGCAGGGCCCGGAGTCTCCTCGGGCGAGGCGCGTCCAGGGCGGGCTCGTGGGGGCAAACCAATTTAACTTATTTCCAATTTTTATTAATTTCTAGAAAACTGATTCTACACTAAATATCGTATCGTGTCACGATCGCAGCTAAATTTACTTTTATCATTACGTATGTCTATTGCGTATTTATTACCCATTACGGGTTTATTATATTATTACTAATATGATTAGGCACATTAGGCACAACTCTCAGAAAAATATCGATAAACGGAAGTGATTCGTTAGTACAAGGGTTCGTACACCGGCCATGTAAGCCAGGAGATGTGGGTTCAAATTCCACACAAATCACGATGATATTTTTCAGAGAGTTTCTTTAAGTCATTTTCTATATATGAACTAATGTGGCTAATCATATTAGTAATTTTATAATTACAGTAATATTGTTGAGGGACAAGGCATTTGATTCGTGAAGATCCATTATTATTATGATAAACGTAACTTTGTATTTTGTCTTCACATTGAGTTTATTTAAATTATTTGCATTACTAGTTTCGACCCGATACACTGGGTCATCATTAGATTAGTTAAGCATCTGATGATGACCCAGTGTATCGAGTCATATTTCATATATACAGTAATGTTGCTAATATGATTAGGCACATAAGTTCACACTAATCTAAAAAGTACTAAAATAACCGTAATGGGTAATAAATACGCACTTGATTGGCGTTCAATCCAAAAAATAGACATACGTATATGATGGTGCGCGTCTTGGCTAAATTAATAGATTTTTAAAATCTTTTCCAGATTGGATTAAAAACGCTTTACTTGTTACTTTGTTTAAAAAGTCCAGTGCTTGCAAATCACTTAATATTGGTTGGCCTGGGCGTAAAATGGGCGAAATTCGCCCATTTTAGTCGCGTAAAGCGGGGTATTACTGTGCATACATATTCATTCTAAAAAATATATATACTTTTTCCAATACTTTTCGTGTGACAAAAGACCTCGTTTTGACAATATTTTATTTTGAACAATTTGACTGTAGAAAATTATCCACGGATCCGATACTCAACATCAACAAGCAAATTTCATCGGTCGTGAAACTCGGAAATCTTATGCTCGCGCAAAATACGAGACGTTCGCTGACTCCGGCGCCCCCGGCGGGGGGTGGGCGGGCTGAGGGTGGGGGCGGGTGCAGGCGGGTGCAGGCGGGTGCAGGCGGGTGCAGGCGGGTGCGGGTGCATTTACGGCATACTGTTTCAGTGCGAGCAATAAAATACGCCAACACACGAATGCAGCGCGGCGCGCCCTCTCCGCTGATGGCCGCAGCTCGTATTTATTAATATGCTAATAAATACTAGCGATGGCCCCGGACGATTGGCTTTTCTATTCCATTGATTCGATTTCATTATTCTTATAATCATTTCTTCACATAAAAAAGCACGATTTTGGTACCTTTCCGTGCCAATACTCTCAATAAACCTGTAACGATTCGTGTGACAAAAACTTATCGCCGGTTGACGGGACGGGATATCCGAATCATTAGAACCGTGATTTCCATTGCAGCTAAGCTCACTTGCATACATAAATCATTCTAAAAAATGTGATTCTCGCTTTACCTAACACACTAAAGGCGGGTACTAGTACCCGTTTCACGAACTGCTGTCTAAGAGCGGGGCGCGTATCGATACGTTTTTGAATGTGTTCACTCTAAAAGCGGCAGAAGGTCATTTTACTCTTTAGGTTTACAGCTCGTCAGCGTTACTCTACCGAATCTGAACAAAGTGACAATGAAGAAGCGGAGCGGTCAGAGAATGATAATCCTCCATTTATTGAACAATTTTTAGGACAAAGTGGTGTTGTTGTGATGCCAAGTAATCCGATTCAACTTCTTATAGGAAACGATTTATCTGACTATATGCAAATCAAAGAGTGTATAGACTAGATTACACACGTGCAATTTTACGCGAATTTCGTGCGTTTCGTACACCAGTTTAATATAAGCTATCGTGTTTGCTAAAGAGTCTAGATTTCGTACGCGCAATTTTACGCGAATTTTGCCCGCTGCGCACATCAGTTAAGTCAATTTAGTCAAGTGTGCTAATATATAATACTAGAAATGTAGCCCGTCATAAAATGACGTATTCGATGAACGATGCAATAGTGTTTGAACATATGTTTGGCTGACAATTAGATGAATATTTGATTTCATTTTGTACACATATTTTGAATAACCGGATATTAATTTCGAAAGCAAAGCCATTCTAGGACATATCACATTTCGTGTCACAAACAACGAATCACTTTCACTGCACTGTTCTTTATTAGATGCAGTCTTTATCACGTTCAATTGTGCTATTCGTTTTTAATTACGTTTGCTGTGCTTAGACGGTGTTATTTTTTAAGGTGGCATTTTAAGTTATTAATGATGTGATTAATAATTTCTAATGCAACTAAAAAATAAAACTGGTACTTGTGTCAAGCTGACACAAACTGGAAATTTCTTAGAAGCATCATATTTTGTTTTTTTTGTAAAAATTCTCGCTGTGAACAACAGAATCGTATAATTCGTACGTAAAGCATATTTGATAGTTTTATTTAATTAGTTTATGAATGAAAATATTATCCTATCGTCTTGAAATTCGGCACATAACTGTGGAAAAACTTACTAAACTTATTTTAAGATATTCTATAGAGAAGCAAAAAATGAAACATACACACACACACACACAATGGCTATTATTATAGTAGATTTATATATATATATATATACGTATTTAACGCTTTCTTCTAGTGTTTGTAGTATTCTAGTGTAGGGATTCCGATGTCGGGCCCCCACGAGGCGCCCCTGTGCGCGGCCCGCCGGCCCGCTCGCCCGCATTTGCATGGGCCAGGCGCGGCTAATTAATGCGCTCCTCGAGCGCGCCGGGGAGCGGGCGAGGCCGTCCGCCGCCCCCGCCGCCCCGCCCCGCCGCCCCGCCCCGCTGCCCCGCCGCCCCGCCGCCCCGCCCCGCCCCGCCCCGCCCCGCCCCGCCCCGCCGCCCCGGCCCGCGGGCCCGCGGAGACGGCCCGAGCTATTTCTGCGCCGAACAAATTAAAAAGCGACCCGCACACGCGGCCACCTCCTGCGCTCCGGGCCGTCCCGGTACTCGCGGGAGGTATCTTCTCGGGCCAAGTCTCGTCAACGTCCCGAATACTTCCGATAACGCGATCCAATATACGAATACTACCTATTAACCGGTCTCGCGTTATGCTGTCCCGATAGCCGGAGGAGGTGTCCGCTCGGTTGCGACAGCCGCGCCGGGAATGTCCGCGCGGGTTCACGGATCCGTCTATTATTCATGTCTGCCCGGTCGGGCGCGGCGCGGCGCGTCTACGCTGCTCGCGAGACCGCCGGCGCCGGCGTCCATCAAAGCGCTTTTTGTACGCACCGGTCTTCGGAGGAATTCGGGCGGTCAAATTTTCGACAAGATCTCCATTTTTACATATTTCTTTTGAGCGGGCCGCGGCGGCGCGAAAATAAGATTAACAAATGCAGCAAAAAATTATACATCGTGTACCGGGCCGCGCGTTATTCCTCAATTAAATCTCATGCATCCCTTTCGAGATACCTGTTGATCGCGTTTTTCGCCCGCGCATGTTTGTGGGACAGATTTTTCCGCGCCCGTGTGGAGGTAGATGCTCGATTCCGGGAGGGAAGGCGGAACGATTAATGAAATCAGAATACGCCGACAGGAAATGACTAGACGAGCGGCGGAGGTATTCATCCGTTCACTACAGAAATCGGCTCATTTCAAGCAAAATCAGTAAAAACGCTGGTGGATATTTTTTTTTCTATAATGGACGCAGCCAGCCGGGCCGTTGGTTCCGAGGGCGAGAGCGAGGCGAGGGCGAGGGCGAGGGCGAGGGCGAGGGCGAGAGGCCCGATGCGAGATAGCATCGCGCGGGCCGTGGAGTGACAAATGGCCCGCCCGGCGCTCGCGGGCCTCGCTCCGAGAATTACGCGCGGGTAAATAATATACAGAAAAACGCGCTGTTTGCGTTCGGTTTCAAATCAGATACGCCCGCCGGAGGTTTCGGTGTTTGTTTTTTGCTTTTTGGGCTTTAATTAATTCGCCGTCGATTTGCATAACGAATGCGGAGACACGCCGGGCGCGTCCTCCTCGCTACTGCAGACATATAAGCAATTTATCATATATACAATTTATACTAGCCAAATCGTCTCAGGATCAATCCGGAGATGTATTGTGTTTAAAATCCCGCACCCGTTTTCACCATTCGCGCGTGCCCGGTCCGATTGCGATCGGTGGCTGTCGATGATAAACTGATCAACTGTTTTGCGACGTTTTGGTCCCCGAAGGTGGTCGAAACGGGAAGTGTGACGAAGCCCTCGAAAGGCAGACAGAAGGGGACGGCCCGTCGCCACATTTTGGTTTTGCTTTTTTTTCGGCCGCCGATTTGTGTCCCCGCCGCGCCGCTTTTTCAATCGCCGGCTCGATCCGCTCGTTTTTTTGTCGCACTTTGTTCTAATTGTGTCCAAACACGGTATTCTGCCACTAGGTGCGCGATCTTTGTAAAAATATAAAAATAAAAAAATCAGCTGTGCTCCCAGCGTCCCAATTCGGCTACCCCCGCAGCGACCCGACGCAAACGATTTGCAATTGATCGCTAGCTTTATTATCATTGTTTTTTTTTTATGATTGAGACTAAGTAGTAAATACCGAAAAATAGGTTAGTCACCGTATGGTTGTCAGTTGTGTCACGGCGCGTGTAGTGGGCTTTAGATTTTCATTTGATATTCTCCTAAACGCCCGCCCAGCTGTGTTTTGCGTAATCATCCAACGATGGTGTATTGACGTCATATTCTTGTCATTTCCAGCTTTTTTTCTAGTAATTTTGAGTTCTCAAACATTCAGGAAATATAATTGTAACAAAATTATTAGATAATTTTGTAATTTGACGGTGTTTTACGTTTATTCGTGACTTCATTGTAGATGTTACATTTTCGTTCTTTCACGCTTTTTTTTTTAATGAGTTTAGAAGATATAAGGATGCATAATCATTGGCTAAATCATTATTTAACATTGACTATGTGAAAATTGTTTATTTAAGTTAGTCATATTAACTTTTTTATATATGCTTATAAATTGAAGATATATATGATCGTAAAATAAAAAGCAGACCCGGACGTCGTTAATCGATGATTAACGTAGATCTGAGTTTTGAGGTCTACACAAAACATGGTTTATTGAAGTCACAGTCTCGTCATTCGCTTTTGATTAATCACCGTCCGGTTGTCGGTAGTATCGCAGCTTGTGCTTACTGCTTGCGGTATAATAAAAGATTTGTACTAACTAGGTATGTTCATGTGTTTTGTCAAGCGTTATTTTTTTGGGTGTTGAGAAACTGGACGTATCAGGAGTCCTCCGACGTATCAGATATTTATAATAAAATTAAATCCTTAAAGATAGTCCCAGCACGGAGACCGAAACGTCCGCGGAGTGAAAACATCAAGCAGCTCAACACGCAGACAAGCAAATCATCTAAGATTTATAGTAGCGTTGTAAAATTAGTAAGCGATGAGCGTCGTCGCTCTGTCCGGCAAGTGACACACACCTCGTATTATTCGGGCAGCGGGGCTCATTGACACGACCCGGGTCGAGGGCCCTCGCTCCTCGCAGCGCCCGCGGCTCCCGGGGGCCACTTCAGCCCGGCCAGGGGGGGCCGCCCCCCCCCCCGGACCCGTTTCCATCATTCAAACCGCCGGGACGCCCCGAACTGCGTGCTCCGAGAGCAAAAAAGTACCCCGAGCTTGTGCGGAAACCCCCCGACCACCCGGAGGCGAAAAACCCATTAGGATCGGCCACAATTCACCGGACATTTCATCACTCATCACTGAGACGTTTAGAATTTTTGTTGTGAAGATGGGTTTACCTGACACAGCTGACATAGTTTGTTTTTGACAATTAAGTAAAGACATTATCAATGCATAGTCCATATTAATCTGGTTAAACGAAACGACGTTAACGAAACGAATGAACATTTTTTCTCTCAGAAATATATCATCGTGATTTGTGTGGGATTTGAACCCACATCGCCAAGCTTGCATGGCCGGTGCATTACCAATTATACCAACCAATCACTGGTACTAAGCAAGAATTTTTAACAATCATATCCTATAGTCTGCCTAAATCTGTTTTTTGTGAATTAATATTTTTGAATAAAATACTTGAGTGATTTTCCACATTTTCGTTTTTATTAGTGACCGGTTTCGCCAACCTTTCACGTTGGCATTGTCAAACAGATTTGTTCTCTGCTCTATGAGAGGTTTAATAGGTTTAAGTATTTTATTCAAAAATGTTAAAATGGAATTCCACCAAGTACTCTCTGTCAAAAATATTGAATTTCCGTTTTTGATTGTTAAGAAAAGTCAATTATGTACACATTCTTAAATTAAATTCGCGTAATGCGAGGCATTTTAACGCGAAATTTGAAATTCGCGTTATAGTGAAACCGTGCATAACGGGGTCGTGCTAAGTGGGGTGGCTCAAGGCCGGGTAGCGTAAAGCGGGGTTAATTGTTAAGAGATGTCAATGACTAAAATAAGTTCATACACACATCCGTTTTGGAGAATGACGGCTTTAGAGGGAGTGAGTTATTAGCTTCAGCGAATGACGGCGGGAGACGGGTCGTAAACGGTGAGTCATAATGACATTAAAAACACAGGGGGTTATGACGTTACAAAAGCTCAGTCTACCTGAACCCGCTATGGCAAATGACGGCACGACGAGACGTGGTCCGCACAACGAGAGGCGCTCGCATCCCGCGGCGAGAGGAGAGATGGAAGGCGGGAGCACGCGAGAGGCGCATCCGGGGGCAAAAATAAAACACGCCGCGCGGGGCGGAGGGGGCGGCGGGGCAGTGGGGGCGGCGGGGGCGGAGGGGGGCAGCGGGGGCGGAGGGGAGGGGGGGGCTCGTCGCGGGCGGCGGCGAGATATCGCTAATGCGCGCACCGTGGAAATAACCGGCGGGGCCGGAGCGCGGCCGGAGCGGGCCGGAGCGCCGGGAGATAATTACGGGCGGATCCGGGGCGCGGCCGGAATCAAATGGAGACTTAATGACGCCCGGGTAATTAGCGGATGGACTGCGTGGAGCGTTTTTGCGGCCGCTCGTGATGATGCCGGGACGGCGCACTGAAATTAATTTCGACGGTATCGATCGCCTGGCAAATGATTGCAATGTTAATTGAATATGGTTTGCTTTGGAAATTTATCAGGCGTACACGGCTTCATTGCCCCAGCCAAAGAACTTAAATTAAAGCTACATCAATTGCTAAGCAGTATTGCTAGCAATGGAGCAACTATTCCCCCAACCGTAGAAACCACACCTAACCCAACTTAAATGCAAGCTATATCAATTGTTATGCAGTATTGCTAGCAATGAAGCAAAATATTGTTACTAACCTAACCTAGAAAATTGCTAAGTAGTATTGCAAAGATTTGTTATAACTATTTGTAACTTGTGTAAAATTTTTGGCAGTGCACTTTGTGGAATTCCATTTAAATATTTTAAAAATAATAAAAAACTTTTCACACTGTCGAAACCGGTCACCAATAAAAATTAATTATTTCTAAAAAAAAAAGTATGTTTATTGTATTATGTTAGAAATGAGTCCTTTCAATAAGGACGGGAGCACTTTTGAAATCATGCGGCATTTCCAAAACCATCACTTAACTCGTTGGGAGGCTCGGCCGCCGCCGTCCCGTTTATTGATTCAGAACTCCTGATTAGGTGTTCGATTTCTAGATACGGGGGTCGTTATTGGTGCGGGGAATAATCGATTTTGCTCGAAGTTTTTGTGCATTCAAAACTTAACCTCAATTTGTAGAAATTTTAGTTTTGCGTCACTCGCTCGCGGCATCGTTCTGCCGTAGAGTCCGTGGCGGTTGCAGATATTCCGGAATATGTGTATTAGGGAAGCGAAAACGGGCAAGAGAGTCAATATAATAATAAAAGCAAAAAAAACTTTGACGTCTCCATCCTGGCGGATTGATGTTTGTGCAGCAGCAGGAGCGCAGAACAATGGGGGCGGGGCGGCCCGCGCGGTGACAGCTGCCGCGTCGCGTACGTATCGAGTCCATTACCGGTGCGCCTGCACCCGCTGCGGCCCGTCCGCCACGCCCTTCTGCTCGCCCGATACTTTTTTTATAATTCATATAAAAAAAAAACACATTTATTTTTGTATTCCTCCGTGTTTTTTTGTGTTATCTTAACACACCAAAGGCGGGGCGGGTACTAGTGCCCGTTTCGCGGACTGCTGTCTAAAAGCGGGGCGCGTATTAATGATACCTTTTTGAATGTGTCGTTTTACTCTTCAGGTTTACAGCTCGTAATGTTTGTTAAGGACTCGTCAACGTTACTTCTACCAATACAGTGATTCTGAACAAAGTGGAGTGGTCAGAGAATGATAATCTTCCAATTATTGAACAATTTTTAGGACAAAGTGATGCCAAGTAATCCGCAAAGTGTGTATGAAGTGGTCCATTTTTTTTTATAGGAAACGATTTATTTGACTACATGCAAATCAAAGAGTGTATAGACTAGATTTCACACGCGCAATTTTACGCGAATTTTGCCCGCTACGCACATTAGTTTAGTCAATTTGGCTTAAAGTGTGTTAATGCTAGCGGATAAACAATATAGCGAGTTTTTTCGTTAGATGTGTAAGCATAAAGATTTTTCGGCGTTCTGACCCATCTGAAATTGAGTGATTCCATCGTTTCGGTTTGAAAGCTCGAACACTGCCATGTCACTGCCTTAGTAAACATATTTGCATATGTACTTAATGGATTTCACATACAAACAACGTCAAAAAGTATCGGATCTTCATGTTGATTCGGTATTTCAGCAGATATAACACTATCGATTTAAAATCTTTAAAATCGATAGCAAATCTTTGATTTCCGACCAAACAGGATTGTACGTAAATATGATGAAAAAATCTGGTCGCAAATGAATGACAGTTTTGTGTTGTTTTTTTTATGTTGCTGTTGTGGCAGCCTGCATTATACAACGGCAACGTCATACTAATCATCACAAACATCACGATCAGTGTTTTTTTTGTTGGCAGCCTGCATATACGCGAACATGTTCCTGTTCCTCTTTTGAAAAGTATTCGCTACGAGGGAAAATCGGCACATCGGTTGGGTGGTTCTAAAGCCTATAGCAGCCGCAAATAACCGCCGGTTTTGGAGTTTGTGTTTTATATATATATAGATACACGATGTAGGTACGTTTAAGTGACGTGTTGGGTATTGAGTATTGAGCCGCTTCTACTTTTGGAACGACCGCGGTACTGCGCTAGTGTTGTGGTTGTGTTTGAGATGCGGTCATTTGGGTGCCTTTACGAGTGGAGTTTCTCAACGGGCGGCTGTTATCTGTGTCGGCTTTGTCCGAGGTGCGGTGGAAGTCGGACCGGAGCGGCAGGAATGGCCGGCGCGACACGCGACGCGCGCCCGGCGGCGCTCCTAATGATCCAATTACCGCGGGTGGGCCGTTGCCCCAGACCCCTGCCCCAGGCCCCTACCCCAAGCCCCTACCCCAGGCCCCTGCGGTTATTTCGGTCGCCGCGGGACCCAATCGATCCTGCTCCACGGACACCCTGGCTTCTTGAGCTGCCTCCGCCCGCTGTGGCGCGACCCACAACCGAACGGAAACCAGCCGATTGCAGTCTCATACTTTTGGTGTTGATTTTATTTTTCAAACTAAGTCTACAAAGTGGAAATCTTCTCGCAGCGACTGCTCGCGGAAAATATGTCGTTCAGTTGTCGGTTACATGCGCTGCAACACAACTGCCAACCGAACGGAAATTAGCTTAGGGCTTTGCCCATGTAAACAACGCAAAATAGGATGCTATTGGTTACAGTTCGATTGTCGCGACGTCAATAGGTCGACCACCTTCTTCTGTGTTCCTGGTACTATGATATTGCGTTAAATTTTATCCCCCATGCTTTGAAATGACGGATATTATTTTCAAAAAACAAACTTCCTCGAAATTTTTATAAATCGTATGATTTTTAAATTATTTTAAAACCATAAAAATTTCTGAATAACGAAGCTGTACAAATAATAGCAGAATAGTAACATAAATAGCGGGAAACATCTTAAAACGGTTAAATTAAATAGTGAGTTTTGTCAGAGGCTGCAGTTTATAGTGCAATACAAGGAAACAATTAAAAACAGTCAACGTGTGAAAATGTTTCATTGTAAAATTATTTATAATTTTATTATTTAAAGTTAGCGCTGATTCGGAGGGCGACCCAAAAATAATAAATATCGGCCCGTTAATCAACAATAAACCCAAGATATTTTATGTATTTATTTATCGGCTGTGAAAACAAGAGGCCGGCCGCGCCCGCCTGCGGAATACGGAATCGGCACGAATTTTAAATTCCTCCAGCCGACCGTCACCGCCCGCGATTAGGCACCAATACCCGACCATCAATATTGCATTACATTATATCTATCTCACCGGAAAATCCGAGACGCGCCGCCACCGCCCCCGACCCCCCGCCCTCGAGCGGTCGTGCGGAACGGGGGGCTTCCCGTGACTTTCGGCGTTTCGAGGAGAATTTTTTTTTTTTGTGTGTGTGTTATTGTATTTATTTTTATCGGGAGATATATATACATCACACTTCTGCTTGTGGATGTGTAATAGTTTGAGAAGCGGAGGAGCATCGATCGCCGAGCGATGGCGCCGCGTATTGAGCACCAGCGGAGCTCGCGCGGCGCAGCTGACCGGCGCCCACTGAGGCCCCCCTGTGGCCCCCCTGTGGCCCCCCTGTGGCCCCCCTGTGGCTCCCCTGCGGCCCCCCGGCTGCGCCCCCGCGGCGCCCCGGAGCTGCCTCCTACAATGGCGCCCATGCGAGCAATACGGCACGGCTCGCCCTCGAATATACTGTAACCGTTTCAAATTTTAACTTTAGGCAGCGCCGCCGGTCTCTAATTTTTATAATTAAATACATCATAAACAATTCATTCATATGGGTTTTCTAATGGGCGCACTTTTCGCTGTTCCCCAGTCTGCCTCGCTTCTCATCTATTCATCTTTGACATTCGTCCCTGACTATCTACGGCTACGAGTATTTGTGTAGTATTTGAACTCACACCCCCAGGCTTACATGGGCGGTGTACTGACCATTGTACTAACGAACCACATTGGCCTGGGCACATTCTCGCTTAATGGATGTGGTTCGTTAGTGCAATGGTCAGTACACCACCAGGTCAGTCACGTAAGCCTGGGGATGTGGGCTTAAATCCCACACAAATCACGATGATATTTTTCTGAGAGTTTCTTCAAATCATCTTCTATATGTGTACTAACGTGCCTAATTATATAAGTAAATAATCAAAACCTGTACACTACGAGTATATCAGGTCAGAGCTGTGAGGCAATGAAGATTGGAGTTGGTGCACGAGCATGGGGGCTTCCGAAGTCGCCATCGCTGCACCAGAATTTTTTCTATTATCTTACAACATTTTGAAAATATTATTATAATAATTTTTGAGTCAATAAACTCGGAGCAAAAAAATACGACGCGTTACGAATTCCGGATCCCGCATAGTGAATTACCGGGGTGCAGACCCCGGGTCGGGTCAGGGGGTGCGGCGGCCGGCGCCGGAGGGTTGGGAATATTCCACGAGCGGGGTTCACCCTGCGGGGGGCGCGGTCAGGGCCCCGCGAGCCACAGGTTTGCCGACACAGCCGCACTGGAGGGGCCCTCTTAGCTGCAAGAGATGAGGCACATGCACATGCACGGAAACACACTGTAGCTGTACACCTCACTGGCAATTTTAACATTAAATGGAAATAGTAGGAAACCCGCATTCAATAACCTTCGGAATCAATTGCGTCCGTAGGATTTGGAAGTCCATAAACTTAGATTCACTTTGTTCCTGTCCGTCTTCTGAAGACCATCTTCGGGTATTCAGAGGTCACATTCGCATTGCTTGCGATTTTCACAGTACTGTAACGTTAACAAATAAAATATTGTACATGAAATTTTATGAATAGTTACTACAAATTGCTAAATTGAAGTGACAATAACCTTCAGGGTGAAGGACACAGATGGGATCCCAATATTTTATGTATGTCTATTATAGGATTGAACGTCCATCAAATGCGTATTATATTATTTACTTATATAATTAGGCACAGAGAATTTCTTTAATCATCTTCCATGTATGAACTAATGTGCCTAATTATATTAAGAAATTCTTCGTGCTCCTCGTTCTTCGATATTTTTTTTTCAGTAAAATAAACACGTTGACCGTTTTCTAAATGAACAGCAAGATTGGATTGAACAGTTGGATATCACTGAAACCAAGAATTCAGCAGACAGCTTCATTACTGTTAACATATTTGCATATGTACTTGTCAATATCAATATCAATGTCAATATCAACGTTTCTTACTTTAATGGTGGTGGTAAATCCTCCATCTTCTGGCTTTCGTCGCTGTATTTCGGATATCCATCCGTGGATATCTATCTTTTCGTGCATTTGCCGTCTTTCATGCAGGGTGAGTTCATATTCAATGCTCCGCATGGGCCGTGAATTGTGTTCTTGTAGATTCGGTAGTTCAGCAGATACAAATAACACTATCGATTTGAGTTGGAACAATTTTTTTTATCGGCCAAATTAGAATATGAGTGTGCGGTAATCTCCGTTTTTGCTTTAATCGCCTGTATGCCTACGTCAAAGCATCCTGAGAATACTCATGCATATGCAATATTGCAATTGCATCGCGCGAATGAATATAATCTTTGATACACAATTTCTTTTGGTTAAAACGAATGTACAGAAGCCACTCACTTTCAATTTTGACGTACATGTCAGCACAAAACTGATGAAATACTTCACGGCATTTTAAAATGTGATTGGATCGTTAGGCTCTTATCATAATGCGATATGCATAATAATCCATAGATGAGACTTGTAATACGAATATTTTTGTTTAATTTTTTTTTTCCCATATATAAACAGACAAACTCACTACGATAAAACTCTCTGATGTGAATGACAGGTAGTGATTTTGTTTTATGCGCGATCTTCACATTGTTCTTTTTTCAAATTTTTTGCGAGGAACGATGTCCACTTTACAGATTTCGGTGTTTTTTTTTTTTTTGTGGCAGCCTGTAACGGCAACTTCATACTAATATTTACAAACATCAATATCATTATTTTTCTATTGGCAGCCATGCAGGCTGCCACCTTCAAGACATTTTCGCATATATGCAAATGTCAGTTCCTTTTATGAAATGTCAACTTTTGTATGGGATTTACTTAATTAAATAAACCAAATTTGATAATCAATTTTTATATTTTTATTGGTCTAAAATACTTTCAGTATTTTTGCCTTTCAAATGAAACCGGTGTGGGGCACTTCGGTTGTATGGTTTCAAAGCCTATAACGGACTATTGTGTTTTTTTTATATATATAGATTAGAGTGCTATCAGAATAAAATAAATGTATTGCCGCCCAAATTCGAATTCACGACTAAAAGTTCGAAATTTCAACACTCAGGCGGGTAGCTGACCCAGGAATTCCACCTTGGTTGATTCATGGAATTAGTAAAGTCGTTAACAGCGTCATATCTTCTTGTCAATATTAAAATATGCTTACAAACATCATCAGTTTTCAGCATTTCCTCGTGCCACGGATTTGTCGCACCGAGAAAAGTTTATCTGTAATTTTCGGAATACACTTGTTTTTTTTACTAGAACTTGTTATTTTATTCGTTACAAATTAGCCCAAAACCGAATCGTTCTATATCTGCAGCAAACGCGACAGTCTGAAATATCACAAGTATGCAATCCATACAATGAACTGTACTGTACCCTATAGTAAAATTTTAAAATTAAATAACAATTTTGAGCAATTCAAGAGTGATTCTTATGTATATGACAGCGGGTGGGAGTAGGTACATTACTGTCAATCAAATATACTCAACGAGCGTAAAAGGGAGACCTTAAGATATTTTCAAGTAAAACATAAAACGGCAAAGGAATTATGCAATATTTTACAGCTGCAGCGCCAAAAATACGAACGCGCGAATCAAAACGACCCGATACCAAAAAAAAAAAAAAAAAAACGCAACAGTCGGAGCGATCAATCATCAATTGATTGCGAATCCGTCGGGCCACGCGATAAAGGAGAGAGGAAAAAAAAAACACGGCGCTATCCGAGCCGCGAGCCGCGCGGTCTCTCTAATTAATTATTATCTAACATGCCGGCGGCGCGCCGCGGCACCCCCGCCCCCGCCCACTGCCGCCTGCCCCCCCCGCCCCGCTTAGCGACAGCGGGCGCTTTTATTTGTCGCCTCTTTTTATTCCCCGGCGCTCTCGGGACTCGGACCTCCCGCGACGGCAACTCTGGAGCTTGCTTATGAAAATTTGCACCTCGGCGACGAACAGACGACTTGAGTTTTGTTTTCTGAACGTCCATTTTGCACGAAGAATGCCTTCACCTCGCGAGAAGTTCCCCTTCACTCATATACCTTTGTGAAGAAATTCAATATTTTTGACAGAGAGTACTAGGTGGAATTCCATTTTAATATTTTTGAATAAAATGCTTGAGTGATTTTCCACATTTTTATTTTTTATTAGTGACCGGTTTCGCCAACCTTTCACGTTGGCATTGTCAAAAAGAGATTTTATATAATAATAAGCAATTAGGTAAACAATTGTTAGAGGGAGAAGTTGTTGGAAAGAGAGAGAGTGATTGTAAGATGGTAAGGGCTAATGTGATTTTAATGTACCTGACAAGTGGAGGATTCTATATAATTGCAAATTTTTGTGAACAAATGTTTTTATATTATCTAAAATAGTGGCTTTGGGGTGTAGCAGCAGTTATCCTGTGTTGGGGTTTGGTTTTTGCACAGTCAATGTTTTTTTAAAGATGACGGAAGGTTGGCGAAATCGGTCACTAATAAAAATAAAAATGTGGAAAATCACTCAAGTATTTTATTCAAAAATATTATATACCTTTGTATTAAAGCAATGTTATGTGCACATCGGACTTCGAGTGAACGTAAAGAAAACACTTTCAATAATTTTTATATTATGAAATTTATTACACTGACAGTGTGTCGTCGATGGTCAGTCTAGTTATGATTTGAACCCATGAAAAAAATATCAAAATTCTTTATGTGTACTACAATAGATCTTATAACTAATGTTTTGGTGGAGTGTTTGGCTTTCGGGGCTTTCAATGTGTGACTTGGGTGGTATCGTACATGATTTACTGTGGTTGTGATTTTGTGTTGGGCAGGGAAAATGAGTGGGGAAAACCCTTTATTCGCATGTGTTTATGTGTAATAAATATCTAAAAACTAAATAACAAAGATAAAAATTTATAACAATAGCAAATAGGGCAGGAGGGTGGGTGCAAAGATCATTGCTGGGTATGTTTTTTGGGAACTTGGGTGCCAATGATACATTATTATATATAAATTATAATGGACGTAGTCCAGCACGATCATGTTATAATAATAGTAACATATTATTAAAGGTTAATTGATATCGAGTGGCGGAGTAAAGTCCATTCCTCATTACAATGTTAGTTTAAACAAACAAGGACTTTCAACTAAATGATTACAATGGGAAGTATAAACAAAATATATTGGGGTGATTAAGTAGGTACATTATAGCAATATTTGCATCTAGAAAATATAATTGATTTATGGATGTTACCGTTGTCAGTCAGCCCAAAACTATTCAAGGTACAATGTCACGATCTTCTTTTTAAAATGTATTAATTTAGCCAAGACGCGCACCATCATATACATATGTCTATTTTTTTATTAAACGTCAATCAGATGCGTATTTATTACCCATACATAGAAGATGATTTAAAGAAACTCTCAGAAAAATATCATCGTGATTTATGTGGGATTTGAACTCACATCCCCTGACTTACATGGCCGGTGTACTAACCCTTGTACTAACGAATCACTTCCGTTCTTCGTTAATTTTACTGATCATAAATGCGTACGAAAATGGTAGCAATAATGTGTGGGAAGGTATCATCGGGTATGTCCGATTGGCTTAACGCAATATTGAGCAAGAATGCAGATGTCTCACTTATGCAGCGGCACAACGGGAAAAGAGAAAATGGTCGCTGGATATTAAATTGCTAAGGAAGTAGTATAAGAAATATCGAAGGCTTCGTGGTTTTTGGCTGTCCTGTTTATTGCAGATATAATTTTATCCGAGAGATTTATTTGATATGCTGTCGGTTCCATACTTCTGGTATATTCTATTTTAATATATTCAGAATATTAATATTTACTTCAAAAACCTCGCTGAGCTTCCGTAACTGACTAGATTTTTATTATATCCATTCGGAGAGACGATTTTTTTTAAAAATTAAATTAGGATGCATGTCGCTTTCAGGTTTGCTCACCTGAAGCCATGTGTTGATAGGCAGTTCTAAATATTTCAGGATCCAATTGAAGTCACGATTCCCTGTCGGCTAATTCATAAACGGGACGCGAGATATTCAAATTTATAAGTTCCCGATAACAAATCAACCCACTAAGTTGAGAAAATTTAAATAAATTAGTTTTGTTTAGCGTTTACGGTTTGTGGAGATACCTGTTCGAATTGTTTTATTATTTTTATTTTTTACCGTCCATCAACGGAAATTGAAAACAATTAATCGAGCCGCGGGCCAGACGTCCCTTTGAACAAAATAAAAAAGAGCAGATCGACAACACAACTTGAAACGGAATAAAAAAAAACCACCATCGCCGACCCGATGTCTTCATTGATCGACACCTCGCATTACAGATACTAGCTGGAATTTTATCCAATAGATAATAAAATATAAAACGAAAATAGTTGACCAGCATGGATAGACATATAAGCTACAATAATTTGATAATTAAATAAATAAATTGCACGGTTTGTCAGCCATTCTCGGGATTTGTGCCGCAGTTCTTTTATGGGCTGCCAAAATTGACAATCGAACGGTGATTGGCCAATGGCATCCACATTTGCGTTGTTTACTATGACAAAGCTATAAATAAATACTCGAAATAAGAGGACGCTATTGGCGAAATACCGTTCGTCGCCGATTGTGGGCTGCTCTGATGTTTCGTCGTCCGTTTTCGGGGTCATCTTCAGGAGGCGTCCTTAAAAACGTAGTATTCAAAATATAAGCCAGTATTGTGAACTTTTTTTGTACAGTGGCTACTAAAACCACGGCTTAAGGTTTGAATCTGCATAGACCAAAATATTATTGATAAAAATATATTGGCAGTATGCATTAATTTTAAGGATTATTTATAAAAAAATTAGTACAATATATTCTATTCAAAGTGTTGTCCATCGCTAGCCACTACTTTTTCCCATCTTTCGGGCAAATTGTGGATTCCATCCCAAAAGAACTGGGCGTCTTTTGAAGCCAAGAAAGAATCAAGCCAATTTTTGATACCCGGTTCAGAAGTGAAGCGTATTCCAGAAAAAGCATTCTGCATCGATTGAAACAAGTGGTAGTCGGAAGAGGCAAGGTCTGGGCTATAAGGCGGGTGAGGCAGAACTTCCCATCCACTGTTTTCCAAATAGGTTTTAACCGATTTAGCAACATGTGGCCGAGGATTGTCATGATGGAAAATGACAGACTCGTGCCTGGTCGCATATTCTGGCCGTTTTTCTGCCAATGCTCGCTTCAAACTCATCAATTGTTGTCTGTAGAATTCGCCCGTGATAGTTTGGCCTGGTTTCAGCAGCTCATAGTGGATGACACCCTTCTGATCCCACCAACTACTACCATGGCCATGAAGCATGTCCGGGCTTACCCCATGATTTTTTACGCTTCAGGTTGTCGCAGTGAATCCATTTTTCATCACCAGTGACGAAACGATGCAAAAACGACTTCTTCGGTGACCTTCAGGTGCCTTTTTCTTCCAATTGAAACAGAAAAGTAAAGCTTCCCACAAATTGCGTTTTGTTGGTACAAAAGTTGACATGTTGAGAGCTCAAAAAAAAAAATGTTGTATACACTTCAGCGATATGATATATACTGAAAAATAAAGCGCAATAATGACGCTTCACAATGAAGTTAAATAATGTATAGCCTGATGCGATTAAATACTAGATTAAATCTCTTAGAAAAGCTTTAAAATTAACGCATACTACTAATATAAATTTAATTAGCCTTCGTAGAGATCCATGCAGAAGGCATGGATACTGTAGCGGACCTCAATGACCTTGTGGTCTAGATCGCTAGAACGCTTGCTATTCAACCTTGGGTCCTGGTTCGAGTCTGGATGTAGCAAAAAGAATATAAATATATAATTAAATAAATAAATAAATAGCCAGGCCGGTGAAGAGAGCAGGAGGTGTGCTGCGCGTGACCGGCCCGCGGACAAAGGCGCCGCAAATTGCCGAGTAAATGACTCCTGGCCGGCCGGATCATGACTCTTCCGGATCGGAAATATGCCGGATTTTTTTTCAATCAAACAAATTTCCTCACACTCAAGTGTCCATGTTTATTCAGCAATCCCGCAAATATACTATTTTTTTAGGCCTTTTGAAGCTGACTTCAAATTTATATATTAAGGGATTCCCTTTGGTATTTTTGTGATGTTGTGTTGGTTTAAATATTAAATAGGCGTACTGCGTAAAGTTTTATTTTTAATGAATATGTCTTTTGTTTATTAACTCATTTTAAGCGGGTGACCAAATTGACTAAACTGATGTGCGAAATCTAGTCTATACACTCTTTGATTTTTTTTTTCCGTTTGTTAATAAATTGCACAATCGTTTGTAATCACAAAAAAAAACATCTTTATACGATTGCTTAGTTGCAAGGTAATAAAAACAGAAGAGACAAGTTTTTATAATCAAATGCTAAAGAAGCAACCTGAAGAGTCTAAACAAACCTATAGATTAAAACGACCTTTTGCCGCTATTAGAGTAAACACATTCAAAAACGGAACAAATACACAGCAGTTCGCGAAACGGGTACTAGTACCCGCCCCGCCTTGAAACACAATTCGGTCAAAAAAAAAAATGATATAAGGCTATATTTTTCTCGATAAAAATGCAGAAACTGGGCGAAAGCAATTTGCCGGTCGACGACCGAACGCTGACTAACCCCGCAAGCTTCTGTGTTGTGTGTTTTTTTTTTAACGGTTTTGCCTAAATGAGCAGCAAAAACAGGACGGTATCGCTTGCGCTCGGTCGCATGCCGTGTCGCAAAGTTTGCGGCGTGCATTACTGTGTTACTATAGACGTAGCTCTAGGCTGCGAGTCGTTGCGCAGTGGGTGCAGGCAGCTCGACCGCCCGCGCTATTTCCGCCGGACCTCGGCGTGATGAACCCGCCGGAGACGCCGCCCGGTCGCTGCGCCGGCGTTGCGATCCGAAATCGCATTAATTATCAAACTCGTCGCGCGGTCGCGTGCGCGCCCCTCCCCTCCCCTCCCCTCCCCTCCCCTCCCCTCCCCTCCCCGCCCCTCCCCTCCCCGCCCCGCCCCGCCCCGCCCCGCCCCGCGTCGCCCCCGCCCCGCCCCGCTCCCCGCCCCGCGCCCCGTGAATATTTAACGGCGGCTCGCGCGTCCCGCCGGCGTGCGGCCCGTTGCGGCCCGTTGCGGCCCGTTGCGGCCCGGTGCGGCGCTGCGACGGGCCGCCGCCCCGCCCAGGCCCGGACCGGCGGGGAATAAATTAATCCGGACATTCAATAATAAAAACTCGGAAACTTACTTGTTATTCGATTTCTTTACTGCTCGCGGCGACATGCAAGCGGACGACTACCTATACTATGAATCCGGTCTCAAAACTCACGCGCTCGAGTGTTGAGCCGCCTCAATTTTCTGACGCTTTTTTTATATATCCGAATTAATTGTAACCCAACCAGTAGATTACCATTTCAAAGGACGAATGCCGCCATTGTCCTTGTATCCTGTGTTATACATTTTTATTATTAAGTAAACACTGCCATTTGGTTTAATAACATTTGTGCATTTGTTTATGGCTCTGTTCATTGCTGTAAGACCCTTCGTAGGAGGTCTTGTACCTGTGTATTGGAGAGCTCAGGATATTACTCGCCTAGCCTCATAACTGACTTGCCTGCGGTCGAGACTAGACACTGTCTCTCCGTGTAATAAACGACATAATTAAAGTATTGAAAGTCTATCATTTATCAACGTTGAACGAGAGTCCTTCAAGTATTGTGCATCCGCGGAGTCACGTGTCAAGCTAGTGACCTTCCGAGAGGGGCACATAACAGAAACAACGGCGTTGCTCTGAAAAACCAAGTCTTTACTTTTACACTTAGATACACACAACAATAGTTTCTCAGTTTAATACGAGGCATACTATCTTACCTGAAAAACAAAGAAACGACAATTAAAGTCTATAGTCCAATTTCTCCTTCACAATAACTAAAACTTTACATCTCTGATAGCTCGGCTTTGCCTCTATCGGCCGCCACTACTCATGGCGTTACCACTGTTTTACCGACAGGGTCTCGCTGGTAAATAACACCAAAGAAATACATTTTCTTTACATATATATATATATAAATTTTCAGTAGTGTATTTTGTTTGGCCGGCGTGACGCGCATTAGCTCAGTCTGGCATTTATAAAATAGTCGTCCGTCTTGCACTGGACGCGGCGCCGGGAGCCCGTGCCAGGGGCGGCGCCTCCCAACTCTCCGGCAGGATATTAAAAATAATAAAAATAAATAAAATAAAACAGATTTGTGAATTCCCGCTGCGGGCGGCATCTTTTCGCGCTCCCCATTTGAATGCTGCCCCTCCCCGCCCAGACCCTCGCGGGTGGTATGTGAAAAAATCGTCCCGCTCGCCGTGAGAGCTGAGGAGAATTCGTTATTTATTAAATTACGATTTGGATATTTCAAAGGTACGGAGATAAGCTCGTTGCGGTGTATAATAAAAATCAATATTAAGTTACCCATAAACGTGACTTCTCTTTAATTCCCGGCGACGAAGTTCTCTAACAGTATTATTTTTCGCGACAGAAATATTCGATCTTTGTTACAATTGAGTTTACAATATTTCAAATATATGCTTATATATATTTTTCTTTTGTTGCAGGTAAGGAGAAAAAAAACAACTTATTGCAAAAATCAACCCAAATGCATGTAAGTAAATAGTTTGTAAATTCGTATTCAAAAACACTTTGGTTTCAGAATTCGTTCGTAAATCTCAATAACATGTTGCCCAAACCTATTTTTTTTTTTTTTTTAATAATTTTTTTCTTCTCAAAATGATAATTAAGGGGTCGGTCCTCCTGATGCGGCCCTGTGCCGGCGGTCAGCGTCGGACTCCGCGTCAGGCTTGACCCTGCTCGCGGCACCGGCGACTATGCAAATACCCGATAAGATAAAAATAAAACGCTACCAAAAATAAATATCATACCTCCTCCGGCTTTCTGGGGCCCTGTTAATTGCTCTTGCGATAGAGCAAGAGTACTTCGAGAAAATAATAGAAAACAATAGAATAAACTCAATAAAGGTTAGCGTGTACGCATTATCAGCATTTTGATTATTAATCGTTGTGGCATTATAAATTGATGATTTCGCGATTGCGTCCACTTTGTATTGTCACGTCGAAATATGATATCGCAGACAGCCATGTTTGTATATTTCGACGTTATCTTCGTATTACAATATATTGGCGTCTTCTGTAATATAACATATTTATTATTTGGCATTCATTGAGTTGTTTTAGAATCGGGATTAGAACGGATTGTGATATGTAGTGCTACATTTTATTTCGTGAAGGACTCCAAAAACACCAATTATCAATAAATACATATTTCAAAAAAATATAAGGTATAGTATTCATAAAAAATATTTAAAAAAAAAACCCCCGATAATGTATCGTACAATTTTTAAACCTCCGAACAAACATTTTCAATCTAGTTAGAAAAAGATCGCAGGGATTATTTTTAAAAATATATTTGAAACTCAAAAAATATTTATTTTTTATTTTTGCAAGACGTGTTATATTTGCTATATATATATATATATATATATATATATATATATAAATTTTTTTTTTTTTTTTTTAAATATATAACAGCGACATTTCAAATGCTCGCGCCGCGGGAGCACCGAGTGAGTGAGGAGGTATCCGCGATCTGCTTCACTGCGGCCGACCGGGAGGCGCCATCTTAAATTTATTAATAAAATTTTCAAAACATCGAAATTTCAAAATATAATATAACATCTCGATTCGGCTCGCTCCGCAGCTATCTGCGATCTACTTTACTGCCGCGGCCCGCTAATTCCTGCGGGCCGGGAGGCGCCCTCGCTCATTGCTATGCACGGGCGCGGCGGCTCTCGCCCACTACCCACTCGGAATATTATGGATCAGGGCGGGCCAACTCGCACACCTCGCACACCTCGCACACCCCGCACACCCCGGGCTCCCGTCGCCCCGGCCGAATGCTCGGGAACCGCACTATTCGATAATCGAATCCGCACACGCCGGGGGCACCCGCTTACTCGCTGCGAGCCCCCAGTTTATAATTGAATATAGAGTGAGATCATTGATTTCGCCAACCTTAGGGCCCACGAGCGACCTCTAATTTTGAATGTATATGCACCTGCTGTAATAATATGCTTTTTGGGGAGATTTACTTCCGCAAATCCGTAATGATTTTTCTCGTCGTTTCACGCGTTGACCTGAAAACGTTTCGTTATTTTCCTCGCCGGGTTTTCGCCGACGTGTAATATTTCACGTTGAAACGCAGTGGCGGCGAACAATGGGCCGAGAGTGTCCCTTTAAAAATAGAATGCGATCGCTCTCGCGGGGCCCCCCCTGCCCCCCCGCCCCCCCTGCCCCCGCCCCCGCCCCCCGCAAACAGCGGCCCGGGACGCGGCCCCGGTGGTCTCGCACTCGTGTAATGCGAGGCAGCCAGGCAGCCAGGCCGGCCATACAATCTATCCCGCCGCGTACCTGCGCCGCCACTGGGGGCGGAGCGCCTCGCGCCTCGTGCCTCGCGACCCGCCAGGGCCCAATTAGTCGCTAAATATTTTTAAAAAATCCACATTTTCGTATCTATGTATGCATGTATACATATCCATCGTACAAAGCGATATGACATACTGAAAACAAAAGCGCAACTATGACGCTTCACAATGAAATGTAAAAGCATAGCCTGATCCGATTCAATACTAGTAACGCCATCTCAAAAAAATTCGAAAAAATAAATGCACACACCGTATATAAAAAAAATCTGATTCGAATTTTTATGACTCGCTTTATGCGAATTTCCTATTTTAAGAATGTGTATGAATATAATGTAGTAGCGTTGGGTGATATAAACGTGTTTTGCAAGAAAGTAAAAGAAACGCTACCCAAAAGACAATAGATGTATTTTTCATTAAAAATAACATGTAATACTGCGTAAAGTGATTGATTCAAATGATTCGTATTTTTTTGTATTATGTTTTGACTATGTATGTATGTTTAATCGTAATCCCCGATAAACGCGAATTTCACTTTATCCGGAACATATCCCCCGCGTAATGCGGGGTATTACTGTAATTGCACTAAATTACGCTAAAGTAAATATTGTGGTGATACTCTTCTTGGATATTTGTGTGATTATTTGGGCTTTGATTTTGGACTCCGCTGCTTATGTTTAGCGAAATTAAAATAAAATACTGAAAACAAGCACTACCCGAATCTACCAAAATCAAGGCTAGTTACCAACTCAATTGGCATAAGACAGAAGAGTGTCCACTCACTTAACTTAACTCATCTTTAGTGCAATTGTGCAATCATTTGAGTGCCTGCAAACTGCTTGCGTTTCTGGGTCTATTCCCTAACGGAAGTGTGACAATAGACGTAACGCTTTCAGAGTATTTGACTTTGTACATCTCCCGCTTGATTGACCTTGCTCAATCTCCGGTTCAATTAGCATCATTAAATTTTGAATGGTTTTATTCAAAACTTCAGCAGTTTTGAATTAAAGTCGAGAAGTAGGGTCACACTGAGGCGGCCCTGGCTTTCTGCTTGCATTCACAGCGTCTAGAGGCGTCCCGTGAGAGGGGGACCCCGTAATATATTTTATAACAGTCCGGATTGCTACCCTGCTAATCACTTTACCGACTCGCGGCTACGTGCTTCGTTTCGCTCGCTCGAATAGCCAAAAGGCCAGGATACAACGATATTTTTTGTTTGCACGTTCACCTTCCAAGATATTCTTCCTTTGAGAACTTTGTACTCTAAAGGGAAAGCGTTCACAATGAAAAAACTCAATAAACAAACATAATTTTCTACTTTAAAAAGAGCTCAAATTCGGTGATCATATTTGTTTCTAAGTTAATGCTCTATCAACAAATTGGCTCTTAGCCTAAAACGCATATGTTATGTTTTATGGTATATTTTAAATCATGCAATCGAAGCGTTTGATAGTCGCAGTAATAGGTTATTTTTATTGTTTTAGCCACTTAAATCGTTCAGTTTACATTAGAGCGTATGTCGATTTGATAGCTGGCCACGCGAAGGATATTAGAAGAGCATAGCAAAAAGACAGGTGCGATATTGCCGGAAGCCACCAGGGTAGCACGCTCGTCAGTATACGGAGAACTTGCACCCAAGAACATTATTATTATATATTTTAAACTTATTAGGAATACACGTTATATCGTTAGCAGCTATCAGGTTAGCACGGTCGTCAGTGCGGTGCACAAGTATCGGAGCATCGCTTAGTAGGCGACACGAACCGAGCCTCGAATTGGCACTACTTGCACCCAAGAACATTATTATAATAAACCAGCGGATAGCGTGCTTAATAAAGAAATTAAATAAGAAATATAGGAAATTTTGTTTATTTATTAACCTTTTTATCTTAATGCTAGCGGATAAACAATATAGTGATTTTTTTCGGTAGGTGTGTAAACATAAAGATTTTTCGGCGTTCTGACCCATCTGAAATTGAGTGATTTCATCGTTTCGATTTGAAAGCTCGAACACTGCCATTTTTAACATATTTGCATATGTACTTAATGGATTTCACTTACAAACAACGTCAAAAAGTAGCGGATCTTCATGTTGATTCAGTAGTTCAGCAGATATAACACTATCGATTTAAAATCGTGTGGTAAACCTCGTTTTTCTCATTCAATCGAATACATCTAGCATTGCACTTCGCCGTATATTGTTTGTTTTCAAACTATCAGATCATGTCTGTGATGCGATGACTGACCAGGCGATAGCAAATCTTTGATTTCCGACCAAGCAGGATTGTACGTAAATGTGATGAAAAGATCTGGTCGCAAATGAATGACAGTTCTGTGTTGTTTTTTTTGTTGTTGCTGTTGTGGCAGCCTGCATTATACAACGGCAACGTCATACTAATTTTAACAAACATCACGATCAGTGTATTTTTTTGTTGGCAGCCTGCATTCTCGCGAAAATGTTACTGTTCCTCTTTTGAAAAGTATTCGCTACGAGGGAAAATCCAGTTTGGGGCACATCGATTGGGTGGTTCTAAAGCCTATAGCAGTCGCAAATAACCGCCGATTTTTGAGTCTGTATTTTATATATAGATTTTAAACTTATTAGGAATACACGTTATATCGTTAGCAGCTATCAGGGCAGCAGAGAGCAGGCCGTCCGCCCGTCACGTCAGTGCTTTGCGCGGGTATCAGGGCGGCATATTGAACCGGGGTATAAATAAAACATCGCACAATGGGCGAGCGGACGGGCGCGCGTGACAAATCCACGGAGCGGGCCGCCCCGCGACACCCGGCCCGGCCCGCATCGGACGGACGGCTGCATAAATAATACCGTTTATATTGTCTATGATGCATAATTGTGCCATGTCTGTGGAAGCAAATGTGAAGCGAGTCCCCGACCCCCCGCGCCTCGTCAGTCAGCGCCGAGCGACCTAACGGAGCGCACGTGCGTTTGATTTATCCCCGGGCCGCATTCCTATCAACGCGGTACAGTCTCGGACCCGGCCGACTATCAGCCAGTTAAATACAAAAAATAAATAAAAAAATCAACATCCTTTTCTAACAGGGTGTCTATAACACTTGTACAGTCTCCTCTGGGGGGGAAGAGGGCGTTGTCCAGCGACTCTTGATTGGGGCAGCCCGAGAACGGCGGGCGAAGGTAGCAGAAATAAATCAAGCATTCTGCATTTTATTTGAGAAGTATAGAAGAATAATACGTTGAGGCTAGAGTTCTAGATTACTGGAGGCCATTACCATATTAATACGTTGTTAAAGTAACAACAAAACGAACGATTCCGTGATTCGCAATTGGCATGGAGTATTTAGCATAGTTCTAGGAACTTGGAAGTTGAGAAAGTTTTGGCAGCCGCTGTTATTACACTAAACGTCTTCCGACGTATCGGTCTCGGTGTCGGGACCGTCTTCAGGGAAACGTCGAAAGACACGGCCCAAGCCGCAGCATAATCTTCAAGAAATCCAAATATAATTTAGTAAATAATAATTTTAATGGGTATTGATACGTAAGAAATATTTCTAAATTGGTAGCAAGCCAGGCCGCGACAGCTCGGAGAGATTCCTTATCACGGCCCGGCGTATCGACTTCTCGGAACCTCGTCCAGTCTATCGGAAAATTTTCTGTCGAACGAAACTCGCGTATGATTTATTAAACTGGGTGATTGTTTATATTTGTTTATAAACGTATGAACGATGTTTTACGGCAAGTACATGTACTGTGTATTTTTAGATCGTTGAGTCGAATGTTCTCATAAAAAATCGCTAGCAAAAACTTGGTGCATCATTTCCGCGCTTGCTGATAACGAATTGAATTATCACTCAGTTATAGTAGACGTGTCAGAGGATTTCACAGGGGAGACATGCGTATTTATTAAACATTTTTTTACGAGTTTTTATACTTTTAATTATTTAAAAAAGGTGAGGTTTCTCACCTCACATAATCTTTCTAACTCTGAGCGCGAATGTTGCAAATATTTGCACAAAGCAATTTGTTAGTCTCGTAACATTTAAATAATGTATCAGGTACCCACTCTTTCTCAAAAACTACTTGAAAACAAACAGAGACTGAAAAATCGTAAACAAAAAATATCACATTCTCGTCGTTTCATGCGTGAAATGTTTACCTTATAATACATCATCATTATTTCCTGCTGTTTTTTTTTTACGGGATGTTCTTCACACGCGTATGGTGGTGATGGTGGAGGAGTCAGAGAGATGCCGTGGCGGATCTCAATGGGGTTTTCGCCTCGAGGGGTCCGGCGAGCTCCGCGGCCGCTCGGTACCGGACGCACAGAGACGTGAGGCGCGCCGCGGAATGTGAGATCGCATCGCGCCCCTGCAGCTCCACTGGCGGAGCCGCCGCGAGATCGTAAAATTATATTACTAGCTTTGCCAGATAAATAAATCCGTCTGGGTTAAATTAATTTATATGTCTACCGGTTTTTTCGGCTTCTTCGATTCGAGCTTTTATTTTCTTGGTGTTGTTATTTTTTTTAGCGGTAGCTTTGTGTGTTTTTTTTTTACAGACAGTGGCGTGCTGTCCATGCGAGCAATAAAGCATCGCTTGCCCCCAAACAAGTTAATATAAAGCCGACGGGGTTAAATTAAGTAATAATAATAATATGAAAAGTTATAATATTTATTATATATAAATTGTCTATTTTTTATTTCCTGAGTAATGTACATGTCTTGGTGACTCTGAAGTAAAACTGAAAAAATATATATCTTTGGTTGAAAATGAATACATCGACACAATCGAAGGCATGAAAGCCAATCTAGTCTGCATCATTCGGAAGTTCAAGGTCGTCTGAAGAATCTCGAAGACCGCAACAGGTCAACTGTCTCCGACCCAGAGAGTTAGAAACTTCCAATTGAATAATCAAACATGCAAATCGATCATCAATTAACAATTAATATATAATTTGATAACGCACCTACGATTATACAAGAATCATATTTTCAATTTTCTAATAAGGTAAATAATATATTACGAATACAAAATAATTGAATTTGCGTCATTTTGGTGAAAAATACATTAATTAGCGACGGAGATTGATGACTCGATTATAAAATATGTCAGAGAATCTAACTCGATATATTTAATTAAAATTATCGAGCTGGAACACACTGGATGTCTCTCCCGCTCGTTTGCGTGGTTCCACGGAAACTCCTGCACCGAAGCCGAAACACTAACCGGTTAGTATTCGTAATCGCCATATATTCATCGGTAGTTCAAAATATAAATCGACATTCCAGAATGAAACATCTCGATTCGGCTCGCTGCACACCTGGGGCGACCGACAAAGAGAGGAGGTATCTTGCAATACAGAAAGATTGGGAGTGCTCTCAATTATTAGAATTTTTTTTCTGATTTCGGAATAAAAGTCGGTGCGCTTTTCAAAAAACGCAGTTAACCTAACACACCTTAAGCGGGTAACCAAATTGACTAAACTGATGCAAAATTCGCATGTAGTCAAATAAATCGTTTCCTATAAAAAGTTGAACCACTTCATACACACTTTGCGGATTACTTGGCATCACAACAACACCACTTTGTCCTAAAAATTGTTCAATAATTGGAGGATTATCATTCTCTGACCACTCCGCTTCTTCATTGTCACTTTGTTCAGAATCACTGTAGAAGTAACGTTGACGAGTCTAAACAAACATTACGAGCTGTAAACTTAAAAAGTAAAATGACCTTCTGCCGCTTTTAGAGTAAACACATTCAAAAAGGTATTAATACGCGCCCCGCTTTTAGACAGCAGTCCGCGAAACGGGCACTAGTATGTGCCTCGCCCTTAGTGTGTTAATTAAAATAATAAGTAAGCAGTGGTTTATTGTTCCTGTGGAGCGCACGCCACTAATCTAGGAGAGGAGAGGCGCCGCGCCGGACATCTAACAACGTAAGCACATTCAAAAAGGTATTAATACGCGCCCCGCTTTTAGACAGCAGTCCGAAAAACGGGCACTAGTACCCGCCCTGCCTTAAGTGTGGTAATTAAAATAATAAGCAAGCAATGGTTTATTGGTCCTGTGGAGCGCACGCCACTAATCTAGGAGAGGAGAGGCGCCGCGCCTGACATCTAACAACGTAAACACATTCAAAAAGGTATTAATACGCGCCCCGCTTTTAGACAGCACTCCGCGAAACGGGCACTAGTATGCGCCTCGCCTTTAGTGTGCTAATAAATAATTGGAGAAAATAAAAAAAAAATGTTGGTTGCGACCATTTATTTCACAGTTGCCGCCCGCAATACGCGGTTACACGGCTACCGGGAGCGCAGCGCGCGAGGCGGCGGGGGCGGGGCGGGGGGAGCGGGGTGGGGGACAGCGGGGCGGGGGTGAGCAGGGCGCGGAGGGGGACAGCGGCGCCGCAGCGGGCGCTACCTCCTCGGCCGGCGTGTCGCCCTGGTGCGGCCGCCACACGCCGCAGACGCCGGCTCGCTCGTCCGTCGCGGACACCGCGACCCTCGGCCCGTCCGTGCCGTCTGCCCCGCGGCGCGCCTGCACCGCTCGTGACGTCCCGCTGCAGCGATGCATTCTCGTCGTTGCTCGCGATTGAAACTCTCGCCGAACCCCCTCCGCTCGCCCGCCGGCCCGCCCGCCCGACGCCACGAGAGCGAGATGGAAGTTCCGTTCTTCTTACCCGATAGAATATTACGGTAATCGAATTAGTTTACGTTCACCTCCTCCGCTTTCTGCCGGCCGGATACTTTGCGGACGAGCTCGCGCAAGAACGCGTCTCGTGCCGGCGATCAAAATTCCACTAACTAAAAATATTGACGCACGAGCTCGATTTCTCGTCTAGGAAAAATTCTACAGAAGTGCTTGTCGAAATAATCGGGACCCCTCGGCGGGGCCGGCGCGGGCGAAGGGTGATAAATCGATTGAAAAGAATCTCTCGCGCGCATACGACTTCGACGCGACAATTGGTAATTTTTTGATTATAGTAAAAAGTAAACGCAGCAGTCGGAAAAACCGAGAACACCTAATTAATTATCCGCACTAATTGCATCCGCGGTTCGCTCGGAGGGAGAGGGTTTCCGGCCCCTCGCTAATCAGTAATCGGTTGCAAATCGTCCGTAAAAAAACGGGGGGGCCCTCGGAGAGCCGGGAAACGAACTTTCGCATTTGCCCCGCGAAGGAACCGAACCCCGGCCCGTCGGAATTGACTGTATTGAGCTCCGCAAGGACAAGGAGAGTCGCACGGCTTCTTCGTGCTGAATTTGCGAAGTAATGAACTGATTGGCGGACGGGGTCTTTTCGCGTCGATATTCATCCCGGGAATCCTCGGGATCGGGGTCAGATTGCCATTGCGCTCCCTCGGAGGCTGGGCGGGGCGGGCGTGATCCCCGCCGTATCTCGCATTATAAAATTATGACTCGCGATTATCTCCCTGCTGGAGAATTATTGCCGCCGGAAAGGTCGCCTCCGTTTTGACAATTTGTAGCTTGCTAGTCCCGGAGCGGCGCGGGTGATTAATTCAAAATGAAACGAGACAACTCGGGGAATCGTTGCGGTGCTTTTGGCCGGTTCCGGTTCCCGCGAGTCGGCGGGCTTCCTCGGGGATGAACGCTTCCAAATCGGGATGACGCGTTCGGCCCGCGCGGTTTCGGTGACGACTTCCCCGCCCATTGTTCGGGTAACCCGATCCGAGAGTGGACAGATGTGCGGGCGATGGCTGCGAAACGGAGCGATTGCGGCCGATTGTTTGATAAAGTGTGTTTGTCGCCGCGAGCCCTGGCCCCTCGCCCCCTGGCCCCTCTACTCCTGGCCCCTCTGCCCCGACCCCTGCTCGCTGGGGGCCCAGGCGACAAGTTTGTAATTCACTTGACAATAATTTTTTTTGTTAAAATAAAACCCTTGTGAATATTTATTTGTATTTGGTCAAGGAGGAATCTAAATGTTTATTTGCGGGAGTGTACCGTACAGCCGCGCTTTAGATATTAATAAATTGTTTAAATATTAATAACATTTGCGGCGATGCGGTATCAGGGTCGCGAGCGAACGCGAGAGGTATACAATATATTGTTTAAACAATATTAATAAAATCCTATCGTAGAGCGCATTTTTTTAGTTAGCAACAATAGTGATGTGTAGATACCCGGATAGCAGATTGTTGGAAGAGGTACTCGTGAAATAAACAAACAGCGTTGATAATATATAATATAATTATTTTCTTACGCAATTTTCCGTCTCGCTCTCCGTGTGAGCGCGCCTACCTTTTACCAATCCGATTCGATTATTTTACACTCATCTCTTGCGACGAAATACATTCAATCTATCCATAGAGTTAAGTATGTATAAAATTCTGCATAGTACTTTGCGAAGTCGCGGGAAAAGGAACGCATACACAGAGAGAGGTATCTAATTGAAAAAAAAAAAAAAACAAATTTGATTTATAAATATAATGTTTAATGATTTCGATATTTTGCTCGAACGCAATATCGGGAGAGCAGCAGGGCGCGAGAGGTATTCCGTTTTCGATAATTACCGATGGAAAAGTTCGCTCAAAAATTCAGCACGACTCAATATTTACGATTTCGTAGTACCCGGAGCGCACGAGACGCGCCCAGATAGATACATTTGAATGGATCGCTTCTGAGTTATTCATTAGACGTTACTGCGAGCATTCGCGGTATCGGAATACCAGAGGCGCAGGAGGTATCCGAGGTCTCGCAATATCGTCAGTCGAGCCACCGCGGGCACATAAATATACGCCATTTATCATCGCCCTAATCCCGCGGTGCATCGCATAATCTCCCATAGGCGATAACATAAAAAGCGGGGTGGCCCGGACGCGCCGGGGGGTACTCGGCGGGTGCGACGTGGAAGACCCCATCCCATCCCATCGCATCCCATCCCCGGCTCTCGCACTCCACGGTGCTCCCTCCGTCGGCGTCGGGCCGTCCTGCGTAGACGCTGTAGCGGGGAGAGCTGCCACAACAATTTCATATTGTAACGTTTCGGGTCCATAATTAAAAGATGATTTATTTGCACTATTTATATTTAACTTATATCATAGAGTCTTCACAATTATTTATATTAACAACATATTTATATCAACGACACCCGAGAACTGTCTCGCGCTCACGGCTCCCGAGGACTGTCTATCGAGCACTACTCCCGAGGACTCTTTATCTAGCACTACTCCCGAGGACTCTCTATCTAGCACTACTCCCGAGGACTCTCTGTCGAGCACTGGCTGCCGGTCGCCTTGTCGCTCGTTCTCCAAGACCACGTATCATTCCAGATGTTTCTGGACTATGGACTAGAAGTAGACTCTGGAGTAGAATCGCTTCGATCGATCCTATCGCTAACCCGTAATAATATTTATATATATATATTTTTTTACAATAGGTTTGGTACCTTGCGTGTTATGTACAAGGTTTGTCATCACAATTTGGGGACACTTTCCAAACTAGTCGATCGAAATTGTGCTATATATGGGAGTGTCTGAAGCTACACCCCCTGGTATATCTTATTTATGGTTCCGATGACACGCTTCAAGAAGCCATCCGGTGACTTTATCAACTGTGGGTGTCTCGCCACTGAATTCAGGCCCTCCTGTCGGCATTGGTGTCTCTGAAGACCAAAGATGGGGCATGAACCCAAAAAAATAAAATCATATATTTCTGCTGACGTGACGTCATCACTCAATGCAAGTGAATGTCGGGTCATTATTCACTACGTATTTAATAGTAAATATTAATAAATCTGCAAAAAAATGTTGGCTGTAGCTTGTAGGCTGACTTCGTGGTACAAACCACAGCTCAGCGATGTTGCATCTCCCCTAAAAAAATACCATCTTTTGTATGTTTTTATATAAGATGCAGAATTTTCTACTTCAAGCTAACGGGCTTGATCACATTTTCGAGACGTATGTGACAACGTGTTATGCCGCGTTTTTTCTTGGGATTTACGACGTTTCTCTAAAGACGTCAACGTTTCCCAAAAACTCATGTAATATTTGACTTCACTCGAATCACATGTAACGTATATTTTCGCAAAGATTCGTATCGGAATAGACCAACGCGCCGAAGCGAGCACAACATTTTTAATTAAATTAAAATTAAATTATTTTGTTTGTTTTTGGGACGGCTCCCCTGCGCTCCCGGAGCGCCGGATCCCCAGAACGCTATAACCGTGGCTGGCCGTCCCTCTCGCTGGGTGCGCCCCTGATACATTTTTCGCCGCAATCTCTTCCAGGGCCGCCCGCCGCCGCTTAAGTCGCCCCGCCGCCCCGCCGCCCCGCCCCGCCCCGCCGCCCCGCCCCTCCCCGCCCCGCCCCTCCCCGCCCCGCGGCCCGTATCCAGGCACTTTGTAGTTTGCGACGGTCGGTGCTGCCAGAGACCGGACATTTTTTTTTATTATTTGATAAATGTTCCGATTCATCATGATCAGCCCGCGCCGGCTCGTGACCGCGCGCTCGGAGCCAACACTGTAGTGCAATTTTACTAATCTTTCATCAGTGATATTACTAAATCAAAAGTCAGAAATAAGACCGTAAAACGTATGACCCAACTGACAAGTATTATCTTTATAATAAAAGAGAACGTGCTATGTATAAATGTTGTATTCTGTTGGGTCAGAAATTTAGTGTGGAGAATTTCTCAAAATAGTGTCCGGTGGTACAGTAATAATGCAGTTGAATATGAGTAGGCAATAGTTCAAGATCCGTCTTCCGTTTTGCTGAAATGCCCCCTGATATTTCAATCGACTTAGCCAATCAATAGTGATGCTGTCAATTGAGTTAAACATTAAAGTAATACCCCGCTTTACGCAACCCCGTTTCACTATAACGCGAATTTCAAATTTCGCCTTAAAATGCCTCGCATTACGCGAATTTCATATTTTAAGAATGTAGTCATTGACTTCTCTTAACAATTATAAACAGCGTTGGGTGTTATGAACGTATTTTACAAGAACGCAAAAGAAACGCTACCCAAAAGACAATAGATGTATTTTTCAGTAAAAAATAACATGTAATGCTGCATAAAGCGTTCTTAGAATTAAAGTGATTGATTCAAATGATTCGTATTTTTTTTGTATTAAGTTTTGACTATGTATGTATGTTTATTCGTAAAGCCCGATATACGCGAATTTCACTTAAAGTGTTTTCACGTAAAGCGGGGTATTACTGTTATTATTATCGGCCGAGACTAGTACAATATTTAGAATGCACACCACACGAGCTGTCACCTGATAGGTCAAAAAATTGATTTTGAAAATATCTTTTACTATATCTCGCACTAGAGAGGGGTTTTTTTTTTTCTACGGGCACAATTCTTAAGCCGAGAAAACTTATCGCTCCGTCTGAATGCGAGGCGGGCCCGCGGGGCGCAGCCGGCGCCGGGTCACGCGGCGCGTCCACGGGCGCCCTCACAAATGTTTATGGTATTTTTAGTTCGATATTAAACCGAGGAATAATAAAACAGCGTCGGCGGGTTTTCCGTCCTGGCAACACTGCGCTCGCGGCCCCCCCCCCCCTCCTGCCCCCCGGCCTCGCCCCCCCCCTCGCCCCCCCCCCGCCTCGCGCCCCTCGCCCCGGGTCGCCCGCGCCGGCGTCTCTCCGGCCCGCAAATTGACACTGCCTCGCCGCTCGACACCTGCGCCGATAGCGCGCCGTTCAAATTAATATTATTTATCTAATATTATTTTTAAACTTATCTATACGCAGAGCGATACTTTTTAAATTTTTTTTTATTAATAATCAATATTTTTGACACTCGCTGGAATTCCATTTGAATATTTTTAATAAAATACTTGTTTATTTTTGGTTGGCGAAACCGGTCATCAATAAAAATTAACGTGTGAAAAAATTACTTTACTAGTTGGCATTATCAAACAGAGTCATCACTCTGTTTGATAATGCCAGCGTGAAAGGTTGGCGAAACCGGTCACAAATAGAAACGAACATGTGGAAAATCACTCAAGTATTTTACTCAAAAATATCAAAATGGAATTCCACCAAGTACTCTCTGTCAAAAATATTGAATTTCTTAATATAATTAGGCACATTAGTTCATACATGGAAGATGATTAAAGAAATTCTCTGTGCCTAATTATATAAGTAAATAATATAATACGCATTTGATGGACGTTCAATCCTATAATAGACATACATAAAATATTGGGATCCCATCTGTGTCCTTCACCTTGAAGGTTATTGTCACTTCAATTTAGCAATTTGTAGTAACTATTCATAAAATTTCATGTACAATATTTTATTTGTTAACGTTAAAATTTACTTGTTCAGCGACGTTTCGGTTCCAGTACTGTGAAAATCGCAAGAAATGCGAATGTGACCTCTGAATACCCGAAGATGTTCTCCGGAAGACGGACAGGAACAAAGTAAATCTAAGTTTATGGACTTCCAAATCCTACGGACGCAATTGATTCCGAAGGTTATTAAATGCGGGTTCGGGGCAGCGCAGCAGGGCAGGGCAGGGCAGGGCGAGGCGAGTCGGGGTGCAGCTCGGCGCAGGGTTCTCAGGAAGCCGCCTCCGCCCGCGCCGCTTAATCCATCGCTCAGTCGCTCCCGCGGCCGCGCCGTCTCGCCCGCAGCGCCGCGCGGCGCCATTAGCGGCCCGGCCCGTCCGCTCGTCGGCCCCGCTCTGCGCGCCTGCTACTTTTTTTTTTGTCGATTGTACTATTTCTGGACACCGCGGGCGCACTTTTCGACGAATATTCGAGCCAAAATACCTCCTCGACTTCGACTTCTAACACCAGAGGTCACATACTAGCCGCCCGGTTCGATCCCGATCTGAGCCGGACATACCTCTTCATCTTCAACTTTTTATCCGCAGGTCGTTCGTTGTTCCCGCTCCCGATTCAATATACGATTATTCATATCGAGTCCCTATTCATCTCATCTTTCAAAATCAATGGTCATTCTTTGTACCCCCTCCGCCCGTTATGCGCATCTACTACTATTCTTTTATGAAGAGGTTGTTTACCTCTTCCTCTTCTTATTACTTCTCAGTCTGTATCCGAATGAATTTTTAAGTAAAAGCCTCTTATTTTTGACTTCCAAAATCAAAGGTCATCCATTTTATCCATTCTGTCCGTTATGGGCTCCTACGTTTTTTTTGGTTTATTGTGCTAAATCTGGTCACCGCTGGCGCACAAAGTAACTCCTCATCTTCCACTTCTCCCCTACGCTATGCGCTCCTGGTTCAATTGGGGTCTATGTATGATCGAATATTATAATTTCTAAAATCAGAAATCACCCTTTATACCCGTCACCCATCACCCCCACCGGCCGCCCATTTTGCACTCTTGTTTTTTGTTGTCGCTGGTTGTACTAATCTTGGACACCGCGAGCGTATTTTTAAACAAACATATGTCTCTTCATCTTCATCTTCTAATATCAAGGATCCTTTCCGCTATATTCGCCACCCGCTACATGCTTCCGGTAGTTTATTGTTCTGTTTGTGAACGGCGTACTCTTGTCGGCTTATTATTTGAATTAATGAATATAACCATTCATTATTCATACGAGACAAAAAAAATACCTCTCTTGATCTTCAACATCTGAAATTAAAGGTCATCCATTCTACCCGCCACCCGCTACTCGCTTCCGGCTGCTTTTTTGCTTATTATTCTATTTCTGGACATTGCATGCGAATAAATCTTTGCGTTACTTGAACGAGCGAATATCTTCCTCACAAGCCAGATAAATACGTCGTTTATATGAAACTTCTGAAATCGAAAGTCACACATTCTACCCACTCCCTGTCACATCTCGAGGTTAATTTGTATATAAATATCAAACTAAAATATACAGAAATCACATTGAATAGATTCCAATAGCATATTTAGATATACGCATCGTTCAAGTTTTATATAATATATATTTTACAAAATTTCGCATATCGTTAATCTTCAAATTAAAATACTAATTCGTGGCGTTATTTTATTTAAGACTCGAAAAAAAAAATCTCCCTTTTACATTCCCGCAATTAGACACGTCTGACGTGTGAGCAGCCCGCGCGGGGGCCTGAGAGAGGAGCGGCCGGGCGCTCCCCCGCCCCGCCCCCCTGCCCCCTGCCCCCTGCCCCGCCGCCCCGCCGCCCCGCCGCCCCGCCCCGCCCCGCCCCGCCCCGCCGCCGGCGCGCGTGGATTCGAACGCGATTATGTTTTTTTATCTCGCCTTATCGGCCGATCGACCCCTCGTCACCGCCGGCCTGGTCGCCCGCTCTAACTGGATACGCCCACCCCGCGACGGCGGTCCACATATGCGCTCCTGGTAACTTTTTAATTTGATTGCTGAATTATGGGTGGGTTTTGATTATTTAGCGAGGAGCTCTGCGCGAGTGTCGTCTCTCTCTCTCTCTCTCTCTCTCTCTCTATCTCTCTCCCGCTCGCGTTATTTCATTACTTCGTTATCGCCTTCCACTCCGTCACGTGTGTTCCTGGTAATTGTGGTTTCGAATATTTATTTATTTTATATATGTACATTTGCAATCGAATTGAAATGTGTTCGACTTCTTGCGTGCTTCGGATCAACTATTTTCTAAACACAAATTGTGTTTTAAGTATACTTTCCGCTCAGTGGCGTGCGGGGAGGGCGAGCGATGTACCAATGCCCAAATGTTAACTTGTAATGATTTAGATAATGAGAGCCGGTAACCGGGCGAGGTGTCCCGACCGAGAAATCGGAAATAAACCACATTGTCAGCCACCCTCGCACGTATTATTTTCCCTTGCCACTGCTATCACCTAGTCTCAAAAAGGACGATTTAATTGAACAGTGATAAATAGTGGTAACATGTCCAGCATTGTCCGATAAATGTGACATATTTTATTTGTAAGTTCTTTCGCCTGGCAAAACTGGATTGAAAAAAAATACCAAACTCTCCGAACACATTTTATGTTTAACCCTGATTGCATACCGTTGCCGATCGGCAACAAACCATAAACATTTATTTTTCAACTTTTTGTTGATACGATTGGCAACGGTATGCAATTAGGGGTTAAACTCACTTTTTAATTTTATCAGTTTTTTGGGCACAAAAGAACAAAAGCGCAGGTCTGTTTTCAAGAAAAGTACTTTTTAGAAATAGCTTAATATAAATTCATAAATCTAACCGGTTTGGTTGAAACAATCAATTGATTAATAAAAGCGTGCTATCGGCGCACTGCATTCCGGCTCGCGGAGGAGGTGTTTGTGTTTACTTTCCGGATCGCGGCTGCTCGCCTCGGGGCTCAGAAAAACTGGCCGGAGGTCATTGTCGCCGTGCACCCGCTCTGTTTGTTTTAGCAATCCGCCATTTTTTTACATTAAACCCGCATGGCAATTAAGCGATTCTCGTACGCGCTGCGATACTGCAACACCGCAGGTTTTATTTCACTCGAGATGACGAGAACGAAATAACGTGCTTCATCAATTATTACCATTGATATATATGTGAAGATTATGTGCCAGCGAGACTGTTGGCCGACGCTGAACGTCCTTATGTTTACTGTTTTATCGGCCATCGGCTGACGGCTGATAAAAACGACAGTCGGCTGCCGGTAGAAAGATAAATGAGAATTTGAGTAATCATATTAGTAATAATTTGAGTTAAAGTGAAGCGAAGTGGACGATAGACTTAAATTGTCGTTTCTTTACAATTTTAGAGCAACGCCATTGTTTCTGTCAGATCCACGGTTCCCAGTCTTATATATATATATTTAGCAGTTCTTTGAATGATTGATAAGTAAAATACCTCAACAAGTTATGGGGGCTTGATCCTTTTTTTTTTGATAATTTTAGAAAATATTTTGCGAAAAATCTACTGTACCAATAGAAAAAAAGATCTTCTTCTAAAGATATTTATTTTTTATAAATATTTAACGAGAATTTAGAACCCCAGAGCGTCGTTCTTTTCAAGGTCAAATAAAGTCTTTGAGGTGTTGAAAAATTTGATAAAATGACGATTTTTCAAAACCATAGTTTGTTAAAGTTTTTTTATTTTTAAACTAATCCCTTACCATAGGTTTATATGTAATCTTTTAATTTCAATTAAAAAAGGACACCTAAATGCTTAGGAGGGGCCCCCTTATGCGAGGTTTTATTGAAATTAGAATTACCGTAGCTATCCAAACAAAGCATCGAGAAATAATACAGTAAAATACTCTATCGTTCTACGAGAAAATAATTTTTCTTTTTTCTTTAATTGATACGTAAATCAGATAAATATAGCAGAATAATTTAATTCAAAGATTGTTTGCAGTTTGATTACCACCGACCGTTAGCTGACCGGTAAACGGTTGGTATCGGGGCGGCATAATTTAACACCGCCAGCTAATTTGCCAAATACAAACATATATGCACAGCCACTGTATCCGGAGTGGGCCCCAGAGCAGGCCGTATGGGCGGATGTGCTAGACTCATTGTTATCACGTTATTTGATCAAGTTGCCGTACAATATTTGGAGGAGATTCGCTGAAAAAGTCATGATTTTGTATGGTGTTGTCTGTTCCCGGGCGCATTTCGTGTTCATTATATTATTTTTTTTTAAATATTCACGTGTGGTTGTAATCTTTGATATCGAAAGGTACACAAGCTCTCCGCAAGGGAACGTAACACAGATGTTCTTTGATTCTGTTACGGACGTCGCTGTATACAGGAATACCTGCGGGATTAGCTTTGAATCAACCCAGCTCCTAACGGGTCATGGAGCGATGAGAAGACGACACATGCCCTTGTGATGATATTACTCCACAAACAGTGATCCACATTGTGGGTTCATGCCCCATCTTTGGTCTTCAGAGACACCTACTGGAGAGCCAATGCCGACAGGAGGGCCTGAAGTCAGTGGCGAGACACCCACAGTTGGTGAAGTCACTGGGTGGCTTCTTGAAGCGTGCCATCGGAACCATATAGCACAATTTCGATTGACTAGTTTGGAAAGTTTCCCCAAATTTTGATGACAAACCTTGTACATAACAAGCAAGGTACCAAACCTATATAATTTTTTTTAAAAATGTTTGATATCTTATGCGGGGAACTCTCGGAGCTCCCGCACGTTGTAAGTCAGCGGTGCTCGCCGAGACGCGCACCACGTATTGAGATCCAGCGGCGTGCTCCGCGCGGTTAGGTCAACATAAATTTTCACATAAACTATTAAAATTTCGAAATTGTGTCATTTTGAATTGTGAATTGATTATTTAAGGAAACAATCCTAAGACGTAACGTTACGTCTATCTGAAATTTCTGGCAATTTATGAAAGCTATCGTCTGCGAAATTATTAATATAGCATCTCCGTTAAAGCGTTGCTTCCCCGGCACGGTGGAGGCTTTGATTGTGCCCCCGCAAGGAGGGTGCCCCGAAGATCGATGGCCCCCCGGCCCCCCTGGGAGCCAGGTTGTCGCACCGGCCTGTCGTCCTGCAGAGTTATTACCTTGTTGAATAGAATCGCATCTGAAGCGACCGTCTCACGTGACCGGCCACGGCATAATATATAACGCCATTTATTTTATTAATTTAGACAAATATATTTTTGAAGTAATTCATTCTATAAATAAAAAAATAATTGAATATTGCTGAGGCATTCTTTGAAACTTCTGATGTCCGGTATTGGGGACCGAAACGTCGGAAAATTCAAAGTATAACGCACCTCAACACCCTTGATCAAAGTAAATCTAAAAACGACAAAAAAAATCTATATTTCTTAATTAATATTTTAGATTGCGTAGGTTTGAATCTTAACAGAGTAAAAAGTTTTGTTGGAACTGGATCTGTACAGCAATTAATTGTAGAAAAAGATATTTAAATTTTTTATCTCGATTTTCAAAGAAAAAAAAACCCTTTATAAACAAGTTTTCTTCAATTTCGTTGCGAACAAAAAATGCGAATTTCGGAAACGTGTAAAATATGATGTCGTAATTGTCTTTGATCGCTTCGAATTCAATGCCTTTAACTTCTTATAGAATACAGAGATGATATTCTGTAGTCCCACGACGTCAATACGACCCACCGTTGATATCCCATACCGATCCCATTGATCTCCCCTGCAAATAAAACTGAGATTTTGTACTTCTATATATTTGCAGATGACGGGCATATTTTCTCTGTTTATACTCATCGGTTGCAAGGAATATAGACTCTTCGAAAAGTTCCAGCGAGGTCTTGACAAAACTGTGACCGATCTTCGGAGAGGGCCAGGGGAGAGGGGGCTCCAGGGAACTCGTCTTTTTAACCGAGAATATTGCTGATGGTAATCTCTGTCGCCCTGGTGCCGCGATGACTGCATTCGTCCGGGTCCTCCGTCATTTACGATCGGGCCTTTCGTTTTAACAGGACGACATAAACCCGAAGTACCAGGAGGCCAGCGCGTGCAGTCGCCCAGCGGGACGGCAGTTAAAACTTCAAAGCTAATTTCGAAATTTATTTGTTTCACTATCTTTTGTTTTGTATTAAAGCATGAATTCGCAAAAGATACGCAAAGCGCTTCTATGCTATAAGTTTATATCACACAAGAAATCGTTGATATATTTTATGTCATATGCACGCTGATGGCTAATGCGACAGATAATAATACTCCATATTCATACAAACGTAAATAGCCAAATCCCAAAATGTTTGTGACCGCTTTCGACTTTCAATGACTGCATCAGACCGAAGAAGCGCATAATTGGCATGTGATCAATGATGGATCGTATCGCGACGTATAGTGTCAAATAGCTCTAAATAGTATCATTTCTGTTGCGTTCTACGATCAATACGACAAGGTCCGATGAATGGCGAAAGAGCTAATCAACGTAAACAATCAAACGGGACTACAAAATATAATTTTCGTTGCGTAAAGCTTGAAGTGTCTGGAAGTGGTTTAAAGCAAATTTTGCCAGGTGGGAAGTTTTTGATAATAATTTGCATAACTCACATGGGAATAAGATCACACGAGTATCGTTGTCCCGCATGATGCTCGAAGAGCAGCAGCTGTAGAGCCTCTTCAACTTTTTTTTATTTCCCACATACGTTTTTACAGGAAGTGCCAGGAGCGCACGCCCGGGCGGTTGCGAATTAAACTCCGGTAACGGGCGCGCGTCATCCCCCCCCCCCCCTGTGCCCCCCTGCGCCCCCCTGTGCTCCCCTGTGCCCCCTTGTGCCCCCCTGCGCCCCCCGGCCACGCTGACAGCCGACTAACAATCGCACCAACGAATAGCTATTTTAGTTACACTACCTATGCTGCGAAATTATTGACAACCGACCAACAATTTGCCATTAACTATACACTCCTCTCGTCGCGACGCAATTGACAACCGACCAGCAAACCGCAACAACCAATTGCTAAAAAACGTATTTTTGATAATACACCAGTTATCCGTCCACTTTTATGACTTAATTGTACACTGCTTGAGTGATTTTCCACATGTTCATTTTTTATTTGTTTCGCCAATCTTTCACGTTGGCATTATCAAACAGAGTGAGATGGAACAATTGTTAAAGGGAGACTGATTGTCAGGTGGTAAGGGGTAATGTGATTTTGATGTACCTGACAAGTGGAGGATTCTATGTAATTGCAAATTTTTGTGAACAAATGTTTTTATATTAATGGGGTGATTATCTAAAGTAGTGGCTTGAGTTGTAGTTGTAGGTACAGTGAGAATGGCTTATTATTATATAAAATCTCACTCTGTTTGATAATGCCAACGTGAAAAGTTGGCGAAACCGGACACAAATAAAAAACCAACATGTGGAAAATCACGCAAAATGGAATTCCACCAAGTAAAATGAACGTTCATTGGTATTTAATTGAAATAAAAAGGACCGATAGCAATTTATTGGTCAGCTGTCAGTTGTGTTGCTTCAAAATAGGACGCTTATAAGCTGATGGCAATTCGTTGGTGCAACTGTTGGTCGGTCGTCAGTTGTGTTGCTACGCGTGAAGGACGCTCTGCGGGCGCCCGGTGCCGGCGGCCCCCTGGACCCCCGGCCCCTTGGACCCCTGGCCCCCTGGCCCCCTGGCCCCCTGGCCCCCTGGCCCCCGGCCGCGGGGCGCTGCTCCCGGAGAGAGGCTAATTAACGGGCCGGTGCTGGTGCGGGGCATCGCTTCGTTTTTTCGCTTTTCTCTCGCGCCCCCTCGCCCCCCTGCCCCCCCCCCCCCCCCCTTGCCCCCCCCGTGTTGCCTCTCGCTCCCTCCCGCGCCGATCGTTTTTTTATCGCGTACTTTTTATCTTCGCCGGCCGCGCGGCGACCCACGGGAAGTTTTTTGGATTCATATATTGCTCAATTCTCTCTGCGATTTCGCTGCAACAAAAAATACTTCGTACATTAGAGTTCATCGACCTAACCTAACTTTTTTTTTTTTTTTAATGAATTTTAATAATTTTTTATAGATTTTTAACCCCCCGGTTGTCTCTTACGCTCACTAACAATCATCATATTTCGGCTTGTCACATTTGAACCGGTCGTTTTTAATGTATCCACATTTTCAATATCGATGTACTCGCGTTGCACTGATGCGTTCGTTTTATCAAAACCATCTACAAATTGTCGAATATTTAGAAATTTAGATAGTCGAATATTTTTTGTAATAATTATTCATATTATTATCAAAGTTGAACGTGTTATGTTCTATTCAATGTTTTTGTAAAAGAGTTGACATTTTTGTCAACTCTTTGACAAATAAAACACACCCAGAGAGTGTGTTTTTGATCACTCTTGGGTTGCTGAAAGCACGATTATCGTAAAGGTTGTTAAAATCAAAATATCACAGAATATGTAGCCTAAAAAAAATCGCACGGAACGGTACCAAAATGCAAGCTAAACCAAACTAAAATAAATTGATTATATTTCTTGCGTTGCGCCTGTAAATATAGTAATATTTAATAAATCCAGATTATTTACTGATACAAATACAGGCATGAAACGATGGGCTCAAATTCTCGTGTAGTTTCAGAGTTCATTCAGCTAGAGCACGCGGATGAGTGGGTTCATATCCCTCCCGTGCCTTGAAAAATAATTCGATGTTTTTTTTCGTCGTTTCGTGGGTGCAAACAAATCGTATGAAGTTTGTGGAACGCACCGCTGTTTAATTTGATTAGAGCTTAAATTTAAAACAATGCTGCGATACTAAAGCAAAAGTAGCAGGGGTACGCGGTGCCGCATGGGGCTACGACGCAACCGGTTTTTACGCAGTTTTAAGACGGGGCGGCGCATATTCCCACACAGCCCGCCCATGACGACAGTCGACTTAACGACCCCCGGACCGAAGCGCAGCCACGGGCCATCGATCTCTGCGAGGGTAACCGATACAAAGCCAACAGACTCCAGTCCCCCAGCCTGCGGAGCTGCAGCCCGCGGCGATGTGGGTCAGGCGAGGGCACCCCCGCAACCGCCCCCGCCCCCTGCCCCCAACACTTCACGATCATTCAATATTCCACGTTTTAGGCAAACCACACACGAAACAATAAAAAAACATTGATTCCATGTTAACACACTGAAGGTGGGGCGGGTACTAGTACCCGTTTCGCGGACTGCTGTGTAAAAGCGGGGCGCGTATTTGTAGCGCGTAAAAGCGGCAGAAGGTCATTTTACTCTTTAGGATTACAGCTCGTATTGTTTGTTAAGACTCGTCAACGTTACTTCTACCAATACTGTCCAGTGACAGTGAAGAAGTGGAGTGGTCGGAGAATGATAATCCTCCAATTATTGAACAATTTTTAGGAAATTTTGATGCCCAGTAATCCGCAAAGTGTGTATGAAGTGGTTCAACTTTTTATAGGAAATGATTTATTTGACTGCATGCAAATCAAAGAGTGTATAGACTAGATTTCACACGTGCAATTTTACGCGAATTTTTTCCGCTTCGCACATCAGTTTAGTCAATTTGGTGACCCGCTTAAAATATAAATATAATATAAACTATTGTGTAACAGCGCGTTGTGTACACCTTCTCCTCATGCGCCGATTCATGATAAACCCACGAATTACGGTTTAAGATAAATCATTCATATGATTTACCTATTTATATCATGTTAAACTAGCCTAACCCCACTGACTTACCCGGTCGCCAAACACTATACGATTATAAAATATTCAATAGTTCGTGAATTGTTCGATTGTCCGCATGCTCTTCGTTGTCTAGTTAAATATCAGAATCTAATTATATTTGTCATAAATTCGTTCCACCCCTCTGTCACTTCGCCAATATGATTTCTGGAATATAGCCCTCCCTCTAGCTATTTTTCAATCTATTCCCACTGCGAAGAAGTGCATAATATGCTTTTCGGATCGATAATCCGCGCCCACATCTGGCTTTAGTCATTTCTATTGTAGTACAAGTGTGGACACATTTAGTCTACTCATCGAAAAAGAAACATTGGAGGATGGGGGATTTTCCCTGTTATTGTATTATACGTGTGAATCTATAACCTACGAAAATGCAGATTAATCAAATATTCAATAATCTAATAAATCATTTACATTGAAAATTTAGATAGCAGGGTTTCGGAGAATCAATATCAACAGTAACGTGAATGTTGCAAAATATATATTCCAACAACCCCTTGGACAGACAATCCGCACCCGTTCTATAAAAACATAACGTAAACAGTATTATTCTTCATCGAGTTAACCGATGATTATTTCATAACAAATCTATGTCTATTACGGATTAGTCAATCAGATGCGTATTTATTACCCATTACGGGTTTATTATATTATTACTAATATGATTAGGCACATTAGTTCATATATAGAAGATGACTTAAAGAAAAGAAGATTTGAACCCACATCTCCTGGCTTACATGGCCGGTGTACGAACCCTTGTACTAACGAATCACTTCCGTTTATCGAGAATTTTTAACAGTCATACTCTACATATGATATTTTTCTGAGAGTTTCTTTAAGTCATCTTCTATATATGAACTAATGTGCCTAATCATATTAGTAATATTATAACAAATCCGCATATAGCACCAAGCCGCGGAAACCTACGAAGGCGTGGACTGATTTTTCTCGCCATTCTAAATATTCTAACCTCCGTGGTCCGTGTTCACTGCAAGGCGGTGCCATTAAGGTTGTCTGATAAATCGTTTTAAAACTTCTACGCGAAAGAATTAGGATGTCCCTCCCCTGCAGCGCTGGGAAGTGCTGAAAGTGCGGAAATCTCGGAAAATTCTGAAAATAGTCACCAGCTGGATCTTCAGACCGAATCTGGATTACATCGGCTGGCGAAGTTCCTGAAGAAAAAATAAACCGGAAACCAAATCGGCGGAGACGAGGTTTAATATCTTTACGTGTTAAGGCTGATAATTTGCATACTTTGTGATAACCCACGACTAGTTTCGAGTTTCCAGTTATTATTATCACATTATAAGTCAAACCGGACTTGTCACCCGATGATGATTATGCAGTCATTAGCTAAGCCAGGTCTATGTTTATCACAGTTTTTGACGTCATAGCTCACTTGATTTTACAGCCACAAATATACGCTGTGAAGCCATGACGACACTCCACAAAATACAATATATACGAGTTTTAAACGATGTGCTCAAAATATAAATAATCAGTTACATTCATTAATATTATTCTTCAAATCGTTGGCTACAACCCTGGGCCGGCCGAGCTCGATTAGTAAGTTTCGGAAATAAAGAACTGTGGCTAACCTCAATGGGCTTTTTGCTTTAGGGAGAGAGGGGTTCGGGTGACATGCTTGTTTCCCCATATTCTCAAATACATATGTTTAAAATATACTTTAAAAATATTACCCAGGTCGGATTAAATGCTTCATGCTTACGTGGGTACGTTGTTTCATATGTAGAATATGATAGATGTGATTCGCTAGCATAATCGGTAGTGCACCGGCCATGCAAGCTTGGGGGAGTGAGATAGGTTAAGTTAGGTTTATTTTCATTTCAATGTGTGAAATAATATTGCCCAAAAGGTATTTCAGGTCAAGCGATGCTTTATTGTTTGCATTAAGGGTCTAGGTCCCATAATCGAGTTTTTTTGATCATTTTCTAGTCCGTTTTGCGTAAAATCGACTGCACCAGTTAAAAATATTTAAATGCAAAAACTTTGATACATACCTTATTCCGAACACAATGTATTTTTATTTTTTATAAATTTACTATTATTATGATAAATATGTGTTTTTCCGATTAAAGTGTAGGAATTTGGAGATTCGTCTGGTACATGTTCCAAGAATCCTAAACATTCAAAAGTATTTTTTTTTATTTGAATTAAAAGAATAAATATAAACCATGTGCGTCTTGTTAATTTAAAAATTAAAAAAAAAAATCTTTAACAAAGTTTGGTTTTGAAAAGTCGCCATTTTATCCAATTTTTCAACATCTTCAAGATTTTATTTTACCCTAAAAATGGACGTTAATTAAATAATAAAAAATTGATAAATATAATTTATAGTTTTTAAAAGTGACAATTAAATTAATCAAATGACACGATTTCGCCAGGTAACGGACTGGCTGTGGTGTCCGGTTGGACACCAGAGGCAATTAAATGGCTGGGAGCAACTGCCTTAATTCAAGGAATGATAATTTTGAAATATCAGGATCGCGGCAAGGCGATAAGCAATGTCGAGTGCAAATACAAAGGCGAATTAATTTCGAGCGCTCTCATCCGACGCGGATGATTGTTATCCAAGATGGCGTCGCTCGGGGTAGCACTTAGCGTGATATTTACACGTCAGGAGTACCAGGACGGCAGGAGTATCAGGACGGCAGGAGGTGAAATCGATCTCTCGCAGGCGGCGCGCGTACCCGCCGCGCCCGGCTCGAATATTAATTTGGTCGCGCGGGCCGCCCGTCAGCTCGGAGGGGCCGTATTGGAACTGTCCATCCGTAAAAAGGGGGCCGCGTGCCCCCCTCTCTGCCCCCCTGTGCCCCCCCCCCCCCGCCCCCCCGCCGCGGTGTAATTGCGTAGAGCCGTGAAGAAATGAAAGAGGGCGAGCGGCCGCGGAAGGGAAATCGAGAGGAACAAGCCGGCGGCGCCGCGGGGCTGTGACAAAAACTGAATGCACGATAATTGATGAATGCTCCCGTGGCCTCAACATAACCTAACCTAACCTAACCTTTTTTAATTTTTTTTTATTTATTATTATTTTTTTTTATTGTCCCCCGTATCTAGGTTCTCATTTTAATATCTCTAGGCTACGGGGGCGTCTCTTTTTTTCTCCCTCGTACAGCCTTCAAAAATAAAAAAATTAATAAAACAAATATAAAGCTGGAAGAAAGCATCTTTTCCGCAGGCATTTCTTCTTCATATGCTGCGTTCCTAAACCTAACCTAACCTAATATAACCTAACCCCCCCCCCCCCCCCACACTACAGAAAATATTAACACACTTTAAGCGGATAACCAAATTGACTTAACTGATATTTGACATGTGGACTATAAAAAGTTGAACCACTTCATCATGCACACTTTGCGGATTACTTGGCATCACAGCAACACCACTTTGTCCTAAAAATTGTTCAATAATTGTGGAGGATTATCATTCTCTGACCACTCCGCTTCTTCATTGTCACTTTGTTGTAACGGTGACGAGTCTAAACAAACAGCAAAGAGTAAAATGACCTTCTGCCGCTTTTAGAGTGAACACATTCAAAATGGTATTAATACGCGCCCCGCGTTTAGACAGCAGTCCGCGAAACGGGTAATAGTACCCACGCCGCCTTTAGTGTGTTAATACCAACTTTAAAAAATAATAAAGCTTCGTAACAAAACATTATTTTTAAAATAATCTTCGTTAGCGCGTTCTGCTATCGAATGTCGAAAAGGCAAAACTTGCAACCCCGTAGATATTAAAATAACAATTTTTATCATCTAATGGTGTTTTTCTCACCATTTTATTATAGCTAAAACTAATTCAATCGTGTATTCTTATTTATGCATATCTATCGTCTATTTTTAATATAAAATATCATCAGAACCATAAAGAGGATAAACCATGGGGTGTAGCTTCAGTCACTCGCATATATTTCCCCAATTTGTGATGACAAACCTTGCGCATAACAAGCAAGGTTAAAAAAAATAAATATATATATATAAATATAAATATAAAATATGACATGCATGTCTGCAACGTTTCAAGTTTATTTTATGTACTGTCCGAAGATGCCAACCGAGCACGTTGGCGAAACCAATAGCTTCATTACAAAGATAAATTGGAAGAACACCAAGCATTTCCGGCCAAATATATAATTAATTTGCGTTTTAGTAAATTTTATTTCAATTAAATAGTTAAACGAACGAAATTCGTTGATGCGCATAATAACTTCTCCCGCCCCAAAACGTTTGATTAAAGTTTTATCAAATAACGCAAATCACATCAGCGCACCCCCGCCTTAGTTTTCTGCCACCCTGATACACATTCATATATTTCAATCGATATTAAAACTTACTAAAAAGAATAGTAACAATACAATTAACTCCCAAAGATGTCTGCTACCCTTTTTTTTTTTTTTTAGCATAAAACTTATTGATGTGGTATGGGACGGACGCTTTCCGGCGTCGTGATACATTTTTATGTGATTGGTATTAATTATTGAAATTCTGGCTGGTGTAGATTTTAATTAAATCGCCGGCTAAGCCGCGGTGTTGCGGTACATACTAATAATACACCTGCCTCCCCGTTGTGGAGTTTTGAGTAGCACCTTATCCCGCGTCTCGCCGATCCCGAGATTGAACAGACGTGCAAAATTACCCGACCGGAGCGATCGTCTCTAATTGCGTCCCGTGGATGGCGACATATCATGCGAAACGTGCAGAGCCGGCGATTGGGCGTGTCGTTGCGTCGAAGGCGAAACGAATCCAAAATTTGCGAAATATCAACACTTAACACACGTTGACTGTCAAGCGGATTTTCGTAGAATGTCCAAAAATTGTTTTCACGTTTTTAGGTTTAATTTAATATGATGGGCCGAAATACAATTATTTAATTTGTTTTGAGATATTTTTGAGGTGATTTATTGGTATTTACAGTGTCGGCCACCGGTGGCCGACGCGGTCCAATTGGAATACTTCCGTGTCGGCCACCGATGGCCGACACGGCAATCAACGTGTTTTAAACAACACGTCATGAAAACGGGGCATTAGGAAGCATAATGGTAATAAACAATGGTTTTGCATAAGAAAATGCATCTTAGAAAGGAATATCTTTTTGGAAAGTAAAACAGATATTCCTAAGGTGCAACACGTCTCTATAATAATAAAAAAAAAAAAACAGCTTTAGGTCGGGTTTACTTAGATCGAGAATAACACTGATTTAATTTTTAATGTACAGCTCAGAATTATCTAATGAAATCTAAAATAACCTATACTATCATTCCGCTCACCGCACGCCACTGACTTGCGTCCAAAACACCTTCAGAATCATAAAACAAGATGCGGACAATGACGTCAATGAACCACGGTTTATGATCAGAGATCCACGCAATGCCCCTCGATGCAAGAAACAATCCACACTGCCCTCGTCGCAGGATACAATACAACCGTGAAATAAAAAGCGGACTGTGACGTCATAATGAACCGTGGTTTATGATTATTTCAAAGAAATGATGATCCCGAGCACCGGCAGCGCATGCAAAGCGAGGAGGTGACAATAACTGTAGAAAAACGGTGACGTCTTTGCGTTCAGGCTTCATCGGCGGCAAATTACGGTATTGGGGATTCGTACGCGCACGAGCCGTGGCGGGCGCGGTGGCGGTGGCGGTGGCGGTGGCGGGCGCGGTGGCGGTGGCGGGCGGCGGTGGCGGTGGCGGTGGCGGGTACGTACTTGACGGCACGGAGCGCCCGCCTCGCCGAGTATTTCAGTCGCTGCCACCGTGTTCGCTCGGCAGGCTTTGTGATTAGCGCCGCGCGGGACCGGCGGGCAGGGCTGCCACATAAATAATAATAATAATATATTTATTAATTTTAATTAAATATACAGAATCTTGTTCACGGACAAGGCATTTGATTCGCGAAGATCCATTATTATAATGATAAAAGTACCTTTGTATTTTGTCTTCACTTTGAGTTTATTTCAAATTTTTTGCATTACTAGTTTCGACCCGATACACTGGGTCATCATCAGATGCATAACTAAAATGTTTAGTTATGCATAAATAAATAAATAGATTTATTTGTGTTTGATCGATGATGAATCGATTGTTAATTGTGTCGATAAGTATATAGCGCAGCATACAACAACAAAAAAATCGTTATCCCCTAGCCCATCTGCATATCTGCTGCTTTGATATTACATAATACATATTCGAAGAAATTTAATTTAATATTATTTGTTCTTAGGTTCTATGTCGCGTTAAAATTTGAATCTACTTACTTTTCGGCTCCAATCTTAGTGTAGTGATTTTCTCGAAAATAACTCGAATATATCATATATTGATTAAAAAAAAATCAGCTTTACATTACTCGACATATTTAAATAACAAACTTTAAAAGCAAAATTTTCGGAATTTTACTCTTTTTAATCATCATATTTGAAAGTGTGTCAAATTCACTACTGCGTACTGATTTAATTTGAAATACACTAATAATTTGATACGGAATAAACGAAAAGTATTAATGACGTAATGCTAATATGATTAGGGAAGTTTTTACATAGAAAGACGAAAAACAACAGCGCGCACGAATATAACTTAAATATATGTATGCAACGCATTGTTTTATCATGTATTTAGATAGAAAGACGAAAAACGAATATAACTTAAATATACGTATTGTTTTATCATGTATTTATATAGGAAGACGAAAAACAACAACGCGCACGAATATAACTTAAATATATGTATGCAACGCATTGTTTTATCATGTATTTAGATAGAAAGACAAAAAAACAACAAAGCGCCCGAAATCGAAATAAAAAAAAATAATAATAGAAATTAAAAAAAAAAAATTTAAATTTCAAAATTCTTTATTCAATCTTTTAGTAATATACATTGTGTCCTTAGGGCTATGTTTATAATACGGGTAATTTTGCCCCTGGTACTGCGCGCAGTTTCAGGGGCTTACATCTTGTGGTCTTAGGTGGTAGCGTACATGTTTATCTTGTGTTTGTGTTTGTAGTAGGGGAAGGGAAAATATGTGTAAAATAATAGAAATTAAAAATATAAAATAATATAAGAGCAACTGGTGTGTGGCGGCCCTGCGGCGCGCTCGCCGGCGGCGGCCCCGCCCCCGCTGTCGGCGCGATGGATCGGCGGGCGCGGGGCGCGGGGCGGCGGGGCGGCGGGGCAGAAGCGGGGCGGGGCGGGGCGGGGCGGGGCGGGGCGGGGCGGGGGCGGCGGCCCGCGGGACCGGCCGGCGCGGCTCTCGGGCTCTCCCGCCTCATTTGCCGCCTCTTTACCGCTGACCCAGTTTTTGCGCCGCCACCTCCTGCAGCGCGGCCGACCGGCGCCGGCGATCTGCAGACTCCGACTTTTCAACATTTAATCCGCGATTTTTTTTTCATTCACTCCCCGCAACCTGTCACTCTAACAAGGAATCAAGATTTTTTTTAAGAAAACTAACACACTCTAAGCGGGTAACCAAATTGACTGAATTGATGTGCGAAGCAGACGAAATTCGCGTAAAATTGCGCGCGTGAAATCTAGTCTATACACTCTTTGATTTGCATGCAGTTAAATAAATCGTTTCCTATAAAAAGTTGAACACACTTTGCGGATTACTTGGCATCACAACAACACCACTTTGTCCTTAAAATGTTCAATAATTGGAGGATTATCATTATCTGACCTCTCCACTTCTTCATTGTCACTTTGTTCAGAATTGGTAGAAGTAACGCTGACGAGTCCTAAACACATTTCGAGCTGTAAACCTAAAGAATAAAATGACCTTCTGCCGATTTTAGAGTAAACACATTCAAAAACGTATTAATATGCGCCCCGCCTTCAGGCAGTAGTCCGCGGAACGGTACCAGTACCCGCCCCGCCTTTAGTGTGTTTAATATAATTTTTAACATACCGGGACAGCGTAATATGTAGCACAGCAACACCTCATTATCATTCTCTGACCACTCCACTTCTTCATTGTCACTTTGTTCAGAATTGGTAACGCTGACGAGTCTTTAACAATCATTACGAGCTGTAAACCTAAATAATATAATGACTGCCGCTTTTAGAGTGAACACATTCAAAAAGGTACTAATACGCGCTTCGCTTTTATACAGCAGTCCGCGAAACGGGTACTAGTACCCGCCCCGCCTTTGGTGTGTTAACACTCACCCATTTAAATATATTAGTTAGGCTTGGTTTCCCGTTGTTCTGGCGAATCTTGATTTTTTCGCGCCGCCAACTTGCAGTTAGCCAATAGCGTCCTACATTTTAGGCATAGCCATAAAAAAAACACCCAAAATGCTGCATGTTGCGGGTGTAGATAACTCCAAATAAAAAGTCTGAACAACGGACATTGGGAAAAAGCAAATTTTAGGTAACGTGTGAAAGTGTTCAAAAGATTTTATTTCTTTCACACACCGGATTATTTGAATTTAAATTACGATTCAGTAAATGTGCAATATATTCATTTGATTGATGACACCGCATCTAATGTAATTTTATAATATAAATTTAAACAGTGTACAATCGGGGAAAGGCAAATACTCCGTTAATTTGTTGGCGAGCATTATTATCCTTTTCGGTCTATTGCGATCCACTTCAAGTGATTAGTGCATTACAAAATATAAAGAAACAGCGGTGATTTGGGGTAGAAGCTATCGTGTCGCAGGGTTCTAAATCTTTCCAATGATTACAACTGGAAACAGAACTAATAATATAAAAATAAAAAATAGCTTGGAAAAGGGTTGGCTACCCGCCGGCAGGAGCCGAGACGCCCGAGGAGGTGGTCGGGTCGTTATCCTCGGCGGAACAAGGACGCCAGAAGTGGGCCGGCGAAAGGGCCCGGCGCGCAGCAGGCGACAGGGCGCCTGGCCCGCGCCACGAGGCTTTTAATTGTCCTTTTTATAATATATATTCGCTACCGCAAAATGTTGAAACTTTTGTATGGGAAATAAACCGAATTCGATTATTAATTATTTAATTTATGTGGTCCAAAATGACATCAGTATTATTGGCTTTCAAATGAAACCGGTTTGGGGCACATCGGTTGGATGGTTCTAAAGCCTATAGCAGCCGCAAGTAACCGCCGGTTTTTGAGTTAGTGTTATATATATATATATATATATATGAATTCACGCTCACGCTCACGCACACGCACACGCACACATACAAGGCGTATTTATATCAAAGCTTTCGCCGGATTGCGAGCAAGATTCACGGCATGAGTGTTTTGCGTTTTGCCGTCTTTCTTTTTAGTAGGCGCATTTCCAATGCAAGTATGATTTTCAGTTTCTGCGTCTAAAATGACTGTTTTAGCCTACTGCAGCTGATGGTCCAAGGAAACATGAAAGGAGAATGTTAACTTGCGACAAAAGCTGGGGAGTACAGTCGAATCGGTAAGACTGACATAGCTCCTGTAAGGTGAGACACCAGGGAATGAATTCATATGCGCATGAAAGCATATTTACCGTATTCTTATAAAAGGGAAATACGAAGTCTGGAATGTTTGGAAGTCATCATAAGATGGATCAGTTACACACTAATCCATATTTATAAGTGTCGGAAGTGTAGAGTCGGTCAAGCGTTCTAGAAATCGAAAATATACATTTTTAAAATAATCACTTGTTATATAATATATAAGCTGTATATTGTGAATGAAATTGGTAATTCGTTATCAGGAGGACGATTGAGGACGTAGATAATAAATACAACTAATGCCACAAATCAACCGAGAGCGGACGCATAAATTACCCCGGTAATGATTTGCGAGGAGGCGCCCGTGCCAGGGGCACATACCCGCGCACTCCCGGGAACCGAATACGATTACCGACCGGGCGTATTATAAATACCTCCTGCCGAGATATGCGCGCCGCCACCCGCCACCCGCCCCCCCCGCACGCGTGACGTCATCCCCGCCACCCGCGACACCCGCGACACCCGCGGCTGACACCACCAAATGCTATCGACCAATTTTTTTTCGCAATTCTTAGTTTAGTGACGTCATTCCCATCATCCGATCTAGGCGCACTATGCACGCAATGAGACTTGCCTTGAAATTGCCTCATCCGACTATCAAATTGCTATCGATTATTATTTTTGTAATTTTTAGTTTAGTGACGTCATTCCTATCATCGGATCTAGGCGCACTATGCACGCAATAAGACTTGCCTTGAAATTGCATCATCCGATTATCAAATTGCTATCGATTATTATTTTTGCAATTTTTATTTTAGTGACGTCATTACCATCATCCGATCTAGGCGCACTATGCACGCAATGAGACTTGCCTTGAAACTGCATCATCCGACTATCAAATTGCTATCGATTATTATTTTTGCAATTTTTAGTTTAGTGACGTCATTCCTATCATCGGATCTAGGCGCACTATGCACGCAATGAGACTTGCCTTGAAATTGCCTCATCCGACTATCAAATTGCTATCGATTATTATTTTTGTAATTCTTCGTTTAGTGACGTCATTCCCATCATCCGATCTAGGCGCACTATGCACGCAATGAGACTTGCCTTGAAATTGCATCATCCGACTATCAAATTGCTATCGATTATTATTTTTGTAATTTTTAGTTTAGTGACGTCATTCCTATCATCCGATCTAGGCGCACTATGCACGCAATTAGATACATCATCCGACTATCAAATTGCTATCGATTATGATTTTTGCAATTTTTAGTTTAGTGACGTCATTCCCATCATCCGATCTAGGCGCGCTATGCACGCAATTAGACTTGCCTTGAAATTGCATCATCCGACTATCAAATTGCTATCGATTATTATTTTCGTAATCGTTAGTTTAGTGACGTCATACCCATCATCCGATCTATTGTTGTGTGCCCCCCTCGAAACGCCACTTGCTTGACATGTGCCTCCGCGGATGCACACTGGGTGGACTTCTCTCGAACGTTTGAATAATAACACTTTCAATACTTGATTATGAAGTTTATTTAATATACATGTATTTGCATATCCATCGGCGAACAGCCGTTACAGCAGTTACAATGAATAATCCATCCCGAGAGCATAGCTCGCTCCTCGGTGGACTTTGAAACAAACTCATCGGTCTGGCCGTCGAAGCGGTCAGTTTTATTAAGGTAAAAATGAACAGTTAGATTTGGTAGGAATGTGAATCCACCCATGTTGTGAACCCAAATGGATTAGCAACATGGGTGGATGCAATAGAATACCAGATGGCAATTTAAGTGGGTCTCTTTCCCGAAGCTTTCCTGGAAGGGGTCGTAATTATCTTCTAGCGACGATATATAATTACATAGGTGTTCCTTAATGCAATAAAATTATAAGACCTAAGTCGGTCGGTAAAAACAACAGTATTACAATATTTCCGAGAGAATATGTTTGTAAACAAGCAGGGAAAATACATAACACCAGGCGCACTATGCACGCAATGAGACTTGCCATGAAATTGCATCATCCGACTATCAAATTGCTATCGATTATTATTGTCGCAATTTTTAGTTTCGAGACGTCTTTGAGAAAACTGACAACTGGCCTTGAAATTGCAACACAAGACCAACTAACTGTAAAAGACGTCATCCACGCCCCCGGAGCACCTGTTTTTCGCATTTGTGCTGCATACACACGCTGCGACCCAGACGATGAGCAAAAGTGTAAAAAATTTAGCATCTTCTTATTTCGGTGTTTTCAATACATTCAATTAAATGAACAAACGCAAAAAAAGACGCTACTGGCTTTATCGCCGTTCGGTTGTCAGCGGAGTCGCAGCGTGTGCAGTAAATTAAAAAAATACTACCTTTGTTTACAGTATAACGTACCTGGTACTTTAATAAAGCTGAAACGGATATAACTGTTAGGGGACCTTCTCCGAAACGTACGTAAATACGGAAAAGTCGAAAAATTGAATATTTCTTATTTATTTTCCTCTCGCTGATTCGCCTCCGAGCTGCTCGCCACGCCACTGTACCTAAAAAATAAAATGGATCGAACAATATCATTTTTTACTCTGATAACGGCAACGCAGCGCAGGCGAGGAGGTATATGGGGATATTCGAAGTACATGGGGGTATATGGGTGTAATATATATGGACGTATATAATGCATATGAAGTATATTTAAAGTATATCGTAATATATGAAGTACGTGAAGATACATAGTATATGGGATTGCATGGAGCTATATTATTGTATTTGAAGTATATGGAGTGAATTGTGGATTTGAAGGTATATGGTGTTATATGGTGAATATGAAAGTATATGAGGTATATTGAGGTTAATGGAATATTAGCGGGTACATGGAGTAAATATGGGTACATAAGGTATTCGAGGTGCACGGAGTTCTCTTCCTCCCTGAGCTTCCCAGCGAGAAGCACACAAAGGCTCGCCTTCGATTAGTTTTGTCTTAACTGGGGTTTTTCAAAGATATATGTGAACTTTGCTGTCTGATAGGGGTCGAAAGGGTCGCGAGAATTTAATCAAGTATATACGTATAAGGAATTTAAAAATCCAAACACAAAAAAAAGTAATTTAATAAATAATTGTACCCTGGGTATGATTACTTTATAAGCGATGATTATTTCTGCTGTGTCGGCGTATTTGTGCGTTTGCCTAGTATTCATTCGACTCGCGTGTTTGTAATCTCTTAGCCAATCGGCTATTCATATTCGTCGGTATTATGAGAGCTTTATTCTGTACGCGAGTGGTTTTCTGTACTCATGGGTTATTGTGGAATCGGAGTGGAGATTTTTTTAAAGTACGTCCGGAGAAAAATTTATTGGTAAAATGATTCCGATCCGGTGGACCGATAGAAATAAATCTGCCCCGTTAGGGAAGCGCCGCCCGTCCCGCCCCGGTGACAGCCGTCGCCCCCGCCCCAGCCCCCGCCCCCGCCCCCGCCCCCGCCCCAGGCAATCACCACCGCCGCAGTCGTATTAGAGGGCGAGAAACAATATTCCGCTATTTCTCCTGCACTTATCTAAAAATATTATATAAATATATAATATTTTACACTTTTTTTTTGTATAGGAAATAATTTCATTGATTTTGTGCTCACCGAGTTCGCGGCTCATTCTCAGCACTTTTCTCTTGTCAATCGTTTACCTTAATATTGCATATACGAGGGCGGTCCGATAAGTACTTAGCCTCACCGCCCGATGGTACTAGTATAGCAAGAGAGATTTACTATCGTGTAGTACATTCTCGTAGACGGCTACTGTCAAAATTTCAGCCGAATCGTGGAAGCGGACCTGTAAGCGTATTTTAGAAAAATGGAAAAAGAGCAATATCAAAGAAATCAAAGAGCGCTTGGATGCTGTGTACGGGGACTCTTCTCCTTCGATGGCGACCGTCAAAAATTGGTTTAACGAGTTTCAACGTAGTCGCACGTCGGTTTTTGATGAACCACGCCCAGGTGCCCCGAAAATGGCTACCACGGACGATCGAAAAATCCACGATCTCGTATTGGCAGACCGCCGATTGAAGGTGCGCGAGATAGCTGAAACAGTAGGCATCTCAAAAAATTGCGTGGGTCATATCCTGCATGAAATTTTGGGCATGAGAAAGCTGTCGGCGCGATGGGTGCCGCGTTTGCTCACTCCGTACAACAAGTGCACTTCGGAGCAGTGTTTGACGTTGTTTGAGCGCAATCCGAAGTAGTTTCTGCGTCGTTTCGTGACCGTCGACGAAACATGGATCCACTGGTACACACCAGAGACCAAGGAACAGTCGAAACAGTGGACTTCACCCGGCGAACGTGCTCTGAAGTACTTATCAACATGCATTAGTAATTTTTTCTATTGATTTTGGTGTCGCTTGTGGTGGTTACCACAGATCTTCAAGAGACCGCTCACGCGTCGTGGATTAAGTCCTAAATTTCCTGATTGGAACCCGTTTATTGCAGCAATAAACGTCGCCGGGACCCCGCGCAAACAATGATGTCTCATTAAAAGCGCGCCACTGGAGCTTCCCCACTTTTTTTATATAGCAATTGAATAAATTACCCGTTTGGCTCCATAAAGCGCACATCTGAGCGGGATTTTAGAACCCGCCCGTTTATGTTGTACACCGGGAGATACGACCGCCCTACATAGTGACGGGGCTGATCGAAAAAAAAAATCGACCCACAAACACTTAAGTATTAAAAATAATCGACTTAAAATCGATTGCTTATAAATCGGTAGCTACAAACGCTTGCTGACATTATTCGAGACATTAGAGAAAATAATCGATAGTAGATACGTGCGCTCTTAATAGCTACAGTAGCAAGCGAGCTCATTCTATCATTTAAGAAAACAATCGAATAATCGTATACCGATAAAAACGACCGTCAAATAGATTTATTCGAATATTAATAATTGTTTTAAATTGACATGTTTTTTTGCTGATCCGAAATTGTTTTTCGACACCGTTTTATCCGCAACGCGACTTTCGATTAATTACGATTCCAAATTTGGCAAAATTAAATATTAAATAATTATTGAATCGATTGTTTTTCCCATCACTACTCCTCGAGCCGAAACGGGCGGGCGTTTATGGGAACGATACGACGCGGCTTCCTGACAGCCGAGAGCTGCCCCAAGAAGTCTCCCCTCTTCTCCTATTTCCACTCCCGAGAAATAATAAATGAATTATATCACTTAAAAATGGCGTAATATTGAGTTGTCTGTAATTCTATATTCTTCACGTGGCCTATTATGAATAAAATCTATCGGATATTATGACCGATACCGATGATATGATTCAGTCTTCTAGCAACCAAAATAAATGAAGTATCACTCAAAAATGGGATTTCACTCAGTCGATGAGGATATTTAGACCGACAACGATGCTGTGTGGCCTATTGCGAATAAAAAATGCGTCAGCAGTCTTGAATAACCGCCATTTCCGACGTCTAGGGCGGGGCGCACCTGCTGCCGGACGCGCTCGTCAATTCACTCCAATATTACTTATCTACTACCTAACCTAACATATTTGTTAAATATAACTTATCTTCACCTTAACCCAACCTTACTTATTTGTTTAATGTTACTCATATTTAACCTAATCCAACATAACGTATTTATTTAATATTACTTACCCTCAACACTGTGTTTAATATCAAAGCAATCGTACAATAGTTATGACGCATATACTATTGAACTATCGAACAATAATAAATAATGATAATTTTATTTTGTTTCAGGTATGAATGACATTATCTATTTAAAGAAAAGATTTGCTGAAAGCTGTAAGTTTTAACTTTTAATTTGTTTTATAACATCCTTACCAACGACAAATTAAAAATACGCGAATCGTCTGAACTTCGGCTAAACGCTAACTCGTAGTGGTCACATTAAATAAGTTAACCATTCGGGTTCGTCGGTAGACTCAAATATTAGGTTATATCAGAATATTTTTTGCCTGATTATGTAGATTGGGTTTTCAGTTTATAGACAAAGCACAAGAAGCGCAAAACACCACAGCATTCGCCATTACCATACCGCGGGTTTCCATCAAGTTTTCACTTAGTCAGGAGTAATAGGGGACCAGAGAATTATGCATCGACTGTACTGCAGCAGTCAGATGCATGCCTACAGTAAACACATTAAATTTTACAATAACTTAGTTATATTTAAAAAAAAAACTGAATAATAGATATCAATGATGTCTTATTTTTTGGATTGGACTTGCAAATCACTAGATATTGGTTGGCCTGGACACATTGGTTCATATGATTGTTAAAAATTCTCGATAAACGGAAGTGATTCGTTAGTACAAGGGTGAGTACACCGGCCATGTATGCCAGGGGGTGTGGGTTCAAATCCCACACAAATCACGATGATATTTTTCTGAGAGTTTCTTTAAATCATCTTCTATATCAATGAATTAATTTCATGTTTTGGTGACGTACGTGATTTTATGATTTTATTCAGTGACTATGCATAACGTTGAAAGGACGTAAAGCCTGTCGTTTGCTAAACCGGGAATCGTGGTTTATCAACGTCACATTCCGCATTTGTTTTATGTATTTATAAGTGTATGCCTAAGGGTAGGGGAGCAGGTGGTGACGTCGTCGAGCCGGGGCTCAAGTAGGCACCGTTTGGAATTTGGCATGTATTTGTGAATATTATACACAAATGTGTGTGTATATTTGATGAATTAGTAATTTTAACATTCAATGCGTTAATCCGATCGAAACTTCCAGCGATCGATCGGCGAACTGTCGCGCTAATTGCTGGCGGCTCTCTGAAGCCATTCCAAGAATTTGTAATATATCACACACACACACACACATATATATATATATATATAAATATGTATACTAGTATTTAGTGTACTTTCATTGTAATTTTAAGGTTTAAATATTTTTTTCTCGGAATCCACACACCGCATATAAATTTATCAATATCCGAGTATGTTCTGTTTAGTCAATTTTCAGTTTAGTGTGTATCGATGCAAGCGAAACGTTTTTATGTTTAAATTTTTCTATTTTTGAAATACTATGATATTTAAGTTTATTTGTAAAAACAAGTTTTGAACGTTTTCGATTAGCGGGAGCGGTGGCGGCGTCTCGCGTGGGACGCGGCAGGCGATGCGATCGAGAGCCCCGGCGGGCCCGTCCCGGCGGGGGCGCCCCCCTTGCCCCCCCCTCCCGCCCCCGCCGCCCCCGCCGCCCCCGCCGCCCCCGCCGCCCCCGCCGCCCCCGCCGCCCCCGCTGCCCCCCCCCCCCGGGGCGGCACGGATCCCATCAAATATTTGCTCCGCCCCGGGCGCCTCGCTGCCGGCGGGACAGGGCGGCGTGTCGGGGCGGCGAGGGTTAAGATTTTCCTTTTAAACTAGTATTCGCGGCTCGCATCCCGCATATTGGGTCTATTCCTTAAAAACCGGCAGTTTTTATTTAAAAAAATCTTGTATAATTCTGTTATTCAAAGTATTGTCCATCGAAGGTGTTATGTGACGACCTCCCAACAAGTAAATTGCCATTTCAAAGGACGAATGCCGCCATTGTCCTTGTATCCTGTGTTATACCTTTTTATTACTAAGTAAACACTGCCATTTAGTTTAATAACATTTGTGCATCTAATTATCTGTAGGAGGTCTTGTACCTGTGTATTGGAGGGCTCAGGACATTGCTCGCCTAGCCGCATAACCTACCTGGCCACCGACGGAGACGTTTCTCCGTCCGTGAAATAAACATAATAATTAAAGTATTGAAAGTTGTTATCATTTATCAACGTTGATCGAGAGTCCTTCAAGTATTGTGCATCCGCGGAGTCACATGTCAAGCTAGTGACGTTCCAAGAGGGGCACATAACAAAGGTTACAATATTTCCCCACCTTTTTTGCAGTTTGTCAATTTGTTTTTTGGTCATGTTTTGAACCAAAGAACGAATTGAGCCAATTTTTGATGCCTTGGATTGAAGTGAAGCGTATTCCGGAAAGTCCATTCTGCGGGTGGGGCAGAACTTCCCATCCGTTATTTTTCCGAATAGTTTTTAACGGGTTGAGCAACATGTGGCCGTGTGTTGTCATTTTGTAAAATCAATGTCTCGTGTCTGGTCTCCCATTCTGGCCGTTTTTTCTTCAATGCTCTCTTTTAATGAATCAGATGTAGTTGGTACACCTCTCCAGTAATCGTTTCACCCGGTTTTAAAAGCTCTTAATACATAACTCCCTTCTGGTCCCACCAAATACAGTGCATTATCTTGGCAGCGTGAATATTCTTCTTCGGTGTTGATTTGGCTGGTTGGCCGGGCTTCAAATACGATTTTTAGCTCTTTGGGTTGTCTTAATGAATATATTTTTTGTCGCCTGTAATAATTCGGTGCAAAAAGACTTCTTTTTTATGACGCTCGAGCAGCATTTCAGACATGCAAAATCGCCTTTCAACGTCTCTCGGGTTCAACTCGTATGGCACCCAATTTCCTTGCTTCTGGATGAATCCCAATGCTTTTAAATGACAGGCCCAATGATTCCGCAAGCTCTTCTTGATTTAGTAACGCTTCCAATTCTTTATTATCAAACGTTTTCGGCTGTCCAGGCCGTTTTTGTCTTTGATGTCAAAATCGCTACTTTTAAAGCGTTACAACCTCTAAAAACACTGTGTTTTCGCAAGAACATGTTTGCCATACAATCCCATGAGCAAACAATGACTTTCGGCTGCAGTTTTCTTAGCAAAAAAGTGACTCCCTCAAATGCTAATTTTTAAGCCATATTTCAAAATTTTCCATGATTGAAAAAAAATATGATGCGTACAAGCAAATCAAATATTGTTGACTGATTTAGACAGCTTATGATAGAGCTATAAAATGAAACGTATATCAATGATTTGCTACAGCGTATACAAATGTTTTGGCATCTAGTGTCAAATTCCGGTTTTTAAGTTATAGACCTATTAATTTTCCCATCTCTTTTTGTATTCGATTCTCGATTGTATTATTAGTCGAATAATTAATTCAAAACGTCTATCGTTCGATCAATTCAGTTACATACCCCCGGTGCCTCAATTGGATAAAAAGGATGTGTTGCGTTTTAAAAAATCGAGAACCTTCTCGTCGTTTCATGTGTGAAACATTTTTTTGTGTGGTCAATATTAAAGCACAATAATGATAATACCAACCCGAAAGATTTTCGAAACATGTCGAAATGATGTTCATATCTATTTACGTTTAGATTTTTAATATTTATGATGAAGTATGCGTCCATTACACTTCTCGATGAAGGCTTCAATTTTACTTTTATTTATCAGAACTTTCAACCCGTCGTGAAAACTTATTTCAAAATCTGAATTACAATCTGCAATTATCTATTAAAAAGGTTTTTTAAATTGAATAGGTTCAAGTCTCCTTTACACAGCACCAGAACAATTTAAAAAAAGACATAGTTTTCCAAAGTAATGTTGAATAATTTACTAAATTCTGCGTTAACCTTGATTTAATGACGTCATAATTCGCAAAAAAAAAATTTGCCGATTCCGAGTTAACGGAGATTCGAAGTATAGTATTTTAATTAAATATTTAATAAATCCGACTTTTTAAATACACACAAGACGACAAACAAAATAATTATTTAAAAATATGGTTCGCGTCTTAACTGGGTTAAAAATATTTTCAAATATTAATCTCGTAATGTATCAAATATTAATTCTATATATATAAAAAAAAAAAACTATGTTCACAGTGCCACAGTAGTTCAACTGAAGCATGAGTACTTGATAAAATATTCTGATATTAATTTTTTAAGCAACCATATGGAGGCGTTTGAAACGACGAGAAGTTAGACAAGTTCCAGACTCTGAATGATACTATATTATACTATATTGATACAACCTTCTGAAGCTCTGTTTAGAAGGTTGTATCTCCGCCAAATTGCAACCAGAAACACAAGACAAAGCAGAGGATAGAAATAATTCTCAAGCAATCACGCGTGCCACAGACAATTGCAGTGAATTTGCTAGCAAGTTTTAGCACTTCAGAACATTTACACAACTGTCTAATATCTAAAGGAATATATTTATATCTATCTAATTTGTTAGGTTATCAGTGTTTTTATGCATTCTAACGCTTTGGAGGCTGTGTTCTTGGTGCAATTGTCAGCAGGGTATATTATATGGGAGGATCTATGGGTGTTTTTCCATATCAGAATTTCACCCGTCGTTACACGATTCGGCTTCTATCAGGAGGCAGTTATTTCGGTTTAATTGTACTGGGAGAGCATGAATATGCAAGGGGTAGATTTAATTTTCTAACATTACTCTTCTAGCACTGTCTGGTGGAAGATATATTTCTCGTTATATAAAGTGATAAACAATAAAAAAAAATGCTTTCAGTGATATATACCGAGCCTTATTTAGTTTTATACAAAACAAGATACCAAAAGCTACCATCCTCTTTTATCTTATTTTTGAAACATGAACAAGGCGTCTGCTTAAATATTCTTATTTTCGCGTAAGCTAAAAATACAGGAAAGCAAGCTTGAAGATGGCAATGCGGCCGTGTTCTCGTGTACAGTAATCGAGTAGCTGAAATAGCAAGTAGCAGAAATTGAACTTTACTGAAAACATTTATATAGGGTGTCCCAAAATTAACGCAAGATTTGAATTTGTTTTTGGAAACACCAGCTGACAGTTTAGGGTTAGTAAAAATGGTGCGTTACACGACAGAACAACGTGTCTTCATTATTGAACAATATTTCAAAAACAATGAAAGCTTGGCAGTCCTTTAAAACTTTACTGCAAAAATGGCGACAAATTCAAATCTTGCGTTAATTTTGGGACACCCTTTATTTCTTTATAAGGGGCTGTAAGTGCAGCCGTCTGGACTGGACGATGTTGATTTTTATCTTGTCGTTTTAGGAGACGACAGGTACTTACTTATCTGTCATCCCGCAAGCCGCACTAGTCTTCTGCTACTGACAGAGCAGCTGTTCCATTGAACAGCCTGTCTGGCGACGCTATATATTTTATATATATATATATATATATAAAATTATTAGAGTGGAGGATATAGAAGTTCGCATCGGTTGTGCTATTATTTCCCGTTTGCGAGCTCCTCGTGTTTGGAGAGCCGCCCCGCCGGCTGCGAACAATTTAGAATCAACAGTCGCGCCGGAATCTCCTGAGTTAATTATAGATAGTATTATAAATGTATTCTCGGTTGTTGGTGGTGCGTTGCTCGCAGGAGACGTCCAGTGCTCACCATCGTCACCCCCGGTGCCGCACCCGCGGGTGTCGGTGGCAAATCAAGGCATGCCATTTGGCTTGCTAAATACAAGCGAGCCCAATGAGTATTCGTTATATTTTGAAGGTGTAGAACATGGGTTCCCAAAGTATTTGGTATCGTCGACCCCTTGTCGGGTTTTCCTGCATATCTTATATAGAACAACTCACTTTCATAGGGTTAACTGTACGGAGGATTTAAAAATAAAAACGTTAAAATACAGGGTGCACCATATTTAATGTCGGTATGTAAACATTGAATAACTTTTACATTTATCAACAGCTTGACTTGAATAAACACGTTTTGAAACGTCAATTCAATACAATTTGTTTCACACATCTTGAAAAATTCCTTAGACGTGTTTTGTCAAAAAAAGGCGACATTGACTGGCCACCCAGATCTCCAGATTTGACCCCTCCGGACTTCTAAGTGAAAAGGTGATGGAAAACGCAGCAAAAAGGGCACATTTTGCTTTGGTCAATAACGGCGGCCACTTGATTGACATTGTATTTAAAAACTAGTTCGTATAAATTGTAAAGGGCCAAATAAAAAAAAATACCTCAAATATAGAAATCGGTTGCTTTTTTCAAAAGTTATTTTTTATTCACACACCGACATAAAATATGGCGCACCCTGTACATGTAAGGTTTATTATACCTTTATTAATTAAAAACAGAAAAAATGTAAATATAGTAACATTCACTAAAAAAATCAACGAGGTATGAAGATGGATATCAAAATCCTTAGTGCGCCAGTCCATAATGCAGGATAAACAGCATTATTAGGTGCATAAATGGGATTCACTCTCGTAGACCCCCAATTTAATTTTTCGCTATCATCGATTCCTTGCAGGGCGAAATCGACCCCTGGGGGGTCGATATTGACCACTTTGGGAGCCTGTGGTGTAGAAGGATCTAAGAAAACTATGAACACTGGCTCAGCCTCTCCTCCGAGGAGAGGCACTCGACGCGAAGCAAATATCGCCCCGAGTTTCCGCGCCTGTCGCTCGCCGCTGTGTTTCATTAACGGGCTGCACTCGGAACTGCGGCTGATATTGTCATGGCAAAATCGATGGGAAAATGAATGCTCTCCGAAGGCGCGAGGAAGAACGAGTCGGGCAAGTTTTATCGGGCGATAAGCACGAGCAGGCGCGGACACTCGGGCCCCCATCCGGGGCGGGGCGGGCGGGGGCGTCAGGGGCGGGGCGGGGGCGAGGCGGGGCGGGCAGGGGCGGGCAGGGGCGGGGCGGGGGCGAGGCGGGGCGGGCAGGGACGGGCAGGGGCGGGGCGGGGCGGGGCGGGGAGGGAAACAGTCGCGGAACGAAATCTTCAACTCGGAGGCGCTCATTGTGGAGTCCCGGGCGGCGCCGCGAGGAAATTAATCTCCTGCAGATGATAATGCAGCAGGCGGCGCCGGCGGCTGCCTCCCGCTGGAATTTCTATTATTGATAGGGGAAACGTGATAAATATACATTCAAATGTATATTATATATATTTATATAGTATAACTAGTAAAATAGCGCACAGATACAGATACACTGGGGCAAGAAATACATTATTGGTTGCTTTAATATATATTTATAGTGGCGTGTTTTGGGCGACATCCGACAATCAAGACGTCGGTATGCAAAATATAATTTTTAAAAAATATAACTCAATAACGAATATAGAGAAATCCATGGGCGCTTCCACCTAGCCCCACCTCGCGAGCCCCCCGACCTGACAGCCAGCCATCGTATTGTGAGCATAGCTCCAAGAACTATTGTAAATAAACTAAAAGAATATAATGTACACGAGGCGTGGACGCTTTCCTCGCTACGTCTCCCTTATTGCAAGGGTAACTGATTTTCACGCATGGTCTGGGTGACATCTATATATACTCTCTCGAGACGTTATTGATACACGCGTTCGGTTTTTAATCCATTTACAATGAGTATGGTCTTCGGATCGTATTTGTACTGCTTTTTTTGGAACAATAAAATGTTGAGACGTGTTTAACGTGTTAAGGTGACATCTAGATATATTCTCTGGGCTTAAGGCGTACCCGTGAAGTTTTTAAAGTCGAGACGTGTTCGAGGTGACATCCAGATTTATTCTCCGGGCTAACACCGGGACGGGGACGCTTCTACGCCCCGCCCGCGCCCCCGCAACGCCTGCGCCCCGCCTGCGCCCCGCCCGCGCCCCCGCCTGCGCCCCCCGCCTCTGGGGCCCCGGCAATAAGCCGCGATGAAGAATGCGATGCGCCGCGGGCCGGGCGCGCGGACGGGCTGTAAAACCAACACGGAGCCGCTGGAGCGTCGCCGAGCCACGGGGGGGGAGAGGGGGGCAATCCGTGCCGCCGTGGGGGGCGCCAGGGTTGCCACCCTCCGACATTTTAATAAAAACCTTAAAAACCGGAATTTGACACTTTTGAATGCGCTTCAGCAAATCATTGATATACGAGGGTAACTTGAAATCGACGAAACATAGATCCACTGGTACACACCAAAGACCAAGGAACAGTCGAAACAGTGGATTTCACCCGGCGAACGTGCTCCGAAGAAGGCGAAGACTGTCCTATCGTGATGGCCACCGTTTTCTGGGATTCACAAGGTGTGATCTACATTGAATACCTGATGAAGAGCAAAACGGTCACAGAGCTCTACTATGCCGAATTATTGGGCCGATTCGACGCCGAATTGCAAAAAAAACGGCCCCATTTGGCGGAGAAAAAAGTGCTCTTCCACCATGACAATGCACCGGCTCACACCTCGAAATTGGTCGAATTGCACAACGAACTGCTCCCCCATGCACCGTATTCTCCAGATTTGGCCCCGTGCAATTTTTTTGTTGCCAATGAGGAGGTCATCGCCCCCACGGAGGCCTACTTTGCAGACCTAAGAATTGGAAGCGTTACTCGATCAAGACTTGAAGACAAGAAGAGCTTGCGGAATCATTGGGCCTGACTCAAGCAGCCTAAAGCATTGAGATTCATCCAGAAGCAAGGAAATTGGGTGTCATACGAGTTAAATCCAAGAGACGTGAAAAGGCTATTTCGCATGTCTGAAATGCTCATCGAGCGTCATAAAAAAAAGTCTTTTTTGCATAGAATTGTTAATGGCGACAAATAATGGATTCATTAAGACAACCCAAAGAGCTATAAATCGTATTTGAAGCCTGGCCAACCAGCCAAATCGACACCGAATAAGAATATTCACGCTGCCAAGATAACGTTCTGTATTTGGTAGGACCAGAAGGGAGTTATGTATTAAGAGCTTTTAAAACCGGGTGAAACCATTACTGGAGAGGTGTACCGACAACATCTGGTCCACTAAAAGAGAGCATTGAAGGAAAAACGGCCAGAATGGGAGACCAGTCACGAGACATTGATTTTATAAAATGACAACGCTCGGCCACATGTTGCTCAACCCGTTAAAAACTATTCGGAAAAGAGCGGGTGGGAAGTTCTGCCCCACCCTCCATATAGTCCAGACTTGGATGCAGAATGGACTTTCCGGAATACGCTTCACTTCAGTCCAAGGCACCAAAAATTGGGTCGATTCGTTCTTTGGCTCAAAACATGACCGGTTTTTTTTGTCAAAACGATGGGGCAATATTGAAACCTTCGATGGACAATACTTTGAATAACAGAATTGTACAAGATTGCTATAAACGGCTACCATGGACTTCATCAAATTTGCATCAGAATTCACTCATACTAGAATTTCACTATTGATTTTTATAAAATATCACATAAATCTGAACATATATATCCCACGTATCCCAATGTATCACGTGATTAATAATTTCGTCACTTGGCCGGGATGCTGGGTCCAGCCCTGCCCTGGAAGAGCCTGGGCTCGCCGGATGTCGAGCGGTGAAAAATGCTTTTTGCCGCTCCGGCGGGAAACTCTGATGCCGGGATACGACGCGTGGATTTTTTTTATTTTTTATTTTAAATTAATTACACAAGCGGTAAGAGCCGATCAAGCCCCCGGACGACAAACTTAAAATAAACTGAGAGCTGAAGTATTTACTTAGATGCTATGGTCCAAAACCATGTTTGTCGGCATAATGACATTGAGATTTTTGCTTACAAAGCTAGAGTGCAAATTTATCGTGTATAAAAATTTGAGTCTAAAATCAAGGCAAGCAGTTTTAAGTATAGAGGTTTGATTAGGTTGTATTTTTACTTTATATTTCGGCTAGTTTCTTCATATAGTTACAGCAATCATAATATTAACGAACCAATACCCATTGATAACACAATAGCGGGAATCCATCGGCTAAAATTAGCCTGCTAGCGATAGAGCCGTTATCATTTCAGCTGCCTGCACCCGCCTCGACCCAAGCGACAACCGAACGGAACGGCGTACAATCAGAGGACATTGTGGGTTTATCGTTTCGGCCGCAGTGCGTGTAGGCAACTGATTTTTATTTATTCATACGAATTACTAGATCCGAGCAGCGCAGCCTTTTTGCCCCCTCCCTTGCGGGTGTGCTGCTAAATCATGATCATTCCACTTTATATTATAATTATTACCATATAAATCCCAGAAATGAAAGATCTTAATTACACTGTCTTGATCTGATGTATTTTTCAATTCAACCGGCGCGGATTAATAATCACTTTATTTCTATTTTTCGGAATCGCCTTCGCGCCCGACAGCATAAAAATTACTATCTTAAACTATCAATGTTCGAAAACTTACTATAATTGCGTCACGGAAGGCCTATGGCGGATCTTAACGGTCTTTTAATGGGTCCTGGCGGCCGGAGAGACGGTTGGGAATGCAGAAAACGCGCGTGGCGCAGCCGCATATAAAATATATAATACCGCGCCGTCGACCGCAACGAGCAGGATGCTGCGGGCACAAAAAGGATGATTTCAAAAGGAAATGAAATGCCATTGACCTTGAACCTTTGGGCATTTAGATATTGCAGATGAAATTTATTTTTGCATTGTACATATTTCGTGCCACGGTATCCGGCGTGGCGGACTTTAACAAAGTTTCCGCTTAGGAGGGTGGGGATTCGGACGCTGGGGAGGTCTCCTCGTTATTAGATTTTACCGGCGAAAATAAACCTTGAAAAGTATTTTCGCAGCGCAGGTGGAATACGAATCCACGCCTCGCTGCTGTCGCAACTTGCAGCTCAGTCGCTTTGGCCTAAACAACACTAGACTTCGGCGAAGATTGCAACGGTCTTCCCTGTGCCGGCTCGTGGTCTTTAAGTCGAGACGTTATACCCTGGTCTGTACGAAAGATTGCTTCGATCGTGTCAAAATCAGAATTTATGCAAAGGGAAGGAGAAGAAACAGCGAGGTAAACGGTGCGAACGTATCATATAGGACACAGTCGCAATTGTCTTCGGGATCGGGACTGCTCAAGCGACTAGCTCTTCATAAGAATTGATTGATTGATATTCATTAATTTAGTCTACAAGTTAGTATGGTTTTTGGGGTATTATGCAGCTTAGGCTATACACCTATACCTCGCTATACGGCCGGTCGTTGTACGGCCAACTGGAAATAATTAGGGACATTTTTAGTACGTAAGTACATATGTATGTATGTACAAATTTCACTCTTGAACTCTCGACTCTTGTAAAATGGACCAGATTGATCTCCAAATTCCTAGACTTCAATCGGAAAAACACATATTTATCATATGAATAGTAAATTTATAAGAAATAAAAATATATTTTATTCGGAAGTATCAAACTTTTTGCATTTAAATTTTTTCGATTGGTGCCGTAGATTTTTCGCAAAACGGACTAGAATATGATCAAAAAAACTCGATTATGCGACCTAGACCCTTAACCAACAAGGCTTTGCTAATTTTGGATAATGCACCAGGGCATCCTACTAATTTGTCCGAGTTATCTGAAGATTCCATGATTCCAACTAATGGATCAGGGTGCAATAGCCACTTTTAAGGCATATTACCTACGCCGAAATTTCCGACAACTTATAAGGGAAACCGATGGTATAGCTTCAGTCAAAACATTTTGGAAAAACTATAACATCAAGGATGCTGTTGACAGCATCAGTGAATCATGGAAGGAATTAAAATCAACAACAATGAACCATGTTAGGAAAAAAATATGGCCAGAATGTATAAAAAGTGTTACATATTTAACAAATTTGGAACCGATCCCATTGAATTTGTATTAGAATAATTGATTCATTTTACGGCTTTTCGATTAGCGGCCAAGTTTCGTGGAACGTATCTAGGCCGTAAAGGGAGGTATAGGTGTATATTCTGAAACGTCGGAGTAACATACACCCAAGAAACCGGATCAGCTACCCAGTGAAGTTCATGAAAGATATCTACACTCTTAGGATATATCTGTCATTCAATATTATTTATTATAATTTAGGCAGTTTTAACCCTCTAAACCTAGTGAGTATGGCCCATATTTCGCGATATACGAGTAGTTGTTGCTCAAAGGGTTTATTCGCGCATAATTTACGGCGATAACTCGGCGGCGAGGGCCGGCCCGGCGGAGGGAAAATCACGCCAAACAAAAAGCCGTAAAGAATTCGGGGACGTAAAAAATTCACGAGGGCCGGGGGCCGCGCCGCAAGAAATCAAACGACGATATCTGTGGCTGAAACCCGGCGCGAGTCACCGGGCGAGCCCCCTGCCCCCTGCCCCCCTGCCTCCCTGCCCCCCCTGCCCCCCCTGCCTCCACCTGCCCCCTGCCCCCTGCCCTCGTGCCCCCTGCCCCTGCCCCGTGCCCCCCTGGCCCCGAGCGCATGGGTGGCGCAGGCAACGGTATTTAAATATTCACCAAAGATACGCTTCTTTGGCAGCGGTATCAAAATATGCAATCGGTGTTGATAATAGTAATGTATTTACTAATATGATTAGGCACATTAGTTCATATATAGAAGATGATTTAAAGAAACTCTCAGAAAAATATCATCGTGATTTGTGTGGGATTTGAACCCACATCCCCTGGCTTACATGGCCGGTGTACGAACCTTTGTACTAACGTATCACTTTTCTGAGAGTTTCTTTAAATCATCTTCTATATATGAACTAATGTGCCTAATCATATTAGTAAATATAATAAGCCCGTAATGGGTAATAAATACGCAACTTGATTGACTAATCCATACATAGATATAAATAGTAATGTATAAACTGCTTTTTATATCGGCGGAAAGGCCGGGCTTTTCTGGAGATTTTTTTGATTGTTATTATTTGAATATGAGTAGGCAATATTTCAAGATCCTGCTTCCGTTTTGCTTAAATGATCCCTAATATTTCAATCGACTTTGCCAATCAATAGTGATGCTGTTAATTGAATGCAAACAATATTTTAATATACAGTAATACCCCGCTTTACGCGATTATACCTCGCATTACGCGAATTTCTTATTTAAGAATGTAGTCATTGACTTCTCTTAACAATTATAAACAGCGTTGGGTGTTATGAACGTATTTTACAAGAACGCAAAAGAAACGCTACCCAAAAGACAATAGATGTATTTTTCAGTAAAAATAACATGTAATACTGCATAAAGTGTTCTTAGAGTTAAAGTGATTGTTTTAAATGATTCGTATTTTTTTTGTATTAAGTTTTGACTGTGTTATGCGTGTTTAATCGTAAACCCCGATATACGCGAATTTCACTTAATAGTTTTGAATAAAATACTTGAGTGATTTTCCACATTTTTATTTTTATTAGTGACCGGTTTCGCCAACCTTTCACGTTGGCATTATCAAGCAGAGTCAATATCAATTATCTTCTCGGTCACTAATAAAAAAGTATTTTATTCAAAAATATTAAAATGGAATTCCACCAAGAACTCTCTGTCAAAAATATTGAATTTCTTAATTTCACTTAACTTAAAATACAATTAAAATTTCATGCTGGTATTTCTTTGTGTTTTTTTTTCACCATCAAACTGAGCCACGTGCATTACAAGTGCATTATTTTTCGAGACCTGTAATTTCGTAATGGCGACGAGAGGAAGTCCAGTGTGGCTTGCAGCGTAATTTCCACCGAATCGTTCGAGCGGGATGTTTTGTACGTTAATTTGGACATCCGCAGAACGCGGGGCGGAACAAAGCGCCGCTGGCCGGCCGCTCCGGGAGTCGGTAACTCCGCTTTCGGCAGTAAAACTGTCCTAATTGGGGCTTCCTCATCAGGGCGGGACGTCAGCGGCCGCGCCGGGCGCCTGCCCGCACCGCCGGCGGTGTTACTTATAATAGATTTAGATTACACCGCTGGAGCTCAAACTGTGGTGCGCGGAAAAAAAAAAAAAAAAAAACAATATGTATTAACTCAGCAACTCGAAGCGTTTCGTACTGCTTTTGGTGTATTTCTTACCTCTAACTTAAAATGATCACACACTCACATAAAACTTTTATATTTTAACACACTAAAGGCGGGGCGGGTACTAGTGCCGTTTCGCGGACTGCTGTCTAAAAGCGGGGCGCGTATTGATACCTTTTTGAATGTGTTTATTCTAAAAGCGGCAGAAGGTCATTTTACTCTTTAGGTTTACAGCTCGTAATGTTTGTTTAGACTCGTCAACGTTACTTCTGAAGAAGTGGAGTGGTCAGAGAGTAAAAATCTTCCAATTACTGAACAATATTTAGGACAAAGTGGTGTTGTTGTGGTGCCAAGTAATCCGCAAAGTGTGTATGAAGTGGTTCAACTTCTTATAGGAAACGATTTATTTGACTACATGTAAATCAAAGAGTGTATGGCTTTTACACGTGCAATTTTACGCGAATTTTTCCCGCTGCGTACATCAGTTTAGTCAATTTGGTTACCCGCTTAAAGTGTGTTTTAATATTTACATCTTTACGAAGATAATTTCGTAAACATAAGTTTTTGTAATTTTGATTTGTATGATATTTCACGTAACAATTGCCGAGATGCATGCCCGGCTTTTCGGGACAAGTATCACAATAGTATGTCGTTTGATTTGATGTCCTTTGCCGGGTTCATTATACATATTATCTTAATGGTATCAGATATTATAAAGCAAACAAAATAATGGTGTGGTACGTAAATGGAAAGCTTATTAATATTGTGGGGGAGAAAAAAGTCTATTCCTCAGCGCAATATAAGTTTAAACAAATAAAGACCTTCAAATGAATGCTTACGATAAGAAGTACAAGCAAAAAATATATGGGTTGATTAGGTACACATCTGGTCCTTTTGCCACGTCCACGGTGCAGTCCTTAATGGTGCCGCACTTATCTAAGATAAGAAATTCTTACGTAGTTTGAAAGGAAGAAAACATCATCTATGTAAAATTATATCGGCAGTGTTTAGGAACGAACTTTAAAGAACAAGATCACATAAACATAAACAAGATATCCGCTTTCCGCACCAAACAAAGTGGTGACTGAGACGCACCTCTCGAGTGCAAAGACTTATGTATTCTATACATACACGGCTAAAATGTATAATTGTTCCCGGTAACTCATTGTCATAACTCATTACTTATAATATATTGAGATTACGCCGCTGGAGGTCAAACTGTGGCGCACGTAATTAAAAAAAAATTAATCATAATTAGATATGCTTAATATGAACAGTCTGATCCCTGTTCCATATTCGTTAGCTGTTATTACATTTTTTTTTTATATATACTTAATTAATGCGCTTCATACTCAGCGCGCACGTGAAACTGATCCCGGTTACTTAGTCCTTTCGCTTATCGTGACCAACTTACATGTTTGCAGCAAATGTATTCAGATTACACCGCTGAAAGTCAAATTGTGGCTCACGTACCTCCGTCAAATTGATATTTTGATAATATGCAACTACTAGTAAAATCCACAGGCTATTGGTCTTCTCCCACACCGTGTCTCACTATAATTTATTTGTCTGCAAAAAATGTACTTACACCGCGGAAAACCAAACAGCGGTCCGCGTATGTCAGTATAATTAATATATCAACAGTATGCCTCAGATGCATGGGACACACGTGAAACTTATCTCAGTTACTTGGTACTTTCCCTCGCTGTGACTTTTACTAACACGCTTGCGGCAAATTTATTTAAATTACATCGCTGGAGGTCCAACTGTGGCTCGCGTACCTATTCAATAGTAACATGAGTACCGGCCCACAAATCGCTTATTGTGACTGCAAATATATAAAAGTGATCAATGTGATCTTTGTGGAATAAATGTTATGTACTTAATAGCTCGTCAGAAAAGGAATCTAACAGGGGGCAGGACCGCTGAAATTTGTGTCTTGGGTGATGCTAAGCAGGAGCAGAGCGGTGATTCTAATTTAATTCTAACAGAAATTCAATATTTTTGACAGAGTACTCATGTACATGTACATGAAACTCTGTTTGATAATGCCAACGTGAAAGGTTGGCGAAACCGGATACAAATAAAAACGAACATGTGGAAAATCACTCAAGTATTTTACTCAAAAATATTAATTTTAACAATGGATTCCGAATTGCAAGCAACGGGTCATGCCAGGAGAATAATTAATTGGTTAATTGTTGACATGAAATAATGGGCTCCGAGGTTGGGAACCCCTGGGCGAGGCGCCGCCTCCGCCGGGGGTGCCGGCTCGACGGGCCACCGGGCGGCGCGCCATATCTCCTACCCGGCCTGGGCGGCGTGGAATATTCTGTACCGGGGCGGGGACGTACCTCCTACGTGCCCTGCGCCCTTGCCAGGTCGTCAGGGGCAGAGCCGCGGCGCCGAGTATCCCCCGCAATGCCCGGACTACGCATCTATTCTACTATTTTATCTGATGATATTAATCAGAGCTTCCGACCTAACGAATATTTACGGAGTATATATACTATACTAATGAAAATTTTTATCAAAAAATAAACGTTTCAATATGAATGAAATAATATCGAGAAATCCGAAGCAATTTAAAAAAAAAATTCACAGTGGCATTTTATCCATCTATCTTGATTAGATGCATTATCTAATGCAGTAATCTTGTACCCCCGCAGTGGGGAGTGTTAAATACCTCCTGCATGCCCTGTGCCCCTGGCAGATCACCTGCGGATCTTGGGACTTGCGCCCGACGGTTGTTCCTCGTGATATGATGATATTAACACACTAAAGGCGGGGCGGGTACTAGTACCCGTTTCGAGGACTGCCGTCTAAAAGCGGGGCGCGAATTAGTACTTTTTGAATGTGTTTACTCTAAAAGCGGCAGAAGGTCATTTTATTCTTTAGGTTTACAGCTCGTAATGTTTTTTTAGACTCGTCACCGTTACTTCTACAGTGATGAACAAAGTGACAATGAAGAAGCGGAGTGGTCAGAGAATGATAATCCTCCAATTATTGAACAATTTTTAGGACATTTTGATGCGAAGTAATCCGCAAAGTGTGTATGAAGTGGTTCAACTTTTTAAAGAGTGTATAGTCTAGATTTCACATCACATCAGTTTAGTCAATTTGGTTACCCGCTTAATGTGTGTCAACTACATAAACCGGTTGAGTGTTGCATACTTAGTGTAATTTTAATTATATCACGTATTTATCTATCTCTCTACAAATGAATATCTATCCCACATGCGCGCCCTGCGCTCCTGGAAGATCGTCCGGGGAATCACCGCCCCGGACGGGTGCCCGCCGGGAATTCCCCGGACGTCCAACCCCAATCAACATGTCTACCTTATATTTCTCAACTCAAACACCTCACCAAAACATTAGTTATAAGATGTATTGTAATAAACCTAATGAAAAATAAAAGAATTTTGAAATTTAATTTTTTCAAATGACAGATAATGATTTAAGAAACTCTTAGAAAAATATCATTGTGATTTGTGTAGAATTTGAACCCACGCTTACACGGCCGGTGCATTACTAATTATACTAACGAATCACTAGTACTAGGCAAGAATTTTTAACAATGAATGAAACAACGCACGTATTATGCCAATTAAACATTTAAAATGGCGGTTTTTTTAAATATTTATTAAAGAATATAAAATCGTTTCTTATGTCGATTTGGGAAGTCGGGAGAAGACAAGCGAGCCTGCCGCATACTCCTCGAGCAGGCCGTCCGGCGGTATCCGGCGGTATCCGGCAGTATCCGGCGATAACGAGGTCTCGGGCTGCAAAAAGCGACGCCAGAGCAAATATTAAAACCTGCAGTGGCGGCGGGAAAAACCGAGTAATTAAATAAACTCCCGAGCGTTCCCGCGCGAGCTCCGCATTTCGTTCGTCAAAATATAATAACGCGCCGGAGCGCCCGCGCCTGTCCCCGAGCGCACGAGGCGCGCACAGGGTGACCGCCGCGTGACTTCCCCCTTAAATATATATTAAATTATAAAAAAAACATTAATAATTATACGCTTAAAGCATTAAAAGGAAGCAATTCCTATTTTGCCCTCCTGGACCGCGCACGCCACATTTTTTTATATACACTATGAGCTGAAGTAATTATATAGGGTGTCCAAACAGAGCATCGGGTATTTGTTAGTTCAGTAAAACAAAAAACTGCTAGTAATCAAGTATTTTTTTTATCGTTGATTATAAGAATACAAAATGGAAAATTATTTCGAAAAGATGATGTTATCCAAATGGTGAGCGTTACGCACTGCTGGCGCTTTTCTAATCCGGAACGAAGATTGCTGATAACACGCTGACACTCTACTTAAAAAACTCTACTTTTGAGGTATCCCCATACGAAATAGTCAAGAGGGCTGAGGTTGGGGCTTCTGGGAGGTTTATGTTACCTTATTAGGGAATAATTCGTTGACAGCCTCAATTGATTGATTGGATGTAAGGCAAGTGGTCTTGTTGGAACCACGCTCTTGAGTCGAAGCGGTCACTATTCACATTCACCCGATACTCTTTTTTGACACCCTGTATATAAAAGCTCTAATAGTTTTTTTGGTACTTGTTTTTTATCCAAAAATTTTTAATGTACGTGTACTCGCAGAGATGAGACTCTATTATATGACAATGAGTCCCGTTGTGGCGTTTATTACGTTCCTTTGCAGATTTCCACGACCGCTCGATTCGTTGGGTTAGGTTAGGTTAGGTAGACAAGGAGAAAGTCCTTGATGGACTAAGAAGACAAGTTTTTTATCCATATATTGCATGTTCTTATTTCACATATTTGTATGTGTTTATTTTTTTCTTTTCTTATGCCCTCAAGGAGGCGCGAATAAACGGATACGCTCCCGCAACCCAGTGAAGTTATCAAATCAGATCCCGAGTGCGGGTTGCACCAAGGTTAGGTTAGGTGCAAGTTTTTTGGCGGTCGGATAAAAAACAAGTACCGTTTTTTTTGTATTCATCATTTGTAGTGTCATGGACAGTTTGAAAATATGGTACAAAAAAAAATTCGAAAGCGTGTTGCGACCACCCTGTGGCGCCTCCCCCGCCCGGCCCGGCTGTGCGATCGTGCCGGCTCCGCCCGCAGCGCCTCGGGTCGCTTGCCCCCCTGCCCCCCTGTCCCCCCCCCCCGCCCCAGCACCCCCCCCCGGAATAAATTCCGACAACGGGCTGCCGGCATGAAATAAATGCGCGACCTACGACGGCTCGCCACCGGCGCCGGCTGGGGCGCCCCGGCAGCGCCTTCACTTTTGTGACTCCATTTTTTATATATATTTTTTTTGTTAATATCGAGCGATATATAATCGACGCAGTCTCGAATTGTATCAATTCGTGGACTTCGGGCGTCCCAACAGGAGCGCTTCCGAAATCGTACACGGCAGTGTTTCCAGAGTTTCCATATAACGAATCTTAATAAACTCGCCCACACGAGTGTGAGACATCGTCGAGTCGCGTCATTATTCACCGCAATTACGGATTCTACTTATCCGCAGAAGCTCGGGGAAACGTCGCGGCCCCCCGGGGCTCCGCGGGGCCGTCACGCCGTCGTCGCCGCTCGCCGGCTTAAATTATCATTTTCTATCTGCCTCGGGGGCCCGGGCGGCGAGCCCCCCCCCCTGCCCCCTCCCCTCTGCCCCCCCCGCCCCCCCCGCTATCTCCCCCTTTCAATAGCGAGGGTTGAAAAAATATACGAGGCAGTGGCGCGCCGGGTGCTGCTCCGGGTCGGGCGCAGGGGCGTCCGAGTGAGTGAGCAAATTGTTTTTTTTTTTTTTTTTGCGCTTCGGCGAATGCCTCGTTTTTTGTGTTGGAAGGGCGTCCCGGCTGACTGTAGCATTAGATTTGACTTGTTAGAAATTTTATGTTTCGGTCTCGGTACCGGGACGCCTGTGTGCGCCCGTGATGACGCCCCTGGCAGGGCGCGGCCCCGGCACGCCATCCGGCGGAGCGAGGGGCCGCGCCGAGTGGCGGAGATCGCTTACTTCCCCGGGTTTTTAATGCGATTCGCTCTCGGTTTAGATCGAAAATTGCAACGTTATAAGAAACGCGCTGATATAATAATAACGTCGTGTAAAAATTCATTAGCGTTTTGAGAATGTAACCGTGTTTAAATGTGTAAATTCAAATACTCGCTTTGGGACGTTTCGGTGACGGTGTTTCGACCGTCTTCAGGGATTCGGAATTCATGTCAAATGGGGTGTTATTTGCACGTATATACCGCAGTTCAGTTGCAAATACGCTTAGCGAGCGAAATAAGTTTTCCGCAAAAAACGTATATTGTCCCCGAGCGAACGAACATTCTTCGAGAATAAATCGCCTGTGATACAAGTTTCGTAAGATCTTTTTTGTACGTAACGAGAAAAACTCGTAATAGTCGGTAAACAGCCCCGCTTCGGACATTTGTCACGGCGACAGCTCCGAATGAGCGGCCATAATTTTCCTACGCGTAGCGGCGCCGGGGTAGCGCCGCTGTCCACCGCGTGCCACATTCCGTTTTGTGCACTTCCTGCCGCAGTCCCCTGTCCTCTCCGCCGCACACGCCGCCCCTGTGAGCATCCCCGCGCGTGTCTGGCCGCTCAAGGGACGCGGCTCGCGCGAGTGAGCATCCTACACGCGGGGCGACGCAACCGACCGACCGTGCGTGGCTCACTCGTTTTACACCCCAGAGTACTTCGTCGTGCCCGTGGCGGCTGTTACAAAAAAAAAAATACTATTTCATCGGTATAGCCGCGTTGCTTTTAGATCGTTTCAGAAAACGATTAAAAAAATAATATGTATATATACGAGGGCGGTCCGATAAGTACTTAGCCTTCATAAGAAAAACGATACACTTCTGTAACCCATCTGAAAAATACGTTTTCTCGAGGTCTGCAAAGTGGGCCTCCGTGGCGGCGATGACCTCCTCATGTTGACTTAAATTTCTGCCCGGCGAGTGACTTTTTAAGGTTGGAAACAAAAAAAATCGCACGGGATCAAATCTGGAGAATACGATGGAGGTGTGAGCCGGTGCGTTGTCATGGTGGAAGAGCACTTTTTTCTTCGCCAAATGGGGCCGTTTTTTCTGCAATTCGGCGTCGATTCGGCCCAATAATTCGGCATAGTAGAGCCCTGTGACCGTTTTGCCCTACTCCAGGTAGTCAATGAAGATCACACCTTGTGAATCGGTGGCCATCACCTTTGCGACCGATAGGACAGTCTTCGCCTTCTTCGGAGCACGTTCGCCGGGTGAAATCCACTGTTTCGACTGTTCCTTGGTCTCTGGTGTGTACCAGTGGATCCATGTTTCATTCATTCATTGTCACGAAACGACGCAGAAACACCATCGGATTGCGCTTAAACAGCGTCAAACACTGCTCCGAAGTGGTCTCACGGTTGCGCTTGTTGTCCGGAGTGAGCAAACTTTCATGCAAGATATGACCGACGCGGTCTTTTGAGATGCCTACTGTTTCAGCTATCTCGCGCACCTTCAATCGGCGGTCTGCCAATACGAGATGGTGGATTTTTGTCACGTGATCCTCCGTGGTAGCCATTTTCGTTGAAACTCGTTAATCCAATTTTTGACGGTCGCCATCGAAGGAGAAGAGTCACCGTACACAGCATCCAAGCGCTCTTTGATTTCGCTGCGAAAAAGACAAGAATCGAATCACGGACCGATATTGCTCTTTTCCTATTTTTCTCAAATACGCGTACACGTCAAAACAAAACTACGAGTCCGATTCAGCTGAAATTTTGACAGTAGCCGTCTATGAGAGTGTACTACACGATAGCTGAGGCTCAGTACTTATCAGACCGCGCTCGTATATATATATTTTACGTGGATATATGAATTGTCGGAACCACAGCACGGGTACGCATACACGCGCGGCGCCGGCCCCATCGATCATCGCCTACGATCGACGATAAATCGCTCGGCTGGGGGATGATGGGGGATGATGGGGGTGGGGGAGAGCTGCGAGGGTGGCTGCAGGGGGCGGGGCGGAGCGGCGTGACGGAAGCCCCGGCCCGGAGCGCGGCGATCCATTAGCGGGCGAATGTCTGGGAGAAATAATTTGCTCGCGCCCGCGCCCCCGCGCCCCTCTCGCCGGGGCCCCATTAGGGCTCCCCCCGTGTCCCCCCGTGTCCCCCCATTAATCAACGGAGTCGTTAGGCCCGGCCCGAACCGACCCACCCGGCATAATTATGACGCATAGCCGCCCAGATTTGGCGCCCGGAGCTCCTGTTTTTTAGGCGAGGCTGCTGCGCCTCGCGACCTCCAGCACGAGGCTCTCTAGAAGCGTTCTACTCCCGCAGCAGCGAATCGCTACGAACAGTCTGCTTTTGTCATTTTTTCAGAGATTTTGTATAAAAATGACATTAGAGTTGGGACGAGGGCTGAAAGATCTCTGAATGATAACGCATCCCTTTTAGAGGCTCCGTCGAGCTGTCTGCGTACAGACGGCAAGTTTCACAACGGATATATGCAGTACAGCAATATATATATATATAATACATTATCGATTCTAGCGTATCTGCGTATCAACTCTTGAGAACTGACAACTTGGCAGTGTCCGAAAAGTCTACAAACAACTTGTCGGTATTCATATAACGTATCAAATTACTGCCCTGCTGCAGAGGCACTCTAAATTGCTAAGAGCACCAGGTCGAAAAATTATGTTTCTCGTCGTTTCACGTGTGAATCGTTCACTAAATGATGGGGCGATTCGGGAGTTTATTGCGCAGGAAGATTATATTCGCGGAGGTTATTAATCACGCGCGTGGGGCAAGGCGGAAGCGGGGCTTCGGTGGCGGCGCCACGTCGGGGCGATCCGCCTCGCTACTAATACATATATATATATATATATATATATATATATATATATATATATATATATATATATGTATATATATATATATATATTTATTTATATGCACGTCACTGGCAGAGGTGTATGCCGTCCACGGTTCGATTGAAATAACAAATACAAAAAAGAATAATAAGGTAGCTTTTTTCAGATATTTTTCAGGCGTAGGTTTATTAAGCCTGTTAAATTATTTATGCTAATGATTGGGCAAAAAGGTGTGAAGCAATGTTTCCAGATACGGCGAAAAGCGAGCGCGAAATATAATACGGGCTGGCCCCCGTGGTGCGCCCCCGGTGCCCCCTTGCCCCGCGCCCCGCGCCCCATTGCCCCGCGCCCCGCGCCCCATTGCCCCGAGCCCTCGAGCCCCGCGCCCCCGCGCCCCCCGCGCCCCCGCGCCCCCGCGCCCCCCGCGCCCCCGCGCCCCCGCGCCCCCGCGCCCCCCGCGCCCCCCGCCGCCCCCTTGCCCCGCGCCCCCTTGCCCCGGCGCCCCGCAGGTAGGCGGCCCGACTTCCAGGGGATATTTCACGACGGGAAAGTAATTGTGGGGTATATTTCAATTTTAGCCTCGGACGTTTCTTATTTCGAGCATTTTTACAAGGGGACGCAAATCATTTCTACGTTTGCCAGACTCGCGATTTGCACAATGGACTCATAACAAATAATATTTATATAAATATATTTATATGTTTGTGTGTGTGTGTATAAACATGTTATATTGCACAGCAGGCTATTGTAAAATATTCACGTGGATTGTGGATGTTTCCGAGTGGCTCATTTCGGTCAGATTTGTCTTACTAAAATGCCACCCGAAAGTTTTTAAGTGTACACTCCGGAACGATTACAAAAATCGTGCACTTAAGGCTGGATAAAAAAAAAAAAAAAAAAAAAACCCCCGCCCCCATACATACGTAATGCTACAAAATATCGCGTTTGGGCCGGGGGGGCGAAAAGGGGGCCGAAATAAATTGAACCCGCATCCGCGTCCGGCGAGCATTAGCGCGGCGGGCCCGGGCCGGGGCGAGCCCCGCTGTGCCCCCTGACCTGCCCCGCCCCGCCCCGCCCCGCCCCGCTACGCCCCGCTACGCCCCGCTACGCCCCGCTACGCCCCGCTGTGCCCGCCCCCCGCAGTAATGCGCCCCGCGTCGCCAACGTACAATGTGCACTTTTTAATATTTTCCGCATCAGATTTTTGTATTTACTTGCAAGATAATCGCGCCGTTGTGTCTTCGTGCTCGTGCACCTCAAAAATGATACACAATACCCATGCCCATTTAAGCTCCAGTTCAATCCCCGCCCTACACTAAGACGATGTAGTCCAGTGGTTCTCAAACCCTTTTGGCCACGGACCCCCCCTTTCATAGTCAAAACTTGTTGGTGCAAGTATCGACTCTCTAAACCTACCTGACTCACCGCGATGCCTGTTATTACTTGTATTTTATGCACCTGTCTATATTTATACTTTACTTAGGACGTAAAAATCGCTAATAATGTATTCATTGTTATTTATTTTAACTTCCATATTATTAAAAATGTGACACAATTTTTTTATTTTATATTTAACCTTGCGAGGTCCCCCTGACGTTGTTCAGGGACCCCCAATCGATTTTAATTTTCTAAGGAATTTTAAATTCCCCTGAATGATCCCTGGGGTCCGTAGGGACCACTTTGAGAAGCACTGGATTAGACCATAGGTTCCCAAACTATTTTGTCCCGTCGACCCCTTAACATATTTTTGACATCTGATATACAGGATGCGCCATATTTTATGTCGGTATGTAAACATTGAATAACTATTTCTTTTTTTGTCAGAAGGTTGAAAACTGCACTGAAACCCTTCTTCATGTTGTATGTAGATAGAAAAGCTATCAAAAACTTTCTTGCAATAGTCCATAATGCAGGATTAAAAGCATTATTATGCAAGTACATAAATGCCTAAATTTTAGTGATGACCTCCTTAAATGGGATCCACTCTCGTAGACCCCCATTTACAGTTGGTGGATCCCCAATTTAATTTTGACCCCCTGAATGATCTCAGGGACCATTGTATTGACGTTGCATGCGACAACACTAAATAAATCACAAAAATCAATGAGCAGTCTTACAACTTATATATATTGAGATGCTATGATGATACTTCGTGGAATCAATTAAACTCAAAAATGTATATCAGGAGTTCAGAGCTTTGCGGTAATGAAATTGGACACTTCCTAGGAATATTTTCAGAATGAAAATAGGTTCGGTCGTGGGCAAGGAATGTGGAGCCGCGGGGCATGCAGTGGCGTGACGTCACCATGGTTAACCCGCAGCGTAACCGCGCGCCTTGCCGATCAGCGCCGATCAGAGCCGATAAAAGCCGATCAGAGCCGATCAGAGCCGACCAGAGCCGAAGTGGTTTAGCGGATTCTTCATGTGACTACTCAATACTAGATGACTTTGGGATGTGGTTACTCGTTGCTTCGTTCCCACCCCATTGGCGGCCAGGGACCGTGCTAAATATATTTAAGCATTATCTGTTCTTTATTAGAGCGTGGAAAGAGAGATGGTGGCGAAAACGTTTTTGCAAGGCGTTCGTCTATTCCATAGGCTCCCAAACTGTTTTGTCCCGTCGATCCCTCGTCGAGTTTTCATGTTTTCCGTAGACCCCTGTCTTGCTACTTGTAATATTTAATTTTTATAACATTCGTCAACTTCAAATATATTTTTGACATCTGATATACAGGGTGCGCCATATTTTATGTCGGTACGTAAACATTTAATATCTTTGACATTTATCAACCGATTGACTTGAGTAAACATGTTTTGAAATAATAATTCAGTAAATAGTCGTTCAGTTGTGTTGACTTAACGTGCATATCGTGGCCAACATGTCAAATGGGATCCACTCTTGTAGACCTCCGTTTATAGTTCGCGGGTCCCCAATTTGATTTTTCGCTGTCATCGACCCCTTGCAGGGCAGAATCGATCCCTGGGGGTCGATATTGACCACTTTGGGAACCTATGGTGTATTCTTATTCGTTTCCCTCTGACGCAGCTCCGCTAGCCTCCCGGCGGGCGTCGTGCCGGGAGCGAGGCGGTAGATTTGTTTATCTATGTAAATTTATGTACGACCATCTGCGGTATAAATGTCAGCTGTCCGCGCGGAATGAATTGCTCAAAGCCCCGGGCGGGCGCGGGGCGCAGGGGGCGCAGGGGGCGTGGGGGCAGGGCGCAGGGGCGCAGGGGCAGGGCGCAGGGGCAGGGGGAAACTCTCCGCAGATACGCGTGTATTAAAAACCCTCCCTTATCGGTCGCCGCGGCTGCTTCCTTCTCGCTGTTCCTCTTTACGAACTTCCACCCAACTGTTACAAACACGGAATAGTTTTTTGGAAATAAACCAAAAACCGGTTTCACTCGTGTCATTAGACATATACTGACAAATTGCACTAACACATTGCTATCAATTATTTCGATAAAATAACCAACTAGTAACAATTTTTGATGCTAGTGGGTCGATACTATACGAGTACGAAGGAGTTTCTGCGTCGTGTCGTGACACGGATCCACTGGTACACACCAGAGACCAAGGAACAGTCGAAACAGTGGACTTCACCCGGCGAACGTGCTCCGAAGAAGGCGAAGACTGTCCTATCGGCCGAAACGGTGATGGCCACCGTTTTCTGTGATTCACAAGGTGTGATCTACATTGAATACCTGGAAAAGAGCAAAACGCTCACAGGGCTCTACTATGCTGAATTTTTGGGCCGATTCGACGTCGAATTGCAAAAAAAACGACCCCGTTTGGCGAAGAAAAAAGTGTTTTTCCACCATGATCGGTCGAATTGCACTCCGAACTGCTCCCCCATCCACCGTATTCTCCAGATTTGGCCCAGAAATTTAAGTCGAATGAGGAGGTCATCGCCGCCACGGAGGCCCACTTTGCAGGCCTCGAGAAAACGTATTTTTCAGATGTTTGTAGCATCGCTGGGTCATGTGTATCGAGCTAAAAGGAGACTGTTTTGAGTAATAAATCGCCACTTTTCTAAAATTTTCGTTTTTCTTTTTTTAGGCTAAGTACTTATCGGACCGCCCTCGTATGACCGTATTTCATTTGTGTCTATGGATTACTCTGCCTTTTTTGCAATGGGAATATAATTTGACAGTTAAAAAGAAGTGAATATGGTAATTGAGAACCCTTCGTCGGGGGTGGCGTTTTAGTGACCACCCCTGGGGTAGTTGGCCCGCCCGCAGTGGAAGGTCGTTTAGCTGCACGACATTGCGGTCAGCCGCAGGTGACGATAGCCTAACCTCCATTGACGCCCCCGCAAAGCCTGCGCCCCTGATACCCACAACCAACCCCGTAGCGGGCTGTCCACCAAACGACCACTTTTATTCCGGGTCAAGGCTGTATTTATCCAGAAAAATTATTACAAGTTAACATAACACAATGATTACTCTGGTATCAAGCTTTAACTGAGTGCCCAGCATTGGCTTGCTGAACCGCCGATTAGACGGATGGATTTGCTTATATGCTGAATGAGAACACTGGCTATGACTCCAACGAGAATATTTCGTTCATTTTATCATTAAATACAGAATGGGAGATACATATAAGATATTGCATGGAGTTCTTCATATTGATATCAACAATTCTTCTAATTGTTGATATCAATTTGTACATCTCGAGTGGTGGACGATTTTCGATCTACTTGAATATCTTGATAAATTTTGCTTACCGAATATCTTTATGCCTAAAAAATCACGCGAACTACTTATAATATAATGTATTTAATGAAAAGTCTCACTACGCGTGTATAATATATAATTTGAGCGCAAGGAAAAAAGTTTTTACAGTATTGCTTGAGCGGACCGCCGCATACGTTTAAAATTAAAAAATGTATATAATTTAAAACAAAAGATAGTAAAACAAAGCGTTAGCGGGTTACTAATAATTGTTCGCGGCTTAAGCTCGCGTTATTAAAGTCTAATTAGTCGCATTGATCCGGCTGCGGGGTGTTTCGCCCGCGCGAGTTGGCTCGCTAATTCTGCTTAACTTTTCCCGAGCCGGCTCGCAGGCCGTGCAGGAGGAGCGCTAACGAACTGCTCCTACACGGCAACGTCATTACCCGGCCGCTGCCCGCCACCCTAACCACCTACACCACCCTCACCACCCTCACCACCCTCACCACCCTCACTAACCACCCTCGCTCGCCACCCTCGCCAGCCGCCCTGTCGCCCGCGCCGTCGCTTGTTTGCGTTTTGTTAGTTTTCTTCTACTCTAAAGCATTCCCACGCGCAAAATCACCATCGCATATACTATACAAAACGTGTGTTTTGAATCACATTGTATATATGATACTTTTATGAAATCGTCACGCCAATTTACTTCTCATTTACTAACTAACTAAATGAGCTTTTTAACAGTCGCGATCTAGATCTGCTGTTTAATGAAACGGGGGATTCCTAAAAGTAAAGAGATGACTGATGACTAAATTGGCTCGGCGTCACTTTCACCCTCGCCACCCTTCAGCTGGCTCCACCCCCACCCCCATCCCCTGTCTCTCTCCCTCCCCCCTCCTCTCGTGTCGGGTGCATTGCCACCAAGTTTACTTCTATTTTAAAACTTTACATGTTTTATGATCCCCATTCCCTACGCAAAAAGCCTATTATGTTCGCTGCATTCTTCAAGAGTGATCGAGATATCTGGTTGAAAAAAAAGCATAGCTTCGTGGCTCGGCTGGGCATGAAATTGAACAGAGGTTGTTGATGGCTGTTATATGCAAATATCTAAAATTAAGAAAGCCTCGGACTGATGGCACTATTAAAGCCCTCTGCAAATGTCAGCATGGGGGATCAACGGCGAAGCGACTCGATCAATGGCGGGTCGTATTGCGCACTTCAAGTATCAAATAGCTCGGAAATAATCTGTCACAGGGCCGCCGTACGGGTATTTTGATTAATTTAAAATTATATTTATTTATTATATATATATAAACAAATTAAGGCGTTGCTCCCAGCCATTTAATTGCCTCTGGTGTCCAACCGAACACCACAGTCAGTCCGTTACCTGGCGAAATCGTGTCATTTAATTAATTTAATTGTCACTTTATTTTTCTATGTGGAATGTTGATTTTTTTTACAGAGTATTGAAAAAACTATAAATTATATTTAAATATTTTTTATTGTTTAATTAACGTCCATTTTCAGGGTAAAATAAAATCTCGAAGATGTTGTAAAATTGGATAAAATGGCGACTTTTCAAAACCAAAGTTTGTTAAAGATTTTTTTTTTTTTAATTTTTAAATTAACAAGACGCACATGGTTTATATTTAATCTTTCAATTCCAATTGAAAAAAAGACTTTTAAATGTTTGGGATTCTTGGAAAATGTACCAGACGAATCTCCAAATTCATACACTTCAATCGGAAAAACACATATTTATCATATCAATAGTAAATTTATAAGAAATAAAAATATATTGTGTTCGGAAGAAGGGACGTATCAAAGTTTTTGCATTTAAATATTTTTAATTGGTGCAGTAGATTTTTCGCAAAACGGACTAGAAAATGATCAAAAAAACTCGATTATGGGACCTAGACCCTTAATGCAAACAATAAAGCATCGCTTGGCCTAAAATACCTTTTGGGCAATATTATTTCACACATTGAAATGATTTTTTAGAGAAAATATACCTAACCTAACCTAACCCACTCCCCCAAGCTTACATGGCCGGTGCACTACCGATTATGCTAGCGAATCACCTCTATCATATTCTACATATGAAACAACGTACCCATGCCAATTTAATATTGTGTGACTTGCAATACTAGCATTTTTAAAGTCTATTTAATTTAGCCGATACACAAATATATATAAAAACTCATGTATTCGATATATGGGGAAACAAGCATGTCACGGGGCGAGGAGAGCCCGAGGAGAGGATCAGAGGAGGTCTCTACGCCGGTTCAGTTTTACCAGTCCGGTTGTATTGCCGGTGAATAGCAAATTCCGCATCCACGTCAAATTTTTTTTTACCAATGCTGCTTTTTCCTCGGATTTTTCCACAACAGCGGCCGCCAAAACCTAAGAAGCCGTTTAATTTTCTTTTATAGTTGTGATATATTAATGAAATAATGCTATGCGATAGAGCGCCGCGCGGCGTGCGCGCTCCGCATATTAATGTCGGCCCGCCCGCTCGCACTTGTTGCGCCCCCCTGCCTCCGCCCCCTGCCCCCCTGCCCCCCTGCCCCCTGCCCCCCTGCCCCCCTGCCCCCTGCCCCCCTGCCCCCCTGCCCCCTGTCCCCCTGCCCCTCCTGCCCCCCTGCCCCCCCCTGCCCCGGCAATTAGGCACCCGCGCGGCCGCCTGTCGTCCGGCGCGACGGCCCGTCCCGGCTGACTGATTAATTGAACGCGCTCCGGGGATCGGATAGTATTTCGGTTGCAGCGTTAGTTTAACCACTGGCGGCGCACTTTCCGATCCGGTCGCACGCGCCGGCGGGTTATTATTGGGGCCTGCAACTTTATTTTGACTCCGCGACGGTCGACCTGTCTGTCGTCCGGCTTTCTTTTGGATGAAACTTTTTCTTTACAAAAAAAAAAAAAAATGATATACGATGTACTCGTACGATGTGTTTTCCTCAATTGTGTAGCGACAGCAATTATTTAATTTATTTAAATTGTTTGTTCACTTTCCGCGTATTTCTCTTTGTGCATAAATAAAGATTTGTAAATACGCACTTGAGTTCGGGCGATTTTTGTTGCCGAGTATAATGACACCGTTTCCGTATCCGAGCGCGAATTTTGTTTACAAATGAGACTGATTCGTGAGTTCCCGCTGAAATATTATTTTATATTTGTACTCGGGGAAGAGTCTCAGCCGCGGCATAATCTCCCATCCGCCACATGCGATCGGTGAAAATTATTCTTTCTTATAAATAAAGCAAATATTTACAAAAAATACGTGTTTTTTTTTTAAACTTGAATATTTAAATGTTCTATGCAATAAAATAAAATAAACTAGCAGTGACATCTAGCGATCAAAAAACATTTCGTCATTGTATAAAAAATACGTCGGTGTGCGTCTTCGCTAACACGTTTCTCAGCATCGCTCACAGATGGCGCTAGTAATAAATTAATAATATTAATAAATATTTACGTAAAAATTATATATAATTTACACATTTATATGAAGAAAATTAATATAAATATTTTTTGTTTTTATTTCTGCAGAACGCGACGTGCCACGAGCCGGTGTACAGGAAGGTGGCCGTGGTGGAGAACTTCTTCGACCTCATCTACACGGTGCACGTGGATTTGGAAGGACGAGCGGGTAAACACGCCGGACAAAAGAGAACTTACAGAACGGTAAGAAAATATTATAATACATTAGTTACATACAATAAATTAATTAAAACAGTCAAAATGCGCCATGCAAATACGCTGTCGTAAAGTACCGCGAGCTCAGAGTGCATGTACCAGGGTGTACGAATACGCGCTGGATCCTGTATATTTTTCGTCGTTTCATGGAGTAGACCATAGTTTCCCAAATTATTTTGTCCCGTCGACTCCTTGTCAAGTTTTCCTGTTTTTCGTCGACCCCCTTGCTAATATTGAATTTTTACTGTACAATATTTTTGACATCTTATATAGAACAACTCACTTTCATAGGGTTTACTGTACAGTGGATGAGTTTGTGGCTCTCGATTTAAAACTGTCTCCCTTGGAAGGGTCTGTCTGTCCTCGGTCGCCAAAGTTCCCACGTTCCTAAGCCGTACAGGTTTTCTTATTTAAAAAGGCAACACGATCCTAATGGATCGTCTTCTTATGTAAAAAGGTACGTCGGTATAGTTTTACAATGCCGAAAGTCTCGTTTCTCGAGCATTTCGCACGAACTTCTACGCTTCAGGGCTTCGATTCGTCACAAAGTGCATTATGACATTTACGAAATGTCTAAATTTTAGTGATGACCTGCTTAAATGGGATCCACTCTCGTAGACCCCCATTTACAGTTCATGGACCCCTAATTTTATTTTTCGCTGTCGTCGACCCCTTGCAGGGCGAAATCGACCCCTGACGGTCGATATTGACCACTTTGGGAACCTCTGGTGTAGACGAAGGCGGTCGAAGGTACAGGAACCCGGGACCTAAGTGCCGGGGCGGGGCCTGCAATCGGCCCGGGGCACCTGTTGCCCCGCCGCCCCGCCGCCCCGCCGCCCCGGTGTGACGCTATTCCCCGCTTAAGCCGGCGCTTTATCTGTCCCAACTAACTTTTACTGCGCCACCGACGAGTTTGCGGTTTTGCCTCGGTTTTGCTTTAAGGCTTTGTCGCTGGATATTTTTCAGGAATGTTCGCATTTGTTCGCGGTTTGATCTAGGGATATAGATAAGATGGCTGCTATAAAAAATTGGAATGCGCTCACTTGTTTATAAAATTATTTGTGGGTTCAAAAAAAATAAATTTATTTTGAATATTCCTTTGAAATTTTTTTTGCTTTTCATTTCACGATGACTGTAAAATAATTATTGCAACGGATTGTTAATTAAAACCTCACGCGGCATATATATATATATTTATGTGATTAAGCACATTTTTTCATACATTGAAAACGATTAAAGAAAACTCTCAGAAAATATCATCGTGACTTGTGTGGGATTCGAACCCACATCCCCAAGCTTTCATGGCCGGTGCATTTATCCAACTATGCTAACGAGCCACTGCAATTTAGTGAGAATTTTTAATAATCAGCCCGATTTTTTAATGATTAGCCCGAGCATATTAGTTCATATGTAGAATATGATTATTAAAAATTCTCACTAAATTGCAGTGGCTCGTTAGCATAGTTGGATAAATGCACCGGCCATGAAAGCTTGGGGATGTGGGTTCGAATCCCACACAAGTCACGATGATATTTTCTGAGAGTTTTCTTTAATCGTTTTCAATGTGTGAAAAAATGTGCTTAATCACATAAACATACTAATACCTGCATGGGTAAATAAAAACGCATTCTGATTGACATTAATCTAAATTAATATAATATATATATATCCATGAAAATTTACGATAAGCAAAGCAACGATACCCAAAACCTACCATCTAAACTTCTATATTGATCCATGACACACGGGTTTCATTTGTATTACCAACGGAGCACTTGGGTGTGAATTTTGGTTGGCTCTATATCATAGGTTCCCAACCTTTTATTGACCATGGCCAAATGATCTTGACAAGATCAAAAATATTCTAACACCCCCTTTGACATAACAGTTATAATTATACCAATTTTTTTTTTCATATAAAAATACCATAGAGGTATTTCATACGCCCCCCATTTTCCCTTGGACCCCTTGGAAAGCTCCAGCGCCCCCTTTGGGAACCTATGCTCTTTATGAATGATTTTTTTTCGTTGCAGATAACGGAGACATACGCGTTCCTGCCCAGAGAAGCCGTCACGAGGTTCCTGATGGGCTGCACAGACTGCCAGCGGCGGCCTCGCTCCATGTCTCCTGCGTCCGTGTTGCCCACCCCCAGTCCGAGTCCCACGCCCCTGCCTTCCACCATCATCCCCAACGGTTACCACCACCTCGCGCCCATCTCCACCAAGCTGGCGGACCTCCACCACCTGCTGAAGAACGGAGTCCGCGACATCAACACGAAGAACTGGGAGAGCGAGATCGACGCCTCGCAGCACTCCGTCAAGGTCCGCTTCAACGACGGGATCGCCTCGTTCGAAACGTCCGAGGAAGCCAGGCAGAGGTCCTTCATCACGGCCGACCCTGAAGTCTACAGTCCGACGAACGGAGTCGACCTTTCAGCGAAGAACTCGCACATAGAATACAACGGCTTATCGTCCCTGGTCAGCTCTCCAGCGGCCAACAACCTGTGTCATTTCGACTCCGGCGTCAGTGCTTTCAGAAGCGTGAGGAGGAGTTCCAGTGACGTTTCGAAGTCTGAGTCCATCGACCTGAGTGTCGACGCGGCCTCCTCTAGTCGCGCGCCAGATGAGCCTGCCGAAAAGTCGCCGTTTAAAAATACCAAAGACGAAAAAACGAGTCAAAGAAGACACAGCAAGAGCGAAAAGAAGACACAGCCGGAGAGCGAAACCGCGTTGCCGATAAAGATCGAAAAGAACTGCGAGGAGCCCAGCAAGGCCAAGCACAAAAAGGAGATAGTCGAAAAGCAGTCGCCCAAACCGTACAACCCCCTGGATGTCTGCAATTTGACCTCCAAGGATCCTCCGCGATCGAGGTCGTCCTTGAAAAAGAGGCACCTGAATCCGATGTTCAACGAATACAAGAGCGACGTGGACTGCAAGTCCTTCCCCAAGCCGTGGTCCCCGTCGCCCAAGTCCATGTTCTCTCCGCACCGTCTGTGCTCCGAAAGCACCGGCCTCCGCAGCAGCACGCAGCTCCTGGACCCCGAGATAGACTTCAGCGTCCCCATCACCACCACCTACCTGAAGCACATGCGCAGCCTCGGCTACTCGCCCGAGGAGTCCCTGAAGCTGGAGAGAAAGGTCAGTCTGATTTCTGTAAACAACAATTGGATGAGCGGATGATATTTGGGAATTCTTGCGGCGTGGAATCTCAGCGGAAGCAGGCACGTAGGTTCATTAATAAATTAATCCACCTCGGCCCAGTTTGCGTCGCGTCCCGCCTAATCCACTGCAGTGTCCCTCGGGGGGTGGTGGGGCGTCCAGGGGTGCAGAATGGGGGCTTGGCCGCGGTCCAACCCTGGGCCGGAAGCGGCACCCGTTCATCACCCTCCAGCCCCAGCTCCCCCCAAGGTCACCCCCACCCTCCCCTCCCCCACGACTTACCGCTGAATTCTTTTTAGGGCATCCGTGGGATTTTTATCTCTGTTGTTGTGGATGAGTAGGAAAACTTCTGTGGATGCGAGACGCCGGATAGAATTTGGTTTCTAACCTAACCTAACAGTGCGAGCTTATTATAAGGATGGGCGCGACGGACTCGAATAATCGAAAATCTCGAGCACACCCGAAAATTTTTAATATTTTGCTGTTGTACTGCGAACTTGTATCAATCAATGGTAAACAGCTTGCGGATTAGAATAATTAATTTAATATTGATTAATCAAGAGTGAAAACAAATCAATGTAATGTTTTTTTTATTAAATTCGATTTTTGTCGTAATTTCTGATCGATTGGAATGCTAAAATGAATACTTTCTAATTCTTATAATTCTTCCAACACATGAAAATGAGACATTGGCATTATCAAACATAGATGACAACGCCAAAGATTGGCGAAACCGGTCACTAATAAAAACGAACATGTGGAAAATCACCAAGTACTCTATGTCAAAAATATTGAATTTCTGATCATTTTTTAACATCAAAATAATAATAATGATTATCTTTCGATTTATTACATTTTTTTTCTGTTGCAAATTATAATTGTAACGAGTCATTCGTCTGTTGTAAGTCTAAATTAAATAAACATTTTTTTTATTTTATCCTATTAAATTATTTAAAGAATTTTAATATTTATAAAATAATAATTAATATCTAAATATACATAAAATAGGAGATTTCTATTCCATCACGTGTTGTGGTTTCGACAATAGATTTGAACGATTTTATAATGATTTTCCCATCACTAATTATATTGTGCAATCATCCATGACATTAGTATTTATACTATATATAAAAAGCTTTGTTCAACTCTATTTCTAAAAATAAATAGTTGTAAATAACTCAATAACGACATACGCAGGAGATGCGAAAATATATGGTCACTTCACAGAAAGCTGTCGATTTAGTACTAAAAAAATATTATTTATTTATTCAAATAATCAATATTTTTAACAGAGAGTAATTAGTGGAATTTTATTTTAATATTTTAATTAAAATAATTCAGTGATTTTTCCACATGACCGGTTTCGCCACCTCAAAAATAAAAATAACAAAAAAACAAATAAAAATTAGTATTTTATTTAAAGTATTTATTTATTCGATCATTTTTTTAATAGTAATTAGGTATGTAGCCAAAAAATACAAAATACATTTTAATTGTATTCTTCTTCAAGTGCCTTAAAGAACATTAAATTAATTGACCATTCAAGCTTCTTCTGACAATCACTGCCTCTCTCCCAAACAATCAAGCAGAGGTCCCCAAACATTTTTGCCCCGTAGACCCCTTGTCGAGTATTCCTGTTTTTTCCATGCTAATATTGATTTTTTACAAGCACATATTTTTGACATCTGATATAGAAAAACTCACTTTCATAGGGTTTAATGTTAAATTAATTATACCTGCATTAATTAAAAAAACATAAATGCAAATATAGTAACATTCACTAAATAAATTCAACATTTTTAATGGGTCTGATGCTTTGATAGAAAATTTTCAATATTTGGCCTCAAATATGAAATCTTCTCGCCCAGTGATTTCAAATCTGTTTATTTTTCTTGTAAGAAGATTATAAAACCTTCTTGCAATAGTCTATAATGCAGTATAAACAGCATTATTATGTAAGTTTCATTTCCGGAATGCCTAAATTTTGCTGATGACCTGCTTAAATGGGATCCACTCTCGTAGAGTTCATGGTCCCCCAATTTGATTTTTGACCCCTAAGGGTCGATACTGACCACTCTGGGAACCTATGCACTAAAGCAGAGGTTCCCAAACTTTTTGACCTGTGACCTATTTTTCGTAGACCCCCTGCCTTGCTAATATTAAATTTTTGACCGGATTTTTGTCCGTTATATCCTCAATCCGTTAAACAGGGGTCCGTTATATCGTTATATCGAGGTTTTACTGTATTCCTTTATAAATAAATACACACAAAATGCAAATATAGTAACATTCACTAAAAAAAAACAATATTTTTAATGGGAGGGATGTGTTGATAGCAAATTTTCAATATGTGGCGTCAAATAAGTCAGATTTAACTTTGAATCTCCTCGCCCAGTGGTTTCAAACCTATTTCTTTTTTTTTTTTAAGAAGAATGGCAAACGCACTGAAACCACTTTTCGCGAGGTATGAAGATGGAAAAGCTATCAAAAATATCTTCTTGCGATAGTCCATAATGCAGGATAAATAGCAGGTATGTCTCTTTTGAACCAAAATTGGTGATATTTCTTTCTAAACTGCACCTTCAGTTCTTCATTAGTGCTTATATTAATTCTTCTTGTAGTATGACTTCCGATTCTTCAATGTTACCAATGGATTGATAATCCATTGTGGTATTTTGGTGATAACCTGCTTAAATGGGATCCACATGGACCCACAATTTAAGTTTTCGCCGTCATCGACCCCTTGTAGGGCGGAATCGACCCCTGGGGGTCGATATTGACCAAAATTCCCAAACTATTTTGTCCCGTCGACCCCTTGTCGAGTTTTCCTGTTTTTCGTAGACCCCTGCCTTGCTAATATTGAATTTTTACAAATTAATCATCTTCAAATATATTTTTGACATCTGATATACAAAATGCGCCATATTTTATGTCGGTATGTAAACATTGAATAACTATTTCTTTTTTTTTTGTAGTTTTTCTTGAGTATGACTTCCGATTCTTCAATGTTAACATATGGATTGATAATCCACTGTGGTATTTTGGTGATGAGCTTCATAAATGGGATCACTCTCGTAGACCCCCAGTTTGATTTTTCGCTGTCTTCGACCCCTGGGGGTCGATATTGACCACTCTGGGATCATATGCACTAAAGGATCCGAAGTTCGACTCCGGCCCGGTGTGATTAGTCGGAGTGCCAGGGCAGCAGCCGGAGGAGGACGTCAGCGTTCGACGTCGTCTGAGTTATGAAGGTGGAATTCATTTCTTTGTGTCCGACCGCATTCTGCCGGCCTGGTAATTTCGGTTTATGCCCTCTCATGAAAAATACATCCTCTCTGTCACTCCGCCTCCCTCCGCCCCCTGGACTTGCAAATGTTAGTCCTCCGTGGACTTGGGATATCCAATCTTCAACGGAATATTTGGATACAAAGTATCAACCAGCAGTTTTATGCCTTTTGTCGAATCGAGGTGTGTCTGTGTTCCTTTGCAAGTTTTTGCCTCAATTTTGTTGGAAAAAACTATACACACCTATACACAAAATTGTATGAATAAAACGTTTACGTTGAGAGTAAATGTTAGAATTTAACAGCTTGGTAATCTCTGTTCAATTTAATCAGCACATAAAACGATGATGGAAGTGCTTTATAGGTTCTATATCGAAGTGAGGTCGTGCTAGAATTGGTGGATTATTAAAAAATCTGCGTGACTTATTTAACAACTTGTTAATCACTGTTTAATTTGCATATGTGCTGTTTTAATGTTAGGTTAAGCTGGAATTGCTAGAATAATACACATTTGAGTGACGTATTCACAGCTTGTTAATCAATGTTCAATTCAATAAGTGTGCAGTATTAAGAATAGGAAATGTTAGAAATGCCAAATTAATATAAATCTGTTAGATGTATTCAACAGCTTGTTGATCACTGTTTAATTTAATTTGCTTATGTGCTGTACGAGGCTTTACTTGCTGGTTAGGTTAGGCCGAAATTGCTTAAATAATACATATCTGTGTGACGTATTTAACAGCTTGTTAATCAGTGTTCAATTTAATCAGTCAACGAAAGCGTTTTGGGTGTTGTGTTAAGATTAGGTTAGGTTGGAGTTGCTAGTCATAAATATCTGTGTTGCATATATTTAACAGCTTATTAATCACTGTATAATTTAATTTGCTTATGTGCTGTTTTAAGATTAGGTTAGGCTGGAATAGCTAGAATAATAAACATCTGTGTGACGTATTTAGAAGCTTGTTAATTACTGTTTAATTTAATCAGCTAACAAAAGCGTTTTTGGGTGCATTATTATGATGAGGTTAGGTTGGTATCGCCAAAGTCATAAATATCTGTGTGGCGTATTTAACAGCTTGTTAATCACTGTTTAATTTAATCAGCTGATTTAAGTGGTTTATAAAACCGTAAGGTCAGGTTAGAACTGCTGGGAGCGTATACAGTGTGTCCAAACAGAGTATCGGGTATTTGTTAGTTCAGTTAAACAAAAATTACTAGTAATCAAGTATTTTTTTTACTGTTGATTATAAGAATACAAAATAGAAAATTTCGAAAAGATGATGTTATCCAAACTGGCTGGCACTCTTCTAATCCGGAACGAGGATTTCTGATAACACGCTGACACATAGCCTGACCTGGTGTTATGTTTCAATTCCTTTATGTTCGTCTGATTATTCTCATAAACCCTACTTTTAAGGTATCCCCATACGAAATAGTTAAGAGGGCTAAGGTCGTGGCTTCTGATGTTACCTCTACGTGAAACGACCTTATTAGGGAATAATTCGTTAACAGCTTCAATTGATTGATTGGATGCATGGTCTTGTTGAAAGCACGTTGAAACCTTGAAACTCCTGCAACTCTGGGCCCAAAAATTTCACATTCACCCGATAATCTTTTTGGACATCCTGTATAAAAAGCAAGGCAGAGCAGGAGCGCAGTAAAAGTGCGATACGCGTTCTTTCGCAGCATTTGACATTTGAACGCGTACAATCAATCAAGAGGGGGAGCGGAGCGGGCGCTCATTTGGAGCACCGTGCGCCCCGCGGCGACGGCCTGCCGCCCCCCTGAGGCCCCCCTGAGCCCCCCTGAGCCCCCCTGAGGCCCCCTGAGGCCCCCTGCCCCCCCCATGGGGCCCCCCCGCGGCCGACAGGGCAGCCCAATCAATCTTATGTGCTCCTGGCAGCGAGCGGCGCCGTCAAGAATCCACGCCTTAGTATTATTTTCACAAAAAAAAAATCCTGAAACTATCTGACAATCAAATGCTATTCTATCTTGCTACGTTTCGGAACCGGTACTGAGGTGTACCCAGACAACGGAAGACTCAAAACACAACCCGGCGCTGCACTCAAAATACTAAAATGTATCCCCGTGCAAACATCCCTTTGCATTTCGTCCTGTATATAAAATAATAGATAATGATCAAGTACATTTACAAGTGCAAAATATCATCATGATTTGTGTGGGATTTGAATCCACATCCCCAAGCTTACATGGCCGGTGCATTACCAATTATACAAACGAATCACTGGTACCAAGCAAGAATTTTTAAAAAATCATACCCTATAAGTGAAACAACGTACTTATTATGCCAATTAAATATTGTGTGACTTGCAATACTAGATTTTTCTCCCAAAGTACTGAGCGAAGCATTTATTGGATATTATTATTTTTAAGGTCTATTCACTCGTTAAATATATTATTGATTTTTCAAAGTCGTACTTCCTGTGAGACGGTCTCCACAAAAATCAATAATATTTTGAATACGATAGTGTTTTTTTTTTTTTTTTTAATAAAATATCGCAGCACTCACCGCCACTGCTAGCTACCCTTGTCTTTCTTATATATCTGGGAGAGGGTGGGAGGGCACACTCCCCCGCTGACCGCCGCCCCCCTTGCCCCCCTGAAAGAATATAGCCCCCCCCCGAGCACACCACCATCATGTTGCCCCGTGAACAGTGTCTCGTATGAACGCAGTATATTTAATAATTGCGTATTATTTATTAACACACTTTAAGCGGGTAGCCAAATTGACTGAACTGGTGTGCGAAGTGGACGCAATTCGCGTAAAATTGCACGTGTGAAATCTAGACTATACACTCTTTGATTTGCATGTAGTCAAATTAATCGTTTCCCATAAAAAGTTGAACCACATTGCGGATTACTTGGCATCAAAATGTCCTAAAAATTGTTCAATAATTGGAGGATTATCATTATCTGACCACTCCACTTCTTCATTGTCACTTTGTTCAGAATTGGTAGAAGTAACGCTGACGAGTCTAAAAAAACATCACGAGCTGTAAACCTCAAGAGTAAAATGACCTTCTGCCGCTTTTTGAGTAAACACATTCAAAAACGTATTTTAGACAGCAGTCCGCGAAACGGGTACTAGTACCCGCCCCGCCTTTAGTGTGTTAAATTCGGGATAAATTCATTTTAAAATCCAACACATTGCCCGACAGGTTTCTAATTCCCCCCCCCCCCGTCCAGGCAAAATATCATATTGCATATTTATACTAAACAATACAGTTGTTCATAAATTTTTCATAACACACCTCGCCTGCTACTGATAAAAAAAAAAAATAATAAATATTAAATAAACACTGTGGACAAGCCCTAGCAAAAAAAAAAACGTTATACGGGCTGTTGTGGACATACCCCTGGGCTGAAATTAACGCAGTCCCCTATCTAAGACGCAGGGGCGGGGGTGGTTGCCGTCCAGTTTTTGATGAAACGCCTCGGGGGCGCAGGGGGCCAGGGCCGGGGGGCGGGACGGGGGGCCGGCCGGGGAAGGGGGTGCCCCATTTTTTGTAGGCCTGTGCAAAGCCCCGGCTGGATGCATTTATTATTTTTTTTCCTTCCACCACACCGAATTCAATTCGAATTCATTCTCATGTATAAAACAAGTGACCAAGATTTTGAAAGCAATCTTTTGGATGTACAGGCGATTGTGTATTGGGGCTAGTGTGCACGCGTTCTGCGGCAGGTCCGGCTGGTGTTCTTAATTATCCCTGAGAGCCGAGCCGTGCCTTTCCGAGGCGGCTTCAGGGCAGGGCGGCTCGTGGGGGGGGGGCCGCCCTGTTTTTACTCCACGTGTCCCCCATGGCGTGTAGGGCTTCGCCCCCCGCTTCCTCCCCCCCCCCGGCTGCGGACAAAGATTTTTTTGATTTAGGGGCCCCTCCTGCCCCCTGCCCCCCCTGCCCCTGCGCCCCCGCCCCGGACGCCCCCCCCCCCCCCCGGGGCTTTCGTGGGGCCGTTAATGAGTTTTCTAAGCAGCAAGAGTTTCAGTTATATGCTTTCTAACGTTTATGGCTATTTATTAGCGACTACTTGCTAATTGCGCTTATCGTACGCGCTGCTAAAATTAAGGTGGCACTTTCTTTGTTGTTTTGTTGTGGAGTATTCTAAATTAAACCGTGGGTGGTCAATAAGCGTTGAAATTGATCAAATTAAACTAGACTAAACCAGGCTGTCGTGGTGGTCTAAATGGTAGATTCTTGTGAGTATGACGTGAAGGTTGGTCCGCCGGAGCCGATAGCTCCAGAAGAAGGGGGCCAGAAGGGAGCCAGGGGGTGTGGGGGGCCAAGAAAGTAGCAGGGGGTCGGAGCCGGGGGGGCGGGCGGGGCGGGTAACAGTTTGGACAAGCGACAGTCGGGGTAGGGTAGGACTTCACCCCTCTACCCTAGCGCCAGTACACGCGTTACTTAAACGGTTCTTCCACCGCAGATAATAAAATAACTGTATACTTTATTTATGCTACGTTATATACTTGAAATCAGTAAGCGTATTTTCGTTCTATTGTATGTGTGTGTACACACACAGCATAGCCGCACCGTTTGTATGTATGCATGCCAAGAATGCTCGCGAGTCATTTATCAGCAAAACTCGGTTTTGGGTTTCTTGATATTCACACGTTTCGGTTTCTACGGCGGTTCTGTGCGGGGTCTTTCGCGGGAATGCGGCACAACACCCGAGACATCCGGTCGCGAATGTTATTCGAAGTGGAGCATCTGTATTGCGCGGGGCGGCCGCCTCGGCATGACACGACATGAAAAAGGCCTCAGATAGAGTTATGGCGGATAAGGGGGCGCAGGGCCGGGGCCGGGCGGTCGTCAAACTCGGATCATGTCTGGGGCCGAGCCCCGATAGTTGCGCTAACAAGGGGCTGCCCGCGCCCCCGCCCCGCCCCGCCCCCGCCCCTGCCCCCGCCCCTGCCCCCGCCCCTGCCCCCGCCCCTGCCCCCGCCCCCGCCCCGCCCCCGCCCCCGCCCCCACGCACCCTGGGACCGGCCGGCCCTCCCGGCTCTTCGAAATCTTCGGAATTAATACGCGCCCGTGTATTTGCCCCCATGTACGTACAATCGAGACGTACTACATAAACACACATACACACGGGATATAAAATTTTACAGTACTTCTCTTCGTTTCGCGTATCGAAAATATTCAAAAAATAATAATAATATATATCTTTTTTTAAAATTGCTGGAATAATACATATTTGAGTGACGTGTTTAACAGCTTGTTAATCAATGTTCAATTTAGTGTGCAGTATTAAGAATAGGAAATGTTTGAAATGCCGAAAGAATGAAAATCTGTTAGATGCCTGTGTATTTGCCATACACACAGGATATAACAAAGTAATAAAATTTTACACTACTTCTCTTCGTTTCGTGTATCAAAAATATTCAAAAAATAATAACAATATATTTATATTTTAAAATAAAAAATATTTTAATAGTCGTAAGTAAAATTTGAGCTCTTGCTCCCATGGGCAGTACTAAATATATAATTGATCCGCATTTATCACATTTTATTACAGTAGTGAAAATACAAACTACTGGCGGTTATTATACAATGAACTCAATATATTTTTTAGGTAATCGTAATTCTTGAGTAAATTATATTCCGCTCTTTAGTGGTAACAGTACAGGCCCACAATAGCCACAGAACCGTGAAATTTTTCATGGGGTTTGCTTGATATTTCATGTGACTACTGATTAGTCAATGGCCTTCTCTTCTGCCTGTTTGAGTAAAAATGCGAATTGAATATGAAATAATGGGTTGGGGTTGTGGAAATGTTGAGTCTGTGTGTGGATGTGGGTGGCTTGAGGGATTCTGGAAACCTACTTCCGAACTGTCACCGCGGTGGCTCCAGGACGTCACCCGCCCCCGTGGCGCGCCCTGCACCCCTGGGCACGGCACGCAAGCCGCTCGACTCAAAATGTCGATAACAACTTCTCTCTGAAAATTATTTATTCATTCCCGAAACAGGCTGGTTTGGGGCGAGGGGGTCGTCGATTCTTCCCCTGCAGGTATATTTCAAGCGCTTATTGACTTTCACGGCCGATTAATACGCGTTGCTGACGCTGCGATACCTCATTTTGCAATGCAGATGACCTTGATAAAACAAGGAGATATTTGTTAATTTAAAAAAAAAAATACAAGGTTGCACCCTAAAAAAGCACAGTATCACCATTATCAGTTATGGCTGGTAAAGCCTTAATCGATCGGCATAGGACGGTGCCGAAATCCTTAGCCCTAGTAAAGCTATAAAACAATACATGTATTAATTTTCGTATATTGAATTGTGTGAAAGACTTTGAAAAACATTGAAAAACTCCAATACATATTAAATTGTTTGAAATAAAGATACTTAAGTAAGTAAACATGTGTATAGTGATATTCCAACATGCTTTTATTCGATGCTACCTGCTTTGTTGACATCGCCCGAAAATGCTAACCGAGCATGTCGCCGAAATCGGTAGCACTGAATAAAAACAAGATGAAATATCACCGCACACGCTTTTTATTAAAAATAATTAATAAATGAAGAGTGGCCTGATGTATTTGCGATACTTATATCCAAGATAAAAAAATCTGGCAGGGAAAAAACTCAAAAAGTAGGGAACGGCATCCCCGGGGGGCTTGGGGTGTAATGTAACAGGAGATAAGGAGTACGCTGGATGTTTTCAGAATTACCTCCGCCTTCAATTTTTACACATTAGGGAATATTCGATACTCGGACCGAACCCGACCCGTCGCCCCCCTGTTGCCCCCCTGTTGCCCCCCTGTTGCCCCCATGTTGCCCCCGACTCCGCCCGGGCGCGCTGCGGCCGACCGGAAAATCATTTGAAGGATATAACTTATCCGGATATTTTATATGTAACCAATGATTATGTAGCCGGAAATACGTCACGTGATATGAGGCTTACATATGACGATATTTGATCACTGATTGACTAGCTGTTAAATATACGTAAGCGCTATTTTTCTCATCTGCGATTTGGTTGGACTCTTCAAAACCTGAGCACCGACAAAGTGAAAAGCTAACTAACGAATTTCGTGTTAAATTTGGCAAAGGCAAATAAAACACGGTAACTGTGTTTTTTTTTTTTTTTTTCAGGAAAATAGAATGTGGCAAGCGAAGAGGCATATTCGATCGAAAGGGTTAAAACATAAAAAATATATATAAAATACCAAGAGCACTTCATTCGAAACACTTGAAATTGATCGATTCATCGGAATCCGAAGAGTTCTCACATTCGATAAAAGAATATAAAATACTTAGAATATATTAGAATTGAAAATACACTGACGTTTATTTATGATTAATTATGAGTTATCGAATCAGTGTGACGAGGTCTACGAAAACCGAAATGTAATTCGAAGTACTGAAGACCCGCTTGATTAATCGGAAAGCAGGGAGCCCTCGCACCCGACACATCCCGTAGTATTTACCCGGTCGGTTTCCCCCCCCCCCCCCCCGCTAAGTACGTTTCGGGTTCGGTCGCGGGGCACGTCGCGCCGCTTAGCTGCAGATTATTAAACTCGGGAATCAAAGGCACGTAAATGGGTGGAAGCGAATGTGGAAGGGGGAGGACCCTGGATTTGAATTGTATACATCGGCTGTGTCTTATAATAATCATAGGTCTTGTTAATTACCTGCGCTGGTACCTAATACTAATATTTTAGACCATATTCCAAAAAAAAATATCATCGTGACTTGTGTAGAATTTGAACCTACATCTCGTTAGTACAAGTGTCAGTACACCGTCCAAAACTTAAAATACAAGACAGCGATCACATTCTGCGGTCCTGTCCTCTTGACACGAATACAACCAATACAGTGATAACGAATAAGTATCCATCAGAAAACCAAAACTTCGGTAGGAACGTTGTGGGTTTTTCTCGTCGTTTCACGAGTCTATTTAGATTCTAGATCGCTCCTGGGTTCGGAAAAGTCCGCTGTTGGCTTGATTAATGGCGGGGGCGCGGCTCGTGACTGCGCCCTCCTCGGACGAGGGGGGGGGGGGATTAAGGGAGTGCCCCCCCCCGCCCCCCCCCCACCAGGCCCGCCCCTGGTTTTGTTTAATTTTGAAATTTAATGAGAGAGCACACGGCGCGGCGGCGCGTAATAAACCGTAGCTTTTTTTTGTTTTTTTTTTTTTATTATTATTTTTCTTCTAGATATCGTCGCTCGAAAGCACGGAACCTGCTTGCTTGTGAAATAATTTTTTTTAGTTCATTTCCTTCAGAATTAGCATGCGAATTTACACGCAGTATCAATGAATATTGACACACTTTAAGCGGGTGACCAAATTGACTAAACTGATGTGAAATCTAGACTATACACTCTTTGATTTGCATGTAGTCAAATAAATCGTTACCCATAAAAAGTTGAACCACTTCATACACACTTTGCGGATTACTTCGCATCAAAATGTCCTAAAAATGGTTCAATAATTGGAGGATTATCATTTTCTGACCACTGCACTTCTTCATTGTCACTGGACAGTATTGGTAGAAGTAACGTTGACGAGTCTAAATAAACATCACAAACTGTAAACCTCAAGAGTAAAATGACCTTCTGCCGCTTTTAGAGTAAACACATTCAAGCAGGTATTAATACGCGCTCCGCCCTTAGACAGCAGTCCGCGAAACGGGTACTAGTACCCGCCCCGCCTCTAGTGTGTTAATATATTTTAAATACGTCAAATTTTTTGCACAAACAGCTGTATTAGTGTTTTCTCATCAGAATATACATGCAACATACTCAGTTCCCATAATTATTACAAATACATTAACACAAAATATAATTTTAAATTAGTTTTTGTTTTACTAATTTTTTTTGTAATTTATTTCATCGACAAATTAATTCGCCAACAAAATGTCTAGATAAGTCATTGTTTGATTTTTTAGTTTCTGATTCTTTGTTGCGTTCTTGGAATTTATGCCGCGTTTATTTTGAATGTTTACAACGTTTCGTTCCCGGTACCGAGATCACGTGTAAGAGATTAAAAAGCCACGTTGAATACTGAAGCCGTCTGAAGAAGCGCGTGTTTTCCCTTGAACGCGGCATAACACCCAAGAACCTCAGAGGAGGTTGGCGACCGTTTCACTCATGGTGAATATTTTCTATGGGGAAAATAGTGTAGTGGGTCCTTCTACACCGCAGTTTTATATATTAGCTGTACAAATAAGTTTTCAAGGTTTTTTTTTAAATTTTGACGATTTATTGTGAAAAAATTGTCACAAGTTCATTTTTCAAAGTATTGTCCATCGCTGGCCACTACTTTTTCCCATCTTTCTGGCAACTTTCGGATACCATCTCGAAAAAGCGATGCGTCTTTTGATCCGATCCATGAATCGATCCAATTTTGGACTTCTTCAAACAATACAGCCTCCAATTCGGCATCCTCAAATTTTTCTGCCCGCCATTGTTATTAAAATCACCACTTCTAAAACGTTTAACCACCAAAATTCGATGAAGCACGTTCCCCGTAAGCTTCTTGCAGCATTCGATGGTCTTCAGCTGCACTTTTCTTCAAATAAAAGCAGAAAAGTAAGCTTTCCCGCAAATTGTGTTTTCGAAATGATATACATATAATGAAAAAGAAAGCCTAATGATGGGGTCATAAAATGAAGTCTCATGAAAATCCTTTAAAACCTAATTGTACACCTAATACAAAGCTATGGCGTCTAGATCTGATACTCCTTCTGCAGTGGGCTACAGAAATTATAGCAGTTATATGCAAGTGTGTAACGGAGCATTTAAAAGTACGGGAGTCGTTTCTATCCGGTTCGGCGTTGCTTCGCAGGTATTGGAGCACCAGGGGGCACCGGGGGGGCACCAGGGGGGCACCAGGGGGGCACCAGGGGCGGCGGGTAGAGCTCCACGCACATGTAAAATAATCATGAGTTCATTACCCGCGCGGTCCCCCGTGTCCCGGGCGCCGCACGCACGCCCCCCTGGCTAAATATAGCCTCCACGGTGTGGCCCCAGGAACCTGCTCCTCCACGGACCATGGCTTGTTCTATATTCGTGTACTTTAAATCAAAACCAACCCCACGCGTGTGGAACCACGCGATTCTTGGATGTTACGCCGCCTTTCTTATTTGCACGATCTCACTATGGATCCGGGCGCACTATCATATTGATACAGTTTATATCGCAGTTTCCCAAACTATTTTGTGTCGTCGACCCCCCACCAATATATCTATGCCTTCAAACATATTTTTGACATCTTATATAGAACAACTCACTTTCATAGGGTTTACTGTACAGTGGGTTTAAAAATAAAAAAACGTTAAAATACAGGGTGCGCCAAATTTGATGTCGGTATGTAAACATTGAATAACTTTGACATTTATCAACAGATTGATTTGAATAAACACGTTTTAAAACATCAATTCAATACAATTTGTTTCACATATCTTAAAAAATTCCTTGGACGTGTTTTGTCAAAAAAAGGCGACATTGACTGGCCACCCAGATCTCCAGATTTGACCCCTCCGGACTTCTATGTGAAAAAGTGATGGAAAATGCAGCAAAAAGGGCACAAATAACGGCAGCCATTTGATTGACATTGTGTTTAAAAACTAGTTCGTATAAATTGTAAAGGGCCAAATCAAATAAAAGTACCTCAAATACAGAAATCGGTTGCTTTTTTCAAAAGCTATTTCTTATTCACACACCGACATAAAATATGGCGCACCCTGTACATGTTCGAAAAACTAGTTCGAATAAAGTTAAAAAAATTTAAAATACGTGTAAAGTTAATTATACCTTTATTAATTAAAAATCAATATTTTTGACAGAGAATACCCCTGGTGATATTGACCACTTTGGGAACCTCCGGTTTATATTATCAAGTTTTCAATTTACACGTGAAACGACGAGAGAATTCCTCGAAAAGTTGTGCCACTACTCTGCGGGATTAGAACCAGAAAATATTCACCCTGTTCTCAAAGTACATCGGTCGCGTATTTGCAAATGTGATCCAAAAGGTTTTCGCCTTGGGTGATCGAACCGGTCGTGTAGCAGTTTAATTAGCTGCTTATCTGCGATAGCAGTTACAATTGTAGCTGTTTCTGTTTATTGTTTGGTACGCCCACCAATACGGGAGCCCCTCGTTAGACGCAGCTTATGTTCTTAGAAACATCTAACTAAATATATTCCACAGCTTATTTCGAAGCACCAGCGAATGATTTAATTCCGACTGAATAGTTATATATAATTTATTAAAATATACAGGGTGATTCTCACCTTTTCAACAATATTTATTGCAAAAATTCTTAATAAAACCGTCTCATGGGCATATTTAACTCTTACCTAGGTCCATTTTTATGTTGCTTGTATTTTATATAAACTGGATGATTCTAACTTTCTTAAAAACATTAAAACCTGTCTATATATTATATACCGCTTTATCACCGCTTTTTTGAGGATTAATTAAATAATTTTCTTATATGGAAGATTTTCAATATTTTCTAATTATTATTTTGTTAACGCTGATAATGTATTTTATAAAATAGCGTAATGCGAACCTTTGATGTGTGTAAAATTAATTAAATTCAACATCTCGATTGTTTGTCGTGTCTGGAGTGTAAAATAACAAAACACAGTAATTTTTAATAGAATAATTTAGATTTTCTCAGTGTTTTGAAATGCCCCATCGTTTCTAATCAGGCGTTATGCAACGGGTTCAGTTAACATTGTATTAAAACTGCTTTTCACACGTGACAAAGCATAAAATATGAAATCTGAAATACCGATTTTTACATTAGTGTGTATAATTCAAATTATGTAAATCATTAATAAAATAAACTACCTGTCATATGAAGATTCTAGTATAAATGGACTTGAAGTTTTCACCTTATTAACCTGTCAACCGGGCGGGACGTATAAATACGTCCAACGTAAACAATATCGGGTACGGGGAGGACGTATTAATACGTCCTTAAAATATATGTAAAAATATGCGTAAATGAATCTTTTTTATTATGGAAAGGAAATTTATCTTGGAAACAATATATATATCTACAAAAAGAGCTAGATTTGGAATGAAGTCAATCCGGATACGTACAAAATAGAGTCGCTCGACATGTCCTAGTTGTGTGTTGCGTAATTAAAAAGGGAACTCCCCGGTTAACAGGTTAATGTCCGAAGATGTCCTTATACATATTTACCGTCTCAACATGGAGTTTTACAAATTAAACCAATCAGTGGTGGATTTGTCGCCGTAACTAACGGATGTAGTTTCCAAGCGACTTTTCCGAGCTTCCATAAAATTACTAGTTGTAAGATTTTAGTGTAGCGATTAATCCGGGCATAACTCCATAAAACCCATAAAACTGCCATCATCATCAACACTCGCCGTTAAGGCGCGCCCATTAAGCGTATTAAGTGCCGGGAGCGCCGAGGAGGTGGATCTCTCGCGAGGAGACCCGGCCCGTATTAATTACTTAAATCAGTCAACTTCCCCGGAGTCGGTGGCCGGACACCTCCTCGGGTTTCGGCGCCCCGCGCAGTTTGCCCCCCTGCGGTGCCCCGGAGCTTCGCCCCTCTTGGGTTTCGAGCCCCCTTCCCCCCTCAAAGTTGAGGCTCTCTCCGAAATGCTACTTCCAGAGCGCTACACACGTAGCGACGCAACTGACGACCGACCGACGAATTGTACACATATATAATATAAGTTCCCAATGTGATCAATATCGACCTCTCAGGGGTCGATGACAGCGGAAAATTAAATTGGAGGTCTACGAGAGTGATCCCGTTTAAGAAGCTCATCACCAAAATACCACAGTGGATTATCAATCTATACGGTGACATTGAAGAATCGGAAGTCACACTAATAAGCACTAATGAAGAACTGAAGGTGCAGTTTAGAAAGGGATATCAGCAATTTTGGGTTCAGAGAGACAAACCTGCTATTTATCCTGCATTACGGACTATCGCAAGAAGGTTTTTTGATAGCTTTTCCATCTTCATACCTCGTGAAAAGTGATTTCAGTGCGTTTGCCATTCTTCTTAAAAAAAAAAGAAAAAAAGAAATAGGTTTGAAACCACTGGGCAAATTTGCTATCAAAGCATCAGACCCATCCCTCGCATTTAAAGTATTGATTTTTTTCAGTGAATGTTACTATATTTGCATTATGTGTGTTTTTATTTATAAAGGTGTACAGTAAAGCCTCGATATAACGGATTTACGGGTCTACGAAAAACGGGAAAACTCGATAAGGGGTCTGCGGGACAAAAAGTTTGGAGACCTCTGGGTTAGATGATAAATCTCGGATGATATGGCGTCAGACTTGAACGACTTCAGGCGCGACGCGGAGTCGCGGCGACCGCGCCGCCGTGTGTGGCGGCTGCCCGCGTAGCCCGCGTGGCTCGCGTGGCTCGCGTGGCCCGCGTGGCCGGGCGGACACACGACACGCCGCGGATGTTTTTTTAGGCCACACCGAATGCTATTGATTATTTCTCGACCTCCCTTGATTGAGCTAACGGCCGGCCGATATCCCTCGCCCTCAAGCCCGCAACGAGTGACGTAGCTCTAGCCACTCTAGCGTATCGATGCACAGTAACAGTTCAAAATCAAAACAGTATAAAAATTACTGTATATAGGTTCGAATCTTATTTTTTTTAATACTGATTAATTATGAAAGCGACATAATTAAAATACATAAATAGCAGTAAAGAAATTAATACATGCACCCTGTAATTACGAGCGCCGCTTTCCCCAGTCTGGGCGCAGGGGCGCAGGGGTGGGCGCCGTGGAGCCGCCAGATAGCATCGCGCCTATTTCGGGCCGCGCTTAATGTGCTAGGGCTGCGACGCCCTCTGGCACCCCCCTGGCACCCCCCTGGCACCCCCATAGCACCCTCCTGGCACCCCCTCGACCCCTCCGGCGCTCTCAAATATTTCGAGCCAGAGCTAGCAGAGAAGTCGTAAATAACCGTATCACCCGTGAAACGACGAGACGATATGTTATTTCCGTCATATCATATTTTAAACGTGAATTTTTTTTGCAGGTAAGGAGAATTGTTATATCTAGACAACGCCTTCCTTTTATGTAAGTAACTTTTTTTCGCTATTCATTTGGCTTGTGGATTATCAACAGCAATACCGTCCCTTCGTTTTGGGTGTTTTTTTTTGTTTATGCTTTTTCCTAAAATGTAGGAGTTTTAACATAAATGTATACGCGTCTATATCAGCGTAAAGTAGCCATTACCTTTGTAAATTTATAATTTTAAGAATAATTCATTTAGTTCGCGCCGAATGTCGGTTATATACGAGCGGGACTGGACGGTTTAATGGGAGACAGCTGGATGATGGATATTGCGTCCGGGTGACGTATTGCACGTGGTTTCCAGCCTAACCTAACCCCGCCCGTATATATATATATATATATAACATGTATCCCAATCTTCACGATGGTCGAGGAGTTTTCTTATTGTTTACACGAAGAATCTGTACCCCGTGAAAAAAAAAAAGCGGTTGCGGCAGGAGGTCTCCGTGTTGCAATTCAAACTTGGATATCAGGAGCGGTGAAGGGGCGCTGAAGTAACATGATTTACTTATAGCAGTTTCCAATATCTTTGTATGTACCAAGGAGCAGGGGCAGGAGGGGCAGGATGAGCAGGAGGGGCAGGATGAGCAGGAGGTATCGCACGTCTGCGGAGGTTCCTCTGCGGCGCGGCAGGAAGGACCGTTAGTTAGAGCCTCCGCCTCCTGATGCCCTGATTGTTTTTCCGCAACTTCGGGGAATCACATTGCTCCTGATCGATTGATTTTATTCCCCCCCCCCCCTCCTCCACCACCCCTCGCCCCTACGGCTAACGAACGCCAGCTGAAGGAATCTGCAATACCGACCCTCATCTCATTAACCATTTCTTTTTGTTCTATTTACATTTTTGCGCTATTCACTTCTCTGTGCATATTCACGTATTTTAAACCGATTTTTTAAGAGCTAACTGACCTATTCAAAACGTTTTTTTTTATGTAAAGGTTCTATTTACATATTTGTGCTTATGATAATATACTAAACAATTTTTTTTATAAAATATGATCCGACTATTATCATTTCTACTATAAACTAATTTCATTTTAAAGTAATCGATTTTATATTATGCGACAACGAACTTTTGCGAATACCCTGCCGCTTTATGTTGTTAACTACGCGAGTTCGGACTTCGGACCCAACAAACTGAATCTTCAGGAGATGTTTCCCACTCTCAAAGTGTGTTGAAAATTCACTTTTTTTTTTTTTACGGCTCAACACCCAAGAAAACACGTGCACAAAATCAGTTAACCAAATCGTACACTTTACGAGGCGAGGCGGCGTGCGCGCAGTGGCGGCGAGCGCAAATGTTCGGCGTCGTTACCTCGTTTAAAAGGATTCCCCGCAGCGGGGGCGCCCCTGCCCCCCTGCCCCCCCCTTCTGCCCCCCTGCCCCCCCCTGCCCCCGGCCATAATAGATGCCCCCCGCCGAGGGGAGCTGCGCCCCTGCCGAGGCACGATGACGTACCCCTGTGGATTTTTTCTTGCCTTGGCTCCGCGGAGCAGTGAGAACCTTAGGCTATTTTTATATATATATTTTTTTATAATTTTCCATCAATGAAAAGCTCTGTTTATTTCATAAATTTGTTGTATAGTCTTAAAGACATTAATTTATTATATTACTTTAAAAAATTACGAAGATCCAAAGTCAATTGTAAAAGCTAATAGAATCGATCTACATAATTATTTATTAAAAAATTCAAATACATAAAATATAAGACAATATAATCAAATTCAATTTTCAGTGACTATTTATTATTGATCGATTATAAATTGAATTTATTTTTTCATTGAAAACTTTGGTATCAAAAATTATAAGTAGAGCAAAACAATTTAATGCTCTATTTTCATACTCGCCATTTCTTCGTTCCAACACGCAAATATTTTCTAATATTTTTTTAATATTTCTGAAATATTGGTCACGTAGATGCATATGAAATAATATTAAATGTTAAAAACTGTAAGCGCAAATTTTTAAACATACATTAAACGTTGAAATGAATGAAAACGAATATTTAGATAATCGTTTCATACTATTTTATAGTTTAATTTAAACTCACATTTCATGGTTTAATTCGACAACCATGTCTCTGTCTGAGCGAGAATTTAATTCGTTATATGCAAGTGTGAAATATTTTAATCGAATATCTATAACTTTTATACACAATTAGACCTAAAATGCCTATTTATTACATATTAATTATTTGTTTGTTCACAGTCAAAAATGAAAAGCTAATGTTTGAAATGCCAGAGTCTCGCATTTCCTGGAATCACGTAAACATTGTTTAATATCTGAAAAAAACACATCGGAATAAATACAAATTCTTCCAGTTAGCAGCACCCAACGTAATTTTTTTTATATTCGCTGTAAATTAAAATTTTCATAACTCGAAAACGGCCGCCTGCAGACTTACTGCCGAATATAAGAAAGAATATTCTCTGCGGAGGCTGCAGCGCTCGCCAACTTCTGGAAACCGAGCTTGTCAGGGGTCGGAACATTCGAGGGTGTCCTGAAATCCTGAAAATTGGCTTGGAAGCTCCATTTTGGTCCTGCTCCTCAAGCATCACACAATATAAAGTATATTGTGGTGTTATATATAATATTTTAATATGTAAAATCATCAGCTTGTATCGCTCTTCTTGTAATGCTCTTCTAGTAATTCAGATTAAAATATCAATTGCAGGGAATATTTTTTTATATATCAAAACATAACTCATCCGCTGAATTTGTATAATCATCTTTCTTCTCCTGCTCTTCAAGCATCACACAATATAAAGTATATTGTGGTGTTATATATAATATTTTAATATGTAAAATCATCAGCTTGTATCGCTCTTCTTGTAATGCTCTTCTAGTAATTCAGATTAAAATAGTATCAATTGCAGGGAATATTTTTTTATATATCAAAGCATAACTCATCCCCTGAATTTGTATAATCATCTTTCTTCTCCTGCTCTTCAAGCATCACACAATATAAAGTATGCTGTGGTGTTATATATAATATTTTAATTTGTAAAATCATCAGCTTGTATCGCTCTTCTAGTAATTCGGATTAAAATATTATCAATTGCAGGGAATTTTTTTTTATATATCAAAGCATAAGTCGTCCCCTGAATTTGTATAATCATCTTTCTTCTCCTGCTCTTCCAGCATCACACAAGACATTCTGTGTCAGATACCAATTAAAAATTGTCAGTCAATTGTCTTCGAGTGCGAGGCGATCGATTGCGATGTGGCGAACCTCAATGGGCCCTCTGCACCGAGATTGCGGAATGGTACTTCTAGGGTCGTTGAGGCCTCGCGCAACGCGGTTTTGGAAGCACTGACGCGCGTTATAGACAGTGTAGCCGGGTAGGTTCTGTTTCTATCGCAGATAATGTAAGTAGGTACGCTGCGTCGGAGTTTCTTATGTATTGGTTGTACCCGGCCTTCCGTCGGCTACGGGTGTACCCTTCGGCCAATGCGGTACAGTACGCCAAATAGAAAACCACCGCACATTTTTTATTTAAAATTATTAAATAATAATTATTCATAAATAGTTTTCGGCATACTTACAATTTATCAGGGAAAATTTCTTTGTTCCTTTAAAACACACCTGAATCACAATTTATGAAATATTTAATAAATTCACGTTTTTTTATCTTTACAGGTTTATACATTATTTAGGCATATCTTCACGAGTGGGATTCAAACCCACTCTAAGACTGTAATTGAACTAGAACCCCACCCGTGTTATTGCGAATGTTATTTATTTATAAAAATAATTATTATCATAAATTTGGTCGCTCGGTGTGCAATTGTAGTTTAAAAAAATTGTTTTGCTTGCCATTATTATTAGATTTCAATACGCAGACTTTTCCTTCGATATAAACCCACTACACTATTTTCCCCTTAGAAAACCATGAATACTGGTTCAGCACGAGTATATGTCTGTGTGAAACGGTCCCCAACCTTCTTTGAGAAGAGGCACTTGATGAAGATTATATTGAAACTAGAAATGTAGCCCGTTAAAGATAACGGATTCGATTAACGATGCAATAGTGTTTGAACATATGTTTGGCTGATAATAAGATGAATCTTTCGTAAGCTTTCGTTTTGTACCATCAGTTGGATGAAGGTGTGAAGTTCTGTGATATATTTGGCCTTGAACTTTGAAGCAGAGTGGCCCTGATTCTGCCACTGGACCTGCTAATTTAGCTCCCATTGATGCAAAAGATATACTGTTATTGTATGATCTTATTTTTCTCTTGAAATTTCCATTATAAATATCCTTTAAATATACTGGGGAAATAGGCCTTGCTGGTAGTTTCACTTTACCTTTGTGACAGTAATCGTTGAACTTTCCATCTGATGGGTTTTCTGCTTGATAATGTAAAGCATTGCAGAATCGATAGGTCACATTAATTAATCCGAAGACAAACGCAGCGTTCGCTGTGCATCAGTTTCTTTTTGTCTTGAGGTCGATGCGCGTACTCGAATTTTAAGAAGACGCTGTCACGTTTTCCTTCCAACTCATTGCTTGACATTTATGTCACATTTCGTGTCACAAACAACGCATCACTTTTCACTGCACTTTTATTTATTTGATGCAGTCTTTGTCACGTTCAATTGTGCAATTCTTTTTTAATTACGTTTTCTGTGCGTAGAAGGTGTTATTTTGAGTTATTAATGATGTGATTAATAATTTCTAATGCAATTTCGATAAAAAAAATAGAGATGGCGTTTGTGTCAAACTGACATAAGCTGAAAATTTCTTAGAAGCATTCAAAATTTGTTTTTTTTTGTAAAAGTTCTAAATTTGAAATTCTCGCGGTGAACAGAATCATATAATTCGTACATATTGAAACTCGCTAAAGCATATTTTATAGCCTTATTAAATTAGTTTTTAAATAAAAATATTATCCTATCGTCTTGAAATTCGGCACATAGCTGCGGAAAAATTTACTAAACTTACGTGCAAAAAATCAGCGTTGTATCTTTTAAGATATTTTATAGAAAACCAAAAATCGAAACATACATACATACACACACACAATGGCTATTATATATATTAGATTGTTTCAGTCGTTTCGATCCCGGTGCGAGTACTAGTACTAATAAAATAATTGAGTGATTTTCCACGTGTTGATTTTTATTGGTGACCGGTTTCGCATGCATGTCACGTTGGCTCCGGCTCTTATTTTCAGTATTTTATTTTATTCAAAATATGAAAGTGGAATTCCACCAAGTACTCTCCGTCAAGAATATTGATAATTTTAATGTTTAAAGACTTCGTTCAGCTTCCTATTTGGCGGACTGTCGCGGCTTGGGTAGCAGGGCGGTCGCCGGTCCCTCGGTTACTTGCACCACGACAGGAGGGCCGCCCGCGCCCCCGCCGCCCCCGTCGCCTCCGCCGCCCCCGTTGCCCCGCCGCCCCCGCCGCCCCGTCGCCCCCGCCGCCCCCTGCGAGGGTATTTTTTCTGCAGCTGACACCGGCGGGGGCGGCGAGGCTCCCCGCCCGGATCGCGACTTTCCAATACGTACCGCGCGGGATGCGCAGGGCTCGGCTGTTCACGCCATTTCCGCCGGATACCTGCTGCCGAAAACTGTTCAAACGAAAAATAATCATTGATAATGATTAAGAACGAGAACCCACACCCCCAAGCTCACATGGCCGGTGCATTACCAATTATACCGACGAACCACTGGTACTTAGTATAAGTGAAACAACGCACTTATTATGCCAATTGAATATTGCAATGCACCGGCTATGTAAGCTTGGGATGCGGGTTCGAATCCCACACAAATAACGATACAATCAATAAAACCTGTATAGGCAAAATCGTACTTCCTGTAAAAATCAATAATATAAAAATAGTATGTTATACTACATATATAACGAGACGTATTTCCGCATTAATTGCGAACACTCAGATCGTTCCAAAACCTTAAAATATACATATGCAATTAAATCCGCTAACTATTGTCTTAAGGAACCTATCCAGTGTTGCTTTTCTACAAAACTATATATATATACAGTAATACCCCGCTTTACGCATTAAGTGAAATTCGCGTATATCGGGGTTTACGATTAAACATACATACATATACAAAAGAATACGAACCAATCACTTTAATTCTAAGAACACTTTATGCATTATTACAGTCTTTTGGGTTAGGCTTTTACGTTCTTGTAAAATACGTTCATAACACCCAACGCTGTTTTTTAATTGTAAAGATAAGTCAATGACTGCATTGTGTTTATACACATTCTTAAAATAAGAAATTCGCGCAATGCGAGGCATTTTAACATAGGCATAGGGTATTACTGCTTATATATCGAAACCTTAAGTTAGGTTAAGATTAAAATTTGGCTCTCGGAGGGTTCCTAAAATATCTGTCCGTACTATATGTAGACAGTTTAAATATCTATCATTTTTTCGGTCGAAGCTGACGTCACGGTCTTCTACCCGACCCCGCACCGCACGCAACCCTAAATTTTCATATTCCACATATACAGGGTGCCCCTGGCAAACAAGGGCTCGGCATTAGGAGAGCGTGAGCGGGGCGGGGTCCCGAAAAGCAACCCTCGGCCCTGGACCAGGCCCCGGGGAGCCTGCGAACCGGTTAAGGGGCTTAAATTACAACCGGTCTTTCTATTTCCAGAGGCGTGCTGCACGTACTGCCAATAAAAATTAAAAAAAAAAAAACTAGATTGATAATTAACCCTTTGCGCTCGAGACCGTTTCCGCGCGGACTAATCAGGCTTTTGGTGAATTTTTTACCTCTCACTTAAAATGGCTTTTCCGGACAAGTATCACAATAGTATGTCGTTTGATGTCTCTTGCCGGGTTTATTTTACATATTATCTTAATTGTATTAGATATTATAAAGCAAACTGTCGAGGTCGAACTGAGACTGCAGTCCTTAATGGTGTCGCACTTATCTTGGATAAGAAATTCTTACGATGTTTGAAAGGGAGATGACATAATTTTTTGTAAAATTATATAGGCAGTGTTTAGTAACGAACTTTAAAGAATCACATAAACATAAATAAGATATCACCATAAATAGTTATCACCGCACCAATGAAAGTGGTGACGCACCTCTCGAGTGCAAAGGGTTAATAGATGCGTGTATGTATGAATTTCAGCACGCCACTGGCAAATGAGAGAAAATCAAACTCAGTTTTTTTGAATATGAGAAATTGGTAACTGCAACATAATAATATTTTATTAGTTTATTTAGACATCTGCCAGGAGTCTTTATAGGTCAGTAATATTCGGCTCTGCGCTCCTTGTACTAATTACTTTAAAAATACGCTGAAAAACGCTATTAATTAATATTTTTTGAAGAACATATATTTTGATAGTACAGCGATCGAAACGTAGGAAAATTTATAAATTTTGTGCGTGCGTTGGAGAAAGATTGAATGTCTTTATTAATTGAGTCCGCGTCAGCCGCGATCTTTAGTTTGCCGGTTGAAAGTTTTGTTACAATTTCCGGGAAGGAAAGACCCCGCGCAGGTCTCGGATGAACCCGGGGCTGTGTAATGCGGAGCCCTGCGCGGGGCTCCGGGGGGGGCGCGCTACCCTGTTTATAGGCGATGCCCAGGGCCTGCCCCCCCCCCCGTTTATAGGTAAAACCTTAGGAGGAGAACCTGCCCCCTAATGCGGTACTCTTCAATCTTTCCGGGAAACTTTGGAAAAATCCTGAAACTCCTGAAATCCTGAAACACGGACTCATTCGCTGTTCATTATCAGACACTGCAAAATTATAGTTTTTTTTAAACTCGACTATAATTATTGATTAATTTAATTCTTACAAAGTATCAATCATCTAACCTAAACTACTTCGAGTACTTTTTGTCAAAAATATTTGAATAGTTCAACGTGTATTCAATGCATTTGAGTAATCAATATTTTTGATGGAATTCATGAGGAAAATGCATGAGTGATTTTTCCAGGTGTTAATTTTGTATTGGTGACCGGTTTCGCCCTTTTGATAATGCCAGCGTGGAGGATTGCTAAACACAAAAATTTGACATAATGCAAAATTTCACGTTTTGATACAGCGATGCGCGAACTCGTCGTTTCACATATTTATTCGCGATATGTTTGTTCCAAACAAACGCCGGAGGCTTGTCGCATTTACACAACATAGTTTTAAATGCGGAAAATTCGTGTAAACTGCAGTGTAAGGATCGTTTGGAAGCCTCGGGCTTAGCATAGGGCTTCAGGGGCGGCCGCGGGGGAGGGGGCCCGGGGGAGGGGGGCAGCCGGGGGGGGCGGGAATTAAGTGGGGCCAGGGGCGGAGCGGGGGGGGGGGCAGGGGGGGCGAGCGCCTTTTTTGTCCCGGCGTTTATTATTTTTCTGAATTTCTTGCTAATGGATGGATGGTTCTAATTCCTTTCTCTGCCCCTCGCGCGCCACTGGCCCAACTTTGGATTTCTTTTCTTTCTCCCCCCCCCCCCCCCCCCCCTTAATTGATATTATCTTGATTTTCATTTTTTTTTTCTAATTGCAATAAGACAGTGCGTTGTCTTAGATTACATTTGATCCTAAATTATTATTTTACATATTGGTTGTTTAAACATTAAGCGTATTTTATTTTTACTTGTATTTATCACTAAAGGAATTTTGTATGTAAGTCCGCAAAGCAATATATATATTTTTTTTGAGTAAAATACTTGAGTGATTTTCAACATGTTCGTTTTTATTAGTGACCGGTTTCGCCAACTTTTCACGTTGGCATTATCAAACAGAGTAATGCCAACGTGAAAGGTTTTTACTTACTAGTTAAAGTATTTTACTCAAAAATATTAAAATGGAATTCCACCAAGTACTCTTTGTCAAAAATATTGAATATATATATATAAATATAAATATATATTCTTCATCAAGTGCCTCTCCTCAGAGGAGGTTGGCGACCATTTCACTGAGATATACTCATTCTGAGCCGATGTTAATGGTTTACTAAGGGGAAAATAGTTATTGGGTCCCCGAGCCCTTCAACACCCTTTATATATAGATAATTTTTATATATAGATGTATATATATATATATTTTTTTTGACAGAGTACTTGGTGGAATTACATTTTAATATTTTAAATAAGTATAATGCTTGAGTGATTTTTCCACATATTATTATTTTTATTGGTGACCAGTTTCGCCAACCTTTCACGTTGGCATAGACTCAGTTTGATAATGCCAATAAAAAAAATATATGTCATCAAAAATCACTCAAGTATTTTACTCATATAAAAAATATAAAAGTTCATATTGTACTAGAGTTATAGGCATATAATTATTCAATATAGTGTATAAACAAATATGAATATTCAAATGGCTAGGAGATAACGATATTATTTTTATTTTTTTGAAAGCAGGTCTTAATCTACTGGCAAAAACAGCAAATTATTTTCGGTACAAAAAATATAGAGTATCGGGAGCACTATTCAGGGCGAATGCCTGGGGTCAAAGCTGTTTGCACGCGTAGCAACACAACCGACAAGCGATTCGTAACCAGCCGATAGCGTCCTCCTATTTAGTGTGTTTTTTTTAATTGTTAATAACAGCACTGTATAGTACACCATTATTCGGTTGTCGGTCGTGTCGCGGCTCGTGTAGGCAGCTGCGCCCCTGGCACGCGGCCTTGTATTTTTGTTGCAAAAACTTATTTTCCGGTGTTTATTTTAAATTATCTTCGGTTCAAATGCGCAATTTTCGCTTCTAAGTATACTTTTTAATTGTAAAAAATATATTAACACGCTTTTAAATAAAGTTAGACTGAATTTATTCCTTTGTTATTGCAACCGACGTTGTCTCAATTACATGTTTTATGAATATTAGTGCACGGGTCCTTTGTTCCTTGCTTCCGGATAAATGATTTAAACACGTGTTCCTTGTCTGTCTATTTGCTGCCGACTGGTGGCCAGGCGAGAGTTTATTTTTAACATAGACAATGATATAAAGTTTATTTTAAATATATTAGTGCTTTTGAAGGCCATTACAAGTAACAAGTTGGGGTTGGTTTTGTTAGTGGATAGCTGATCAAGAGCTGTACTTGCGGCCTCCTACGCAGTCTGGCTGTGCATAGCAGCAGTATATGATAAATTTTGCCCTCTCTTGTTGAATTTAGGTTACGTTTTTTGTAATACATTTGAAAAATGCTGCCGAACCTGGTTTTTCCCTGTACCCTATGTTGCCCTCATTTTTGGGAGTTCTTTTTCCTTCCGATCCATATCACATAATTTATTAAAGTTGACGTCTTTAAGGAATTGTAAATATTTTATGAATTGAATAAAACTAAAATTTTTAGAATAAATATATTTAAAAAAAAAAACGCATTTGCAATATAAGTAGATGCTGTTTTAGACTTATGACTTCTTCAGGAAATATACCATAGATTTTTTACCCGACGTTTCGGGAAGTTTCAAGTGTCACGACATTATTTAATGATCATTATTAATTCTACTTTGGCTACCAGGTTAACAAATAGGTTTAGGTAAACATCTAACATCTATGCTATTCCGGAATAGCATGAGATTGGGTCTCTGCAGGTTCGCGCACATGGAAAGTGTCGGTTTTCAAAATATGATCAGTACACCAGGACGGAATGGATGTTTAGAAGATATTTCACTATAAGCATGGATGAATGAGGTTTATTCGGATTTGGATTTCGGTCCCCGCGGTATGGCCAGGCTCCAGCAAGGCAGTGCAGAGGTCGTTAAGCCAAATTAAACATCGAGCATGAAAGGCAGAAAAAAACCCAAGCTCCGCTGCCAGGCGCCGTAACGCGGGGGTACTTAATCTTTTGTCGATTGGATGAGCTCGTCACAGGAACCCATCAGGGCAGGGGCGGGGGCGGGGGCGGGGGCATGGCGGCCCCGACCCCCCCCCCCTCTGGCCCCCCTCCGCCCCCGCCCCGCCCCTGCCCCCCTCGCTCTATATATCAAAATAATTTTACGAGCTCGCACGGCACCGCAGCCGGGGCGGCGCACAGTGGGCTCGCGCGCCCGAAAATGTGGCCACCGCCACATTTTCATACTATGCATTGAGACTGAGGTAACTTCAACAAACTTACGTTTAGAACATAGGTCAATATCGACCCCCGGGGGTGACATGCGAAAAATTAAATTGGGGACTGTAAACGGGGGTCTACGAGAGTGGACCCCATTTAAGCAGGTCATCACCAAAATTTAGGCATTACTTACACAGTAATGCTGTTGATTCTGTATTGTGGACCATCGCATGAAGGTTTTCGAAACCTTTTCAATTTTCATACCACATTCGTACATCACGCAGACCTCGAGATCGATGTCGCTTTTCAAATACTAGTGACTTCACGTACTTCTCTATGCATTCATTGTATAAACCACTGGTTCCCAAAGTGGTCAATATCGACCCCCAGGGGTCGATTCCGCCCTTCAAGGGGTCGATGACAGCGAAAAATTAAATTGGGGGCCCACGAACGAACATTTAAGCAGGTCATCACCAAAATTTAGGCATTCCGTAAATGTCACAGTTGAACACAGATTGAACCTATGTACTTACATAATAATAATTTACAAAAAAAAGAAGAAATAGTTATTCAATGTTTACATACCGACATAAAATATGGCGCATTTTGTATATCAGATGATGAATTTGTAAAAATTCAATATTAGCAATGCAGGGGTCTACGAAAAACGGGAAAACTCAATAAGGACAAAATAGTTTGGGAACCTATGGTTTAGAAGGTCGCAAGTAAAAGACAGGCCCACAAGCAAGCTGTTTGAAGAGAGTATAAACATTAAGGATATTTTATTAATATGATTAGGCACATTTTTTCACACATTGAAAATGATTAAAGAAACTCTCGGAAAAATATCACCGTGACTCACATGGCCGGTGCATTTTTTCCAGTTACTGCAATTTAGCGATCGTCATAACAAATATTTTTGACAAAGAGTACTAAGTGAAATTCCATTTTAAATAATAAGTAAAATACATGAGTGATTTTTATATGTAGCTCTCTGTTTGATAATGCCAACGTGAAATGTTGGCAAAATCGGTCACCAATAAAAATCTACATGTGGAAGATCACTTAAGTATTTTGCTTATTGTTTAAACTATTGTTTACTTAAGTTGGACTAAAAGTAGTTTAGGCTGAGATTTGATTATTAAATAATAAATAAATGAGAGTAGTTTGTCCCGGCGGGGGGGCACGTGGGCCCGATGTGCGCTTGCCGGGCCCGCACACGCGCGCGAGTATCTCCCGTGCGATGTGTGCTCCTGCTGGGGTACGGTACAGTCGCACCAATGCGTCATTATTATATTTATATAATATTTAAAATAAAATAATTGAGTGATTTTTCCACATCTTAATTTTTTATTGATGACCGGTTTCGCTATCCTTTCATCTACGCGAAATACGCAGCCAAAACGAAGGAGTCCAATCGTGCTTTTAAACACTACTATTTTTTTAAAAATAACCTAACATTACCTATCTATTCTATTCAATACTTTCTTGTTTATGAACCTGCAGATTTTCAACCATTTACGCTATTCCGGTATGATTTTTTTAAATTAGGGACAAGGCATTTGAATGGTGAAGATCCATTAATATAATGAAACTAATAACTTTTTATTTAAATCTTCACAGTGAGTTTATTTAGAATATCGTATTTGCGTTTCAGTTTAAGTCTTGCATCTGATGATGACCCGGTTTATAGGGTCGAAACTAGTTATGCAAATACAATATTCTAAATAAACTCACTGTGAAGATTTAAATAAAAAGTTATTAGTTTCATTATATATATAAAATATCACTTGCAATTCATCAAACAGATGTACCCATGATACAAAATATCAATATCGTCAGGACCAATGTACAAACGAATATTCATTAAATCGACTAAGGAATACTTGAAGACAATTAGTTCGATTTGATGAAGGGCAAAGAAGCATAATGGAGTGTCACAAAATAAATACCTCTGCAGTTAATTAATATTAATTTTTGTATAATATTAACTAATTCAAGAGTCCCACTATTATTTTCATCCATATTTATTTACGTCCCCCGTGCTACGCACTCCGGGATGGGGTATATACCCTTCGGTTACGTACAGTCGGCGAAAGAGATATCGCACTGTACTTTACTTCAAATATACAATCAATATTTTTAATAAAATTGGTTATGTTTGATACTCTGGTTATTTTTAACCCGTTTGCTTCAAAGTGGTGAAGCTATTTTATCTTCGGTTATAATTTACACGTATGCAGAAATATCAGTTGGTGCAAGCGAAATGTAGTCTCACAGTTTTATGTTTAAATAGAATCTTATTTCGCAGCTAATATCTTTATAAATCTTATCTTCTTTTCTACTCGTACTATTACCTTGACTTTAATTTAAATTTTTCTTTATATGCGTAAAACTCATCTAGCCTCCACGGGGAGTGATTAATAAAGTATTTTCACAAATTATAGCTTTTCAATGACACACATTTGTTATCAAGTTATGAGTCCAAAGGTGTTTTGCCGTTTGACTGAAAAATAAGTCGAGTCCCATATTAACGCGGCATTAGGGTGACGTTACGTTCGGTTAATCTGCAAATGATGAAGGTACACGAGCGTCCCCGCGTTTAAGTTTAGGGCCGAATCGATAGCGAGCAACATGTTATAAACTAACCATTAATTGTGCAAACAGTGCTCGGAGAGAGTTCATCGAAACTAATCCGCGGAGAAAAAAATTCATCGACAAGTTTTTTTTGAACATTTTTTAACGTTAAGATCATACACTACATTGTACTGAAAAGCAGCGGAATTTTTTTTTTTTATAAACTTGTTCCGAATAATTCATCGAATTTGATCACTGAAAAAAAAAAAAAATTTTTCGAAATGTATGTACGTTTTTTTTTATGATATGAGAATAAAGTAATAGATAATCTGTATCCTGATTGTGAATCAAAACTAATCCAGGAAACGAATTCATCGAAAAGTTTTTTATACTAATAGAAATAATGGTAATTTTTTTTTTTAAATGTTTATAAAATGTCGTTTTGTAAATAAAATATTGACAGTATTGTGATGTTGGAATTTTTTTCAGTGACGCGTAAAATCGTTCGATGAATTGTCTTCGCGTAATTCGGCCATATCCAGTACAAACTAGCCGGCCGCAAACTAACTAACTTCATATAATCTAATACTCTGATACTGCAGAACGTGGCATTTTATTTATCCTCATGTATTTACATAGGGAAGAAAGGTCGGAGCCTGCCCGCGCTTAGCTCATAGAAAATCCCTTTCGACCCTTCTCCAAAAACGCTTTCAAGGACCTTCGCACAGGGAGGGTAGCAAAATGAGGATTTTTAGGGAAAAACCTAAAGGGTAAGCTTTCTGCGATACCGGGGTAGCGGCCGAGGGTGCGGGTCGGGATATTTTCATGGCGCGGATCGACCACGCCTGTGTCCGCTGTTTGCCTCAGGTCCTGGGCTCACCCCCACCTAACCTAACCTAACCCACCCCCGTGAGTTTATACGGCGCGGACCAAAAGTGATCAACCCTTAAATGTTTGTTATTCGCGAGAATATTCCATCATTGTTGCTTTAGCTATTATACGAAAGCGTGTGCCCAAGCAAATTTTCTGTGTTATCTACAGATCGTACATTGAATTCATCACATTGTTATCAGAAGCAGATATTTTATTGATTTATTTCCAACTTTATTATTAGCAAATAAATAATAAAACACATTTGATTCATCTCGTTGCTATCTGGAGCGCACGGAATCGAGGAGGTAGAGCGAGTGTCCTCGCGTGGGGCTGCGTCGAGGCAATTATGTCTTCATAATTCACGCGGCCAGCCCCCTGCCCCCTGGCCCCCTGGCCCCCTGCCATCCTGGCCCCCTGGCCCCCTGGCCCCCTGGCCCCTGGCCCCCGCACAAGCCAGCCGCCCGTCGTGCCCCTGCAGGCCGCAGGCACGTAGCACCGTGCTGTTGATAATTAGCACGAATTTCACATTTAATTGTATTCAATACTTTTGGGAAAAAGAACATTATTATATATTTTATTTAAATATGAATATTTTCATTATGTTTTACCAGCATTATATGCTGGCATTTTCGAGTTAATCTTCTTCTGCAGGTGCCTCTCGGTAACCATTTACCTGTACATATCTTAACCCTGGGGCAGTCTTATTAGTTCAGCTGTCCTCCCGACTTCCAGCGAATTCCGCATCCACGTTATTTTCACCATTCGATTCTCTTTATACTTGGATATTTCGTGATAAATAATGATTAATTCTATAACAGGCATGCGAAGTAAGCCGAATATATATATATATATGGTATAATAATTTTTGGGTTTTTACAATAACGTAAGCTACAAGAGACAGTATGCATTTGTAATTGATTATTTGCATATTCCTTTTAAAATGCAATGCGTCCGTAGGTTTTGGCGGCCATTGGCATTAAGCCATGCAGTGGCGAGCTACTAATGTATCAAAATATTAGATAATAAAAAATACGCACAAAGGACCCTGCGACGTGTCCTTAACAAGAAATAACCAGTGGCGTGCCCTTTGAAACCATAAATAAATCACATTATCAATTATCTTCTTCCTCGCCGTACGCCACTAATGTCGTGTTTCTTCTTTGAGGCTTCGACGTTTCGGTCTCGGCATTAGAGCTATATTCAAGGATTTTAAAATGATTTGTGTTACATAGTCACAAGTAGGGATTTTTGTGACTACTCAAAGGTTCGTTTTGTTGTGCAAGACAAGACGAATAGCCTATTGGCATTTGCCACAGTTGCATCACGCCTCCGTAGGATCCTATTTTAACTACTACAATACTACTCAGCATCGAAGTATCGAAGCCAGTCTGCAAGAACGGAATGTTGCAAAAAAAAGGCACGCAGACATGTGGTCGGGAGTGTTCGAAGCACATCGCCATTGTATTCGGCGTGCAGTTGCATGGATTCGAACCAGGATTGACGGGCTAGCAGCTGTACCGCGAGAAGGTCGGAGGTATCCGGGCTGCACAAAGTACGCAAGGAGGGAAAGTATTTCCGGCGGGGCTCCTCTCGAATGCCTCTCGATGCGTCATCAGATGCCCCCGGATATAACAAATTGGACCGGCTGCCCCCCGGAGGGGCGCCCCCCCCCCCGCCCCCGGCATTGTGCCCCCGCCATTGTGCCCCCGCCGCCCCCTAGCCCCCTAGCCCCCTGGCGCGACAGCCTTATAGGTCTGCCAGTCTCTGCGAGTTTCTGAGAAATTCCAAATTAATTTTAGATGATCGGGGATTTCGCTCGCACCACGCGCAAAGGCTTTATTTTTTTCTTTTTTGTACTCCTCTCGGTTATTAATTCATACGAAAAATAACAAAATATCAAATGACTTCAAATTTTAGTGCTAATATTGTATATGTAGCGTGCGGCGAGTATAGGATAGAGGAAGATTAAGCTCGATGTAAAAGCTCCATATTTTCCGTGAATAAGCTTATCGATGATGATAATGTTGCTTTAAGGTTTCTATAATAATATGGAGCAAACAGAAACCCCTGAAGTTCCTGAAAAATCGATTAAATTTGGTAGTAATAGCTTCTCAAGAACTACCGAGGAGCAAAGCTCGCGGGGAGATACACGAATCATTTTTCTTTGTGTATAAAGTAATTTGAATGTTTTTCTTTGTTATTGCAACGTTTGGGATATCAGCTGTTATAAAATCGAATTTTACAACGTTGTTTTTTTACCAGAACCTGCCAATGTTGTTAATATTCTGTTAACTATATTACTTGTAAAAAATTGCATTCACCAACTCAAAGCTGTCAAATTAAACAAAGAAATCTTCACCCGCATTGCAAACAAAGTTATAACAGTGACAGCACACTTGTAATGAGAGTAGCCCGACAAAAATACACATTCAATGAATAAGAATTCTTTACATATATTTATATAAAATGTTGCTGTTTTTTTATGTGGAATTCAGTCCTGGTACCGGTGCCATCTTCAAGACGTGTTGAATAGATCTGAGCCCAGAAACGAGCGTACCTCTCCGAGCGGCAACCGAGTGTTTTTTTTTTTTTTTTTTTTTTTTTTTAGCTTGAGGCCGTCGTAAAAAGTAACTGTTACATTCGAGGCGTTGAAATGAACAGCTAATATGAATGAAGCAGCTATCTGCTGTGCAGTTTGGAAAGCGTGTATTTAGAGTGTTTTGCTTTTGGAAAATACGATCAAAATGGCGTCTGGCGCCAGTCCTGGTGGATCGAGGCCCGCCGGGAGCGCAGAGGGGCGCGGTGTGCGCCGCAGACGGGAAGTAGAATTCGTTATCGCTTACCAAGTTATTCAGCCGCCCTTGCCGCCCCCGCCGCCCTTGCCGCCCCCGCCGCCCCCGCCGCCCCAGCCCCCCCGTCCGCCCCCCCGCCCCGCCCGTATGTGGCTGAAGACGATCGAGGCCCCCCGGCGGGGCGGGAGGGATCGCCGAGGGTATATCGCGTCTAATTATCTATGTGTGTGCTGGTTTTTCAATACTGTGGTTCCGGTTCCGCAGTTGATGCTTCGCGAATCTGAAGCTGCGTCGACATATGTGATTAATAAAACCACAACTTTGTGTTGTTTGCATGTCCTAAAAATCAAATCAAAAAAATATTTTTCAAGTGCCTTTTACCGGAGAAAAACGGTGACCACCAAGTGACTGAAAATATTTTAATTTTACGTTTAAGTAACACAGATTATTATGTATGTTTAACACAATTAAATAGGCTGTGTTTTCGTCACTACACGATAAACTTTGTTGCGATTGATTTCATTCGTGTAATAGAAACGCAGAAAAGTGTTGCAGTTCTTTAATACAAGTAAACAGCTATTGGTATTAGGAAAGCAGAAAATTATATGTATAGCCTTTGGTAGGTAGACTGTCGTTTTTTGCGAGTGTCGTTTTTGGTTTCTACTTAGATTGTTTACCATATTACATTACTGTATTAGGATCGCAGAAAACAGTCTAGGAACTAGTAGTTTAACGTATCAGGAGAATAGAAGCGATCGGGCTGCGTTTCGTCGATAGACCGATTGCTGTAAGCTTGCAGAGGGATTCGTCCGGGCGGCGATGGCTCGGCACCAGGAGCGCAGAATTGCTGAGGAGGTCTTAGAAACAGACGCCCAAATCGAATGCAAACGATCTCAGGCGGGCATAAAATATTCTTTGTTACGCCGCGGCTCGGGGCGACTCGGGGGCGGCTCGGGGGCGGCTCGGGGGCGGCTCGGGGGCGGCTCGGGGGCGGCGGCGTCGGTACGTTTCCAAACTTCGCACAATTTGGGAAATTAATTTCAGCGCACAGAGCCCCCCGCCCAGCCCGCCCCGCAGCACCCCCAGGCCCCCAAAAGAAATAAGACGGCGGGGGGCGCGGGGCGGGGGCGCCGGGGCGGGGGCCCGAGCTTGGGGTTCCGACCCTGCGGCTCCAAACATACGACGCATAATAATTATGTCTATTTTTTGGATTGGACGTCAATCAGATGCGTATTTATTACCCATTACGGGTTTATTATTATTATTATTATTATATTACATGGCCGGTGTACTAACCCTTGTACTAACGAATCACAATTTTTAACAATCATACTCTACATATGAACCAATGTGCCTAATAATATTAGTAATAGCATAATAATTACATTAATAATTTATTCAAACTTAAGCAGAGTGTAGAAGGACTCGGAGACCCACAATACAATTTTCCACTTAGAAAACAACGAACACTGACTCCAGCCTTCTCTGAGAAGAGGCACTTGATAAGATGAAGATGATTGAAACTGTTCATTATTGACAGCTGTCAATGATCCAGAGGCAGTAAAGAACTAAACGATAAAAACAGGAAGCACTTGCTGCAGAGGCCGCGTGCCACAGGTTGAGGACTTCACCGCGGTGCGATTGTCTGTCCCCCGCCCCCTCCGGGCCGGAGACCCTCTCTTAATGTGGATTTCCACTAAAACTGGAGCGAGCCGGTTTTTTTTTGCCTTTATTTTCGCCCCAGGGTTGGTAGCTTCTAATTTTGGATTTTTTGCTGTGCCACCCTGTACCTACGCCTGTCTGAAGCCTCGATTATATTGTCTGCTAGAAACTCGAGCTTATCATTTTACCCTTTATTATTATTATTATTATTATTAAAATTTAATAATAATTATATATTTGCGTTCAGTTCTTCACTTGCATATAACGATCGAATTCTTACTCAGTTGAAGTAGAGCGATTGGGTATAGCACTTGTGTTTTAAAAAAATAGGGTTATCTTTTAGATAAGGTGTGCTGACTCCGTACCCTGAGTATTCTGAGTATTCTGAGTACCGAATGCAAATTGTCTCAACGCAAAGAACAAAGGCAGACCCTTGAAATTTAGATTTTTCGTAATCGTCTAACTATTATGTGAACACAAACTGACTGATGTCTCCTGCAGCTCAAATCATTTTGCTACGTAATTCTAGACGGCGTGTAGAAGACGCCACCCAAGGAGACTCCCGGATAAATAATAATAATAATTATTCCCAATAATTGCCCAATCCGCATCCAGTTAATCAAGCGCCCCCTCGGAGGCGCCGCTGCGGGGGCGCCCCCCCCCCCTTCCGCCCCGCCCCGCCCCCGCCCCCGGGCGCCCCACGACGCCGGGGCGCAGAAGGCCCGAGGAGGTACATGCGCCGCCCCTGTCCCCCCCCCCGGCTCTCAGCAAGGCTCGATGATTTTTACCTCACGGATGATTTGCCTTTTGAGAATTTTCCGAGTTCGCTTTCAATTTTTCTGCCGCGCTGTGAAAAATAAAGCTACCCCGAATTATCAAGTTTTTTTCTTCAAAAATTTAAAAAAAATATGATTAGGCACATTAGTTCATACATAGAAGATGATTTAAAGAAACTTTCCCCTGACTTACGTGGCCGGTGTACTAACCCTTGTACTAACGAATCACTTCCGTTTATCGAGAATTTTTAACAATCATACTCTACATATGTACCACTGTGCCTAGGCCAACCAATATTTTGACTCAGTGACGGCTGTAGTTGAATTGAATGCAACGCCGAAGAGTGTGGGTTCGAACACTTTTTGTACAATTTTGGTTTCATTCCGTAAAGCTACTTTAACACTAGATTGCTTAGGTTTATGGTATAACACATATATATATATCACAAAATTCTAGTGAATTATGTCATTATATACGTAGTTGTTTTTCTAATTGAAATTAAAAAGCAGTCAAAATTACTTCCTTGGGCAACCGATTTGAGCAGTCTTGATATTTTAAATTTTTTTTTTGAGCATGTGTGGTTTTGGCTCAAATGGTTTTCAGCATCGGCAAGCATAATATATATCAAGGATTCCCTTTACCCGTGCGCCTAGAGTTACAGCTACAACTCGGAACCTCATAGTCGGCAAACGGGCGCAGCAACCGCAGCTCCATATGTTATAATGTATAGTATAAAATATACACATGATGTAATATATATATCAGGGTAGCATATATTATTTTAGGGCGAGATAGTTTCGGGCGGGTGGATTTTTATTTTAACCCGCAGCGCGGTCCGATCCCGAAAGTTTGCGAGTGCCCCGTCCCCGACCCTCGCGACCCGGCAGGGCCCCCCTCCGTCCGCGGGCCGCGGTTTTTACCCCGGCCCGGCCGGTATCAGGAGCGCACGGGCGGGCGGGAGAGATATAAGAAAGCCCTGGCATGTACAAATGAGCGGGCGCGGAGATAAATGGCCAGGGTTGCGGCTGGCCGGGGTGTCGATAGTTAATCAGCCGCCCGGCGACGGCGATCGCGGACTGCGTGACTCGCCGCCCCCGCCGCCCCCGCCGCCCTTAGCGCCCCCGCCGCCCTTAGCGCCCCCGCCGCCCTTACCGCCCCCGCGCCCCCTGCTATCCTGGTATTTATCATCCGAGGGACTTTCCCGTGTATTTTCTCCGATACTTTCGGCCATCCGTCTTTCCGGTTGCGTTTGATGTATAGTTCTCATGTTTCTGTTTTTGTTTTGTGGGATGTGTTGAAAAATTACACGTGCCCGAATATATAAATACAAAATGTACGTTATATTAAAGACCCTTGCGCACGAAACGACGGGTGAAACGCCGCTTTTGTGCCGCGTGACTCGTCGCCCTTATCTTTTGGTGTCAGGAGTGGAGTTTTTCCTTTGGTGTCAGGAGTGCATGAATTGCGGGAAGAAAGAAAAATTAATAATTATAGTAATGTAATATATTTAAAAAAAAAACTGTGTAGGTGTGTTAATAAATTTACAGCAAGAGGATTGAAAGTGTGTGTACTTGCACCAGGGCAATAGACATTATATATGATTGGTTAGTTTGCATCAGGGACGCATGAGTTGCTAGATTAAAGCGAGGTTAGGTTAGGTTGTCTCGATCATGATCACGGTTGATAACCCCCCCCCCCCTGCCCCGCCCCCGCCCCCGCCCCCGCCCCGCCAAGTATTCAAATGGCACGAAGTAAAATTGAAAGTTCGGCAAGAAAAGTAAACACGGCGCCGCCCGTCACCTGTTGCCGCGCGGCTCTCTCGCGTGCGACTTCCGTTTTACGATTTGAATGGCTTTTGAAACGGGAGTGTTTCATTTCGGTGTTGCCAGTCGCAGGAATTAAACTAATTAATTGGCTGCTAAATATAACATGAAAGTGATCCTTGATTTAGGTACCAGATTAACTCAATGCGTGAATTCGTTTCTGTACTGAACCTTTTTTCTTTTTTTTTTTTTTTAGAAAATATGATTTTTGTACCATTCTGTGTATAAATATATACATACACATGTGTATGTGTATGTATGTAAAGCAATAGTGAAGCAAAAGCCGAATTAGCAGTGGGCATGGAGAACTAGAGAAGACTTTTGCTAGTGTCTAGAGTACATCTGATATAAGATTTTTTTTAGATATAAGGTAAAAATAATATTTTCCTTTTGTTGCCGGCGCCGCGCCCGCCCGCCAGTGGCGGCGGTAACGCCCCGGGGATGGGGGCGGCCCGTTTTTTTTTATTATTTATTTTTCCCCGTCTTTTGGACCGTCTTGGGGGCGGCCCGGGGCGCGCCCCCCAGTGGCGCGCGCGAGACGCCGATTTTATTTGTTTTACTACCTAGGAAAATAAGAATTTTCAGGCGAGCGACGAGGGGCGACATTGAAATAAAAATGACGGTAAAATATCTGAAATTAATTTTTGAATAATTTCACGCTGAATCGGGAGAAAACTGTGTCAATGTCGCCGAAGTCTTCAGATTAGAAGGCGAGACTGTTGATATATGCTTGATGCATAATCATATATATTTTAAGTTCAAATTTTCAATGCACCAGGCTGCAATAGCCAAGAGGCGTAGGCTCAAATTCTAAATTATGTCTTGAAAAAATAGTGCGAAATTCTGTTAATTTTAGGGGTTTTTTTTTATTATATATATAAAATTTTTCTCCGTACAAAAGGCGAGATGAAAACAAGTTTGGGAGCAGAAGGGAGCTCGCAGGGGCGACGCTTCTTGTCTCCTCCCCCCCCGCCTGTCGTTGCGTCCGAGTGGGGGAGGGTAGCGCCCCCCGGCCAGCGGGGCGCCAGGGGGACGCCAGGGGGGCGCCAGGGGGGCGCCAGGGGGGCGCCAGGGGGGCGGCGCACCCCGCTTGGGAAAATATCGCAAACTGGGAAAGTGCCTGTTTTTCTGGTTTCCTTGTGAATCATGGCTACTGTTGACTAATATATATATACATTTTTTTAATAAAATACTTGAGTGATTTTCCACATGTTCGTTTTTATTTGTGACCGGTTTCGCCAACCTTTCACGTTGGCACGATGGCCAAGTGTTTTATTCAAAAATATTAAAATGGAATTCCACCAAGTACTCTCTGTCAAATATATTGATTTTTTAAATATATATATATATATTTTTTTTTTTTTTAAATATATATTTTTTTTTAAATAAAACCAATCCAAAATAATTTGAACCATCATCTTTTCATTACATTTATTTTCATCTTTCGGAAAAAGGCGTTGTGTATATTTTCTTATTTTTCTATGATTAATTATGTTTTCCCGTTTGAAAAAGCATTTTTTTTATCTTGTCGTTTCGATAATTGAAGATTTGTAATAAACAAAAATTATTTTTACAATAACACAGCTGGGCTCCACCAGCTGTTGATTTATTTCTTCCTTTTTTTAAAAATTAAATAGGTGCCTTACTGTAGAGTATAATTTCCTAATGACAATTTAAAAAAATAAATATGTTTTCTTTATTTACAGGTTTGTGATTCATCCTTCATTAACAGCTGTAAATACGAAAAATTCTTCAAGTAGTGAGTATTATTTTTGTATAAAAAACAATATATATATATATATATATATATATATATATATACTGTACATTATTTTCCCGGTGGTTCTTTCTTCGATTAGCCGTATCTTAAAGTCCGCGTCAGTACTATATTGGTGGTTTCGTCATTGGACGGCCTACCCTTTTTCACGATGCTGACGTCACTGGGGACCGACGAACTGCGGCAAGGCAATTGCCAGGGTCGGATTTTTACTAACAATAATATCAATATGTTTCTAAAACACCATTGTCACAAAAAAAGTTATGCAATTAGCACAATTGCTTACCGAACAATAGATGATCCAAACCACTCTTTGCTTTTGGCACCGGTAGCGCTTCGGGGCGGAAATTAATAAATACAACCCCTGATACGCTTTGGTTGACATATTTAATTGGTATAGTGAATTTTATTTAATATTATTTAAATCAACCGTTTTTGCCACCCTTTCACGTTGGACCTCGTTGTGAAAAGTTGTCGGAACCAATCACAAGTAAAGTTAATCATGTGGAAAAATCACATAGTATTTTATTTACAATATTATTATACTTGTTAAAATTTGAGCTTTATGCAATACTGACTATACGTACACGTATTATATATATATATATATATATATATATATATATATATATATATACACAAGGTGGATGACGACTAAAAAAATGTAAATCTTCACGTTGAGAACATCTACTTTTGCGCGATTTGCGCTAGATTTGCGCGATTTATAAGTCTGATTTGCTTGCCTTCCGAGGTCATTGTCGCCATCACGCATCGAATTTCCAACATAATCCGAATATTATCTTCTGTGCGGGCATGCCCGGCTTCCGAGACGTAATATTTTATATATAAAGACCCGCCGGACCCGCGCCCCTACCCCGTCCCTCAGTCCCCGCGTCTTTTGGGCCCCGAGGGCTCCCCCCTGCTCCCTACCCCCTACCACGCTACACCCTGCTACACCATGCCCAGAAAATATACGTCGTAGAAAAGCTGCAAATAATAAATAATGCACGCATAATACGTTCTTAGGTAAAAGGTACACACAGGAAGTCGCTTTGCTTCTTCGCAGGTATGAACAAATTTTCAGGAATATTTCCGTCGTTTTGTGTATACATTATTAACTTTATACATACGAGGGCGGTCCGATGAGTGCTTAGCCTCACCCCCCGATGGTGCTAGTATTGCAAGTAGACGGCTACTGTCAAAATTTCAGCTGAATCGGACTCGTAGTTTTGTTTTGAAGCGGACGTGTACGCGTATTTGAGAAAAATGGAAAAAGAGCAATATCGGTCGGTGATTCGATTCTTGTTTTTGGAAGTCAAAGAGCGCTTGGATGCTGTGTACGGTGACTCTTCTCCTTCGATGGCGACCGTCATAAATTGGTTTAACGAGTTTCAAAGAAAATGGCTACCACGGAGGATAACGTGAAAAAATCCACGAACTCGTATTGGCAGATCGCCGATTGAAGGTGCGCGAAATAGCTGAAACAGTAGACATCTCAAAAGACCGCGTGGGTCATATCTCGCATGAAATTTTGGGCATGAGAAAGCTGTCGGCACGATGGGTGCCGCGTTTGCTCACTCCGGACAACAAGCGCAACCGTGAGACCACTTCGGAGCAGTGTTTGACGCTGTTTAAGCGCAATCCGATGGAGTTTCTGCGTCGTTTCGTGACAATGAATGAATGAAACATGGATCCACTGGTACACACCAGAGACCAAGGAACAGTCGAAACAGTGGATTTCACCCGGCGAACGTGCTCCGAAGAAGGCGAAGACTGTCCTATCGGTCGCAAAGGTGATGGCCACCGATCCACAAGGTGTGATCTTCATTGACTACCTGGTGAAGGGCAAAACGGTCACAGGGCTCTGCTATGCCGAATTATTGAGCCGATTCGACGCCGAAAATATCTCAGTATACGTTATATTTATGACGAATTTCCGTGCACCCTGTTAAGCCGGCGCAAGGGTAGGAATCCGAGGGGGTGTCGGGGAGCGGCACGGAGGGTTGTCCCCCCGCCCCCCCCGGCAAAAAAAACTGTTCACGGAACCGTCACGGGGGAGAGGGGGGTCCGTGCCGCGGGGGGTGGGGAGCCCATCGGAAATTAATATATATTTAGGAAAAATACCCTCGCTATAATGCTTATCTCGTCTTGTGTCGTATTAAGATGGCGGAGTTACAAAGTAATGTATTTCAGGAATATATATTTTGAGAAAAATAATTAGTTTCTGAAGTTGATATTCTGATATGGTTCAAAATACCTGATCGATCTCTCCTCAAAATTTGTTGTGATTATATTGAATATGGATTGTTTTGAAGCCTTTGTTCAAGACCTTGTTTCGATTGTAGTCAATGTCAGCTGAGAGGACAAACTAAATACTTTTACAATTTAATCATGACACTGTAGGCTGATTGGGTTAGTGGGTAGACCGTGGTCTCTTAGTCTCCAGTTCGATTTGGTGAATCGCAAACTGATCTAGTTGGGGCCTTTTTCAGTTTGTTTAAAAAAAAGCTTAAGCTGTTTTGATTAATAAACTATAGATGTTTGTTTTTCTTACTATCTCAGCAAAAAATAAAGCATTATTCTATAATGCCTTATTTCAAGTGCCTCCAAGCTTCGACTTCACAGCGGGTTTCCAATGATGATAGAACTGTTAAGAAACTACATTTTCTTTGAGGGGGTTAATTCGGTCGTATGGGTCCACCTGTCGAATTCGTAATTAAATAATTTCACTACCCTGGATCACGTGTACATGGGGTGTTGTGTTTCGCTGGAAGCTCCTAGACCGTCGCTTCCGCAGCCGGGGGAGGAGAGCCTCAGCCAGCCCCGAGTTAGACCGAAATGATATTCAGGAATGCTTTGAATCGGCCGGGCAAACTTTGCAGAAAGGAAAATATCAAAACTTGCGGGTCCGGCAGGGTCCACCGACGGACCGCAGCCCGGGCTTCGCCGCCCCTCCCCCAGCGCCCCTGGCCCCTACGAATCCTGGGGGTAGATGCACGATTTGCCTCCCGAAATGAATTAAATATTATTTATTATATTTGTCTTGCAAGAAGCAGTATTCGAACGCTTTGGCCTGAGCCTTTAGCGAAAGTTGATAGTATTCCAATACCAGGACTCTACCTTTAAGGGTCTAGGTCCCATAATCGAGTTTTTTTGATCATTTTGTAGTGACTGTCTTTGGTGTGCCAACCGGACACCAGAGGCAGTCCATTACCTGTCGAAATCGTGTCGTTTAATTAATTTAATTGTCACTTTATTTTGCTGATTTTTTGACAGAGTATTGAGAAAACTAACGTCCATTTTCAGGGTAAAATAAAATCTTGAAGATGTTGAAAAATTGGATAAAATGACGAATTTCAAAACCAAAGTTTGTTAAAGTTTTTTTTTTTTTTTAATTTTCAAACTAATCCCAACAGGAGGGTTTATAATTACTCTTTTAATTCCAATTGAAAAAAAGAGTCATACATGTTTAGGATTCTTGGAACAGGAACATCGCGAAACTCCAATCCTGAAACTTCAATCGGAAAAACACATATTTATCATATTAAAAGTAAGTTATAAGAAATTTAAAAAAAATAAAGGGTGTATCTAACTTTCTGCATTAAAATTTTTTTGATTGGTGCAGTCGATTTTTCGCAATAGGTACAAGCAAAAGGTCAAAAATCTCGGCTCTTAAGCATATTAACCTCTACCCCTAAAGATAATTTTTCGATGAGTCTGCTTCAATTCGTAACACTCCATATCTATGTATTAAAATTTTTTTTTTTTGATATTTGGATAAACACCAATGCGAATCTGTTTTTTCGAGAGTGCCGAATCACAGCTACGCCGAATCGTAGACCCTTCGAACGCCCCCCCCCACCATACCCCTTCGTAGAAGTCCAGACGCCGGGGTTCGGACCCCCGGGTTGCCTTTTGATTTTTCCCCCCCCTCAGGTCTTTGAGGACGCGTAGCGCTGGCCGCACAAATTACGTAAGGCTCGCGTTTATTTGAAATGTGCGAGTTATTTTGTGTGATATTAGCGAATTCACATTTATTACGAATACCTTTTCAGGGGGTCAATTCTGAAAAATTCTCAAAAATATTTATTTTTACAACGCAGCTAGGTACAGTATTACCAGTTGTATAAGAGTTATATTTAGGTATTTAATCTCATTATATATATATATATTTTTTTTTTAATAAGTAAGTAATTTATAAAATGCGATGATGGTCGCCGCGCACCCCGTACAGTCGGTCGAATGGCGTTTTATTTTTATCGGCCGTTCAGTTGAATCTAAAATTAAGAATTTTATGCGGAGCTCTCGGGGGTTTTAATTTTCGCGTTTTGCAGGGGCGGCGCCGGGGGGAGGGGGGAGGGGGCCAGGGGGGGGGGCAGGGACTGAAAAACCCGCGACCGCCCCGGGGGCGTGTTTTTTTTATACATTTTACAGAGTTTTGAACTCTTGCTACCTCGCCGTTGTTTTTTTATTAGAGAAATTTCCGTAAGAACAACCGACAGCCCGCCGTCGGTGTATTTTTTCTACGTGAGTATATTTTGAAAATTAGAAATTAATTCATATTTCATATTGCTTGCCGATTTAACGGTGTTACCGAATTTTTCTACTATCGATTATAATATTGCAAAAAAAATATTTGAGTGATTTTTCACACTTTATTTGTTGACGTGACTTGGATATGCCCCCTAGGAAAATCACTAAAAACATTTCTTTTAAAGAATTTTTTTAATGGAATTATAGCGAAAACTTTCTCTACGTCCATGTTTTTACAAGTAAAAATATATTTTAAGAATATAAACTGGTGACATTTTTACCCAAATAATCTGAATCAGGGGTTAGGTTAGGTTATATTGAATTGTGCATAAACAGGGCAGCCAGGTAAGGCTGGGTTACTGCGAAAGTGTATTTATTCAAAATTCAAGATCAGTGATCTGAAATTTCGTGAAAATGTAAAAAAATATTTGGGTATTTTTCATCTTAAAAAATACTTTTTATTTTTGGAAAAATTCATCTAAAATATTCATTGTTTTTTTATTTATAAAGTTTTCGATCTGAAAATTTCCGTTAGTTTAATTTTGGATGTTTATACCAGAAGTTCCCAAGCTTTTTGTCCCGTCGACTCCTTGTTGAGTTTTCCTGTTTTTCGTAGACTTGCAAATATTGAATTTTTACATTTGACCGGATTTTTTGTCCGTTATATCCGAAATCCGTTAAACAAGGGTCCGTTATATCGATTTATAAATAAAAACACACAAAATCAATTCGCAAAAAAAAAACAATTCTTTTAATGCAAATTTTTAGCAAATTTTCAATATTTGGCTTCAAATGAGTCAGATTTAACTTTAAATCTCCTCGCCCAGTGATTTCCAACCTATTTTTTTTTTTTTTGTAAGAAGAATGGCAAACGCACTGAAACCACTTTTCACGAGGTATGAAGATGGAAAAGCTATCAAAAAAACCTTCTAGCGATAGTCCATAATGCAGGATAAATAGCAAGTGTGTCTCTCTTAAGCCAATATTGCTGATATCCCTTTCTAAACTGCACCTTCAGTTCTTCATTAGTGCTTATATTAATTCTTCTTGTAGTAAGACTTCCGATTCTTCAATGTTAACGTATGGATTGATAATCCATTGTGGTATTTTGGTGATAACCTGCTTAAATGGGATCCACATGGACCCACAATTGAAGTTTTCGCTGTCATCGACCCCTTGTAGGGCGGAATCGACCCCTGGGGGTCGATATTGACCTAAATTCCCAAACTTTTTTGCCCCGTCGACCCCTTGTCGAGTTTTCCTGTTTTTCGTAGACCCCTGCCTTGCTAATATTGAATTTTTACAAATTCATCATCTTCAAATATATTTTTGACATCTGATATACAAAATGCGCCATATTCTATGTCAGAAGTAAGAAGGTTGAAAACTGTACAGAAACCCTTTTCCATGTGGTATTAAGATGGAAAAGCTTTAAAAAAAACCCTCTTGCGATGGTCCATAATGCAGGATTAACGGAAATTTACGGAATGCCTAAATTTTGGTGATGACCTGCTTAAATGTTCGTTCGTGGGCCCCCAATTTAATTTTTCGCTGTCATCGACCCCTTGAAGAGCGGAATCGACCCCTGGGGGTCGATATTGACCACTTTGGGAACCAGTGGTTTATACAATGAATGCATAGAGAAGTACGTGCAGTCACTAGCATTTGAAAAGCGACATCGATCTCGAGGTCTGCAGGATGTATCAGGAGCGCAGAACTAGGCAGGAGTAGGATAGGTGTTATTGAAATTATTTTTGTTCTGAAAAAGGCTTTCGGGGAAATTAGGGATGGAGGAGGTGGCGGGGGTGCGCCCGTTCAAACGCGACAGATACAAATCATCACGCGAGGGGTGGGCCGGGGGTGCGGCCTGGCGTGCGCGGGCTGTAACGAGCCCATTAGGGTAGCTCTGTGCCGACACACGCCCCCGCGCTCCCGACACCCGCCAGCGAACAAAGAAACATACACTACTATTACACACATTTAGGCAATCGATTCACACGCCAAATGATATAAAAAAAACATTGGAAATGTTTCTTCATGCCAGCGGCGAGATTCGAACCCGCACCTCCACGGTTTCCACGTCCCAAAACCGTCCCACAGTAGTTCAATTGGATAGAGCACCAAGCCGTGATATCCGCGGAGGTGTGTTCGAATACCGTCTGTTTTTTTCAAAATAGTTTTCGACGATTTTTCTCGACGTGCTGCAAAATTGACCATTGATGTAATGACGCGGCATATCACCTAATAGCACAGTTTTATTAACAGAAGAACTGTATTTTAAACAATTAAAAAAATATATATCGCTCAATTACCGTTCGTAGTACACATATCACCCAATACAATCGTAGTGCAAACGAAGTTGCAAAGGGGAGACTGTCGCGTTTTCATAGTAATTAAATTTTAAATTCGATAAATATATTTTAAAACCGTTTAAAAAACGTTGAAAACTCAGCACCGGATTTTAAAACGACACCAGGAGCGCACAACGAAAGAGGAGGTATTTTTGAGCTTCGCGTAATGTGTTTTTGTCCGTCAGAGAGGGACGCAGACAGCGATTACTGCCGCTCTTCGTGCGGGTGCGAGGGAGACGCACGATGACGACACTATCGTGAAAATTACCAGCAAAGAACAGGAGTACTCACTTTGTTAACTTCGATATTCAACTTTGCGCGTACCAAAGAATTTCAATACAGACCGGATTCGCAATACCTCTTCGCACAGCACGCGCTCCTGGTACATTTTATTTTGTAAGACTGACCGGCTTGATTTGTAATACTCCGGATTCAAGCAATACAGAGGAGATTTTTAAGGAATCTCTTTTAACTGTTTAATATCAAATATATGAATAGACTGAAAGTTGAAAACGCTTACAAATAAAAATAATCACAATCTCCTCAGTCAGAACGCCTTTGATGACTTTCCGGGCAGATTAGTTCAGGCTCCAGGAATAAATATATTTATTTGTCGTTTGTTATTTTTTTTTTACTGTATATTTTTTTAAGCTACAAAGTGGAAAGCTCGGCCCTTAAGAGCGATGGTAATTCATTATACGCAGTAGTTGCCGACCGTTCGTGTTGGGTTGGGTCGGTTGGCTCGGCTGTGCGACGTCTGGCCGCGGGGGGCGCCCCTCCCCCCGGGGCGCCCCCCCCTCTCCCCCCCCCCCCCCCCCCGCCCCCGCCCCCCGCCCCCCCGCCCCCGCCCCCCGCCCCCGCAGCCCCGGCGCCCCCGGACGCGGCCGCCCCCGCGGCGCCCCGGGGAGGGCTCGCCAACCGTCACGCCCGTGTCAGCAAGAACCATCATTTCTCCGAACAAAGAGAAAAATAATTCCACCACTCGCTCATGACAATGGTTTTTTTTTTTTTCTGTATTACAATAATTTAGAAAATGTAATAACGAAATGAAAAAATCGTCAGATTTATATAAATATTCTTCTTGAATATACGAAGATGCTCTCAGTATCTAGATCAGTGGCTCTCAAACTCTTTTGACCCACGGACTCCCTTTCATAGTCAAAACTTGCCTAGGGCCCCTGGGTGAAAAACTACATAAATTCATATTATAGACTAGTTGGTGCAAAGTATCGACTCTTGACTCACCGCGATGCCTGTTTTTACTTATATTTTATGCACTTGTCTATATTTATATTTTACTTAGGACGTAAAAATCGCTAATAATGTATTCATTGTTATTTATTTTAACTATATTAATAAAAATGTGTCACAATTTTTTTATTTTATATAAAACCTTGCGCGGACCCCCTGACGTTGTTCAGGGACCCCCAAATCGATTTTAATCTTCTAAGGACCCCCTGCGGTGCGTTGGAACCACTTTGAGAAGCACTGATCTAGACAGACTGAAAAACGTGAGAACCCAACTCTGCATGTCTAAAAAAAAAAATCGTGAATATTATGTAAAATATAATTAGAAATACCTCAACATGTCGGAACATTGAAAGTATATATTTGATTGTTAAAAAATGGTTTGGGTTTATTTCGCGGGTTGCGGACCCCTGCAGGGGTGCGGCACGCGCGGCGGTGCCTCCCTCCAGAATTAAACAATGTAGAGCCAGCCTGCAAGGCCGCCGCCAGTATCCGGCCGCGGCGTACCCCTGGAGCTGCCGGCGCACAGCCCACCCGACCCGCGCCCCAGCACGCAAGCCGTGCGCCACGCACTCACACCGCACACCCAGTCCGGTGCTCGGAATATCTGAGCAAAGAGACTATTCAGCGCTTCTGAAGCAATTAAAAGCACTTCGACGAGAAATATCTAAATACTAGAAATGTAGCCCGTCGCAGAATGACGTATTCGATGAACGATGCAATAGTGTTTGAACATATGTTTGTCTGAATACTCGAATAGCTGGGTACTCGAATTTGAAGAAGACGCTGCTCACGTTTTCCTTTCAATTCGTTGCTTGACATTTGTGTCACATTTCGTGTCACAAAAAATTCTAAATTTTAAAATCTCGCAGGGAACAACAGAATCCTATAATTCGTACATATTGAAACTCGCTAAAGCATATTTTATAGTTTTATTCAATATGTTTATGAATGAAAATATTATCCTATCGTCTTGAAATTCGGCACATAACAGCGGAAAAATTTACTGAACTTACATGCATCTTTTAAGATATTCTATAGAGAACCAAAAAATGAAACATACACACACACACACACACACACACAATGGATATTATTATAGTAGATTTCGACGGGGTATTGATTTGAGGCAAAACGGGGCAATTCTCAATATATTGTATGAAACAATTCATCTGTTATCAATATCAACGTTTCTTACTTTAATGGTGGTGGTGAATCCTCCATCTTCTGGCTTTCGTCGGCTGTATTTCGGATATCCATCCTCACCAGATATCTTTTCGTCTATTTGCCGTCTTCTATGCAAGGCGAATTCGTATTACGCATGGGCCGTGAATCATGTTCTTGCAAACAACGCCAGAGTATCGTATCTTCTTGCAGATTCGGTAGTTCAGCAGATATAACACTAATTGTATAAACCTCGTTTTTGCCATTCAATCGAATACATCTAGAATTGCAGAATTGTACACAAATGTTATATATCTATTCTTACTTAGAGCTTTATAACATTCGTTTGTGATTCTCAAGTTAAGTAAGCCTCGAAGCCTCGCGGAGTGAAGACGACGAGCCACTTTTGGTGTGAGAGCCGAAAAAGCGTTATATTCGTTTCGGATAGCGATCGCCGTGCGGGGTGTACCGAAAACCGCACAGTGGTCCCGGCGGGTCTCGGGGAAGTCCTAAAGCATTTTAAATGCGGACGGTCGCGTGCCTCGTGGAGCGGGGTCCCCCGCGGGGGCGCGGCCGCCGGGGGCCCTCGGGGGCCGCAGAGGCGGGGCTGCCAGAAGTGGGCCACACAATATACATCATCGCTTGATGTATCGGCTCGGAAAAAACGCACCCACCGTGCTGGCGAAAATACAGGGGGAGAAAAAAAATTTCCGGCCAGGTATTGCCGTAACCAATTTTACGCCGTCACAGTATGAAAATTGCGCACACAGTGCGGCCGCTGTGATTTCGATATGTCGTACAACCAAATTATTTACTACCTTAAGACGTCAAAGTGTCTGTATTGGTTTGGAAAATTGTGAACACTGTGTGTCCAAAGAGAGTATCGGGTATTTGTTAGTTCAGTAAAACAAAAACTACTAGTAATCAAGTTTTTTTTTTTATTGTTGTATATAAGAATACAAAATGGAAAATTATTTCGAATAGATGATGTTATCCAAATGGTGACCGTTACGCTGCTGGCACTCTTCTAATCTAGAACAAAGATTGTTGATAACACGCTGACACATAGCCCTCGATATTGCTGCCATTTCTGACCTGATGTTTTGTTTCAATTCCGTTAGGTTCGTCGGATTATTATCGTAAACCCTCTACTTATGAGGTATCCCCATACGAAACAGTCAAGAGGGCTAAGGTCGTGGCTTCTGATGTTACCTCTACGTGAAACGACCTTATTAGGGACTAATTCGTTAACAGCTTCAATAGATTGATTGGATGTATGGCAAGTTGGAACCACGTGAAACCTGCTAAGCGTTGAAGGTAAACTCCGTAATCTGCATTCGATGATGCGGACTCCGCGTTGATTTCCATACGCGGTGTTCGTGAACAGGGTTGTTTACCAGAATGAAGCCTCCGGGGCGGTTGCTTCAGCGGCGGTGCAGTTTTATTGCCGTGCCCCGGGGGCGGAGCGGGGCGGGGGCGAGGGCCGGGAGGGCCGGGGCGGAGGGCCGCCGCCCCCGCCCCCTCAGCCGCCCGGCGCCGCGCCGGCACTCAACCTTTCCTGAAACATCCTGAAAACGAAAACCTAATCATTTTTTTGAACATTTTCAATCATAAACAGTAACAGAGACATATGCTGTTCTTATCCGAGCTCCGCCATTATAAATTTCTTACTACGATCCGACTGCTAACAGGGTAGATAGAGTGAGTGTGTATAATAAAATAATTTATTCTCAGTGTGAGTTGACCGTTCTCGCGCCTCTGGCCGGGGGCGGCTGGCACATACATTTACGGACGCACGAGCGGACCTTCTAGGCGCGGTGCCGGATTAAAGTGACCCAAAAAGCCGGGGGGGTGCCATGGGGGTGCCATGGGGAGGGTCGGGCCCCCGCGGGACCGGCCCCGGCGTCCCTCGCCCCCCCAGCCAGGGGCGCAGGTTATGTGAAACTGAGCGACGAAACAGAATATCATACGTGATGAATTAAAACGAATTTTTGATAATCGATTTGTTCGGTGATCGGCAGTTGAACAGATGTATTGAGCTTGGAAAGATCTGGTTAGTGAGTGATGTCCTAATAAACGATTCATATATGTTCTAGGGTGCTTTGCTGCATATAGGTTTTCCCACTACATCTTCTTTATCAAGCGTCTCTCCTCAGAGGAAGTTGGCGACCGTTTCGCTGAGCATAAACTCATGATGATCCAGTGTAGTCCCCGGGTAGTTCTTTACCGCAGTTTAGTATTGAATGCGTATTGCTACTGCCCAATAATCCTTTCCTTACAACCTCATTTTGCAGAAACAATAGCACGTACTTCCAGAGCACATATCTTCACTATCATTCCATGTCCACTACCCCATGCACAGGCAACGGAATGGGGGGAGCTGGGAATATATATATATATATAATATAGTGTGTGTATGTAGGAAGTAGTGTGTGTGTAGGGAGCAGGTACGCCGGCCACGTTCAGCCGGCATTAATTACAGGCAAAAAAACGAAAATCAGGTCGTCGTAGCCTAATGATGTAATTTGCAGATAATTAGGGGAGGGCGGGGGCGCCGCGCCTCCGCCCCGTGACGCCGCGGCTCCGGCGATGAATTTATGTGCTCGCTAAACGGGGATTTTTATTATTATTATTTTTTTTTTAATTCCGTCGGATGTTTTGTGGTATTCATTGTTTTTTTTTTTTTTTTTTTTTTTTTTTTTTTTTTTTTTTTTTTTTTTTCTCAATTCGTTTGACAGAGTATTTATTATACGTACATTTCGTTTTCGAATGTGATGTTTGCTGTTTAATTAAATCTGTGCTTTTATATATATATATATATATATATTCTTGTATTTATTTTAATATTTTAAATAAAATATTTTAGTGATTTTTTCACATATCATTGGTGACCGGTTTCACCATCCTTTCACGTTGCATATGAAATTTATTAAGTGTTGTTTATAAACGATGTTTTTTTCATATTAACATGAACTACACAATGTTTATTATCACTTGAATAAATTTATTATTATTATGTATTAGTAAATTTGATTTGTTGTATGCTGAGCTGCTTCGTGTTTTCAGCACTCCGAAGTTTCATTACTCATCTTGAAGATGGTCCCGGCGCGAGGGCGCGAAGCGTCGGAGAGCTGAAAATATAAACCGGATGTTACGTGTAACTATGGCTTTATGTGAATTTGAATGCATCACGACCGATGGATCTATGTTATATAACGCAATTCAATTCACAGGTTCAAAAAAAAAAATTTTTTTTTGCTAGTCGCAATCAATTCCCAACTGTTTTTGTTCTGTTTTCATAATTTACAGAAGAATTAACGGCGAGTCGTTAAAAGTAATCCGGGCGTGATGTGCCCCGCGGGGGCGCGCCCTCCCCATGGGGGCGCCGGGCCCCCTTGCAATCAATAGCGATATATTGACCGCGGGGCATGGGGGGCTGTTTTGACAGTAACGCCCCGCTGATGTGCCCTGCGAGCGTAAAAAAATCGTATGCGTGGACCCCGCTCTCCCCCGGCCGCCCTAAAGCGACACTCGGAATTATCGAGAAAAAAAAAAAAAAAAAAAAAACGCGTGGGTGTGCGTTGCTTCTACGCGCGTTTGATGTAAACATTTCTTGTTGGTCGTAAGGATAGGTTAGGTTAGAATTTCATATTGTCATAGGAATAGGTTAAGTTTGATTAGTTTTACATTTAAAAAAATGTGTGTGTGCATTCGAGACGCGGTGAAAGAGAGATTTCTCGGTTTTTTCATAGGGGTATGTTAGGATATGCTAAAGCGTATATAAAAAGGACCTTCACTGAACACAGTGGTCTAATAACAGCTTGATAGTCATAAAATTATGAATATACAACCAACTAAAATAAAATACCTTACGTGACGAGCCTAGCTTAATTTTCGCCAGTGATAAGAATTCATTTGACATTTTTATCCAGAACCATCAGCCTCTGGCGGCGTCGTGCAGACGGGCTCCGACCCTCAGCGAATTATTCATCCGGTTCCAAACCTCAATAAATAAACAATAACCTCACTCCGTCTCGCCTCGGAGGAGGCTTCGAACGTACTCCGTTTTTTCCGCATTTCCAAAAAGAAAAAATTTCAAAATTAGATCAACTCTGCCCCTTTGCGCTGTGCTGCTTGATGATTTTGAATCTTGCGACGTTTCGGTTCCGGCACCGGGGCTGTCCTACTAACGTTCTATATTTATTGTATACTGTTCTCGAAGCTCTTGAGTTGTAGTCATGAATACAGCAAGTCGTATCTTGCTTTTGAATATATCCATCGTGGTTTGCAGTGGTTGAGTGTCGCATTCTCGCGCTCTGCCCATTTGCGGGTATATTCGCTGCAGAGCTGGTCTGCCGCTGGTGTCGGGTGGAGGACGAGGTATATTTTTAGTGGAGTTCGCGTGGCCGCTGGTGTTTTGCCCGGCGGCCCCGTCTCGTCGCCCCCCCCGGCGCTCCGCCCCCCGTGCCCCCTCAGCCCAAATCTGTGTCCCCGCACGCCAGTCAGGCGGCAGGCGTTCAGGGTTGCCACCCGCCAATGTATATAATTAAACACATATATAAATAATAAATATTTTATATCACCAACAGCTTTCCTGCAATGCAATCGATTCACACGTGAAACGACGAGAATGTGCTCGCGACACCGGTGGAATTCGTTCCCCGAAAAATCACCTCACTGCATAGTAACTGAACGCGAGTTTTGATCGTGCGTAGAACCGATGCATTTTTTGCTTGTGCATGGCTGCCATTCTTAGCGTGTTTAATGGATCTGTAATGGACAATTATTGTGGAGGGATATGCTCTGGAAGTACCTTGTCGAGAGGGTTTGTTTCTGTAGCTCGCTGCGAATAAAGTATCATATCTAAAGCTTTGTAAGGAATGGATTATACAAGGAGATATGGGATAGGCAACATCTAATTACACATTGAAAAAATGTGTAACTGTTTTTTTATAATCATCCATACCTCCCTGCCCAACCTTGTATAATAATGCTATTGGGCAGCACCAATACGTTGACTTTTCTTTCTAATATAAAACTGAGGTATAGAAGGACCCGGGGACTCACTACACTATTTTTCTCTTAAAAAACTGGCTCAGAATGAGTATATGCTCACTGCTCTGGGGCGAGGCACCTCGATATGCTCAGTATCCTAGATATGTTTTATATATGCTAGGTTTCTAGGAGCCGTGGAGGTGTGAGTTTGTATCCTACCGGTGTCATGATTTTTCTCGTCGTTTCACATGTATATTTTGCCAATTTATATCTTAAATAAAACAAGCCGTGGTGTGCTCTCTAATTCCAATCTATACTATACCGATGTGATCGACGCTAATCAAAACTTTATTTATGTGTGATTTTCCAAGTCTATGGATATTACATATGCGAATCGATAACTTATTTTGTCTTCTGACGCTTCGGTCCCGGTACTAGGACCACCCTCACTACGCAGAAAAATACCTATGAAATCCCAGTATCATCTTTTATATTAACAACGGTTGCCATAACCCCGCTTTACGCGTATATCGGGGTCAAAACTTAATACAAAAAAATACGAATCATTTGAATCAATCTCTTTAATTCTAAGAACACTTTATGCAGTATTACATGTTATTTTTACTGAAAAATGTATCTATTTATTTTGGGTAGCGTTTCTTTTACGTTCTTGTAAAATACGTTCATAACACCCAACGCTGTTTTTAATTGTTAACACACTTTAGGCGGGTAACCAAATCGACTAAATTGATGTGCGTAGCGGGCAAAATTCGCGTAAAATTGCGCGTGCGAAATCTAGTCTATACATTGACCCTTTGCAAACATTGATTTTTTTCCGTTTAGCAACTCAGAGTTAGTCTATCAATAATTTACTATGCATACAATTTAAGTTTATTTTAAAACAGGGGGGTGGCCAACCCAAATGATCTCGCGGGGCGGGTACTAAAGTACCCGCCCCGCTTTTAGACGGCAGTCAGCGAAGCGGGTACTAGTACCCGCCCCACCTTTAGTGTGTTAAGAGAAGTCAATGACTACATTATGTTCATACACATTCATAAAATAAGAAATTCGCGTTTTAACGCGAAATTTGTTATTCGCGTTATAGTGAAACCGCGCATAACGGGGTCGCGTAAAGCGGGGTATCACTGTTCATACATATTCATTCTAAAAACTTCCAATACTTTTCGTGTGACAAAATAACTCGTTTTGACAATATTTTGTATGGTGGGGGGGGGATTCGATTTTATTGAAAATATTAAATAATAATAATTGGATTAATTTGGGGTTGGCACAGCCCTGCCCCCCTTGCCTCCCGCCCCCTACGCACCCACCCCGCCGCCCCCGCCGGCACTCCCACATGCCAGGCCCTACACGCAGTGGCGGTGCGTGCTCTCAACACACGCGACCCCACGCTGCCACATTAATATACCCCGACACAACATATATCTGATTTTACTTTTGGACTACTGTAAAATTAATTTCATACGTAAACTATTTCAACTGTAATAAATTTATTGTAAAACGTTCAAAATCTGAAAAACACAATTAGTTTTATTTATAAACGCTTTTCCTTCAAATTATCACTATCAATTAATATACGATACTTTTTTGTCTATTTTTACTTTTTTCCAAAAAAATATCGTAATCTCTTGGCCATTTTTCTATTAGAATTTTCTGTATTTTGGACTACTGTAAAATTTATTTTAAACATAGACTATTTCAACCGTAATTAATTTATTGTAAACCGTTCAAAATCTGAAAAACACAATTAATTTTATTTATAATCGCTTTTCCTTTAAATTATCACTATCAATTAATATACGATACTTTTTTGTCTATTTTTACTTTTTTCCAAAAAAATATCGTAATCTCTTGGCCATTTTTCTATTAGAATTTTCTGTATTTTGGACTACTGTAAAATTTATTTTAAACATAGACTATTTCAATTATAATTAATTTATTGTAAAACGTTCAAAATCTGAAAAACACAATTAGTTTTTTTTATAAACGCTTTTCATTCAAATTATCACTATCAATTAATATACGATACTTTTTTGTCTATTTTTACTTTTTTCCAAAAAATATCGTAATCTCTTGGCCATTTTTCTATTAGAATTTTCTGTATTTTGGACTACTGTAAAATTAATTTCATACATAGACTATTTCAACCGTATTAATTTATTGTAAAACGTTCAAAATCTGAAAAACACAATTAATTTTATTTATAAACGCTTTTCTTTTTAATTATCACTATCAATTAATATACGATACTTTTTTGTCTATTTTTACTTTTTTCCAAAAAAAATATCGTAATCTCTTGGCCATTTTTCTATTAGAATTTTCTGTATTTTGGACTACTGTAAAATTAATTTTAAACATAGACTATTTCAACCGTATTAATTTATTGTAAAATGTTCAATAATCTGAAAATCACAATTAATTTTATTTATAAACGCTTTTCCTTCAAATTATCATTATCAACTAATATATGATACTATTTTATCTATTAGCGCATTTCGGGGCCTTTTTTCCAAAAAAAATATCGTAATCTCTTAGCCATTTTGCTATTAGAATTTGCTGTATTATTAATGTATTTTAACCTTATATATCCTCAATGCACAGTTCTCTGTTGTTATATGGTGCCATTTTGAATTTATTGTACAAAAACATTGATTTAATTAAATAATTGTAACGATGTACTGTTCGGAAATTAAGCTGGCCCGGTATTGTATACAGTGTGGGTTTGCTGTGACGCTTTTGTGATCAGCCTATACAGTGTGTTCGTCATTTTATAACGATTTTGTTTTATGCTGGCAGTATGTGCACGCGACCCGCCGCCGGGAGCGGGCGTGCACACAGAGAGACCTTTATCCCGAATATAATAAGTACCAACCGTGCTATACCGCGTCACTCACCAAAGCAGATGCGTAAAACCGTGGCTTAAGGACGCTGCAGTTTGACTATGTGCCGAAAATCTTTTCGTGCACACACCAAATACGAATAGCCAAATGGCTAGGAGAAGACCTAAAAAAAATTGCAGACTATTGGCTATTCAAAATTATTAATTATATACGAGTGTGTCGTTGATTATGTATATTATTTTGGCGAATATTGCAATATTAATATTAAAATATTTTTTAATAACTCAATATAATTTTTAATGTACTAAAATTAAAGCATTTTTTTTTTTTTTTTTTCTGATGATAAATTAGTATCGCTTTATATTGTGTTCAACGAGTTTCGAAACGCTATGTATGCAGGCGAGGCCTGGAAGCCTCTGCAAGTCTGACAAAAGAAAAACGATCAAAACAAAAGAAAGCGGCAACGCTCTCATAGTTTTCATTTGTTTTAAATTTGAATTCGCGGTTAATTATGAAATCAGTTTTAATTTTTATAAACTATCTTAAAGGGGGGACCCTTGGAGAAAAGTTTGTCAAGAGACACAGCCGCATTTTATCGCTTTCATTTTATTTAGCTTAAGTGTCCGTCACTCGCGGTAAAAGGCAAAAAGAGTTCATCAAAACAAACTCTATAATATGATAAACCCATATGCGTTTATAGATTCATTTAAAACGTCGTAATGAATAAAAATACTTTTTACAAAAAATTTGGTCCTATGTTAATACGATTGTTTTTTTAACCGAGGGGTGCGCTCACTGGATGCATCCAGGAAATTGGACCTCGGGGAGGTTCGCTCAACTCAATAAAATTTTCTGATGATCATTTAGCACGGCTCCAGTACCGGAACAGAAACGTTCATCAAAATTAGTCGCTGCAAATCAAAAAAAATGCTTACGAATTACAAAAATAAACTGTTAAACTGGGATATTTAAAATTCAACAGAGGAGTCAGTAATCATGGTTTTTTAAAGGGAAAACAGTGTAGTCTGTAGTGGGTCTACACCGCAGTTCTATATTGGAAGGAAAAGCTACAGAATCAATAGCAGAAGCCCCACTATTCCATTACCGATCCTTTACACACGTTCAGGAGCCAGAATGGCAGCCATGCACAAGTATGGGAAGAGTTGTGGGGGAGATCAATGTAATATAAGCAATGTAATATGTTAGTTTTTTTAAAACTAATGTGTCGTTTGTATTTTTTTTTTAAATTGTAAGATTTTCGATTTTCTTTTGTGTCGGAAAGCAATAAGTCAGGAAATTTGGTGGGGATCTGAATCTCTCTCATATAAATCCACTGATGATTTTGGACAAGAAGATTACTTAGCTATGTTCTCAGATTGGGATTTAGATGCAGAAACTCATTTTTAATGTATAATTTGGTCTATAAAAGGGCATAAGCCATTTTTCTTTTTTATTAATATTTTTTAGCCACTGATAAGTTTTTTGTTGTTGTAAGCTAATATTTTATTTTAATGCACCCTGTAGTAAATTGCCCTTGAATAATATTTTTTATTAGATTTTTCCTTTGACCCATGTATCATGATGTGATTAATAATTTCTAATGCAACTAAAAAATAAAATTAGAAGCATCATATTTTGTTTTTTTTGTAAAAATCCTAAATTTGAAATTCTCGCCGTGAACAACAGAATCACATAATTCGTACGTAAAGCATATTTGATAGTTTTATTTGATTAGTTTATGAATGAAAATATTATCCTATTGTCTTGAAATTCTGCGGAAAAACTTACGTGCAAAAAATCAGCGTTGTATCTTTTAAGATATTCTATAGAGAAGCAAAAAATGAAACATACACACACACACACACACACACACACACAATGGATATTATTATAGTAGATTTGTAGTTTTTGTGTTTGCTTGAATATAGATTTTGCGTCGGAAAGCAATAGTCAGGAAATTTGTGGGGGGGGGGGAGGGGGGGGGCTGTCCTCTGGCGCGGGGTTACAAGACTCAGGAGGTAGCGCACACGGGTCTCTCTATTTTCGTTATCGAGTTAGTGTAGGGAACGCGGGAATTAAAAAGATATTTTGGATGTACCCACGGGGCGGCGGGGCGGCGGGGGCGGCGGGGGCGGGGGCGGGGGCGGCGGGGGCGGGGCGGGGCGGCGGGGCGCGGGCACTCGCCGCCGAGCGCCCGCCGCCGCCGCACGTGCCCGGAGCGCGCCTCAGTCCGCACTCCTCTCCGGCCCAGCGGCGCGTCGCGTCGTGCCGCCAGTCCCGCGTGCCCGCCGCACGCCGCAGCCCCGCAGCCCCGCAGCCCCGCAGCCCCGCAGCCCCGCAGCCCCGCAGCCCCGCAGCCCCGCCGCGACCAAAGTTTTTCGCGATCCAGTGCGCTTTTCACACTTGTCGGTGTTGCACTGCACTGCACACCCGCCGCGTGACTCTTTGTTGACTGTTTGAAGTTTTTCGGTGCGCTATGTTATTATTGTTACTTGTTCGATTTCTTCAGTGACTTCTAATTTTTTCACACCGGAGCTAATGTTTTTACACAAATGATCGTTTCAGTAAATGCCCATTGTGTATTGCAACCTTCGGTCCACGTGCGATTCGTCGTAGACATACTGACACATTCGCTTGTTGATATTTTTATGCGTGCATATTTACTCAGCTCCGTAAGAAAAAGTAGTCGATTGTCCGCTCCGCGAGACGCGGTCTTGTTGTCACTTTGTGTGTAATTTTTTCGCGTCAGATCGCCTCGAGGCTGACGTGTCAATGAGCACGGCATTTGTAAATAATGAACGAAGTCGCGTGTGCCGGGGAATGCGAGGAGAATCATTGTTGCTTTTTCGCGAGCACGTGACCACCTGTCACGGCGGCCTGCCCCGAAAAACGCTCATTTTAAAAAAAAACGTTTCATACGCTATTTTCCATTATCACATTAGAACACTGTGACCCAAAACATGCTGAGTAATGAAAAAAAAAATTTTTTTGATATGCAGTTTTTAAGTATTTTTAATTTTACGTATCGGAGCGACAGCTCGTCCTCAATGGTTTTAAATTTTTAAATTTTTTTTTTTGACACGGATTGCTTGCAACGACACCCGCTCAGGAGTGTGCCTGGTGAATTAAAATATACCTTGCGGCCGCATATCAATATTGTTCCGCGTCTCGCCTCCGCCGAGTGCCGCCACTTTTGTTTGTTTGCGAAGAGGAATTCTTCGCACGTATTAAAAAAAAAAAAAATACGTGTCGCTAGTCGGCTCACTCGGCCCGGCCCAGACATCGGTTTGATATTGCGTTACGAAATGTAATTTAAACTGTACTGTACGAGACACCAGCTCCGCGTGTGATTCACAATGAAAAAATAAAAGTTACGCGTTTTGCAGCCGGTGAATATAATAATAATAAATAAAAAAACAATAGTAGCGTTTTGTGGTGGGAGCGCTTCCAAGAGTGACAGAGAACAATGCTGCAGTTTTGGACGTGATTCGTCTCGAGGGTGCTTTGGAGATTTGGCGTGGTCGAGAGCAGCATCAGAGGATCGGAGACGACCATGGCGGCCAAGCGCAAGGCCGGAGCTCTCCTGCAGCACGTCCTGCCCAAGGTACGTCCAACTCCACCGGAAATGGAATACCGCACAGCTTGCAGGGCTCGTGTGGTGCTTACGCGTATTTCTATGTTTTCGTTATTGAGTTTGTGTACGCAAAAGTATGTGTTTTTTTTTTATTATTTCATGCGCTCCTGGTGTGTTTAATGCATTCTACGAAAAACGTTTATTCGATGTTTACTACGACCCATTATCATGCGGGCATTGATATCGTCTATCGAGTATTTTTTTCTAGACGACGTATTTATTTACCTCCTGCATAATCGTGCGCTCCTGGTATGCTTAAGTGTAAATGTGAATTCGACGTTTTCTATAACCACTCACAGCTGGTGCTATCAGGAGTATTTTTTCTGCTATCGTTTGCCGACCTTCCCGCTGCTCTCATGGTCAAAGGGCGATACACACTGCGATTGTATTTTTTTTTTACTACTATCGCAACATGTGCACTGTGATATTTTACAAACGAACAAAATATGCATGACATGTTTTAATACTACTCATACTTTCACAAGACATGCTAAAAGTTTTAAAGAAAATTTCAAGCGAACAAAAAATATCGCATTTGTATTTGGCCTCAGGACTTGAAATAAAAAACTGCGGCGCAACATCCAAGAACGCTGTGCTTTTTAATAACAACGGTTACAAAAATAAAAACCTACGAACAATGCTATGTTTTTGCTTGTTTTCAGCTGGATGATGTTGCGTCAAAAACCTGATCAACTTGGCTTCTTTGCCTCCGTTGCCTCTGCGTGCGTTCTCGAATGCTTTGCGTGCATTTTACAAATGCACTTTGCTTCTTTGAGATGCGAAGGACACGCCTCTTAAATCAATTAAATGATTATTTAATATCAATGCGATGTCACTCACGGTTCCATTAGTTCTACGCGACCTTGTATACACTGGCAAAATGCACCTTATCTCGAGGATTTCAAAGATACACTAGAAATGCAGATTAAAATATTTTACTATCTGTTATATAAACTGTGTGAAATTTATTGCATCTTCGTTTTATTAGTCAAAGCCTATTTTTGGTGCTATTCCGTGGGAGTTTTTTTTAGGCACTAAGTCGATATTAGCGTAAACGTGAATATATTAGAAGATCATCTTCATTGAATATCGATTACCAGGAGTGCAGATATCGATACAAATAGAATATATAAATTATAAGTTTCGCAGTAAATACTAGGAAAACACGTCGATTCAATGTTCTAAACTTATAAATCGAAAATCATTTTTTATCATCAGAAGCGCAGAAACAACAAGGAGGTATATTTTTTATAATGTTTTTCTGTATTAATTTTTATGAAGAATCGATTACCAGGAGCGCAGATTTCGATATAATATATATATAATTTTATATTATAAATCAAACTTATAATACGTTACAATCGAAAATCGTGTTTATACCATCAGAAGCGCAGATATAATGAGAAGGTATATTTTTTATAATGTTTTTCTGAATATTGCGCAATTTTTATGAAGCATCGTTTACCAGGAGCGCATATATCGATAGAAGTTATATATATATATATAAGTTTATTATAAATCAAACTTATAATACGTTACAATCGAAAATCATGTTTATATCATCAGAAGCGCAGATATAACGAGAAGGTATATTTTTTAGACATTTGAATAATGATCTTCGTATATTTGTCCATCTTCACCGGAGACTGATTGCAAGGAGCGCAGACATCGGCGGGAGGTATACTTTGGATCGGTTCGATTGCGAGGCACAAGTTTCGCCGCGGGTGCCGGGGCGGCGCGCGGCTCGGCCGTGCCGGACTTGTGTGCCGCACCGGGCGCAGCGGCCGGCCCGTGTACGGAGCGGCGCGGAGCCGCGACCTTGCGCATAAAGACACCTATTCTGGGAAAATCACAGTCAAATGTGATGCGATCACCGCGCAGGGCTGCCCGCGCGCCACCGAAGCGAAGATGGCACCACCACCGGGGCCGAAACGTCGCATGGCATATCACTCTCCGCAGCGTAACACCCGAGACATCCACTATTTAGAAATTCAATATTTTTGACAGAGAGTACTTGATACACTACTTAATTCACGCTGTATTCAAAAACTAGTTCAAATAAATTGTAAAGGGCCAAATTAAATAAAAATACCTCATATATAGAACTCGATTGTTTTTTTTTAAAGTTATTTATTATTCACACACCGACATAAAATATGGCGCACTTTATAATAAATATCAATAATATTTTAAATAATAAGTAAAATACTTGAGTGATAGTTTCCAGCCTTTCACGTTGGCATTATCAAACAGTCTCTGCTAGGTAGGTTTTTGGATTTCCTGTGTGTTTTGCTGCTTACTTGAAGATGGTTCCATCACCGGGACCGAAACGTCGCAAGACATATTACTCTCCGCAGCGTTCAAGAAATTTCAATATTGTAAATGCGATGATCCTTGGCTATTGATATTTAGAAATTCAATATTTTTGACAGAGAGTACTTGGTGGAATTCCATTTTAATATTTTAAAAAATAAGTAAAATACTTTAGTGATTTTTTCCACATGTAGATTTTTATTGGTGACCGGTTTCGCCAACCCTTCATGTTGGCATTATCAAACAGTCTCTGTTAGATAATGCTTATATATGTTATATATCTTTATAAGGTGCGCCATATTTTATGTCGGTGTGTGAATAATAAATAACTTTAAAAAAAAGCAATCGAGTTCTATATATGAGGTATTTTTATTTAATTTGGCCCTTAACAATTTATTTGAACTAGTTTTTGAATACAACATCAATTTGAGTAGTGTTAAACCTGTCTGTCGCAATTGGTTATAATCATTTAAGCGATTCACCCATGCATGTATGCACGACGAGAAATGTTCTCCAAATGGTCCCGGTACTTTGAATTCGATGTCCGAAATCGATGGGTTTGGGTGTCGGTTGCTAGCCCTGGCTTCAAGGCGGCATGCTGGCGATGGGGGTCAGTGTGGCAGCCCTGGCCGGTGACATTCTAGCGGCCCCCCTGGCACGCAGGCACCTAGCCTAGATGCGAGTCACCTGATCCTGAAGGCTCGTTTGCACATGAACTGCTGGGCCAACTCGCATGCCAGCCGCTGCCTCCGATCAGCTGTTTGCATGAGTTATTTTTAATGCCAGTTGCTGCCTAGGCACTGAGAGATGCGGGAGAGTGACTCTAACAAGTATGCAAGTGGCTTCTGTCCATTGCTACTCAAAGCAACGCCGAATACGCTGCATAGAAAACCAATTGTGTGAACGTCGATTCCTTCAGTTTTCCTTGTAAAATTACGAGCAGGTGTTTTGTGCGGTTTATCACATTATTTAAGATTGCTTCAGGTATTTAAGCAACAAAATATTATTCATTATGCCATTTTGCAGGGGATCAATGAGACCGGTGCGGTCAATTGTAGGTCGTGTTGCGTGCGTATAGTGTCGAATAGCTCCTCACTTGGAGAATATGTAAAGGGGACAGGACCGTGAAATGTGGTTTCTGCCTTGCGTGATGCTTGAAGAGCAGAATATTTTATACACATGTCCTTCTTCGTCAAGTGCCTCTCCTCAGGGAGGTTGGGGACCATTTCACTGTGCATATACTCATGATGAGCCAGTGTTTTCTAAGCGGAAAATAGCACACCACACTTGCATATAACGTGTCGAATTTTCGATTAGCTACAGCGGCACCGTGGCTCCGATGTCTTATGAATCTATTGCCTAAATATTGTGTTGGCTTGTTTAGGTGTATATTGCGTGTGTGTCGAGCTTGTTGGCTATCTAACGCAGAGGTCTCGAGTCGAGTGCAGTAGCGGCGGCCCTGGGTGCATTTTTTCCAGCGAGACCTTGCAGCGGCGTCGCGCTGGCCGCCGCGGGGTCTTACGTAACCGAGCGGACCTCGCCGAGCACACCACGGACACATCGTGTGTCTCTTAACCATTCAGCATACCAAAAAACATCTTTTTAATCTGATTTGATGCGTCTCCAGAGTTTGCGCACAAGTATATTGTATAGGGTGTCCAAAAAGAGTATCGGGTGAATGTGAATAGTGACCGTTATTGCTATATCCTGCTAAAATTTTTGGGCCCAGAGTTGCAGGAGTTTCAAAGTTTCAAGACCACTTGCCATACATCCAATCAATCATTTGAAACTAAGGTAACACCAGAAGCCCCGCCCTTAGCCCTCTTGACTATTTCGTATGCAGATACCTTAGAAGTAGGGTTTATGAGAATAATCCGACGAACCTAACAGAATTGAAACAAAACATCAGGTCAGAAATGGGGCAGCAATATCGAGGGCTATGTGTCAGCGTGTTATCAGCAATCTTCGTTCCTGATTAGAAGAGTGCCAGAGTGTAATGATCACCACTTGGATAAGATCATCTTTACGAAATAATTTTACATTTTGTATTCTTATAATCAGCAATAAAAAAAATACTTGATTACAAGTAGTTTTTGTTTTACCGAATTAACAAATACCCGATACTCTTTTTGGACACACTGTAGAAGGCCCGCAAAGTAACAGAACTGTTTCTAAAGGTGTTTTAAGTTTGTTTTGTACATACCTGTTGATTTTCTAGCCAGAAGCAAATGAAATCATGTTTTTTATCGCTAAAACTTTCGTTGTGAAGCCAAGAGGAGGGCCCAGCTCTCAGTGAGGCTCGAAGGTGCATAGATGCGTAGGACTCTTAAGGCGCCTGCTTGCTTTCGTATTCCAAGGTTCTGTGCCTGCTCAGTCTCAAAATACAAGTTTTGGAGCGCTATGCCTGCAAGACCGCGCCGACTGCATACCTACCGAAATATACATAGCGTTGCGGGCTTTAGCCAGGTTTTGTCAGTGCAAAATTAACTTGTACCATCCACACCGGGACGTTGGATACACACACACATTTATATATATATATATATAAATACTATAACAAGTACCTAATGTTTTGCAAGCCAGCTGTGACATCGAGAGGTCTTTTGCTCTTTTAAATGTGTTTTCGCCAGTTTAAACTCTCAGGTCATGCCTCTGGCAAGTTGATTAACGATTGGTGCAGTTGACAAGCTGTTAAATGCGTCACACGGTGCTTTTCACGCTAATCTGCAGTTGAACGTTAATTTAATGAAAATTGATTTCTCAGCTTATCGGGAAAACTGCGTTTCGTAAAGCGTATTTCATAGTTTCAATGAAATTTTCAGTTTGTGCTAGTGCGTGTGCGTTTTATAATTTTAAGTATATTGTTTATTCAAAGAATGAGTTGAAATTAGTATGTGAGCTTGGCGGAATATTGGATCTGAATTTCCAAGTTTTCAGATATGAGGTTTCTCTTGATTTATGATACACCCTTAGTACAAAATAGAGCCTTTTTAAAATGTATTATATGGGTATTTAGGTATTTTAGTAGTAAACACATATCCTTATGATTCGCTGGTTATCCAATGATATATTTTTTATCGCTTTTCACACTTTCATCGGCAATCTTATACGTTATCTGTACGAAGCTACTTATTATGATTTTTTGAGTCAGCTGTAACTTCTAACACATTCGTGTTATTATATAATATTAACACTACATATCTGCGATTTTATTATACAGGGTGTCCAAATGGAGTATCGGGTATTTTTTAGTTCAGTAAAACAAAAACTACTTGTAATCAAGTGATTTTTTTATTGTTGATTATAAGAATACAAAATGAAAAATTGGTGACCGTAACGCTGCTGGCACTCTTCTAATCTGTAACCAAGATTGCTGATAACACGCTGACACATAGCCCTTGAGATATTGCTGCCATTTCTGACCTGATGTTTTGTTTCAATTCCATTATGTTTGTCGGATTATTCTCGTAAACCCTACTTTTAAGGTATCCCCATACGAAATAAGCAAGAGGGCTAAGGGCGGGGCTTCTGATGTTACCTCTATAATAAGAATAATTCGTTAACAGTTTCAATTGATTGATTGGATGTATGTCAAGTGGTATTGTTGAAACCACGTGAAACCTTGAAACTCCTGCAAATTTTCCGCTATTCACTTTTTTGACACCCTATATATCTCAGGGTGTAACGCTTGCAAAGGAAGTATCTGTACGTAGCTTCTGAATTAAAAGATTTGCGACTACTGTAACTTCTCGTAGAGTCAGCATTTTTTTTTTTTTTTTTTTTTTTCTTCTATGTAAAAGAGACTTAAAGGCTGTGTTATATTACATGTTTCAATTTGCGTGCCCACAGGAGGTATGAGCCGTGATTTTTTGCAGCTCACACGCCGCAGTAGGCGCCCGCTGTCCCCGTGGCATGAGGCGCGTTATCTACCCCATGTGCCGGGGCTGCCTAACCCATTATATACCGGGGGGTGGCGCGGGGTGGGCGGTACATAGGGTAACGATTTACCCCCACGCGGTATAGTTTTACCCACCCCACCCCACGCCACCCCGCGCCACCCCGCAGAGGCGCGCCGTTCGGGGGTGGCCGTGGTTGTTTTGCCAGCGCCTCTTCAACTTCGGTGCGCGAAAATCAATAAAAATATTTAACAGATCGAAACGGACAAATACTGCCCGCGCATAACATATTTGCGCACAAATTTTTGACCTATCGGATCGTGTCAGTCGAGGTCTTTCGCGATCGACTTGCCGCTCTTCATCTTTACTGGCCATCGTCACTTCAGCTTCCATATTAGAGTTTTTTTGATCATTTTCTTGTACCTCTTGCGAATGCAAAAAGTTAGATACATCCCTTCTCCCAAATGTGAGATTTTTTTTATTTCTTATAAATTTAGTTTTAATATGATAAAGATGTGTTTTTCCGATTGATGTGTAGGAATTTGGAGATTCGTTATGTACCTGTTCCAAGAATCCTAAACATTTATGACACTTTTTTTTTTTCATTGGAATTAAAAGAATAATTATAAACCCTCTTGGTGGGATTAGTTTGAAAATTAAAAAAAAAAATCTTTATCAAACTTTGGTTTTGAAAAGTCGTCATTTTATCAAATTTTTCAACATCTTCAAGATTTTATTTTACCCTGAAAATGGACGTTAATTAAATAATAAAAAATAGATAAATATAATGTATAGTTTTTTCGATGCTCTGTAAAAAAATCAATGTTCTCAATAGAATAATAAAGTAAAAATTAAATAAATCAAATGACATGATTTCGCCAGGTAAAATGGTCCTTTATTTCCGGCAGACCAGTCAATTCGTTTCTCGGTGTTTAAAAATCGTTTTTGGCTGATTAAACGCTGTACAAGGCTTGACATCTATTAAAAAATATATTTGAGCTCATCATGTCACTTTTTAAACATTAATTTTATTAAATTTGTGCGTATTTTGCGAGTAAAATACAAAAATGTATTTTGAAATACGTATGTATGGTGAAGTAAAACGGAGTTAGGGTAAAAGCACCGTTCTTAACAGATCAAAATTTGAATTTTTTTGACCTATCAGATCGTGTCAATCGCGGTCCTTCGAGATCATCTTCATCTTTACTGTATCGTAGACCGTAATATGTTATTTATACATTAAGGCAGTTGCTTCCAGCCTTTTAATTGCCTCTGGTGTCTAACCGGACACAAAAGGCAGTCCATTACCTGGCGAAATCGTGTCATTTAATAATTTTAATTGTCACTTTATTTTTCTATTTCGAAAGTTGATTTTTTTTACAGAGTATTGAGAAAACTATAAATTATATTTATCTATTTTTTATTATTTAATTAACGTCCATTTTCAGGGTGAAATAAATTCTTGAAGATGTTGAAAAATTGGATAAAATGAAGATTGGATAAAGGAAGATTTTTTTTTCAATTTTTAAAACAATATATCGCACAGGGTTTATATTCAATCTTTTAATTCCAATTGAAAAAAAGACTTTAAAATTTTTGGGACTCTTGGAAAAGGGACATGACGAATCTCCAAATTAAAACACATATTTATCATATTAATAGTAAATTTATAAGAAATAAAAATATATTCTGTTCGGAAGAAGGGATGTATCAAACTTAGAATTAACATTAACATTAGAATTTTTTTTCGCAAAACGTACTAGAAAATGATCAAAAAAGACTCTTCTCACTTGGCAGTCGGCACTCCTTTTACTCCACCTGTAATTTCTGACACTAAGAATACATCCAAGAGAGTTGGAACACGGCCGACGAGATAACCGGATACGAAAACTTAGATTCGAGAAATCCGTAACATGAGTCAAAAACGCCTTTAAAAAGTGTCGTTTATGCGTAATCGCATAAAATATGTTAACCTCCTCAGACCCTGTGCACATTGTAATGTACATGAACTTCAGACCTTCTGTTGAAGGACTTATTTACATTAGGAACTTTTGTACATCGTTATGCGCATTATATTAACTCGTTTGGATTTGCAAATGTCCTCATCTATCGAGTAATACTTGTATCCAAATTTCGTTGTTTTATTATTAAAAAGTCAATTACAATAAATTACCGTTGTACGATATTACAAGGAAGACTGCTTTTGTTGGTTTGAATCAAAATTTCATTGCAAACTGTAGTGTATCGTACCATGACTTGACATCGAATTTAAAAAAAATTAAACAGATATTAAAAAACAAAAAATTTCAACCAAAAATAAAAAGTCAGGTCTGAGGAGTTTAAAGTATTCTGGGGTACGAACAAAACGGTGTCGTGAAAATATTTTTTTTGCAGTATTTTCTTCGTTTCGTGTGATTATCGAGTGATGAATTGGCAAGACGAATGATTTTGAAATCCTCTTCCGTAATGAGGGTGCACGTTTACTATTTACGAAAAAAACTTTATTTCGGTAATAAACTAGAGTTTAACGAAGTTTAAAGCCATTTTTATAATATTTTTTCAATAGCGCGCTCTGACGTCACGCCTCATCTCAACTGTCATGCATGTCATTGTGTTTGCATCGAAGTTTGTTTACAATTTGAGTTGTATATTGAGGCGTGACGTCATGCGCTGTCATCGGTGTTTCAGTCAAAATGGCCGATTGCAGTATTTTAGTCTTTTAATTTATTGAAAATTTTAACTAAATTAGTCTTTTAAATCCTTTTAATATGTATTTTCCCATAAATGAATTATTTCTTTGATTATTTGATACTGTCGTCACGCCAATTGCTGAGCGGGTTTTGCGGGTTCGGTGTGTGAATTTGATGTGTTGTTTGCGGGCCGGGATCGCAGGATCGCTGGCGCCCCGCCCGAGCCTAATTGTGAGCCCCGGGGGGGTGGATGGGGGGGGCGCCCCCCGCCCCCGCCCCGGGGGGCGCCCCCGCCCCGCCCCGTGCGTGCCCCCGCGGCGGCCGGACGGCTCTCTCGGACCGAGGGGCTTTTTGTTCGTAACGAGCGGGGGAGGGCGCGCCGGTTTTTTTCGAATCTCAGAAATGTGCCTGTCCCGATCCTCCCCGGCCTCCCCCCCAGATCGATGGCCGTCAGCTGTGCGCTCGGCGGCGCATTCCACGGTGCCCGAGCGAGAAATTAATCCGTCTACTTGTCAATAATACTTGAAACACACTTTGGGCGGGTACCAAATTGACTAAACTGATGTGATGTGATATCCAGTCTGTACACTCTTTGATTTGCATGTAGTCAAATAAATCGTTTCATGCACACTTTGCATCACAACAACACCACTTTGTTCAGAATCACTGGACAGTATTGGTAGAAGTAACGAACAAACATTTCGAGCTGTAAACCTAAAGAGTAAAATGACCTTCTGCCGCTTTTAGAGTAAACACATTCAAAAACGTATTAATATGCGCCCCGCCTTCAGGCAGTAGTCCGCGGAACGGATACTAGTACCCGCCCCGCCTTTAGCGTGTTTATTCACGGCTAGCTGGTTAAATATGTAATACTCCATATTTTGACAGAAAATGTCAACAGCTAAACATTTCCGATCGATCATAATAATAACGAATAAACATGATTTTATTTCCTAATTACGTATGTTCGATACAAAGCGGATATTTTGAAGATCGTCTCATGTTTAAATCAATAGCACAATAATGTAAAAGTATTTATGAAAATCTTGTAAAAAAAAAAATAAGCAAGACATAGAAGACATACAATCTCGGGTAATCTGAACGACACGTTTATAAAACCACACTGCCAAAAGAGGCAGGCAAGTAATGTTGATGCTTAATTATATTAAAATTAATAAGACTGATCGCCCTGTCAGGGTTTGAATCGAAACCCCAGGATCTGTAAGATCAGCTTGCTTGCCAGCTAGAGCTCCAATAACACGTTTCACCTTTGTCGCAGAAATACTAACTATTATAATTTAAATTATTTCCGGAGTATCGTGTTATTGAGCTGAAGTTGCGTCGTCTCCAGAGAGTGCCTGCGGGTACACCAGAATACGATCCCCTCTGCGAAACTCATCAGCACCGCATAAATTAAACAAAATACATTTTTTGATACTATTATACTATGCGCAGTGGTCCCCAACCCTATGCCCGCGGGCACCGTGGCGCCCGCCGACCGTTTTACATGTGCCCGCCACTGTGCGACCACGATAAAAAATTGTTCGAGTTTTTATCGAGAATTTTTTTGTGCATTATATTTATTATTGACTTTATCCAACTATAAATATACCTTGAAAAAATAAATGGCGCCCGCCGCCCGACCGGCATTCTAGAATGCGCTCTTGGATGCAAAAAGGTTGGGGACCCCTGTGGTATGGTATTATAAAAAAATATCACGACATACAAAAATCTGGATAATGGAGATGGCGACGTCCTGAAATTATGCCCTCTTGAAATGTATGGAGAGTTGTCAACATAGGTTAGGTTGGCGTGAATATATATAACAGGAAGCGAGTGGGTAAACTTCGGTGTCGCCGATCAGCTGGCCGCGCCATGTTGTTCGCCATTATTGAGTTTCCGGGCACGCGCCAAGCTTGGAGCCGCAACAGGTGCCGCCGGTTTAGACACCCCCTTAATATATGCTCTAATTTATATATATATATATAAATATATATATAAAATTTATCATATATTTTTTTAACCTTTAATTAATATATATTTTTTTATTTGTTGCAGGTATGGATTCCCATATTTAACGGCTACCCTACAGCAGCTGAAGCGGTTGTGAGTTTTGTATAATTTAAAGTTATCATAATAAATTTAATATATATATATGATTATAATGATAAAAGTACCTTTGTATTTTGTCTTCACATTGAGTTTATTAAAATTATTTGCATTACTAGTTTCGACCCAATACACTGGGTCATCATCAGACGCATAACTAAACCGAGGGTACTGTTTATAACTGAAGGTACTTTTATCATTATAATAATGGATCTTCACGAATCAAATGCTTTGTCCCTTAACAAGATTATATATGATTATTCAATATTTCATCATCATTAATCATTTTTCAATATTTGAAAAAATGTACGTAATCATATCAATCAAAAATTAAACCGATATAGGCAAAATCGTATTTACTGTGACGGTCTTCACAAAAATCAATATATATTTAATGTTAAATAATTTAATAAAAAAAAATAAAAATATATATATTTTATTCTAATCTTTCATATATTTATAATTACCACCGCAATTGCATCCGAAGAAAACCAGTTTTTCATGCATATTTTAAAGTATTTCCAATTACCCAATTATTAAGCGAACAAGCGCATAGGAAAAAAAGACACCAAGCCAACAATAGCCCGTTGATAATTATGGAAAACCGTTTCCTCGACAATGTAAAAAAAAAAAAATTCGCTTAACCTTTCCGATAAGTGCCTCCCCCTCGTACTTCCAACTTGAGACTTCCAGTCAACTGCTAATTGGCTAGCCAACTACTTCGCACATGATAGTGGAAGCGCGCCAGTGAGTAACGATCCTTCATAGATTTCTAATCCCAATCGATTCGCACAGCAAAAAAAAACTGAATTTACACGTGAAACGGATCTCGGCGCTTTGTCCAATTGAACTACTGTGGCACTGCAAAGACTTGTATCGGTCATTACCAGTTGCAGTGTGATGTTTTTGAAATGCAAATGCCGGACCCGTAGTCTGGTCGCACGCGGGTGTGCGACTCTCCCACTAATAACTCATCCCTCGGGACCTCATGCATCTTTTCGTTTTGAAGCGATCAAAGGCGACTGCGGCTGTGTTGCATTGAAATTTCCCTTGAATTTCCTAGATATTAAAATCCATAAAAAATACAAAGATTCCGTGTGTGTTTATTTTTTGAAAGCTACTGCACTAAGCGCTAGACCACAAGGCTATTCGGAATATTTGCATTTTTTCACACGATCCCAGTTTTCTAATTGCACGTAATTTTCTTTCGAACCCCCCGTTTGCGTGTATTTTTTAACGTGGGAAAAAAAACGCTGATTGGCGTAATGCATAGCTTGAAGATGGTAATTGTTTAGTGGGACGATGCGTCTCGGCCAATGGGAAAGGCGTTTCGGTTTTTGTAGATGCATCCAAAAGATAACCGATGATTTTCTATTAAATCAGCGATGCTCTTTTAATACTGCTGCACTCTCGTGTGTGTATATTCCAAGATGGCGTTGATTGTTATATACTGTGGTTGTTTACAACGTAATGATTATGCAACATTAAGAAAGAAAAAAACATAAGTAGACTGAATAATTATATTTATTTATAGTAAGCGTAAATCAAATTCGATGAGTCGTCTAAAGAATTAAAGGCGACGATAGATTTTTTTGACATTGTGAACATTTTTAAGAGTTGAGCGATCGAGCTCTGACTTGCGTTACCAAATTCAATGGTTACTATATATCAGTGGCTCTCAAACTCTTTTGGCCCACGGACCCCTTTTCATAGTCAAAACTTGCCTACGGCCCCTACATAAATTCATATTATAGACTAGTTGGTGCAAGTATCGACTCTATTGCGTTTCTGTATAGACCTGTCTATATTTATATTTTACTTAGGACGTAAAAATCGCTAATAGCGTATTCATTGTTATTTATTTTAACCTCCATATTAATAAAACGTTGACGTTGACGTTGTTCAGGGACCCCCAAATCGATTTTAATTTTCTAAGGACCCCCAGAATGATCCCAGGGACCACTTTGAGAAGCACTGCTATAGACAATGACAGTGTCGAAAAATGTTTGTTAGAACGAGCTCCGTTATTATTCTTATTGATCATCGTTTTCGGCAGATTTGATATTGTGTAGTGCTGCCCCTAGTAGATTTTATATGGTATAGTGATCCAGCAGTGGATCGTATCGCGTACGTATAGTTCCCCATGGGAAGACTGGGGTACTATACTGCAAAATATCAGGTGTGACGTAGCACCCCGATCAATGGCGAGTCGTATCGCATACACTTATTATATTTTGAACAGTGGAGACTAGTATTGTAACGCCTACGCATAATCTCAAATAGCTCGCTGCGTGAAGCACATACTGAATTTTTCGTCTAAATCAGAGTCGAATCGATCATCGGCGATGTGGTCCACGACACGATGGTGCGAATCGCGTGAGCGTCGGACATGCAAAAACGAGATAGCGCATCGGACCGCCGGTGCATTCGCCGCGGTATCGGAAAACGCAGCGTCATAATTATGCAATTATTTATTCAGCATTGTCACGATGCGAGTTGCAAAAGCGTTAAAAGTGCATCCTCTTTATAAATGCAACGAAAGCAAATCGAATTGGTAAAACACAAAAATGCATTTCGGGTACATATAATATTTGTTTTCAGCCCTCCAACTTCAGGAATAATTCTCACCTAACCTAACCCAAGTAGCTACAAAATCATCGACTAATATAACCTATGTCTTATTTTTTGTTACTAATATAATTAGGCACATTAGTTCATATATAGAAGATGATTTAAAGAAACTCTCAGAAAAATATCATCGTGATTTGTGTGGGATTTGAACCCACATTTCCTGGCTTACATGGCCGGTGTACTAACCCTTGTACTAACGAATCACTTCTGTTATAGTACACCGACACAAATCACGATGATATTTTTCTGAGAGTTTCTTTAAATCATCCTTTACGTATGAACTAATATAATAATATAACATACGAATATGGTTAATTTGTATGTTTTTCGCTTCGTTATCGTGACAGGCGGGTGGGTACGTGATTAGTGAGCCGAGAGCGGAACTCTGGCGGGTCAACTAATTCACCTGATTGAGTATGAATAATCACAATGTATTAGTAAATTACTCTATTTGGAATTCAATACATAATACAACGCCGCCATATTGGATGTCCGTACGTGTTCTGCTAATGCGTAATATCTGACACACATACAGGATGACTCGAAAATTGAGACAACTTTCAACGTTACAATTAATCTGTCATTTCTATGCGTATGCCTTAAAACAAGAAACGTGGAATATCACAAATTTAACTTGTCTATAGTGGGTGGTAATAATCATTGCTTTGTATGAACATCGTTTTTTTGCGTTTTTACAAAATCGGTAAAGGCTGACTATCCGCATTGCAAACGAAGTTGCAGCGGTGTTTTCGCGAGCGTTGCACTTCTTGCCGTAGGTAATGCACATTTTTGCAATCGATAGTGCGTTTGGACGGTGGCGTGGGCGGGCCGGCGACCACGGCGGCCGTATCGGATGACAAGGGGGGGGGGGGAGGGGACCACGCCGGAGAGTGGAGGGGGGGGGCAGGTCAACGGCCTCAGGGTTCTGCAGCCTGCGTGGCCCCCTTCCCCACGCACGGGGGTCCTCGCATGTACCTGCTTCCGCATGCACCACAGTGCGTTAGCATTCAAATCAGATATCCCCATAAAGTATCAATACTCTGTTTTATTTTATTTTAGTACAAGGCAAATGCCGGAAACGTAGCAAGTTGCGCACAGCCGCAGTCGCCCACATATATATATATACAAACGAATGTATCCGTAAGCATGCATTATATGCACCATAAATTTAAAACGATCCCCGAAGATGGTCCCAGTATCGATAATGGAACGCCGGAGCTAAATATTATTGACATAAATATATATACGAGGGCGGTCCGATAAGTACTTCTTACTCCTTTTTAGCTCGATACACTTGACCCGGCGATGCTCCAACTTCTTTGACCCATCTGAAAAATACGTTTTCTCGAGGTCTGCAAAGTGGGCCTCCGTGGCGGCGATGACCTCCTCATTTTGACTTAAATTTCTGCCCGGCGAGTGACTTTTTCAAGTTTGGAAACAAAAAAAGAATCGCACGGGGTCAAATCTGGAGAATACGGTGGATGGGGGAGCAGTTCGTGGTGCAATTCGACCGATTTCGAGGTGTGAGCCGGTGCGTTGTCATGGTGGAAGAGCACTTTTTACCTCGCCAAATGGGGCCGTTTTTTCTGCAATCGGCCCAATAATTCGGCATGGTAGAGCCCTGTGAGCGTTTTGCCCTTCTCCAGGTAGTCAATGTAGATCACACCTTGTGAATCCCAGAAAACGGTGGCCATCACCGTTTCGGCCGATAGGACAGTCTTCGCCTTCTTCGGAGCACGTTCGCCGGGTGAAGTCCACTGTTTCGACTGTTCCTTAGTCTCTGGTGTGTACCAGTGGATCCATATTTCGACGGTCACGAAACGACGCAGAAACTCCTTCGGATTGCGTTTAAACGGCATCAAACACTGCTCCGAAGTAGTTTCACGGTTGCGCTTGTTGTCCGGAATGAACAAACGCGGCACCCATCGCGCCGACAGCTTTCTCATGCCCGAAATTTCATGCAGGATATGGCTCGTCAAAAACCGACGTGCGACCACGTTGAAATTCGTTAAACCAATTTTGGACGGTCGCCATCGAACGAGAAAAGTCACCGTACACAGCATCCAAGCGCACTTTGACTTCCAAAAACAAGAATCGAATAACCGATATTGCTCTTTTTACATTTCTCTCAAATACGCGTACATTACACCGATTCAGCTGAAATTTTGACAGTAGCCGTCTACGAGAATGTACTACACATAGAAAATCTCTCTTGCGATACTAGCACCATCGGGCGGTGAAGCTAAGTACTTATCGGACAGCCCTCGTATATATATATATATATATAATCCAGCTCCACTCAAAAAAATCGTGTTTCAGAGATACATCGTAATGCTACGGTGATCAATACAGGGCGGTTCATTTGCACATTTTTCGCCATCCCCCGGCCATGTCCGCACACAGGCCAGGACCCGCTGGGGGTTGTTCCACATTAGCGGCGCCGGTCGTTCACCCCACTCTCCCCCCGTCAGCACTGACCTCCGCGGCCAGCCCGGGGGGCGGGGGTTCGATCCCGCGTCCCGCACACATCGCCCCCTCCCCGATGATGCCGCGTGTCCGGGAAAAATCATTCGATACTATCTGACATGCGACAAATTTATGGGGTCTCGTAATATTTATCGCATTCAGTTTCATCAATCGACAAATTACACACTTTAATTTTGAGCTTTATTATACGATAGTGGTGGTACGACGTCTCTATACAGCTCATTCCGGATTCTTATATCTATTATCCAGAAATTTATAGTCGATAACACAGCAAGAAGGCTGTGTTTCAATTCCACGTATCCCGTCTTTAGCACAGTAAGGGTTGGGGTAGGTTAGCCCTCGCAGTGCGCACGGAGAATAGATAAGCGATCTCCTGGTGGACGTGGCCGCTGCAGGCTGTATTGGGGCAGGTTATGCCTCCATGATGGATGCCGCTGTTGTGAAATAATATATATATATACGAGGGCGGTCCGATAATAGAGATTTACTATCGTGTAGTACATTCTCGTAGACGGCTACTGTTTAAGCGCAATCCGAAGGAGTTTCTGCGTCGTTTCGTGACCGTCGAAATACGGATCCACTGGTACACACCAGAGACCAAGGAACAGTCGAAACAGTGGACTTCACCCGGCGAACGTGCTCCGAAGAAGGCGAAGACTGTCCTATCGGCCGAAACGGTGATGGCCACGTTTTCTGGGATTGACAAGGTGTGATCTACATTGACTACCTGGAGAAGGGCAAAACGGTCACAGGGCTCTACTATGCCGAATTATTGGGCCGATTGCAGAAAAAACGGCCCCATTTGGCGAAGTAAAAGTGCTCTTCCACAATGACAACGCACCGGCTCACACCTCGAAATCAGTCGAATTGCACTACGAACTGCTCCCACATCCACCGTATTCTCCAGATTTGACCCCGTGCGATTTTTTTTTGTTTCCAAACTTGAAAAAGTCACTCGCCGGGTAGAAATTTAAGTCGAATGAGGATGTCATCGCCGCCACGGAGGCCTACTTTGCAGACCTCGAGAAAACGTATTTTTCAGATGTTGGAGCATCGCTGGGTCAAGTGTATCGAGCTAAAAGGAGACTATTTTGAGAAATAAATCGCCACTTTTAGACTAAGTACTTATCGGACCGCCCTCGTATATATATATATATATATATATATTCTAACCTGTTAGTCAAGTTGCTGACTGTCTCGTGTGATCCTAGGGCTTCTATAGCAAAGGGGCAATATTTTTTTTATAAACCCTCTGAGATACTTGTTTTTGTGAGGTGGAGCGATGTAGTTACGTAGAGGCCTGTATCCAAGGTAGGAGAAGCGGGACGGGGAGGGGGGGGAGGGGGAAGCGGCCATCTTGGCTGGCAACGCGACCCTGCGGAGGCTGGGGTCTGTGGGGCCTCCCCATCCTGTAATCTCCTGGGAAAATAAAGCCTATTTAACAAAATCCTCCCCTAATTAACTCTGCTATGAATACTGAACTTAAATGCGATCTGTACGTATGATACACTCACCCCTGCATTTTAACAATATTTTTTAATAGAAACGAGTTTAAAACACACTGGATTATTTAAATTTATATATTTAACGTAAATTTTTATCACATAGTGTTTCACCATCCTTGAAGCTGCAGGCGGTAGATTCTGGTCTCCTTCAGGAATCATTTCTGCCATCCTCCAGCTTGTTTCCAAAAACATGGCAGCCCTCTGCATCCACCCGTCTCGTTTTCGATCTTCCTTGACTCCTGCGATCTTCAGGTTGTCTGTCTGTCCCCGTTTCCAGCATAGAGCTCAGCGTTGTATTTCCTCCCCCAAACGTCCCCGTCTTTTATACAAAACACAGTTTAATACAAAATATATAATATGTCGGTTTAACGCGCGCAGGCTTCAGAATTAGTTTAATCTTATTGTATACAGTAAAACTGTAACAGTGTGCTCACAAATGGAATCGAATTTCTGTAACGGCCGTGGAAATCGCAAACTGCACAGTGCAGCTGGTCTTGGCCGCGGGAAAGCTAATCGGGAGCGAGGGCGCGGTGCTGCACTGCGCCGTAAATTCATTCCTCTGCAGCTTAGATTATGGGGACGAGTAGTCGTTTCACGGGAATTGCATCTGTGAAACTGGCGAATGAAAGGATATTGAAATTATAGTATAGAAGAATAAGACGCACTATGGGGCTTTGTTTAGATATAAATGGTATATTTTTAATAACAGTTAAAGTGTGTTATGCACGCAGCACATAGAACTGCATGCTTTTTTGCAATTCACAACCCGTGCAGTGGTTGTGCGTGTACTTTCGGGGGTCCCCTCCGCCGTCCGGCATTTCCGAATTCGAGCCGCGCGACATGCACCGACAGCGGGCCGGGGGGGTCAGGGGGGGCCAGGGGGGCAGAGGGTCGGGGGGCCAATGGGGGGGGGGGGGTTGCCATGGCGACCAGGGGCGCGCGGATTTTTTGTTAATTCGCGCCTGCACGCACGCCATTGATCGCCCGCCGGCCATTCCATCCCGGTGCACTGGACCTAGCGGACTACAGCACATTGGCGAGCTCGTCATGGAACCCTCGTCCGTCTCCCGGTTTTTCAGCATAATGAAAGTCAGAGACCTGCAATCGGTTATCTTCTTTTTCAGAATCGTCTCACTGAACATATGGTATTTCTATCGAAATTCGCATCTACGTTATTTTTCTCGCTCCGATGCCTCTTTTTCCTTGGATTTGGAAAGTCAGCTGCAGTAGACTGTATTTTGGGCATACTATCTTCTTCATCACTGAGCTTCCATCTCACTGAGCATATACTCATACTGAGCCAGTGTTCATGGTTTTCCAATGAGAAAATAGTGTAGTGGGTCTTCGGGTCCTTCTGCACTGTTTAGATCTGATACTCCTTCTGCAGCAAGCTACAGAAACAATCAAGCTACAGAAACAACAAGCAAAGAGCACACGCCTCCACAGTCATTCCAAGTCCACTACTACATTACCGATCTTTTACACACGCTCAAGGTACAGAACGGCAGCCACGAACAAGCAACATAATGGGGAATCCCCATTATTCAAACAAAGATTTTATCCTGGGATACAATATTCTGCCTTCTGCAATCTACACCGTTAAACTTTCGTCTAGCATATCTCTTTGATGCTGGAGATCCCCTGTTCGAATCTCTGTCCGCGGTAGGTGCGGCCGGCCCCAACGGGCTCTTCGCCTCGGCGCGGGAAGAAAACGTTCCATATTTGAAAACGGGGGCGTCCGATGCTCAAATTTTTCTGATCGCTACTAGTACGAGTAGGAGAGTTCTCCTCTACAAATTCGTGTAATTCTCGCGGACCTCCGCCCCCTTGTTATGACTGTTGCCTCGTGCTGGGGTCCCCGAGGGCGGAGCGCCGAATAATTAGACCGGGGGGCACTAATTCAAGACGCCCGGTAATGGGGCGAGGAGTCTCCCCTCTCCCTGCCACTCGACAGGCTTCTGAGACCAGACCCAGTGTAGTGAGACGATAAACACTCTATTGACTGTATACATAATATATTCAGGATCTAATCGCCAATGAGCAAATATTTAAATTTATATATTTAACGTAAATTTTTATTACAAAGTGTTTCACCATCCTCGAAGCTGCAGGCTGTAGATTCTGATCTCCTTCAGGAATCATTTCTGCCATCCTCCAGCTTGTCTCCAAAAACATGGCAGCCCTCTGCATCCACCCATCTCGTTTTCGATCTTCCTTGACTCCGGCGACCTTCAGGGTCTCTGTCCAGCGCCCCATTCCCAGCATAGTCTGCCAGTTTTTACCAACCCCAACTGTGCTGATATCCTGGTGCAAACCATAGAGCTCAGCGTTGTAGCTCCTCCCCCAAGCGTCCCAGTGTAGTTAGACGATAAACACTGTATACATAATATATTCAGGATCTTGAGCCTTTTTAAATGAGCAAGAGCTGGAGTCGTACACAATGTGGTTTAAATATTGCATTCACAGCAGAGCGGTGAGACATGCGGATTTATTCAATCTTCTACTATAATAATAGCCATTGTGTGTGTGTGTGTATGTTTCATTTTTGGGTTCTCTATAGAATATCTTAAAAGATACAACGCTGATTTTTTGCACGCAAGTTCAGTGAGATTTTCCGCAGTTATGTGCCGAATTTCAAGACGATAGGATAATATTTTCATTCATAAACTAATCAAATAAAACTATAAAATATGCTTTATGTGCGAATTATATGATTCTGTTGTTCACAGCGAGAATTTCAAATTTAGAATTTTTACAAAAAAACAAAATATGATGCTTCTAAGAAATTTCCAGTTTATGTCAGCTTGACACAAGTACCAATTTTATTTTTTGCGTTAGGAATTATTAATCACATCATTAATAACTTAAAAAATAGCACCGTCTAAGCACAGCAAATGTAATTAAAAAAGAATAGCACAATTTAACGTGATAAAGACTGCATCTAATAAAGAACAGTGCAGTGAAAATGATTCGATTTTTGTGACACGAAATGTGATATTTCCTAGAATGGCTTTGCTTTCAAAATTAATATCCGGTTATTAAAAAAATATGTGTACAAAATATTCATCTAATTGTCAGCCAAACATATGTTCAAACACTATTGCATCGTTCATCGAATACGTCATTTTATGACGGGCTACATTTCTAGTATTTAATAATAATCATTGGTGCATATATGCATTCGTTTGAATTGACCTGTATGGGTATGTAGAGGTGAAGATGTACATGTGACAATGTGGGATGTGTGTGTGGGTGGGTGCGTGTGTGGGTGTGTGGGTGCGGGTGCTGGTCGATATGGCCCCACGCACCATCCCCCCTCGCCCCGTTGCAACCCTCATCCCCCCCGACGCACGGTACGTCATCTCTCACCCCCCACCCGTGCCCAGTGATTGCACTAGACTCATTCTGATGACCAGGATATACAATGAAAGCAGCAAATATTTATTTACTACTGAAAATTAATTACCAATATGATTAGGCACATTAGTTCACACATAGAAGATGATTGATGAAGAGGATGTGGTTCGTTAGTACAATGGTCAGTACACCGGCCATGTAAGACTTGGGATGTGGGTTTAAATTCCACACACATCACGATGGTATTTTTCTGAGAATTTCTTTAATCATGTGTGAACTAATGTGCCTAATCATAAAAACGTTCAATCCATACGTAAATTATACATGTACTCCTGAAATTATTTTATATAAATTCACGTATTATTTTATTGTTTCAGGAAGAATCAGCTGACATCACAGACGATGACCAATTTTCAGGTAAATAATCAAAAATATATCTATCGTTGTAAACTTAGTTTATTTTCAAAATTTTCCACTGAACACACAATATTTTATAATGTTTAAAAAAAGTAGTTTCAGATTTTTTTTCATTGGACTCTATAAATGTAAGATCTACGCCTTATTTTTAATATTACGATTTAAAAAAAAAAACCTGCCATCTCCACTTTAGCTGTTTTCATATTATTATAACAACAACATTCTCTCTAAACGTAAGATCTACGCGACGTGTTAACGTGTATTCTAAATATATTACGAATTGGCCGTTAACATTGGCTCCATTTATAGGTATTTATTTAATATATAGAAATCGAAGCGTGGATTTTTAATTAATTTTTCATGTATTAAACTTCGATTAGAAAAAAATATTTATCGCAGTCATCGTATTAATTAAACCTGACATCGCTATTTACTGCAAGAGTTTATTACTATATATTATAAATATATAACTAGAGTTTTTCTGTATGTGTGTATGTCTGCTATGCGAATAAAATATCTCCATTTAGTTAGTTATTTTTTAAAAGAATGTATGTATGTATGTCCATTCAGCAAATTTACAACCGTTATGAAATGCAGCTGGTCCTTACCGCGGCTTTATATCCAAGACTTATATGAACATGTCTATTTGATAGTGAATAAAAAAAGGCGTAGGATACGTAAAAATTATTCAAACGTTTCGTTAGATATTTTTTAGCTTTTAGATAAGAATTCGTATTATTCTTCCTGATTATATTATTTATATAAATAATACTATAAATTTTTTGGTTTTTATTTAATTCTTGGGATATTCTAAATATTTTGATTTTAATTATTCATTTATTAAAAAAAAAAAAAAACGATTATTTGCTTGAGGGGTCTCAAGCAAAATAGCTCATTTCAGGGAAGTGCAAAATATAAATTGTAATATTCCACATATAAATGATCAGCCAAATGGCTAGGTGATAACGCCTTTACGTTATTGGCTCATTGGAAATCGGTTGCAGGTTGTGTCGCTGCGTGCGTAGGCGGCTTATTTTTTATTATATAGGGTAGTCTCGAATAGTTTTTTTTAGTCGGATAGGGTTTCTTAAAGTAATTTTGAAAACTGGAGGTGTGAAGATGTATCACTTTTGTTTTCATGGAAATTGACACGAAGCCTTGTTGTACTTCAGGTTTTCAGTTGAAAGAGGCAGACAAGGTCAGATTGATGCTGTACGCATGGAATGTTCACGCACAGAAGAAAGGTAACATAATCTTACCCTTTCTAAAAAAAAAAAATCAAAATTTTAACCCTCATACTGATACCATCTTAAACAGAGTCTATTTACTTAAAAACATTCTTGGAAATAATTTATACACACTTATTTTATACTTTTATAATAATCAACCTTACTGAAGCTTACCTCTATTAAAAAAAAAAAAAAAAAAACAAAATTTCACCCCTCAAACTGATGCAGACTTTAAACCATATTATAAAAAAAATTAAAAAATCGCTTTTTATTACATATTTTTTATGAAAAAAATACCAACTAATAAATACAACAGATAATGTTTAAAACAACAGGTTTCGCCAAAATATTTTATCGGCATCGACAGGTACAACCGGTTGCTTCAAAACAGTAAATTTTAAATATATCTCTATTGATATTTTATAATGGAATTTGTTTTTATATGAGTAGGGTTTAAAATATTTAGTTTAATGACTCTGAATAAGATTGTTTCAACACTGATTGTTTCATTCCGAGTGCGTTTTTTTAAAATATTTTTCTTCGTTTTTTGTTGTCTTGTCTGGTATTAGTTATACACACTGTTTTAAAACTCACAGCTTTCCCGAAAAGAAGAGAAATTAAATAATATATAATAAATATATATGTATGATTAAATCAAATCAACTGTTAAAAAACCGTAATTTCACTGTGACTTAAAGCATCTAATCAGCGAAATATATTTAACAAATTGTCAACTATTGTTTAATAATGCCAAATATAAATTTAATAGTTTGTGATTAAATTATTATATATTCTGAAGTAGATAATATATACATTTGTAGTTTCACTTTTAATAAATGATAGTAAGTTTAATGCTAATGTAGAATTTTATAAAATGTTAACAAATATTCAGTCTCTTCTTTAGGTGATATCACGAGTTTAAAATAAACTGTATATATTGATATTGTATGTATGTACATAAATATTTTAAATTGTTTTGAGATTTCACTGTTTACTAGGTAGTATTTTTTATTGAGTTTTTGCATGAGTTTTCATATAATAATGTGTGTTAACTATTTTTCTCTGTGCTGGTGGCCGCCCAGCAACTAACTTTATAATCTAAAACCTTATTTGGCAATTTTTGCGATCGGTTTGTTTTAATGGACAATACTTTGTACGTATGTAATGAAAAAAAAAAATATATATATATATAAATAATATATTAGTAGGCACACCTGCATTATGAAATATTCATTAGTGGTATTATAGACAAGCCATGTGAAGTTTTTAATTACATCGGGTATGCGGGCTCATGAATAAGGTCGTTGAAGAAGGCGCGGGTGCAGTCTCCGAAAGGTCAAGAAGGGAAATAAAAACACCTTAAATATGAAACTCGCCTTAATACCCGGTATTTTTAACGACCCCGCGATAACATCTAGGCAATGTTAATGCTTGATAATGTTAGGTGGCAGGTTGCCAAAACAGCTGTTTTAGAAGTGCAATTAAATAAATGCATAATAATAATAATTTTTATTTAAAAATTAACATATGATAATGAATAGCAATTGTCACAGACATTTTAGCAAGTGTTTGTGCAAATTATTAGGTATTTTTCACTCATCATTATTAAAAGTGGGAGCTACCAATGGGCCCTATTTAGCTGGGCGGTGGTGAAAAATATATTTACTACATAAAAGTTTTATATCTTAGGCACAATTTTTTTTTGTTTTTAAGTGTGTTACGTGATGTAGAGAGATCCCAGAGATATAATATTGGAAGCTTGCTGGAGATTCACCAAATGCTATGTTGTCTCAATTATTCTCAGTTTTATAATACCATGTCCATCTAAGACAAGAGAAAATTAATTAAAAATAATTTACCAATTAAATTAGCCCGGAAGTCGAGAGTGCAACCGAAAAAGAGGCACTCGAAGAAGAAGAATACAGTTTTAATTTTAAAGTTTGGTGTTGAGTGGTCTGAGTCGCCGCCACTGGACTGAAACGAAAAAAAAAAAAAAAACAATGCGCATATCTTAAATTACTTCAACTCAGGTTGCTAATTTGTTTTTTTTTTTTTTTTGAGTTGCATAAGGTTCTCTGGAGGTATTTTTGCATTTTAAGTAAACAACGAAAAACTGGTTTTTGTATCAATTAAGGAATTGTCATTTTGAGGGCAGCGACTGGAATTGAAAAATGGAGAGTTCAGGTTTTAATTATATGCCTTAATATTATTTTATATATATCTTTTAGACTACAAATTTTTCACAATGGACATGTCAGGTTTTGAATTTAAATATTATAATCAATCGTTAATAATTTTCTCGTGGGTTTTTTTTTTATTATAAAAACAGCACTCGACTTGGTATTTGTGGGCGTAAAACTTTATCTTTTGGATAGTGATTTTTTATCAGTTGATAACCAGTAGCATACTAATGGTTATGACCATAAAAACGTGTTGCGGTTCCCATGAAACAATGGCGTAATTTTGGCTCACTTAAGTGTCATTTTTCATGGATGAACAAGTTTTGATTGAATAGCGAAATTATTGTGTATCAAGGCAGTTTTAAATATTTAAACGTGAAAGTTTAATTTTTTTATGAACTGATATGTCGTCAGCGTTTGATTACACATTAAAATTTTTATGACAGTAGCGTAGTTTTGGGACACAAATGTGTCATTTTTTTGAGTGGATATGCCAGGTTTTGATTAAATATAATATATCGAATTTGTTGATTGTATCATTTGCGACAGTAGCGTAGTTTTAGAACGTGAAAGTGTCATTTTTTTTAAAACCCTTAAGCACTCCACACGCGATGCGATAAATTGGCGTCTCATCCAACAAATTGTACAATGGTGTAGCCATATACCAGTGAATATCGGCGAAATCTCACAAAAACTACTGGTTATGGCTACACCATTATGCAATTAAAATATCTTTTTCAAGACCTGCAATAATATGTTTCACTAGCTTATACTTAAATCGCGTTTTCACTCAACCGCCAAAAGTTGCCAAATGCCATCTTCTAATACGGTTTGTGTCTTTTTTAGGGCTGTTAGTGGCAACAACAGGTCACAAAACGAAATGGTTGATCCTATAAGTTTAAATGGGGTTTTAAGACAGGTTTTATGATTTGTTGCCGATCGGCAACGGTATGCAATTGAGGGTTTTAAGAATGAAAACGTCAGAATTTGATTATCTATAATAATAATATCCATTGTGTGTATGTATGTTTCATTTTTTGGTTCTCTATAGAATATCTTAAAAGATACAACGCTGATTTTTTGCATGTAAATTATGTGCCGAATTTCAAGACGATAGGATAATATTTTCATTCATAAGCATAAAAATATGCTTTAGCGAGTTTCAATAGCACGAATTATAGGATTGTGTTGTCCACCGTAAGATTTTCAAATTTAGAATTTTTCAAATAAAGAACAGTCAGTGAAGAAAGCGATGCGTTGTTTGTGACACGAAATGTGACAGAAACGTCAAGCAATGAATTGGAAGGAAAACGTGAGCGGCGTCTTCATAAAATTCAAGTACCCAGCTATTCGAGTATTCAGCCGAACATATGTTCAAATACTATTGCACCGTTCATCGAATACGTTATTCTGCGTTTGTTTCAGGACGCAATGGGGACACCGCGGATGGCGGAGGCGACACCAACATGGCGGAGCTGTGGGCTTCCTATCATTCGGCGCTGGGCCTGGCCGGGGCACGTCGCCCACGCGACCAGCCGGTGAGTTGGAAGGTCCCGTGTCGACTCCTGGCACACCACCTACTATATACAGGGTGTTTTTTTTATAGAGGTATAGAACTTTAAGTTGGCAACACTGTTTTAACTGGCGGCCATTTTGTCAGTTGTCAAGGGATTTATGTTTAGTTTGGTTTGGCATTTTAACATAAATAGACTGACGCCTGAACAACGCTTTCAAAATGGGCCGAAAACAAGATTGCCGTTGATCCCGATTTTCATAAGCGAATTTTGTTTAGCGATGAAGCTCACTTTTGGTTGAATGGATACGTCAATAAACAAAACTGCCGTATTTGGAGTGATGATAATCCTCAAGTGTATGTTGAGACACCGTTACATCCAGAAAAACTGACTGTTTGGTGTGCTTTATGGGCTGGTGGAATCATTGGTCCCTACTTCTTTAAAGACGATACTGGTCAGGCCGTCAGACCTCCAGACTAGACTACGTCCGAGCCAGCCGTGGCGGTCACATGCTAGAAATCATATTTAAATTATAATGCCAAAAAATTATCTTTCGAATAAAGTTAATTTCATGTCAATTTAAAAAAATTATCTTTGTTTTATTCCATTTCAAAGTTCTATACCTCTATAAAAAAACACCCTATACATTATCGTATCGAGACAGTAGCGTATTTTTACCCCATTTTGACCCCCATGACTGGCCATGTCTGATTTTGATTGTGTCAAATTTTTTTCTGTCGAGACTGCTGCTATATTCAGAAAACTGAATCTATTTGATTTTTACAACATTTTATTCAATTCTTGACCACACCATCAACGCCTATTTTCGTGAGTAGATACTGCATTTTAATTCTATATGCAGGTGATCCGAGCCGCTCGAGCGATGCCGCCATTTTGAGAGTGTCAGTAGTTTTGATTGGCTGTGTGTTTCCAGAGTCCCGTGTTGCTGGGCGCGGGCAGCGCGGACCCTGGCGGCGCTCACGATGAGACGTCCTCCTCCGCCGGCAACGGGAAGGAAGACGACGACGCGCTGGGCTCCGACGACGAGAGCGACGAGCGGCTGGACCCCCACCAGCACGACCCCGAGAGACTCAAGGCGTTCAACGTGCGTGCATGCAAAACAATGCGTATCCTATGACCGGCTGTGTGAGGTCACGTGTTTGAGACCGAGGGCTTTGTATTGCAGATGTTCGTGAGGCTGTTCGTGGACGAGAACCTGGACCGGATCGTGCCCATCTCCAAGCAGCCCAAGGAGAAGATCCAGGCCATCATCGACTCGTGCGCGCGTCAGTTCCCCGAGTGCGCTGAACGTGCCCGCAAGCGCATCCGCACCTACCTCAAGAGCTGCCGCCGCAACAAGAAGGTCCGGGGCGAGGCCCCTGCAGCCCCCGGGGCCGCCGCCCCAGCCTGGGACGCTGCCGTGAGTCTCCTCCTTCCATCCATGATACTCTCTATGACGTCACACCAGTGAACAAAAATTCCCACCATGATAACTGATTTCTCAACTTTTTCACAACTGACCACCCTATGACGTCTTGCTACGAATAAAAGTCTCATCCAAGCCTACTCAAATACTGTCACGAGTAAAACTTTTATTTGAGTTAATTGACATACATACCTAGCGACAACCGTTCAATGACTTGTGAATAATACTTCCGTTCATGTCAATAGATATGATTGGCTTTGAAGATCGGGATTTTTCACACGATAACACTGTGGAATGGTTTATTGTAAGCAAAACTACCGGCAAGCTTGCTACCGTTGTTTCTCCCGCCCTCTACTCTCTTTTTGTCTTTTTAGAGCAAAATCAACGCCATAATATCCAATCTAACTTTTAGGGTAAACTCAAGCCTTCCGACCAAAAAAAACATTTAAAACGTTGCAATGTGACAATGCATTGTCTACAGAAATACGCCTAAAATTCTTTCATCTAATTGGTCATAATTTTTGGTATGAAGAATCTGACCTATGAGTTCATAGTAGATCATTTTATTGCCGCTATGAAACAATTATTTTTAATAGCAGTGAAGGTCATTTTTAAAGTAAATTTTGATCAGCTGTGAAATCATAGGTTGCTACTGTGAGTACCAGGGTTATTGAAGTTTTCTTTGGTTCGGTTCCAGATCCGGCCCACCCCGGCGCACCTGACTTCGGTGCAGGCGGAGCAGATCCTGGCGCAGGCGTGTGAAAATGAGAGCCACAACGCCAAGCGCATGAGGCTCGGGCTGGAGCCAGTCAGCCAGCCCATGCCCACCTCCTCCTCAAACATTGTGAGACCCCGGACCCATATTTACAACTGCTCAAATATTGAACGGTCAATCTTGAAGTTTAAGATAGCAGATCTTACCCATTTTGATTTACTTTAGTTATAACGTGTTTCAATAGTTAAATTATTCCTAATAAAACAAAAAAATGTTACTTTTAATAAAGAAATATTGATAGCTTACCTGTTATGGAAATCTGAGATTCTGAGATCGGTGCTTTGAGAGGAATGGAGCTTAGAGGCTTACAATCCCTAGGGCGTGTTAGAAGGATCCGATTACATAATTTCAAATAAACCAAAACTCATTCTCTGAAGATGGGTTCAAGACTAATGACAAGAAACATATTTATGTACTACTAATACTCAATAAAAAATATTTATATAACTTAATGGCATGTTTTCTAATAGAAAGTTTTCTGTTGTATTTCCAGTCGATAGACACGACAGCATCATCGACGGTAACGCACCCGTTACTGGGGCTCTACAACAGTACGGTAGCGATGGCTGGGGGTGTAGGAGGCACCGGCGGCAAGGGTCTCGCGGACGCCGGACTGCTGGGGCCTGCCCTGGCCGGCCTGGATAATGGGCTTTGTCTCAACAACAACAATATTAACTCCAAGATGGACGCCTCAAAAAATAACAGGTCAGTTGTACTGTACATTCATTTACAGGAATGCGGACTTGGGAGTAAATAACACACGTGTGTCCTTGCCGTTTGCTAGAAGCTGGCTGGCGGCTCTATTAGTCTGTCCATCTCCCTTTGGGGAATAGAACCTGGACTTTTCTGGAACACTAATCAAATAAATATTTGTAAAGGTCTCATAAATTCAATAGTATTTTTGTATCAATACGCCCCGCTATCGTGAAGTCCTTGTGCAGCACAGAGAAATTAAGAGCTTAGCTTCTATGAAAGTTTCCGGAAGGCCCATCGTAAGATTTAGAAAGTGGAGTCCAGGGTTTTGCAAACCTTGAGCCGCAATTGTAATGCTCATTCTACATCCACTCCTCTGCGTTTCACAATCAGATCTGAGGTTATGAACTTCCTTGATAATCCATTGTATGACTATCTGGTTACGTAATATGTTATATATTAACAATTGTTTATATTTGAAAACTTTCCAGTTCTCGAACGTCAACACCGTTGGCCTCGGCAGCAGTGACTGACTTCACACAATCCCTAGCCAGTAGTTCGCCGGCTTTGCACTTCGGCCACGGCCTCGGAGGGCCTGGCTCAGCTAACGCTCTCCTAAGTACCCTGGGTGCAGTGGCTGGCCTTCACGCGCCCGTGGCCCCCGTGTCGGGCGCTGCGGCCACCAACGCTGCTGTGGCGGCCTACCAGAACGCCCTGTTCTCTGCGGCCATGGCGGCTGGACACCATGGCCCCGGACTGAACTTTGGAGGACTTGGAGCCGCGCTCACGGGAAACGGTGAGCTGTGAAACTAAAATGGATATCAAAGAGAATCTTCCAATAATTTGGTGTATTTAAAACTTTTTATAATGACTAGGCAATGCTTAAATATCTAAGCAGTTCTTAGTCATTATAAAAATGGTTATCTACCAAACAAATTAAATTTTCTTCTATAAAATTTTTTTTTTTTATCTTTATTCCACGAGCTGGAGACATCCAAGCTCAGATAATTTGAATATGAGAGCTCTGTATCGTGAAATCAAATCAACTCATATCATTTTTTTTTCATTTTATAACAACTTCCATCAAGTGTAGTATTTTATAAATGCTCACCTTTGAGTCGGTGTTATTACAGGCAATGCAATATTAGGCTTAATAAGTAATTCATTATGTGTAAATATTTAAAAAAATTGAAGTAATATTTCTATATTCAGGTCCAACAGACCTGTCGATGAAGAACGCGGCTACAGCCACGTCGCTGTCGCAGTCGGTGTTCCCGTCCGCGCTGACCTCCAGCAGCGCAGCGAGTGCGCTTGGCCTTGGGGCAGCCTCCTCGCAGCACTCTGGTTCCAAGCCTCTGTTGCTGTCGCACAAGCTCAGTGGCGCGGAGATGGCGGCCGTGCGCCAGCTAATCACTGGCTACCGAGAGTCGGCGGCCTTCCTGCTGCGCTCTGCAGACGAGCTCGAGACGCTCCTGCTGCAGCAGCCGTGAGGGTCGCTTAAGCGCAGCTGCGCTACTTACTTCTAATGGACTTCTGCTAAGCAACATTTTTGTATTTGTGTTTACGGTGATTCTGTTGTGTGCCACGAAATCTTACAAAACATATACAAAAAAGTGGATTGTAACATTTTTATTACGTTTGGGTTTAAGTAATTGTTCATATGTGAAACTAACATCGTATTAGAAAACCTGATAGAATTTATATCATTATTTATTTTTATTTTTGTCCTGAGTTTCTTTTATGACGTTTTGTACCAAATAACAGAATCATCTATTCTTATCGTTGTGTACCATTAAAAATTATACAAATTTTCCGATAGACGTATCGAAATACGATTTTTATAATTCCAATCGTGGTTTTTTTTTTTTTATTGATTTTCAGATGATAAGCGAATCTTATTTAATACGTTATCTACTTAATTCAACTCCGAGTGACACTTTAAACAGGCAAACCTAACGTGGCAGAAGTCAAATGCCCAGTTTTGTTAAAACTTAACCTACAAACTTATTCCGGAAAAAGTTCCGACTGTGCCGGCTGTTGTTTTTTTTGTTGTACAATTAATACTGTGCATAGTCCAGTTAGTGATAATACATATGCTTGTTTCTTACATTCCCTTCATTATTTCTGTTCTTTCTTTTCATTTTACTCAACCGATTATTTATATTTATATAATTTTTTTGTACCGATTGTTATATCAACTTTCACGTGAGATTGTGATATCTTGGCGCAGAACGTTTTAATGTTAAAGCAGTTGCATGCAAGACCGAATCAAGACTCTTGGTTAGGTATGTTTTAACGTTAAAGCTGTCCCATACAAGATAATGATACTTATCTTATATCTTTTAACGTTTAAGCTGTCTAATACAAGAGTATGATATCTTGACTTAATTTTTTTTTACAAGTATTTTTACTAGCGAATGTTCTCGTATGGTTTCCGGTCACGTGTGTCACGGCGTGTTAGTTCATTTCGATGTCAGCAATGACAACTCCTTCAAATTGCCTCTCAGAGGCACAATGTGGCTTTAACGAGTCTAGAATATTGTTAGAAGTTAGACAAGAAGGGTAATATGTTTTGTCTCGCTTCAAGTATATAAAACGTACTGTAAGTTGGATCTAGCCCTGTAAAGTTGAATTCGCAAATAGAACGATGTGTAATATAAGTCGATACCTTAAAAATACTTGATGGGCGGCCTCTAGCTGGGATTTTCCACAAAGCGCAGACTCCCTCTATTCAAATTGAATTCTACGCCGATGCACTCAATGATCTGAATTTTACATTATCGTGAGTGCAGTTAGTCTTTCGCCCGACAGATGTCAGTGCTGCGTATGAATTGGCATCTGCGCTCGTGGATGTTGAGGTCATGTGCGACGGCACGTTGAGGCGCTCTGCGGAGGCTTCAGTACTAAAGAATAAAAAAATCCTTTAATGTACAAATTTTGAGTTTCACGCCGCGTGTGGCGCCTCGAGCACCTTCCGTTTAAAGTATAAATAAATATGAGACAAGGTATAAAGCTTATCGCACTCTAAGTACGTTATTTTGATAAATTTATTTACATGTACTATTTTCGAAAAACGGAAAGAAAAAACAGGCGAGATTACAGAGTATATGAAAGAAAAAAATGTATAATATTAAATTAAATAAATCGAATTGAATTTATCGTTACCGCTTGCGTGTACAGTCTAGCTAAATCGTGTTTAAATATTATAGAAGCTTTCGGATGTACATTATCCTGCGTGTGGGGTTTTTAAACAAAGTGCTAGTCGATCTCAAGAAAAAAAACTTAAAAGAAATTTTTAATGAAAAAAGATAGAGGTTATACAACAAACAAATTGTGATGTATTTATTATTAATACTTTTTGTAACAATTAGTAAGTTTTAAGTTGAGACGTGAGGGCGGGGCGAAGTGTAAGTGTAACTGCCATATTTATAATTTAGATTAGTCGGCCGGTGACGCATTCACGTGGATTTATATGTTGAAACTCGTTGTGCTCTGAACTATATCGCTCTTTGTAATTGCTCTTATGTACCACACACAGAGAAATCGTTCAAAACTCTTTGATATGTATCCAAACAATCCACTTGCGGTGATCTTGCTAATACGTAATGATGTGCTGTCTATTCAACAAAGCTCTGCACGTTTTTGTAGTGTTCTTCAAGTGTACGAGTGAACTTTTGTATAATTGCAATGCAAATACTACATTCACTCATCTGCGATATGCAGCCAGACCTGATATTACTTTGCCAACGTTTCCTTTGAAAGTCTCCTTTTGAAATGATTCAATAAGCCTCATAGATAAGCCCAAATCTTTAAAGTTGTATTTCCAAGACATGTTGGGAATTTCTAAAGCTTTGATAGTTGACAATGAAGCTATTTTTAGCAATAGCGTGTATTATTTTTTAAAAGAATGAAGCAATTAGCTTTTATGATGAGTTCTAAGCTTTACAAAGGTTTTAAATTCAACAAACTGAAAATCTAAAGGCTTTATAAAACTTATTTCTTAGGCAAAGTTTGATGTTCAGAATTTCGAGAGCAATTTGTGATTTTTTGGGTGGTTTGAACGATTTTCCTGTGACCTTTATGTGTGTTTCTCTGTATTAGCTCCATAATTACCGTATTGATAATACTTTTACTCCATAGACCAGAATAACCGATATATTAACAAATAATATAAATATACATAGCTTGTACCAATTACTTTTCTCTCGCTAAATACAATAGTTGATAATATAATGAACATTCAGACGACAATGCGTTTCAAAGGGCGGGTGTTGCCATATGTCTAATTAACTAGAAATTTTGTTACTCACCGTTAGCTGTAGCTCTAAGTCTATGATTATACATACACAGCGACTCAAAACTCATGGTATCTTTCAAAAAAGAATGAGCGACACAGAACCTAGTGTCGGTTCTCTATACAAGCAGAACAAGAGTACATTTTCTATAAAAGTTATCAAAAGTATCCATTTTTAAACTACAACGCATTGTTCAGTTGTGAGTGTTAAAAATGAGACGCTGAGTTTTGAATATTTTTTATACTTTTATAAGGTAATTACTGCATTTCTGCTTGTGTTGACTGCACACCACCGATAAGAAATATAGAAAAAAATTAAATGCTTATATTAAACAAATCAAAAATATTAAAAGTGAAACCCAGTCTCCTCTTTTCAGGCGATGCCATGACCTTTGGGCCACTGTGTTAGTTATTATATATAAAGTTATGTATTAAGATTCGTTTTAATTTGTAGTAGTCTTTGCCTTGTTACCGCCGAATTGATAATGACGATGAGTTTAGTGATCGATTAAGTTGTAATTATAAATAGGCCGCCATGTTGGATTTGATAGATGGCTTGAATGTTTTAAGATTTTACTTAAATTATTGAGAATATTATGTCTCATTTTGTTTCCAGCTGTCGCTCGTCCAGTCTTGATTCCTAACCATCGCATCCTTGATTCCATAAGCTTGACCTAACCTACAATAATATCAAGGCCTTTTCTACAGAAGACCAGAGTGAATAGCTTGCTTACCGCAGACCTTAATCTCATAATAAAATAAAATTATATAATACGCAATAACCTTGACGTGTGGATTCTAATCTTATCAGTGATGTGTAACCTTTATATTGCTTTTTCGCATTTGTACCGTGTGTCTGAAAATATGTTCTGAGATAGGCCTGCGTGCAGTGGTCCTGCAAGTATATTTACTCTGACCTTGTGTTTTAGGCAATTCTGATGTACAGGGCGATTCCAAACTTGTTGCAGAACTATTAATCTGTCGCTATAAATATTTTAAAAAATATTCAAACACTTTTTGCGAATTTCTATATTCCATTCAAATTTGTGGTAAATTTTAGTAGAATAAACATAGCGTCTCCTTTAAAGAGCTGATCTCTTGATAACAGCACTCGATATAAATGTGGTTTGCTCCGTTATGCCCCGATATGTGAACATGATGTCACAATATCGCAGGGTATAGCTATATACAAAGAGCTTAATTTTCTTGTAACCACGAATTTACTGGATTTGGGAATATACTGATCAAAAAGTTTTTGTACTATATATAGTAGTAATAAGAAAACCAAGTTGAATAATCCGTAATAAGTTTGGAATCACCTTGTATATGCACATAGACGTGTCTAGTGCTTAACTTTCAGGTCCATTTGAAATATCTAAGGAGTCATGAATATTTAAACAACAATACAATTCTCTTTGATAATACCATTTATGATAACGTGGTGGTTTTTATTAGAGAGTAAGGAGCATGGAATATGTTCTTGGGTATTAAGATGCTTTCCAGTAAATATTTTCAGGTTCTGACACTTCGGCACAAATATTATAGTCGTTTTTAGGAAAGTATGAGTGAGAGTGGATTTTTTAACACTTAATCGAGCGCAGACATGGTTGTAGTGTGTAGTTTTACTGAATCGTCGAGCTTCGAAAATGATTGTAGAATAGATTATTTTTTGACTTACTCACGATTTAAATGTCAATTTAATAAAAAATGTACTTACTAAAACAGTATTCAGAAGATGTCTCTTTCCTATTTACACAAATAGCTCGGCCTCCGTTGAATTACCACGTCCCTTTAACACCATCAAACTGTCTAGGTGATGTGTATCGCCAGCGAGATAAAGTCAGAACCTGATAACAGTTGCAATGACGCGGCTCAGCATCCAAGAACTTAATTCCAGTAATGATGGTCTCCTCATCCTGCGAGTCAGGATCTAACCGCATAGATACTTAATCATAAATCGACAGCTGCTTTTGCCATTGCGTGTATGCTTGTAAGTTTAAGACGTGTAAAAGAAGAAAGTGCAACCAAAGAAAGTATAATATTGTTGTGAAGTGATTTCGCGACGGTTCGTCAGTGAAATTATTTACACCCAAGCTCTGAAAGACTTTTAACTGAACAGTGATCACCGAGTTGTTTTGAACACGTCATATACATTGCATAAAATGCATTTTTGTTGTTTGTGCAATTTAATTGACCCGTTTTAAATGTTATTAGTTCACTATTTTTAATATTGAATTGATTATCATAGTAAGAGCGTTTTATTCAATCTTAGTGACATACTTAACTGCTTAGTAATCACTGTTTAATGTAATCAGGGTTTCAGAACTTGGGTGCTAATGTTACGATACATTATATGCATATTAGTGTGACATTATTTAGCTATATTTTTAATGGTATTCGTGGCAACTGACTTAGAGGTAGTTATTTAATTATCTTTGTTAACGATCATTCGATATTCCGCATGATTTTCCCGAGCGTACCGTTGTCTGTGGTCGGGTAGGGTCGTTTTTGTTTATGCCGCAAGTTATGTTGTTATTATTGTATCATTTGTTTATATGTCGATTCAGAACCTCCCTCATTGTACAGGTTTGCACTTTTCTATAAATTATACATTTTAAATGCTTCGAATTAAAACGTATCAGCCGGTTTAGTGACGTTATAAAGTAAAAATGTTTAATTTTCATTTTCACGAACCGTCATGTATCTTAGAAAGATTTTTCACGATGACGTCTTAAGTAGCTTTTTGTTTTATAAAATAACAGGTTTAAAAACATGTAAAGTATCAATACTGTTACAATAAAAAATTTTAACTGTTAATTTATATTTATATAAAATAAAGATATTTATAATATAAAATTTGATGGCATTGTTACAAACTTGTAAACGAGATAAGTGCATTCCTGTCATAATCTACGGTCTGAGAATCGAAAAACCAGGATGATTTTTAGGTTAGGTTAGGTTCGCAGCTTTCGGTATGCCCGGGACAATCGCTCGCATTAAGTTACTTGGTTCATAACGTAAGAAGAATGAGTAGATATAAAAACGATTGTATGAATTATTTTTTCTAAAGTCTTTTACGATATTTGATTAATAATATATATAGCACGTTGGCGCGGGGCGGTGCGAGCATGCAGGCGAGTCAGACAGACGGTCCTCTATCCGGAGGGGGATTTATATTATATTTCGAGAAAAATGACTAAATTGTAAAGAACTCTCAAAAAATTAATGACTATATAAATATATTTGTTAAGATGAAATTGACAAGAGAAACGAAAATATACTAAGGGAAATTACAAATTTATCATAATATATTTGAATGTAATACAATGGATGCGTTTTATTTATTTTGAATTTATAAAAAATAAATGCTATACACATACATACATAATATATTCACCATGGCTGATGGTCGCACGCATGTAACATGATGTGTGCGGCTGTATCGCCCGTATTGTCACAAGGACTCTGACTGTACACATCACACTTATATACATCCACAATACATCAATACTACGTTCTTAGGTAAAATGCTGCGTTTCTTTTTTAAAGTTCCAATAATTAATGTTGGAATCTTAAAGAAGGAATGCAACATAACATGCAAGAGCGTAGTATTTATAATAATACCAGCCGCCCAAACTACAAGCTCACACTAGAAGTGCAAGTGAGTTCAAAACCCGAGTAAGCATGGTCTGTTGTGAGATTTAGGAGCCGGTGTTTCAAGGCGAGTGGAATCCAGGAGCTTCATACCCTCAAGGCATGTCAAAAGAACCCCAGAACACACATCTGCTCTATACAAGAGGCTGCAAGCGGGGTCTTTCTTTCAAAAGACCCTTTACGAGCAACAACCTGCATAGCAAAGCCCATCCCTCGTGTTGACAGAATAAGCCCAATAAATCACGTTGATTACATATCGTGCATAAAAAAATCATATGCAATCAAGCAATGCTTTATTGCTTGTATGAAGTGCATATATTAATAAGTGTTAATGTCATGGAAAAAAATCCTTTCAATCCACATCCACTCATCAGCTCTACGCAGCCAGATCCAAAAGAAAGCTCCAAGCGCAGTTTTTGAAGTTCTCTCCAGATAAGATACTGCCTCGCTAAGTCAATCTGAATCTAATATCGTATACAGTATATTGTCAATAGAGGGATATATTCATAGGCTAGCGGCTTGAATCCCTCTAGATTGAATTCCATTTTACCAAAAAGTACTAAAAGTTGTTGCAAATTCTGCAACAAAACCATAATTTCATAATATTTTTATGTTTGAAGCATTTTTGGCAAATTAGTAAGCAGTTGATAATAATGTAAAGATTTATAAATGGGGACAATAAAAGTTTACACACACGGAAGTGATTGGTTGAAAGACATCAAATGCTTAGTAACAGTATTTAATTAATGTGATTATTGGTAACAATATTTTTTATTGTTCTCATTGTGGCTTCTCCACAGAATGAATATTAATGTGGTTCTGATGAAATATAAATCAGTCTAGCCCAGATCATCGAGCCACACACATGTCGGCTGCGCAAGAAACTCACATTCTCCGACACCAAGAAGCAGTATAAGAAGCGATTGAATTCTGGTGATCTTTACTGGTATCTACAGTAGTTCCTGTATGGTAAGTTAATTTTGAATATTCATTTGTTAAAGATATGTTGGTATATTTAGATAAACTGTTATATAAACACGCACTGGTATATTTAGGTTATCTTTAAGGCTTCATCAAAATTAAGCTACTTTTAAACTCAGTAATGGTTTTAATAATAAAACTTTAGCAGAATAATTAATGTGAAAGCGGGGTTATTCTTTTTGGATAAATAGTTTAATTGAATTGTTCTCTTAGGTGATTGTCATACATTCAGGTTCTTTCTCCGTTCTTTAGAGTACTACGCCGTTGCCCACCTTGCGACCCACTAGCACGCTGCCCATCTGTGATAATACTTGTTGAAGATAAAATGTGGGGGAATTCGCTGCAGCCAGACGACAGTAACTTGGAGACCTTCCTTATGAACACGTCATCAGAAAGAAAATAAAGGTTAAAGTGCACGGCAGGGTTTTGGTTAGTATTTCTAAAGATTTGGTTTATAAAGTTGTATTTATCATTTTGTACTGTTGATAAATTATCGTTGGTACGATTTTGATCTATTCAAAGATTCTCCTACTACTGAGAAAAAATAATTTTGCTCCAATTGATTTCTAATGTATGTATGATATACTCTCGCTTCTACTGAAAATTAATAATAGTTTAATGTGGCTTTACACCCAAAAAAAACGTATATCTAACAAATCAACTTATGGTTTTTTTATGTAAATTTACAGGTTAGTCCCAAAAGACTTGCTCATCTCATTACTTGTCTTTAAGCAGTCTCACGTGATGGGAAAACAGACTGCAAAATATAATTGGAGCCCGGGAGAAATCGGGAGTCCCAGAGTGCTGCAGGAAGACACCGCTTGCTGCATATTCATGCTTCTCAACAGCCTCAAACAGGAATACTCAGTCGGCTTCACCATCATCTACTTCCTGAAGGTAACCACCTAACCTCAATTATTATTGTCGAAATAATCTTATAGAAACACAAACCATGAAAAAATATGAGTTGTTAAACTTTAATTTAGAGAATAATCAATAAAATTATTTCAAATTATTTACTTTGTTAAAATTCTGTACGGAATTTTATAAAATATTATTTTCACACATTTTATCCAATAGCTTATTTTTAATAATATTTAATAGAAAATTAATCAAGAAATTAAATAGAAATACAATGAGTTCACAGAAATACACTAAAATTTACATAGACTCGTTTAGATTGTATTTCATAGGTTTTGGTGGTCATTCGGTTCTGGTACTTTAAGGATTTCCAAGCCATATTTATACTCAAGAACGCAGCATTTCTAATAAATTTACATAAAAAAATGTCACAGTTCATTCATTTTAATTGTCGCATTAATTTTATAGCTTCTGATATCTTTGAATTGGTAAAGTTTTATTGCAAGTATAAAAACCTGATAAGTTTTTGTTTTTTGCAGCTCATTCAAATCTGCTGAACTGATCCAGCTGACTTTAAATAAAGAGTCAAGGCGAGATATTCTACACGGCGTGATCGGCTGAGGCGTTCGAGATTTCATCAGGGCGAGGCAAGAGGACAGCATCTTCATCGGTGACCGGAGCTTCCTGGTCTACGAGACCTACTCCTTCTACCTCCAATCAATAAGGGAGTACATCCCACTGTTACTAGCACTATCACAAGCGTGTAAATAGAATATGACTAGCAGGATATTTTTTTCAATTAAATTCATACAAGATCCACGCATCTACAATACCTACTTTTTAAGCAGACACTGAAACTTATATTTAGTTGACGTCAAATATACTTCAAGTTGTGTACAAAAAAAACCAAGAAAATAATGTTTCCAAGAGGAATAAAAACAGAAGACATTGATTCTTTTTAAGTTTGTAATGCGAGCTTATTTTGGATGAAAAGGATGTATAGTTTTCATCTCTTTCCAGTGCGTATGCTTATTATGATTTTATCATTTTGAGGTGTCAATATTTAGGGTATAGGAGTATAGATTTATCCAAAGAGTGTTTTTAGAGTCAATATCAGTCATTATGGAGAATAATCGTTACAGTTACGTGTAAAATCTTATGTACTGACAAAAAGATTTGTTAGCTCATTTGGATTTTGTTTAAAGGCATAGATATTTATTTTTTATTCAAAACATTTGAAATGTTTGATATAGTTTTTGGAAACCCAAAAAGTGTCCCAAGTTTTGGGTAGAGTATTTAATTTCTAAACAGGAAATAATTGTACGCAGTCGCGTGTAGAACCATTCATAATGACACACAGACAAATTATAGGAGCTATCAATAATTGAGAAAATCGGATTTTCTTAAAAAATAATATCTATATTATATCTCTTCTGGAAATAATCATATGCAGTTGTGTGTTACTTCATACGGTCTTATAATAATATGAAAACATGCTACGGGAATGATACCAAGAATATATTGTTACAAATAGAAAAAATGAAATCACATGTTGAAATTTGTTGTTTATAAATTTTTATTTATTTGGTGTAACACGTTTTTTTTCATGACTATCATTTTTATTTTTGTCAATGATTTTAAAAAACGTTTACGTAAAGGAAATATCTAATTTAAAATCACAAAAATCAAATCTCAGGAATAATTACAGCTAAGAATAATTTTTTACAATCGTATGTAAACTACTTTGACTTTCCAAAGATGCTAAAGTCAATAGAAATACCCATTTCATGTAGTTTATTGGAATCTTTTCTGATAAAGAAGTCGTTGGAAACATGTGATGCCCGTTTCATGAGATTTATTGATTCATCTTTCCTTCATGAGTTTATAAAATATTCTGGATGTTTTTAGATTACATATGTGGTAGGGGTCTTAAAGATATACTATCGTCTTCCTCTGGTGAATCCTCAATGTTATTTAGCCGGTTTATCAATAATTTTAATTAATTGATAATTTTTAGTTTTATGCTTTTCGTACATAAATATATATAACTTAAATAGCTATTACAGATTATTTAGCTACGACCTGCGTGTTGACTTGTTGTACACGTTGTAGTTCTACATTCAATCGAATCATATCTGATTATCATCAATTTGATTTTGAAACTTCAAGGACATGATGGTTATCCTTATGGAATATTTCTACAGGATTTTAATCGAATTTTATGTCTAAATGAGAATAAATCCTGAAATGTTCCTTATATAGTTCAAAAAAGATTCATAACAAGGTTTTTTGAGCAAAGTCATTTTATAGTGTAAATGTAAGTCACCTTGTAAGATTACAAGGAACTATAGTTAGCTCAGTTGAGATAATATTTACTAAAGTTTTCTACTTATGCTCTTTAGGCTGCTTTCACTTGATTTTGGTGAACATTTTTTTAATATTCATAATCTTCTTACAAGAATTCGGGTGAAAATGTTATCAGGATCTAATTTTAATGAGAAAATATATTTGTATTTTAAGGTTTCTCTGGAGTCTTCATGTTGAAAATCTTGGGCTTGTAGGATTTGTTTTGAACCCAAATTTTCGTGTATATTATTTAAAATATTTAAATAATTGCAATGGAGGGTAGTGGCCTTTCTTAATTTTACTAGAATTTTATTTGTAGTGTGCCCTCGGTCGGCCGTGCCCAGTGCTTAAAATCCCGCCCTAGTTTGACCGACGATATATTTATGAACACCATTTGTCAAAATTGACAATAATAAATACATCCGCGTTAATAAAAAATTGTGGTAGTGGCTTGTAGAAGTTACAATGTGATCGTGGCAAAACTAGTACTTCAGAATTTTATTATTGTTGAATGTGCCAACTGGTTTTTATAAACTGGGAACGTGCTTTCCGCTCGCGTGGTATTCCAAGTGGTTCTTTCTCATAAATTAACTGACTTGATGTTCTAGTTGCAAATATTCCTTTCAACTTTTTTAATATAAACTATTTAATATTTTAGTGAGAGTACTAAGTGAAACACATCCGATTCGGTTCACGTATATTTAAAGACTGACTAAGTGTGAGCATGCAACGTAGATTCCGTATACTCTTTATACTACCTATGTTACACCCTCACACTTATCTTTAACTGTTACATCCATTGTCCAGTCTACATTTTCGAATCGGGCGAGCTCGGGAAGCAGCAGGTCGGGGCAACTCGAGTTGCCCGTCCGGTGAAGCCGGAACGGAACTTTCCCGCCCCGGCTGGTCCGCCGAGCCTAACGGCGACCCTCCCTCGCCCGCCGGCCGCCCCGACTGCCCCTCCTCCACCGATCCCATCGGTGACTCCGAGAGGTCGTTCCGAGAATTTGCCCTTGGGTCAATCGACCCGGCTGTGGCAGTCGCAAGCGACAATCTCGTACTCAACCGCCTACGTACTTGATCGATATGCCTGTGTATCGTTTCCCCGTTCACTTTAAAATACATTTCGAGTCGGTCCACATATGATGACCATGTTCCACTACTCTCCTCGAATTCGCCCAACTTTCCCAACGACATGATTTCCTTTTTCTCGCACTATTTCTCAGTAACCACTAAATCTAATTAATGCACTTCTCCTAAGCCGTTTTTATCCTCGTCGCCATTGTGCTGTCTTGAATGAAACACATCCGATTCGGTTCACGTATATTTAAAGACTGACTAAATGTGAGCATGCAACGTAGATTCCGTATACTCTTTATACTACCTACGTTACACTAAGAATTTACGGTTATGTTTGTGTGAAACAAAGAGAAGGCAGCAAAGCCGACCCAAAACAATTGCAACGGAGTGAATGTTTTTTTAAGGATCTCTGATTATATTTTACACAGCAAATTTATTTGAAAAAATATAATTTCATAATCCCTTTCTCTCGAAATGGTGAACAATTTTACAGATACATCCGAATTGGTTACAGCATTTTACACTCGCTTACTTCAAGTCACGTTGAACTATCACAATATGAATAGATTTTTATTTTTGCAATCCTGAAACATACCTCGGTGAGTTTGTGCCAATAAGGCGAGAATATTTTTTTAATCATACTAATTATTGCCATACTTTGTCTCAGAAATATATATAAATATTGCTTATATTTATATTTTACAATTGAGTAAATATAAAATGAAAAAAAAAAATAACACTAGTACTTGTAATTTATCAATTTTTAAATGGCAAATTTATCTTAAATCTATAATTTGGATAAAATGGTATACTACGCAGTAAAATAGAATATAAATAGCTTAAAACCATCAATATTGTTATATAATTGTTTTAGATCATTGTTATGGCTGTGTGGGTGAAGATATTATAATTAGCAGCGGTGCACCGGAATAGAGCTTGTCACCGATGTTCAAGGATATTTATGTACGCACCCAAGCGTTGGGTCATACACCATCATCATGGTCATAGACCTCTATATACATTTTCAGAATGAATATTTTATAAGACTTAACTTTTGTCAATAAATTTTACAGAGGACAAAATGGTGATCTTCAAATAATCATTAAGAAAACCATATTCAAAGTACAGTAAGATAAGTGGTTACAAATAAATCGTTAATTACATTAGATGTGTGATTACATAACATCAAAGAATGTGTATTTTTAACATCATAGTTGTATTCTGTGAGTAGGTGTTGCAGACAAGAGAGGTGTTGTAGATTTGCACTTTATTTATCCGCGACGTCAAGTGTAGACAACAATAATTATGTATATTTTACAAATGGTACAAATGCTCCGCTTTATGCTTATTATGGTATGCAGTAGATTTATTGACTAACGTAAATAACACTTCATTATGTTTCTGTTTTTGATACAACAATTTGGGTCTATTTCGTGAAAATGTTATCCAGATGTAACTTGTCATGTCTTGAATCCATGGTTTTAAGCTATTTAAGTGATTTCGGTTTTTCAGATATATTTTCTTTTTACTGTAAACATTTCAACAAGTCCGTACGGTCTTAGTGTAATGAATTTCATTAACCTCTATCTCAGGCGTAAACTAACAACGTGTTAAGATAAGTTGGATATCACATTTTCCCTCCTGAAGTAGAATATTAAAAGCAATACTATTTTAGGTAAACCGTCTTACTATTTTTCTGGCTTATTTCTTAAGTAATTTGTTTCCATTCTCATCTCGAGTGAAGAATTTCCTTTTTAGTGGATGCTATGAAATTTTGTTTCTCAGATTTTATTAGAAAGGATGTGAATGCAATTTCATGTCTTAAAGAAATTCCTTTTAAGTTTTTCTATATTCCAATCCTCTTGGTTTCCCCGAGAGCTTGCTGCGGAGGGCGTGCGGCCTCCTAAGTTCTGAGGAGACTCGAGGTTCCCATAACTTTTTCTTTCCAATGCCTTATTTTACTTGGATTTCAGCGGCAATAGGCATTATTTGGTATTTCCGAAAGTATGGTCAAAAGAAGATACATTAATACAAAACCACTGGTCACTGGATTTCTTGTTAGTAAATTTTTACTATTTTACTATTATTACATATTTAACTGTATGCAAGGTTTCTATTGACATTTGACTTTGTTTAGTTCAACTCTTTTCTTCATTGCTAATTCACCCGATTAGAGGATATTAATTTTATTTACTTGACAATGTATTGCAGAATTAATTCACCAATTTTCTCCCTCTGAGATTCACAGTATAAAAGAGTTTTTGCGGTTAGTTATTTATTTTTTTGGATATCCTCTATTATATATAATGAAAATAATAACTTTTTATTTAAATCTTCACAGTGAGTTTATTAGAATATTGTTTTGCATAACTAGTTTCGACCCTATACACCGGGTCATCATCAGATGCATGACTATTATATTTTTTTTAGCTCAGTTCATTTTGCTCCTACTTTTTTGCGGTATCTGGAGATAAATTATATACTGAGATTCTAATGATTTTTGAAGAATTATATGACAAACGACTCGCTTTTTATTAAAAATATGCGAGCACATGTAGTATTTAAAAGGGTTTTTTTCCCTGCTGAAAAGAAAAACTGTTCTGATTTTATAGAAAAAATAATGCATCTATTTGTATTCATGTTTATATGGAGACTGACCAAGCAATTGCTCGGCGAAACATATATTATATCAATAATATCAATCTAACTTCATTACAGATCCCTTCGCATATGTAGGTGCCCATCGGAATAAGCTAGGCTTAATGGTTAGAATTATTTTATTTTCGTTGTTATTGTTTGTGTCAGTAGATTTCAGAATGAATAATTCTGGATTTCACTGACACGAATACGCATTATTTTCCTAATAGGCAACAAATTTTATTTCCGTGTCAGGTGGGTCTGTACTTCTGTTACTTAGAAGATATTTTATCTTGTATTACGTTGTCTTTATCGATATTTGTATGGTCATTGTTTTGAGTCCTCTCTGCCTTTTCTTTCGCTTACATCGCTCCCTCGATGAAGTCCCTCACTGAGGCGGAGCATGGGCTATAGATTACCAATATGAGCCACAGACCACAAATATATAAACATGAAGGCTGAAAAGCATTAAAGTGATATAACCTAACTATTGATATAGGAGCAGTACCTTCTAGATTTGCTAAAATAGCACAAACAAGTATTGCAGCGGAAAACTGTTAAATTTAAAGTACTTAAACCAGTTTTATAAATTAAGAGGTAATCTTTTAGATTTTTCCTCCCTACGTTCATTTTGACTTTTAAATTGTTGTCCTTTAGTTTGTAAATGTCTAGGGGGCTACTGACAAGGCATCTATTTTTGTTATACAGATTAGTGCCGTATCCATATGGCGATACAAGGTCTTTATTTTTTTTTCAAAGATTTGGTACCTTGCTTGTTATGTACAAGGTTTGCCATCACAATTTGGGGAAATTTTCCAAACTAGTCAAGCGAAATTGTGCTATACATGGGAGTGACTGAAGCTACACCCCCTGGTTTATCCTCTTTATGGTTCTGATGACACGCTTCAGGAAGCCATCCAGTGACTTCATCATCTGTGGGTGTCTCGCCACTGACTTCAGGTCATCCAGGCACAGGCCCTCCTGTCGGCATTGGCTCTCTAGTTGGTGTCTCTGAAGGCTGATGGGGTATGAATTTGCAAGGTGGATCACTGTTGTGGAGTAATATCATCACAAGGGCATGTGTCGTCGCTCGGCAAGTGGAACCTGCGGAGATAACTTCTCATCGCTCCATGACCCGTTAGGAGCTGGGTTGATTCAAAGTTAATCCCGCAGGTATTCCTGTATACAGCGGCGTCCTTTTGTTACGTTCTCTTGCAGAGAGCTTGTAACATGGGTCATTGTAATTTTCCATGTGTCCATTGTAATTTTCCTCTGGAGATTTTTTACGAAACTCGCAGGAAAGTCGGAAAACACGTAATTGATTTTCTTTTTGGTGGCTTCTTTAGCCTATTCGTCAGCTTTCTCGTTGCCAACAAGACCAACGTGAGCTCTCACCCAGCCTATCTCGATGTTAAAATCACTTGCTTGTATTTCTTTCAGCTTTTTCTGGATGTTAACTATTAGAGGGTTAGTTGATTGTTTAAATATACTGTCTACCCCCGAGCAACAATCAGTGAGTATTTTCACTGATTGCCAGCTGCCAGATGGTTTTAGTAATATCCAGCGAAGAGCCTCATTAATAGCAACGAGCCCACTCTGAAATACGGAGCAGTAGTCTGCAAGTTTCATTGTTCTAGCAGGAAGTTCTTGACCGTTTTCGTATGGAGCAAAAGCCGCTCCAACCTTTCCCTCGAGTCAGTCTGTGAGCCTGCACAATCTTCTTTTTTTTGGATTGATAGGATTGAGGAACATTTTTGTTTTACACTTGGAGAGGATGATTCTATTTAGAATATTCACTACCAGTAGTTCATGGGATGTTTATGTCCTAGTTGGAAATTTTCTGCATTTGCTTTGAATTGACGAGGGAACCATAAAAATCTTAAGCTTGTAAAATCTGACAATCGCAAGTCTCTCGTGTCGTGTGAATTGAAATAGCTAATAGTTTATAGGTTTATGACGTGGCTTCGTATGCACGTCCAGTGCTACAAGGAATACTTATTCAGGGTTCCTAAAAGTTTGTATAAATAACAGTGTATAAAAACAAAGAAAGTTATGTAAGTAAACTGTGACTTCTTTTAAAGACTTCTTTTAAAAAAAATTTCACAGCCATATTGTTCTTAGTTCATTTGAGACTCAAGGGAGTTTAATGCGAGACAACTCAGAATCAACTCGTAGAGTTCAAAACTTTAGTTAATGAACACGGGTGCATGTCCAGCACTACACGATATATTTAATTAAGTGGATCATTTTGTAGTTTTATTTTTGTGCAATCATTATGATTTGGAATTTACGAAAATTACATAAGCGCAAAACAACATTTGCACAATCAGTGAATAGCAATGTTATGAAAATAAAATATTTTATGAAAACCTTAGAAATTTTAGAAGCTTTAGAAAAGCTACATGCAGATGAAAATATCTAGTAAATACAAACTGTATTCGTTTCATTGATTGTTTTGCTTGAAAAAAATCCAAATGGAAAGTTCCATCCAAGTTAAAAATGCAAATAATAGATTACTACAAAATAATTATCTCAATAATTAATAACTTTAAGTTTCAGTTTGAACACTATTTTTCAAAGCATTTTTTTATTATTTTGGGTACAACGAACTCTGGTTTTTAGAGAGATGGCTCTCGAAAAAGAAATCAGGCAGGCTCTGCGATGGGATGGGTCAGGAAAACAGTGGCTTGTTGAGTTGTCTGTCCATGTGCAGGGATTTTTCTGTCACGGCCTAAATAAATTTCTCTGCGTTTGCACAGCAAATCCTTCTGTTCTGATATCTTAGGAATGTGATAAAAGTATGACTGGCTAAGCAGGTTTCGCCTAAAATTTAATGTTCAGTCGGGATCACCAATTTTGTCGATGTATTTGATGTGATGAATCTGGGTTAATCGTGATGTGGTTTGTAAGCAGAAGGGAATAATTACGTGTTCACTTTATTGAATTAAACTTTAAGAGACAGAAGTACACTGGTCACTAGTTCTGTTGGTGTCGAAGTAATCTCTGGGAGCTCTTTATATAGTATTGTTATTGTTGCATAAGTAGCTCGGCCGGCGCTGACGTGTGCCGGTGTTGCCCGATGTGATGTGGCTCAATGCAATTGCATCGTCCGCTACACAGGTGATTATTTGTTTGAGAGTTCATTGAACATTTCTTGATCAATCTTTCATTTACTGTTCATTAGTTTTAATCTTTGTTGTTGGAACTGTTTCATTGAACTTTATAATTTTCAGTTTATTCATAAACAATCAAATAAAAATTCCCGTAATACAATCACAGGGATCCTGGATAGAAGTGAATTCACTGTCCTTGACGACCACTCCTTTGTTTTGAATGTTTGCGTATGTTAGGTTAGGTTTATATTTAAAGCTCGTGTGGTCTACCTGTGTTTCATTAAAGAGAGAAATGATTGGTCCCTTTTGTCTTCTTTTATTCATGTTATGATATTCACTCCTTGAACAAGAGGGGGCAAAAGAGCAGTTGGACGCTTCCCACTCTGCATCTAGCCTCATGTTCAGATCTAGTAATGACTGCTACTGATGATCTGAAGATGAACTGATTATTTGCACTTGATTCTGTGCTGTTAGCAGAGCACTAATTTCTTTGCTCAAAACAAATACAAGATTCTCTCGGATATTTTCTTACACCCACTCGTTCAGTTGGACTTAATAAATAAGTACGTTTCACTATAAATATAAATAACATATAAGTCATTTGTTGTTTTGTTAATCATATTTATAAAATTTTGCAGTGGAGATTCCAATTTTTTCAGATTTTATTTTCTCAAGATTTTCAAAACTAAACAATGCTAGCCTTGCTTTTAATATGGATTATGTTAGCCTCAATATTTTAACTTGATATATCATAGCTCTCGTAAAATCTACAGCCACACCGTATAAAACAGCAAGTTTAGTGAGTATATCTGTACGTTTGAATTGTTTAAGCGTTAAATTAAGGCAAACTCTAAAGCTACTTAGTTTAAAAGAGAAGGGGTTTTCTTTCTAGTAGATTTTCTTCGTCGGTACAGGCGTACCGACTACTACAACTTAATAAGATGTCTTTTGATGGGGGCATAACTGTAGTTTATTTTTAATGTACAATTGTTGCAACCCAATAAGCAAATATTACATGTTTTGTGAGAAAAAGTAAATAGTTTCAAGTAGAAGTACAAGACACTATTGAAAAGTATTTATTTTTGCAATACTGTTTCTCGTATATAAATGTATACAATTTATAGTTTATTTTCATTAGACTTAAATTGTCTGTTTGTGCACTGAATCGTGAAGGATCAGTGTTCAGCAACGAATTTATTCTGAAACACACGGATCTTGCTAACTGAGCGCTTAACATATTTTTGAAAGTCTTTGTCTTTAAGTTATATTTTTAACCATTTGAGATTGTATTTGAGATGTATTTGAGATTGGCAATATTGACGACTTTCAAGTAGTTTAATATACATTTTATGCTCAATAATTTGTTTAATTTCCATTAGAATCTGTACAGATCAAGGCAGTGCATCGCAAGTTGAAACCTCGGCTTGTGGCAACACAAATATGCCACAAGAGCTTTATTTCTTTGTCAACTCAAGTAGTTGCAAACAAACGATGCACTTGGTGATCGATTTTATTTTAAAGTTAGCAAGCAATCGGTTTCTTCTTCATCAAGTGCCTCTCCTCAGAGGAGGTTGGCGACCATTTTATAGAGTATCGAGTGAAAGACACGTCTGTCCTGTAGTGTGTTTATTTTAAGACGCCAAGCCATCGCTCGGCGCAAGATACATTGTATTACAATTCCCACCTACCTACACTACACCTCTACACTTATTCTTTTAATCTCAAATTCCAAGTAACATTTCAAAAACAAATAACATTATACTTTAATGTAGTGGCATGTTATAATTAAAATAGTGTAGTGGGTCCTTCTACACCGCAGTTTTATATTGGAAGGAAAAGTCTGCGTATTGCTGCAATAGGTTTGATAAAAAATATTTACATGAGCTAGCTTCTGACTTTGACATTTTATAATTATCACTGTAACATATTTCATGCAAAGATTATTATGAATACTCGTCAAATACAATTTTACTTACAATTCACTTAACCCAAAATGGACCAAATAGCCATTTTCACTTAGACATACATTTTGCTAGTTTTTACTAAGACCGGAGTGGTGCCTTATTTTAATTTTAATTAAATTTACAACTACAAAATCAATAATAATATTATTTGGCATTTTCTTATTGTAGTTAGTTTAGTGAGATTATACAATAATTTTATTATAAGATCTACTTTAACTGTATGACGCTATCCGGGTATATATGTTCAGTTTGTATGGTGGAAAAAAAGAAAGGGAGCGTATCCCAAAATACCGTTGCGATGTTCAAAAAAAAATCTTTTTCTTTGTATTTTATAAACTGTTGAATCATTGATTTAGCGTAGAAATCAGATTGTGAAATCCGCATGTGTAGTGAAATGGTCTCAAGTTCTTTCTTCTCCAGCATCTAATATCTTGTCCCACGAGGAGGCGCCATTGAAAGCGTCACATAGTACTTCTTCTCTGTTGGCTATCTCAGCTCTCCGGTGATACCTCTTTATGGCGTCCGCAGTTTATTTGTTCTTGAAACATACTCTTATGTTTGAAAATTCTTACCTTGTGAAATACACAATGAATATAGTACAAAAATTACTTTTACAGTAACTGTTAAAGAATACAAAAATTCTTTACAAAACTCCTTTCTAAATACAATATGTAAAATACACATCTTGTATGAACAATAAATGAATTAAATTTTATTTATTCTGTTTATACATTATATGTAATTACTACATAAATATATTTTATTGCTTTTATAAATACAATACAAACCTTACACACGTCGGAACTGCATATTCAATATTACAAAATCAATATGTAAATTACACATAGTGTGACTACTTGGTTTTATAAAAATATTTTTATTACGTTGTGTAAGTCATATAAACAATATCAAAATGAGAAAATAATCACTAAGTTCGTATTCATAGGGACCAAACATATGGACATATTGTTTAGAGATTCATTTTTTTATTGAAATTTTGCTGATATCATTGAATGCACTGCACGTCTGTTTCAGTTTTTCGAGGATATTTTTTTGACTTTTCCAACATTCTGTCTAGCCTTTGTCTTTCCGGCTTTCACACGAGGTTAATATACACTTTTTTTGGAATTTTTGCAGGTATTTTGGTATCTTTTCCTTCATATTTTACATGAATCATGGAAAAATTCTGTTAATATTTATTAACTTTGTTAATATATTGTGCCATAAGTGATATATACTTGTTTATTTTGTTATTCATTTTGGTCTTTTCGCCGATGTATATTGGTAGTCCCGGTGTAATCGTGGATGTAGAGTATTGACTGCAGGATTCAGGTGTGTTTCCAAATCAGAAGGCCGGCAAAATATTATTACGTATTCGAGATTTAATATTTGTAATTTACAAGATAGAATTACGCGTGGTCACTGTGAAGAAGCGCTGGGAGCTCTTTGTATAGTTTTTATTGGTGTTGTTGTTACACTGCTGAGTAGTTAGCTCGGACGGCGCTGTCGTGTGCCGATAGTGCCAATGAATTGTACCTCGGTGCATGTGCACCGACCGCTACAGTCTCAATGCAATATTTTGATTGAATGATTTTTATTTTTAAAATGTTGATTCGGGTCTCCGTGTTATCAAATCTTAAGAATTGTGTCCGGTTTGTTACACCTTTGGGTTTTTCTTGAATCTATCTCTCATTGTCCGCTAGCAATAGTTTTTGACCATTGAACCACTGCAATAATTGCTTAGATGTTAAAATGGATGCCAAAGTTAATGTATAAAAGTAATAATTTACTTTAAATTTGAAACGTGAACAAATTATATTGTTTCAAAATAAATATCTTAATGTAAGTTTAAGTCTGTCATCTTCTTATCTGCTTCGTACTGTGAACTCTTTGCTTATAAGCAGATTTCATATATTTCAGAAGCAGATTTGTTGAGCCATCTGGTTTTAAACCTCTCTTACCATACCCATCGCTCTTGGTGTTAGCTCTCATTGAAAGACGCTTTGAATTCGCTGTTCAGTCAAAACAATGCACGCAAACTGAATGAACATGACTGAATTATTCAGGCTTATATTTTACATATTTACTAACATACACATCTCAATGAATTACTGATTAATGATACTGAATTTCTATGATCTGCAGAGTCTAGAACAAATATGACTTCATTTCTAAATAATTTCATATGTTGTTATTTGTGCAAGTTACTTTCAGAAATATACCGATATTCTTTGCTGAAATCACACAAAGATATGTTTTATACTTGTCAGCTTCAATAAATAGTCAGGGTTTGGACTTCTTCTGTCTTCACTGTTGTACTTTATCCAGTTTGTGACGTCTTGGACATCACAACTATCAAGCTAATTTTAGTCGTGTATTATTGTATAATGTTTGGCGCATTCAAGAGGCTGAATTGAAATTGATTTGAATTAAAGAGTTGGTACCCCCCACGTGTGGGAGTAGTTTTTAAGTTGTAGTTCTAGGATGTTTGATGATTTTCGACGCTGCAGCTCTAGCTAATGAGTCCAACAATCATGATAGGTTCAAGTACTCATTTCTGTTCACGCAGGCAAGTGTTGATTAAAATAAATTTAATTCATTGTGTCCAAAGGTTACTCATTACTCATGTGAATGACCATTACCATGTTGTGTGTTTCGCCATGGTATATGTGTATGTTGGTTGCAGGATGATGTATGGTTGAAAATCAGAAGGCTGGCGAAATATTTGCGTATTCGTAATGTATTACGTTACGTTACGTATGTAATGTATAGAAAAATACGTGGTTATTGCTTCAATGGCTCGAGGTTTCTCTCGCGAGAAGCCCGGGGAGGCTGTTTATAAAACATCACCGAAGTTCTCTCTGAGTCGGCTTGGGGGTGTCTTTTCGCAGAAGAACTCGAATTGGTTGGATCGTATGGCACATTCCACATGAACTGTATGACTCATCCTGTGTGCACGTGTTCCGATGTAGGTACTGACTCCTACATGTGTGACCATTATTACCATTACCACTACAAACGTATGTGTATTTCATGAACAGTGTCCGTCGTCAATCAAGATAGTTCATTGTCTGCAGGTAGTGTATTCTCAACTTCAGATGCATTTGATTTTAATTTCATGAATTCATGGACGAATGGAAGCTTTTTGTAGGGTTTTTGCTGCTTACAGAACCCTTCAATTTCTATCTTCTGACCTTTTTTTGCTATCTGTTCATTACTTCTCTGCTCTTTCATTTGTCATGCTCTGTTATTCTGTTGACCCTTTGAAAGGATTTTGACGGAGGAGCTCTCATGATGCCTTTCTAGCTCCTTTCTTCCTTCCTTGTTTCTCACACTATGCAGACGGCTCTATACAATCAGCTGCCAGTTTACAGCGAGAAGAATATAAGAACTCTGCTTACATATAAGCACCAATTCTTCTTCTTTTGTTGCCTCTCCTCATAGGAGGTTGGTGACCATTTCCTCGAACATGTCTCTATCCTGAGATAGTCTCACCAATCCGGTCAAAGCACCAATTGTAGCTTATAAATTTTTGGTTTATTGTAGGCTACCCTTAGGTTTAAAATAATACAGCTCTTGAATCTGACCAAAGTAACCCACAAGAACGTTCTGTTCTATTAATTTTTAGACACGCATTGCATGCATTGTGCTATAAAAATAATTTAAGTAAAAGAACTGCCTGAACATATTTTTTAGTTTTAGAGACATTCGGATTAATCATCAAAGTGTTTACAAATAAGAACTGTCCCAATTTTTTTCATATTGCCAAGCCATGAGTCTGTGTTCAATGGAGTGCCTCTTGCTTTATTTTGTAATCTCCGTAATTGTTCTGCATCAAGAAATTTGTATTCATCTCTTCAAAGCTTATTTCGCAAATGATGAAATTGAGTGACACAACATGGCTCATTGAACAAATTTCTTCCTCCTTATATTTTTGATGATATTCGTCAAATGCAATCAGATCATTTTTGAGCCAACTTAACTCCAGGCCGCTCTGGATCGTCTTCATTCTGGTCTTAATTTTATGAACTATCGGTGACTCCAAGAGGTTCATCCGAGAATTCGCCCTTGGGTCAATCGACCCGGCTGTGGCAGTCGCAAGCGACAATCTAGTACTCGACCGCCTACGTACTTTATGGATATGCCTGTATAGTGTATCCCCGTCTTTACCAATCTCATTATAATTGCTAGGACCTAATTGTTCTATGACCCGACCTGGGACCCATTTTTCTCCTTTAAGGTATTGCCTATACCATACTTCCTCGCCCATCCTCGTCGCCATTGCACAGTTTTGAGTAAGACACATCGGCTTGGTTTCACGTTTATTTGAAGACTGACTAAATGTGAGCATGCAACATAGATTCCGTATCATATATATACTACCTACGCTACAATTTGATTATTTGATTTGATATTCTGTCAGTTTTTGAGTCAGCTGAGACACATTCTAATATTCTGTGGTGGGATAATATTGTGTGTTCACATAATTGAAACAAAAGACCACATTACTCTGAAAGAGTAGGTGGTCTTTAGTGTAATGGGTCCTCGGGTCCTTCTACATTATATATTTATAAAGTCTCGCCGGAGCTAAAGATGGAGCTAGGATATCTCTGGCATTAAAATCGTTTGAATACCGTGTTTCCTTAATATGTGGTTTTTTCAAGGGTTTTGCTTTTTTTGAGCCGGGTTGTATCAAATATATTGTTTGTACCTTTGGTTTAGGGAAATACTTTTGAGTTAGAATTTCCTGAAACATCTTTGGAATTATTTGTCTTGATGAGTCACTTTTCTGGTAATTGTATAGTTGAAAAAATATCTAATCATGGAGCTGCAGAATCGACGTCATATACGCACTAACGTTTCTTTATTTGTGACCTTGATGGTCCTTTGTAAAAAGCCTCGTGGCATACACGGGATGTGTGGACCTTTAACATTACGATTTGAAATTTGTTGTATTGTGAATAATTTTTGGAATTCCCTGGTGTGTTTGGTTTGTGTTCGGGAAATCAAACTTTGCTCGTCTTGTTCATTGATATGCGAAATATTCATAATTTTGATTAATATCATAATGAAGATATCCTCAGCACAAAGATATCACAGCTTTGACGTACGGTGGAAAATATAAAAATATTTATAACATCTCTCCTCATTTTTACAGGAGAATATTTTAAGTATTTTATAAAATTCATATGTACACCACGCTGGGGTCAGAATGGAGAGTTAGGCAATCGAAGAAAAACTTGTATTCTGCCAATTCTATTGATGTGGAATTATTACAACGGATTTTAAGCCGATGAACAATATTACAGATTACTGCGTAGCAATTTAAATAACAATTTATAAAAAATTAAGTTGTAGGTGCGAACAAACAATTGAAATGTTTTTAAAAATAACTTTATTGGCGCCTTCAATAATTTGATCAAGTTAAATTTTAATTTTAATTTTCCAGATTAGATTTGAGCTTTTCAGATTTGAAGAGTTGTTTTGCTCGGTCCCCCTTGGAAAGTCGGTTTATATATATAGTAATCTATTGGCAGGTATCACAGGATCTGTGAATTTTTGTAGTTTTAACATTTTCCTGGGCTAGAAAGAATTCTATTCTGAATTAGAATTGATTAAGCGATATATAAAGTGAATAATGTTAGTTACTATTATTATATTATATAATACGATGCTTTTAATTAATTAAAAGTTAATTCAATAAACTATGATGATGTCAATTGACTGCCAAAGTAATATTTTTAATTGTTATCATGTGTTATATTATTTGTTTAGATATTCAAATAAACGTAGAAAGTTTTTTAGGCCGGGTCGGTACCGAGGGACATTCATCTTATAACATTTTAATGGTTGATAACTTTTTATAACTGCTTGATCTTAATATTTTATGGTTTCTCTCACACAACTGATTAGCAAAATGAAATGTTGAGTTTCGTCAACATTTCATTTTGTCAAATCATAAAATTGTATGTTGGCTGGGTGAAGAGAGTCCGGTTGGTTTCACTTTTCATTTTAATGACAATTGTTCAGCAAATTGATAATTTGTATTTTATTATAAACTTACACATTAAAATACAATTATTATTGTGATGTAGTGAGAGAAACACACGTCCGTTTTAATGCTGTTTATTATCCGACTGATATGCGCGTACCGCCGCGCAACATACATGTTCAGTGTCTCGTACCTACCTACCTTACACTTAATTTAATTTAATGTTATTATTATTTGAACACTTAACGTTAAAATATATGACCATATATATACATTTATGGTATTGCATTATACAATAATGTATTTTATTATAAACTTACATTACACCTACCTTTTTTTTCTCTCCAAATTTGTTTCTACTGGCGGTTGTAAATTTGATTCGTTTTTGTTTTCCGTAAAAAATGCCGGTTTGATACGATCTATCGAAACTGTTATTTCTTTACTATCTTTCTAAAATTTTGAAAGGACGACTAGAGGCGACTTGACCTCGCGTTTTAATAAAATGTGTGAACAATCCTTGAGTTCCTTATGCACAAAAACCTTTCTATTATCTATTCTAATTCTAGTTATAGTGAAGTCTGTAATATTGCGATCCGCGATTATGGTTTTGGACTGTAAGCGGTAGTTCTATTGCGTGATGCCGGAGATTTTATAATAACAAAAATGTTTTGACAAGAGTTTGTTCACTTCAGGCTCTCTTCCCTGCATTATTTTTCTTATACTATAATGAATACGTGGATCTTGGTTCTTGATATTTGTGAACATCTTTATTATTCATTGGACATTATCGTAGTAGATTTTAATGCCAAGAAAATTGATTATAGTTTTATAAATAACTGTTATTTGTAACGTTTAACTATGTTTTCAAACAATGAAATCGTGCTGCCACTATGGTTTTTCTTGTGTGTTATGAGGAAAATAAATCTCTAAGTGGATATCTCAGACCCAAAGACGGAGATTCCTTTTAAATTTAAGAATAAAAATATAAACCTGGTCATCAATCCAGATGAAACCTTCAAGACTCGTTCGCTCCACTCCGGATCTTTTGAGATCGCTCTATGTTTGGCACAACAGCTATGCAGGAGAGAATAAGTAGACTTGGTGATAATTAAAATTAAGTCACTGTCAATTGACAACCAAAGAATAATAAAAATTCCTGGTTATCCTGTAACTATAGATTATTTGGTCAAGTGTAGTAAATAATAATTATTGTTTTGCTACTTGGTAATTCAATCGTGTTTTAGATGTAAACTCGAATGATTTTTATAACATGTCTGTCTATTTGAGACTTACGATACATTACGACCAAAAGATATCTTTGATTCTTGGAATATAGTCTTAAGAACCAGTTTAACATTTATTATGTTGAGTTTGAAGTAGAGAATCGTATTCTTCTCATTATCCAATTGATTTAGTGTTATTTATTCTTCCGGGTGAAGTAGAGAGGGAAGAGCCCAAAAGACTCGCCATACTTGTTGATGTCCTCAGTAGATTATGTATAATTGATTTCAATTGAGTAGATTCTGTAAGTAGAGTCTCGATCGTTGCATATTATATTTAACCTTTTCTCTACACCAGAACGCAGCACAAAACCACATTTAACACCTGTACAGGCTAAATCTGTTAACATGTTTAATTTTTACTTAAATAATATACGGTATACACTTTATCTAGTAAAAACATGTATTAGAGCTTATATTGATCATTGCATGATTATCAGAAAGACATACAATGAATATTGATTGTATGTGTGTAGTTTTATCTTCAGAATACTAATTATCTACTATAATCTACTATAATAATAGCCATTGTGTGTTTGTATGTATGTTTGTATGTGTGTATGTTTCGTTTTTCCGTTCTGTATAGAATATCTTAAAAGATACAACGCTGATTTTTTGCACATAAGTTAAGTAAATTTTTCCGCAGCTATGTGCCGAATTTCAAGACGATAGGATAATATTTTCATTCATAAACTTTAAAATATGCTCATCAAATACGTCATTTTATGACGGGCTACATTGCTAGTATTAATAATAATATATAACCATAATTATGTCAATGAATAGAAATAGGTTTTTCCATATTAAATAATGTTCGATATATTATTGTTTTTAATTTTTGCATATGCTGAATTGTATTAACCGACGTTTATTTGTGGGTTAATGGCTTGCGGTCCATACAAGCAAAAAAACAGTAAATTTATTAAAAATGTAATTTAAACATTTTAAAATTCACGATTGCTGTATTATTAAATTTAGATTATACGCAATTAAATATAATTGAATAACCTTTATAGGGACCGCACATACCGAATATGTGCAGATATTTTCTGCAGTTGAGTGTTTATACAATATTGAAGATATTTTAAATCTTCGAGGCGCGCATAATCACGACCTTGAAGTGAAACAAGTTTAAATTTAACTAAAATGTTTATTTGAAACATAAAAGACGAGTTACAACAAGCCTTATTGCAAACCATTTTCTATACAAAAATTGCACAATTTCAACGTAAATTGAGAACGCAACTCGGCGTTCTCAGCGCAACGGCCACGTTGCTCATCCCAGCCTACCTCCCGCACAAACCAAAAAAAACACACACAATTTACATAAATTATCATTTTACCTCACTACAATAATTGGAATTTAGAATCACAAGATTTAATTGTTGCTTCCTTGACAAACAATAATCATTACCATATTTACAACTCAATCCATCGTTAGTTAATTCATAAAATTTTATCCAAAAGAAACTTAAGAATAAAAACAGAAGACGCTTCACGTGAAAATATTCAAGTATCCAGGAATGTAGGATAATAAAGGAAGGATATTAAAAAGATTCACGTCCGAACTCTGAAAGGCCGATTAATATAACCGAAGATCACCAAGCTGTCAGGAACAAAGCTGTAGTTCTACGATTTTCTTATTTTATTATGTTCATTATTAAAATAGTGATTTTTAAAATCCGTGTGACACACTTGCTCTTTAATCGTTGATCATTTTAATCAGTCTTAGGAAATTCGAGTGTTGAGGGTCTGTTTTCAATTAGCGCACAGCTCGTATTCGGTTAATTTTAGAATTTTCGCAAATATGAAATTCAATAGCTTCCAAGTTTTGCTAGCGTTAAAATCTTGATTATCGAACTGCTGCATCAATGGCTTCAGGATATCAGCTCGATTTGGCTCACTCGAGGTATTTACAATTTGACTTGTGCGCTTCATAAAATACAGACCTCACGGAGAATCAATCATTACACAAAAGATAGCTCGATCCTTACAAGCTAAATATTCATTGCATTGTGATAAATTATTTTTAATGTGATAGAGAACTTTATTTTCATATGGGTTTTGTATAAATTGTGTATATCTATGTACTTTTTTAAGTGAATTATAAAAAAAATAATTGTAAACGTGCTATACATGTCTTAAAAATTCATGATACCTCGTATAAGCATTGAATGCGGTTTTTTCTATCACGTTTGAAATAAATATCACCCTCCAGCCGATATTAAGAATGCAAGAAATACTTTTTAACAAATACAGGGAAAAAAATAAGAAATAACCGGTTTACATTAGGGGCGATCAGGTTATTAGTTCATCAGTTCAACTTCACCTGGTTTACAAGTATGGAGATGGCACTGGAGGAAGAAGAAGAAATAAGGACGCGGAGCATGTTGGATGAAAAATTCACGAAACGATAGAAGTAAATCAGAATGCACAATATAAAATATGCTAAATACAATATATAAATAGTGATATATTTAAAAATTAAGCACGCCATATTTGACTTGTTCAAAATAAATTTGATGGTCTTGCGTGTTTGTTTTATATACAATATGAATAGTTTTAAGAAAGAATATTTAAAATTTTACAATTCCACTGACTATAGTTAAAATGTAAAATGGCTAACACATGAAAAAAAACCAATTGTATGAAAAAGTGAAGAGAAAAAAAATTACACGATACAAAACTTAGCGTCGTTTCATTAATTTTAAATAATGAGGCAAAACCTGGTCTCCAACATTTCCATTGTTTTTTTTTTAATGTAATGATTCTCGACGCGATTTAAAATGAGACAATTCCCGACTACTTTGAAGTTTTGAATGAATATTTTTTTTGATATGATTCTCGACACTGTTTAAAATGAGAAAATTGAGAGGACGGCTCTCTTTTAAAACTCATTTCATTTAAGTGTCTCATTTTTGAATCACGTGAAAATGAACTATAAATGAAGTCCATATTTGACACGAAGAATTTAATAAAACAACTTTTAGTAAGACTTGTCTCATTGTTGCGTGTAGAATCATTATACCAAAACACTGTTTCCAGTTGCTTCACAGCCACAAATAATACAAAATTAATTGGAAATATTTCAAAAACATGGTAAAAATGATGGTAGGATGATATGTAAAATGAAAGTCCGCCTTATCAGGACTTATTTGCTTTACCCCATGCTATTTAACAACATAAATATCGATACCCAAAGTCAACAGTAAGAAGATATTCGCAGAGTACAATAAATACTCTGCGAACTTATTGTTACCATTTTCTTAACAAGTTGAGAAAACGGCAACAAGTTTTTTTACATATATTTAATTGATGATATTACTGTTGAAAGGTGGTAATAAGATAATATTAGTAGTCATGGGTTTTTCCAAAATTATTTATATATATATATATGCATTCATATTTTTTGGCTTGGTGTATCGATATTTAATAAAAATTTCAACCGATTTGATTATTAAATATTTACTTGTTGTGTCAAAAATATGTGTAACACTCGCATAAAACAATAAAAACCGAATCTGTTACTTTGTTTTCGTATAATAATAATAATGTTTGGTATTATAAACAAACTACAGGGTGTGGGTTCGAAAAATTGCAGGTTTTTGCTTTCTTATTGCTTTAAACATGTGTGGTTTGTATTGTTAACACAACATATGATAATAGTTCCATGTAAGATTAATCTAACGTATAAGTAAATTTAAAAAAAATAAATAAGATTGGCTGAACATTGTTTCTCTGTTAAATCATCGGTTATATAAAAAAAAATAAAAAATAAATATTAACAAATATAAATAGAGTTAATTTAACTTTTTGCCATGGTGGTATTTAATGTTAGTCACATTCATAAAATTAATTTATTTATATGCCAAAAATAACTGCGTGCTTTGTAGTTACACGCAGTTGAGGTTTGGAATTTGTGGATTTCATAGTGATATGTCATGTTTTGAGTTGATTTTGGATGTTAGCCGGCACGACTATACGATACCACCACGGCGAAAATGTTGAGGTGTATGCAAAAATTGTAACGTTTCTTTGGTAGACAAAGAGTTCGGAAGGAATATTTACACATTTATTTGGTAACTTAGCATATAATGTACACAATTCATCAGCTTCTGAGGTAAAAAATAATACGTCTCAACATAGAGACTTGGAAATAAACACCTGCTAAGCAAAACGATTCAGTGATTCGTTCACTCTAGTAATTTTATAATAAACCGTGTCACTGAACGCTATTGTATTATTGAAATGTGTCTGAAATTATCATGAAACACGCAACCAAAATCGCCTAACTGCATGCTAGCAAATATTTTAAAAAAATACAACGAACGCTTTGAGTATTATCGAAAAATAAGTCGAATGTCATAAAATTGTGACTATAACAGATATTTATTCAGAAAGTAAATAGGGTTGAAAATGATTTTGAAAGTTTGTTAATTTTTTGTGTATAAATGAAGCGAAAGCAGGCACCTTTACGATGATGCCACACTTCCACTTCTTTAATTCAATACCACGCTGAGATATCTCAAATCGCTCCATAAGATAGTGATATAATTATATAGACAAATAAAATACTGAAAATAATTATTGTTACAAGAGACAAAATGATTTAAAGATATCGCAGAATTGTATTGATTTCAACAAAAGAATTTAGATATATTTGATAAGTTTATACAGTAGTACTCCACTTTTACGAAATAATAAAACTAAGTGTCCTGCTTTCCAGTTTTAAAATATCTCTGAAAGGGACACGAGTGCATGGCTCGGCTTTTTTGTTATTTGGTTTATCTAAAAAAACATAGCTAGTGTCGGTTGCATGGATAGCGGTGGCGTGTTCATGGTCTCTTAACAAAACGGCAAGTATCTTTGAAATTATATTCAAGAGAATACGCGCATTAAAGAACATACACGCTGATTCAGAAAGGGAGATTGACAAGTGCAACATATCAAAATCCGATGGTACAACATTTCAGACATTTCAACATTTATACAATATTAGAAGTTGTTTTTTTTTATGTTAATAGTACGAACAAGACATATTGGCTCGTAAACAAAAAAAAACTGAGTATCAAATATGCAAAATGGAAAATTCAATATTTACACTTCATATATGCAAAAATATGAAAAAATAAACAAATTGACAGAATATACTTGAGTATTTTTTATATATTTAATTATATTTTGAATAAACCAAATGTGTGATTGAGCTTGCAATCTCTTGAGTATTATTAATAAAAAAAAAAGAACGTTTGAATTCCATTTCGCGTGCTAATGAGAAATCTGTTGAGAAACGTTTTCTTATAAAAAAATTAATCTGAAACAAAGGTAAGTCACAAAATCGTTTTCTGCAATTTAATAATAAAAAAAGAAACAAGAAATGTTTCCACAGAAATTTTGGCAACAAGGCGGCTCAAATAATATGGAGTAATTACTTTTTTTTAGAAAATTCTACAAAAAAAGCATAAGTTAGATATGTTCATTCGTATTGAGGTCTTTATTATAAAACATATCCGTTTTAGAAAAAAAAACAATAAAATAGTGACGGATAAAAAATGTTACGGAGTGTGAACAAAGTTTTTTTTAAGGTGCATGAAATAAACAAGATTAGACACTATCAGAGATACGGCTTTTTTTTCGACTGACTTAATGTAAAATCTGTTTTATGAACTAAAGCGTTTTTGAAAAATAATAAATAGGAGAAAAACGGTCAATTTTAAACAATTATATGCAGCGTTTGCAAAAATCACGGTAATTGAGTATTTTTTATTTTTATTTAAATTCAGCAGTTTTTTTTTTTTTAAATTGAGTATACAAATCTAATTTTACTATAAAATAAATAACTTTTTTAAAAATTTTAAATTAAATACAAAACAAATACTGAAATTAAAAAAAATAAAAAATTCCAATTTTGTAAATGATGCATTTTGGTCGTATTTGTGACTTTTGAAACACATTTATATTTCCATTGGTGTGACGAGGTCATGCTATGCATGAAAAATATTATCGAGAGGCAGGAATTGGTATTTATATTTCCATTAGAATTCCAAATTGGCGTTTTGCCTCTTAATAATAAATCATATTTAATAAACCATCATTTGTACATTACACACTCTCCGCACACTGTCAATAATTTTACACGGAAAAATTTCGAGACTTTTCTCAATTAGCGTATTCAAAGAATGTATAAATATTAAATATTTAGTTAAGACGCACAAATATATTCAAAGAAAAAAAAACAATTGCAATAAAGAATTTCCTTACATAATAATAATAATAATAAATACAAAATAGACTTGCACAGCTTTACAAAATACATATCGGGCGATTCAATTGACAATCTGACTGCACCCCTGTTGTATTTTTAATACCACATGCCTACGCTATGTGTTAGCACGCGACGAGATACGGACGAGTCCAATGACTTATTACCTCAACCGGCGACCCCTCAATATACAGCACAAAATAATTTAATATACGTATACATATGTGAAAATAATTTAGACTATTAATTTGATTGCGCGTCTTGATCTATTCAACGCACCCTTGCGGAGATGAGTTACAATCTGGCTGTGCAGATCTGACAAGTGAGACGGATCCTTCAAATACTATTTTATGGAAGGGTTGTGAGCTCAAGGAGTCCGATCGTCTCTACACTGCTCCCTGAACTTCACGACGGGTATGACTTCAGTCAGTCTTCCACGCAAGCTCTTTCGTTAGTCCGTAATTTACTTAATACATGATATTTCAAATAACACGAAGTCTAAAAACAAGAGACCAGGTGTGACTTCTGCAAAATTAATCAAAAAATAATGTGCAATATAATATTTTGCCATAAATCGCGTAAATTTTTCATTACGATAATTAAAATACGACTTTGTTTATCATATTCAATATCTTAAATTTTTAACAAAAAAAATGATTTAATATATGTAAATATTTCAACACGATCATTAAAATATACTCAGCCAAAAAGTCTGATGTATGTCGAATTCAATATTTTTATTATAAATATATTAACACATTCAAGTTTCAATCAAACCTTTGAATTGTAATTGTGGATTTTTTAAAAATATTCATTAAGTTAGTACTTCTCCTAGTAAGTGCGTTAAATAGAAAAAGATCGCGAATAATTTTACTCACTATAATAATTGTTTGATCATTATTTAGAAAAAAAAAAATAAACAAGAAACATAACACTTAAAGGATAAAAATCAGGTAAAGAGACAAAAATCTACAAACGCTCTGAATTTGTCATTTGAGTTTACAAATATTTGGGGTGATAAGTTTGATAAATGAGTGCAGATGAGTCGATGTTTTTTTACATTCATAAAATGGATATTAATTTTCAAAAAATTTGGCCACAATAACGCTGATCGATGATTAATCTGAATATTTACACTTTATCCGGAAACCCAATTCCAAACGCAAATCATTTGCCGAGCTATAGTCTAACAATTTCACCAATAAACCTCGCCTTAACCGTAAAAAAATTAAACAAAAAAAAGAATAAAGAAAAGAACCTATGCCCTAAACAATATAATAAACATCATATCGCAAAATGCCCAACTGATTTTAAATAATAAAAAAACACTTATATCAAAATATCAATCTTATCCCTCTGTAGTTTTGCTTGTCAGCCGTTTCAACCGCTGAAGAAACCTGATGGCGATAAAAAATCATTTGGCCGATCTGTCTCCCCCGTTGCTGCACACGGACTCCCCCTGGTTGGCGGAGCCGGCCTTCTTGTAGGAGCCCGAGTTGGACTGCCTCCGCAGCTTCCGGCCAGACGTCTTGGCATTTTTGCGGCTTTTACCGCTGCCCGGCTGGCTCGCGGGCTCCGGCTTTTTGTCCACCTCCACGGACACGGCCTGCATGCCGGAGCAGACGCTGTGCATGTCGTTGACGATTGCCGCCGCCGCCGTGCTGCTCTTTTTTGGAGAACTATTATACCTCGACACATCTTTCATTTCGTAATCTTCATCATGACTGTGGTTTACCCTATCCGAGTGATTATAAACTATTTTTTTTGGTTCCGTCAAGCCGTCTTCTCGATCAGAGTCCGCGAAGGGAATTCCGTTATCCTCATAACTAGAATTACATGACTTGTTAGCTTTCTTTACTCCTTTGCCCGACTTGTGCTTGTGATTTTGCCGTGTGTTTATTTCAGTGGACGAACTATTACGCATGGTGTGATTGCAGCTGTTGACAATTGTACTATTCGACGATTTTGACGAAGCATATTCTATAGAATCGTTGTGCACAATTTGATTGTCGGAATCCGTGCTCGCGCGATGAGAATTCGATCTATCGTTGATGAATGTATTGCTTCCACTTCTTGGGTAATGCTGCACGGACACATCCTGCAAGGACTGCGTGCTTTTCACGTTGGACAGCGTGACTTCACCGTCTCGGTGCTCCACGTTCAGCAGGTCCACGCTCGAAAGAGATTTGACATTTGTAGTCTCCGGGTAGTAGCTGTCGTCGCTGTCCGATTTTCCCATGTCCAGGTTAAAGTCCCGATCTTGCGAGGAAGTGGTGTAGCTCGAAGGCTGGATCCTAGAGTTGGGGCTGGCGCTGGAGTAGCCCTGGCTGTGGCTGAGGGAGTTGGACCGCTCGGGCTGTGAGTAGCTGGTTACGGCGGATTTAAGTTTGATCTCGGGTCCGCCTCCGTAGATACCGTGAAAGAACCTCCAGGTTTCTTCGTTAATTTGCGTGTTGTCCGAACCGGGTTTCAAACAAGCAGGTTTTGTGGAGTTGGGATTATCCTAAATTAACAAAAATCATTTTACATCATTGGACATGTAAAATTAAAAATCTTTTCAATAAGTATGTTAGAAAATGTTTAAAATATATCAAATAATTAAGGTTGCTATCGTCCGGTTTTTGAAAGGTTTATAAACGAAAACAATAGTTAAGCGCAACACAAAGGTTTGACACTTATTATTTAATGAATTCTATGATTTAGATAAAATAATACATAATATTGGCTATCGCAATTCAGTGCTCTTTTGAGCTATTGCGTAACTGTAACTGAGTTGGAATAGTTATTAGTAATGAACAGATATTCCTTTAAAAATAATCAAAGATTTCTTTCTGTTATTTCATGTGAATCGATTTGAATAAAACCTATATGTGTGTAAAATGTTTCCGTTGATAAACCTTGGCACGTGTTATTGATCAATAGATTTAAGAGAGCGGTAAAATGTGCCCGAGTGGAGAACCTGTGATGCTTTGAGGGCAATGCCCGTGTTGTCAATGGGCGGCGGAGGCTGCTGGGACTTCCTGCGGACAAAGGCCTCCCAGCAGCGGAACCAGCTCATGCTGATAGCGAAGATCGCGGACATGCACTCCTGCTTCTGAAATGAGCACAACTCATTCTTATTTAAGCTAACAAACACAAAAACAAAGCAACAAGGGAAAGTAAAATTGTAAAGTTTTTTATCCCATTTAACTGACGACAATGGCATCTTTGTTGCTATGCTCTTTTCATGTTATAGATCTTCAGCTCCAGAAGGAAAGTTCTGATGCTTCGTACCAGTATTGACGACATCTTTAGGGACTTGAAATGAAATCAATGAAAACGTTGGAACACAAGAAACGCGGCATAACTACCACAAATGTAGATAGAGAACACATGAACATTGATGCATTGAGATATGAGTGTGCATCCTTACGTGGAAGTTCTTGTTTAGGATGGTGAAACGCTCCAGCTCCACCTGCTGACGCTGCCGCAGACGGTCTGCGGCCGCCCGGCACACGCTGCACAAGAACAACTGACCACAGGCGGGACCTCCTCCGAAACTGGAAATGAATGATGTCAATCACAACTATCACTCTCCATTCCAGATAAAAATTATTGAGCAAGAACCTTACCAGATTATCTATTTTTAGAATAATTATATAATTTAATTAATTTGCGAATCTATAAAATATAATGTATTTCTTACATAACATTTATCTTATTGTACACATGAAAATAAGATAAGTATAAAAAGAAAAGTAGGATTCAAACCCACATTTGGGGTCGTAACGCTTTGGACCAAAAACAAATTGTGCACTCATGAACTTGTATTAGAAATAAAATTTAATAAAAAAACTCTTCAAATCAAATTGATGTTCAGTTCTTCCTTTTGGACGGTACCGTGCCATTAAAGACATGGTGTACAAATAAAAGTACCCTCACTTGCGATAGTAGAAGTCCCAGAGCGTGTGCGAGACCTCGGCGGTGATGTCCTTGACCACGCGCATGCGGTCGGGGGCCACGCCACCGTGCGGGCACAGGAAGTCCCCGTTGTCAATGGGACCCGGTTCCGCGTATGTGTTAAACCTGAAAAAGCATAGCTCATTTTTAGACAACATACTTGAAACTCAACCAAGGTGACGATTGCTTTTATACGAAATAATAATTAGCTATTAAGCATGTTTTATGTAATTAGCGTGAGTATGTATTGATAGAAGCATTAGTGGGGGACTGAAAAATTTGACATCTCTGCGGAGTAATGTTAGGTTAGGAGTCTATAGTCTTGATATAAATAATGACTGAAGTAAATTACCTGTTGATCCACTGTTTCGATATGTAGTGTTTGGGTTCATTTTCACAAGAAGCCTCCGCAATCTCTATAGCTTTGTGACGAAGCGACATCATATGCGGGTTAGATTTTCTGGAAGCAAAGTGATCAAAATAAATGACAGACAGCGATGGCGCACTTACACAATGATGACAATGAACTTTGTGACTTACTTGTAAAACAGTACATACGCCTCACACGCAGCGACTTGTTCTGGTGTGAAGCCGGTCACGCATTGGTCGTCAAACTCGAACCAGCGCCCCTCTTCCTTGTTGCGAGCCACGCATGTGTAGTGCCCCCCGCCTGCCGTGCCCGTGTGGCAGATGACGGCCACCAGGTCATATGTGGACACGTTTGACGTGCATTCTGAAGCGAAAAAATGTACACATTTCAGCTAGTGAAATGAAAACATGCAATGTGACAATTTTATTAAAATTAATAAAACCACATTATGTGGGTTAGTGTTTATTTCAGTGGACGAACTATTTACGGATTTGTGGAGTCAAAACAAGCAGTATATAATGGTAACAATAAAAGTATAAAGTTGAATTTCGGAGATATAAAATATTATGAAATCTATTTTTGATAGCTTTTAACAAGACAACTCTTTGCCCCTGCTGTGTGTATATAACGGTAAGTGAACTTTTTGCTCTAGACAGACATTGTTAAATTGTAAATATTGGCAGTAGTAGGCACAGCTAACAACGAGGCAATTAGGATGCAAATATGGTGAGGGGAGAGGTTACCTTTGTGGAGGTATGGCTGCATGTCCAGTCCGGAGAGAGGGAAGGAGACCTTAGCGCCGATCTTGGAGCTGGACATGAGCTCGTGGCGGAAGCGCTTGAGGTGCACGCACAGTACTTCAGGCAAGCCCAGGACTTTGGAGAACTTCACGCCGTTGCGCAGCTTGTTGCACTTCTCACAGCTGAAAATATGACACATTATTAGCAGGAGATAGATATCTAAGCTTAGATAATCTGAGAAAGAGAAGTCTTTAATAATAAACATCTTGAAAACATTTGTTGTTAAGGCAAATACGTTGAACGACTTTGGAATATTTGTGGCCTTACCTGTACATGTTGTCTCCCTTGAGTTCGTCGGCACTGAAGAAGGCAGCGAGACAATCGTGAAGGGTAACAGCCGGCCCGTACAGCCACGAGCGGAGCCAACTCAGCAGCCACCACACCTGGAGATATTTACCGACTGTATTATCAAGCGAACAAAAGTCCCTTCCTCAGAAAACCAGAATGGTTAAAAATTTCAAATCAAAATGTTATTTTTGAATCGCAAGATGCGCTTCAATTTTCAATAGATATTTCTACGTAACAAGATGGTCCAAAAAATATGATTTTAAAACGAGGAAATTGAATCAAAAGTGTATTTGTATTAGAATTAAAATAATTTATGATTCGAAATATAGACAAAAGCATTTAAAATACACATAATAAATTAAGACTACAGGGTAAAAAATATTAAATGGTCTTTATCCATCTTTTGTGAGACTTACCCATCCCTCTTGGGTGGCGGCGGAGTACACGGCATCAGAGCATGCTGCACCGCGCCCTCCGGCCCCTGCGCCAGACGGGCCTCCCCCGTGCAGTACAGCCATGTGGTCGCGCGATGGGATCGGCAGCGACAAGTCTTGGAATGTCTCTATGCGTGTACTTATCTGAAATCATAGCATTACTTCATTACGACCAATAGCTCCGTTAAACATTACATTGGGTTTCAAATTGATTTTCGCACCAATTCTTATACCCTATGTAGATGGGGTAGCGGTTAAAAGATGACAAAAGGTTTGGAGAGGGCGGTGGATTTTATAGATTAATGGTGTTACCCGATCACAAGTGAGGCACTGCACAGAGGAGAGTAGGCGGCCGTCGAAGACATCAGATATGACGCTGCGGAAGCGAGGCGGCGGTGGTGGTGCTCGGTCTCCACCCCCTCCACCCGACGGAGACGGCTCGCTTCTGAAAACACAAATTTATATTAAAAAAATCATACAACCACAAAGAGATTTATTTAGAGCAGATAAATGAACAGAAGAAGTGTGAAAGTAAAAAGATTCTTTTAACACACCCTGAGGGTTGCCAGTTTCTGCTGGACTCCGCTTATCTCAAAGTGCCGGTGAATGTTAAAAATTCACAGCACAGTATATCAACTCACTTTCTCTTGTAGCCTTTAGGCAAAGGCAGGCTCTCCTCGCCACTGAGGGATGCAGAGTCACTGACGCCAGAGTCGCAGGTCTCATAGGTCTCCTCTTCGTCATCCTCCAGCTCCCGCTCCGAGCTTTCATGCTCCGCATCAATTCCCAGCGGTGAAGCGTACGGAAACTCATCTGAAAAACGAATGAAACCATTCAATTGTAACAACCTGCAGCAACGAGTATTCAAATAACATTTATATTTAAATATAAACTGAGACAGAGCTTCCTTGAAAAAAAACATTCATATACGTTATTCCAATAGCTTTAAGTATTATGTGGGTGTTGAGTCTGCTCACCTTTGGTAAGGTCCTGCGGGATGGGGGTGTAGGTGCGTGGGTCGCAGTAACTGCTGGAGCACCGGTGGCCAGGCATAACGGAGGCGCCCATGCTCTCTGACTGGGAGTGAACTCTGCAAGAAACAAATGCTGCTTCAAGCACAACAAACTTTCTCATTTCAAATGTCTCAGCGATTCCCATTCCCACTATAATTTCAATTACCGATTGATCATCATTTGGTGTTTTGAATTACAATTGAAATGATAAGTCTTTAAGTTGAACTTGTTTCTTGACGGTACCTGTAATATCCTTTGCTGGTTTGCGAGAGAACGGTGTCGGTCATCATTACGGGCGATCTCTGTAATCTACACAGCCGCCTGCTCGTCCCGTAGCCCTCGCTCACTCTGGAATCTGGAAGTTCAAACATTCATTTATTACTTGATTAATACAAATGTCATGTATCTAAAAGCAAGTCAAGCTGATGCTGCCTGCGATACCACGATCAACTTTAGTGATTGACTTTGCATAAGATGGAAAAATGCAGAATTGATGAACATACTGTTTAGTTTAGATTCTTGACTATCGGAGGCGGAGTTGGAGGAGGCGGGCTGTCTGGTGATGAAGGGGGAGTCAGTGAGATGGTGTGAGTATGGTTCTTCTCTAATGGGCTCCTTCAGCTCTTCGTGCAGCTGGTCCATGAAGCAGCGAAGGAACTCCTGCGTATCGTGCTGGTGGTAGCCTCTAAACATTGGATGTACCTGAAGCATCATAAAGGCAACAATTTTAAATACAAACGAAATATTTGGATGATATGGGCTTGGTCTAAATATATAATATTTTGGAACTACATATATTATATCACATTTGGAAGATAAAATGAAGAAAAAAGAATTTATTACAGGAAAAAATAACCAGCGATTGGAACTGCCTCATGGAGACAACATAATGTTGCTACATATTTGGATTATTATTAAATTGTAAAACCGCTACAATTTGCATTGTATAGAATCGTTAAAAGTATAGTAGTCTGCAAGAACATTAAACTTATTCACCAATGAAATTACTTCCGATGGTAGTTGCCTCTCTGTCAAACACTTTGTCATTTAGTCATTTTTAAACGTTTATGTTTACAAAACCTGACTTTGCCCGAAGATGTTCACCTGGCATTTACTTTAAAACTATTTGTGTCAAAAAATAAAAAATTGTAACAACACTAAAAATATTCTTTTTCCACCAAATACTTTCTGTCAAAAATATTAAAACAGAATTGAAAAAAAGATAAATATAGACTTACGTTTCTTATTCCATAGAGAATTTTATTAGGGACGACATATCCTCGATTTGTTCTTTTCCAAATTTCTCTTACTAGTTTTTGGTACGATCTGAAAATGAAAAAATGTAGCAAAAATAAAAATCTAAAATGCAAATACAGAGTTACAGTATAAATGTAGCAAGTTTTTAGAACTCCACTCGCCCGAGGGAGACCTCGGTGGCAGTGGGTCCAAGCAAAGCGAAATTGTTAATAGAATTAGATGCTTTGGTATTCAGACGTATTACTGTATCCAAGTTTTAACGTTTTGAATCCATCATAATTTTCATCATACCATCTACAGATTTTGAGATTTGGTCCATCAGGAGTCTGCTAGAGAATGCAACTCTTTAAACGAGCGTGATTAGGTAGCTTAAATGTAAATGTATGAGTCGACGGTACCTGCTAAGGCCAGGCTTCTTGGTGTGGGTGAGGAACTTAACGGAGGGGGCGCAGTCTAGGAAGTATTGCGTGAGGGGCGGTGTGTTGCTGAGGGCCTGGATGGCGGAGTTCATGTAGCAGGTGTTGCCGATATTCTGCAGCCCCACCAGACCTGGAAGCAGCAACCATTACTGTGAACTCTTTACAAGGCAGATAAAGGTTTTTAGTGATTTCTCTGTTTACAAGACAGATATCAGATGCAGTGAAATTTTCTCCAATTGCTACAAACTGCTTCTTCCGCTTCGACTTCCTACTCTTACAGAATAATATATTAAAATGGAATTCCACCAAGTACCTAAAAAATTGATTACTAGAATAATATGACATATAATGATAATTTTAGCAGGAAAAACTAGGTTATTATCTAGGTAGAGTAATTTATTGAGTGACTCGATTTGTAACAACATTAAATCATTAAGCCATAAGGGATTTAAATAGTATGTGGGTAGATACCTTTAGGTTTCCCGTCGTCCTGCTGGCACTCATCGTCATCACTGGAGTCCTGCGAGTCTCCGCCACCCAGGCTGAAGCTGCTACAGTGCAGCCCTGCGGTGCGCAACCGATCCTCAAACCCCTTCAGCCCTGACACGCTGTGGCTGCTGCCGCCCAGCTAAATACGATAATTTAAGCATTAGCGGCCACATCACGTATAAATATATCAAAAGATTTTTACTCAGTTATGTAAGGTTAGGTTTATACTCTTTTAGATCAGAACTCTAATAGATATATATATAAAAAATATATCTATTGTATGTATAAAACAATTTCATAGTGGTTAAAGTTACCTGACTGCTGGTGAAGGACTCTCCGCCGTAGGGTATGGCAGAGGGAGACACCTCCCGCTGGCACTCATAGCACCATACCCTCGTGGTCGTCAGGTTCATGTGAACGCAGTGATGAGGTTTGTCCTGTAATCACAGAATTAAGTTTTGACTACACTATTTCCAAGAATATTAGGAAAGCATATACAGCAATAGTCAATTCCAGAGTCTGCTTCAGATAACCGAGACCATGATTGATGAGTATTAAAAATCACACATGAAAAGAGGAATCTGGGTATTATAACATAACATATTAATCTATTTAATTAAATTTTACAATTTGGTTGGTGTGTCTTACATTTTTCAAAAAATAATGTAACAACAATATTTACTAAATCCATATTTTTCAACATTATTGATGAACAAAAGTGACCAGCTCACTTCAACTTTCTGTGGAGGTGGCATGACAGAACTGACCTTGTGGTGCTTGGTGCTGTGGTCCTTGTGGTTTTCGGAGCAGCCGATGTAGAGGCAATCCCCCTGCAGGCATACCCACAGGTTGGGGCCCTGCGACCCGCAATCCATGCATTGGAATGCCTGCAAAAAGAATATATTTATTATTCAATAATAACAAGATTGGTTATATGCCCTAAAAAATAACACTCAGTGCTACCTTGGAATTCTAGTAAAGTAATTCTTCAACAACGTCAACATTAGCAAAGGTCTAAGGTTAAAGAGCGTGTGGTTAATCGCTTAACAATTATTCACCGATACTAAGAAAACAGAGAGAGCGTTAAGTCATAGAATTCAAGGTTCATACACATTTTTCATTCCATGAAGATGACAATAATTTAATCAATAAACAAATATTTTATTTATTTATTCAGACATATCATACATAGACCTCATGAACTCACCATCAGGAGTCGCAAGGTTTGATTATAATAGTAAACTCTTACACTTGTTTCTATGAGGTGTCATCGCTGGCACGAAATATATTAGAACTGAGACATCCCGATGTGTGACAATTAGACTTATGGATTTATTCAATGATAATATAAATCATGTTTCCGAATAATTTGGGTATGTGTGAAGATGAAATAATTTAACATTATATTTTCTAGCTGGTTCAAAATTAGATTGATAAATTAACAATGGATTCTAACTCGCACCTTCACGGTTATCGCAGGCTGAAACTCTAACCAAATGACCTTTAACTATGGATTGAAATTGAAAATTGTGAAAAAAATATTTAAGAACTGTTCAGATCGTTTTATGCGTGAATCGATCGCCTAAATGTTGTACACATGACAAACCTGTATGGGTAAAAAATGATAATTTTTGGAAGTAGAGGAGATAAAATTGATACAATTTTTTTAGCAATTTATTACAACATTGCACTGAGAATTTGAATAGGAAGGCTTGAAAAATTACACAGTTGTGAAAAAAAGGTTAAGAGCACCCTCTGTATTGTTTACTTATGATATAACAGGTTTTATAATACGACAGGTTCTGCCTGAGTAAAGTATATGAAACAATGAAGTAGCGTAAGTAAATATACATAAAAATGTCAATATTGTAAACAACGTTATCTCACGTCTTTTCCTTGAAAATAAAAAATATATTTAAATTTATCTACAAAGACACGAAACAATAATTTTTAGATAAGATAAAAATTACCATAAATCACATAAAATTTACAACAAAAAGATTTTGTACAAGCTTTGGAAATAAATACGAAGCAAAAAATATACAGATAGACCCTTGACACCTATGAGTGTATTAATAATTAAATTTGCTATCTATAACAGCAAAATTTGTATTTGGACACCAATCTCTAACTTTCACGGTGGGCCTGACCTCAGCGAGATTTCTATTGCAGCTAAACTCTTTGGTCTCTCTCTTGAGTGTCGTATAGATTAGATAAGTAAAAAATAACAACTCTTAAAACTCCCGCTTTGATTTCAAAAATTATGAATCAAATCTTTCATTTTAAAGTTCAGATATCAACCACAGTAAAAATTTTAATAATGGTGCAAGTGATAAATGTAAAGTTTGTGTAGAATGAAAATTTAATAGATAATTGAGGTTATCTAATGGTCACAATTATACGGTAAAAGTTTGAACTAATTGACTAAATCATTTTCTGTAATTTGTTAATTGGTGGTTAATGTGTGTGATTGCCAAACATTTGACAGAAAGTTATGGGATCCCATTGAAATCAGTTCAAAAAGACAAAAGAGTACAAATTGAAACTAATTTAATATTATATTGATAATAAATTTAAATTTAATCACAGTACTTCGTAAAAATCGCGGTTAAGGTGAAATTCATTATATATTTACACATGACAGCCAGCTATTGAATGACGAATAAATGTGATGGATTTACTCAATTTTCGTTCTGATTAATTATTGGAACCCTAAATAACAATTTATATCGTTTAGTATTGACGCTTGCGTGTTGAAAGAGAGACTTAGGTTAATATTTGCGATAATCAAAATATTATCTGTCATTGAAAGTAAGGTTATGTCAGATAATAAAAAATAAACTGGCCTCCGTGCATTGCCACAGTTCCTTGGCTACTACTTCGTACAGCTTATTCAGATGCTCACAGCTGGTGCGCTTCGACATTTTTCAGTAAACTGCGATCCTTCCAACGGGATATAGTTGAGAAATACTAATTACATGAATACTAAAGACTGAATCAGCAAAAAACAATGATGGTAATTCACTACATGTTTTCATTATGACTCTGAATAAATATAATAAATATTGACTTTAGTTTGAATAGGCGATTTGGATAATCAGCTTCAGTGTGCAGCCAATAGTGTACAAAAATATATAATTTATCACATCTTTTAATCTTCAATTTAAAATTCTGATCTATTGAAACCGAAATCTCGCAATGACATCAACTTGCTGCTGAAATTATTTTTCGTCTATGCTTGGTTATCACTCTGTCTATGGTCTATCGTTTTTTTAATTTAAAGGCTGTATCGTGTAAGAAGCAAAATTATTTCGCATGCAAAACATCCGTTTCGGCCACAAGCTTATGAATTACTCAACTAGTAAAAAAATTACACCAAATACATAAGTATGACATAATTTCAATACACAAAATAAATAATATAAGACTCGTTTATCAGATAAATAATTTTTCTAAAATTTTATTTTTCATGAATCAGATTTTTTAGTGTACTAAAAAAAACAATTTTATTTTAATATCAATTTTTAATATTATTTCAATTTTGATACTCGTGTTTATTTTATTTGTTAAATTTATTTGTTGGGATGTTGCAGAGTTATGTATATTAAATATTTTTAATACAAAAATGAAATTATTCTAGCATGTTTCATATTTTGTTTTTTATAACACACCCCAACCCTAAGAAGCTATCTTAAATTTTTGAAAATTATTGAAAATAAGCAATTTTCACATAATCTCCAAAACAAAAAAGAATTTTTAATTTTGACGTTGAAATGACTACAATTTTTTTAAAATCTATTTAACAATAAACAAGCTATAAATACAAGTGAACAAAAAATCATAAGTAAGGTTTAATATAATATTTTAGGGCTGTGATGTGCTCGTCTCCAGATACACAAAGACGACATGGGTACTGCAGCTGACTAGTAATTCAACTAGTATACTCTTAATTGGTTCTTGAAGTCAAAGCCAGCTGAATGTCCGGCGTTGCGGACGATAAAGGTATAGCCGTCAAAGTGCATCCGGCGTTCTCCGCGTCTATAACACACAAAAATATCAATACAGGCAAGCTACTTTTCAAGGCAGATCTAAATTTTTACAACTCTTATATTCATATTACATATCAAAGTAAATTGGTATATTTTATTAATTCCCCCACTGCTGTTTTAATAAATAGATTTTTAGTAGCAGAGGTTATTTTTACCTAACAAAAAGGTGCTGTGTTTCCCCCAGAGAAGCGGTGCAATGAATGAACGGACTCGTTATTGAAGCTGAGCCGTTGGTGGGGCTAGTCCGTAGTTGATATTTATTATTATTCCTGTGAATTCTGAAATAATACGATAGTTAAGCTGCTAATGAATCTTAAAAAATAATGTATTAAGTAGAGACTGGAAGCTGATAATAGAGAATAGTTCCCAAATTTGTTTTGGTGAATTAAATAATAATAACATAAGTAAATTTGCTTAATTGATCTGAACAATTCTTAATATTTATCCTCAACAAAAAGTAATTATTGCTTTATGAATAGATTTTCAGTACGGGGTTTGTACAAGATTTATTACATCAAAAATATTTTTTTGTGAAGCATTGATCAGTTAAAATTACAAGATATGCACAGCTTAGTGGAATGTATTGTCGCAAATTATTTTCAGAATTCCACTTTTTTAGTATTCATTTTAACACAAAAGTATTGAAACATTCTAATTTAAATTTCCTACTAATTTAAAAGTTTTACATAAATTGTTTTTTTAATAAAATGTACATTTTATAGAATAACTATCCAATGAATATTTCCTTTATTTTTATACTTGATAAAATTTAAAAAATATTAAAAACAAATGTATTATTTATATTATCGAAAGCATTTGCCTAAATAATTACTGAATATACATTGAAACGTCTTGGCGTAGTAAAATAAGGAAACACCAAGTAGTTGCTTGAATTTTTTGATGCACGAGACATTAAGCTTTTTGTAACTATAGCTTGTACGAAATATTAACAGAAGATCATTATTGTCACAAACAGACCCAATTCTCAAAATTGACGACAAGTTATAAAAATTCAATAAACCTGACTAAGCCGTCTGCCTTTTGACTTATGCGTATGTTATTTATAATCCAGTTATCTGTCCCGTCGTCTGAGAGCCAGTACTGCGCCCCTTCTAACAACGACACTGCTTCTTCTATATAAGATTGGCCATGGCGAGATTCACTAAAACAAAAAAACTAGTCATTCTAACTCTGAAACAGTCAAAGCTCTATTGAATGCCAATAACTCAAGGATGCGTTATCACCCATAAAATGCACAGAGCGTTAAGTCTTGGTTCATGTTTAAAAATGTGTCAGTTGTGGTTCTGGTCCCAGCGACGTCCACGAGGTAGACCACTGCGCATTGGTCAGTAGTAAACGACACTCCTTTGTACCACATCTTGGCGTATCTGAAAATATGATAAACATCATTATTTTTGCCGGAATCTTTAGGTTTGTGATTGTGTGCTTCTCATCGCATTTATAAAGCCTGCCCATATAGATTCAAGCTAGTTTTAAAAGCAAGTAGCTTCGTCACTCAGGAGAATTTCATAAATTTGTGATAATATAAAATAAAAAAACAGGATGTTGCCAATACTTATTGTATCCTTGAGAGTGTCTAGCCTGTATCTCCACCCGTGAGCCGTAGTGGTAGACCCTGCCTTTAGGGTGGATGAGGGCGGAGGCACCTCCAGACTTAGAGAGGCCCAATATAATATTTTTTTTGGGATTAATTATACGAACAGCTCCATCGATGGTCATGTCGACTCTAAAGAAAAACGAAAGCTTATTATATGAATTGAATGCTCTTCGAGTTTTGTAATTTTATGTGGTTTCATTACTAAAAGAATAAAAACATCTATTTTAATTTCTTTGTATTTTCAAGTCAACATAATACTAGTATTCAATTTCTCTCATTTGCTAAATTGACATTTTCAAATGAATAATAGAGTTTAAAATTCACATTGACAAAGAAAATTGTCATTTACCTCACATATTCTCTAAGCCTTAGGCAGATTGTTCCATGTGGAGTGACGGAAGCATTATACGCTCCACTTCCAATATCAGTTATCTAAAAATAAATCAAAATCAAATTTAAATACACTGACAGCTATTTTATATTTAATAGATGAAACAATGTATAGGCATACTACACAAGTCTTATTCATATTATCTCCCAAAACCTGCTAACATATTTAAGCTTCAGTTATTGTTTGGTAGAAAGATGATGCAAACCTCTAGCTCCCTCCAGGTGTCTGCTTGGTATATATCGTCTCCAGGATAAAATGGAAACAACCTTTGAGTCGGGCCCCTACACGACGGCTGCCAGGTGTTGTGGAAGAACTCTGTCTGCCCCAGGCCACCTTCCAAAAATCTTGTATTATTGCGGAAAGTCAATAAATTTTGATCATCCTGTAATAATTATAAAGAAAATACCGATCATCTGCAAGAATGGTATAAAAAACTTAATCTGAAAGAGAGAGATGTCAGAAAACAAAAATAACATAGTTTTCTTCAACTCCTAACACACTGAGACATGGACTTAAAGAAAATAAAGTCGAGAGCTCTGTGATCTGTACTAAAATACCAGCGTACTCAATAAAAATAATTAATTCGGATGGCTAAGGCATTTGAACCAGACAAAGGACGGGCAGATTTTTTGAACCATCATTAAATAATAAGTTACGCCATTGTGCGATACTTTGAAAGGTATCTCACTCACACGATGAGATTAATAAAGTTGAGCTGCAACTTTTCTGTTGAGGTGTCCACAGTTCCTTTGCTAATTATAAAGAAACACGGAAAAGTTTCTTCGGACTGTAGTGCTGTCTCTAGACGTACTAACTGTTTTATACATTTTTGATTGATGAAAAGTAAAACCTGGAATAGAATTGGATTTTGTAGATAACTTATCACCTAAATTATTAATGCACATAGTGGTCTATAGATTTTAAAATCTGTTTTGAATCAGGATGCGGTAATTTGTAAATAATATAAAAATCATAAACTACCCCCATAGTTACAAGCAAGAAAAACTCTCCCCGATACAGGTTTATGATAAAACAAGAGACTTGAGAAGTTGTACACACATTTTATCTTACAATTGACCGACCTACAGCCTATCTGCCAACAACTCCATTGTATACTGAAGCAGAGAGGCTATCTTGCCAAAGTGAAAAGAAAACAGCTGATTCTATTTATCCATTCAATCTATGTGTTTCAGACAATAAATAACATCGTAAATATGTAATACCATTTATAAAAATAGAGAAAATACAAACATGAGCATTGGAGTGGGCGGTGTACAGACTTCTGGAGCGGACGGGGATATTTATATTTTTATGCAAGTCCATTTTCTACAATGAAAAATATAAAACAATCATTAAAAATAATCTTCTCGCAGTTTCACAATCGGGCCGGTTTTCTTGGAAACTTCAGTGACAAAAAATGGAGAGATACAAACTGAAATTGCAGGCTATTGAAGTGTGCTCCAATTACATATGGATTAAATACTATATTTAGGATACACAAATATAACAAACTATATGTAGGACATTTCACGTAAACAACAAAAGCACACTATTTTGTTTTATTTATTATATTTGATTTTGTTATTTTTTTGGTTGGAGAATCATTCAATTTGAAATTTGTTCTTTTTTTATAAAAACGCTTTATTTTTTTTTCAATAGCCATTTAATATTTTAAAAAATGCCACATGTTGTGATACAACTTGCGGTCGATTTGCAACTAGCTAATAGCGTCTTATTTTGAGTTGTTTACTTCGACAAAACCGTACGGCCAGAGAGCCGCCGGCTCTTGAGCCATGAGAGTTCACAACGATCCACGGCTTCCCTGATGATGTGTCTACAAGGAGGTCATCGTCATTAATAAGTGATCCCTTAATTTAGAATGGAGCGTATACAGCCTTAACTGGGATATTGACTACTTTGTCAATCAATTCCTTTCAGGTATCCGCAACCGACTTACAATTAGCCAATAGCGTCCTACTTTGAATTGTTTAGAATTTGTAATTCAGGTGTATTCGAAATAACATAATGGTCAATTCGCCAAGGTCATATCATCACACTGCGACCTTCTATCAGATCTGGTTGAGTAGAGAAGAGTGAAAACATTCCAAATGAGTAAAAGGATCCTTTAAACACACCTTGAGGGTTCTAAGCTCCCCGCTTGTCTCATGGCATCGATCTGTGAATCTCACGATGTCTCTACTAAGCACTAATATCCTCGTAATTCTAGTCAGTTCTTCATTATACCATCCATCTTAGGTTTACCTACACTTTGATGTCACTCAGGTTTGCTGTTCTATATCACGTCAGCAGAATTGATCACATCAAAACAATAAGTCAGAAGAATTGATTCGTTGATTAGTTCTTCATATGACCTATCTGTAAGGAGAAAGTTGAATAATAATTATTTGATATTATAGAAAAATTTTACCCAAATCCAATTTATTAATCCAGAAACATACCAGGTATATAATCTTAAACATGTATAAAATTATTTAAATATATTTATGAATAAATGAGTCATCTAAATAATTATTTGTACATCCCTGTCATCGGAAATCTATTTCACATCAGTTCAGATCCATTTTCTGATGACACAACAATTTTTGAGACTCAGTGTGTGTAAAGTGTCAGAATAAAAAAAGCTGTCGAGTTTTTGTGAATATTAATGATTCACCCTTTTTATTTTTCAAGTAATTTTATATAAAAATGATGTTAAAATAGATTAACAAAATAATACAAATATTATTTATCATACCAAACTAACACTTCAGAATTTGTGAAAAAAATATACATACTATGCATTCTTAGTGAAAAATATTGATTACTTCTGATTTGTTGCGATCTAATCGTTAACATCGTTGATTAATAACATACAACATATAAGTTATTTCAATAAATATTAAATTCAAACCATAAGTAAAGGTCCTTATGACGCGACTGTCGCATCGGTCGATTTCGTCGGCCACAGACAAAAAGTCAACACATCGAAATAAACAAGATTACAACCGAACTCGATTGTCGTCTAGATTTTTCGGATATCAGATAAATGTGAAAATTGAGTAGAGAAAGCTGGAATCTATGGATAAGAAGAAAGATTCGATATTAAGTATTATTATATATTGTAGTGAAGTTTCACCCAAACGCGATTTAGGCCACTAGATATGGAGGCATAATCAGAGTTTATCGAAATGATTGTAAATGCTAATGAATGAATAATCTAGTTAAAACATAATAGATTCATAAAAATAATATATTTTGGGGTCAATAGTTCAATAATTTTTTTATAACTTGAGCACCCCCGTCACAGCGATACTGATATCACAATCAAAGCTTCATCATCATTGCATTCAATTGATTATTCATTCTCAAAATAGAAGCACCGCCGTCATTCATAGCGTGCAATCATTATTAGGAATGACGGTGATGTAGCCATCAGTACCATAGCAATACCACTATCGTAATTAAAGCCCCACCATTTTTACATAGAGAAGACTTCTTTTTAAAGCGCTACCGTCATTCGCAGCTCATTATGATGTACTAAGGCATGATGGTAGTGTTTTGATTATGATAATATTTCTAAAACAAATGATAAGATATTATCATAATATGAAATATATTAAACGGTGGCATCAAATTTCATTAATGATTTCAATCGTCAAAATGAAGTGACGTCGATACTTTGATAAATGAATTATTTAATTATTTTAATGATTGTTTTAAATTTAGTCAATTTCATGCCCACTACTTATACATAGTGTTATTATAATTTTTTAGGATAAACATTCAACCCACTCATGCATGTCTAAATAAGATATCCTGCAGTACTGGAGTACTGGAGAGTAAGATATATTGCCGTGTTAAATTGTGCGTGTCCTTAAAAAAACAACGTGGATAAACGAGGGGAATAACAATGAAAGTCAAAGATTTAACTGCCTCAGACTCTCCGGGAGATTTACACTTTTTATTTCGTTAAGCAAGATTTAAAAAAATCCTTCCAGTGCGGAGGCCGAAACGTCGGAAGATCAATGAAACGTTGACGTAGCGTAATACCCAGCTGCCAAAATCTGATGAACTATAGTGTATTTGCCGACGATTATTCAATATTTAATAGATCCGCATTTTTTGGTTCGTGTAATTTTCCTAATAAATAACTTAAAACTTTATGTACTAAAATACTCCGGATCGTCATAGTATCGAATCTTTAAATGTATTATTCCCCTGGCTTACCATAATTATCAAAGGCATTTCAAGTCTACCTAAACGTATGACACATAACAACAATATTGCCACCATGACAGTTCTACATTTAACTTACGTTACGGCAGTTGTTTTGGCTGACGAATATACATTTTTACACAAAGCCAGTTACTATCAGCCATATGCTTAATTTTTAAAAAATTTAACATTAGTTACAGGGCTTAGCTCTGATTTTGGTGTGGATAAATTCTTTTAATTATTGTTTTAGATACATCTTTATTAGTAGATAATTAACATCTATAATTAATTTATTGCATTGAGCAACTTAGAGAAAAATGCTAATTTAGTATATACTTATTTGTAACATTATATTCTCCATTTTGGGAGCTATATGCCGTGATATCAAGGCTCTACTGACAATATTTCTAAATTTATATAAAACTGCGTGGAATAATTTCATATTATTGTCAACCAGTAAAAGATTTTCGTGATATTGGACAAGTAACAAGCAAAATTAGAAGCATTTGTAAAGCTCCGGAACCAGAGTGGTCGGACCACAACAGACCTAACTGGTAGCGATGTTCACCGGTAGAAGATTCTTGCATCGCAAAAGTGGACAAACGACAAGCGTATTCTATAGTATTATACACCAAAATGGCAAAATTATACGCATGTATAAAAACATCGGGAACCAGAATCGCGAAACACACAATAGACCCAACTGGTAACAATACTATTTAACAACAAAAAGACTCGAGTTGTGAAATATAACAAGTAACAAACATCATTATAAAGTAGTATAGACCAATATGGTAAAATTTAAATCATGCATTAAGCTTTAGAAACCAGACTCGGGCCACTCTAGTTCCATCTGATAGCAATGAAAGATTTTTGCTACGCCTAAATGGACACGTAAAATATGTATATATTCTATAATATTCACACTGTATAAAATACAAGCACTCATAAAGCAACCAGAGTGACCCAAACCCACAATACAGTTTTTCTTTTTCTTACTCGAAAGACGATTCATTCATCCAAAACTGCAAAATGAAGCATAAGTGGCAACGGGCGAGTCAGGTGACGAGACACTGGAATCATGGATGAATGAAAGCAACCTCAGAGTGGCATCTCAGGGCCAGGAAGGGAAGACGTAGTCTTGTTTGACGGAGCAGATTTAATTTTACAGTAACATCGCAGAAGGGCAGAGACAAAGCTGAATTATTTAGAAAAAATACAAAAATACTTGTCCTATCATTAGTTCGAATAGCATATTTTTATAATAATGATATGAGAACAATCCATATAATATTTGGGCTACTCTAGATGAAAATAATGCATTACTTATATTCAGCATGCTCTATATACAACTGCATGTCCAACATCTTGTATATCACACGTTGTTGGTAAACAAGAGGGAAGTTTTATAAAAAAAATATGTAAATTATTTTAATTATTGCATTCCATGCAGAAACAATAAAAAAAAAACTCTCTTTTTTTGCAGCGATATTTCGAATGATTCGTAAATTCATAATTACACTTATTGATACATTTAGTATGACAATCTTTAGAATGCCATCACGAGAAATGGCTACGTGGCCTATCGCTTAGGTAGTTGAGGTCCGCTCAAGTGGACTTCCAGCTATGTCTATGTAGCATCTTTTTAAGGATTTGGTTTCACCGAGGAGGCTAGTGGCCTTGTTCCTTGAAAGTATAAGCCTCATATCATATCTGGTTGCGTAGAGCTGACAAGTGAAACCATTGCAAATATTGATATTGTCTAAAATGATATCTAAAACAAGTCTTAACAGTTGTAAGCCCCTGGATTATATTTGTCTCAATGCATCGGTGTACGAATACCACAATGAGCCTGGCCTTGATCAGTGATATCTATAGTAGTTAAACTCTTAATATATCTCTCACTAGATTAATAGAAAAATTCTTAAGCATTGAAATCGTAAGGGCTAGAATAACAAAATCTTTCTCTAAAGAATTCCAAGTACGGTGTTAATCAATATAACTCCCTTTTAATAAGGCAACGTAATTTTTGGCTTACGCTCTCAAGTGACAACCGTCAAGAGGTGCAACGGACCAATCGTCTTTTCGTCACCGGTTTGAAAATATTCACATCGAATTATCTAGAAGCACGTCAGTATTGGGTTTACAAAATTATTAATTTTAGCAGTGAATATATGCTTTGAGCTAATTTTGCCAGATTGCGTGGGTAGTTAATTTTTTTTATAAACGCTGCTATCTGCTGTAGAAATGTCACTCCCCGAGTTGAAGCGAAAGATACGCACAACGACATTGGTGTGTGCAATTCTTACGGAGGATACATTTGTGGTAAAAGATGTTCAACAATAGCTCGGGAATAACTACCCCTGTAAAAGAATTTTTACATTTACACAATGAGGGAGGAAATTTATACAGGGGTGTGATTTTTGATGTTAACTGGTCAAACAAGTGCGAGGCTCAGAAGCATTCCGTGTGCACATGCACCACAGATGTGACGCAATCTTTTTTAATACTAGGGAGATGTCAATATGCATTGACATGTAAAATTAGGATTCATCGTATGATTTACTGGGGAATTTTTTTTAATTAACGTCAATTAATGATTTATAATGTGTATAATTACTTTTCAGCTTATTTTTTTAGTTGAAGGGTTAAAATAATAACTATTTTGTGACCTAAAGTTTTAAATAATTGTAATCAACTCATAATGTTGATTTGTTACTATATATATATATATTAGTAAACCACAAAATAGAATATTTGAATTATTGATTGTATAAATGTGATCACGTTGATTGAGGAAGATACCGTGAGTTTTAAAGCATTGTATGAAATAGTAGCACAACTCAGAACAATGCTACACATACTATAGGAAAAATTTCTAACTTAAAGAAATATTATATTTTCCGTAGATAAGTCTTTTCACGCTGCTGCTGCAAGCAAAATCGATTGAGGTGAAAAACAAAGAAATTTAAGTTTTCTCCAACAGTTTTGTCTGGGAAGACGTGCAAGCAGCCTGGTTACCTCGCGTGTTTCACTAATATTACGATTGTTTTATTATTCCTATGCGCATTCTGTCCATCCCGTTAAAGCATTGCAAGCAAAAATAAATAACTTGATAACGTGTACATTGACAAAACAGAAACCAACATTTTTACATTTAATTTATTCACAACTAAGGACGAACGTGATTATGTCACTTTCGCAAGCTAACTCCGTGACAATTGCTTGTTATCAATTAACCAGAATTTACAGAGCCCAGTTTTTAACTGCTCGACAACTAAATATAAGAATATGAAAATTTTATCGTGAAACAATATTGTTTTTTAATCACGAAAATAATTAGTCGTGTTTAGTTAACATCGGAAGATATTTACGAATACTCATTCAATTTGATTCCATTCATGTATCACGACTCCCAATTGAGTTTAAATTAAATTTTCCATGATTCATAGTAATTAATAAAGAATAAAAAAATATTAACATTGCCAAAATATATATATATAAAAAATATTAACAATATATATATTTTATCTTATTGACGTATCGGTTTCTGTTTTGACATATTTTAACACATAAAAATAACACAGTGAACTGAATACAAATAAATAATTACTCAATAACTAATCGTAATTTAAACTCTAATTAGGAAGGTTATAAATGTTAAATATATAAAACACTAGGGAGTACATTTACGAGCGCAGTCAGCGCCCGGTTTCAGAATCAGAATGACTCGACACGGGGAGATCATATCAAAACATAAAAGAGCAGTCATTCAATAAATAATCTATCAACTAACTGATTGGGTGCACCTAACCGAGAAGGATTATCATACGAGTGTTAAATAATTTATAATAATTATTGTGAGGATATTCGAAGACAAAGTGGCCTCAGTTATGACTATATATCCATTGATCGACGTAGCCTTTTTAATCTTGCGATGCCGTCGTTTCTTCCGTTGCGACAGCGGTTTTCGTAACCTCAGCAGCTGTCTCCGCGCTCTCTTCGGGTTGGCTCGTGGCCAATTCTTCGGCGAGGGATTTCACGGCTTCTTCTTTCGTGGGCTCTTCTTTGATCTCTTCAACTGGTGCCGGTGAATCTTCAGCAGCCGATGTTGGTGAGACTTTGGCAACGACTGCTGGCGGGCTTTCAATCACTTCTTCTGGAGTATTTGTTTCAACAACTTCTGTCTCAAGCGGTTCTTGAATTTCAGCGGCGACGACAGGTTCTTTGATTTCTTCAATTTCTACAACAGGTTCAACAGATTCTATAATTTTGGGTGTTTCGATAACTTCTTCCAGTGGAGGAGGTTCTACCTTTTCTGGTAGAGTTTCTGTTATTTCGGGCGCAATTTCTATATGATCAATGGGCTCTTTTTCGACTACTGGACTAGAATTGCTTTCGATTGATAATTTTTCATCTAACTCTTTGGGTAAGCTCTCAACCTCTACCACGAGCTGCTGCGGTTGCTCTTCCGGAGTTGTGGTTTCCGGAACAGGGGTCGGAAGGGGAACAGGAGCTTCGGGAACAACAGAAACAGGGGGTGCTTCTACCCTGGCTTGAGCAGCTTCTATGGGAGGGGATTGTTCCACTCTCACTGCAACTGCCTCCATCGAGCTTTCTTTTGATGACCTATCTGAAGCTAGACTCTCTCCTCTGGCTTCGGGTTGCCGAACGGTGTCATCAAATTGCTTTGGAACGGTTGAAGATTCTGTGGTTCGAGGCGGAGTTTCTCCTGCAAAAAATCAAAAGATAATCAAATTAGATTATGAAATTATCAACCACGAGGTTTTGGGATTAAATCCACATGTAATGTGTAACGTACTTCTTTGTGTTGATTATGTAGTTGATGACTCGCAAACATTCTAGGTATGAGTACAGATGCAGTAATTTTTTGTATCATTACGACACTTGGTTCTAAATGTTTTTAAGTATAAAAAATCTGAAAAATTTCAGCAATTTGATATTAAGTAGCATAAATATGTTTTAAGATAAAATGCAGCGAGACATTGGTTGAAAGCTGTGTGGCAGATTCGTGTAACAAAGACGTGGATGAAGTGTGACAATACGCACCAGGTCTGGAGGGCCCCGGCCTGGTCTGGTGCCTCGGTACGAACATGTTGTCTACAATGTGGTCGATATTATCCTTTTGTACAGCCGCTGCGTCCGTTAATCTCCCCCTGTAAATATTAATATAAAAATAAATTGGAAATACCAGCATGAAATTAAAAGTTTCTCAAGGCTCACTGACCACGAGGTTTTGGGTTCAAATCTTGGTGGAGCGGTACGTTTTTTTCAGTTTTTCAATCATATTAAAATTATAAACTATTTCTAAGAACAATGTGAAGAGAAACCCTTTCTGATAAAAGATAATATAACAAGGTAAATGCTTGCTGATGGTCGCAAACCTCCTCTGAAGAGAGGTATAAAAGAAGATAAATCCAGTGATATTTGGAGGAGACGCTACAATGCTGAACCATATTATACCAGAATATTAGCAAAGTAAAGTCAATAAAAATTTGTGGTATACTAACCTGCCACGGGCAGGCGGGGGCACGATAGGGATGGCGCTGGTGGGGCGGCGCGTGGGGGGCGGAGCCCCTTTCTGCTCTTGGGGGCTGTAGTACGTGATGCCGCTCGGTTCCCGGAACACTGATCGCCCGGTCTGGAAGCCACAAGGTCAGAATAACTAAGCATTTCTAATATGGATTATAATCTACTGATTATTGCACTAAATGTTTGTAAGTAACACATGTTTAACTGGTAGAAAAGTATTCGTACAGCAACATGTGGCGGATGGGCGACGTGTGGCGGGTGCGCAACATAAGGTGGAGGCGCAGGCGCAGGATGGTGGTAGGCAGCATGCGGGGCGTGAGCAGCGTGCGGTGTATGCGGAGCTGCGAGCACTTGTGCCGGCAGAGCCTGTTGGGGCGGAGGCAGCGAAGGCGGCAATGCGGGGGGAAGGGGCTGCGGGGGCAGCGGCGTAGGATAGGCTCCACCCGCCGGATACACTGTGTGACTGTATACGGCACCGTTTGCACTCTGAAATCACAACAATAACATATTCATCTCTATATGGATTAAGTAATGGTTTTCTTGTATGTGAAATAAACAATAAATTGAAAAATTCGTACTTAACAAGCCAAACTTGTGAATTCATCAAGTTTGAATGTAAGGACTCGTAATTCAGTTTTACCTGGATGTACTGGGCTTGCGGCATCATGGGAGGAGCAGCGTAGCTCTGTGTGGCAACCAACCCTGCACCTGAAAATTTTTATTTGACTTTTGAGGTTATCTATTGAAAATATTTTTCAAAATCAATATAACACTTCTATATAATAGAGAGATTATGCAGATATTATTGTTGTTATTGTTATTACTGTTGAAACATGATATTATTTAAAATGAAAATAATACATCTCCTGGAAATACAAATCGTCATACTCAGTCGTCACTAAAACTCGTTAACGGTGTATTGCTATCAGAAATATTTTTAAACTTAGCATGAGCAAAACAAATGGATAGAACATTATGAAAATAACATTAGTAGATACTAGCTTTTGCATTTTGTTGCGATGCAAGACAAAATCCGATTTTACAGAAAGCATATGGGCTGTAAATTATCTGTGGTTTAATAAATTAAGCCGATGCTCGCCAGTGGGTATACAGTATCCGCCTGAAGAAGACGTTAGATTATCCTTAGTCTGCCTTCCTGTAACAAAGGAACTAGAAAGAAAAAAAACGGTATGGACTTGAAGGACTCACCCAGTAGTATTGTTGCATAAAAAATTATATGCAGAAGATAAATGATAGTTTTGTAGTTACCTTGAAGGTGTGTGGGGGCGGGCATGTTGTGCATGGGGATAGGCTGCTGGTGCGGCCGGGGGACTTGTCTCATCGGCAGAGTGGCTGCTTGCCGTCCCAGGTTCTGAGGCAATTGCGGGGGCGGAGTGCTCTGGTGCAGCGGCGGGGGCGTCTGCTGGTGTATCATCTGTCCCTGTTGCTGGATCAGCTGTCCCTGCTGCTGCTGTTGGAGTTGCTGCTGCTGTTGCTGCACCATCTGTCCCTGCTGTTGCTGCTGCAAGATCTGCCCCTGTTGCTGTTGTAGCATCTGTCCGGATTGCTGTTGAATTAGCTGCCCCTGCTGCTGCACTAGTTGACCCTGTTGCTGCACTACTTGTCCCTGATGTTGCTGTTGCTGTTGTTGCAGCAATTGTCCCTGTTGTAACAACTGTCCTTGCTGCTGTACTAATTGGCCCTGCTGTTGCTGTTGCTGCTGTTGCTGTTGCTGCTGTTGTTGTAGCAACTGCCCTTGTTGCTGTTGCTGTAACAATTGTCCTTGCTGTTGCTGCATCAGTTGTCCCTGTTGCTGAGGAGTAAGTTTGGGTTGCTGTTGCTGGATTAGTTGCCCCTGTTGCTGCTGTATCATTTGACCCTGCTGTTGCTGGATCATCTGGCCCTGTTGTTGGATCAACTGGCCTGGCTGCTGTTGGATCATCTGTCCCTGCTGTTGCAGCAGCTGCCCCTGCTGCTGGTGGTGCTGAATAGGCTGCTGGTGCTGAACTGGGAGAGCCTGCTGCGGGACGGTAGACTGGTGATGCTGGGCCGGCTGCTGCTGTAGAAGAGGCGGCGGAGTCTGACGCAGAGGGACGGCTGTGAGATTCTGGATGGGCTGTTGTGGTGTTGTTTGATTTGCTGCAGGCTGCTGATAGTCTAAAAGCAAAAGAATTCGCTAGCACAATAGAATTTGATAATTTTAAAGTATCAAATTTTAGTTATTTTATACTTAAAAGAAAATATTTATTTGAAAAGGAAGTATTATAATACAAATTTAATGTTTTAGATATTTTTACAAATTTAAATATAGTTTAATGATTGTTGTTACCGTTGATGTAAGCTTGCTGCTGATGGGGCTGGTGAGGCTGGTGTGGTTGATAATTCTCGGGCATTGGGCGCTGCCGGAGGCTGGAGTAGCGTTTGCCTCGCGTGGCACCCTCTGAGGGCGGAGTCACGTTCGTCGAGCTTCCCTGCATACGCGGGGGCACCTGCGAATAAGTGATAAGAGCTGTGTAAATAGCGGCATTCAAAATATCTGGAAATCATTTCTATTGAATAAAAAAACTACATTAGAAACTTGCGAGTTATAAGATTTATCTTTGTTCATAGTGATCCAATTAATATGCAATAAATTTTTAAATAAATACTGTCATATTGAATCTCAATTCAAAAGCTAGTTTAGTAGTATTTACGCTCAATTATAATCCAGACTATTTTATCACATAGTCGAAAGAGCTTTCATGATGAACATATTGTCAGTTTGAAAGTATATTTTATAATTACCTGGTTGGTCTTCCTCGGAGGAGGGGCCTTTTTTTCTTGTGGTGTGAGCGAGGCAGCAGGCAGCCCCGCAGAGGGAAGAGGCGGTGCTGGCGTGCGGGCCGGAGCCTCGGCTGCTGGTGTCACTGGTTCTCGCCTGTTAACAGACATACGATTGTATAGTGTCTTAGTTATGACAATGTGCAGTCTAAAATTAACAATATAGCATCGCTTTACCAAGAAGCTCGCTTGTCATGACTATTAATTGTGTGAAGTCCATATAAACAATAAACATTGCTTGACTTAATGTTTATTGTTTTTATTAACATTATATGTATCAATAAAAACAAAAAATCTAGGCCTTTATAACATGAAGTAGATTTTTAGTAACACTAACCAATATGCAAGTTATAAATACTATGAATAGTAGTGAATGGTTAAGTTTCTCCAACCAGACACATTACTAGGATAGTTTAGGGTTGAATTATGGATTTAGTTGGAAGTGGTGTCTACTTGTTGAGTTCCTGCAGAGGCCTGGACGCGGTGAGCTGTGGCCGGCGCTGCTCTCGGGGCGGCTGGCGCGGTCGTTTGTCAGATTCGGGTCGCTTGTCTGCTTCGGGTCGCTTGTCTGTATCGGATCTCTTGTCTGCATTGGGTCGCTTGTCTGCATCGGGTCGCTTATCTGCATTGGGTCGCTTGTCTGCATCAGGGCGCTTATCTGCATTGGGTCGCTTGTCTGCATCAGGCCGCTTGTCTGCATTGGGTCGCTTGTCTGTATCGGGGCGCTTGTCGGTCTCGGGGCGCTCGGTGGTGAACTTTTCAGCACGGGGCCGTGGAGGACTCAGTGTCTTGTCGGGCAGGATCTTCTCCTTCAACTCGACCTCCGAAGCCTCCGGATCTGCGGGACGTTGCTTGTTATCCGTGCCGTTGCGCCTTTTGTCCATACGATTCCTATAATAATTTAGTAATAAAGTAAAATATGTATGTGTGAATTGATTCAGTTTCAAATATTATTGAAAAAAAAATCTTACCTCTCATTCTTGGCCTGAAGTGCCGGGAACTCATCACCGTTTGTGACAGTGGGCGGCGTGCGAACCGGCCGAGGACCCCCGGGGTTTCCGGCACGCCCGTAGGCCTCCTCGTCCTCCCAGTTGCGAGTGTACTTGTTTGGTCCACGTCTGAAATATGAAACGGTGACATGTCACTGAAAGTAGTTCTAGAAAATAGATTAAACTTAATATTTGACTTTCGCAAGATATTTATGTGAGAATTAATTCTAGAGAACCTTTTGTATTTCATTCCCATAAAATTGAACTGATGATTAAATGGCACAATGAAAGTGTTATGTTATTAATTGTAATATTAACTTTTTATTTATCAATTGAATAAATGAATATTTTATTGGTATAGCAAATAAATAAAAATTTGAAATCTTAACTGTCGACAGGTCATACTTAAAAACAATTCAAATAATCAATTGTAGATGTATTTATTTTGGTACACGTCACATCCTTCAAATTAGATATAAGAGACAACACTTAAGCATCGACACCCTGTATTAAGACCCAGTGGCATTTCCGAAGGGTTATTGTCAGCTCAAATAGGCACTTGAACTGAATGACTATGGTCAGAAAAGCAAGCATGCAAGTCATTGAATCACAACGCAAGTAAATTGCAGAATATGCAATCTCACCCATAACGGCGCCTTCGAAAGGCTCTGGGTGGACCTTCTTCACCTCGAATGTCATAGCCGTACACGGCCATCAGCTCTTCGCTGCTCTTGGGGGCCTGGAATCAGAAATATTTTATTCATATTTTTACATACACTAAGATTCCGCTTAACAATAATTCAGTATTATCGAGAAAAATTAGAACAAAAGTTTTATATTTTATTGATAATGCTCCAAGCCTTATAAGACATTTGTCCGACTTAACTATAGCTTGCTTTCTTCAGTTCACAAGTCATCAAATTAGACTCAAATAAGGTTCATTGCATGCTCAACATCACAAGCACCAAAGCTGCTTTCCACAGTAATAAAGATAGCCGCTGAGCTCCACTCATCTCTGTGAATCTCACGAAAACTTTGGTTCGACTTCAAGGTCAATTCTTTAATCTCTCGGTAAGGTTAAGTACCTGATCATTCTCATTGTATTTATCGTGCGACCAGCGGTCATTCTTGGGTTTGCGGTTGGCTGCGGCCAGACTGGTCGGTGTGGAATCTCCAGTGCCTCCAGTGGCGGGCGCACGCTCCGCCTCTGGGGGCAGCGTGTCACCCCCACCGCCACCCCCCTCTTCATCACCGCTGTGCATCAAAATACAAAATGTACATTAATAAACGTATGTAATAAAATATATGGTATATGAAACTTACATATTATATGTTCTACAGCTTCTCTCTATTATCAATGTTATTTACCAAACTGTAATACTATTATTTTTCTTTAGTAAATTAATAGCGGAAAAGGAGTTTCACATATTGCGAGCCTTGCAATTATGTAAAAAGGTTCGTCAAGCAAGCCATGGATTCCACTCGCCTCAAGGCACTATTCACTGAATCCCACGATGGATCTGAATTCGTTCAGAGATTTTGATGGCAGCTCTAAATCTCTCTCAAGAACTTGTAAATAGATGATATGCTATGGATCTGTTCTCACCCAGGAGCCGTGCGGTCATCGTGTTCATAGAACGTACCCCGTTTGGGGATGTATTGAGGGTTGCGACGGTCTTCATCATCATCTACCCTCCGCTCTGACTCCTGAAATCAGTCAACACATACATGTATAACATAATTCAACGATTTGACAAGATTTTTGAAGTAATATGATTCTTTAAATTTAATGATAGATCCTTCCCCAGGTTCAATTTTTGAAAAGATATTTTTTTAGCTGGCTGCATTTTAAAGTACTCAGCCCTATTTTATAGGCACACACCAGCTGGATAGTAAGTTATGTTAATATATTCATATGCCATAAAAGATTTCTAAGTCTACGTGACGTCGTGCATTAACGTATAGACTAGAGAGAGCTCCGAAGAAATTTTTTAAAATTAAGAAGAAATATCGGCCATCCGACTGACAGTGAACAGTATACGTGCTTAGTGCATCGATTGCAAGACCTGGAAATGTTATCCGATCGATTCAGTGAATTATCTCTAAGTAATTTAGTGTTTTGTCTGAACTGCTAAAAAAGAGAAAGTTGCAAGTGTCAACACATACAGTCGAAGATTTCCAAACAATCTACTAGAGTCTACTGTTGTACCGACATCCATTTTGCCTATCACTAGGCGCAAAAACTGCCATCTTTATATGCATAAGCGCCAAGTACCTCGTAAGGGCAAAAATGGCTACACCAAAACAAAACATACCAGAATTAACCTTGTATTTTGCCTGGTAGCTGGAAATGGTTGCCAGCGAATTGGAGGGGGCAATAAAGCTCAATACGAGCACACGACTCAAAGTAGGTATCGAAAAGTTGCGCTCCACGACAAGAGGATGGATCAAAATCATCGCGGAAAGAATTCCAACCCCAACCACGACCCCTGCCTCTACAACAAGGCCAGTACTCAAACCTACTGGACGGGCTTCGCTCCCGGGGACTAACGCCAAGGCTGCATCTGTGTTTAGACGGGCCCCGGCGCTAAGGCTCCCCTCAAGGAAAATCCATGAGAGGAAAGACGGAGTTAACTTGACCCCGAACCTCCCCTCTGCACTTATACCATCAGCCCAACCCACACTAAGACCAGCACTTCAGTCTTCCATTCCGATTTTTCGGAACTACGCCAAGGCGGCGTCAGCGCCTAAGCGGAAATCAGACCCGAGCCTCCCCCCCCGCAAAGACAAAAACGGTACCATGATAACGGACAAGAAGAGCGATGACGGCGGCTTCACAACGGTTGTTAACAAGAGAGCCAAAAGGGGAACCCCCCTTGACTCTGCGACCAGACCTCGATTCCCGTCACGGAGAATGCCCGCCGTGGAGATCCGTCCCCTTAACGGGAAATCCGTCAGAGACGATTTCCGTAGTCAAGACAGCGGTCAAGCCAGACGAGCAAGGTGCCAACGCCAGATATCCTCCAGAGCTCTGACCTGAGAAGAAGCCCACGGACCAGACAAGAATAGCGCTGAAGAGGATCGAGAGCTGAAGAGCACGAGACACCATTTTCATGGTTTTCAGCTTTCATGTTTTTTAGCGCATCAACTAACGGAGACGCTGTCTCCATAGATAGTAAAGGACGAATGTCAGAGACGAATAGAAGGGAGGGGAGGCAGACTGGGGAACAGCGAAAAGTGCGCTCCCTGGGAAACTCCCCCTCACGAATGAATGAATTGTGAATAATTATATTGTATATTATATATTAAAAGACCAGCTGTCGGCACCCGGAAGTAGTACCAAAGCGCAGCCCGGGGCCGACAGTAAAAAAAAAAAAAAATGGGGTTGGAAGATTCTCAATGAGTATAACAGGAAATATACAGGTTATGTCTAACCGATTTCGTTATTATTAAAACAGATTCAGCAAATCGTTAATAAAGTTATCGCCTGCAAAAAAAAAACCAATCTATAATGCTCGACCTCAAGATTTGTGTGGCTTATTATCAGTTTTATTTATATTTGCGATTCATAGATAAGGCATTTGTGATTTGTTTTTACTTGAAGTATTTATCAATTGAAAATAAATCTAACAATTTTGGTATCACTGCAGTAAACAAAAAACTTCCATGAATTATACTGTATTTAAAATAATTGTATTAAATAAACGATTCACATATGAAACGTTGACACAGATGGGATTCGACCTCGTGCCCATGAGTATTGGATCCTAGTACCTAAAACCACTTGTCTTAAAAAAATGATTTTAACCGTTTTTGTCATATCTGAATCGTTAATTAAAAAAATATTCAATGCTTTATTTATGGTAGTAAGGGTAGAATGCTGTCATCTGATCGGTCAAAAATTTATTGTTTATTAAATCGATACATGTCATTTTTAATAATATATTTATTTCAGTTTCAGATTCCTATCTAAAATGCAATTTTGATCAGTAAAAATATTTTTTCATGCAATCTACTGAGACGAAATAGATTTTAGCAGATGCTGATAGATGACGATCAATGAGAATAGATTACCTCTGTGCTCCATCAATTCAAGATAATTGAGCAAATAGACCTGGTAGGTGTTAAAATCAGATAAGAAAGTTTTGATTTTGCTAACAATATAAATCATGTTTTGAAGTAAATGAGCAGGTGTGAATAGTATTGACAGGATATTTTTATCAGGGCTTGCTGTGTGTAAAAAAAAAACTATGAGGTTAAGTGTTCTTTTTTTTAATAAGTATTTGTTTTCAACTTATTTGTTAGTTTTTTATTGTTTGTAACTTATAAAACATGGTTTTAATTTTATGGTTTCGAATGTGTCCACTTGATTTTTTTGAAAATTAAAATAATACATATTAAATACCTGTCCATCTCCTCTTTCCCTCTCTGAGAGATCAGAACCACTGTGTTCTGCGGATCCATACTCCGAGTCTCCGTTGTCTCCGCCTTCCTGGAATATCAAAAATAAACCTCAGATATTGACGTTCACCGGTGAAAACATCGCGAAGAAGCGACTGCTGACAAGACAAAATACACAGCATAAAAACTGCGCTCGTGACCTCATTGTTGTCATAAATTAGTGCAAATTGCAATGCGTGTTAAAAAAAATAACCTGAAAATCTACAATCGCAAAGACCAAGCTTTAAAACGGCGCCGGTGGAGAGTGGGTTAGTTTTAAAGTCAATAAACTTACATTGCCGGAATTTATACGGTTGTCACTTCCATAAGAAGCGTCGGAGTATTCACCGGAATCCGTGCGCTCTTTACGACGTCTCGCTAATGACATATTTTGTGCTGAGGTCTTTAATAAGACGAGGGATATCCCGACGGAACGGCGATAGTATTAAAACTTCGACACGGCGCCAGGTATTTGCAAAGGAGTCAAGTTTTACGGGAGTAGTCTCAAAAATGTCAAAAATTACGTGCTCTCCTCCTTTTGGATTTATACACCATAGACAACAGAACAGCACGAGCCATTGGTGATACACGAATGTTTACTTAAATAATTACTAAATAGATGTAAACGTTTTTAATATTTATTTAAAATTAAAATGAAAAGTTTATTTATTTGATATTACTTCAATTTTTAAAAAAATATATAAAAATTTTTCAAAGTTTGTTGCTTATTTTTGAACACCCTATTTTTTTTAAATCTACATTTGGCTGCTTAGTGCAGCCAAATAATTATTAATTAAGGCTTTGACACACGTAATAACAAATCGTGCCACCAACTTGCAGCTAGCCAATAGCGTCCCTTTATTTTGGGTGTTTATTTATGGTTTTGCTAGTAAACAACACAATGTATGACGCTATTGGCTAGCTGCAAGTTGGTGGCACTATTTGTTGCTACGTGTGTGAGGCCTTTATTCCTAGTTGTTACAAATATAATTTTGAAAAAAGAACTTTGCTCTATGCTCTATGCTCAATTCTGACATAGAGAAATGTCATACGCGTACGTCAGGTTATTTCGAAAACTATACTAAAAGTTTTTTTCTATTATCATGTTTTGAAAATGGAGACAAGGTAATTGCAATATTGATAGTGTAATCATGATTAATTATCGTTTATTTCATGCTTTAAAAGTCTGTTTGCAATAATTTATTCTACCTACATTTAAAATTTATATTTTTCTATAACTCTGCACTTTGTCGGAAAACATTTGTTTTAGGATTTTATATGCAAAAATTTAAAATTTGTCTATATTTAGTTAAAATTTAACAATAACCGTTAAAATCCAAAATTATTTTTATCAGTAGTAAAATAAAATAAATATCACGTAATAAATTGTTTATTTTTATTTTCAGAGAACCAGAAACGCTAGCTACTGATGAAACAGTCAAAAACTTATCTGATGGCCTGCTTCAGATATACCAGCAGCCGTTAGTAAAGGTGTCAGAAAACTTATTAGAACTAACGTACGTATTAAAATTTGTTCAGTAATGTTTTCATTCAATCTATATGACATTTTTTTTACGATACTACAATTTATTAATTTCACACTCATAATATTTTAAGGTGTCTTCAAAGACTAAAATTTTTACAAACCGATCTTAATATTTATTTTTGATAGTTTAAATTTGTATGTTACTTTCTCATACTCATTACTCGTACTATGCTTTTTTCAAAATGTAACAATTTTTGCACCATTTTGTAAAGATTTCTTCCGGTTACATGGCAATAGTCACAAAATCTGTTTAAAAGTATATCGTTGGGAAAATGGGAATTCTGTGTCATTTTGGTGCTTAGGGAATAATTTGAAAACAATCCTCACGATATAACTCAAGGCTGTTAAAGGCGTGGAAATCTCTGATTCAGAGACCGGTGGCTTAAGCCGAGTGGAATCTAGGGACTCGCAACTCATGGGGCGTGTTTTTTTAATGCTTTTATTCACTGGTTCAACTTGATTGTTCTGCACAACCAGATCTGGTAGAAACCCACAAGTGTGGCCATTTATATTCTCTCGAAGAATGAGGCCACTGAAGAAGATATTTTGTGGTCTCCTCATAGCAATGAACCAATGTGTTCGAAAGATCCACAGTATAAAATATACTGAGGATGCAGGTTTTTATTTTTATTAATAATAATAATTTTTTACCTAACCTAAATTAGGACCTTAGTATGGTTACAAATAGGGTCGTACAGTCTTTCTAATAGAAATCTTTCCGTATATTTTTATATTTAATTAATTATATTACAATAGTCAACTTACTTTTACATTTTTTAGTACTAATGGGTTGTTATATATCTGCAGTCTCCTCTGAATTGGGCCCATGGTTTTAGTTATGAAAATTCACCTGCCATATGCACTACTGCACTTCATTATGAAATGAATATGACTAATAATTATAAAAAAATATTATCGCAATGTCTATTCATGATATTATTGTTGCAAATTATTTCATTTTAAATCTTCGGTGTCAAAGGTTTCGTTGGTTTTTTGACATTTCTACTGGTACTGAAGCCTATTTTAAGAAATTAATTGTTAAAATGAAAGTGTTGGCTAACGGGGATTTGAGAAATATTGAAACCGGTCACCAATTAAAATCTATATGTGGAAAAATCACTCAAGTATTTTACTTATTATTTGAAATAAAATATTACGAATCTATAACATAATAGCGCTAATAGGTAGACTTTAATAAAACAGATTGATGCTGATATATGAAATAAAATAAATGTTTATGCTTGAGATTTATTAATTGCAATATTTTTTTTTTCCTTTTAGAACGAAGCAGAGATTTCTGATAGAAAGTGTAGCAAATCAGAACCTGAAACTTCAAAATACGCAGAATAGCGATGCCATAAAGAATCTGGTAAGTTTATATTTTGTAGATCCGAGCTTGTTGCATTGAATTTGTATCATCGGTTGTTATGAAATCTTAAATTGCATGTGAATCTAATGGAGAAAAGATTTGTAAATTCTGTAAAAGTATTGATGATTGTGCATGTTTTTAGTTTGCGGACGTGTCACACTGCAAGCAGCGCTTGAGCGTCATCAAGAAGCAAATGACTTCTTTGCATGAGAGGTCCAGTAAACTCAGAGTAAGTGTCAGAGTCTGCTCTTGCACAATTATTTGTTAAATTCACAATTCACATTAAATAAAAAAATCACAATTTGCAAAAACCACTGTGGGTATATTTGTGTAAAAATGTTTTTCAAATTCCACGCTTAGTTTTAAAAATAAATCTTTTGAAATGGAGGTTGGATTCAAACTCGTGGCTAGAATTGATTACTTAAAAATATATTATTATCACAAAAAGTCTATACGGGTAATAAATGCGGATTATAATAATCAATTTTGTGTGAACTTGATGTGGTGTGTTTTTTTAACAGCTCAGATCACATAATGTCCTTAACAAAGCAATGCACCGGCACACAGCTCACGTGCAGGAGCTGGACAGAGAACAGAGACTTATCGGAGGAAGTTCATCGCAGCAGCCTCCCCCGAGGACCACGTAGCAGCTCTGCCACTTCTTCTTCGACATTTCAGGTTTTTTCAACTCATTAATATGTGAAAATGAAAGCACTATGTATTCAGATTATACTTATGAAAATTCTAGTTATAAACTGACTTATTCAGATATGGGGGCCACAAGTGAAAGATGGATGAAAAGGTTGATTGTTAATTTAAATAAAAATCTTACTTTCATTTTTTTAATATAGAAAATGTGATAATGCATTTTTTTAAATTTAAACCAACCAGGTTGTGGTATTATAAGTTTTTTTAGAAAAATATTATTCAAATCAATATTTCTTTTACGATTTCACCGGAAAAAATTGTAATCGTTATTTTGTAAAGAGGCTAAGATTTGGATGCAGACGAGTAGATCATATCTATTCTCTTTATTATGAATTTAAAAAAAACAGTATAGCTGGAGATTTTAATGTCACACTTTAACATACCCACGTATATGAATAAATTGTAGTTGTGAAAATATTGTTTAGAATATGAATGAAACTCATTTTAAAACAATGTGTAACAAAATCTCCAGTTTAACCAATATAATACGATATTTGTAATATTATAACTTGGTTAGTTTAATTTAAAATAAACGTAAATATTTACAAAGTAAACACAAATTATGCAGAGCTATATTATTCTTGGACTAGGTTTTTTCATCTGAAGCGGTGATATTTATTCATGATGTGTTTCTTTAAGACGGTGCATTATTAATACTGTCTCTTTGACAAGTAATCGTTCTGTATATAAATAATGCAATCCTATTAATTGTTTCGATCAATCATAATCTATCTTTATATTGCAACTATCTCCACATTTTAAAAAATTCATCCTTAAAGATATTAAAGAATTTCAGCCGTCAGACCCAATCTGTACTTTGGCGATTGTTAATCTTTATATAGATTTGCATTTATTGCAGACTTATTATTTTTTTTAATAGATATTTCTTATGCAGAATACTTACATGAAGTTTTTTTCTCATTTAAAGTGATAAAACATTTTTGAGAGAGACTATGTGTTTAGTCGGCATTAGTGTGTTTAGACTTATCTCTGACCCGATACAGGCCCGTGTTAAAATTCTCCCGAAATACTTGAAAAAATAATAGAAAACATAACTACGAACATAATACAATACCTTTTAGGGCAAGCAATGCTTTATTGCTTGTATGAATTGCATGCCACTGCTTCAAGTTCATGGTTTATTTATCAATGTAGTGCCAAGATTATTTTAATCAAAATTCTTAGTTTTAAGAACAAATTAGTCAAATTCCCAATATGCCTTTTAGTTATAAAAGATGATTTTTGTTTTGTATACTTTGAAATTATTCAAAGGTTTATAATATTAAATTTATTATATATATATATAAATATGTCTTAAATATTTTGTAAGTATACCTTCTCCTTTGTTCCTTATCTTTATAATTTAATGTTTATTCAACGTTATGAATATTTTTATACCATACACTAATATTAAGTTCACCTGAATTCAAAATCTAAGATTTCATAATCAGCAAGCAAGAGTGCTAGCTACTAGACAAAAAAGTAGTTCAAAAGTTTGTTTTAAGTGTTTTTGGGTGAATAAGTCAACATTTATATACTTTAATAAAGATGTTCATGAAACTCGTAAGCTAAAGTAAGTTTGTCACTGCCAGGGTATAGGAATAGGTTTGAGGATAGCTCATAGCCAAATTGAGAAAGTAAAAGCTTTTTATTTTATTATAGAAAAATATTATCTACAAATGTGTTTTTTTTTCTTATGCTTCTACAATATATCACACAAACACAGTATTACGAGAAAAAAACATTTTTCTCTGTTCACTTCTATTATTTTCTTTGCAATATTTTTTTTTGAAGCAGTCACCCAATTATATAGTAACCAAGAAATATTTATTTTCTTCATATAAACTGAAAAACTCAAATATACAATTGTTACAAAAAAGGGGGAAAAATCAGAGTCTCGGTAAAATATTTTTATAAAAATGATTAAATTATAAACATCAGAGGTTCGAATCAATGAAATGATATGCACTCATTCAATGTATCATTTTCACACTAAATATATACATATTTTGTATTAAAGAAGTTAACACTATACATGTATAAAAAACAAGGTTAGGAGTTTTAAAATACTAAATACGTGCTAAAATCTCTGTCTCTGAAGGACTGTAATGTTGCCTGTCCCTGCATTCACACCTGATTGAAGATCAGTGTCAGACAGACCGATTGTCGAGAGTGGGTGTCTCCGAACCCGAAGACTTTGTATTGTTCTGAAGTCCCTACGCTTAGATAGGCGACTCGACGAGTCACTCTCTCCTGAACCACATAACTGACATATTTGCTTTAATAACAGAAAGTGAAGTGGGTTTAACATATTAGACTTAGTGTTTATTCCTACGATACTTTATTTTAAGTAAACTCTGGGAATTGTTAGTTTTTGAAACCAACATAAAATAATTTCATTTATAAATACTCATCCTTTTTTAAGCTCTGATAAGCGTACATTGTTTATTAACCGTGTTTTCTCAAAGGCACATTTCATCTTAAACTATTTGCGAAAAGACACGCAGGCTTTTCAAACATTGGTAAAATTTGTACATACGTACACATGGTTTCATTATAAAAATAATAAATTTTAAAGGAAAGAGAATAAAAAAAACTTACATAATACGAAAGAACCAAGTTTTCGCATTGGTGAAAGTAATAATTTTTACGTATAAAAAATATTTCTACGTAACAATGTTGGCAGTGTAGATCACCGGATGGATAATCACCAAGAATTATAAATCTCCCCATGTAAGGCAGGCAATGGTGATTTTATTGTATAAGCCAAAAGTCCATAAATAACGGAAAATTAATAAACCATTTAGGCAATATCCAGATTTTAAAGTCCGATAAATTAAATAGATAGGGCGCGTAGGAGTGTAGATCTGGAATAACAAAGGTATGAAGATATCTCAATAGCCAGATATTTCAAAACTTTTTAAAGTACATCTATTATTTCCTGAAAATCGTGACTAGAAACATTGATACAATTTATTAAAAATGTATTTTATCTTGCAAGTGTTCATTCAGTGATGTAAGTTTAAAAATAAAAGTTGAATTAGTGACATCTGTGATCCTAGATCTGCACTACATTAGCATCATTTTAGTTTTATCATTTTGATAATTCTTTGCCTGGTACCGCCAGTTTTTATTGTGATGTATATTTATTGGATATTTTGGCTTACTTATGTTTTTACTTATGCATTGTGATGGAGATGGGATATTTTCAACGCGAAGGAGGTTGATGGCGTAGAACAGTTCGGTTTCCGCGTTCGGTGAGATTCCCTATATCCTAACTCTGTTGTTGTTTTTCTCGGGGGTGTTAGCCCACGTTCCCAGGACGAAGGTCTCGATCTCGCACTCGTTGATTCCGCGGATGATTCTAAAATAGCCGTCCTCTCCCCAGTTCTCGCCCCAGCTGTTGGCAGCCAACTGGAAAATAATAATTCATTCTTAAGTCGGAGCACTGCAAATGTTGCTAGCTATTATGGCTGTTAGATTTTGTCGACACCAAGTTGCATGGCATTTGAACTGATGGATTGCAACAAACAAATATTTTCATAACGCTACAAGGTCACCATGTATAATTAAATTAAGTCTTCTAATATTTTTGCGGGCTTTGGCGATTTCAATTAACTTTAAAGCTGGTCAATTGAAATCATAAGACAAGAAATGATGTGCATATAATTACCCAGTATTTGATTCCTTCTTCAATTCCCCATCCCACAATTCTGACCGAGTGGTATCCGAATTTGTCAGGGATGACATAGCGGGAGTGCTGGTAGATGCCTCCGTTGTACACAAAGAAGTCCTGGTAGACCTTCATGGTTGCTGGAAAGAAAGAACAATCAAATAATTCTAAGATAAGGTCATCTGTGAAGACTGAAAACCCTAATAAAGAGATCTCACCAAGAATTGAAATCGTTGGCATTTTTTTCTTACAACACGCAAGCATCTGGTGAAGTTCTGTGTTTTTTCCTTATTGTTTTAAATACCCTAGACCTGAACACAATTGTCAAGAAGGCTCTACCAGTGAATCACCGCAGAAAAACAACCTTTACATCAATGTGTTTATAATGAGAATGGGCCTTTTTCCCAAGGTAGGTATTAAAATTCTGTCTATCTTCAGCTGCACTCCTTGCACTTACCTTGCACTGGTCCGGAGATCATAATCTCGTGCATGATGTCAGTCTCGTTGCCGAGGCGGTGGGCAGGCGAAGTGTGGTAGCGACCGACGCGTCCGTTGCCAGGGAGCGCGCAACCCGAAGACTCCAATGTTCCCTTGCGGTTTATCTTGCAGTTCTCGTCCTTGGCCGTGTACGGGTAGCAGTTCTCATCCACCAATCTGGAATTCAAGAAGGAAGTTAGAGTAATTTTCAAGTCACACCAAGCCACCCTCATCTTGAGTGATATTTTATCAGCTGAATTCCTTTGTACCCTGAATTTTTGACCATTCTCGTACAGATACTGAGTATCTCAAACACAAAGTGAAGAAACTAGGAATAAGCTTGTGTGATTGTACGGTTACTATTAATACACCAACAACAGCATTGGATGAAGGAAACGATTCTTCATGTCTTCATATTCTTTCAGTTCTTGACGCCACATGATTTTCAAAAACATTGTTACAATTTGTTGACTAATGGAGGGTATGTTAGTATATATTATTTATATTTGGTAAAAGGTGGTGTATTTCTACATTTAAATTGATGACAGAAGAGAACAGATCCGAGGAAAGCTGCGGGAAGACATACCCAAACTTCCTGATGAAGAGCCAAGCCCTGTCCAGGTGTCCTCCGTGGCAGGATTGCTGGCCTCGGCTGTTGCAGGACATCAGCTGCTGCGCACTCAGCATTGGCCTTTCCGTATAGTTAGACATGATAGCAAATCTGAAAAGTCAAAATCATATTCATTTATTCAAAACGAGTTATTAGAGATATAAAGAGCTTCTCATGAGTCTCAGTCTGAAGTCAGATGTATCGTAGAATTTAAGAACCGGTGTAGTGAGATAAATGGAGTCCAGGGGCTTACAATCTTATAGAAAGGATAACTGAATATATTGTATGCCATATTCTTTATTCCTCTACATGTTTCTTAACTCTGTAGAGAAATCTAGATCACCAGAAGTTTGGGCAATCTTGATTTAGAAGTTATAGGAAAAAATAGTCCTTTTAAGTGCGAGGTTAATTTTTATTCAAAAGCTCAAAGTGACTTGACGACTCAATTGAAGCTGTCCACAAAGACGTGAGCTGACTTGTCACTGGCGACGGCAGCGGTTGAGATGGCCCAGGAAGAGCCGCACCAGCCCTGGTCCTGGATGGGGGAGAGCTGATCGGGCCAGGTGTCCAGGGAGTTGAAGGCACGCGGCAGGCGGGTGGGATCGTACACGGGCCTGAGCGGGTTCATCTTCAGCACGAAGCGCTGCGGGGTCAGTGTTCCTGGAATCACACGACAATTCTATAATAGTGAAATTAAAACTAAACTGAATAACTTTGCTCTACGATCCATTGCGAAAAGATCTTCCTTCTACTTAGCCAACAGGCTCAAGGTTCTACTGAACAGCACACTCACCCAGCCTGAGCTTGATCCCTTCGTCCAGCTTGTGTCCCCAGAAGGGCGTGAAGTTGGCGGCGATCCACGTGGAGGCGGGGTCTTCGTTGACGTTGTTGATGACCTCCTCCTCGATCAGGCAGGGATCCGCCGAGCAGTCCAGCTGCGACGCGTTGTTGACCTTCAGACACTCGCTGCAGGACAAAATAAAAATATATACTGTATGGCGGAAGAAGGATCGGGTATATGATAACGGTTGAATCGATTGATCGTCTTGGCTCGTTGGTCGGCTGTCGGTTGTGTCGCGGTGTGTGCAGTGTGCTCGTGGCGGCGACGGACGATGCTGTCCAGCGACCCAATTAAAGACGGCGCCATCTCCACGCACTGCAATCCATCACAGCTTATCACCACCGGCCGGTGAGCTGGTGGAACCCCCCGCACCTTGTGCCGGAGGACGGTTGAGGATACTCTCTGCTCTTTCTCTTCAAGCATCTCAAAATACTGTAGCGGTCAGTGCAAATACACCGCTACATTATTTGACTTGTTAAGCTCCGCCCCTACCGCAGGTAGAGACTTTCTAATTTTACAACAACCCTACAACCCCACACAGAGAGACGCAGGCACTCGACCAGTAACCACGTATTATTCTGTCTTGTCCAATTCATATAAATAAACGAATACGCAAACATTTCGCCAGCCTTTTGATCTACATCCATAATCAACAAGCAACATAACATCAACGGCGAAAATACTAAGGGGCCCTTCACCGAACGAGCTATTTGCCACTAGACGTACGCAATACGATCTCATTGATGCTCTTGCTGCATACCTGTACTTGAGCAGCAGGAAAAGCCCTGAAGATGGTCAGACTGAAAACTTTCAAGATGCTCAACACCCAAGAAACCAAATCACCTTATCAAAACTACGTCTCTGATATATAAGCTCTATGTGCAGTTTTAATATATAATTCGGATCGCTCCTCCGGCTCCCCGCAGAGGTGGTCTCGTTATAAATCCTGATTAAACACGTTAAACGGACTGTCAAATGAGCACCAGCGAGCTGACGTGTCCATTAAAGACTACGAGTCATTGAATATTCTCGGTAAAGGATTGAGAATTATGATTATTAATGTGCGTAATCTTTTCTTTCTTCTTGCGCCTCTTGCGACACTTAAGACTTAATTGGTGTTTAACAAGGGATATAATCAAAGCGAACGGTATACAAATATCTCGGAATGCCTGATTTGTTGATCGCGGAAATTCGCGCCCAGGTTCTGAAAGGCAGATCAAACTGCACAGTGATTGCCTCAACTAATTGATGATTTTAGTATCAGATCAAAGTGTTACTGTCCGAAGGCTGATTAAACTGAACAGTTAAATGCATGGTACTGATTAAATAAGACCCCATTTCACCGATTGATCGAAGTATCGTTATAAGTGGTGTCATTTTTAAAGTGGTCCACATATGATACCATTAACGCACATCAAATCTACCATAGCCGTCCGTTTGATCCGCCATCGTCAATTTAAATGTTACAACCGTGATGTTAGTTAATTTTAACTGGCATTAATAAAAGCAATACTAATTACTAAACCGTAATCTTTTATTTAATTTTAGGGCCTATTTTTTATTTGTTCAAGTATGTTCAAAAGGACCCATCGCGATTTCGAGATAAATTTTGAATTCAAAGAAACTCTTCGTATGCTAGGGTGACCATTTTTAATTGTTATATTTATTTATTACATTTATATAATCAATATTTTTGACAGAGAGTACTTGGTGGAATTCCATTTTAATATTTTAAATAAAATACTTGAGTGATTTCTCCACATGTTAGTTTTTATTGGTGACCGGTTTCGCCAACCTTTCACGTTGCCAATCACTCGTGTATTTTATTTTATTTAAAATATTATTGCATCTATACAATTAAAGACCAGTTGTCGGCACCCGGAAGGAGTGCCACACCGCAGTCCGAGGCCGACAGTAATAAAACAATAAAAGGGTGACCATAAACTCAACGAATTTGGGGAACACTATGAGTTTTGTGATGAAAATAAAAGTTTAATGAATATTTTCAAAATATTATTTAAAAAAAACACGACTGAAAGGCCTGTAACACATTTTGAATCGCCTTGTATATGTGATCTATTTTTGAGACCTCTTAAATACTTGAGTGATTTTTTCACACATATATTTTTATTGGTGACCGGTTTCGCCAACCTTTCACGTTGGCATTATCAAACAAATGAATTCCACCAAGTACTCTCTGTCTAAAATGTTGAATCTCTACCTCACAATTTACTATAGATGTATTTATTACTATAAATAAAAACGATTTGTTGTGATTTGATTTCTTGGGTGTTGAGCTGCTCGAAGCGTTATCTCCTCTTCTGCCGGCACCATCTTCAGACATTTCTAGCTTTTAAATCCCCTGAAGATGGTCCCAGCACGGGGGCCGAAACCGACAGTTGCGTTTTGCCGCCTACGCGGTATTGCGTTCCGGTCTCGTTTCGAGTAAGTCGATACCCGAATGTCCGATCATTCGAGTCGTCGAATTATCAACGTGCAAGCCCACGAGGCGACAGCTGTTCGTAAAGCACGAAACAAATGAAATGAATCATTTTTATGGCCCATTTGATTGTTTATGGCGGGGTTCGGCTTTCTTGTCTATGGCCCGACGCGCGGACAGGAACACGGCGGTATTTTTTTTTTTTTTTTTTTTTTTTTTTAATAAAATATACGATGTTGATCTGACCTTGTTTGTTGAAAACTGTGTTATATAGCCATAAATAATTTAAAACAATAAAATTGGAATATATGGAATTTAGTACGAACAAAGATTTGAATGTTTTTTTTTTTATACGTGATCGTATTCAATATTGATTTACTAGAAATGTAGCCCGTCATAAAATGACGTATTCGATGAACGATGCAATAGTGTTTGAACATATGTTTGGCTGACAATTAGATAAACATTTTGTACATATATTTTGAATAACCGGATATTAATTTCGAAAGCAAAGCCATTCTAGGAAATATCACATTTCGTGTCACAAATAACGAATCACTTTCACTGCACTGTTCTTTATTAAATGCAGTCTTTATCACGTTCAATTGTGCTATTCTTTTTTAATTACGTTTGCTGTGCTTAGACGGTGTTATTTTTTTAGGAGGCATTTTAAGTTATTAATGATGTGATTAATAATTTCTAATGCAACTAAAAAATAAAATTGGTACTTGTGTCAAGCTGACATAAACTGGAAATTTCTTAGAAGCATCATATTTTGTTTTTTTGTAAAAATTCTAAATTTGAAATTCTCGCAGTGAACAACAGAATCATATAATTCGCACATAAAGCATATTTGATAGTTTTATTTAATTAGTTTATGAATGAAAATATTATCCTATCGTCTTGAAATTCGGCACATAATTGCGGAAAAACTTCGTTGTATCTTTTAAGATATTCTATAGAGAACCAAAAAATGAAACATACACACACACACACACAATGGCTATTATTATAGTAGATTGACGAATTCGTGAAGTCACATCGAAGAAATTGAACGTTTACCAGTGTCTCGAAAGCGAGAACCAAACTTGGTAGCCGACGCCAACAGTCGTATATCTATTTTAATTTTTTCACATTTTCAATACATGCTTTACAAAAGAAGTATGTTTTCTTTTTGTCCATTATATTCCCCCTGTGCTTCCACGTATACTACACTATTTTCCCCTTAAAAAACCATGAACACTGATTCAGCGTAAATGCATGCTTAGCGAGATGGTCGCCAACTCCTTCGAGGAGAGGCACCCGATGAATGAGAAATAAATAAACTTCACTGGGGCAAAGATCTTTAGGGCAATTATATAGGCTGTGTGTAAATTTGCAAATATACATTTAAAATTTAAAAATCAACATTATGACTTATTATCAGTTTTCGCGGTTTTTAATTAGACGTAATAATATATAAATAAACTATGAAAATAATTAACAGACCACAACAGGATGAGGCAATAAGTACATAATTTTATATTTGAGGTTAAGGTAGAAGACCTCCTAACGATTCTCCGAAGAATTGTCATTGCGGTTGGCTCGGTGGTTAGACTTGATCGAGAGATTCCCGGTTTGACCCCGTCCTGGCAGACGAATTCCAAACTGGCCTGTTTCTTTTCTCAGGTTTCGTGATGCTATTCGAAAAGGCTGCAATTTTTTTCATCCGCAAATTTTAAAATCACTGCACATTCTCATAACTCATTTTATTATATACAATATATTTTTAGGTAGTCGATCACTCATGAAACGACGAGAAAAATCTTTGAATACAAATTATTCGAATAAAGGTAGAAATTGATTTGGTAAGAAATCAAATATACGGGACGTGTTTATTGTTTTATTTTAATCGATGAAATATATTTCAAGGGCTCTCTTATCTGTTTCCGTTACAGTTGCTAAAATATTAGGCTATTCGAAATCCTCGTTTTCTGATTGGCTGAAGGCTCAGTGGCCATTTTATTGCGGTGTGCCACAGCCAAGTATAATTAAATTAAAAATATTACTCTCACAACAGCGAATCATCCAATACACCGTGTAAAATAAAATTAATATCCCGATGACGAGTACGAAAAGCCAACCGGCAAGAAGATTACGAACACGTATTTTTTCGTAGTCTTTTAGCCAATTGACTATTCGTGCTTGTAAGTGAGATATTTGTTAATACACACTGTGAATGTATTTAAGGGTCTAGGTTCCATAATCGAGTTTTTTTGATCATTTTTGCGAAAAATCGACTGCTCCAATCAAAAAAAATTAAATGCAAAAAGTTTGATACATCCCTTCTTCCGAATAAAATATATTTTTATTTCTTATAAATTTACTATTAATATGATACATATGTGTTTTTCCGATTGAAGTTTAGGAATTTGGAGATTCGTCATGTCCCTTTTCCAAGAGTCCTTAACAGTTAAAAGTCTTTTTTTTTAATTGGAATTAAAAGATTAAATATAAACCCTGTGCGATATATTATTTTAAAAATAAAAAAAAAATTTTTTTTTTAACAAACTTTGGTTTTGAAAAGTCGTCATTTTATCCATTTTTTCAATATCTTCAAGATTTTATTTTACTCTGAAAATGGACGTTAATTAAATAATAAAAAATGGATGAATATAATTTATAGTTTTCTCAATACTCTGTAAAAAAAAAATCAACTTTCGACATAGCAAAATAAAGTGACAATTAAATTAATTAAATGACGCGATTTCGCCGAGTAACGGACTGCCTCTGGTGCAATATTTTCTACAGAAAGCAAATTATTACTAATATGATTAGGCACATTAGTTCATATATAGAAGTGTATATCATCGTGATTTGTGTGGGATTTGAACCCACATCTCCTGGTTTACATGACCGGTGTACGAACCCTTGTACTAACGAATCACTTCCGTTTATCTAGAATTTTTAACAATCATACTCTACCTATGAATCAATGTGCCCAGGCCAATCAATATTGGTAATCAATAGAAAGCATGTTTTAAGAAAAGCTTGCTACTTACCAGAAGTTGCAGTTGTCCTGGATCTTCTTCTCGAACTGGCTGATGGTGATGCCCTTGTGGTAGCACGTGACGGTGGTGACGGGCTCCAGCTCCGGCTCCTCGCCGCGGCACACGGTCAGGAAGTCGGGGCAGCAGTCGTCGCGCGTGCCGTTCTGGTCGCAGAACTCGTCGCAGTAGCACAGCGTGCCTGTGGATTGCACTGAAGGAGTTACTATTAGTCCCCCCGCGCTGCACCGCTGGGTTAGTCGCGGCACGCTCAAGTCACGCTCAAGTCACGCTCTAGTCACGCTCAAGTCACACTCTAAGTCACACTCAAGGCAGGGTCAGGGTCGAAGTGAAACTCCAACGGTCGAGTCTGACAAATCCTCGTATAGTTACCAAATGTACAAGACACTCTCGGCAAGCCTCATGGAGATCTTTCCCATATGTTGTAGGGTTTGTAAAAGGACCCACTACACTATTTTCCCCTTAGAAAAACCATGAACACTGGCTCACCACGAGTGTATGCTCAGTGAATGGTCGCCAACCTCCTATGAGGAGAGGGACTTGATGACGAAGAAACAAGGGTTGTAAGGGTTGCAAGAAATATTGCTTCTTAGGTTTATAGTCAGAATTTATGTTTATAAAGCCTTTAGCACGCTTGTGCATCACAGATCCCTTTTCTGATCAGAGTGTAGTTTTTATACAAATAACTCCCAAATAAGAGCCTGAAAAGTCTAGATTCTCACAAAGGTGGTCTCTCATTTCTTCCCACGCAGCGTTTCGTACATCTCTCCTTGGAGACAGCTGGAACCTCTCACGCTTGAGAGGTTCCAGAAGCCATCCCCTGGTCATCAGCAGGCCACTGTAGGCTGCTAGGGGGACACCTGCATGCTTAGGGACACAGATATTGTGTTTGACTCATCAAGATAGAGTACTCCAACACTTGTATATGTTTTACATTTTAAATAACTATACAATGACTCGATCATAATTTAAATGAATGCAGTTAATGATTCACGATGTTTATAGTCTATTGACACGAGCGTGTGAAAAGAAAAACGCCGTCCAAGAAGTTTCACTTCAAATTGCGTATGTAGATAAAAATAATAATAAAATATATTGCGTTTATTGACTTGTAAGTCACGTTAATCACGCCAAATAGTAAAATTCCACACTCAATCCGTAAATGAAATAAAATAAAAAATATTATTCCCAAGCGAGAGACTTCCATGCTTGGATATTTGTTACGCGTGCGAAGCTTAAATAAATTATACTTTTATTTCCACCTGGGTGTGAACCAGGTACGGCGAATTTTCACCTGGACGTATTTCGACCATCGAAGCGTGGATGTCTCTCGTTTGTGCGGTTATTCGATTCGTCATATTCGATCGTTACCACCCCTGGCGCTCAGTCTGAGGGCAAGGGAGGGTGCATGCGGGGGCGTGTGGGGGATGGGGGTGGGTCGTACCTAAGATGGGCGCCGAGCAGCCGTCCTCGCGGCCATTGCAGCACCTCACCCCGGGGGCGGAGCAGTATGGCCCCGGGGGCAGATCGGGGCCGGAGTACCCCGAGACGCTCACAGCCAGCAACGCCAGCGCGACCAGTCCGCTGCAGCCCCTGCAAAAGATTCATTTCTCAAAATAGTCTCCTTTCAGCTCGATACACTTCTTTGACCCATCTGAAAAATACGTTTTCTCGGTATCTGCAAAGTGGGCCTCCGTGGCGGCGATGACCTCCTCCTTAAATTTCTGCTCGGCGAGTGACTTTTTTCAAGCTTGGAAACAAACAAAAAAATAGCACTGGGTCAAATTTGGAGAATACGGTGGATTGGGAAGCAGTTCGTAGTGTAATTCGACCGATTTCGAGGTGTGAGCCTATGGGGCCGTTTTTTCTGCAATTCGGCATAGTAGAGCCTTGTGACCGTTTTGCCCTTCTCCAGGAAGTCGATGTAGATCACACCTTGTGTATCCCAGAAAACGGTGGCCATCACCTTTCTTATAGGACAGTCTTCGCTTTCTTCGGAGCACGTTCGCCGGGTGAAGTCCACTGTTTCGACTGTTCCTTGGTCTCTGGTGTGTACCAGTGGATCCATGTTTCGTCGACGGCCACGAAACGACGCAGAAACTTCTTCGGATTGCGCTTAAACAGTAGCCGTCTACGAGAATGTACTACACGATAGTAAATCTCTCTTGCGATACTGCCCTCGTATTTATTTAGCAACAAGTAGAAACAATGTCTTCTTAGGTTTTGGCTCCCCGCTCTCCCCTATCTGCTGCTTATGCATGGCTTGCCATTCTGTACTGTGGATGGATGTGCTCTTGGAAGTACCTGGAGGACCCCTGCTATTGTTTCTGTAGTCTGCTTCAATAGGAGTATCAGATATAAACGCCATAGCTTTGTAAGGAAAGGATTTATACTTCGGTGTAGAACAGTGCTTCTCAAAGTGGTCCCTACGGATGGTACCCCATGGGATCATTCAGGGGGTCCTTAGAAAATTAAAATCGATTTGGGGGTCTCTGAACAACGTCAGGGGGTCCGCGCAAGGTTTAATATAAAATAATAAAATTGTGACACATTTTTATTAATATGGAAGTTAAAATAAATAACAATGAATACATTATTAGGTATTTTTACGTCTTAAGTAAAATATAAATATAGACAGGTGCATAAAATACAAGTAAAAACAGACATCGCGGTGAGTCAGGCAGGTTAATAGAGTCGATACTTGCACCAACTAGTCTATAATATGAATTTATGTAGTTTTTTACCCAGAGTCCGTAGACATGTTTTGACTATGAAAGGGGGTCCGTGGGCCAAAAGAGTTTGAGACCCACTGGTGTAGAAGGACCCACTACACGACTACCATGAACACCGGTTCAGCATGAGTATATACTCAGTGGTCGCCAACCTCCTATGAGAAGAAGCACTTGATGAAGAAGATTTACGTTTCGGTACCGGTATTGAGGCCACCTTTATCTTGAGATGCAATCAATCGTACAACAACACAAATGTAACCAGTATATTTCATCAAATTCATCGGTTTATATTGATGGCACATTTTATAAACCGAGATCGGCAGATGAAGAGGTCGCGACATACTAGCGATAGTCTCCGTGGTCCTCAACTCCTCGCTCCAGGTCGCACAGTACGCCGACGCACCTGGTGACCGTGGGAGACCTGGTGGCATTCCAATCTATGTGGTCGTCTGTATAAGCAGACAGTCCGCAGACGGTCAAGATTTGTATGTAAATACACTCGCGAGTCGGTAATGTGCACCGGGACCGAAACGTCGTAAGAAAACAGAGCAAATTTAATATATACCCCTTATGAGTGTGCCACGCTCGCGATGCTCTCCATCATCAGGATCTTGGAGCCGTCCAAACATCGGCTGTTTACCCACACGTCGCCATCGCGTAATCTTAACAACGGATTAATAAATCGGCTGTAAAATTTTGCATACGTTGCGGAATTAATAAAAAGCCATTTTGATTGGCCAATTCATTTATTTATTTAGGATTTGTTTTAGTATTCGGCGGTGCTTGCGCGAGAACTGGATACGTCGTAAACATGGCTTTTTTTATAGGCCACACTATAAGAATATCAATGCTGTAAATTTAAAATAAAAATGAAATGATGATGCAAGGCTTTGTTTTGTTAATTTATATTCAGGGCTCGCGATGTCCCGAAGAACAGTCACTGAAATATGCATGATACGAGTATATAGACTTAAAGTAATCATCAACACGCACGTACTCGATTCCCAAGATCCATAATACGAAACCATTCATTATTTTTGATACAGATAAAAACAATCAGTCGATCGATTCTCAAGTGAAAAATACGTATATTTTAGATGACTCGGTTTTTTTGGGCGATGAGCTTCTTTGAGTTTTTAGTTCTTCGACGTTTTTTTTTTATAGTAAATTTAAAATATTCAGGGAAGGGCTCCAGCTGGACTATAAACTTATTATGGGAAAACGCCTGCGGAATAAATTTGCACGGCGACTAGATCCGCTCGGGTCACTTGTATAGTGACATCAGCGAGCGTCGTAACAGACAAGCGCGGATAGAATAACAACGTCCGATTCGGATTCAATCAATCCACCTGGATTACCTGCGGGGTGCACAGGTGAGACAATTCGGGAAAAACGATAAAATTCTATATAAATTTCCTCGACTTTGATCGAGTACAATGTATAAATATTGTAGTCTAGAATACAACTGGGCGTTTTTTTTAAATTTATATTTATGCCCGTGTCAATGCGGCCTTACGTAAAAACAATGAAACTATTAAAAATAAAATTTAAATATTAATGCGCGTCATAATGTTTACAATTGATAATGGAGTCGTTAGTCGCTTCTTGTATGAGTTTTTAATGCGTATTTGAAACGATGATTATTTTATTGACGGATAGTTTCAAGGCGTTGATGACTTCATTGCAACGTCCACGGAGATGAGCGTGTTGCCATATATTAATTTAAAAGCAATGAATGAAATGCCCGGCGCATCCAACCACCCACGCCCGCCTTGCAAGTAAATATATATTTTTCAAAATTAACATTTGATCAGTATATGCAACAACCTATACATTTTTTTTTATATCAAAAGTATGCATTCAGTGCTAAAAGACAATTTTAAACATAGATTTGACTCAGATTTATTGTGCTGGGTGATTGATTGCAATTTATAATTTATTAATTTATTAGTATATAACTTTGTAAGTTTGACCGTGAAAATACTATATATATATATATATATATATTTTTTTTTTTTTCAAATTTTTTTTTTTTTTTTTTCAAATTTTTTTTTTTTTTTTTTAAAACCCGCCGCCACTGGTGAGGATTTGCATGCACGTGTGATTTGTACGATTTGTGACGTCAGCCGAATGTACTACGGGCACAGTGGCGGCTCGCATTCCATACAGCTTGCGGCTCCATCGCGGCCAAGGGCGGCCCTTTCCAAGTGTGCAAATATCAAGGTCAATAAATACGAATAGCCAAACTGTTAGATCATAGGTTCCCAAAGTGGTCGATATCGACCCCCCCCCCCTCCCAGGGGTCAATTCCGCCCCGCGAGGGGTCGATTACGGCGAAAAATTAAATTGGGGGTCTACGAGGGTGGTACGTTTGAGCAGGTCATCATCAAAATACCACAGTGGATTATCAATCCATACGGTGACATTGAAGGATCGGAAGTCATACTGCAAGAAGAACTGATCGGAATAAGCACTAATGAAGAACTGAAGGTGCTGTTTAGAAAGGGGTATCAGCAATTTTGGCTACAGAGAGACATACCTGCTGTTTATCCTGCATTATGGACTATCGCAAGACGGTTTTTGATAGCTTTACCATGTTCATTCCTCGCGGAAAAGGGGTTTCAGTGCGGTTGCCATTCTTCTTACAAAAAAAAAGAAATAGGTTGGAAATCACTGGGCGAGGAGATTTAAAGCTAAATACCGACTTATTTGAAACCAAATATTGAAAATTTTCTTATCAAAGCATCAGACCCAACCCTCCCATTGAAAGTATTGATTTTTTAAGTGAATGTTACTGTATTTGCATTTTGTGTGTATTTATAAAGGTATACAGTAAAACCTCGATATAACGGACAAAAATTTTTAGCAAGGGGGTCTACGAAAGACAGGAAAACCCGATAAAGGGTCGACGGGACAAAAAGTTTGGGAGCCTCTGTGTTAGATGATCACCAACGCGCGTGTGCACTTTCCCTATTTAAAATTTGAAAAAATCACAATAAGCTCTTGCGACTCGCGCTCGCAGCGCGTGCAGGCAGCTCCAATAAAAGGTTGTATTTTGGTTTGACGCGTACGAGCTCTCGTCTTAACGAATGACAATAATCAATTGATCGTTTGTTGGTCAACGGCCAATCAATCGGTGGGCCAGATAGTCGAAGTTATTGACACATTTTATGGCCCGTGATTAAAATTTAAAGTGCTCTCAGGACACGCACTCTGCATGTCGATAGCTTGAAGATATACAGAGTGTATGTGCATCGAAATTTTACGTAAAATGAGTATAGTTTTATGGTTGATCTGTGTTGGTGATGAAAATGATTTAGAGGTGTGCTCTTGGAGTCTGGAAATAACGTTTTGGTTTTATAGATGGATCTAAGATGCATACCAGCTAATCATAAGAAAATATTATAAGTAGTAAAAACATATTACTTAGTTATATCTGAATGCTTCCTACTGCTTGCTTTTGTGTCTTTAACATACTCCTCGTTCATAAATCACTTAGCTTGGATGTCTCCCGCTTGCGAAAAAGAATCAAAGACGTTAATAGACTGAGATATTTTAATGTAGAATGCAGAGCGCACGAGCTTAGAATAGACATTCTTTAGAATTATTTATGTATAGGAAAGTAAAACGATTCTTTTTGAAGCTTTAATGCAGAACTTACACTGACCGTTATTTTATTATAATCACTTAGCAAGAATTATTTTTATTGTACACAGTGGCGTACGAAGAGGTTTTATTAAATTGCATTCTACTAAAATATAAAATTTCTTCCTTAAATATGTGTTGACTCATATCATAACGCCATTGTACTCGGCTCCACGCTTGCATTCAACGATTATTTTTTTTATTTCCGACTTCGAATCACCACCCTGAAAAGGTAAGGGTGTTCAACAGCTGTTACCGTTATTATAACAGCTATTGCGAAAATCTACGAATACGTTGAAATATTGTAGCGAGTGCGAAAGCGGCATGAGAAAATTAAAAATAAACATACGAAAGAGATTTTTCTCGAGTGGTTTGTACAGCGTGGGCTGCAACTGAAGTGTAAATCTGTTTGAGAACAAGTCATCTCCCCGTGTTTATAATTGCACCGGCGATGTGTGAATACCTCACACGTGTTTCTATTTCACGAATAAATTTTTAAAAAAATGTATATCAATTGAAATAATAATAATGTTCAATGAAAAATATGGTACATAATTTTTAGTTTCTTGGGTATTGGGCTATTTCAAGTTTTCGGTTATTGCGCTGGGACCATCTTTTTAAGAGATTTTGATCAAAACTTATGCCCTGAAGGTGGTCTCAACACGGGGGCCGAAACGTCGGAGTATTGAAAATTTCAAGTAACTCAACACCCAAGAAACTATGTGAACTCCCATTCCAGTATCGAAATTATTACTTGTATTGTAGTCCAAAATCAAGGCAGGTAGTTTTTCTCATATTATAAATGATCCTAATAAATAGACGTATCATGTTGAACAAGTCCGTGATAATTCAGCTGGATTTCAAATTATCCGAGCTCGGATGTCTACCGACTGAACTGCTGTCCTAAGAGGTTTTTTTTTTTTTTTTTTTTTTAAATAACGGTTTGGAAACGATTTCATTGTACATCTTCATCCATTATACATGCAATGCTGTCAGAACTGTCTGGCACATATTATTGATATCGAGCTGTTGACACTGTCGACGACACGGTCTGGCGCCATCCGCCTTCCAATTACTGTAAATAAACGCTGTATATTTACAAAAGCGGATTCTTTGATATACAGTGTACTTATAAATAATTCATAGTATTGATTCAATCGATCGAGATCGATCGTACAAGAATAAACATACATTTCCGATATATTTAAAGTATTTCACAATATCATTAACGTCAAGGGCATTTTTTTTTTTTATTGAACGGCGTAATTTATTAAAACGTATAAAATATGATATACAATGTATTTTATTGATGGAGCTTAATCTTCTATAATAAACATACATTTACAATTTATTTTATTTGCAAAAAAATAAAGCTAAATTAATTATATCGATTATTATTAATCGAGTATTTAAACAAAAATCCCTGATTGGAAAATAAAAAAACTTTACTTAAACTCATTTTTAGGGTGTTTTTAAAAAAATGCGAAGAAACTAGAAAAATCACGACCCTGTATACGTTATAAGGACATGTATTCTCTAAAGCAGCCTACACACGTTGCAACCTAAACGACAACTAAACAATAACTAACTAATGGAAACTTCTAGTTTTTGGGTATTATTCAAAGTTTTGCCTAATTAGACAACTCAGAACGTTCATTTATCATTGCATAAATAGTGGCTGTTAACAATTTGTTGTTGCGATTTGTCAAGCATCACACAAAATTGAATCGAGTTCCATAGACACTTCAGCTTCCTCCCGTTTATTGACCATAGATAAAGACATCGGCTCGGCGTGTTTGTGCTTCTTTTATCTCTGGAGACTCGAGTCGACATTAGGATCGATTTATTTTTATGGCAACATTAATGCGGCAAGAGTCCACGTGCATTCGGAATCTTATCGGACGATAGTGATGGGCTTAATCGAAAAGCCACGTAATAAAATATAATGAATAAAGTCGGGGTAATTAGACTCAGAATTCAATAGTTCGGATAATCAGACATGCAACAGTTTTCACAACAAAAAAAACCTATCATTAAAAACTTACGTTGGTTTAATTGAATAAATATTATGAGAAGCCATTTTCGGCACGGACAAATAAATTAATGATTTTTTTTTAATTCGATCAGGAGAAAGATTGATCGATAATTTTATTAGCTTCTTCGATTGTGCCCATCACTAGTTAAAGCGATAGTAAATTTTATTGGCCGATTTATAAACATGCCCCCTGTATTTTACTGCATACGGTTGGTGACTGTTAAACGCAATCAACACTCCATTGGATATAAATACATTAAAATATATCTTTCAACACACACATGCATATATATATATATATATTTAAAAAATCCGGTATTAGTAATATTAACAGTCTGCTAATATTTCAGCATTATCGCAATGGAAAAACTAACTGATTAACGAGTTCGTCCAAAGACTTCTGAAAATATCGATCGCGATATACTTGTAGCTCCTGTAGATGAACGAAAATATGTGAAAGTGAAAAAAAAAAAAAACAAAACGATGAATTTTAAATTAATAAATGTATGATTCATCGAGTTATTTCGTGAGATTCGATATGCACACAGGATCAGCGCGTCCTTGAGCATTTTTCAATATCCATAAATCCGGATGATTTCAACTGGTGTCCGAATTCCGTTGGTCTATTTGAGCCCATCCGGCTATTCCCGACCGGCCTACCTGCTGCCAAGTAGCGCTGGGTCACGGCGGCGGAAGCACCGAAAAGAAGCTGCTTCTGTGAATGAGCAGCTGCCACGTGAAAGGCAACAAAACAAAGCTGCTGTTGCGTTAGTGTCGACGAAACAAAGACGCCGATTCTATTACACCCGAGACAATATTAACATCAATTTTTTTTTTTTGTAAAGGTGTATATGTGACGAAGCAGGTTTTTTTTTGACGAAGCAGCTGTTTCTCTGACGAAGCAGCTGTTCTCGACTTCCACCGCTTTGCCACCGCTCTGGCCCCCAAGGTGCGTCGGAAATAGACCCGAGAGTAATGTGGGTGATGCAACGCGGGGGATCGCAGGTGGAATGCCTTTGTTCGATTCTGGATCAGGTAATCGATTCACGCGTGAAACGACGGGATTTTTTTAAAAAATATTTTTTCGAAACACGGCTTTGAATTGGTACCACGTGAAATCGTGGTCAAATGTGTCAGAATTTGAGTTTTCCACTGCCGAAATTCCTGATGATGGACCAGCGAGCCATGCGAGTGTATCGCTCTTGGATGAGATTGGAAGTCTTTACGAATCCATCAGTTGGCCACACTTGAAGTGGAAGCCAATCGGAGCAGATTGGAATGCTGGCAAGTAGATGCCGCACTTCTTCAGGCCACATCCACTTCTGCTTCAGCCGGGGAAATATCGAGAATACTTCCACTCGTCTTATTCTAATAATAAACATTACCTGGCGTTGAAAGTTTCTTCTCAAAATAAAGCGAATTTGTAACATTTTACTTTGTGTCTGTCAATGCCGTGTTGTGACAGACACTTCGGTTGCCAATTATCCCTCGTTTCCAACTTCATTATTTTCAACATGTTATTAGACTATAATGGTACTTTTTATTATTGTAAATAGCAAATTTAATTTCCACCATTACGCTTCTGTTACCTAATATGCTCGAAAATGCCAACCAATGATTCTTTTGTGCAAACTATTCAGAATGCTAAACAATAAAACAGTGCCAAGTCGCAGAGCAACGTCCGGAGAGACTTGAGCGTATTCTTTCATAAATTATATAACTCATTCAGAGACTTCGAGAAAACAACACACTCGGATAATTCAATCTGAAAATAACAAATACACAAACGATCAAAGAGCGCGAACATCTCGGATGATACATCGACGAAACAACGGAACAAAGTGCCTCTAACGGCCGTTTTGACTTAACCCATTTGACTCACGGATCGTTCGACACCTGCTATCACTTAAACTGATAGAAAAATACATTTCTCACCTGGTATTGATGACCCTTGTTCGACATTTTGGGGAATGTTTTTTTTGTGTAACAAGCTTGCCTACTTGCGTGCCGTATCTCAATTTTTTATAAACGACCTGTGAGTTAAAACGGTTATTTTTATTAAATATCGATATGTAGATATGTCATACGTACCGTTTAGAATCTAAATTTTAGATATTATGAAGCATATCGTATAGAGCATAGGCTCCCAAACTATTCTGTCCCGTCGACCCCTTGTCGAGTTTTCCTGTTTTTCGTAGACCCCTGCCTCGCTAATATTGAATTTTTATAAAATTCATCACCCTGATATACAGGGTGCGCCATATTTTATGTCGGTACCATGTTCCTTCGTTTACAGCATAGGTTCCCAAACTATTTTTTCCCATCGACCCCTGCCTTGCTAGTATTGAATTTTTTCCAAATTCATCATCTTCAAACATATTTTTGACATCTAATATACAGGGTGCGCCATATTTTACGTCGGTATGTAAACATTGAATATCTTTGACATTTATAAAGCGATTGACTTGAGTAAACATGTTTTGAAACATTAATTCAGTGCAATTTTAACCATGCTTCACACTGAAACAACGCGCCGAAATAGTGACGCTGTACATTGAAAATAGTCGTTCAGTTGTGTTAACTCAACGTGCATATCGTGGCCAACATGGCCAATGGGATTCACTCTCGTAGACCCCCATTTACAGTTCGTGGACCCTCAATTTAATTTTTCGCTGTCATCGACCCCTGGGGGTCGATATTGACAACATTGGGAACCTATGGTATAGAGTGATCTGCATGTACATGTGGGCAGTGTATCATTCTGCATTGGCGGGGTTACCTTCAAATGTTTCAGGAAATACCAAAAAGCCGACCGCCATCATGAAGTCCATTTAAGATGGCTGCAATTAATTAACTAACAGTTGCAGCAAGTGAAATTGTAGACGGGTTGCATCATCGCATACATTGAATCGTTTTTTTTTTTTGGACTATCGTGGAGGTTCGGTTAACGGGTGGTTCTCGCTAACCGCCGGTCGATTGACGGTTGGTGCAACGCTCCTGGCATCGCCGCTGATGCTGCCAGGGTCCCGTGATTCTCCAAGTGGCCAAGTGGGCGCATTCCCGACACACATCCGAGGAGTTCCCGGCGCAACTGGACCGCGACCCGGCGTCTCTCGTCAGACGTCAGTCTTCGTTCGTGTCGTTTTTATAAATTATCATAATTTTTTCAAAACATTCAAGATGAATATAAACTTTCTCTTATCGCGAGATCCACTTCCTGGTTATTTAAAAGAAGCCGAGACGACCTTCGCCTGTCAATTCGGACTGGTAACAATTCAATTGGCTCAATCCCGAGTGCCGCAAGCTTCCCGCTCTCGGAACACACTCTCGGCATTTGCATGAATAATGCGAACACGATAATAAACTGGCTAAAGAATCTAATAAATAGCATCGCCGAACAATTTTTTTAGATCATGTTGGCGCAGTCCGAATTCGCTACACACTTGTGATCTGATTCATCTGAATAGATAAGTCCCACGCGTGCTGGGAAGATCGATGTGATACTCAACTGTATCTAGATACGGAACAAGTAAAATGCACTGTAGACCGAAATGTCGCTATAAATACTTGAAAAATATGCGATCTGACTCATCTGGACAGATAAATCCTACGCTTACTGATAACTAATTGTATCTAGTAATTAATATTGTAAGACTAGGTAGTTTTGTTTTGTGATTTTGTTCAGCCATACATGTATAGTAAATAAATGGATAATTATTCTAAACCAAACAGTAAACCACTTGAAAAGATAATTTTCACATATGCAAGAAATATCAAAGTGATAATTAAAATGATCTATAATAAATACACGTTACAAGCAAATAACATAGTAATCCGAACTGGTGCTGCATAATGGCTGATTCTTCAGCTGCTTTATCTTCTATTATAATATATAATTAACTGTTTATTGTTCCTATAACCCATTAAGAATTTATTTAATTTCTCAATCAAAAAAAACCTTCCGAAAGTGATAATTTAAAGAACATGGTGGGTGTGGAATTTAAAGTATTCTTCCCGTGCATCTGAGAATTTAATTTAAAAAATTTCAAGTTCGATCCGTTTTATATAATAATTAAAAAAAAAACTATAAAATAAAAATATATCATTCGTTTAAAATTTAATCAATTTTAAATGCCACCAGACGTATATTTTTGCCTTAATGGTTTTAATTTCGCAATATTATCGAAAAATTTACAAAGTGTGCACTTAAATATTATATATATATTTAAAAATGTTTTAATATTATTTTTAGTTAAAATTAGAGTATATCGTGGGTCTGAAATAAACATTACCTAAGCCACTAAAAAAAATGTTCTTTTTGGATTCTAACCGACTGACTACACGCGTCATATATATATATAAAAATATATTGTTAAATTTTTTCAAGGCCACCGTGTATATTCTCGAATATTCTAGATATATAAACGAATTTCAATTATCCGAAGAAAAGGAAAGTGAGTGCGGTCGATTGATATAAAAATCTATTCTCGTCATCGTGAATACGTCTCGATATAACGCGCAAGGTAACGCGAGAAATATCGCGTGGTAGGAAGCAAAGATATAAGTGTAACTGTGACTTATCCACGGTTTAAATAACGCCACGAGTATATACAGGGCGACCGAATAAATACGTCCGCAGGGGGATAGATGGGAATATTTAAAATAACAGTGGATCCACTGGTGTAGTCGATAAGTGCTAAAAAATAATACGCGAGGTAAGAGTTGGCGGATTAAAATTTTTTGCTGTGAAAAAATATGAATAATACACTTGTAGTTTTATATGTAATATTTGTTAAATATATATTGAAACTTGTTGCTTAGTATAACACTGATATCTCGCAGGAGATTCAACAAGTGTTATATCGTCTCAGTTCTCGTTTATGGAGTTTCAGACAGCTACTATGCGAATATAAGGACTGTATCTACCATTGCATGGTGTGACCGATATGTAGCACTCCGTTTTTTCCTGTAAAACATATGAAAAAAATACAAAATATTTTTCACTGAAATAACGCATAATTTCCTAACTCTTCCATTTTTTTACGGATAAATAAAAAATCACGCAATTAATCAATGGGTTGGAACAGAATGCGCAAAGAAAGGGAAGGTCTCCTATTTTGGCCACCATAAATATACCATCATACAGCCGATTGTCCTAGAAAAAAGTGGCATTGGAAGGAGGAAGTTTACGTGGATGCGAAATCAGTGAGACTGGCCTGAAACCAGTCACCAACCTTCTATGAGGGGAGGCATCAGAAGAAGAATATAATAAATGTATGTGTGTGTGTGTGTGTGTGTGTATTAACTATCAAAACGACACTGGCGGCACAAATATACTGTACTTGAACTAAATCTGTATAATTTTTATTATGTACCTTGGCAACACCGAGGAATTAAAAATAATAACAAAAGCGATAAAGCTCGCCGGCGGTCGCAGAGCCAATATTTTCACAGCGATCCGTCATACAGTAAAGCGTCCATTGTGGATTTACGGCCGTGCTCTCTTGTCGGGCATTAAACGTGATTAATGTTCTATTTTTTTCTTTTAACGCATACGCGATGAGATTCCGACGGCCTTCTCCATTTTTTTTACGCGTAAATTCTGCCATTTACAACGCTCGCGGAGTGCTTGATTATTTGTGCGCGACGACAACGGGAAGTAAACACCTGGGGATTGATGATGATGAGCGCACTCGGACTCGGACCGATACCAAGGATGGTGATGAAAATAGTGAATCGAATACCTATGGATTGATTTGTTAAATTTTATTATTATTTTGACCTATTTAGTGCATACGTTAGTATCTAAAATTCTAAATGACGCGATTTCGCAAAAAAAAAAGTGACAAAAGCTTGCACTTTTATGCTGACTCGGAAATTTATTTAATTGTCACTTTATTTTTATATATTTATTTTTTACAGAATATTAAAAAAAAAAAAAATTCTATAAATAATATTTAAATACTTTTTATTGTCTAATTAACGCCCTTTTCAAAGGTCAAATAAAGTCTTGAAGATATTGAAAAATTTGATAAAATGACAGTTTTTCAAAACCAAAGTTTTTAAAAAAAAATCTTTTTTTTAATTTTAAACTAATCATATACCACAGGTTTATATGTAATCTTTTATTTCCAATTTAAAAAAAAAAAAAAAAACACCTAAATGCTTAGGGCTCTAGATCCGCGTCAGTCATAATAATCTCCAAATGCGTAAACTTCAATCGGGAATACACATATTTATCATATTAAAAGCAAATTTACACAAAATAAAAAATATATATACGTAGAAGAAGGAATGTATCTAATTTTTGGCATTTTAAATTTTTATATTGGTGCAGTAGATTTTTAGCAAAATATTTTCTAAAATGATCAAAAAAAACTCGAAAATGTACCCATCAAAGGTCAAGGGGCTCGTTACAGTATAAAGCATTTTTTTTCTCAGAGGGTAGAATATTTGCAGGGGAGATCAATGAGAGCGGTCGAATCCATGATGGATCGTATGTATAGTCACGCACATGGAGAAAGCACAGCAGGAAACGCCAGCAGGCAGCCATTTTTACCGCTATAGCGATGGCGATGCAAATAATGATAATAGGAGAGACTTGGTAATTCGGCGGCCACCTTGAATTAAAAACATTTGAATAATCACCAAATTAGTATGCGCAATTTCCCACTCCGTCATGTCGCCGGCGCTCCGGCGTTTTCAATTGTTCTCAAGGACGATCCGTCGACTTTCATTTGTTTGACAATTTTTGCCGAGCGATTCAATTTAAAACGCAAGCGTAACAATTGCTGGAAGATTGTCCTCTTAATTATTGCGGAATCCGCATTAATCAGTGGGTGTTTTTTTTTTTAATTTTTTTTATTTTTAGACGGATGGCATTGAAATGTTAAGCGGGATTTATTTGCGATGATTAGCCGCACGGCTAGGTGATTGCGGAAGACAGATTTGTCGTGAGTGCTTTCTCCGTTCGAGGGTTTTTTTTTTCAGGCTAGTGAAGGCCAGGCAAGTAATTTGATGGCATTGAAACGTGCGCTATGTCATGTGTTATGTTGAACGTTCAGGATTCTTCAGACTATAAAGGATAATTGTGATTAATTATAGTGTAAACAGACACTGTGTTTTTTCGTTCAAGATCAAAACTAGACCCAATAGATATAGAGATTTGCGTACATCCTCCCCGCTCTCCCTATTCTGTTGCTTGTGCACGGCTACCATTATATACCCTGAGGCTGTGTAAAGGATTCGTAATGGAGTAGTGGACTTGAAAGGATGTGCTCTGGAAGTACCTAGTAAGCTATTGTTTCTGTAGCCTGCTGCAGAAGGAGTATCGGATCTAAACGTAACAGCTTTGTAAGGAAAGGATATATAATAATGCTATTGGGCAGGAGCTAATATAAAACTGCGGTGTAGAAGGATCCGATTCCACTTAGAAAACCATGAATACTGGCTCAGCAGTGAAATGGTTGCCAACCTCCTCTATATATATATATATATATTGTATGTGTTTATGTTGAGATCATTCTGTTCATAATGCCATCCGTCCACACAACAGGTGCTTGCAGTTCAACAATACAGTATCAATTTCTCGCTGATTGCGAATGAGCTGTGACTTTGAACTTTATTAGCAGCCTTGCCTTTTGATTGAAATAATAAATAACCGCGCCTGGATAGGCCTGGTCCCGGGTCCCCACAATTGTGGGGCCGAACAATGCACATGTCGACCAGATAAACCACATAATAAAAACTGTAAGCTTTAATATCTACATCGACAGCAAAGCAGTGGAGAGAGTTAAAATATTAAGGTACTTAGGCAGGAGGTTAGATGATAACTGGGATTCTGACCAGGTAGCTAAAGTGAGGATTGAGATGTAATAATTACGCTGGAGATTCACCAAATATTATGTTGTCTCAGTTTTCCTTTATGGAGTCGAAGCTTGGACACTCAAGGCAGTTACTATGCTGTAAAGGAGAATCCTCGTCACAAGTGAGAGAGTCTTGCACAGAATGCGCAAAGAAAGCGAAAGGCATCCTCCGGCTGATTGTCCAAGGAAAAAGGGGCATTGGAGGAAGGAAGTTCACGTGGATGCGGAATTCGTTCGAGGAAACGGTCACCAACCTCCCATGGGACACTAATGGGATTCGAATACGTCAACAGCTATCGCGAAGTAAGTTGTTTCAATCGATGCACGGTGAGATTCGAACCGACAACCCCCGGTGCTTTAATCGCTACGCCATTTTCAACTTGTTGATTTTTGACAACCGACTCAACAAGAGACATCCAGTAAGCCAATAGCGTCTTCAGATTTTTCGGTGTCGGTACCGGGCGCAGACTATAACCCAAGATAACTTAGTGAATAAAAATATTACTTGCATCAATAAAAAACTACCCCACGACCCTAAAAACCGCTAACAAAGCTTTCGCGGATTCTTGGCTCTTTCATTTGAGGCCCAGCGAGCTTACGAACATTGTGTCGGAATTATTTTTATTATTAATCGTACGAATTCCTGGCCGCCGCCAGTTAGGGCACGCGGTGTATTAATACGCTGACTGCACTGTCGCATAGACAGACGCGCAGTCACCGCTCGTTATTCAGAGACGCCGCTTTGGTCGGACGCAACGGGAGCTTTTGAAGAATGCCCGAGCCAATTTATAAGTAAACCCGACTTAGCGCAGTTCTGGGAATGCATTGGGAAATTTTGTTTATTGCGCGGCTAGAGACAGGGCACTGAACGTACACCGAAACGTCACACGTGAAATAATAAATAATCCGAAAAATTAATCTTTGATACTTAAGAATTTAACTCAGAGAGTACTTGGTGGAATTGCATTTTTAATGGCATTATCAAACTGAGATTGATAAAAATGCCAACGTGAAAGTTTAGCGAAACCGGTCATCAATAAAAAAATAACACGTGGATAAATCACTCAAGTATTTTATTCAAAGTATTTAAAATTATTTGTTTTTTTTTTTTTTATATATATATCGCACGCCACTGCTAAAATAATCACTACCCAGTCAGTCATGCATTGCATGTCCCCATTTTTTTTGTACACAAACATTATTTTGAATGTCAATTTTAAAGACAACAAAACAGACTCATTTATAATTAATATTCAAATTATAATTATATATAATAACGAGGAAGCGTTTAAAAGTGTTTTTCAATTTATTTTGGCATTTATCTTTTGAAAAAAAAAATGCACACACAAATCCCATTAAAAAAAAATTATTATTCAATATTTACGAGCAAATTTTTAAACACTGCATGTTAGGAATGAATTATGCATTGCATGCAGTATAAAGATCGGTGAAACAATGCGCAGTTTATGTGTTTGAGTTTATGAAAATAATGCATTGTTTCGAGGCCAGGTCTACGCATTCTTGGGTCTATGATTTAGGTATTTGGATACGTCATATATTTGCCTTAGGGCGGTCTCTCCAGCTCGCGATGACGGCATACAGATTATTTATTATTTGCAAGTCCGCAGAGTGGTCCAGTGGTTTTATAAGACCTCGGGTTCAATCCCACGTACAAAAAAAAGTTGAGTTCACAGGGTAGATAGTCTCTTAGATCGTTCGAATTTTCCGAGCTTCGATGTCTCCTGCTCGCGGACAGACCTTAAATAATTTCATACCTACTTTCAGAACACGAAGAATATATCTATTATTTTCGTAAATGTACGCAAGTATGATTGGACTTAACGGGTTAAACGGTTATTAATTACACAGTAACATTTTAGAATATTTAAAAAAAAAAGTCAAAACAAAATGCAGAGTAATAAAATTTAATGACTTTGTATTGTATCTATAAGCTAGATTTATGGTTTAAAAAAATATTATTGTAATCCACCGGTTTTTATTTACTTTTTTGAATAATGCTACTGAAATATTTAAGTATTTGCATGTTTTGGAATTTGTGAGAAAAGGAATCATTTTCCGACTTTCTGAGAAGGAAATACGCTTTATTCAAGGGTTATATTATATTTAAGTGGTGTGCGTCGGATTTAAAATCAATGCAAGCAGTTTTACTCACTGGCAATAAATAAGCATAAAATTAATACGTGATTGATAAAAATTGTTTGTATACATATATTTAATGGCAGGAATGTTTTATTGATATGCAATTAGCTAATAGCGTCCCTTTGATATGGATGGGTTTTTATATTGCACAGTGGTTATTTTAAGTTACCATTCGATTGTCAGTTGTGTCGTAGCGTGTGTAGTGGGCTTTAGATATAACTGAACCGATACACAAAAGTCATTCGAGGTGACCTTTCGAATGCAGTTGGGATATGACCGAGCACGACAGAGCATATAGCATGCAGTTTTGCATAGCATGCACCGTTAGACGTTGCATTATTCAGCCTGGACTCTCTATGGTCCCTAAAGACCATGACATGGTCGTGAGCGCAGGGATATTAATGGTTTTTAAATGCTGTGGCATGTATGGGATCCCGTTGCGACAAATTTAGATGATACGTGTCTGCAATCGAAACCACCTACATTTAAGACCGGAGGGTATTTATATATTTTTAGATTATGTAGACACATGTACAGTGACAAGAAAACTATAAAAATAAATCGATATACAGGTGAGATTCGAACCCATTCCCATGGTTAACACAGGCGGACATATGAGTTATTTTTCACTTCATTATATATAGTATACGTAATAGCTTCGTGGATGATTAAATCAACTAAAGAGAGATTCTATGTATAATACACCTGTATAGATAAAAAAATACGAATTTATTAAATGTTTTATAATAATTATTGGTAGGCGTCTGTCCCGGAGGACAAATTATCGGAGATTTACGAGTTGGATAAAAATAGCTGATAGTTATAATAAATATTTCCGCACGTATTTTTATTGGCCATATTTTATTCAAATGCATCAAAATTTCAATAATGCATATGTAAGTTTTCTTGTTTATTTATTATTCACTTATGCAGTAAAATTATACTCTAAAGTCGGTTTTTTTTTTAAAACAATCAATTTTATATATTTCCAGCTGAAAAATAACCATTAAAATTTGCATAAAATATCTATAGTTTTGCAAAGTAAATTATCAATTGGAATTGAGTAAAATGTTTTTTTTTACAACTTCTACCGGTTTCATTTGTTTTTTTTTTTTTTTTCTGTTTACAATAAACTTAGACTTAACTTATGCTCATCACTCAGCATATACAATAGCATTATTATATAATCCCTTCCTTGCAAAGCTCTGGCGTTTAGATCTGATACTCCTTCTGCACTTGCTCAAGTCCACTACTCCATTGCCGATCTTTTACACACGCTCAGGACACCGAAAAGAGATAGCATGTGTATACACATATTTTAATATAATTTTTTTAACACAGTTGTATATATTTGGCTTAGCAACAAAAGATGATTTATCAAAGTAATCAAAAACGATTGATTTGATGTCCTAATTATATCCTCAAGCGAAACTAATTAATTTATTAACTCCTCGCGAATGTGCTGGCCGTTGCTGGAATTTATTGATAATCAAAAAAGTTGATTGATCGTTGTGATTCGGGTGGTCTGGCCGACATCGGTGGCTCGACGGCTGAAGCAGCACCGCTGGCCTGAAAATGACATCACGATGCGGGATAGCTCAGTGACACGCGCCCAATAAACATCGCTCGCTATCGAATTGCTCAATAATAATTTACACGATATAAATCTGTTTATCGATTATTTAACATCTGAATTATTATAATGTTTAGACTAATAACGCTTATGAACGATGGCGATGTTAAGTTTTATTTGATAATAACCTGTTGTTGGTATTTCAGTATTATTTATTGTGGTATGAGTCGAATGAAACCAAGATTGTAAACAAAATATAAAAACTTAAATTGTTTAATCAATATTGGATTAAAAAAATATATACAACGGCATAAAATCTATTTATGATAACGATTCGATAATTATCAATAATTTATTTTATTGATATTAGACTTTATTTAAACACGAAAAATTATGATTTGTATATTTTTTTAATTTACCAAAAGTTATAAGGCCTAAAATATTTTTTTAATAGAGTGATTGCCATAAAATTAATTGATTAGAAAACAATTTTTTTTTTGTTGTTTTTAGCGATTTAATAGTTTTTTTTTTAAATATTTATTTATATAGCTTTGCACGAATTATGAACCAAATTATTTTAATTTATTTAATTCGCATTTAATAAATAGGCTTTAGAGATTCGTCTTGTCACGTAACCTTAAATTCGAAACACCCTGTTACTGAACGTGTGTCATTTTACAAAATATTTTACAACATTATGACAAATCGACGATGCTTATCGAATACTTGTCATCAGACATAAACGCTTAATCATTATTTAATCGATCGCATCGAATTTGTTCGACTATTTTATGACCTATACGTAATCGTATATGATTTATGTGCTAAAGTGGCGTGCGGTCCATACAAGCAATATAAAATTGCATATCCTGAAATACGAATTATCAGATTTGGCATATGTAGTTTTAACAGAACAAGGCAAGCAGTTTTGCTCAAATTGCTCATTTGCTGATATTAATAAATATATCGAATCTTTGTATATAATTAGTGTAAATATAATTTAAGCAATATGTCGTAGCAACTTTGTAGTGCGTCTCATAACATTCATAAACATTTACCAACTTATAAATTATAGCACAATGACATCAGAACTCTCGTCCGCCCGTTCGAAGCTGATGACCTAGAGAGTGTGAAATATCAACTCGGTTAAAACGTCGTTTTGTCACTACATAAATCATGAATACGGATTATTTATATCCACCGGTTAAGCTGCATTAGGGATGGGCAAGGTCTGTTGAGATAATCGATTAGGTTCGAATAAACAATCAAAACAATCAAACACTCTCAATTTGGCACAAGCAAAGCTGATGGATGATCTAGACATCCAGAGTGTGAAATATCAACTCGGTTTTGTTACTACATTAATCATGAATACGGATTATTTATATCCACCGGTTAAGCTGCATTAGGGATGGGCAAGGTCTGTTGAGATAATCGATTAGGTTCGAATAAACAATCAAAACAATCAAACACTCTCAATTTGGCACAAGCAAAGCTGATGGATGATCTAGACATCCAGAGTGTGAAATATCAACTCGGTTTTGTTACTACATTAATCATGAATACGGATTATTTATATCTACCGGTTAAGCTGCACTAGGGATGGGCGAGATCTTTTCACAGCTGATAATCTAGAATTCGTATAAACTGAGTTGGGAGTCACTCAGCTCTAAAAAATTGTATCGAGCACATAGAAAAATATAATGATTATTTACATTCGATTATTCTCACCTCTATGGTATACAAAGTGGCTTTTTAAGGTGCATGAACTATTAGTTAAGCACACCTGTCAAATATGGATTCGATATCGATATTTTACAGTCATTAATGAGACAGAAGTGACCGGTTGTTTGATTAATGCCAAGCTGGATCGAGACCTCTCTACGCCAGTATTTGCGTTGATTTTACGAGGTTTCACCGCAATGTTTGCATAATACAAAATGAGAGGCCTTCATCCAGGTATAAATCAAAGCTATTCCACATCACAATCGAACCGATGACATCACTTAAGTAGGGCGCATTGCCGATATGCATATTAATACTCCCACGGAGCGTCGTAGGACTAGTTATTAAAACCAAACTATTATAACGACGGGTTTATCCTTGCGGCATTTTTACGCCCAGTTTATGAATACCCCGCGGCTTGACGACTTAGTGACGTCACTCGACGGCAAAGGCTGAAGATGAGCACTAAACGCCATTCGAATCCCAGCCGGATAGTTTGTGAACAGATTAAAAATAAATTTAAAAAAATAACCCATTTGAGATAGTATATTCCGGTTTAAAGCTGGACTTATAGCTTGAGGGCAACTCTGGACGAATAGGACCCCCGAGACTAGCCATAAGAAGGAGTAGAATAATGGAGTAGTCTTTTTTTTTAACTAGGAGTTAATTTATGGATCTTCCCTCTCGACCTCGGGGCAAAATAATGGTACAATAGGAAATGAGAACGTCACCAGCATGAGAAACGGTGGAAGATCGCCATAGAGATGGAATAACTATGTCGAGTTGATGATGGAGACGGCTGAGAAGGTCACTATATGAAATCACGATCAAGGTCAAACTTAAGGAAACCGACTGAAGAAAAGGCAGTGCATAATTTTTTTGAGGAAATAACTTTTGTCGTGTTCAAAAAATGACTGTATTTGCTCAATCTTAAGAATGGGAAGGAAACAATTTAAATACCGGAATTTCGCACGCCACTGGCAAGTTTGCATTTGGACAGGCAAAAGCCCAGTGAGTTAATAATACTAGGGCTTATTGTAAAAAAAAATAATCGGGCGATCGATGAATACATTAGTCCGTGCCCGCATGACCTGATCTACCTTAAATTCCTGCAGAGCCGCCGCAGCCGCTGCGTGACATCATCGAAGGCCCCGCCATCGTCATCACGGCGGCTGATGTCATGGAGACACTTGAGGTCCTCCACCGTTTTCACCTGGCGACTGTGTCAACCGGTCTGAACACACACTGTACACACTTCGATTCGCAGACAGATCGAAGAACACCGGTGGCTTCACCTCTGCAAGGCGCTTCCAGACAATCATGCACTGCTCCATTAACGATCCATAGCCACAAAGTAGTGGTCTTTGAAGGATGTGCTCTGGAAGTACCTGGAAGATTCCTGCTGTAGGAGTATCAGGATTTATACTTCCAATATAAAACTGCGGTGTAGGACAGGTTTCCCCTTAGAAAACCGTGAACACTGCTTCAGCATGAGTATATGCTCAGCGAAATGATCGCCAACCTCCTCTGAGGAGAGGCACGCGAAGAAGAAGACGTGATAGTAACACGTGGTCGCTGTTTTGAAGTATTGATATTCCAGGCATAAGATAAATTTAAATATTTAAATTTTATTTGAGATATTTTTACTCTGCCTTTTATGGCGATTGAGGAGTCGTCATGTCCTGCTCATCCTCGGCACCATCAGGTCTGCTGTCCTTACTGCCATTGTGTCCCTACATGGTCTGCACCGTCATGTGCGGGACACGGACATTATCATGGTTTACCGAAGAATATTTCCAGTGTGCAATGTTTGATTTATTAATTTGTAGTACTCCATACGGTCAAAAAACTAATTCAGTACAATAGCACGTAAAAACAGGTTCGGTTATTTTTGCACTTTTGTATATACGAATATTCGCACACTTGCGATTCTAGGCTCTCACGTATTATGTGTGATAGACTGGTTTAATTTGTAACACTACACAAAAATAACTATATCGTTTATTATCAATAATGTTATCCTAAACGTGTTATAATCTAAAATTTATAGATTTTATCAGATCTTATCGATGGCATGATTCTATGTCAAAGACGAGTTTTTTTTTTGTATTTCCTGTAAAAAATGTCTCGGGTCTTTATCAACCAGACAATCTGTATTTTTTTCTTCATCCGTTCGATAGAATATTAAAAAAAAATCAACGATTAATACAATCATTTCTATGCATAGATTGTATCACTAGATTCATTCATAACAAAATAACAAAATTTATCGTATTTCTAAATATTTCATAGAAAATATTATTCATACGACTTGTGAAAAAAATTAAATAATTTTCTTGGTAATTAAATATTTTTTATTGTGATTTTTCCACGTGTTAATTTATACTGGTGACCGGTTTCGCCAACCTTTTGAATAAAAATCTCTCAAGTATTTTATTTAAAATATTAAAATGGAATTCCGCCGAGTACTCTCTGTCAAAAGTATTGATTATTTAAATAACTATTGAATATTAGATGACCTTGAGATGCACCAAGTTGGTGCCCGGGAACAAAGATTTTCCCAAAGATTGCATGAGTTTACAACAAAGCGAATGCCAGAGACATAGCAAGCCGGAACTCTTTCTTATTACATCAATCGCCTTGAACTCGTTTCGTCTTCCGTTTGTGGTCTCCATCGTGTCGTGCTCATCAGGCTGACGAGGATCGTTGGGCCGAGGCTTGTCTCCCTTAGTCTCCAAAGTGATGAATGGGCAAGCGTAGAAGTAGAGGCGCGAGGGTCGTCTGATAAGTCCGGTCGATCTCGGTGGATCGGCACGCCAGTTTACTCGACACGTACGAACGTACAAACAAATGTATTGAAAATTTTAAACACCTACAATAACTTTATTAAATATACGGTCACAATTAACGCTTACTAAGAAAATGTAATTATTATATTATATATCTTGATAGAGAAAAAAAATGATACTTTTACGAGATATCAAAAATTATACTTTTTTTTGTGATTTTTTAATTAAATTACTCATGATTAATCAACGCATGTAACGTATCTAATAGGTTTTTAATCACTGTTCAATTTAATCCGCAAATCTCTAAATTTAATCAGTTTCCTAGCGTTTTCGGTCGATACTACGAGTTTTTAAGCATTGTGTATAATAACAATAATATACACAATAACGTTACTAAATATACGGTTACAATTAACGCTTATCAAGTAAATGTAATTATATCTTGATAGATAAAAAAAAAACGAATATTTTTACGAGATATCAAAAACTGTATCAAAAGATAACTTATTTTTAAGCAAAGTTATTTTGTATTAGTTTTTATCAGACGACCCTCGCACATCCTCATTAGGATTTTTAATTTAATGTTTGCTGTTTAATCTTAACTAGAATTGTTGTTTATTTTCCATTGTGCTTTTGGTGCCTGCGTTGGATATGTTAATTAAACTATAAAATATGTGATGTGTGAGTAGATAGGAATCCTTCTTAATAAATAAATTAAAGCATAGCTTGTTTCTTGAACTTGGATTTATATATAATACTATATAAAAATATACATAAAAACTTCAAGATTTCTTGCAGGTCATAAATTAAGTACATAGATGCATATAACGATAAAAATTTTAGCTCATTACACATATACGAGGCTTATAATGGATACAGCGCCATGCCGCCAACGAAAAATAATTTTTATCGTCGTTTCACGTGTGAATCATTTAAAATGCAAAAAAATATATATTCTAGTTTTGACAGGTGAAATTTCATTGTAATATATATATTTTTTTGAATTATGGATAAGAGTTTTGATGATCATTTAATTGTTGAGTTGATTTAGTACATATTGTGTAGTAAAGCCGCCTACACGCGTCGCAACAAGTCGCAACCAAAAAATGGTGATATGCTTTACTATAGTATAAGGGTAATTTTTTGTATAGGATGTTATGCGATTTCACCAAAAAAAAAATTACAGAAAAAAATGTTTGATGTCGCGATTTTTTACTGCGTGTGTAGGCAGCTTTAATAAACTTGTTGGATTTGTATACTTATATATAAATTCGTTAATTCAAGCCTTGGTCCGGTTGCCAGCGTAGTTCACGTGAGGTGCCATGGAATCCATAAATCATCACTAATTTATGTTAATTTCCGTCGTTTCGATTAAATTAAGAATTTGTTTACTTTTCCGCAAGCGATGACCCTCGGCCGAGGAACCTAGGCCTTAACTAACCTAACCTAACCTACATAATTTAATGAGACAATAATAACATGTATTACGAAAACAACAGGAAAACATTTTTTAAAAAAAAGCGGACGCTATAATCTAGTCACGTATTGGGTTTTGATTATTTTAATATTTTTTTCAAATAAATAAAAATATTTTAGATTTACACGATTTTTAAACACCCTGTACATAGATCATAACTTTTAAGACACTGAACAGAAATTTGGACTTTTTAAAAGCTTTTTACACGACTAAAAGCATTTTATACATCTGAAACAAAAATTTAAAAAATTTTCACACCATAACAGAATGGTTTAATTTGTGATACTCTGTGATACTGCCAATGCGGAAGCACTCACAATTAATTATGTCGCAATCTCCTAGCCGTTGGCTATGCGTACTATTTGACCTTGAAGTGTGTGTAAAAGAGAAACAAACAAATCGGCGCCATATCTAATTTCCCCGCGATGCGACAGTTGCCTGACAAAAAAGTCATTTGTACCAATTTAGCTTTGTAAAAACTCTGACGGCTCATATCAATGGACAGAGATTAATTGTTTTGGCTGCAAATAGATGCGAAGGTATTCCTTTCATGTTTACGAGCAAAAAAATATGAGGAAATTCGATATTTTTAGTTCACACAGTAAAAGTTCGTACACCATGACCCAAAAATCATGGTCCTACACGAAAATACGGGAAAATAATAAAATCATTATTTTTATAGTATTTTTTAGGTGCATAATTATTTTATAAAGTTTTTTTAAATATTTGTGTAATACTAAAAAAAATTATTATAAAAACGTCACTTGAGATTATACCTTCGTATAGAATATTCGTATAAAAATCGTTTAGGGAAGCAATGATTCCACTCTAAGAAAGACTATATATAGTACATGTATATATATATATATATATATATATATATATATATATATATATATATATATATATATATATATATATATATAATATGTTATTCATAATATTTTGATGTCGAATGAATATGCAAAAAAAGGCCATGTCGTATATTTAAAAACCACTTATCACGGTGAGTGTGCAGAATTTTTTTTTTATTGCCGATGCACGAACTATCATTTTACAGTTAAGCAGATGTTGCAGTTTTATCAAATAAACACAAAATCACACATTGTGAAATTTATCAATCTGCCTATTTTGAAAATTTGACGCAAACCTAAAAATTTTAACTTTTTGATTAGGGCAGTTGCTTCCAGCCTTTATATTGGCATTACCTGGCGAAATCGTGTCATTTCATTAATTTAATTGTCAATGTCGAAAATTATTTTTTTTACAGAGTATTGAGAAAACTATAAGTTATATTTATCTATTTTTTATTATTTAATTAACGTCCATTTTCAGGGAAAAATAAAATCTTGAATATGTTGAAAAATTGGATAAAAAGACGACTTTTCAAAATAAAAGTTAGTTGAAGATTTTTTTTTTTAATTTTTAAAATAATATATCACACAGGGTTTATATTTAATCTTTTAATACCAATTTAAAAAAAAAAAAAAAAATGTTTAAGACTCTTGGAAAAGGGACATGACGAATCTCCAAATTCCTACACTTCAATCGGAAAAACACATATTTATCATATTAATAATAAATTTATAGGAAATAAAAAAAATATTCTGTTCGGAAAAAGGAATGTATAAAACTTTTTGCATTTAAATATTTTTGATTGGTGCAGTCGATTTTTCGCAAAACGGACTAGAAAATGATCTTAAAAAAACTCGATTATGGGACCCTAAACCCTTAATGAGTATCCTAGCGTTTTCGGTCGACACTATGAGTTTTTAAGCATTGTGTATATTAACGATAATCAACCCGGTTTGTTATTTTGATTCGAAATTCCACTAACAAAGCTTTAACATCTGTTGAGCTTCGGTTTCATAAATAATACTGACTAATGCTGGACTTTTGTTTTGACAGGTAAGCATTCATTTCTCACAGCAATAATTGCCGCCATCTCGGCTCCAAACAAAAGAATCTCGCATTGTTACTATTTGAATTTTAAATTGCGAACATAAATTCTGTTCGAAATTCAAAAGTGCGTATGACTCACGCCTGTTAATGAAACTGTTGCGTTTCTGACATTTGAATGGTTGTTTGTCAAAAACAGCCTTAAATCGTTTCAACGCTTGACTCATAATTTGCGAGCAAACATTGTTTCTTACTTGTGACCTTGCAATGACCTTTACACAGAAAAGCAGTGGCGTACGCTGGAGCACTGCATCCCCAAGATATAATATGTATTTTAGTATAAAAGCGGTTCATAACTCATGCGAGACACGGGTGGAGTCTGAGCCTACACTTCTCGAATTTTTTGCATTAAAAAATTTTGTTAAAAATTTCAATTGAAAAACATCGTCTCCATAAGACATATGTAGTTTAAATATTCAATACGAACATTTTTTTTATTAAAGTCTCACAAATAAAAAATGTAGCCTCCTAGCCATGTGAAAGTAGCAGCTTAATTAAACGTTTCTACTAATCTTTCTTAAGATTGCGTCAGTTTCTTTATACACGTAATATTAATGTCATTTTAAAGTAAATGCAATGAAAAGACATACAACATTAAATAAAGATTTATCATAATTATCTTGCACAGCATTGATTTGTGGTTTAACAACAGAATTCAATAATCATTGCATCATTCAAGAGTTGGAAAAACAAAAATGAAATTAAATACCGCACGACGCTGCGACTTGACAAATGAGATTCGTGTGCTCCTAATTTGTTTTTGTTTTGTTTGCTGTAATGTGAATGCACGCTCTTATATATTTGTAACGATTTCGAAGAATTCTAACCTATCGAAAAACAATTTTTTTACAATTACTACGTACATGATATGACTCGGGTTCGAGACATATATGCTACTTTAAACGAACTGGCCATGTATTTATGAGATTCATTGTCTGCACACTGACAGCTAACGCGTGGTAGAGACTAGGCACAAAGTCGAGTTCTTGTATAATGAAAAGGAAACAATCTATCCCCAGCATTGTTTTAAAGCTGGCGACCTAACCTAACATGACCTGACCCGCTCGTTAACGGTCCATTCCCCTCGACTATGCGGTACCTTCGGAAGGTCAGGAACCCGCTGCACCAGCAGGATCTGCCCCGAGAGTCGCGTGACCCTAACCGGACTTACAAGATTGAAATGGTACAAAATTGATAGATGCTTTGAAAATAGGCTTTTTATTTTTTAATGTAACCTTTATACCACAATATGAAAATTAATATAATAGTCGATGTAGAGCCTTATTAGCGAAATCCGGGTCAAGAGAGGATGCGTCCTACAAAACTGCAGTTTGTATGCAGAGCCATTGCAAAGCGCACGTGCAATTGTCTATCAAGGTCTTATAATAATTTTGTAAATATTAGTAAACTTACTGCAGTATTAAAGAAACGACGAAATATCCTTGAAAATAGAGCGCATCGTCAACTTACCTGTAACAAAAAAAATAAACATTACATTGATGATCTATTTAAAAATTCTCCGTATTCAGACAGCGAATATGAATAACCAATTAGCTGGGAGATTATACATAGTTGATTAAATATTCCAGGAGATATGGGATACTGTAAACTAACAGCGTCCTACGTGGTTTAGTTATAGACTACATTTTAGATAATCTGTAGAAGTGAGCGTCTATAGTCTACAATCGTCCTACATACCGAGTCATCTCGTATCTTCGAGCTATCTCTAAGGTGAATTAACTTATCTTAACTGACTTAGAGGCTTACGTCACACCTGTGCGTCTCCAGGTAAGAACGACACAAGTCAATACATCGTAACCCACATACGCGCGACGAGGAGCACCTAAGTCAATATACACTATCTCACACGGCTTGGCGTGATCTAATTATATTTTTTACCTAACTATGAATAATTTTATGTATTGGTTTTTTTCATTTTGGGTCAAAGAAAATATCTAAAACTGCACTCCGGCATGGATAAATGATCAAATCACACTGGAGCCGCACGAAAGAGGATATTGTAGATTATATATTTGTTTTTTTGGAAATTAAGATCGGAATGTTGATATTTAGACGGTCGCAGCTAATGGCTTGTATAAATAGTTGCAGGAGTAAAAATAATCCATGACGTTTTATTGTTGGTATAAATCATCATGGAAGTCGTGACGCGGGACCCGTACAATCTCAAACGAGTCGTAATAAATGGATCGATATGTTGCGGCTCAGTGTTTGTAGTTGAGTTTACGAGAGTGTTGCCATGTCATTGATTATTGAATTTGCAAGTTTGGTTGCACATGTGTAAGTGACGTTTGATTTTCTTGCTTAGTTGCAGGGGCCGCGGTGGTCGCGACAGCCCCGAAGGTGTGGGTTTTGAACAACACATTTGCGTCTTGATATTGCATGTAATAGAAATTGTACGAGAGATAAAAAATATTTTGGGATGTGATTAATTTGTAGTACTCCATTTTTTAACCAGCGAATGTGAAAAATGAAATTACTAGAAGGTTATGATAATTTTTTTCGGACGAATTCAAAGCTTTGAATGGCAAAATGTTTTACGTATAATATATATCAGTGGCGTGCGGTCCATTCAAGCGGTAAAGCATTGCTTTGCATTGAAATATATAAAAGAAATATTTTTAGTATTTCTACTCTTTATTTCTTGATGCGTGTTATTTTGCTAAAAGTGAGATATTAAAGTAAATTTCTCATTTGAAAGTAATTTACAAAACCTCACTCTGCTTGAAGATGCTAACCTAAAACGTTGGCGAAAGTAGTAAAAAAAAAAAGTTTGAAATGAAAATATTGTACTGAATAAGTACTTACAATCAAAATTATTAATTTAATTTGAAATTATATATGTTACGATGTAGTGATATTTTTTTTTAAATAGCAATAATATTTTTGAATAAAATACTTGAGTGATTTTCCACATGTTCGTTTTTATTTGTGACCGGTTTCGCCAACGTGTAAGGTTAGGTTGGAATTCCACCAAGTACTCTCTGTCAAAAATATTGAATTTCTTAAATAGTAATAAGTAATTAGGCTTTTTCATATTCATTGCAAAACTGTCTTGATTTTGAACAGACCGCACGCCACTGGTATTATATATTATAATATGAAAAAAAAAAAAAAAAAAAACTAGGCGAGGTATGCATTTGTGCATTCAAATATTAAGTAAACACGCCGCAAGTTCTCTAATAAATGCATTTTTTTTCTCACATATGGGATGTGTGGGCAAACAAGTTACAAGGCCGGTCTTCCCACATTCGGAGTGTCAATAGCCAAAGTATATTTTTTTTCAATTTTTAATTAGGTTCGCGAGCGGAAAAAACAAAAGGAAGTGATAACAAAGGCATGCAAATTAACTGCGTTCTTAAGAAGAAAAAAAAATACTTGACAAGTATTGAGAAAATGTTTTGTTTGTTTCTATTAGAAATAATTTACAGGGTTTTCCGTTCATTGCATTGAGAGTATTGAGTATTGTTTAGTCAGGTGTTTCCGTTTCTTCCGACTTATAATTTACAAAAAAAAAACAAGGTGTTTCTAATGTCTGGTAACACTGCTTTAAAATAATAAATAAAGAATAATATATTTTTTTCACGCTTGCATGTGATGATAAAAATTCTCCCTCCGTTGCAAAACCGTGGTGGTCAAAATAATTTATTATTAATTATTATTATTATACACCTTATTCTGGCTATAATCAATATTCGCATCAACCCAGTTTCACATGTGCGTATAAAATTTTATTTTGTATGAACAGCAGTTTTGAAATTTTTTTTTTTTTACCAAATTTTATCGAAAAGATATATTACGTAAATATTTGAATTATATTTAAGTAAATATTTAATACATTTCTTTGTCAGAGAGTAAACTTTGGAACTTCTGTGCAAAGTATAAAGTAACAGAGGATTTATGGATGCCTCGTGGTAAAGATACTTATACATATATATATATATATATATTTATATATTTATATATATATATATATATATATTTATTATTAAAATGTAGAGGCTTCCGTGCTGAGGTGGGCAGGTCTTTACGAGGCTTGTATTTCAAAACAAATCGATAAATGTCAAATTTTTATCGACAATTCAATGAGAATATGCAAATCTGAGATAACCTATTTAGAAAACCGCGTCCGTTGTTTTTCATTCAAAGTATTAGATGCTTGCAGTGGCTAATTCCCGAGACGTCACTCCTACCGTATGAAAAATAAAATCTCCGGATTGTGCCTCCTCATATAGACGCTCTTATTATCTGAGTTTAGATGTCGGCTGTTTGATATAATTAACGTAAAAAAAAATTCTATATATTTGTATAAAAAAATATTCACAATACATAAAATATTAAGCGTAAGTTTTGATAGTCGATTTTATAATATTTTCTTCGTATTTGTGATAAAAATAATAAATAATCAATATTTTTGACTGAGAAAGCACTTGGTGGAATTCCAATTTAATATTTTAAATATAATAAAAATACTCGAGTGATTTTTCCACATGTTACCAACGTGAAAGGTTGGCGAAACCGGTCACCAATAAAATGTGAAAAAATCCCTCGAAGTATTATATTTCAAATATAAAAATAATATATGTTAAGTTTCTCGGGTGTTGGGCTGCTTTTCCGTCCTGCGACGTTTCTGGGGTTTGACCGCCTTGTCCCTGAAGATGGGCCCTGAGCCGGGGACCGAAACGTCGGTGGACACAAAACATGACGATGAACCGAGCTCACTGTCGATTGATAGTTACTTTCGTGGTGTTTGAGTGTCGGACTCTGCCCCGCCGACGGGTGTATCTCGAGTTATTTGATATAACAAACTAAACAAAATTCTTCAGATAGTAAATATCGCCGAACACTTGTCGAGGAAATTGCCGATTAGTTGGAACCGAAGTTACGTGGCGATAGCGACGATAAACCTAGGAGATTTATTTACTTTTAACTAAATATTAATTATACTATAAACTATTATATCGTATACTACATGAAACGACGAGAAAAATCCGCACACAATAAACAATTTTTTTTTTTTTGTTTACGACATCGGCGGGATCGCTGAATTTGACACATTGCACTAAGCATGGAGCAGACGTGCTATATATATACAAATATTTATATAAATATACCTTACATGGCTGGAGGTCTTACGTGACTAAATATATAAAAATAATAATAAATAAATTATGTAATTTTTCCTATTAATAGCACGTTAAAATAACATTCGCGGTGATTGCGAAATCAGAGTTTACTGCGGTTTATTGTTGCGTGCACTTTGAGCTGAAAATGCATTCTTGTGATGCATCTAGATACTGTCATGGATGTGAATAATACATCCGTTGGTTAGCTACTGTATATAAATATATATATATATATATATATATATATATATATATATATATATATATATAAAAATAAATATTATTTTACTAAACCACAAATGCGAAACCGCACACAATGCTAATTTAGGTTATACAAACAAATGTGATTATTTTTAGGCTTAAATATTTGATTAGAATTCATATTAATTTAAAGCTTCGTTTGTGGTTTACCACCTTTGTGAGTAAAATAACTCTGCACATGTACATAAAGATCATTTAAATAAATATAATTTTTACTTAATATTTCATAAAGTTTTGCTAGTTTAAAAGTAACGCCATGCAAGTTAATAATAATATTTTTTGGTCGTTTTATGCGTGAATCGATGACTGAGAAATATACCGTTTGTGCAAAAATGCTTTTTATGCTTTTAAAGTAATGATTGTATTGTTAATTGTAACGTATTAAATACGCATTCATTTTGAGTTTTTTAAAATTAGATAATAGATATGATACAATGCGAAAAAAACTGTGTAACTTGGAGCACCTCGTTTGGGTTGGCAGTCGTTAGCAGGTCGTGGAACCGACCCAGACCAGCGCCTTCCAACCTTTTTAGCATGGGTACCACCGACATTTAAACATAAGATTTATGAGGTGAAGAAACGATAGTCATCTAAGTGTAATCCACTTGACTGATGCATGAATCTAATCTGAACTTTTTATAAAAAAACTGGTTTAATTTTTAATTGAGAATATTTCATAATTCAACTATAATTCGAATAGCTGAATGCCTAGGAGACTACAATATATTTTTTTATGTGATAGTTGCTAAAAAAGCCTCTTGTTGCCTTCAGTGCTGCAAATGGTACATGCGTGGTAAAATGTTTGAAAACGCTGGGGTGGGTGGTGCTGGAAGTGCAAATAATGCGCTACCTGCTTTGAATTTTGAAGCATATTTTAATAAATCTGAATTACCCGAACAACATTACGGACAATGCTACGAATACGTTATCTGCCAGTTCTTTACTAAGAGTTTATGTATTGTCCACTGTGTAAAGACCAGAAGTAAAACGGAGAAGTAAAACGCCACAGTGGTTCAATCGGATAGACCACCGGGTCGATTACGAAAAATGTGTAAAATGCTATGACGGACAAAAAAGATTCGTAACGCCATTGAAACAATATAGAGGCGGTTAAAATTTTAACAATCGCAAAGCGTATTGGCTGAGGGTCCATGGACTGTGACAAGCCGCATCCACACCTGGAGCTTTGTGCATCTTCATTAACGACTTCTTGAAGGTTTACGACGCGCCAGGTTATTAAATCACAATTCGAAAATGTCGTTTGACGACCGCCTTTTGATCAGAGCGCCTCGCACTTGACCGGACTAGAAAAGACCATCACCACCCATGGCCTCTGTAAGACTCTTGTGCCAAAGTCTCAGAACTCTACCACAGTGTCTAGACTGCATGCCAACCGAGCACTATGGCGAAACTAGTCGCGTCTAAAAATATAAAAACGAGAACATCACTGACCCACTACAATATTTTCCGCTTAGAAAACCATGATCACTTGTTCATGAATATAGCTCAGTGGAATGGTCGCCAACCTCCTCTGTGAAAAGGCATTTGATGCATAATATACATACAAAGAATCGAAAGATTTCTAATAAGATAAAATGTCACATGAATGAATTCCAGTATAACGAAACGTTCTCTTGGCCGCTGATTACTCGGAAAAGCCGATAAGAATGTTTGCGGTCGGCAAATACTACCAGAGGTATGAATTTGCAACTTTTCGCCGAGAATGCTTTGAGATAAGAAAGGAATTCTATTATATTGCCGTTGTACGTGCAGATGAAAAAAAATTTATATATAATTGCGAGGTAATCTCTCGTGTGTTGTTGGACTTATGCAATAATGTAAACTATATTCTGTGGACTGTGGACTTATTTTATCCGCGATGCTGGATTTTTCAATAGTTACTTAATAAAATTTTAACATGGCGAGCTATTCAAAACTATACGAATGCTCGATTTTATTGCACACGCAATGTTTGATTGTTTAAGCTTTCAATAATAACTTTTATATAAAATGCGGTGCTAGAATCTTCATGCATCATATAATACAAGAACGAGACCTGTACTGTAGAGAACTGCGACTATCATATCAGCGACGTCGCTCAGATCGGTCGCGCATTTCTGGAATTGTTCGTGTTTACGTACAAGAGTATCCAGTCGTTCTTAGCGATTGCGGAAAGGCCATTATCCAGCAGCGGATCAAAGTTGATTCAGGCTCGATCCAGCATTGTTCGCAGATCTATTCGGAACGGCGACACTCGCCGCCGCGCACCACCCACGACTCTGAAGATTTATCGCCATTCCGCCATGTGTGCGCCACAGAGAATATTTGCAACAATAACTCATAAAATCACCTCGCAAAGGCGCCATGCTGAACACGGAGCAGACAACAAAACAAGAGCCACATTGTCCGCCGCAATAGCGCCAGCGAGCGGCGCTAGTAACGTACTTGTCCGAGGAGTCCCCTCGCCGATCCACGATTCCCAAACCGATGTAATTATGCCAAGCCTGTGTCAGTTTGGACACGATTTATATTGATCGGTTTTTAAAAAAAAGTATACAGATTTATCACAAAAATACTGTAATATGACATGTGAGCTGGAAAAAATTACAATTGATATTAATTCGCGAGCCACTGGAATAAAGTGACCTGAGCCCGTTTAAAGGTCAACGTTTGAGGCGTTACAAATTAATTGTTTTCTCACGCGTTTTTTTTTTTTTTTTTTGAAGCAAGACACTCTGCTCGGCACAAAGAAAGCAGTGTTGAAAGAGTGGACGAGAAAAATATTTAAATGATGAAAAAAGCCGCCATGCTGCCGGGCTGGTTTCTATCACGCCGTGAAGAGATTTGACATTTGAAACCGGCTGCGATTAATGATAGTGGCGAATAACTATGTTTTATTAGTAAAAAATATATCATATATATATTGTCATCGAGGGGTAATCCGATAGTGTTACGTTTAGTGCATTATTGGCATTCCAACAAGAAGCAATTAATGAGAACAATGGCGAATGTTGGGAGGGGTCCGCATCCAGTGAGCGACGCTCCACTCCCGCGCAATGACCCGAAATGAAACAAAAAAAAATGCTTTCATTCATTACAATATTAGTAGGACGTATCAAATTTATTTATTTATATATATATATATATATATATATATATATATATATATATATATATATATATATATATATATATATATAATTGAACATTTTGTTTCTCAATATAATATGAATATAAAATTTTTAATTTTTATGTGTAGCTCGTCTCTGTATTTCCCATACCAGCATAATTTAAATGGAAATTAACTTATAATATATTTTTTATGCAGTTGTTTCTACGATTATCTAGAAGAAATGTTTATTTTGAGTTTGAGATGTTTATATTTTCAATATTTTTGACAACATACTTAATGCGATTTATATTCCCCAATTACGATATTTTTAATAACTTAAAAAAGTCTTATTACATAAAATCCTTTTTCGGTTAATAATAAAAAAAAAAAAAACCACGTTGGCGAAACCGGTCACCAATAAAACATTAACATCCTCAGTAAATTATAAATATATATTTTTATAATAAGACATAATACCATATTTAATAGGCAGTATTAAAAAAACAAACGACGCTCGCTTTGCAAAAAAAAAAAAAAAAAACAAAACACGATCGCATTCTAATTATAAATCACGACGACTTGTGAGATAGAGTGAGAGAGACGGAGATAGAGATGTTGCCAGTGCAAAAAAAAAAAAAAAAACACACGCCGCTGAAGAGGCTCCGGCGGAGTAAGTGCGAATTGTGTCGCATTATCACCAAACCAGCCTCGCATGTCCAAATTTTTTTCACCATTTTTAAAAGACCTCCATCTTGAATGACGCAATGGCCGCCGGGAGAAATTCAAAACTATTCAATCGCCATATGTTTTTAATTTTTTTTTTTTTTTCGCCGAGAATACGCCATTCGGCTGGGAAGACTCTTTAAACAATCATACTACATTTTAAAAACAGATACGTATAAGTCGATCGGCTCGGAGATTACGCATATTCGTATATCGTATCCGATCGGCTGTGCTTGTATTTTTTTTTTTTTTTTTTTTTATATCGTGCCGAATTCATTATTCATTTTTATAAATTTGTGAATTCTCTAGCATTGTGTTTAAAATCGGCCGGCCCGTCTGGCGCTTTTTTTTTTTATCTTTGTTTGTTTTTTTATGTAAATATGTCTCGAATATTTGATGAAATTTTTCGTAATTAAATACGGCTTTGCATACCATACATACATTCAAGACCGGAGACATCATCGGCGTAAACAGTTTAATATTTCAATTATTACAAGGAATCTCGATAAGATATTAATTTATTTTGCAAACAGTATGACAACGTAGGTTGAGTCAGTAAAATGGATAATGATTCATTTATATTCGTTTTGACTTATAAGCGCAACTGTTGCTATAAATGACCCACGCCTCTTTAAAACCGATTACAAGCCCCAGAGCGGATTCTGCGACTCAACACAAAAAAAACTTAAACCACCTAAGCCACACATCGTAAGCCTCACAGCCTGCGAAAAGCCACACACCATTTCACTACAATACCCATAAGAACTATTGTAAATTTACCAAGTGAAAAAATAAAAAATCTTGAAATTAAATATAATTTTTTTTTCATACATTTATTAGGCATTATTCACACATTGAATAAATTAATTGTATGCATCCACAGCCGCTGTCATATTTTTGAGCAATGTATTTTTTTTTGCACTGGCAGCATCGCTCGTGTCACTTTTAATGGACTCCATTGACAGCGTGAATTATGGACGCACGGAAATTAATTTACCCTTGCAATATTAAACGACAAAACGGTACACCTATCATATTTTTTTTTTTTTGCGAATATTAAACAATCCGAAGTCGCGTGACGTCGCGTCATCGTACGCGACGAGATGGTGTTTACGAGGATGCGAGGGCTCTTTTGCCCGCAAGAGGCATCATCAACCTTATCTCGATACATCTGTGTGTCATTAATTTAAAGGTGAGAAATAATTTTTTGCTAATTTCGACTAATTTCCATGTTTGCATTTCATCATTTCTGATAATGTCAACGTAGAAAGTGGGTTAGATTAGTTACTTTAAAAAATATGTGGTAAATCATTAATAATATTAAATTTCTTTAAATTGAAAATATTTTAATAGAATTCTTCCAAAATATTGAATATATATAATGTGAAAACTAAAAATTGGTTTCAGGCTTAAATAAAATTTAATACAAAATCAAAATTTTATATGAATTTTCTGGATATCGACGCCTTTAACTGCATTTTACTGCTTTCCTATCTGCCTCACTCTTGCGGCCTTCTACACTCACAGAGCAGATTGTTAATAGAATTTACGTCGCCAGACAATCTGACTATCTAGCTTACAAAAAAAAAAAAATTCAAACAGACATACCAGAATTTTTACATGCAAAGTAGAAACGAGTTTATTTCTATTCATTTTTAAACTGCGTGTATAAGTTACGAATAATTAAATTTTTATTAACACATTTATGCGTTTTTATTCTTATATATTTATTAATGATAACTAGCAATAAAATTCGATAAGTTCTGAACATTTCATTTATTTATCGATTTCCAAATCTATTCATAGTGGGTTTGTATAAATATATGCAAATTATTAGCATTGGAATATCGACTCGGAATATTTATTCAATATTATAAACGAATAATCAATTGCCTAAAACTACAATAAAGCTAGAAAATTTGATAAGAAAAAAAACATTATAGTTGTATTAAATATTTTATATATATATAGGGCTAATAAATAATTTTCTCATAAGGTATGTATAAAGCTACGAAAAGAGATAAGAAACTACATCATAGTTTTGTGTGACCTATTTTAAAACGGCTTATGTAGGATTAAGTGCAGGATATGTATGCAATATAGAACTGCGTGCCTTCTGCATATTAGTTGTAAGGTTTTAAATAAATAATAATCTATTACCTAATACGAGACACGAGGAATAAAAATATTCAATATTTTTGACAGATAGTACTTGGTGGAATTTCATTTTAAATACAACGTGAAAGGTTGGCGAAACCGGTCACCAATAAAAATTTATATGTGAAATGAAATGAAATTTTGTAATTATTTATATAATAAAATAAAAACTTGTTAAAACGCTGAAATAAATCATAAAAATCAGCACGTTGGTATTTTTTTTAATCGTAAGAAAAATAAGAATTTATAGGCATTGTTGAATAAGCTTAGAAAAAGAGATAAAAAATATACAAAATCTTGGATAGTATGGAGTGATATAAATTAAACCAATAAAAATATATACTAACTAAATCGTAAATATTACATTTTAAAATTTGATTTTGATATAATTTCAATAAGATTGAAATTGAATCAATAAAACTGCATGCACTATATTTTTTTAAAAATTTAAAATGTTTAATTATTATTTAACATTAAATAAAACGTTATTTTAAGGTAAGATTAAAAATAATTAAACAAATACCAAAAGGAAAAAAAATCGTGAGTCCTTGCAAACAAATCTCACAATGATTAAAGTGCTTACGTTTATTTTGACGATGACCACTTTTATAGTTTTATATATTTATGTCACTCAAAAGTGTTTTTAAAATTTAAACATGTAATTAAATCGGTTGATGAATTGAAATTGAAAAAAAATTTAAGTGAATAATTTCAATCAAAATTCACCTTGATAACTCATTGTAAATATATTTTTTTAAATTTATATATATATGGATTATAAATAATTACTTTTCTATTATGACTTGACAACGAACAAATTATTTTAATTTTATAATTTGATGCGCTCTGAATGAGGTACACTTAATAATGCTTAATTCGGTGTTTTCTGCCTTTTATATTGTATCAAAACTAGATCAAACTGACATAAACGCACACGAACAATATTTCAGATTATGCATAGAAAAAATATATTTAAAATTAAATAAAAAAAAACAATATAGGCTGCAAGCATTTATGATTTTCCGTATAAAAAAAAAACTGGACGTCAAAAACGGTACATATTTTTGGCACTCTGCAGAGGCGTTTTAAATAATTAAGCAATACATATTCACGGCGTGATATAAAAATTATACCATTGATGCAAAAAAACTGTGCAATGCAACAATACGCGAATCGAATACTAATATTTTGTGAAATGTCACTATAGCATTAATGAAGTGTTTTTTTTTTTCTCGGAGGTGGTTGGCGACTGTACAGTGTTCGTGGGGAAAATAGTGGGGAAATTAGTGTAGCGCTCTGGAGTATATCGGATGCGTGATAATAATAAAACAATATTCACGTACATCATTTTGCAGGAGAAAATCGGTGCGGCCGGAAGTGAGAAACTCTGCAGCTGAAGAGCTCTGCTGAAAATTGAACGCGCGGGGAGCAACTGAACGCCGAAAAGCCGCGCGTGGACTGCGGCCAGAGGAGCAAGACTGGCGACCAGGCGGGCCCAGGCGGCGGGGGCAGGCCCCGGGGGGGGGCACGCCCCGCTCTGGGGGGGGCTGACGTCATCCCGGGACCCGCCCCCCCCTGCATATACATCACACCCGACCCACCTCAACGCTCAAGTAATTTTTTTAAATTATTTTTAACTGTAAAAAAATTTTTTTTGTGGTAGTAACCTAACCTAACCTCCCCCCCCCCTGCACCGCCGCCAGGATACACTTATTATCACACACAAATTATTATTTATTTAGTATATTTATGTACAGTAATTATTATGGATGTGGTAGTAACCTGACCTACCTGACCCCCCCCCCCCCTGCACGCACCACACCCGACCCACCTCAACGCTCAAGTAAATTTTTAAAATTGTTTTTATCTATTATTATTGAATTATTATTTATAAAAAAATATTATTTATTTAGTATATTTATGCACAGTAATTATTATGGACGTGGTAGTAACCTGACCTAACCTGACCTAACCTGACCCCCCCCCCCTCCCTGCACGCACCACACCCGACCCACCTCAACGCTCAAGTAATTTTTTAAAATTATTTTTAACTGTAAAAAAATAGTTTTTGTGGTAGTAACCTAACCTGACCCCCCCCCCCCCCTGCACCGCCGCCGGGATACACCCGACGCATTTTTTAAAATTATTTTTAATTATAAAAAAATAATTATTTATTTAGTATATTTATGTACAGTAATTATTATGGATGTGGTAGTAACCTGACCTAACCTGACCCCCCCCCCCCCTCTGCACGCACCACACCCACCCACCTCAAGGCTCAAGTAATTTTTTTAAAATTATTTTTTATCTACGCATAAAACCCCTTACACCGCCGCTGGGATACACCCAACCCATCGCAACGCTCAAGTAATTTTTTAAATTATTTTTATCTATAAAAAAAATATTATTTATTCAGTACATATATGTACAATAATTATTATGAATGTGGTAGTAACCTAACCTAACCTAACCCAACCCACCTCAACGCTCAAGAAATTTTTTATTTTTATTTTTATCCACACACCCGACCCATCTCAACGCTCTAGTAATTTTTTAAATTATTTATATCTGCGCGTAAATAATGCTAAAAAAATAATTATTAATTTTGTATATTTATTATAATGATAAAAGTAACTTTGTCTTCTGTCTTCACTTTGAGTTTATTATATATTTTTTTTGCATGACTAGTTTCGACCAAATAGACTAGGTCATCATCAGATGCATAACATATCATGCATGGATCTTCCCCAATCAAACTCCTTGTCCCTCAACAAGATAGTATATTTATGTATTATACAATAAGTATTATGCATGTGGTAGTAACCTAACCTAACCTAATATTGTATGTGGATATTCCCTGATCATGTGCGCAGGTTGTGGGGCTTACCTACATATATTTCTTTATGTAGGGAAAATATGCGAATAAACCATTATTTAAATGGTTAAAATATTTATTTTATTTTTATAAAATTTTTTAAAAATATATACGAGATTAGTGTTATACCGAAATTGTATTTTTTGCACACTTTCTAGAGTATTTTTGACAACTCGTCTCTCTCTTTTAATATGTCCCGAAACCGTGACATAAATGTTCATATTTCTTTTATATATACGAAAACTATATAAATTATCATTTTCAGTAAATAATCTCGCTGCTGTTGTTCATTTTGCATATTACCTCACAACAAAACAATAATACTAACTTTTTTTTAACTACTAACGAAAGTAAGACTTACTTTAAGTATAGTATTTTTTTTTTTTTATTATTTCGAAAGTAAAATTATGTATATTGATTTCAATATACTTACATAATATTCAAATAAACACAGTTAAATATTTTAACGTTTACCGTATCTAACACACTCGATCAACTCGTTAATCAATTAACAATATTTATTAATAATGCGACAAGCAAAGTTGAATCGAAATGCCGTGCCTTGATTTTATTAATTATAAAATAAATAAAAACATATATCTCGACTTAATTGCTTATTATATATGCGGTGAATAGATTTTTTTAATTAGGTACTAAATGTCGTCAGTTTTGTTAATCGATTAGTAAGCAATTTTTTATCATTTTATTGATGCGATATGCCTAACGTGGTGGAAATCGACCGAAGCCGCTTAATTTATAGTTAATAACTTATTATGCTTTATTCTATATAACAAAACTGCTTTTTTAATATTTAATAATTGTGAGTATAAACAGCTCGAAGTTTTTGATTACACCTCTGCATAAATTCTTAAACTGCACCAAGAATTCGAGTCGTCCATAAAAATAGTAAAAAAAAAAATACATGACGTCCAGTCATAGTCTAATTTAAATTAATTTAAAAATATATAATAATAAATTAATGATAATTGAAACAGAAGTTATGATAAATAAATATTTGTTATGATTATTTTTGGATTTATTCGATCGTACTCATCACCGATCGACAGTGAATTTTTTTTTGCCAGATTCTTTAGTGTGTGGCTTACAAGATGTGGCTTACATGGGTATATCTATTTTTGTGTCCATCACTACTTTTCATACGACAAAAAAATTGACAAGTCATCACGCAAAGAAAAAAACACACAGCGGCTACTAAAAATCACTCAACTGATTTATCAATAAAAATAATACTCTGTATTGAATAAAATCCTTTGAAGCTTTGCAATTATGTTTTATCTGCTGCTTTGAAATTCCCGTGTGAATATATAATGCAAATTAAAAAGGATTGCTACAAACCTTATCACCATTTCACCTGACACCATGAATATAAAAATATCTTCACATACCGTTTGTACTGCTATAAGACACCTTCACAACCATTATGGCTATAATACACCATAAAATAAATATTAAAATATGATTCTTTTATCGCCAACGGAAACTAAAACCATAACGTGAGCTGTAATTTTATTTTCTATATTTTTCGTATCGAATTACAGAAACTTGTTGAGTGTCTGCAACGTTTTAAAAAGTAACCAATTATTATTTGAAAATGATTAATATGTAAGAGAGTGTTTTAAATTAATTTAATCACACTTGTAAAAAAAAAATTCCCTATACAATAAACCTGTAGATTTATTAAAAAATATTACCACAAGCATCGGTTTGCGCTTTTGGTTAATTTTATATATGCACTGAAACAATATTCATAGTTGTAAAAATGTCGCTTATCCGCAGTGGCACAGTAGCTCAATTGGACACAGCACCTGTATATATTGTGGCTTGCATCACACCGATGCCACGGAAAGGTTTTTTTTTTTTTTTTTTATGATTCGTGTGACTCGGTTTTTTTTTTTTTTGGTGCAACGCGCATTGAGGTGTCATTTTCTGCATGGCGGATTGCGACATTTTTTTCGACGATAATAAATATTCGCGGCCATTGTGAGTATGAGTATATTTTGCGTTAAACGTAATAGAAAATGTCCCGTGAACTTGGACCCGGCAAGTGTTGCCATCCCATCAATCGTTCACGTTTATTGCCGCACCAATGACGAATTCGGCAATCGATTAAAACCCCCGCGGACTTTTAACTGTAAACTGGAATTTTATTGCTATTGATGAAAGCAAATTATTATTTTTTTTGTCGCCGGTTAATACTGTCGAATGCGGTGTAGCAAAAGAGATATGCCCCATTGGAACTGGGCTTTCATCCTAGTCCAGATCATCTTCAAAAGCACTTCACTCCTCTGTTCCTATTAGCTCTATCATCACATTTGGAGCTAGAACCGATTCCGGTCTCCGTTATATTCCAGTTCATCTTCCAAGGCCAAATAGGCATCAGTACCGTAACAACCCCATCATCGTTGGAGTTACAAGTCGTGGTTGCTCCTGGGATCCTCAAAGGAATCACTTCTGCTGTACCTGATTTAGGTCATCTCCAAAAATGCAACAGTCTTCCTTTACTATACAACTACTATGGAACCGATTCTACCCTCATCCAATAAAAGCCCAACAGGCATCCATAACTGTACGCCTCATCATCATCATCATCATCTTTGGAGCTTCAACCCTTGGTAGCTCCTGGCATCCTCAAAGGAATCACTTCTGCTGTACCTGATTTAGGTCATCTCCAAAAATGCAACAGTCTTCCTTTACTATACAACTACTATGGAACCGATTCTACCCTCATCCAATAAAAGCCCAACAGGCATCCATAACTGTAAGCCTCATCATCATCATCATCATCTTTGGAGCTTGAACCCTTGGTAGCTCCTGGCATCCTCAAAGGAATCACTTCTGCTGTACCTGATTTAGGTCATCTCCAAAAATGCATCAGTCTTCCTTTACTATACAACTACTATGGAACAACTACCTGTGAGAGATTCTACCCTCATCCAATAAAAGCCCAATAGGCATCCATAACTGTACGCCTCATCATCACCATCATCTTTGGAGCTTTAACCCTTGGCAGCTAAAGGAACAATTCTCTGAAAGTACTCCTTTACATCATCAAGCCATCTCATCTCCTCATACCCTCAGTCCAACAACTGACCTAAAAATGACTCAACCAACTCGTATATAATAACAAGAAATATAGCTCAGCATAGTAGCATCTCCTTTAGCCTCTCTTTTGAAGTATCGAAAATATAAATCAACAATTTTGAATACAATAAAAGTCTTCTCTACTCTTATATGATCATATTTTCATTGATCAAATTGAATATCACGCAAGACAAAAAAAAAAAAAAAAAAAACTGCATGCTTCAAACATCAATGCATGACCTGCCCAATTGAAAAGTCATGCGTTATTTTTTAATACATTATGTCGTCTCTATTAAGCTTGAATTACTGGCAATTCTTTTGTTGATTATTTTACAAACGGGAGACATCCAAGTTGAGATAATCTGTAAGCTTAAAGGCGATTGTAGCAGAGTCCGTTTTGTTGCGTCTCCGGCATTTTAAAACTGAACTGGAAAAATGATCAAACTGGGACGACACTGTCTGCAAGAAATCGTGCTAGTTGCTAGACTACTCGGCGGGTAAGCTTTGCATGAGAAACACTCCCAGAGCGGACTTTGGTTTGTTTTATATTTATTCAATACATGAAATGTAAATATGATTTCACCTCTAACGTCAATGTACAGCTTACGATGTCGACCGCCCACCTGTTCGGTTTTAAATTCATTAACTCATTTATAATACTCTAAGAACGTATTGTTTATGTCTGCGCAGACCAATTTGCGTCATATTTTACTGGTCATAGAAAACACTGTACCGGCATGCTATTAATAATATCAATACAAAACCGCATGCCCTTGCATATAAATAAATTTTTTTTTTAAACTTACAAATTTTTCAAAATATTTCAATAGATTCATAAATCATGAAGTCATTTGATTAATCAGTTATTATAAATTTATTTCAATTGGTTTTAACTGTTTGTTTGCTTTTATTAAAAGTATTACGTAGAAAAAAAATTACACCCTTGAATTTTAAAATACCTCATTAAATAGTGACGCAATATTTAAAAATCAATTTATACCATTTTAGCAATTGTCATTTCTATTAATTATTTTATTTTATATTTTAATATATTTTTTTTTGATCGTTAAGTCATTTTTTTTTTAACAAACTAACAAGCCTATTATTGATTATTTGAGTAATAATTAATATACTGGGTGATTCAATTCATTCGTGACGTCATAATTTATAAATAATCAATGAAATCACTTTATCGACTGTTGATTTGTTTTACATCAATATAATGCTCTGTTAAATAAAGAAATAATAAAAATATATTTGATTTTAATGCATAGACATTTATTTTTGTTTTACATTAGCTGTATAACATTTTGATAGGGTGACAATGAATTGCGAATATTTCATCAATCGTGACACAATAATATAACTGTATTAGAAATGCAATATTTTTGACAGAGAGTACTTGGTGGAATTCAATTATTGTGATTGTTCGAGTGATTTTCCGCGTGTAGATTTTATATTGGTGACCGGTTTCTGTAATACACAAAGTCAATTATTTTTTATTTGTTCTAGACGGGCAGCATTACACTTCTATGGGATAACTTATCAACTGTGACGTCACACTTTAAATTACGCCCTGTTTAAATTGTGAATAATTCACTGGGCGTGACGTCACACTTATTAATTAGTAATTGTGACAATTCATCGTGTTTTTCGCTGCCTTCCCGTCTATCGGAATAGAGTTCCGTCCAATTGCCGGATTTATTGGCAATATTTATATGAAATGGCTGCCCGCGCTGGCAACACTGGCCCCGGCTAATTCAATTCAAAAAACACCATTACTTTAAATACGCGAGGCGCGCTGTGTGGTCTCAATGGGCGCGTACGAAAAAAATTACAATTTATTTCCCCTTTCAAATTTTCACACAGGGCGACTCTAAAATTGATAAAGATGGGTCTAGGTCCCATAATCGAGTTTTTTTTTTTGATCAGTTTCTAGTCCGTTTTGCGAAAAATCGACTGCGCCGATCGAAAATATTTTAATGCGAAAAGTTTGATACATCCCTTCTTCCGAACACAATATATTTTTATTTCTTATATGTTCACAATTAATATGATAAATATGTGTTTTTCTGATTGACGTGTAGGAATTTGGAGATTCGTCCGGTACATTTTCCAAGAATCCTACACATTCAAAAGTCTTTTTTTCAATTGGAATTAAAAGATTAAATATAAACCATGTGCGTATTATTAATTTAAAAATTAAAAAAAAAAAAACTTTGGTTTTGAAAAGTCGTCATTTTATCAAATTTTTCAACGTCTTCAAGATTTTATTTTTATCCTGAAAATGGACGTTAATTAAATAATTTATAGTTTTCTCAACACTTTTGATATAGAAAAATAAAGTGACAATTAAATTGATTAAATGACACGATTTCGCCAGGTAATGGACTGCCTCTGGTGTCCGGTTGGACACCAAGAAAGAGGAGAAGCTGTACGCCTTCCCTCAACAGCTGATCGACTCTTATAACACGTAATTTGAAATGCGACAGAAATCCCATAACGCGGTGCTCTTATATTCCATGAAATAAATCGAGAAAAATCTTTGTCTATGCGTTAAATTTTTACATGGGGAGTTCCCGTTTTCTTGTTTCAGCTATCAGGGAATTCCCCTATATAGCAATACAAAAAGATTTTATATCAAATTATTTTATTTTTCTATGCTTAATGATTGGCTTGCTTGAACGCAAATATGCATTTATTTTATTTTTCGAGTTTCATATAACGCGGTGCGAATCGATCGCGTTATACGAAGGTTGACTGTATATTTAGCAGCGTCTATATTATATATTTAATTGTACAATTATCAGATTGGATATACATTACGTCTTGCCTGAAACATACCAGACGGGTATTACGTCGAGAAATGTAAGTGCTTTTCAGTTTGGTATTCGCGGAATTGAATGCATTAATCACCTGCAATGTGTATACGCATTCGGATTTATCGAGTTGGGAGTCTATTACTGTCGGCGGGACTACGTGCAGAAAAGCATGCTGCATTTAAAAGTTTAGATTCACCGTGAACTTGTAACGTGTTTGAATAACAAACATGCATAACTCAGTGGTTAGCAATCCGTTTATATATATATATATATATATATTATATATAAAATTGTTCTTAGGTGATACCTTACAAAAGATGGAGTCTACTATGGAGATGGCTGTTTTAATTGAATTGATATACTCGCAGCATCTGAAAAGTATGATGATATACAAAAAAATACCTGCGCGGACCACAGGTTGAGAAGCGAATGAAATTCTACCGCCGCTATTTTTGAGTGCGTTGAATAATCGGCCCGGAGTACGTCAGAGGTTGAATTCGCCCGATGCCTAAACGCATTCTTCGGTCGCACTGAGTAACGCATCTTCAAGAGGGCTTCCTGGAGCTTCATCATCACGGACCAGATTATCCAAGCTTGAATGTCTTCCGCTCGGCTGGGTGAAACAAGGAAGCTGTTCAGGTAATAACACGTTTCATAGGTCAGGGTTCCGGTTAACAGCTCATCCCACCGATGTCAATTAACAGGTGTGACATTCATGTCAAATATAAACTTTAAATATATTTCATTGAGCTTGTCTACCCACACGTTAAATATCAACGTGTATAATTAACTAATATAAATTAAGTAGTGTTGCCATTATAATAAAAATAATTACATTGATATTTATCGCAATGAAAATTATATTAAATTGATGATTAACATATTTTTTCACTGTCAGTTAAAAAAAACTCGCTACAGATTATTTATAAATAATTATATTATTTTTTTTTATAAATCACACTGTAGAACTAGGTATGCTCTTAGTTTATATGTGTTGAGGTGTCTGTCCTCCGACGTTTCGGCCCCCCGCGCCGGGACCATCTTCGGGGACCGAAGCGTTCCAGGACAGGAAACTTGAATCATCCAACCCTGAAAAAATATTTATACCGACGGCCGTGAACTTCGAGCGAGCAAATCGAAAACATTTTCTACAGCGTGCCTCTAAACTGAAGTGGCCTGTTAAAAAGTTATGGACGCCCGTATTGTTGATTATAAACACGTAATAAACAGGGTTTACGTTCGCTCTTGACTTCTTGAAATAGACAGCAACCCGCGACTACCAGAAGGCGAACGGTTGGTTTAACCCAGTGGCGTGCGGTCCATGCAAGCAACGAATCAATGCCCCCGCCAACTCGTGGTGATACTTTTCAGAATATTTATGACGTTAAAATTTCGCATCCACGTTAGCCTTATCCTTCTTCCTTGGAAAACAGCTGCAGTCATATTCGGTATTTCTAATAATACTAGAAATGTAGCCCGTCATAAAATGACGTATTCGATGAACGATGCAATAGTGTTTGAACATATGTTTGGCTGACAATTAGATGAATATTTGATTTCATTTTGTACACATATATTTTGTGTATTCATAATTGTGTTATTTTTTAAGGAGCCATTTTAAGTTATTAATGATGTGATTAATAATTTCTAACGCAATTTCTATAAAAAAATAAAATTGGTACTTGTGTCAAGTTGACATAAACCGAAAATTTCTAAGAAGCATCAAAGTTTGTTTTTTTGTAAAAGTTTTAAATTTGAAATTCTCGCGTTGAACAATAAAATCCTATAATTCGTGTATATTGAAACTCGCCAGAGCATATTTTATAGTTTAATTAAATTAGTTTATGAATAAAAATATTATCCTATCGTCTTGAAATTCGGCACATAGCTGCGACAAAATTGACTAAACTTACGTGCAAAAAATCAGCGTTTTATCTTTTAAGATATTCTATAGAGAAGCAAAAAATGAAACATACACACACACACACACAATGGCTATTATTATAGTAGAGAGCCAAAATATGAAGCCTTACGCTTTTTTGCCATCTTTCTTTGCGCATTCTCATTCGTCAACCCATGGTGTTTTTTATGGTTTTCTTATAAAACAATATTTCAAATGCCTCATTTTTTTCTGCTGCCTTAAGTGTCTCAAGTGAGAATAAGATAGGAAATACGATTTTTGGATATAATTAATAATTAAGTATGAGCAGTGGCGTCGGGTTGTGATGGGCGACGGGTTTTAGGTCATCGAGTCAGGGGCGGAACGGTTCAGATTTAATGGGTAATATTACTCGGGTTTATGTGCCCGCACTGGCATGGTTTACCGAGGCTTTATTACTTTTGAGGAGTTCGCAGCAATTTCTGCGGGAATACGCAATTCTTTCGGTGCTGGAATATTCTAGAATACGTTCCGAGAAAAGTGTGGATCGGGTAAACAGAAAGCAGGTGTAAAGCCGCTCTTATAGCGGATTAAAGTATAGAATAATAACTTTTTGCGTGATCAGATATCATAATGATAGCTTTTAGCATTTATAGAGAATGTACAAATAATAGATGGTTTAAAATATATATATATATTATACAACTTTGACATGGGTAAGCGTATGAGGGAATTCCCATAGTAAAAAATATTACTTGTCACGTGCAAATATTATACATAAAGGTAAAAGTTAAATATTGTAAAGACATGAATATTTATTTTATATTTATATTATTCATATAACCCTAGTGTATTTCAAGCTTCAGTGTTGCGATTTCGCTGAAGATATCTTAAAGGATGAAAGCCTCTCGTTGACCCCGTTGCGTCCGCCGTGTGTTATTTTTATCAGATGCACTTTTGACTCGTGTTTTCGGAACGTATTATTCCGCTGACAAAATATGCGAATTGTTTTTTTTTGTATTTTTAAATTCCCCCGAAACACGGCCGTGACCTAATAAAAACAAGGATTTATAAGCGGGTATTACACACAGCTTATTTTAAAATGAAATAAACTTAGCATACTTTTTTTACAATGTTTATGAAATCATTTTGAAGTTATTTTTACCATTTTGTGTAGCAGAAATGCTTTTGATGAATGTGCTGTTAGTACGCGACCGATCGTGCCCGCGTCACCGACAGGTGAGATCTCGCTTTGGTGGCGTGTTGGTGTTGCTATCCCATGTATAAATGTGGCCATATAACAATATCTATGTTGCCATAATGGCGAGGGTGTAGCTGTGTTGTTACTTGATGCATAAAAATATTGAAATGCTTATGGGAAAGTTGGAATCACCCTGTATACAGCGCATACAAGCAGGTATTGTGAAATGCGGGTGAGATAATGTACCTAAATTTAAGACGCGTCATACAGAGGAATGACGCAGTATGAAAAAATAAATGCCTCTGCATGCTGTGGAAAAATAAATACCTCATCGATTGTTGTTCCGGTTAATATTAGATCACTTTGAAATAAACGTTTTCCGTGGCAGAATAGGAATCAATTAGGCAATTAGTGGCAGTTTTTGGATTTTACTGCTTATTGTGAAATATTGATGATTATGTTTTTGGGCGTGATGGAAAAGAGGGTTTTGTGCGGTGTCTCATTTGATATAAAAGTGTTACAAAACTAATGATAACATACAAAAGTAGATAATCAAAAGATAAAAAAAAATATTTGAAAATTGTTTTCTGGCTTCGTAAATTAAATATATAAATTTATTTTCTCTTCTGTAATTTATTTATTGTTGTAATATAATTGAATAACAACCGCGTGTTTTTTTTTTAATTTGAAATATAAACAGCGTTTATAATATTTCAGTTGCGTGAATACCGTCTTATAAATCAATATTTTTTTATTAAATATTTATTTACGTGATCCGTAGTTTGCTAATATCAATTTAAAAATTCATTTGTTTGCAAATTTGAGAAAAAGTTTTCATTTAGTCAAAAATGCCCAAATAAAAAAAAAATTACGCATGTTATTAATATTAATAATACATATTATATTTTACGTTTTCGTAGGAATATTATTTTTATTTAAACAAAAAGCAAATTAGTGTCCTCTGTCTATTATTTTTTAAACTATTATAATTTGAAAGTATTTCTAAATTGTACACATTTTTGTCAATAGATGGCACTTAATAAAAATATTATATTGATTTTGTTTATATTTTATATAATAATATTATTTACGTTTTTATTTATTTATTTTTATAATTGTGACATTAAAACAAAAATAAATGTATTAAATTAATAATGTTATATTTTACTTTTTCGAAGAAATATTATTTTAATTTAAACAAAAAGCAAATTAGTGTCCTCTGTTTATTATTTTTAAAACTAAAATAATTTAATACTTTTAACTAGTACAAATTTTTGTCAATAGATGTCACCAAATAAAAAATAGTATTTATTTGCTTTGTATGTAACACATTTCTATAAAAATATTTACGTTTTTATTTATTTATATTTATAAGTGTGGCAATAAAATTGCATTTATTGATTTATTGATGAACTTTTTGTTCTGTTAAAAAAAATGTCGTAACCAACTTATTTTTCATTGGCCATGACATGATTTTGTTTATTCAAGTTAGTGAACGAAATTTGTTGTTTTAATTATTTAAAATATGCAGATTAATTAATGAATGAATTTGAATGTGTTTATTTGATTTATTTAAATAATATTGGTATTGTAAAGTGTGCAGTGGATGACTGGCATAATGAGTCGTGACGTTGGTAGCACTGGTATAAACATGACGCGTGTATAAAGTTGTGCTGCGTTGTACATGGCAAAATTCCCAGCGTGTTTACTTTATACGTGTCATTTTCTGAACCGGCCGTCGTGGTGAGAGCTCCGCTCTATTTCAGCCAAAAAGTAAGCGAAAATATCAAATTAAACCTGTTTTATTCACCTGCTCCGTCTTTCATTAGCAGACGAGAGGTTTGTACACCATTTAAATCGGAAAAAATCAAATACGCGCACGTAATAAGCGAGCAATATGTTATGTCAGTTTCGAGTAGGTAATGAGAAAAAATATGTCACATTGTCGTACCTTCAAAATGCAAGTATAATTACTATTTGTGCAACATAGACTTTGTATGTATATTTAGTGTGATGTGAACGTTTTTTATTTTTTACAAATTGAGCTCGGGGATGAACGCCGTTATATTTGACATTCGAATGACGTTAACTCGTAAAATTGATATTCGTGACCCTAATTTCGCTAGCGCTCAGTGTTTATTATATTTAGAATGTTATTATTACAAAAACTTGTAGTTTTTATAATTTCCGTGTGCAGATAGCATCTGGGTAACGTGAAATACGTGCGCAGGCCACTGCAGTACGTCGAATATCGCAACCCATACTACACAACGATACTATCAAATTCTGCGCAATTTTCTAACAAAACATGTCCTCTAATGTCATTAATTATTTAAACCAGCATCTGTATCAACACGGCGGGGGATAATTGCTGTAAATGATTGCAGAAGAATCTGAAATACGCAGACAGATGTGTATTCGCCTTTCGTTTGCCACTTTCGCGTTGTTTTCTTTTATGCCCCAGTCATTAGGTTTCTTTCAATCTCTCACCATTGGGACCGTGACATTGTATTGGCTATTAAATTAAAGTACGTTGTTGTGTTAAAAGTTTATTGTACACTGAAAAATAATCATTTGGGAATTTTATAAACTTCAAAGAATATTCTTGTGATTTCTTGTTCACCTGTCAAAAGGTAGCTACTGAATATAATTTTCCAGAATTTAAATGAATTAGAAAGTTACGCTTTTAATATTTATAATTGTTATAATTAATACATTATCAGTCATTATTATATTACCAACCATTAACTCTCTCTTTCATAAATGTGACTTTCGATTCAGGGAAAAGGGAGAAACACAGCAAAAAATAAAACACCCAAGAATCCAAATTAACTTCAATCTCATTTCTCTTTATAAATATCCACAGAGGACACAAAACTAGACTTTAAGGTTTCCTTGCCGTTGATAGCTTAGAATCTCTAATCGACTACAGCTTGTGTCTTGAAATCCTCGTCTTTTTCTATTAAGTCTTCTTCAACTTTTTTGTCTGTTTGCCTTTTTTTCACGCTTCAAATCATAGTAGCAAATGATTAATATAAATTCATATTAACAAGGGAATCAATACATTATTTTAAAATTTATTTTTTGGCTTATCAGTGTATGTAATCGTTGCAAATCAAATTCTTCATTATTCCTTTTATCTATTTTATACGCAATATTCACTTTGCTCGCTATCTAAATCTTAAGGTGGAAATATTGTGCAGATATATAAATGAGATTCTCTCTTTCATTTATTTGAATATCCGCATATAACTTGAATCAAAACTCAATGGCTATCTAGTGAGATTACTTAAAAACCAAATTGTACACGTCTTTGATATGTTAAAAGATTTCTCATTTTTCATAAATCTGTACAGTCTATGAATGACTCTTTAACATAGTTGTAATAGTCACGCTACTTCCACCCGTTGTCCCACGTAACCAGATCGGATAAAAGGTCCCGTGTGTGACCTTTGTTAATTTTTTTAGGAATGAAGTCAATAGTCTCAATAATCCTAAATCTCTTCATAGATTTGGAGGGCCAACTTTAACTTGCATAGTTATGAACGGCAAAACCATTCCTCACTATGGCATTTTACACATAGTCACGTTTATTAGATGGTTAGTTATTTGGGATCTTTGGTTCCCATGACTTTAATAAGGTATTTTTTTCATAACTATTTAACATGCGACAATAACCGAGCAGTGCACACATACCATTTCGAGGAACTAGTATTTATTCACTCCGATGTCCGTTGGTAGAACCCAGTCATTGGGTTTATCTACAATGGATTGGGGTTTTATTTAGAGTATGCTCTAACTTAGGATCCAGGACACATAAACCTAATAGAGCATCTTCCAGTTACTATTTATGTTTTTAAGCTCGCGTTTCTAGTTAATGACAAGCTAAGACCTTGTAATGATAAAAATAGTATCATTCTTGATCCAAGGCCACCTTACAGCAGGATAGAATGTGTTGAGCGATGTACGTATTGTGGCAATGGAAGAAATATCACGATTTACTTATAAATAAAATAAATATACTTCCAAAGCGAATTTTGCAATTCAATTCATTTGTATATTATTTTTTTACTTTGCTTCGCTGTTTCGCTGTGGGATAATATCTAACGATTTCCATTTAGCTGATGGTCTTATTTCCTTTGTGTATTACGATATGATGACATTTGATTACAAAATCGGTGATGGTACAATAAAAAATCATCGGTCAGCGTAAAAATTAACAACTGTCGAAATCTGCAGAGAGTTTTCTATAATCCGTTGCGACATACCTTAATCAAACCTAACCTTTATCCAGAAGTATTAATTGATGAAGGTTCCATTTACCCATTGAAAAACAAATAAAGCTTGTATCACAAACCATTACCGATAGAGTAATATTAAAAAATACTTTGGTATCATAATGCTGGAATGAAAATTATTAGACATTATCAAACTGGCGGAACAAGTTGTTAGATGTGGTGGACGAGATATGTTCACATGTATGAATTATAATTAAGTTTATCTTGTTTGTTGCAGTCTATTTCGGTAGATCACCCGCTCCGCGTCGCCGCACCAACTCCACAGCACCATGGCCCCCAAGCAGAGGATGCGTATCGCCAATGAGATGGCCAGCAAAAACATCACCAACCGAGGAAACGTACCCAAATCCACCAAGGTAACTCATCATTATATCATCAGAGTAGTTGGCCCCGATTTCCCAGATAAAAAACCACTGATCTATGGGACTATCGCGTAATTGTTTCAATGTACACTAATTAAAAAGTGATTGGTATGCTTCGCTATGCCTAAAAATATTACTTGTATGTAGATATTTAATTAATTCAATTCATCTCTTGCATGTATATTGAAACATCACTAGGAAAAAAATAACACGTAAAGTAAAAAATCTTATAAGTCACATTAACGTTAAGTAAGTAGAGTAATACAAAACAAAAAACCTATTGGTCTACGACTGCGGAATATTGTTACCAAATTAAATAAAACATTGACACTAATAGAGTTCTGTTATCTTTCCAGCAAAAGGACGAGCAGTACCCCGTGGGACCGTGGCTCCTCGCCCTCTTCATCTTCGTGGTGTGCGGGTCGGCGGTATTCCAGATAATCCAGTCCATCAGGCTGGCGTAAGCGCGCACCGCCCCGCCAACACGGGCTCGCCACCCACCAAACCCAAGCACTGATCCGACCGGCACGACTGTACATCTGCCGGCCGGGAACTGTTCTCCCAGACATAACTTCCCTGATTTTCAACGCTTCGACCGCGCCGGTGCTCAATTTTCTCGGCGCGATCTTAACTCGGTTGTGACGCATTCACGTAATATTGCAGATTGTTTAATGTAGATTTTTAATTGATGTTGTTATAAGTGTTTAAAGGTTATCGTCTCATGAAATGCACCGTTTCGTACGAACCTACTTTGAAATGCTTCCTTAAAGGAAAAACGTATAGTTTCAAATGAAGCACTCTCTTAAATGCTGAATTCTACATATCCCCACGTGTGTAGCAGAAGCATTCGAAATGATAAGCAAAATTTATGATCAGAAGTCACGACTATCGAGTGATATCTGGTGGTAAATATTTCTTTTGAGCATTTTTGATCTGCAATAGTACGCGAATCGTTGTTAAACTTCTTCAAATTTTTCGGTGTGTCGAAATGGTTATTTATAATTTCGACATACAAATGTCCGTGTTGGCGGGTAATGGTGATCACCGCGTGCGCCGGAGTGCCCCTCGCACGCCACCCGTCGAGGGGGCGTTGTCTGAACCCACAACCCTATCTATGAAGAAACCGTGTACTTTGTGTTTTCGTCCGTACTGAGATTCGTAGGATGGTGTACCTTTTTTCCATTTGTAATATTAGCACGTTTTCTTTTATTTCTTCTTGGGTTTATTTATAAATTGGATATTATTTTTCGATGCGGTTGTTTTCTTTTTGTTTTGATCTAAAAGCGCTGACGTGCGCTTTTAGGTTATGATTCCATATTTTATTGAGTCGGTTCCTGATTGGAATGTCATGATTACTATGGGTTATTGTATATGTATAATTAATGTCTAATATTATGAAATAAATTTTCAATTTTATGACATCACACTCTTATTTGACCCCAAACGGTGGACGTCCGGTGCGCTCTGCGATTATACGACACACCCACAATATTTTTTATTCATTTCTAATTCAAAACACACCTCTTTCGATATTTTTTCAACAGAAAGTATTTACTGGAATTCCTTTACACTACTCAAAAGATATACAAGTGGTTTTTCCTATTTTTTACTGATTTAAATAAATATAAATATTATAAATAAATTTTATTATGGACACAAAACATGAATGTTAGAAAATACACTCACACTTACACATTTAGAATAAATTTACTGCTTTTCTGCTCGTGTGGACTGCATGCCATTGGTGCCGTTCATAATGCATTGCATGTTGTAAAATGTCCTTGCATGAATTTAAAATAAGTTTGATTTGTAGTATTCAGTAGTTATATTAAATGTTTAGCCGAATAGCCGGCAACGCTTTGACCTTTGGAGGGATATTTCAAAGCAATAATTCCTCGCCTATTGCTTTTCTGTAGTAACCGTTTGTTGTAGTATTCTCAAAAAAATTGTCACAGTCGGCCGCAAGGAACGATGTATGACTCGGATTTGCCACATGTGTATTTGTTATTTTTCAAGTGGTTATTCACGTATTTAAATATAATGATTTATCAATATGCCTCACATTCACACCTGCGCATAAATATATTTTTATTAACTTGTTTATTTGTACGAAAGATTTATCATATTTATCGACGCACTTCTGTATCTACTTGCAACTTTTACATTTTTCAAACCCATCCCTGTTTAGACTTTCTCGAGGTACGGCTTCTCTCATTTATATATCAGATATTCTCAACGCATCGTCAACGAACAGTCGATTGCCTCATGGCATAGTAGTTACTCCGCTTGCTTATCGACTAAGGGGGGCAGCAACACAGATGCTATATTTAAATAAACATGAGTTTGATTTACAGCGGAACGGTAAGGTTTCACGACCACGTATCGATTTTTTGCCAGCTGCCACTGAATGTTTCCGACTGCTTGCCTACCTGCTTTTTCCATTGAGGCCTCCTTCTCTTGTAGGTTAGTTATAGATTCCATTTTTTCAGATTATCCGAGGTTGATTTTCTCCAGCTCGTCGAATAGAATATTAAAAAATATATATTTCAGCCAAAAGGCTCTCGCGGGACGGGGATGGGAATTTTCAAATGATTAAATAAAAAGCCAACTGGTAATACTGCATAATATTTATTACAATCAAAGATGCTACGGGGTGATAAACAATATGGTTATGAAACAAAGGCGTTATATATGGTATGATACATTTTATACAAAACATAGCTAAAAGTATTTCTTGTTTAATAATAATGAACAAATACGATCTACATAAAAATATCACGTCTTGGATTAAAAACTAACTTTGAAATCGTGTGCGCAGCACGCCATTTGTCGCTTTACGCACGATTTACAAAGTTTTACAAGTAATAAACTATAAACTTATCGTAATGTGATTTTTTTCACCTTTAGTACATATTTTATGATGAAATTGTTGAAAACAACTCGGTTCTTATCATAAGTTATTACGATATATTGTTATTTATTGATTCAGATTATTTTAATTGTCATGGACATATTGTCAGTTAAAATATATTTGTTTTGATAATTTAATTTGCGATTTAAAATGAACACAAAGTTGTTTTCAATTACATGGACCATAGAATTTAAAATTTCACTTTATTATAATTCTAGATGTTTCTAATTTATGCCATGGAAAAACCGTTCAAAGTCAGGTGCAGAGAGAAGAGTTAAGCCCCGAGACTCACAACCCTCGGAGGACATTCAAATCTACCCAGCCAGATGTGATACGAGACTGCACAAGTGTAGCCTTTGAATTTCTCTCGAAGAATGAAGAAAATTAGCTTCTTTGATAAGTCGGCATGAGGACGATTTTCATAAGAAGTCTACACGCACCATCTTTAAACACTGAATAGTTGATTACAAAGACATTTCCTGTTTACACTTGATATGGAAGCGCCAACGTTAAAATAATAAACATTGTGCAAGAATAAATTAAAAGGTAATTAGCAATACGTTGATTTGGTTTCTTGTGAAGGCTGCTGAAGGTTTTGACTACTCTGAAGTTTCGGACCATCTTCAGAGAAGTGTGCTCGCTCCCGGGTAACCAGCTTGGTGCATCTTAGAATACAGATGGACGATGGTCCCCGAATGAGGACAGCAACATCGAAGGAGTCATAACTTTAAGCAACCAAGCACCAAGAAATCAAATCAATTTACGATTGGTTTATATTATTTTCAATACTTCAGCTTTAAATCCATGGCGTTTAAATTTAAACATATTAACAGTATTGTTACAAAACTCTACAGTCCATTGTTTGCATCAGATGCTTTCAGCTACGTTTCAGAAACGTCCATCAAACCTTCACGTAAACTAATGTTTTAAACATATATCCATCATAGCACCAAACTTCCTGCAACTTACCATCTATAGTCTCAAGATTTAAAGCCTAAAGGCAGTCGCGAAGCACGGGATCTTCGCGTCAAATGAGTCGGTCGACACGCAGAATATCATTTGTCGAAATTTTATTTCTACTTGAAGCGCAATATTCTGGCGAGTGTTGACGAATCGTTTGCCGGCGGATTAGACAGTCCGTGATAGCTTCAGCAGATTATCATATCAAAATTATTTTTTTATGTATACACGAGCGTATCCCATATTGCAGTAGGTTTTAAATTCTATAATAATCATTGTACAATTTAAAATATTATCTTGAGTACATTGCGTGTTTTTAATTGTTTGAATATTTTTATATATACATTGCTTGATTGCGTGTACTACATGCCTTGTTGGTACCATCAAATATAAAATTTTATGCCTAATGTACCATCTGGTTAATTAAGACGCCTCGTGCAGAGCAAGCGGATGTTTTTTGATTCTACAGCAAGGTAAGTTGTATTGTATATATGGTACTTTCAAAATCACGGTATCATTCATAATGGAGATCGCATATTGCTTTGAAGTCAGTAAAAAAAACCTCAGTCTCTTTTTTGAATATACCGTGCCTTTTATAAGTATTAGTCTATTAAAATGTTTCATCTAGTGATATGCTTGTATATATATTTTTCGATAATTTCAATGATAATCACACTAGTAATTCAGGGTAGTTCTTTTCACAGCTCAAGAAAGTTCCGATTAGCGTTAAAGACGCAGTTAGAAAATTTTCGTCTGTTAATTAGATAAGTTATCTTTGAAACTATTAAAATGTACACATTAAAAATCCATTATCTATAAAATTAAATTAATAATAAAAGACTGAGTACATAAGCGAAGATATTTCTCCGTTTAGACATAAGACGTCATATATTACACAATGTATGACTTGGCGTGTTATGTAAAAAATTAAAATGTTCATTAAATGCTGATAAGTTAAAGGTACATGATAAAAAAAACAATTTTAACAACACTCCGTCTTTAATGCTATTCCTACCTTTACCGACAGGCGATTTACTGAAATTTGAAAAGAACGACCTGAATTATATCCGCACAAAGTATAATACATTTATAATTTAACTGGCTCTAGAAAAATATATTTTTTAATATATTTCTCAACACAACCCTCGAAGCACTCTTTTTAATGAATAATACTATTTAAATGCTCTCTCACTACGCACAGTTTCTACGAGACTGATTGAAGAACCGTTAACCTCATGTTAGATTAATCAATGAACTTTTGTACATATCGCTATTGTGCTTATTTGATGACTTGCTTCATTTTATTGAAGTAAACGTAAGGAGATTGAAAAGTATGTTCGTAGGTTTTGGCAGCGATTGTTATGAGTTGATTTGAATTCTTGAGTGTTGAGCTGCTTCAAGTTTTCGATAGATGGTCAGGGACCAAAAGTCGGAGTACCAAAAACTGGAAGCAACTTAACACACATGAATCCAAATCAACACGGGAGATTGAGGACTTAGCCATGGAAATCTCTTATCGGAGTCAAACCCATTATAATATTGTATTAGCTGTGGCATAAATATGTCACAAAGATTTCAAAATAATTGATAAAATGTCAGTTATATAATATTATAATTAGTTTAATCTATTGTATATTTGACATCGCGTTAAGCATTGTTCACATTGATCAGTCTTTTAGAAATTGAGCATCACCATTACGAGAGAGCATTGCGTTCCTTAATTACATGCAACATCATTGCTAGCACAGTTTTTAATAATAATTTCAACAATATATTCAATTAAAATATTAATACTCAGAAAAATTAGCTTCTACGAAAGCGACCGCACCGTCGGAAAAAACAAATCGGCACAGAAACATTGAAATACTGGAAAAAATATTCACACGCTATATATATATATATATAGATTGTCGCAGTTTAGCAACGCTTCTAAAATTATTATTAACACAATTATAACCGAAATAAAGCACACAGAGAAAAAGTTATTAAAACTTAAAAATAACGTTTCAAAATATTTAGAAATTTAAATTAGATAATACGTCTTTAAAACCGATATGCTTTTGAGAACTCGAAATGAAAAAATTGCACAGTTGAATTAACGCTAATACAAAAAAAAGTTAATATATTTTATATACAATCATAAGACAATAATATTCTTAATTTCTATAAAAAAAAAATTGTTTATAAAATTGAATATATAAATACGTCCAATAAACATTAAAATTGATTTTATTTTAGCGTATTGTATATTCCTTCTTGAGCCTCGTCTGTTGAAATTTCATCAGAGATTTTAATGCCTTGGCTAAACTTGACGTAGGAGCCGTTCTTGATCGCCTGCATGCTGGGAATCTTCATGATATCCTTGGAATCTATAGAAGACTTTGATATTTCGGAGTCGTACGAACTGTGCGTGACTTCTAATCGGATGGCGTGGTTCTCGTCAGACCTGCTGAAGATGTCGGTGCCGATTTTGATATCCTTCTCCAATGAATTCCCCGCGGAGAATCCGCCGGACTCGCTCAGTGATGAGTATTTTTGGGATACGTTTTCTGATATCTTCTCGTCGGGATCCGAATCTACGAAATCCGAATCGACAGAGTTGTTGTCGTGATTGTTACGCTCGATGACAACAACTTCGATGTGTCTAAATTGAACTTCATTCTTTTGAATGGGTTTTTTAATTTCCAGTTTGGTTCGGTGTACTATTTCTTCAACGTTTTTGACCGCACTGGTGATTATGTTTTTGGGTTTGTTGATTTCCGGGTTGCAGATCTCCGCATAGATGTTATCAGATTGTTCTGAATCTCTACGCTCATGGTTTCCTCGACCGCTGATAGCGTCGGCTACCTGCCCATAAGGCATATCTTCAATAACGGGGAGTTTTCTATTTTGGATAGATGAAATAGATCGTTTCAACTTGGCTTCCGTTTTCTTCTCGTCGACGGTGATTTCGGACAGATCTTCTTTGCTACTTGAAATGTTCCTAAAATCCTCAGTTCGATTCCCAGATAAGTTAACTAAATTGCTAGATGACTTATTACTAGGTTTAGAATCTAATCCTTGGTTTTGATCTTTCTTGTCTTTCCCGTGCAACAGATTAGAAGTCGATTTGCTCAAGACGCGCTTGGTTTTTACGTGAAATTCCGTACACAGTTTCTCAGTTATAAATGACTGCTGGTTGAATGCGAGCTGATTTTTATCACTGCGAGTCGAAGCGGTTCCGAAAGCGTTCAAGTCTTCGCAGCTTTGGATCTGATCGAAAGAGTCTGATGAGGCAATATCGCTTTTTTCCGGAATCAAATCCGGCCGGATTCTCTGCCTGCGCTCGAATCTAGACTGCCTTGGCTTGCCCATTTCTCCCTCCAGCCGCTTAGCACAGTTCCCGGTGTAAATTTGCTTCTTCTTCAGGCTTGAATCGTTCTCCGAATAATAATTGATCTGTTCAACACTTGAGTGCTTTTTCTGGCCCAAATCTGACATTCGATCGTCGGAGAACGGCGAGTCTAAAATACCAGTTTGGACGGAAACAGATTTAGTAAGAACTCTTTTAGGTTCGCTTCTTACAACATTGGAGCTGATGCCGATATCCGAAGAAGTAGTGAGACTCCGGTACGATTGCCATTTATCCGATCCCATATCGTCTCCTCTGTGGTTGGTTCTCAGCGCTCCGAATCGGTCTTCGATCAGCTTAGACATATCCTGGTACCGTTCGATGGAGCTGTGCTTGTCGCTGAGAGGATCAAATGGATCCCTGAACTCTCGGTACTTCTCCAGCTTCTTGATGGCTTCTTCAGTCTTTTCTTCGTTCAATCGTTCGGTGCTACGCAGGATCTTCAGGTGCTTGAACCACTTTGATATCTTGGGATGATTTGGACTGTTCTCTCTGAAGACCTTCATTCTATCATCGGTAAACTGCTGCTGCTTGTCACTGTCATCTTCGCTTTTGGGATTCTTTTTGCCCTCGTCATCGCTGTAGAGATCGTAGTTCATGTTTTCCAGTTCATTCTTGCTCAAGAATATAATGGAACCTTCGTTCTCATCAGGTATATCTTTGAGAATCTTATCACTCTTTCCAAAAAGTCTAGAAGCGTCAGCTTTGAATCCTTGGAAAGTGAATCGCCGCTCTTTTTCGAATTTGATTCCACCGTGAGCGATTTCGTTGCGGGTCCTCTTATCCACGACGTTGAGGCTGGCGTCCTTGTCAGGAGTGAGCTCTTGGGCGACCGTCTTCTGCTTGCTCGGAGGCGGTTCGACGAGGAGCTCCGGCAGAGCGAAGGTGATCTGTCTAATCCAGGAGTCAACGTTCATTTGACAGTAGGTTAGAGCCTTGTGGACGCGGGTGGAGAGGAACATGCGTTTCTCGGTGTCGTAGCCCAGCTGGGTTCTCTGTAGCTTCTTGTCACAATTGAGGGACAGCAGCGTCAGCATCGGGATCCTGGTGGCTTCTGGCAGAGAGCACGTCACAATCACTGCTTCCGTTGTCACGGCTCGAAGCAGAAGGGTTCCTGAAACAGATGAAGCATCATTTAAAACAAAGCACTTTTGAGATCAAGTATTCCTTTATGATAGATTTTTTCATCTTAATTCCACGAGTAATATAAATATTAATAAATAAGTAGTAAAATGTACAATAATATTATGTTTTGGGATTCGCCATTCTTTAGGTGAATTTCAAACTGATATAATTGATTGTATAAGTTTCATCGGAGATAATTTTTATTGAAATTGTGAGTGTATTAAAGAAAGAAAAATTTCATTATGATATTGGAAGTAAATTATAATAATGTATTGAACAAGTGTCAATTATGTAAATTCACACTGTCCCAAAGAATCACGACTTGGGGTGCGGCTGGTAGTTACCTGCAGTGAGGGCGGGATGCAGCGAGGGTGGCGGAGCAGGCCCCGCCACGAGGCGCACTCGCAGCGGCAGGGCTCGCCGCAGCAGCGGGCCCAGGCGCTCCAGGCCCCCCTCGGCCCCGCTACCGCCAATCGGGTAGAACTCTCCTCGTGTGGACAGCGGTGCGTACAACTCCTGAAAATGTATGAAAATAATGTCAATACAATCTGAAACAGGTAATAAACATTCGGTTCTCATGGCATGTTCGAGCGTTCACTATGCTTATATAATTATAGATATTTGTGTTTTAAATGAGATCCATTGTGAGATTTAGAGATTGGTGCTTTGAGGAGTTTCCGACCCTCAGGATTATTATACACACTTGTAATGCTCATACTACTTCAACTCGTCTGCTCTTCGTAACCAGATCTGATACGAGGCTATCTCGATGAATATGTCCACAAGGCGCCTCGATACACCAAAATTCTTAAAGAACCAATAAACTCTTCTCGTTATGGAGTTTAAAATTATAATTTTTGTATTCCACGTAGGAAATTTATTTAAGAATACTGAATAAATATTTTGGACTAAATTAAAATGATAACGGTGTTGAATAACTTGGTAAGCAACTATTTTTTCTTATTAAGTATATATAATTATTTAATCTTAATGATATATATGTATATGTACTTAATGATATATTCTGTCGGGTTTCTACTGAAAGATTAGATAGTCCTAATGGGGTATTGTTTGAAGACAGCGTCCATGATAGTGAGAGCAATCCAGTCTGCGAATCACCGTCTCCAATGAACTCAAATGTAACTTTAGATGTTTTTGGAAACGCAGATGTATTATTTAATGCCATTATTAATACTCCTTTCTGGGGTGCTACGCCGCGTTTGTATCGAACGTTTCGGTCCCGGTACTGGGGCTATCATTAAATTTAAACGCACCATTCCGAGATCCAATACATATGCAATATTTCAGCAGAAAAGTCAAGAAACAATGAAATTAGTTATTAAGTACATGAGTTAAAATATTTTTTTACTATACAGTGTCATATTTATTATACTTAAATAATGATTAAAAAAATTACTCAGAAGTGATCTTTAGCCGGGTCATACCATGAGTTTTGAGAAACTGTATAAAAACATTATGTGTGATATTTTATTTTTGTTCCATAAGTGATCATGACTGTATACGAGTATGGTCAAGTTTTGGAAGAAGCAGAAAAAAATCTATACAAATATTTTTCGCGTTCCTTTTACGAGGCACCCTGTACATTGTGCAGGTCTTAAAGCACGTGAATATGCAAAAATAATTAATAGTGCGCAATTCGCAAGTGTCACAAAGAACCGTACAGCACCAGTCAGACGCACGTGCTGTGAATATATTCGACAGGTATGGCTGTCCACGGCACAGGTCGACGCGCTCGGCATTATAACCACTAGGATGAGAAAGCATTTGGAGGCAGTTGCGGCTGTGTTAAACCTACGACGGGTGAAAAAAAACCCAACCGCAATTAATCTGTATACAAAAAGTCTATAAAAACCAAACCATATATATGCCGTAAGATCAAGTCGGGCACTTAATGAACTTAAATATATTTCTTCAGTATTTTTAAATTATCTAGCGTTTTTTCATATAGAATGTAAGCTTTTTGGATAATATAGACAAAGCCAAAGCGACGACCACGTAACTATTCCTAATCGCCCACCTGTTTGAAGTCTGATGCCTGTCTACTATCTAAACTAGTTTGTTATAATAAATAATATATTTTTCTAATATTAGTATTATCTTTGCTTATTTTCGCGATCAAAAATTTGTCCACCCCTGATATACAGTGTCTCAAAAGTGCACGAAAAAATTAACTGTACAGATTTTATTTTCTGTACAGATAACTATTCTGGGTGGAATTATTTTACTATATTATATTAGTTATTCACTGGAGCCGGCACGTGACAATAACGCGAGCAATGTAGGTTGGAATTCAACAGTAGCGTGACGTCACCGTGTCGAAGCTGGACGATCAAGGCTGCTCGCCGCTCTGCAGCGCAATGCATACTATCCTACCCCCCCCCAAGGATTGCATGACGTAACTTTAAAGTAGCAAGCAGGTACACACGATTGATTATGTATGTATGCGTGTGTATTATTTTCAAAGTCTGTCCAGAGCATTAGCTGCCAGCGTGCAGTCCATTTTTTAATTTTTTTTTTCAATATTTACCCGTCGTTTCATCCGCGAACCGTCCGCCGGATTCCGCCGAGTCGGAAGTCAGTCCACTTCCCATGGGCCTTGCGCAACGGCCCGGAGAGAAATCGGCTTACGACACGCCGCCGCCTCTCGCTCTGATCTAGATCCCTACACGCGCTGCGACACAACCGACAACCGAATGATAAGCATCCTCGTCTTATCCTGACTTATCTATAGCGGCCTCCTGCTCTCACAAAGTACTGTTGCTATGGAGACTACCTGTTTCCAAATTATCCGAGGCAGTGTTTTTCTATCGTATTGAACCGAGCACAACGGCAACTGCCTCCGAACGCTTTCTTTTATCTGCATCTACATTTATCAGCCGCCCGCGTGTCTCTTGTAGAAGCGGATAAATTAGTATTTGCATTGCAGACAAGTCGACCGATGATTTCGAAAGCCCCGCGCGAGTGGCGGTCGCCCTTAATTGATGATGATGATTTAAATAACAACACCGCCATAAATCCGAGTGCGTATTGACTGCGATCAGGTGGGCAACGTGACAATACTAATCCGTTATTAATGGAGCGGCATGGCTGCCGAGCCGGCGACAAATCACGCCACCGCTATTTAATGTATAACTCAATTGAATTATAGCCGACTATATCCTGACAATCTAATACAATTCAAAGTACGGTTGATATCATTCAATGGTATTCAAAAAAAAATATATATATAGTCATTTGTGCTTGGGAATACTTTCGCCTTTCTACTAAGTAATCTCTTAGCCAATTGGCTTAAAATATTTGCTGTGTCAAAAATAAGACTAGGCATTCGTGGGTTTTCTGTTGGTGGTAAGGTTTTGAATCACCCTGTATTATATAACAGTTTCATTGCTGCAAACAGGTATACGAGTTTAATATTGAATTATGCTTGGATCGGGCTCACGCGACGGGGCGTGATAGCAGCGTGTCCTTAACCGGGAAGTCTGGCTGCGGGTGTCGCAAGTAGCCGCCCCCAGCAGGCATACCTCGACCTACCTCCGGCGTGCTCCGGCACCGACCCTTTACATACGCTATGGGCACAGAATAGCACAAGCAACAGAATGAGGATGCTAGTCTTTATAAGTAGTTAAAGCATTTGCTGTTGTGCTCCAAGGAAATAATAAAAAAAACGTTATGCAACAATACTATGAGGTGTGTTTTTTTTTTTTTTTTTTAAACATTATCAATTCAAAGATGTACAAATATATAATTTCATAATATTAATAAAATATTGTTATACACGTGTTTATGAATGAAGGCAGTCATTATACGGAGGTCGAAAATATACGAGACGTTATCACAATCCGCGATCCGCTGTATATTACGAAATTTGGAAAATATTTAATACGCGCCGCCACTGACGCTCGCGTAACATCCTCCACGCTTTGAAGGTCGATATTGTATTATTCATCTCTATGATTTGTGCCAGGACGTTAGGTTAGGTTAGGTCATCTCTATGATTTGCGCCAGGACGTTAGGAGATACTCTGGAAGGCACTGCACTGCGCCCACAAGCCATCTTCCCCCGAGGCGAAGAACGCATTGAGGCTAGCCATAGAAACTAATCTAGATAGAAGTACGCTTAAGCGTTGGGTGTATCCTATTGCATACGTATAGTATCAAATGGCTCGTTTTGCAAAGGGAAAGGAGAACGTGGCGTCTGGTGTCTAAATTATACAAATGGAGTCCAGATAAGCTTTTGATAGGTCCGCGCGATCAGAACACAATTGATTGGCAAGGTAGTGAGTGATGGGAGAAGTGGCGCTGCAGGATGAAGGTCTGCCGGGCGCGGCGTCCTTGAGGTCGCTCCGCCTCTCGGATACCGATCGGCCTGCATTCGCAGCTGCGCGTGCCCGAGCACTTTCCATGTGGACCAATTTCGTACCGGCTTGTATATATTGTAAATTCCGATACGAATTCTAGAAAACAGGGTGACTCGTGTTTATAAATTTCAAACGATTCATATTTCAGAGGAGGTTGATGACCATCTCACTGAACATATGCTTGTCTTTTCATGTACATCATAGGTTCCCAAAGCGGTCAATATCGACCCCCCAGGACAGTGAAAAATTATATTGGGGATCCATGAACTTACATAATAATGCTATTAAGCTTTTCCATCTGTATACCTCATAGAAGTTCGGTTGCCAATCTTCTTACAAAAAAAGAAATAGATTGGAAATCACTGGACGAGGAAATTTAAAGTTAAATCTGACTTATTTGAAGCCAAATATTGAAAATTTGCTATCAAAGCATCAGACCCACCAGGACCATTAAAATTATTGATTTTTTTTAGTGAACGTTCCTATATTTGCATTTTGTGTGTTTTTAATTAATAAAGGTATAATTAACTCTACATGTATTGTAATTATTTTTATTTTTAAATCCACTGTACAGTTAACCCTATGAAAGTGAGTTGTTCTATATCAGATGTCAAAAATATGTTTGAAGTTGATTAATTTGTAAAAATTCAATATTAGCAAGGCAGGGGGGTCGACGAAAAACCGGAAAACTCGACGGGACAAAATATTATATTTATATTAGTCTTTATTTAAATACATACTTAAAAAAATCTGTAAATTTTATCGTGCAATGCTTAAATAATATTTTTAAAGATATTTTTCGGTTTTTTGTTTTTAAATATCGCTGCGTTGGTGCATTGTGAATCACCCAGTAGGGTAAGTCATACATACGTTAGAAATTGGCCCGGAGCTGTGAGCACACGCCGGAGCAATGAAGTGGTCATGTAATCGCACAGCACCGCCACCAGACTCGATTCGGGTCTAAAACTTTATTGAAATATTTAAGAAATAATTGAATCATTACGATTGTACGCAAGCTCCAGAGTTGGCAATTAAACGCGTCGTTTGCATAGCCCATGTACTACATACCTGAGCATTTATTATTGAGCTTATACGCCGTATATCCGGGTCTTAGCGGATACACTGTAACAGGTAATTCGGCGTATAATGTAATATTATTTTTAATAAGTCGATTAAGTGTACTAAATGCACAGTGGCTGAACTGAAATCTTGCTGGAGTGTTATGTCGTCTCTCAGTTCTTCTTTTATGGCGTTGAAGCTTGTACACTCAAGACAGCTACTATGCGTAGCTGAAATGTGGTTACATAGAATCCTTAAAACACCATGACTTGACCGCGTCACAAGTGAGAGAGAATGAGCAAAGAAATAAAACCCCTGACGTTGGTAAAGAGGCGCATTTTGGCCACACTTTTCATGACAGTAAATATGGTCACCAGTTTCCTATGTGGAGAGCCACCAGAAGAAGAAGAAATAAAACAATATTCGTGCAGAATGTCCACTATCAGAATAAATCGATTGTTCCAATAATATGCATAAAATTTCAATATAATCGGCATTTTAATGTGGCGTCAAATTAGACCGATAATTCCCATCACTAAAGTGTATCAAATATTATAAAAATTAGTCGATTACACGCTACGTATGTGCTAAGGCAGTCGACATAGCACCGAGCTGATTATGCCCATCACTAATGTGTGACATATATAGCACGCAGATCGAATTTGGTCTTTAATAACGTGCGGCGGGAGTCAGCTGTAAAAATAAATCGAATATACCATTAAATCAATGGATGCCATAAAATTTGATTATAAGCGAAGGTTGTCACGCGGACTCAATTGTATAGTGATGTAGCATATACGTCACACTCGCGATGTCGCAAAGCTTTTATATTCAGCGGCTAAACAATTTACGCTTAGCAGAAGCCGTATATATAATATTATATCTCGCGGCGTTGTTTTTTTTTTTTTTTTTCCTGTCGAGTGACAAGGCAGGACGGGGAATTTGTTTATTGTCATTATATTCTTGTTTATCTCCGTGTCGCAATGTTTGAGAAATGCGACCACACGGGGCACTGGCTCGGGGGCTACGCTTTTGTATACGGCAATGATTTTCACAAGAAGAGCTGAGCACGACGGAGATTCGTAAGCAGATATCTGTTGGCTTATTAGAGCGTTTTAAGGTCGAGATTTTTGGGAAATCATATATGAAGTAAAGTCGCGATAAGTCATGCTTTGGCTCTGGCACAAATATTTTTTTTAACACACGCGGGGCGGGAACTAGTACCCGTTTCGCGGACTGCTGTCTAAAAGCGGGACGCGTATTAGTAGCGCGTAAATGCGGAAGAAGGTCATTTTACTCTTTAGGTTTACAGCTCGAAATGTTTGTGTTGGACTCGTCAGCGTTACTACTACCAATTCTGAACAAAGTGACAACGAAGAAGTGGAGTGGTCAGAGAATGATAATCCTCCAATTATTAGGACAAAGTGGTGTTGTTGTGATGCCGTGTAATCCGCAAAGTGTGTACGAAGTGGTTCAACTTTTTATAGGAAACGATTTATTTGACTGCATGCAAATCAAAGAGTGTACAGACCAGATTTCACACGTGCAATTTTACGCGAATTTCGTCCGTTTCGCACATCAGTTTAGTCAATTTGGTTACTGACTTAAAATATAAATATAATACAAGCTATTGTGTAACAATAACATTTAATTTATTAACAAAAATCTCACAATTAGCTCGGAGTTGCTAAACGGAATAAAAAAAAAATCAAAGAGTGTATAGACTAGATTTACGCGAATGAGTTTAGTCAATTTGGTTACGCGCTCAAAGTGTGTTTAATGTATCAAAATTTAAACGGTTACTTAACGTGTTCAATTTTTTCATTTTCAATATATTTGATCGACAAATCGGTCGACCGTCACGTCACGGCGGGTCACGTCACGCCGGGTCACGTCACGGCGGGTCACGTCCCGCGCCCCGTCACGTCACCGCTTCACACGCCGGCGATCCCCTCACACCCGCGGGACTTTCTATCCTCGCCATCATCTCCCAGCCTCATCGGGATTCCAGTGGCGTCCCCCGCGCGGCCCGGCGGCGCTTTCTTTGCCGAGAATCGTTTTGACTTGTAAATTCACCGCTCAAAGTGTGTTTTTGGGATAGCATCGAGGAAATAAAAGCGAATTGCTGCCACTTGCCATTGCTTTTAAATTACTTCTTTTAAAACACATGCACACAGTGGCGTGCGGTTTGTATCATACACAACCAGAAAATCAGTAAATAGTATAGTAATAGTAGCGATAGAAGTGACTGACGTGCCACAGATCCCCTTCCCATGACCCGAAGGGAGGAGCTCCAGAGCTCCGACCTGAAGAGAAGCTCACGGACAAGACAAGAACGGCGCTGAAGAGGATCGAGAGCTGACGAGCACGAGACACCATTTTCAACCAAACCAACCAACCAACGGAGATGCTGTCTCCATAGACAGTAAGGGGAACAGCGAAAAGTGCACTCCCTGGGAAAACCCCCCTCACGAATGAATGAATTGTGTATGACTGTTGTATTATTATTATATATTATATATAAAAAGAAACAAAAAAGATCCCCTTCCCATGAAGGACCCAAGTCATTAAATTGCGGACATTTCCTCCGTTCGTTTTCAGGAGCGACCCGAGCGGTTCGGCCCGCGCTTCGAGGCATTACACATGCAAACACCGCAAACAATGGGATTTCGCCACGAATATTATTCAACAGCTTGCGCCAGCCCGGGGGGGCACAATGCTGGGAGCCCGGAGAGCGGGCAGGGCGGCCGCTTGCGAAACGCCGGCGCCAGGATCCCGAGCGAATTATACCAGCGTTCATTACTCAAGACAGGGGTAGCCAACCCGGTCGCTGTCTCCCACCAGCGACGATTGAAGCTCTCGCAGTGCAAGGCAATACTCTCAGACCCATCTACCCGAGGATGCCAACCGAGTGTACTGATAGCAAAAAAAAGCAGATTTTAATAAGACTTAACACAACAAAAAAATGAACAGGATTTTTTTAAATAAAAAGATTGGCCGCCCCTGGCTCAAAGTCGAAATCAAGCACGTGGGAAGGTCGCGCATGATTCTGTGTATTTTTTAAATTTTTAATACGAGTCTTTGGAGAAGGGACGCCATTGTGTGTAGCGTAATTTTTAATGGTGATTTTTGATAAGGTTTCTCGTGGGCCCACGCGTTTATTTGTTTATAAAGGGGCAACGCGTTTATTTTATTGCTATGATGAGTTCTCGGCTCTCGATGTGAACAATCAAACTATGTATTCTGGAATATTCGGAGGAGTTGATTTGGATTCTTCTGAACACACCAACAGCCAATAATCCAAACCCGATATTTATATAAGGGTTAGGGTGGTTGGGGGGGGTGGGCTTTCTGGTGTCAGTAGAGGCCAATAACCAAACCAACACCAACAGCCAATAATCCAAATCCGATATTTATATAAGGGTTAGGGTGGTTGGGGGGGGTGGGCTTTCTGGTGTCAGTAGAGGCAGTCTTTGAAGTTGGGGTTGAAGATAGAGCTGTTGGTAGGTTAGGGTTGTTTACTCACCGTGAGGTTGGGGTCTACAAGCTGCGCGTAGCGCTGGGGGAGGGCGGGGGGAGCCGGGGAGGGGGCAGCACCCCGGGGTGACTCCTCGAACACCCCCGCAAGACGCAGTGGAGTACCAGCCCGCGCGCTTCCCTTCACGTACGACCAGCGCTCGCCATCTGCAAATAAAGAGCACTCGTCAATACTAGTAGCAACATAACACACACGCGACTATACTCGCGAGTAAACACACTCCAGTCGAAACAGCTACATTTTTTTCTAGTGTTTCACAAAAGCAGCCAAGTTTGGCAGTATGACAGGAATAAGCATAGAAACCGATTCTGTGTTAGATTACAAGCGAAGTTGCACCGCGGTCATTGTCTCGTTTAAATCATTATTGTTATTACGGACATTAGTCTAAACTCTCCATAAAAAACAGATGTCTTTATAATGCAGAATACACTTTTACTTAAATGTTTTTTTTTTTTTTAAGCACATAATGAGTGAATGAATTATCTGAGCGACGTGACTGTAAATACGTTAACGGGGTCTTTGAAAAACTTTCCAAAAACTATAATATGTACTATTTTTATTTGTGATATTAAATATATTATTGTATGCTGATAAATCAATTTTATTTTATTATTACATATTTTATTTTTAAGGCCGGAGATACTTAAAAAAAAAAAAACGTCCTTAACAAACCAATTAAAATTCAGTGGTATCGTTTATTTTTTTAGTTTAAACTATCGATTATTTAGTAAATATATTGATGACATTACCCGATTAATATAATATAAACGAAGGAAGCTTTAATATTTTTATAAAATAATTATACTTATGTAAAATATGGAAGCAATGTGTGAATCGAAAATATATTGAATTCAAGTTTTTTTTATATGAAATTGTTTGACAGCAAGTACTTCCATAAAATTATTTTTGAGTAATAATATATATTTTGTTTTTCAAGTTTCGCTAACATTCTGGGTTGGCGTCTTCAAGCAGACAACAACGCAAAAAAAAAACTTTTTTTTTTGTACAAAGTACATTGTTTATTTTACAATCGCCTTAACAATTTTCTTCCGTGGGATTGGGCCGAATAATTCGTCGAATTAATTCACGATTCCACTGGTTTTTGTCGCTTTCTCCGACATGTCCGACAATTCTTTTTCACTCTAAAAGCTTCCACTGTGACAATTATTAAATAAAACCACATTCCACACCCATCACGGTCTATTGTGAATACAATGTTTAGGTAATCGATTCACAGTTTAAAAATTTTCTCATCGTGTATTATTTGTATGTTTCACCTGAATATTATACCGGCGCTTATCGTTTTACGTTTGTAATAAATTCGCATTCTCCGCCCACACTGGCTTATTGAATATAATTTTAAAATGTGCCGATTGAATTATTGTAGAATACTACGAGTTTCGAATCTCTCTGTATAAACAATCTCCATCGAGCCCCTGCAGATGCGGCCGAGATCTGCAGGCAGATAGACCGAGAAGCGGTGTTGAAAAAAATAAATAGAACCGATTAATGCAACAGAAGCAGTTGCATTGCATGAAGCAGCTGATGATACTAAAGCAGTTGATGTAACTGAAGTAGCAAAAATAAGCCTTCAAATAAAGTTGATAAAAAAAAATGTAGTCAGCATTGTAGAGAAGCTGTGACTTTGACTGAATCGTTTGCCAAAACAAACTGCTGAATATCAAGTACATCAAAAGTCGTCTAATTGAGTTTGGATAACCAAATACTATATCTGGATATAATTAACAAAAAAACGAGCGTCGTTTAATTCGTATGTTCGGATAATCGAACACGATGCAAAAAAAAAACCTGTAAGCTTAAAGCAAGGAGTTGATATTTTGTACGTAGCAATTTAATGAACTAAATTAGATTATTGAATTAGAATTTATCGGTAATTTATGTGATGCTGCTTCACTGTATCAGCCGCTATTTTTGAAAAGCATAAACGAATGTAGCTGCTTTGGGCTTTTCAAACGCCCATCACTACGGAGAACTGTCCCGAGCACACCTGGCTCTTTGAAAACTGAAAAATCATCAAAAACGGGACTGTCGCAACAGCAAAAACCACCGAATCATTCTGTCCACCGATCCGGTATGCTGCTCAGCCGGTCACACCGAGGAGACAATCGCAGCTGCAGTCGACTTGTAACGTCTCCAGCATTTGCATCAGTCATAAATCATAAATCACAGAGACCCTGCATCGTGGCAAATTTTACTATCATTCTGAGTTTTTGTGGTTGTAAATTAACAGATTTTAAATGACTAATTGCCGCATTCAGTTTTTAACCAAACTATAAAAATATGTAATAATATTTTTTCAGGCATAGAGGTAATCGAAATATATTCAGGTTTCAGGTTCAGGTTTCATATATTTTTAACTACTAATCAATAGATCACACGCGAATACGATATCCAATATGTATTACCTCGATAAATATTTAAAAAAATAGTAATATCGTTGTTGTGCCCTGGAAGTCGGGAGTTATCGTTTCATTGGGCCAAAACGCTGGGGTTATTTCATAATTCTGCAAGTAGGTACACATGGACGCTATCGAGCTACCAACTACCAACTTCCTACTACACGGTTTAAACCTTACCATGGTGAAACTACACACAACCATTGTAGAACTACACGCGTTTTTTTATCGACAAGTTTTTGTTCCACTTGAAGTTCTTTTGTGTACGAAGAATCACATGAATAGATAACCTGACGACATTGATATTTTTGCCCAAAATATTTAACAATACAATGCGCTGGTATAAGTGTCATTGGTATTGAAGGCGCGGGGGACTCACCTGAGTCTCTTTGCAGCAGGTAGGCGGGCAGGGGCGCCGAGGCCAGGAAGCACGGCACGCGAGCGCGCACGAGGTCCGACAGGGAGGCGTAACACCGGGCACTCGTGCCGCCCTTGTCGCCAACTGTCGCGAACCATCCTGCAACATTAGAAACAATCAATACAGGTAAATGTAAAGCATAAAGTAGATCACAGGTGAGGTACGAGTCCTTGCTCCTAACTTCTAGAAACGATGGTACTAAAGGTGGCTTAAAGACCATGGTAAAGAAGCCTATTTAACACAGTAAGTTTACGTGGATGCGGAATTTGGAATGGAGGTAGAAAGTACGGCCGAATCAGTGAGACCGGCCCAGGATAGAAATATGTTCGATGCAAAGAAGAGGCACAAGAAGAAAAAGACGATTTATACAGCACTGCGCCACCGAGCGCTGAGGCTTTTCGCAGGCGCGGTCGCAGCCGCTGGAGGACCAGCACATCCGGCATCTCCTGACGAGCCACAGACAGGCCTCTTTAATCACAATTTGATATAATCGAACCCACAATATATAATATCGAACTGAAAACAAATCAACCACGTTTTGTGTAACAATTTTTTAGCGCATAGTGTGTGTGACACGACGTAAAGGTTTGATTACGTATGCAGGTGTGTTTAGTGAATTGCAGAGTGACGGTTTTGATGTGCAGGTCTGTTTTGCGAGGCGCGAGTGTCAAAGGCGAGCAGTCCGGCGGTGATGGCGAGGCGAGGGAAAGAAGAAGAAAGAGGCGCGAGGGAGCGGGACGGAGCGCGGGTCGACGACACGGCGAGGTCGATCTCCCGATTTCGTTCGGAGATCTATCGATGCTTCATAGATCCCGGCTTCGCGCGACCGCCGCGGAGATCCACGGAGACGCTTCGCCGTGTTGAACTGTCACGCTTGCGGTTCTCGTGAAACAAGTCTGGTTTCGTTTTGTAACAAGTTGGTTTTGGGATTCGCCCGCCACGACGGGGATCGAGACGCGGAGCTCGCGATTAAGGTACCTGCGGTATAGCCAATGAGCCTGGCTATTTGAAAAAAAAAAATTATTCCAATATACATGAGAACTGTAAAAATTACTACAAAACTAAAAGTATAGTAAATCTTCCTATGCAGGTGATAAGCTTAAATTATATATAAAAAAAATTTAAAATAAAAGAACGCTATTAGCAAAACAACCACCAGCTAATCAATTATGTCGCAGCGCGTGGAGGCAGCTTTACTTTTTTTACATACGAGGTTTCTAGCTTTACCGCTCATTGCAATCGCCGAACCATTTAATCTTCACTAAGGTAGAAATTCGCGATTAAACTGTATTTAACGAAAAATATAAAACAATAACATGATTACCATGTAACCCAATGAAATGTATTTGGTGGTGTTACCACTTTTAATTTATTGACGCGACCAGTTTCGTCAATATGCGAAACTAATAAATAAATAAAAAGTTGAGAGCATTACTAAAAATATTTATTTTAAATAAAAATTTTAAAAAGGAATTGCACCAAGTACTCTCTCAAAGACTTGTAAGATATGGGATCCGGTGCTTCAAGACGAAGATCTCGGAGACTGCTATCCCTGAAGATAGCCCTATCCCTGGAGACTGGGCCGTTTTATAGCCATTTCAAATCGGCAGTAATTATCAGATAACAGTCTAAAGCGAGGCATTCTCAAAATACAATATCCATAATAAATCGCCATTCCATCTCCTCCAGCTATAACTTGCATTATAACTGCAATACAACAATACCTGCGGGTGTATTCATGCTTTTGAAAAAGCTGCCTACGCGCGCTGCAACACAATAGGGAATGAAACGGTAACAACGCAAAAGAGGACGCTATCGGCAAGTTACCATTTAATTGTCAGTGGAGTCGCAGCGTGTATAGGGGGCTTTAGTAAATATCTAAACAATGAATGCTATTGGAAAATAAAAACGGTGCCCTTCGTTATTCGCGAGAAGCGCATCATTGTTCAACTATACGATCTCTTATAATTTCAATACAATAAATAATTAGTTAAAGTATAGCTAGGGGCACGTTGGGCGAAAGAATTTGGTCATTCGCGATCGAATTGTTGGGTAAAAAGATCGATCGTTATCACAAGCAGTTTGCATTGTTGGACTAAACGATATTTTATTTCAATATACTTAATAATTGGTTGAAATATAGCTAGGGGCACGTTGGGCGAAATGATTAAGCCACTAGCTATAGTAGTGCCTCAATAATGCCTTCAGTACTATTAATTCAAATTGTTTAGGAAATAATCGTACGAGTAATAATTTAATGTTAATCAATTTCACATTTTTCAAACATTATTTAATTTATTCATATATATTTTATTCAATTTATCAATTCAATCTATTCATTGACAAATTCATTCATTCACTCTTTCGTCAAAAGACATGTGATCAACTTTTTTTGCTGAATTCTAATTCTTCTTCTCCAAGTGACTCTCCTCAGAGGTGGTCGGTACCATCTGTATTCCCGACATCCAGCTACTGGTGAAAATTCCGCATCCGTGATATTCTCCTTCTTTTTCAAACGCTTTGAATACCATTAAAGTAATCAAATATAAACGATTTAGCAACGGCATCCTTGATTCCAAGATATGAGGCCGCAAATGCAGCCTCAACGAATCCAAATCCTCGTAAATTTCAATAGTGAGTTCCGTGCGAAACCGGTCGCATCAAGCAACATGACTGTAGAAAAGCGGTCCTCTCAAATCGGGTGCGGTGGGTTGAGCAAGCCAATGCCGTACCGTGAAGCCGTGATTTACGACCGCGCGGACGCGGAAATCGTTTTTGACTTTATAACAACCGTTCGAGTGACGCAACCATTTATTCGAAAAATTAAAAAATCGAATATTTGATTTTTTTAATTTAGGTTTTTTTCTTTTTTTTATTCAAAGATGGCCGCCGCTTAATTTCAACAAAAGAATGCGGGCTGCATGGAGTTTTGAATGTTTTTAAATTGATAGTTGCGCAATGGGCCTGTACAAATACGTATATGCATTGGGTTATAAAAATGGAAAAGATTTATTGCGCTTACGCGTGAAGTAATGAATCTTGTAATAATTTATGTCCATTCAGCGATACAAATTTTGTATGCGTTTTTGTGAGGAGAATAAATATTTTTAATAAACCGCAAGCTTAGCGGTTTAGCATCTTATGCAGTCGCTTACTAAATCGGACCTAAGCTAAACCACGTTTTGTAACACCGTAGAAAGTAATTTTTAAGCATAACTACATAAAAAGCGGGTGGTGTCAATAAACCATAAAATGACAATGAAAAAGAGTCCACGAAATGAGAGAGACAAAAAAAAAAAATAATCGCAATCTCCAAGCCAATTGGCTATTCGTATTGCTAGGTCGAAATAAGCCATAAAAAAAATCCGAGCGCCCAATGCAGTCGTTTCAAAGATTATAATGCCATTATTTTTTTTTCTATTACAGTACTAATAAATCACAACTCGGATATGTATACCGATAAGTGTAGATAACTTAGAAGTGATATAACACGCAATCGACCCTGCATGTTGGGCAACAATGCACTGCTCGAAATAGTGATGGGCTCGATCGATCGACTTTAATCGAATATTCGAAAATGCGATATCTAAAATTGAACTTGCGCATTTTCGGATAATCAATTGAATAATGAATAAGTGTATAATTTTTATAATTTATTGAAAAAAAATTCTGTACCCAGTATTCTTTGCATTAATAAATTGTTTTTAAAATTTGATTGTACATTATTCAAACAAATAAAAATATAAATAATAGTTCAGGAAAAATAACACGTATACAAGATAAAGCATGTTAAGATAATCGAATAATGGAAGTATATTTTAAGCCGAATAAAAAGTGTGAAAAAAAAATTCACAAAGAGGCAAGAGATTTGGTTTTTCAAATACAAATGACGTAAACAAAGTTTATAAAATTAAAAAAATACAATGTGAATTGTTCTCGACAAAATTAAATGGTCTTCGATAAATCGAGTTAGAATAACACATTTGGAATAAAATTAATCGCATTGATTCGATTGAGCACATCACTAGGGCGGGCACACGTGTTGGGAAATTTCCAAAAATTTACAGTGGAATCGACTTTCTTGTAGGAGCGTATTGACAGCCTAATTTAAGAGCAGAGCTTATTTTCTATGGGTGATGATATATCTCCAGCCGCGGCGGTATATTAAGCTGTTATCATTTATTCTTCATTATTGTACGTAACGGTTATTAATTCGAAACAAATTGTGCAATGTATTCTTACTCCCACTATACAGGTGATTCGAGACGTGTTGCATACCTTACGAACAAAACTCACAAATACGTATGTAGTGCTGAATACAGTGCAAAATTATTTTGTTCAATATAAATTAATAGAGGGTAGGAATGTCTTTGCATTTGGTTCGTAAAAAAATTTAATAATAATGTTTAAAGTTTGGTCATTCTAGAATTGGCGTTCGTGGCCGTCCTCGCAGGATCTTTGTTGCACTTTTTGGTGTATTTTTATTGCATTTTTGTGCTGCACCCGCCCACACGCCTGCCCATACGCCGGAGGGCATTGCGTAGTGATGGGCGCTATCGAGCACGCCATATCGAATTATCGAATAACAAATATAATAAAATTCATAATATCCAACTAAATCGAATAATAAACAATTATTTTTTTTAGGTAAATATTCAGAAAAATCGAATCATCCAAAACGAATAATTTAAATATTTTTTCGTAAATAACTTCTATCGAGTTCAAATATACGAATATTTGCGTAGGTTATATAAAAAAATAATTAAATTATCATGCAAAATTGATTGACAAAGAATTATAATATTCAATTCATTGATCAGTTTCACGACTGGCACGGTAATAAAAATAATCGAAAAAGTCATTTCCGACGCACGGGCATAATTGATCGATATTTTATAGATCCACCTTTTTATCTCCGCAGCCTGAGATTCGATCGTTTTTACGACTTATCCGAATCAATCCGGGTTGTGAGAATAAATCGTCTGTGCCCATCACTAGCACCGGGTGCCTTTTTGGCTTGCGCCTTCTTATTGTGCCCCTCGGGCATCTCGCCGGCTGAGAGGTTCAGCAGGAGGGTCACGGGTTAGAGACCTCCGAGGGCCGAAAGAAAGACGCAATACTGCTCTGCGAACTTGCAACGATTGCGCAATAAAATTGACGGCAAGCGTTTTGTCCTGTGCCTATTGTAAGCGTTCACACACTCGATGCAGTTCAGCAGTTCAATACGATAAAGCCACACTCGAACCAATATTATGAACAGCCATTGTCTATCAGTCGATCATCTTTGAAAAAGCTTAGACTATCCGAAATCCGAATTTCAGGTTTTCATGAATCGGGTGGTCACGAATTTGAAAGCTTCAAATGGGACTGATTTCTGTTTCTGCTTTTGGTTTTTCGCATCCAATATAAATGTTAATCATTTGATTTTTTTTTAATGAAGTTTTCGAATAAAGTCGATTGTACATTAATACGAGTTTTAGAGCCTCTTGTAGCCCCTCGGAGGCCCCGAGCCCTGGGGTCCCGTAGGAGTCGATGACCAGGAGACGATCAGCACCAGCCTGCGTTTCGTGAATTTACAATTTTCACGGAGGCGCTGATGATGAGGCCGGCTTTTATACCGGGCCACTGCAATCTTTTTCATAAACATCGCTAATGATACCTCGAGATAAATGCGTCATTTAAAATTTATTATAACGCGTGTTGGTTGAGTATACCAAGTCACTGAATATAAATTGACCTTAACCGAAAAAAATGCTTTAAGTCACATGTTTGAATATATTAAGGAACAATCAATGCTTTATACAAAAAATACAAGAAGCCTGGCTTGCCTTGCAGATTACTTTACACTCGCGTTTCTATCAAAGTATACCCATCCTTCTCATTCGCAGAGATCTAATAACTGATCCCTGCTCGCTCACACACGCGGAGATCATTAAACAGTCACCAACAAACCAACCTTGGAAAGGACCACAGAGTATGTCCTAACTGACCATAGACTTTAGTTGCCTCTTGATTGAGTGTTGCCAGTGTCAGTGTGGAGCTCTGTCCAGGGTTAATTAGGCAATAAAAGATGGACGTTGGATCCGATCTAGAACGTATTCACGTGCCGGTGTTGAAAAACAATTCACGGCAGATCCTAATTATTTCCAAGGTATTATACTAACTCATTATTTATATTATTGCATAATTTATTAATGCGGTTACATAATTGATTACTGAATTTTGTAAACAATGTAATAAATACTTGGAATTCGAATAAACTGTTTTAATGGATAACTAAGGCCACGATAGCGGTGGGTCCAAGCGCAGAAGCAGTTTGAATAACTGCTTTTTTTTTAAAGGAACTGAGCAGCTTCTTATAATAATACTAATATACATTTCAATTTATACAAAATTTTGTCAATCAAGGCATACCTCGTACAACGCGGTTTCTAATACGCGCTATACAGAGACCACCGCATGTTGGCACACCGATTTTTTTTTTCTTCATATTTTGACCTCCTCCCAAAAAAATGTTACATATAATTATATCCTAAAAATTCAATTTATCTAAAATTCTACAAATCAATGCGCGTTTTCACAGCTAGAGCAAAAATATTCGTCAGAAAGTGCATGCCTCGTACAACGCGATCTCCACTACGCGGGGAGATGGCCATGTGTTGATATACCGATTTGTTTCGTTTCTTGGCTCGCTCCCAAAACGCTTGCCCATCAGCCGAACCAAATAGTGTATCCGACTTTAAATAATGCATTATTCATGCACAAAGTAGCGACGGGTATAAATACGTTGGCCAATTTCACTTTTTAGGAATACATTAGGCTCCCGTCCGCTCGTCAGTCGAACCTCTCTCTCTCTGGAGATGCCTGGCGTCTTTTTCAAGACCCGGCGTGGGTTTAAGTGTGTTTTTCTTCTTCAAAAAAGAAGCAGTGTTGCCATAAAAGGAACTGCAATCAAAACACCATCAATATTTTATTAAAAAAGAGAATCTCCGCATAGTTTGTCTGCTTTGGTACGAAAACGCCTAAATTAACAGTTGGCCGATGAAAGTGTAATTAATATACTAATGATTATATTTTAATTTTCAGTTTCCAACTGGGGGGCAAAAATAAAAATTATGAGCAAGTGTGCCTAGTTTCTAGATAATTATATAAATCGATACGTTATTAAAAAAGTTATATGGGAATTTACGTAATTTAAAATTAGTTATTATGTTGGAGTCCATTGGTTGATCACTCGTTAAATATAAAATTTATTGCACATCAATAATTAGATAACTTAGTCGTTGGTTTTATAAATAATTTATTCCTAGGTGTAATGTCTCGTTTCTTCTCTAATGTTCCGACGTTTCAGTACCGGTACTGGGGGCATCTTCGTTGGTTTGGAATGACCAACAAGTTAGACCTCGAGACGGTGTAAATCTTCGAACCTCAACTTCAGAATAACAATGGACTTGCATAGAAATACGCGTTTAATATCTAGAGGTTTGGAATTGGCATAATACAAATTAATAATAAGACCGATGTTAATTGTCTAATGCGCCAAGACTGCGCCATTACCTCATCCTGTTCCAAATGCATTTATTTATAATCATTAACCAATAGCATATACAACTACGCTAAGCCCATTGTGATTCTCTACAGGTGATTCAATTTACACAACAACAAACATGAAGCTTAATTATTAATGTATTTTTAATCAAACTTTAGAGTTTTGCTAGAACCACAATTTATAATTAAAAATTCTCTTTAAATAATAAACACCCTTCATTTTTATCATTGACTGTGGCATTCGCCACTCAAGGGTTTCTTCAGACTTGATGGGCGAAAACACTCGCAAACAAAAATTATCGTAATTTCTTAGCCACTTTGCTATTTATTTTTGTGATTTCAATGTGAATTATCACAAATGAAAACAGAACAAATGTCGTGGCGTATATCTTATCTAGCGGCGCGATTGAACCACCCAGTATAGTTTCATATTGACGAGCACGGCGTGCCTTCACGTGTGTAAGGCGTATCGAGAGAACAATTAATAAATGATATGAATATTAATATTCTCTAAAGCGCTGCGAGTCCTTGGATTGCTGATTACGTCGGTGCATTATTGTGCCGGTGTTTTTTATATTACGAGAGGATCGCCTTTGTTCGAAGCCTCCAGGGTCCAATTTCAGAGTAATTAATTACTTGTATTAAGTTATCAAAAATGTATGCATTGAAGTGGGAGGTGCGTCCTTTCAGTGAGGTCATTTGATAAAATGTATACGGTGTTTCGAAACTAATGGTAGGCACGAAAGAAAACTCCTGTTGTGAATTCGTAGATGTTGCTATTGTCTTTCATCGGGAATCGCCATAAGGATGGGTTTCTGTGTCTTGTCTTGATTATATTTATATATTGGATGGAATACATCTTTTCAGCATATCAAGCATCATAAAAATTATTTATCCATCTCTTCGGGAGTCTTTACAACTATTTTGCAAACGCGGCATTTTCTATTCAAAAAGTACAACACCCGGTTAAAATTTTCTATCATTAAATTGACGGCGTTGCGTTCGGTGATTGCAGTACTCGGAAAGGCACTAAAACACAACAAAAGGCAACAAAAGGCAGTAAAAGGCGACAAAATTACTTGCGGATTACGAGCAGATAACTTACGACACATTTACGGGTACTTAAAATCTGTAAAAATATATATAGGAATTCAACTCGACTTGTGGGTGGGACACCCAAGACCCGTTAGTATTAAAGCGTATTTGGTAATATGTAGTTTACAGTTAATACCTTGAATTACATGCAATAGAATAGAGACAAATAAAATTATTAATTAGTAAATATATAAAAAATTGTGTTGGGCAGGTTTTTTTATCGCTCACAGTAGTGAATAATCAAATAAAAAGCTGATTTTCTTGAAGCAGTTATTAAAACGGATAAGCAGATATATTAAGAGGAGAGTGAAGCAGTTATTCGTGCGAATAAGGAAACACAAACGATTGTGCAAAGAAAGGTACATTCCTCGCATATCACTTCTCCTCGGCACAGTGTCGTAAAACAATGGGACAAAAACAGACGCGCGGGGATCCCGACAGAAACTGAAATCAGTGAAAGCGGCGCTCTTCTCCCCTGTGAGCCCATTGCGTCACCTGCGTGCCACGAGCACACGTGTGCCTTCCATGTGACACGTGTGGATAGCAGTCTTGTGAGCCATTGTACAGTGACTCATGTTATTTTGCTTCAAACCGCGTCGAGTTTTAACCCCTACAGGTAAGGATCACATAAAGTAGGTCGCGACGACTCACAAGCGCACGTGTGCCTTCTAGGTGGTAATATAATTGGGACACGTGTAGATATCAGTCTTGTGTGTCTATAGAGACTGGTGTTCTTGGGTTTCAAGCCGGGTCAAGTTTTATGCCTTGTCCTGTTATCAGTTTGGAGTCGAGTCATCACTTACTCAATGTCAAGCAAGACTCTAAATCAGGGGTCCCCAACCTTTTTTCACCCAAGAGCACATCCTAGAATGCCGGTCGGGTGGCGGGCACCATTTATTTTTTCCAGGTATATTTATACTAGCATAGTTGAACATAGTCAATAATACATATAATGCACAAAAAATATAATAATTATTAATATAAAAATATAATTAAGTATAACGATATAATTATTTTCGCTTTTTTTTCTCTGTTGAATTACTAAATATAGATATTTTCATAAAATTTAAGTGTAAACTTTAATATTTTTTATCGTGGTCACACAGCGGCGGGCACACGTAAAACGGTCGGCGGGCGCCATGGTGCCCGCGGGCATAGTGTTGGGGACCACTGCTCTAAATGATTAAAAATGTTTAAATCTGACTTAAATTCTAGTATAACCATCAACAAGTAAAAAGGACCAAACGAAATGGATTTGTTATATCATTGTGCGAATTTGTAGAAAACAGAATACATTCAAAGGAAGATCAATGAAATTTGTTATATTGCGTACACAATGTTGAGTAATATATTGACAGAGCATAATCAACAGGTAACGTTGCGCGATCGTGGTAATTAAACTTTGCCTGCTAATTAAGCGGCAAGTCGGCGACCAAACCAGGCGTGTTTCCCAAGGTGAAAGCCAGACTCCTCGGTGTGTTTTTTGTTCCCATCTTCAACCTATGTCCTTCCGGCGGTCGTCCACTGGAGCGACTCGACAGCATCCGGTGTCGCCGGTCACGCGGGCCGCGCAAAAATCACATTCGATATGTATCGGCCGGAAATTACGCAATGCATAACTGCGCATCTAGATCGCGGAGCTCAAAACATTTTTTTTTTTTATGTAATCAATGTTTGGGGCAATCGATTCACACGAGAAACGACGGGAAAAATGCTATAAGTCTGGCTAGACCACCTAGCCAAACTACCATCGTGTTTAAAATAAATAATTTCTATATATTTAATTGGGTCTATATGATAGGCTCTTAATTTTGCTATTTAAACCACTCAACAATTTTTATATCGGCTTATTTTCGGCGAAACTTCAAGCAGCGAAACACCCAAGAAACCAAATCACCAATGGCTTCCAAAGCCTATGAATAAATCTGGAAGAAATTTATAATTTTAACGGGTTCGAACCTCGAGCTCCACGATAACCACTGGACCACGGGCGGCTCGGGGGGCGTTTCGGGCTCAATTGCAGGTTCGTTTTCATCTCCGCGGTTTTTCGAACTTTTCTTTTCGCCCGATCGAGAAGAAAGCATTGAAAAGTGATAATGGAAAACCGGCTGCAATTATATACCGCCCGTGACGGCGCAGAGTCTGATTGCTGTTATTACGATGATAAAAACCTCGGGTCTGCCCAAACCGCAGCGACGCGGCCCCAAAGAAAGTGACCTATCTGGGGAAACAATTCTACGGTTTCTCTTTGGAATCCAAATTGGATGGATTTGCATAAATCCTATTGTTGAGGTTAAAGTTTAATCTTTTCTTCAAAGTATTATTTCTCAAAGTGGGCGATATAACCCCCTTGTGGGCATCGAAGGCTTTTAATGGGATGGTAGAAGGTCCAAGGGAAATTTGGAGGCGTCGTACGTATGTAGTAAAATGGGGTCCTAGCACCCCCCAGCAAGTACTAAAGAACTAAAGCCTTCTTAGAATGCATCAATGGGTTAAGTAGAGTTGGGGGCTCTTAGAAGAAGGGTAGGTGTTTTTTTTATAGAAGAAATTAATAATATAAATTTACAGATCAATTATTTTTGGTTAAATTCTGTATCTTATGGCTGCCTTGAACATCTGTTTATTAATTCATTTAAATTTTTTACATGTCAGACAGAAATAAACGACTTTTTTATGTCATGTTTAGAGATATACATATTAAATATACAAACGTTAAAAAATAGTCTTGCAAAGTGGGCGGAGGCCCGAAAAAGTTTGCAAACCTATGCTTTAGACAAATTTGGTTGTTTTGATAAAATATTCCTTTCATACCTAAGCGCTATGTTTGTGAGAAAATCATTGATCATTTAATTTTTTTAATTAAGATTTTTTTCTAACGCATACTTATAAGCACTGCATTTATGGGTATTTTTATGTTTGATATGTCATAAATATATAGCCCTACTCTGCAGCTGAGAAAAATCCAAGCCAAAAGAGGCATTGGAAGAAAAAAACTGGCGTGGATGCGGAATTCGCGTCAGTGACTAGGAGTTGTGAGTACAACTGAATTAATTAGATTGTCCTAGGATAAATATATTTTCAGTGAGATGGTCACCAACCTTTGAGGAATGGCACCTGAAGAAAAAAATAACAATAAAAATTTAATGGTTTGTAGCACGTCAAGCCATTTAGTTTTTCAGGCCATCTTCGGGAATTCTTCAGGGATACGTCGAAGAACTGAAAACTTCAAGCAGTTTAAAAATCCAATAAACCAAATCATCTAAGGATGATCGTGATGATCCCTACCGCTTTTCGCCAGTGGGGACGCCGCTTTACGTATCGCCGCGGACTTTGGAATCGTCCGAGCAATTGTCATCATGACGGTGGACGCCACGTGCGCGGGTGACAATACGTTTACTGGGTGAGTCAAGCCTCGAGGTTGCACGTGAAGGAATGCCGGCTCGGCCTAAGCACGACTGCCGCGGGCTAATTCTACAGGGTGAACCGAGCTAGACATATCAAATTAAAATATTTAAAAAATATATACACTTCACGGTTTACTTCTGAGACAAATAATTTATGCCAGTTAATTGCATATGTGCTACGAATATATACGTGACTCTGACTAATACATTTATAAATATAAAAAAATTATTATGTGCCAGATTGCGAACTCGCTGGAGATTCATTAAATGCTATCTCAATGAAGTTGAGGCCTGGACGCTTTAGACAACAACCGCGCGTGTCTGTGAGAAGGTTGAAATCACCCTGTATAGTGTGACACGTCCGTGAGGCCTCCAGAGGTCTCGTATCCTGGGTGGTAGATTAGTGAGCACGTGCTCGGTAGATAAGGGGACCGCGGGTTCAATTCCTGGAAAGGCGTATTGCCGCTATCTCTACCGCGTCATCGTGCGAGGGCGTCTCTAAAATATTTCTTTGTACACGTTTACATCACTCGAATAATGAAAACACGTATAGTTGATATTAAAGGTGCATTGTTCAAATGCAGATGTAGCTAATGATATTGGCTAGGTTTTCTAATCCGAGCACGCTCGGAGAGGTGCGCTCTCTCCGAGTTAGCAAAACAAAATGAATCTCGGAGAGGTGTGGGATCTATCTACTGTCTAAAAAGTTGTTGTAAGTGTTGTTGTACAGAAAGCATTGAAAAGCGTCTAATCTACGTTGACGCTTATTAAACTGTCCCCAACAAAGAAACTAGCAACAATGGAAGACCGTATGGACACTTTAGGACCCCTACAACACCTAAAAACCGAGTATACACAACAACGATCAATCCTGAAACTCGGGCAGCCTGGCAAAGACTGCCTTCGACCTTCGATCCGCAACGCGAGCATATTGTTTCGACAGCGGTGTCTTACGCTACTCGGCGGGTAACAATACGCTTTGCTTTTCATAATTAGGCCTATCTCGCTCTGGCATCGGCGATCTCGCATCAGAGGGGCAACGATGCGTAAGATTTGCCAACCGGTAAAGGTTGCGATTTGATCTGCAGAGAATCAGATGTTTTACCACGTATTGTATTGAATTTTTTTTTTAAAATTTAATTTTGCTCTAATCTATTGTTCTTTACCGTGCTTTGAATGTAAACTAACTAAACGTTTGATTGTGTGGAACAATAACGGGGCGATTTTGGTATCATTCTGTGTAGATTGTGTAAGTCGAGCAGAATGAATTTAATACATCATTATTATTTAAAACTCTACGTCACTTTCTTTGAAAAATATTTGATCTTTGACTTGTTAGTTTAGGTTAGGTTAGATTGGTTTTTTTTATATTTAATTTGGCTTTGATCTATTATAATTTACTGATATTTTAATAAAATCTAAAATTATAATTATTTAGATAATTTTCTAAAGGAACTATTTAATGTTTAGTTTAATTTGGTTATTTTTATAAAGTGGTATTATTATAAGACTTTTTAAGATTATCAGTTAGGTGACAACAGATATTGTTACATTACTGTACTTTGAATAAAATCTTTTTACATTTTCTTTGTTGATATTATGAAACTGTGCGCAACTTTCTCATGGAACTATTCATTATTTAGTCGATAGCGCGATGATTTCGGTGGCTAAAATATGTAAATTATTTAATCAGTCAATAAAAAATAAACATTACGTTAAAAACGGCTGAGGTTCTATTGTAAACAAAGTTGCAACGAGTCAGAACACACCGTCGAATGCGCTCAACGTGAGACCTTGATCCAGTGTGAAATCGGCAGTCCAGAAATGTGACTGATCGACAAGGACAGATACGACAAAAAAACAATACATTTTAATAAATATATCTTACGATAGTGGATATCTTTGCCGTCGGACACGTCAATGCTAAAAATATTTATAATCGTTCCTCGAGTTATCTAGTACTTAGTTATTTAATTAACTCATGCAACAAAAATTTTTTTTATTGAAAAATACATGTACATATTGTAAGCACAGCCTTAAGAACTATTGTAAATTAACTAAAAGAATATTAATGAATCTTGACATTTAATAATAAAAAAAAATCTAAGACTAATATATTTCTGAATTGAACAATTATTGCCTCTTTCTCTGACACTTCTTTATATTATAATTTATAAATAGTTTACAAAACTATTTATAAATTATTACACTGCCTGAATGTGCCAACATAGCATGTTGACGAAACTAGTCGCGTCAAAAAATACACATGAAATATATACAAACATGACATGTTTAAAGGGCACGCTTTTGGAGAGTATTGTCTCGGGTGTGCACTCTCGTCTCGTCCCGGTGACACAATCGGCCCACCCGCCGTGACCCTGCGGCTCGACGACGACATTAACCGTCGCAGGCATGCGTGAAACCGGCCGATTTGACGATTGACGACTTTCCAGGCTTTCCGCCAGAGCGGGCGCCGATTTCTTCGGGTGAGATTCGAGTTAGAATAATAATCGTGGCACGATTTCTGGTAAAACGGTCTGAGTTCAGGCATCGCTGGAGAGCAGCAGACGAGAGCAGCCGAACGGCTGGGAGATCACGATCGTTTAAAAAAACATATTGTAATTTCCTGGACATTTGGTTAGGACAAGCGTACGTCAGGTTACGCAGATGGGGTTACCCTCAATAAAAGATTACTGCGTCTACATTCCCTGAAGATCGCCGTGTATTTTTTCTAAACATATAACTGTTTATTTTTCTTTTTAAAAGCTATTGTAAGTTCGTATTTGTTCTGGCTCATAGTGGAGTATTGCAAATTAAACCGGTCTGTCGTGGATCGCTGGAAAAGTAAAATCGCGCAAGTGGACTGCGCGCGCGCACGAGCGGAAAGAAAACAGATGCCTATCATTGCCCACGCCAGCGGCTCTCAACCCGTGGCTCGCCGAATTTTCCAGGAGTTTCCCAAAAATAAAAAAAACACAAAATCATAAAAATAAATTATAATTAATATGGTATTTCAATAATTTCTTGCATACAAGGCGAATGCCACAGAGTAATATTTTTTTTTCCAATAGTTTTGTATTATTTTAATATTTTTTTAAGCTTACATGCTTGCAACGGCGAATTATTCATAAACATAAAATGATTGTAATTTTCTAGTTATTTGACTACTCATATTAATTCTTAAAATACGAAGTCCTAATGATTAAGCCAGTTGTTTTCAATTATCATTTTATATTGTTGAAATGTATGTGCGGATATTTTTAAATTATGTAAAAAAAAGTGAAGCTCGAGAAAAAAGGTTGAACACGACTGGTTTTAGAGAAATAGAGCGGCCTTCGAGGTGGTCGGTAATTATAAATACTAATGAAATCAATTATGACACTTCAGGTGTGGGGAAATGGCGCCGGAACGGAAGTTAGAGACAGACGGTGATATATTTTTGTGCATAGGCGATTCACACGTGAAACGACGAGAAACATATTCGAATTTTTATTACCACGAACAATGATGAATGATATTTTAGATGATTGCGTTTATATATGCATTTTAATCGTCCAATAGAAAAGTAGAGATGTTCGCGTTGTGATGATTTTTCGTTGACATTCCTCTGCTTGCTCTATAAGATAAGTGCGGTTTTAGACGCCTAATTTTTTTTTTATTGGTCGAATATATATATATATATATATATAAACCCGGCGTTCGAAGAACACTCAATTGGCCGATTCGATCTGTCGAATGGTCGGAATTCCCGACGAGGTTTGCTATGGTTTCTCGGCAAAAACTCCTCCGGTCCGGCACGTACGGCGTCATGCAACTGCCAACCGTGCGACACGCCGAGCACTTGGGTAATACGGCTAAAACACCGCAAAAACCAATGGTTTTGTAGATTACAAATGTATTTGTGAATAGAAAACAACATTTCCATCTGCGGGTGCAAAAAATCGGTCGATATCAGAAAAAAATTAAATTAAGCCTAGACAGTGTCCAGAATTTTAAATGATGTTGCACGCCCGTTTTTTACTTGTTATATAACTTGAGCATTTCAAAAACCAATGGATTTATATATGCTTGTTAATATAAAATACCATTTTCATCTACACTAACATTTTTTTTTTTGTTGTTAATTTCAGAATAAAAATAAAGACTTAAGTCTATACCCAAGACAATGTCTAGAAATTGTGAAATTTCACTTTACGGCATGTCAAACATTTAGATTATACAACTTCAATATTAAATAAACCAATGGATTTATATAAATTAACATTTGAACCTCCAGGAAAAAATAATTTAGTAATATCAAAATAATTAAGACGACTCATAAGTCTGAATGATATTACATTAACAAGAAAGGTTGTTAATAGTTTTTAATCATCATCGTATATTTATAGTATTATTTTAACACGGCTTAAACTGAAAATATAACTCAAATAGGCGTTTGCAGTTAAAAAATATAGCCTTGGGTTCAATTCGACGATGCCTCCGCGGAGCGAAAGAGCTCTCGCTGTTAAGTTTTAAAATGTTGCTTTTGATTTTATTTATAGCCAAGAGCATTAGAAATTTTTTCACTGCACATAAATAAAATTTAAGCATTTTTTAAATGATAGAAATAACATTTTCACATCGTGACCGGCTCGAGGAAATATCTCGTTTGGGTTATTTTTATTATTTTTTTTTTCAAAAGAATCTCTCCTCGTTAGCCGGGAGCGTAGGTACTAAAATCAAGAAGAAAAAAAAAAAACGTACAAAGCCCTAAGTAATACGTGTTTTATTTATTATTTTTGGCAAGTGAGAGTTTGCTTTAAGTAGAGAATAGCTTTTAGATACCAACTGGTTATTTTATAGAGCAAGTGTTACACTTAAAGCTATTCTTTCGGATCATGAAACAAGCTTCCACTGTATTTACGTGAAATTTGCTGTCAATATAAAAGATAAATTAAAAATTAATAATATACAACTTGCTTCATACTTGCAAATAGATATTTGAGTTCTCGGCCAGTTACAGTGGCACTGTAGCTCAATTGGCAAAAGCACCTGGACGCGACAGCAGTGAAGATGTGGGTTTAAATTCTAACTGTCCAGAAAAAATATCGAGTATTTCGAGAATAGTTATTTAAAAAAACATATTGTTTAAAAGATTTTTAGAATTTTATTTAGTGGTTCCACTATAGAAATATGCTTACATGAAACAAAATTATAAATCGAATGAATATAAGCGATTAGACCTATAATTTAGAAAAACTATAAACCATGTCTTCCTATTGAATTTCGCCAAATCTGTGAAACGAAGCGAAATTAAATGATTTGGATTTTAAACACCAACACAACAATATTAAAACTAAAAGTTTATATTCACGTTTTTATTATAATTAAATAATATATATTCAGACCAGAAAAAAAAAACCGTTAAATAATTAAATCTATAATCATGTAGATTTGCCAATCACCATTATCACATATTTAATGTTTGCATTTAATTATATACATTACCCAATCAATTACACAGAAAGATAATAGTTTTTTTTTATTGCATTATTCAGAAGTAGTTTGGGAAATATATTTTACTAAGAAACAAACAGAATTATTCTTAGAAATAAACACTCACGGAGAATTAAGAAATCGAGAATAAAAACATGCAATAGATATTTTTTCTGAGACATGGTCTACATATAATGGAATTTATATTTTAATTAATTGAACAAATAGAAGCACGTGTAAATAATAAAAAAATAAATTTATTTTAGAAATTATTAACTATATATTTTTTTATAAACGCATTGTATTATACGAATTGATCTCGAATTTAATTTAATGCCCACAGTCATTCATCACATGACTTAGAGTTAAAAAAAATTACTTATAAAAGCAAGCATGAGGTAAAATTAAGTATTTTAAAGCAGCGACTGCTAAAGGCAAAACACCAGATCACAAGCACCTGCACTATTTACCTGACGACCGGAGCCGCAGGTGCGTTTTATTCCAGCTGGTTGATTCCAGAGGCGTACGGAAAATTTTTAGGCCTATGACAGTTTTTCACAATTATTTTTTATTTTTTTTCACTCACATATTACACGTGTATGATTGAATCCAAAATTTAAAATATATTTAAAATTATAAAAAAGCAGCCAAATTTTACCCATCGGTATAAAGTTCGATCTTGCAAGTGTTATTTTTTTTTTAAATTCCGTTTCTGTTTTAAATTGCTGATAGTTTATAAGTTCCGAGGGAACGCCACTGGGCGGATTTACATGCATGCGTCGCCGCATATCATCAAGTCATCACCAGCACCGGTTGCAGGATCCAGTTCCTCCTGAGCCACGTCCTGGAGACCAGGTCCTGCTTCACGCGACCGACGTGCTAAACAGGTCTCGGCTAAGCAGCTCCTGATCGCGCATTAAAAACATCTTCGTTGTCCGATGTATGCTATTTGATGGGACAGGATTGTACGGAGACACGCTTAGATTTAAATTTACAATGCGTATACGAGTCATTATCGTCGTCCAAGGTGCTGGGACCTGAAGACGTGCTTTGAAAACAAACACGAATCACAACATTCACTTGACAAAGCCCTTGGAAGCAAAAAAACGCTCGCAAACAAAAACATTTGTAATTTTATAAAAATTTGATATTTATCGGTTTAATAAAAAGCTGGCTACAAAAATAAAACAGCTTAGTTACATATTTTTAATAAATCCGCATTTTTTACGAAAAAGCACCGGTACCTAAATCTCACGATAAGCCTGATTTCGATCAGAGATTTTCACGTCATCTTTTTCCTCATCTCTCGGTGTGCGTACATAAAATTCAGTTTCTAGAAAAAAGTGAGGAATTTCCGTCGCGCAATAAGCCAAGCATCGAATTCGATAATTCCAAATAAGAATAATAAAACAAACGAATATGTGTAAAGATTCCAAATGTAAATGATTTCGAATATGGAATATCGGCATTCCGATTTCAAAAAAAGTCATACATTATTCATAAATTAATCGCAAACGGGTGATTCACCCAAACAGGCTTGCGGCGCGATATTACCATTTCTATGAATTCGTTTTAGGTTCTATCACAGCCGAGACTTTTTTCTAGAATAACTTCTTCTGAAATAAGTACTAGATACATATCCACGGCAGACTGGTTTAATTTGTATTACTTTGTTAAATTACAAAACATTTTGTTTTCAGGGATATCTTCAGATCACAGAGTGGTCTGAAGAATCCTTTGAAAGGCAAAAATGTTTGTAATGTTATTGCCGTTTGGTTATTTTTATTTGATGTTAAAATATGGAGTGTTACAAATTAAACCGGTCTGCCGTGGAGCACTACCGCCTACTTCCCAGGACTTTCCATTAAAATTCTTTGATAATTTAAGAGATAAAATTTGACAAACATTTAAATATAATTCCCGTTAAAATACTAAAAATAAAAGCAATTAAAAACCCACTTAAATATTTGACGAACATTATTAATAATGGAAAGTTGTTTTGGTTGATTCGGGTATATTCGTCTCTATTCGTGTATAATTATCATCATCATCATCAGGAGCCTCTTCTCAGAGGCAGACCATCTCACTAAGCATAACCCTATTCTGAGCCAGTCTTATATCTTTCAAATACTGTCTCAAATACCACGTCCATGTTAACTTCTTCCTATCTCGTTCTACTAGTGGTATTTTGAGAATCATCCTAGTATAATACATTGACAAAATCCCCGAGGATGATTTTAGAGCTTCTAAACTTAGAGATTTTAAACTTCAGAGCACTGAAGAAGAAACGCGACACAGCAGCCTTTGTACAAGTCATTCGAAGTATTTTCTTTCGATCTAAAAGTACGTTTATTCGAAATGCCACTTTTTTGCGCATTCGTCAATCACGCAAACGCATTTTGTGTTCTAGCAAACGTATTCGTTGTTTTTTTTAAATTAGAATCAGTGATATTTGAGTTTATATAATGCAAGACAGTCATTCCAAATTTGAATTAGGAATGATTTTCGTTTGTATAAAGATTTTCCAAGGTTGACATTTTTTGAAAATAGAATGAGTGAAAATGAAAATTTATGTATTCCAAAATTGAATTTTGAAAATGGAATTATGATTATTAACATTTATTAAATGCAATACAGTAATTTCGAATTCGAATTAAGGATAGTTTATTTTTGAAATTAGAATTACTGAAATTTGCGCTTAGACAAGACAAATTTGTATACCGAAATGTCACAAATCACCGGATTCTAATTTCAATTCAAATTGACAGTTTTCAAATGTCGTTCTATTCTAGTGCGTAAATCAAAATATTTTTATAAAGAATGTCACATTTTTGGACGAAAAAGAGCAATAAATCACGCCCGGATGCAGCGACGCAGGCGAAAGTAAGTCGCCTGAACTTCACCTCTATGGAGAACACAATGCAAATTGTCTGTGGTTTCTCTTTGATGGCGGACCGCTTATTGGCAGCCATCTTGATTGTTTTATTTCCATTTTATTTTCATTTAATTCCAACCTAGTTTGGCGTCGGGTCGACCGCACGTTTCAATCAAAACCACACACGCCAAGTATGTAGGACTGTACTCTTAATACTTAAGGGGGTGGGCAACGCAATTGGGGCTGGCTTCAATTTGCTTTCAACACAATAAGGGCGGCCTAAAGGACCCGAGAACAAATAACACATATAATGCTGAACTCACTGTATAGAGAATGCGCGATAAATGAAGTATGCAAAACACCATAAGATCCACAATTAATATAAGTCCCTTAGCTCTTCGTCTTTTATTTTCGTCATGGAATCGTCTCTCAACAAGATTGCGTGCGTAAGACCGATAAGAATGTCACGTGTACTGAGTGCGTTTGTAAAATATATATGTATGTGATTTTGCAGATCGTTTAGCAATGCATGACAAAAACCGGAACTTTCTAATTGCCGATATGACTTTTTACCTTATCGCGTCTGTGGAACTACGGGTAGAACTGGCGCAGGTGTTGCACGGAAACCAGGCTAGTGTTGTAGAAGAGAATAGTCGAGCACCGAGAACTGGGCATGCGGGTTCCAAACTTATTGAATACAATGATAATAGTAAAATTGATTCTAATGGTATTAAAATGTTAAGGTTTAAACTCTGAAGCCAGCCTTTCCCACTCCTTGTGAGTGAATCTACTTGAGGCTGAAGTCTACATTAAGCAATAGAAATAAATATATATATATATATATATACCTAACCCAAAGTGGCACCGGGTAAGTGATGTGTCAATTTAGAAATAACAAGGAAAGACCGGAAAAGAAACAGGTGGACCTGTTCCCAGACATATAATAGACCATATCAAAAACGCATTAGGAGAACTGTCGTGTGGTCGATGGACCCATCCAAACATGGCAACGTCATCAGACTTCGGAAGCTGGAGGCAGTGGCGTGCTGTCACATCAGCGGCAAGAAAAACCGCTTTGAAGATAAGATCATCGTATGTACTTATATAGCAAATACTGGCATCTCAAGATGCATTGTGAGCAAAACGAAAAATTAAAAAAATAATATACCATATCGGAAAATAAAGAGAAAAGATTTTTTGATTTTATATAGTTTAAGATTATAACTTCGCTCGGATTTAAACCCCAAGATCACATTGTTAGCAAGCAAGTTTGAGCCAGTGACAATAAAAAATTATGTGAATGCATCCTTGAACAAGTTTGATAAACACTTCCCTGCGCACTTAATTTACGCAGGCAGCAGATGTCCCTTACATAACACCAGCACCGAGCCCGAGCAGTGTAAGTGCGTATTGAATCATTGCATTAGAAAGCGAGGCAAATTGTGCCGTTAATGAGACCGGAGATCTTGTTTTGATTCACACAATATACAGGCGATGTAACCAGCAAAAACTGATGGGACTACAAACTGAGGCCTTCGTCTCCGTCGACTATCCATTCCTTGAGCCAAAACGACCATCAAAAACTTTGACGCGGCAAACAACCCAAGATTAGGCTACGAAAAATAAAAATAGTGAAATAATTCGAATGGTCTTGAATGATACTTGATGAATGGAAGCAGAGGTGATTCTAGAGAGCAGGCCCACAGAAGATGGTCCCTGCCTTGTCCGATGCTTGAAGAGCAAAAGAAGAGAGGTGATTCTTATATGATGGAGCAGAGACGTGATTCTAATCCGGTGGTGTTTAGAAATTTTTCAGAAGGTCCCCATGACTAGATTGGCAAAATTATGAGTGGAAAAAAAACGTATTTTCCTTATCATTCTCCGACCGCTAATGAGGCGCCCGCACGTTGCGAAAACAATTGTTAGGGAAATTTTACGAAAAAAATTGGGTCGAACAACAGTAAGTGGAATTTATTTCAATATATTTATAAAATTGCGCAAGAATATTTTTTTAAATAATTTAGAGTACCTCAAAAATAGCGGTTTTCTTCTTTATTACAAAGTTTCATTTAATTTGAGCATTGAATACACGAGTGTATAATTTTATATTATACTTTAAAAGTGGTTTCCACTTGAGGACCAGAAAGTGTTTTGATTAATAAAATTATTAATGATTCGAAATGATCAATACAATAGACTAGTGAAAAATCTTTCGCAATTAATTGACTGGAAAATACACAAAAAAAACGCTTTATACGACGGAAATATTAATTTTTACAAAAAAAGATTATAGATAAGAATTTAATTTTTTTTTAATATTTACATATAGCATAGACATCACGTTATTTTATGGATAACCACACAATGTGACGTAATTGAGCTGCTAGTGCGGTGTGATATCCATAATAAGGTTTTTAGATATTGTCAAATGTACTCACCCTGATATCCTTCAGGAATGTAGATGGGCTTCCCGACTGCTTTGCCCTTCTTCCCGACGAGCCGCACAGCCTCGACCCTCGTGTAGCTCTGTATGTGCCTGTACAGCAGCAGCGGCTGCGCCTCTCCGTCCAGCTGCACCACCCTGGGCAGGGGGTACTTCTCCACGAAGACCCTGGGGGACAGCCTCCGGGGCGCGGCGCCCGTGGACTGCGGGCTAGGGCTCTCCGCCTCCAGCCTGCTGCTGGTGGAGTCGCTTCTGTCGAACGTCCCATCATTCCTGGACAGCGGCACTTCTCCGCTGTCCAGGTTGTTCTCCGCGTTGGTAGAAGTGAACCGCTTGAGTAAAGCCTTACTCTTTTTCGGGCTCGAGTTATCTGATAGAATGAAGTTCTCGTTCCACGACTCGTCGAAGGACGAGTTCGTGATGAAGTCTTTGTTGGACTCCTGCGAGTGGAAGCGCCGCAGGAAGGGTTTCTTCTTGGACTGCTTCTTCTTGGGCTCCATCTTGTCGAGGGCGTCCTGGGCCTCCATCAGCCATCGCGTGACGTGGCGCTCGCGGTCACGGTCTAGGTAGCGCGGGCGGTGGTGCGGCTGCGGCGCCTTCTCGCAGACGAAGCGGGCCGCGTCGAAGATGTGAGGGTTGCAGGGCGGCGGCAGGAAGCGCTGCGGGGGGCGCGCCTTCAGCGAGGGCATCGAGGAGTTGCGGCCCAGCTCGCCGGAGCTGGGGAAGCTGCCCTCCGCCGACGAGATGGTGCGGTTCGGGAACATGACGCCGGTCAGTGGCTATCAGCTGATCGTGGAGAGGCTCGGCCGCGACCTGAGACCAAAAAAAAACACGAAACAATTAGATTTATTAAAACTCAAAAACATTACTCCGCATCCTTGTTAACATCCTTGGGTTTTCCCCTGTGACATTCGATTGTGGAGCACATTTAGTTTGAACCAATTCGATTACCCCCAATGCTACAAAATTATACATTGTACTAAAAAATACGCAATGCTGGAAATTTACTGCTAATTGTGAATGTGACGCAACGACACGGAGAACTTAATTAGTTGCCTTCCCCGACGCGAGACAATGGGCCTGAGATTATGGCACCAACTGGGGAACGGCGATATCTGGCGGGGATCCGACGGTGTCATAACGAAGCGGCGATGATTGTTGATTTTGGATTCGGGTCACAAGGTGATAGTTCCCACCGGCATTGTCTCCACCTCGCGGGGACAGGTCTCCTGAACAATCGATAGTTGCCCAACAATAGGGTGATTCCAACCCGGCGAGGCCCTCGCGGCTCCACCTACTTATTATACTTATAACACCAGCGGTGTCCAATACCGAAACAAGTACATAGTAGAATTCCACTATATATTTTTTTCAGTATAAAAGGGTTACTTCGCAAGCAAGCTAAAAAATCAAATTCTTAAATTCAGTCCTGATCTATTACATGTTTTTATTGTTAGCCCATAAATGAGGATACACGCTATTCACGCTTTATTTCAGAGAAGCAGACAGGGGAGCAGCGAAATGAATCCTCGAACATAAAATCTTTATACATTTATACAAATATTAAAAATTTAATAAGCTGTCGGCACCCGGAAGTAGTACCACAGCGCCGCCCGGGGCTGACAGTTAAAAAAAGGAAAGGTTAGGTTAGGCAAGCTCCCGGGGTGAGGTTAGTCTGTGTGTTGACTAATAAAAAATAAAAAGTGGTCACCGCCACCTCCCAGGAGATGTTGCCACCGGCCGCGGGAGTTTTCCATGTTGGCCAATCCGCCATTGTCGCGGCAATGCTGCCAACCGGCAATTAAAACAACCGCGAGCTCCAGATCTGGCATACCGAATCATACGCTGCCGTATTTATCGTGTATTTTTTTTTATCGGCATGTGCCTAGTGCAATATTATATTCTTTTATCTACGACAGACATGACTGCATCAGCAGAACTCGTCACGCGGACTCCCATCTCCAAGACGTATACTATTATATTTTTACCTTATTTGGAAAATGTCTCTGCGTAACACGTTCCGAAACGAGAGTAGCTTGTACTTGTGCGAAAGAAGTATGCAATTTTTTTAGAGCGGATTTGAATAATAGGGGAGTCTCGCAAGATCGCGCCTTGCATAAGATCGGGCACCAAAATCGGAGTCGTTTCTCACGTCCCATTGTCCATGGGCCTGGGAACCCCCTGCGTATTGAAATGATTTACCGAATTCGGAGTTTGGAATCATATTGTGCATTATGCCGGCATGCTGTGACCTGTGAAATGTGGAACTGCACCGCTTGTGCTTTGCACCAGGCCGGTGATGAAAATTGTTGAATTATTTATAATATTGCAAAACTATGAAGATTTTACTTGTTGCAGCTCAGAGAGAAGCCTTGTCATTGTAATAATATTGTGAAAATTGCTTGTTCTTCATAACCGACACCAACAGGTGAAATGAACTAAATAAAAACTTTATTACATTTATTAAATATAAAATACAATCTTTGCTGAAATTAACGAAATGATTGAACACTTGTCTTGAAATTTTTATAGTATAGTAATCAAACTTTACTGTGGTCAGTGTGGGAGGTGCGGGTTCAAATCCCAGCTGATCTACTGAAACGCGTTTTCACGTGTTTTCCATTCACATATCATTTTTATCAGATAAGGTCTGACCCAAAAAAGTTCGGTTCGATTTCCACAGCAATGAATTTAGAGCCAAATTGATTTCAACAACAAACACTAATCGAAATTTTAAACATCACGTCTCATACAAAAGATATCCATCGCTGAAATACCTGCGAAAAAACTCCCATACGTGTTGCACCTGTAGTGATTGATTCTCATAGACAAAAAAAAAAAACAATCAGGCGTAAATTATCACCTGTGGATTGTTACAAATCACCTGAAATAGCTCCCAGCTCCATCTTAATAGCGCGCCTTTCAATACCATGAGAAAACGCAGGTAATCAAGGTGTTTCCATATCGATCATGCTAATTACACACGTTGGCTTATATATGAATCAATGGTAACATTTTTTATTAAAAAAAAAAAAAAAAAAAATTGTACCGTCACATGCAATGCCTTTGACCAAAATAAGCAGACGTGAGCATAATCACATAAATTTTGAATTCGCATGGGGATTAAATCTGAGACCCTTCGATCAATAAGTCAACTGTGTAACAAATGGACCAACAAGCAAACTGTAAGAATCATATATGGAAGAACCTAGCTGAATAATTTGTAATAATTTAATAATGATCCTCTCAGGGTTGAACTGGCTTATCAATGATTATTATTTAAACAAGTAAAAATATTCCAATCAAATCAAATTCTCGTTCAGCTTCAGAGCTGCAGTGGTTGAATTGGATAAAACACCAAGCCATGGCAGCCAAGGGGTGTAGGTTCAAAACACACAGGTATTTTTTTCAAATCATCTAGCCACAATATAAGATAACCCAATTCAATCAAAAATGTGCTTAAGTGATGAAGATAGAGCAAAATGTTATATTTAAAGAATCCTAACTCATATGCTAGTTATAAAAGTTTATTTAAATAATTTGGTCAGTTAAACGGCCTTGGGTTTTGGTAATTACCGAGTGTCGGTTATTAGACGGCGAGGTACCATCGTCAATCACGTCCTGCAAGCGGAGGTCGGAATTATTGGAACATTTGTATCAAATATAATTGCCGAGAGCGAGTCGAATGTTAGGAATTCGGGGGAGAAGACATGCGAAGATTGCGGACGGTGGTGGAGCAGAACGCTGCAGCGCAAAAAAATATATATATTTACTACTATAAATAAAATGACAAACATATTTTAACGCCCCAAGACTTTTCACATACATTGAATTATTAATTGATAAATTATATATATTTTTTTTTAAACAATAAAATACATTTTTAGTATAAATCGCCAGCGGGATTTTTAAGAAAAACATTCCGTCTTAAATAAACTTTACGAAATCTTTGATTAGATTTGATTAACAAAAATTAAAAATTAAAAACACATTAGTGTGGACTTTCCCAGTTGCATCGTTCTTCGCGGCGGGCGTCAGAAAAATCTTGAACTATAAAACGATATTCGATTTAATTCAGGTAATTACGTTGGTTTAAGCGTCCAGATGGTACGGGCTGCAGTAACATTTAACGGTAAGTCAATAAAAATAATGTTTTTATTAATTTGTGTGTCCAGTGGAAGATATCCGCTATCGATTAACCATTCGAACGGATTCAAGGCTTGAGTGAAACCATAAAATTACATTAAAATATATACATATTTTAAATAAAATACTATATATATATATATATATATATATATATATATATATATATATATATATATATATATATATATATATATATATATATATATATATATATATATATAAAAGGTACTCGGGGAAATTCCATTTTGAGATTAAAAAAAATATTTTTTAGGTGTTTTTACTTACGTTTTTATTTTTAAATTTACGACTAGTTTCGCCAGCTTATATCGATGGCATTTTTTTAAAAAAGCGACTTCGTTTAAAAGTCCCAACTGAATAAGTTGGCGAATCTAGTCATAATAAAAACAAAATATATTTTTTATATAAAATATATATAAGCTTATATATATATAGGCTCTCTACGGTTGTTTTATTTCGAAAGTTAAAATATTCATTAAATAAAAATATCTCTCTCGAAAAATATTCATGGAACCGCCGTATCTGATGAACTCGATTTAAACGAGAAGACCTTTTAGCAAATTCGATTCTCTAGAAACAGATAATTAATACAGAGTGTTTCAAACTCAATGGTAATCGCCTTTCTGAAATAAATAAATCTTATATAATGTAATCACGATCTAAAACTGATATCCTGTGCTTCTTCGGACGAAAAGTGATCTAGCTGTATAATCTGTGAACGTCGGTGCGATGGAGGTTAGTGCTGATGTAGCATTAAGAATTCAGTATATTTTTATTTAATAAGTTTAATAAAAAAAATAATAAATAACCATTCATATAAAAAAAATAGTACGGTAAATTTAATAAATTTACAATAAAAAATTGATTCGTTTTATAACAGGCACTAAATTAAACTTATTTTATAAGCGAATAATTTTATACGAGAATGCCTATTATTAATATTTTTTTTATTTAAATTTATATCGCATATCGATAAGCACAGTTGAATACATACCACATAGTTTGCCTTCTGCACGTGGCTAGGAGATTACAATAATTTTTGTTGATTAAAATGTATCGTTATCATTCGATCGTTCGCCTTCTTAGCCATTAGAAAAATAAGTCATAAATCAGTTTTCCTCCCCGCTCTCCCCATTTTGACTAAACGAAAGGATTATAAAATAATACTATTGGGCAGCAGCAATATAAAACTGCGGTATAGATGGACCCGGGGACCAATTATACTATTTCCCCCTTAAAAAAACCATGAACACTGGCTCTGCTAAGTGAAATGGTCGCCAACCTCCTCCAATAACACAAAAATACACTTTTACTGTTTTCGTACTATTTATTATCAATGACTGCAGGCATTATTTTAACATTAAATAAATACACTTAAAATTTACTCAACGCCACTGCTTTTTTACAAATTGTTTTAAATTGAAATTATAAAGGTGTGAGTTCAATTGCATTAATTTAGAATTTAACTGTCAGTACGGGAATTTATCGTTTTAGATTTATCGGTCTATCTACTAAGTATAAATACATATAGTCTAGGAAGCAGACACAAGGAAAGGAAAGTTGGTGACTATTTTAATGGACATTTGTCTGTTCATGGTTTTCTTAGGGAGGTTAGTGATGGATCCTCGGCTTTTTTTACGCCAAAATTTTAAAGTGATAGTTGCTCAATAGTTATTTTATCTTAACCTTTCTAACAAAGCCCTGTCATTTAGATTTGATATTCCATTTACAGCAGACAGCAAAAACAGTAACAAGATCCCCCATCTTATCAAGGGACACATCCTTTTGCAATGACTCAACGTCAACTGCTTTATTACAGATTGGCAGCCACGCACAGGCAGCAACATTTAATAATTAATGTATTATAATATAAAGTGAAATTAGAAGGTCTAAAGAGCTGCGTGGCTTTCTATCTAGACGTGGCGTGTGTCATTCCTGACGTGTGCGATGTATCCTGCAGTGGATAGATAACCCACTCCGGCTCTACGACTGGACAGTCCGTCGTGTCGATGTTTCAATAGAAAAAAGAAAGCAACAGATAAAAAAAAATATGTCTGAAATCAAATATTTGATTAATTAAATTTTAACGAAGGCGATTTACATTATTAATAAAGAAAATCTTTTAAATGTTCATGTTTTCACTTGTGGTGTTATAGATATTATTATATGAAGGCCAGTGGCGTGTGGTGAATCCAAAATCAATATGAGTGAGCCTAGTAAGTTATTTTATAATAAAGTATTGTTTGTCCTAAAATATTATATTAAAAATTTAAAAACTAATATTTTATCAACAAAATATATCTGATCAGCTGGCATATACGTGGTGATATTATTCATGATATTTATAATAAAATAAGTCATTTGTATGATTTATTAGGCTAATTTGAATTCGGTGAACAAAACTACTTGCCTTGGTTTTGGACAGACCGCACGCCACTGATATATAGCAAGGGGAACTGCTTTTATATATTTTATTATATTAGTGCAAATTGGCACGCGCCTACTGTATCAATGTGTGATATCTGATCTCGCGAATATTTATTATTTATAACGTAGCCTTAATAAAAAGCATTCATATATTTTATTTAATTAATGATTTATTTAAACATTAAGCTTTAGTGTGTTTACTGAGCAGTGGTGTGCGATAATAGACTTCAATTAAAAATAACAACAGTTTTGGCGCCATAAACTAAGAACAACGCTATGAATTAATAAACAATCTGTGCGAGTCACTGTGAAAATCACTGATACACGTGTTCCCTGGCCACTTCTCTGTTGCTGACCGGCGACCAAATGTGCGAGTTTATTTATGATATTATGAGGACAAGCAATCCTCACAACTAATTAGCAGTTCTACGTCTCGCCTTCGGTTCAAATGTGAACATCGGCACGAGGAAAACAAAAAAAAAATTGGCAAGTCTTAATGGGCCGTACTCGCCCAGGGGAAGGTCCGAGCGTCGAGCGAGAAGTGCGAGTGGCACGACGCCGGGGGGCTGCCAGACCACAAAAGATCATAGTGCGCAAAAAAGCAAGCGGCGCGTCAGCTGGTCGTTAGCGCGTCACGTCACGCGGTGACGTAACGGCGCGGAGAAACGGTTGCGCACAGTGAGGCCCCTGCGAACCCAGCCGGCCAAATCCAATAAATTGTATTGATTGTATTATCGAACCGTTTTAGCTACAGGGACTCGTATAACGCGCTCCCCCGTATAGCGCGATAAAAAATACGCAAAGCGTCTTGCCAGTACGCGTTATACGAAAGCGAGTTATACGGGTCTACAATTCACAGTCAATCGTCGTGTTATACGGATCTATATATTACAGAAGCGCGTTGTACGAGACCTCACAGTGTGTAAATAAAAAAATCTCCGAAGTCACCGGGTTTTCGGTGTTTCCTAGAATCGATATTTATAAATTTTCGAATTCGAGATATTTTTATTTAAAAATAAAATATGTCCCCTTTTTTTTTAGCAACATGGCCGACCGTGCGGCAAGTTCACCTCTAACACGGAGGATTGCGAGGCGTCGGAGGCGGACGGAGGCAAAAAAACAGATCAGATAGAAAGTCTCTGCCGTCAAGGAGATGTGTATCGCACAGTCAGACACTCGGTAAATATAATACACAAAAAAAAATACAAATTCATTCTACACTTATTACTTCGTGAGCAGTATCAAAGCAATACAACTGCACCCGAGTATTTTTTTTAAAGTTGATTTATTCAGGTGGTTCTCATTTGAGCCGGTCTCACTAATTCAGCTGTAAACTCGACTTAATCTCCTCAGACCTGACTTTTTATTTTTGGTTGAAAAAATTTTTTTTTTTTAATATCTGCTAAAACATGGAAAAGGTATAACAAAAAATATATTTTTATATAGATTTAAAAAAATAATAATTTAAATTCGATGTCAAGTCATGGTATGATACACTACAGTTTACAATGAAATTTTGTTTCAAACCAACAAAAGCAGTCTTCCTTATAGTATCGTACAACGATAATTTATTGTAATTGACTTTTTAATAACAAAACAACGAAAATAAAATGTGACGAATTTGGACCGAAACGCGCCCGACCTGTGACATCTTGCAAGAATGACATATAATACACGTATTACTCGATAGATGAGGACATTTGCAAAACAAAACGAATTAATATAATGCGCATAACGATGTACAAAAGTTCCTAATGTAAATAAGTCGAAATAAGTCCTTTAACAGAAGGTCTGAAATTGATGTAATTGATTGATTAATATTACTATGTTAAATACCAAATGTTATTTCATATATAAAAAAAAAACTTTTTTTTATTAAGATACACATCTTCTATATATTTTCAGAGGCTTCCCCGCATACAATCGTAATAAAAATTTGTGGTATCCTGGCTGGATGCTGTGATGACGCAATGCGATTATTGTTTAGAGTTTAGACAGAAGCCGCGGCCATTACCGCTCGGCGCCATCTCATTGGCGAATTGGACAATTAAACTATTATCCGCATTCAAAGACATCACTTTACTCTATCAAACAGAAGCACAACGATGTGATAAGTGATAATCGTCGAAGAAAAAAAAACTAGTTTTCCAAATACTACGAAGTGAATACTAAAAATTTAAAAACGGATATTAAACTGCTGATACTCCTAAACCTATTCATTAAATCTCACATTATTTAGATCTGCTTTAGCGAACGACTTTTAGTACTGCGATTAACCAACAATGCAGTCGAGCCTTCATCCAGCCGTTGATATTGCAAAACACCCATTGAGCGCCGAAGTTAACGACAGAAAGAAAAATGACTGCACCGCAGATAACTTGCGTCAACCGTCATTGCATTTTTGGCATTATAAATTATATGCACATTAATATTTTATATTTATCTCCCGAGCTGGTGATTACGAAAATTCGACGTACATTTCTGGTCGCCATTTTTTTTTTTTTGCACAGTATCCATAGACATTTGAGTATTTATGGTCGCGGCGAGATGCCAATCTTAATGATATTTGAAGTTTATGGTATTTGCTGGATCTGACCAATTAATATTGTCCGTGTCTGGTATATCGCGTAGATACAATCGCGATATTTGGATACGAGCTCCATCCTTAGCAATGAGGAAATGAGTAGGTGTATTATTATTTTTGATATTCGGCATCATGTGAAGAAGCAAGAGCAGCCTATGAAGTAATACAGAAATCATCATCATCATTATTTGACATGTGTGTACTAGGTATAGTAATGCAGATATTGGGTATCTCTATATTAATTCAGAATTGTTATCTTTTTTATCATCATCGAGCATAGACAAGGCGGTAATGACCAGCACCCGTGCTTTAAAGGGGAATTCTGCGGTGTCTATGGTCTGCGTGGCATGGCCGCCATTGTCGGCCCGTAATTGCCTTTTAGTAGTGTAACTGTAACGGCGATTGTGTCTATGATGCTGATTTAAACGGCCGAAAGATCTGCGGATCAAAATAGATTATCACATTTAAGAGTCAAATAATTTTTGAGTAATCGATCGAAAATATTTTCAATACAGTTATTATTTTATCGATGTTTTTACGAAATTGAAAATTTAGGATTTTAATACTTGAAACTTTGAGCGTCGGTCTGAAGAAGCCCTTGGATGGCTCAAGCGTTTAGACCATAGGTTCCCAAACTATTTTGTCCCGTCGACCCCTTGTCGAGTTTTCCTGTTTTTCGTAGAGCCTTGCTAATATGCAAAGTTTACGCCAGCAAGCCTCGGACCATTGGCGAGCTCATGGCAAACATTCGTGCCGAAAAAGTGATGGAAAACGCAACAAAAAGGGCACATTTTGCTTTGGTCAATAAAGGCGGCCACTTGATTGATGTTGTATTTAAAAACTAATTCAAATAAATTGGAAAGGGCCAAATTAAATAAAAAATTCATCAAATATAGAAATCGGTTGCTTTTTTCAAAAGTAATTCATTATTCACACACCGACATAAAATATGGCGCACCCTATGTAAGGTTAATTGAACGTTTATTAGTTAACATTCACTAAAAAAATCAATACTTTTAATGGGAGGGATGGTTCTGATGCTTTGATAGAAAATTTTCAATATCTGGCTTCAAATAAGTCAGGTTTAATCTTAAATCTCCTCGCCCGGTGATTTCCAATTTACGGAATTTTTACGTTTACGGAATGCCTAAATTTTGGTGATGACCTGCTTAAATAGCATCCACTCTCGTAGACCCCCATTTACAGTTCATGGACCCCCAGGTTAATTTTTCGCTGTCATCGACCCCTTGAAGGGCGAAATCGACCCCTGGGAGTCAATATTGACCACTTTGGGAACCTATGGATTAGACCATAGGCTCCCAACCTTTTATTGACCACCGCACTTGACAAGAAAAAAAAACTTCCAACGCCCCCCCCTTTGACATAACAGTTTTAATTATACCAATTTTATTTCTGTATATTATTTATTGCTGCTGGGTAAAAAAAAAGTGTGTTTCTTTGGCTTTCACACATAGATGGCGCTAACGACATATTTAGTCGACAAAAAAGTCTAAACTTGTGTTGTTTTTTAACTGCAACGCAATATTTTTAGCATTATTAGCATGTTCGAGTTTTTTTCAGCAGTATCTCGTTTTTTTCAAATCAAAAATATTTAAATGCAAAATGTTCATTAATATTCCCTTGGACCCGCCACCGCCCCCTTGAAAAGCTGGGGAGGGGGGGGGGCGGTACCGCCCCCGTTGGGAACCTATGGTTTAGACCAAAAAAAAAATATCCGTAGTCTCCTAGCCATTCGGCTGTTCGCCCTTGCCGTTCGGTGTGGCGTCTCCGCGAGAGTTGTGCAATACGAGCGGCGGTGACGTAGCCGCCACGCAACACCGGAAAATGGAGCCCCCCCTGGGAGCGGGGCGCTGGGAAGTATACCGGGGCAGAGCACCGCAGCATCAGCGCTTGCGTCACGCCGCCCAGAGCAGAGCTGGAAGCCGGGCGGGGGGCGGGCGAAAAGATAGCGGGCACGAAAATTTTTTCGTTTCCCTCGTACATCTGGCAAGTTCGCAGAAAACCTATATCAAAGTTTGGCATATGCACACAGTGGTAAAACGTGTATTTAAAGTCATGGCAGGGCGCAATTTTTTCGATCAGCCCGCGTGCATATCGCTCCAGGGATAAAGAGTCGAAACCGATTAGCAACTATTGTGTGCCCCTCTCGGAAGGTCACTAGCTTGACATGTGACTCCGCGGATGCACAATACTTGATGGACTCTCATTCAACGTTTAATAAATGATAACACTTTCAATACTTTAATTATGATGTTTATTACACAGACAGCGTCTGGTTCTGTGGTCAGGCATGTCATCCTATGAGCTCTCTGATACATTGGTTTATATGATAAATTACAACAAAGGATCATAGTCCTGCGCCTAAACAAACAAATGGACATACAACAATGGACGCAGCCATTAAGCCATAAGCAAATAAATGCACAAATATGTTATTGAAACTAAATGGTTGTGTTTACTTATTAATAAAAGGTGTAATAACGAAGGTACAATAATAGGCGGCATTCGTCCTTTGAAACTGTAATTTACACAAGGATAAATAAATGCATAGAAGCGGAGCAAAGTCCACTTCCTTGTACAATATTTATTTATAAGCAACAAAGGACTTTTAACTAAATGATTACAAAACATATTGACGTGATTAGGTCGTCACATAACACAACTGCACCAACGGCTAGATCACATGCACACTGAAAACGTGCATGTGAAGTGCTTTAGTGGTCGTTTATTTGGCAGGGCGCGATCTTTCGGATCAGCCCCCGCACAATGGGCGTGGGAAGGCCGCGTAAGTGCGTGCCCGAGACCGGCGACAATTATTTATTTAGGCATCGGTGCCTTGCCGGAAGTCCGCGTCGCGGCTGATTTAAGTCGTTTTTAATTCGAAGAGGTTTTGAATTCAATTTTCGAACAATAAACAACGTCATTGGAGGGGAAGTCCCGCCGTGGAATGAAATTCAAAAATTATGACCAATCATAATTTAACAACTAAGAATGCAATATGATTTTAATTTTACACGAAAGCTGTTAATGTTTTTTTTTTATGGGTGTAAAGTCGCACAGGTCTATTTTCAAATTTGAAGGGTTTCGGACTTTACTTTCCGAAAAAGTTAATAATGATATTAGAGAGGAAGTCACACCGATAGAGTAAGATTCAAAATTATCTTGGAATTGCATTATTATAAATGAATTATTTATATATATATATATATTTATCTGTTTTTGCGTCTTATTTTAAATTTGAAGAAGTTTTGGATTAATTTTATTATAATAAACAATTTCTTTACAACAAAAGTTACATCATTATAATTAAGTTCAATAAGACCAATAATAATTTCAAACCTAGGAAATAAAAAAATCGAAAAAAAATATATATATAAATTTAACATTAATTTATTCTATAGATTTGGATAAATAATTAAGAATTTAGATTAATGTCTTGCAGTGCTGAAGTCAAGCCGTAAAGCCTGGAAACATGTACTAATCAAGCAACTGCTCCAACAGCTAGATCACAATAGCCTGATCGAATTCACACAAAAGAGTTATTTGAACAATTTGAACGGTTTAATCGACAAGGAGGTAGGATTTTAGAAGGCAAAATATAGTATGAAAAAGCAAATACACGTATCCCACAAGAGCAAAACATACCATTGCCTTGGTGAGGAATCTCGCCTGGCACAGCAGAGCATTTTTTCACTTATGTTTTTTTCACATATATACAAATAGCGAAGGTCGCATATTTTTAACGCTTTGCATTTATATAAAATTGCACACTACACCATTCAAATTATATATTAAAAATATTATATATAAAAACATGCTTGTAGCTGTGTTATCTTTTTCTTTGTTTCGACCAGTTGTAAGGAAGGCGTTGTGTGTGCATGGGGCATTTATTTATTTTTTTGGCATAATCGAAAGAATTTCGTGATTATTTGCGTATGCGTAAATGGTATTTTAAAGCAAGGTGTTATGGGTACATAATATATAAAATAATTTATGTATTATACTATATTAAATTATTAATATGATATGTACTAGCAGAAAGAGTCGTGCGATTATTTGCGTATGCGAAAGTGATATTTTTAAAAGAAGGTTTTGTGAGTAAACGGTCAATTATTTATCAATGTAAATAGTCCCAAGTTACCCAAATGATCGGCTATATAGACTACGTGATGCGTGGACAAGTTAATAATAATCGCAAAATTAGTTCATTTATGTACATGTCTTTTTAAAAAAAAAGCAAAGCAAGCTCACCGCTGTTAAAACCACAGTAGTCCTCCCAACTATTTATGTTCTACTGGTCCAAATAAAAAACTTCTTAAGTATGTCATTATTAAATACAACCTGAGGAAATGGTAATGTTTTATGTATTACAATACATTTATTTTAAATTGATTAATATGACTCGTATTGTGCGGTATATTTTTAAAATAATATTTCAATTTTTAAATGCTTGATTGAACAAAAAATGTATAAAGAAAATATGTATACAATATATATATTTATAAACAAAAACTTAATAGATCAAATTGAACATGAAAAGAGAGCTGCTTTTTGATGAAAATAAGATTTAAAAATCAATTGTTTTAGGTAGATTAAAATTTTGTAACGGGTAAAAATCTATTAAACTCGATCGAGTCCATTCGAATTCAATCGTTTTAATATAAATGCCAGATTATTCCCATCACTACAAATATACACAGCGGTAATTCAAATATATGTAATTATTTATGTACTGAACAAATCTAAAGCTGATTTATTTAAACATATATTGTTCGGCGAATTTTTCGCACGGGACAAGGTCGACCCAACCTCATCCATTACGATCCGCCATTACACAATGGTGGTCATGCTGCCCAAGGTCGCGGTGCAGCTTCTCACGTACAACCAGAAGACGCCAGGATCGCATCCACGAAGGGCCTAATTAATGCTGAGAGTTCATCTAATCACACTCAAGTGCGATCAGATAAACTGATGCGCTTCGCTTGCGATGCGGTTGACCTTGAACCACCGCTGCTTCGCACGATGGGGATGTTATTCCAAATAATCCAAATTGACCTTGATGGCATTGGATTATCGCTGCATCGTTTGCACTTTGAAAAAAAAATACACTTTTGGAATAAAATATTATTTGATAAGGGAGTAGTGCTTCTCCCCGATGCCGTTTCGTTCGCGATGCAGATGACCTTGAATTATTGCTTACCTACGTATTATTGTAACCCCAATATTTTGTTATTAATTCTCAATTGTATATATATGTAATATCAATAAACTAACTCACTCAAATTTAAAACATTGCAATTCGGAAACATGTAACTTGCTTCCCAGGCGTGTATTATTTATTGCATAGTCCTTTTTCATGCGAAGTGCTTCCTGTTCCTTCTTTCATTAATGCATGCAATGCATAATTGAGCGTTTTCCCAAGCCTGCGAGTCTCGTAGGATATGACCAGAAGTGGAGTGGATGAAGTGCCGTGCCAGCACGCGGGGGTTCGATCCCACGATCCCAGGTTGGCACAACCGGGAAGTTTATGCATTTTAATAAATCTGATTAACAAGTATGCGTATAATATACATTTAAAAAAATTTCAGTAACGAGAAAACATGGATTTGTTGTTAATAAATTGATTTTTAGTAAAGATCTTTGTTCCACGATCAGGAGACATTTTAACTACATCTGATGGGGAAATATATAAAACTGCATGCCGTGTGCATTGAACATTCTCTAGTAGCACCTCGTATTGAATAATAACAGGCATTACACCTGTAATCACCGCATAAATATCGCATTGCTTATAATTTGGTAGTCGATTTACATACGTCCAATTTGGAACAATGAGTAATTCAATGGAAATATAAATAAAAAATGCTTCATAAGAGATCGTAGATATGCTCGACCGATACTTCAATATCAAAAACTACTGACCAATACATGCATCAAAAAAATTAACAATACAAATATTTATGGTGGGACTCTATGGTCTGTAAAATTAGTAACCATACATATGTCTCAGTGTTTCTCAATATTAACGTACCGTGAAACCTTCTTAACTCCAATTTCAATCGGCGAATGGAAAAATAAGACGATAGACTCAATTCAGTAATCATACATATTTTCCAGTGTTTCTCAATCTAATTGTACAATGAAACTTTTTAGTTCTGATTTAAATGTTGACTGACATTACTAGATTTTTATCAACAAAATAATTTTAAAAAAATTAAAAGAACCTGGTGGGAGATCACAGATAAAAAAATGACTAAAATGCAATGTCCAAATAAGAAACGTGCATTACGTACAAACTTTTTTTAAATATAAAAGTAGTCAATTTGGATGAGTCGGCGTCACGCAACACCGTTGGGAAAGCTCTGCTGCGAAGGGCGCGGCTCCGCGTAACGCAGTTTGAGGAGCACTGAGCAGCGAAGGCCATCCTCTGCGCACATCTGCGCCGCCCACTCGTGGGACCGCCGGGGAACATCAAGATTTGAGGGTATACACTGTGTCCCGAAACTCACATCACAATATGCATACTACCAAAACGCATATTTAAACAGACTATCAAAACTGCTATACCATTGATATGATTGTGTTATGAATTAAAATAACTTTTAATGCATCTATTTATTTTTTACAATATGTGATTTGTTTAATTTTTTTCCACCTTTAAAAAAATAATATTTATTATTGTTAAGTTATAGCGTTTTAACTTTAAATGTTTAAACAATTCGTAGCTTTTCAAGAGATATTTTAGTACGTTTAAATTTTTCAGGTGAAAACTATTGGACTTTTACGTGAAATATCACATCTTGTACTGAAAATGAATGTCAATTAAAATGATGGCAATAAATTTAAAAATAAATTCGTTCAGTTCGGCACTGCTCTCTGCTACCAACATCCGAACTCCGACAAAGCCTCATAAATCAAAATGTGTGAACTCACAAAGCAAAAATAAACACCTGGTAATTTCCAACATTCTGTCATATGTACAACAACAAAAAAAAAAAACGCGATACAAAATACCAAAATGAAATTAAATACATCGGCGCACGCGTGGGGTTTTTTTTTTCATCGGTATATGAAAATTTGCTTGTAAATTTATGCGGTAACCGGACACCCTGTATAGCAGGGCAGACAATGCGCGGGCTCATTTGCATTGTGAGGTATCGTGCGGTTGTATTGTTAGGCGAGGACAATGCGACATATTGGAACTCAAGGAGCTTGTGGATATTATAATTATCGAGATACGGCTGTGAAGAGTGCGCTATTGTTAATAAGCTACCAGAATTCAAAAGTATGTAAACCTTTGTTTCAAAATGCAAACAGTATATCTTGACGAAACTAGTCACATTAAAAATAAAACGTGAATCACAAAAATATCAATTTAATTACACCAAGTACTTTCTAGCAAACAAATATGAATACATTAAAATCGGGTTTATTATTTTTATTGAAATTAAGAGTTTGAAATGTGGCTTTATATGAGAATATGGTCGAACACCATGAGCATGAACTATAATGCAGCTGATCGTCAAATTGGCTACAGAGAAATGGTTATTAACCTTCAACCGAAGAGAGACAATTGAATAAAAACTGTAAAAAAAAAAAACTGTGTAAAAAAAATATCAATCGCTATCACTCTCCTTTCTAAAAATGACCGAATGTCTTCCTTATTCGGCAAATCCTTATCATTAAAATTGTTTATAGACTCCTTTCTTCAGATTATATGAACTTGGCTGCCTCACTCTCGAGGGGTCACATGAAACGACGAGAAAAAAAAATGGGTTTGGATCCACACACGACACGGTGGCTATTGAGCTACCGCACAACGCAAGACTCCGCAACGCATTGGATACACAATAAGCCTGTGCGGGTGTGGGAAAGTGAGGATGTATTAAATATTAAATAATACTCATGGGCATGTTAGTTAATATTGTAAACGCAATGGGTTCTCAGCGCCGAGAAGCAACGGTACTGCATGTTGGCATGCAAAGCGCGGCTGGACGGCCTCAGGCAGGGACTGCTTGAGTAAAAGCGAGTGTGAGCGAGGGCGTTAGCTGCAGTTTGATTTTAAAAGAGTGATATTGATATCGCTTAAATATAGTGTGAGCGAGGGCGTTATCCATGCCAATCGCTTGAAAAGACGCCATTTATACCTACACCATAAAGCCTGAAAAATGCAATACAACATCTACTCGAGAGCAAAGTCCTACGAGGCATCAGACTAAAAAACCCAAAAGACTGAGAGCCTCTGCTCTAGAAACTGCTCTTAGTACCTGCGGTACAAAGACTTACGAAATCGGCTAAAAATCCAATCAGCGTGTTACTAGACCGTGTAGCGGAGAGCTCCTTCGCCGCAGCGCGCAACTTTCGCTGCCGAGGCACGCGGTCATCGCGAGCATGGCATGCCCGAGTCGCGAGTCGCCAGATGCTAATCACACAGATTAGGGGGGACGCGGTGTATCATCAAGATTTACCACTGTGCCACTTTACTGTTCGAGCGCTTCTTTATGTGATGGCCGTGCCCAACTGCTTAATTGAATATGTCAACATTCATAACACGAGTAATAAGAATAATTATTCTATATAGTTTTTTCATATCTAAACACAGAGCAGTTTGTACATATATAGCTCAGTGGATTTGAACTGATTTTCAGAATCGATTTTTCGATCGTTCGAGTCATAATCGACGGTCTGTTGCGTCGATTACTCGAGTGCGAATATGAGCATCGGTTTTTCGATAGCTCGAGTGCGAATCGGGGAGCCAGTGGCGCGGCTGCTGACCGCGGGCGCGGGCTCATCAACACGGTCGAGTGGCGGTGCTTGAACTGCGGGCCCCGCGGGGTGCGAGCGAGACGGCGACAGTGGCCCCAAACCTGTTTTCCCCGCGCGCCCCCGCGCCCCCTGTGCGACGTCACGGCGGCCCGCTCGCTGCCCGGCAACGCGGCCGAGCCACGGCGGACTGGTTTAATTTGTAATACTACAGGGTGTTTTTTATAGAGGTATAGAACTTTAAGTTGGCAACACTGTTTTAACTGGCGGCCATTTTGTCAGCTGTCAAGGGATTTATGTTTAGTTTGGTTTGGCATTGCAACATGAATAGACCGACGATCACCTAGCAAGGCGCAGATTTGGTGAATGGGCCCAAAACAAGATTGCCGTTGATCCCGATTTTCATAAGCGAATTTTGTTTAGCGATGAAGCTCACTTTTGGTTGAATGGATACGTCAATAAACAAAACTGCCGTATTTGGAGTGATGATAATCCTCAAGTGTATGTTGAGACATCGTTACATCCAGAAAAACTGACTGTTTGGTGTGCTTTATGGGCTGGTGGAATCATTGGTCCGTACTTCAGTCAATGGTGACCGCTACAGAGCCATGATTACTGACTTTTTCGTTCATCAATTGAACAACCATGATGTGCAGGAGCTGTGGTTTCAACAAGACGGCGCAACATGTCACACAGCTCGTGCCACAATTGCTTTATTGAAGGAAACGTTTGGTAACCGCATAGTTTCACGTTTCGGACCCGTCAATTGGCCTCCAAGATCGTGCGATTTAACGCCGCTAGACTATTTTCTGTGGGGATATGTGAAGTCGCTAGTCTACGCCGATAAGCCCGAAACGATTGACCACTTGGAGGACAAAAATTTCAAAGTTCTATACCTCTATAAAAAACACCCTATACATCGTAAACAAATACCGAATGAATCGGAGGTTGCACGAAAATTGATTGTGGCTTCCTCTAATGGCAACAGATCCAAAACGGATATCGACAAGCAGTAAAAAAAAATCGCAACTAGCGGCATCTCTAAGTACGTATTAGTTATTTTAATAAGTAGTTACGCAAAACGTGACAAGTAACAAATAATGTTTATTATTTATGAAAGCACTTATCAATTGGCGATAGCTAGATACTCAATTATAGTGCACTACTCAAATAACGCTTGGAAAAAATTAAAATATTTTATAAAACGTTGTATGATTTATATGTATTTAGTTACTGCCGGGTTTCGTATTGCGCGGTACGAATTAATCGCGTCTTAGGAGCGTACATTAACACAATTAAGTTCAAAGTCAGATAAACTTGCGTCCATTACCCCTGATGCTATCACCAGAGTTCGGAAGTTGGCAGCTGGAAGCAGTGCCGTACTGAATACACAAACGCCCAGTTTCATCGACACTGCCGTAAAAACTGAACATAAATAAAATAAAGCCGATTATCCTGAGAAGCATCCGAGAAAAAAAAAAAAAAAACAATTGGAAAGAGTGGCTGGAATTCGGGAGTGCAGCCACACTAATGGTACTGACTGAGGATATATGAGATGGCATTCGATGGCAAGGTGGTCACCAACCCTCTTCTGATGAACAACGTCCATTAAGAACGAGACATTAACGTCTCGGGGCAATCCGTGAGAAGACGAGGTCCGCGGCAAATTGCACGCTTTTTGCAAGTCACACCGGGGAAGCCCGCGGATGACGGCGCAGAACCCAGCGGAGGAAAAACCGCTCCGGATGCTGAGCCAACGGTTTCGGGTTCACGGTTCCGGCGCGGCACTCGCGAATCGATCCAAAACGAAACACGCCGTCGTTGTCCATCCTCTTGGTTTGCTTTTAATTCGTTGACGAATAAAATCTTTGCAACATTCGCGATCCACGTTTATTAATTCAAGAGATGGCGTTTTATTTAAATGCTGTTTATGGTTTGAGACCTCGCTGTGGCATTTTAATTACACACATAATCATTCAGTTTTGATATTCAAGTGTGAAAACAATTTACATGTGAAGTATTTATTGCTATATTTACTTTAAAATAACAAGTACTCGAGAACAAAAATTATAAATAGCACGTTTTATTCTAATGCTACGCACAGAATCATTTGATTTGCTATTTAAAAGAGTTTAACGATTTATACTATAGTAACGTTTATTGCCCCACAAGGAATATTACACTTGATTTGATTATAAATAGTACTTATTGTGAAAAAATATTCACTTGAAAGCATCATATTTTATATTTAAAAAGTACTTGCATTTGACACCCTTATTTGTGCGTTGCAAAATCAAAAGTACTATTTAAAGTAGGTTTGAAGGTTTACACTATAGGCCCAATACTATAGCCATGGGGGAGAAATACCACATAGAGTTTATATAGATTATAATGAAATATATGGGCCGGTGAAGAAAAACGAGTGGAGCTTTGGAGATCATATTCGATGAACCATTTGTTAAAAATAAATTGATAGATGTGTTTCTAAATACAAAGTAACTTACAAATACTGGAGAAATTAGAATTTTTGTAGATAAAAGGGTGTCCTTACCTGAAACAAAGGAAAAATCATCATTAACATCATTAGCTAAATATCTAGGAGACAACATATAAAACTGTTCCCAACTCAATAATTGCAGCCTTTTGCAATAACAGATCAGTTTTTGTGAGCTCATCGTTACAAGATTATTTTTGCTCGCATGTCTCCCGCTCGTTAAGACGAAACGATGTCGCATTGATTCACAAAGGATATATATTGACAAGTGATTATAAGAACACGCATATATTACCACATATATGCATTGCGCGCCTCCGTTAACTGTACACGAGAATAATGGTAGGTGTGCTATAGTCTTACGGGCAGCAACAACCTGTTTAATAAATTAGCGTTTGAAAAAAAACGCGTGGGTTGAAATCAGGTTTAAAATAAAATTACAATAAATCCATAGTAATTTCAAATTTAATTTACAGTTGCAGGCAGCGACTCGAATGCGCGCGGATGTAATCTCCCTGCTGCGAAAAACTCCATTGTTTATTTATTACGCTTGTTATTTGTGTTCCTATAGGAAAGGTACACGGTTCCAGTTGCCGCAGCGAATGAGATCTTAAGGCCTATGCGATTTATAAATTACTGTTTGACTTCGATATGTATGAATAGCCAAATGGCCGTCTGTTTCTGATGTATTTAAGACAGTTAGTTATTTATATTTCCTTGATTGTGTATGCTTCTCTCGCGACTCCACTGTGCCACATATACACACACACACATATATAAGTGTGTGTGTGTGTGTTTGTATTTGTATACAAGAGGGTAGCGTAAACACTTGTTCACTTTGAAATTGTGACTCGTTAATTACGAAAATCCAAAAAATCAATAAAAATTAATCATCATAAAATAAATCAGATTCAAATCTGCTTCAACCGTAGTCTTAATTTTAGCCTACTCGTATGTGCGTGTGTGTGTTTCTTCGTTTTACACTACCCGGTTTTAATAAATCTACACCTCGCATGCCTGGCGTACCGGAAGTGGAGAAGTCACTTCCGAGACACGCGTACGGAGGAAGTCTCTTCCGTTTCCTCTAGGATCCATTAGTGTTTAATATAAGAATGCACAGGCTGGGCGTCTCCGGATCGGTCCATTGTGATCAGACCGGCGGGATGCGACCACTTGCCTTTGTGGCACAGTGGAGTCGCGAGAGAAGCGACATCTAAAGCCTCAATCAAGAAAATATGAACGACCTTCTCTTCTAATGCCTCTCTTAATAGGTGACCGTTTCATTTAATTTATTTCTAACCTGGGCCAGTCTCACTAATTCGGCTATAAATTCCGCATCCACATAAGCTGTCCCTTTCAATGCCTTTTTACCCATTAATTTTTCCAGAGACAATTTTAATAATTTACTACTTCATCATCATTGAAAACGAATATCTATTTGGGTACATACATTTTTCAATTAAAAAATTATTAAACTCGCACGGATATGTAATCGATTCCTTCACAAGAATTCATTCATTCATTCAAGTCATTTTAAACACACTGTTTATATTATTTTACACATACGCGTTTAATTTGACGAGGTCACGTGCGTCTATAAGCTATTATTTAATGTACTTTAAAAAAATACTTTGACCTTGAGAACCTTCTGGTTGACCCCACTATTACTTTTGACCTGTACTTATGAAGAATCACGATATGAAGATGCAGCAAAAAATATTTTTAAACAATTAAAACTCCTGTGATGTAGTTTTGCTTATTATTGATGTATCGAAAAATGCACGAGAAGCATGCAACTCAACGAGAGAAGCAAAAATGAAAAAGCAGTATTCACATAGCAATGTTAAAGTGTATTAAAACTGCATTGTAATAATAATCAATAAACCGTGTTGTAAATATAATTCAAGGATTGAGGTTAGACGAACATAATTTTAAAACCATTTAAAATAATTGTGATCACATGTTCAGTGATTCTAGATTTATTCATGAAGCTTTTTTTCAGAGAAAATCGTGCATTTTGATAACACCTGTGAGATTTCAGATGATATATAAAAATCGTTTCGGTTTCATTATCTCACCGCTAATTTGTTCTGGAGCTACTCTCGTAACGTGACTCCACTATATCGTGTACTCGAGCTATTGTAGTTGCTCATTCATTGTTCATCTTCCAGCATGTGATATGAGCGGATCGACTCGGGAGCTTCGAATGAAAACAAAGTTATCTCAGATCTGAGCAGCTCATTCCGCCACAGCGGGCCCGATCAGCTGTTCTACATGAAATGCTGTGTTCTTTTGAGAAGCATCATGAAATTTTAATTCATGATAGTCTACCTGCTGTCACTTTGTTTGCGAACCGCATGACTGGAGTAGCTCAGAGTTCCCGCGACAATGCCTTTGGCTACACGCTTTAAACTTTCGCACCAATAAAAATTTGCTCTTGTACAAAATCTAAATATATATATAGAATATAAAATTATAGATTATTGAGGAATCGACTGCGTTTCCACGCAAATTACCCGTGGGCTTACATAACCGCGGCCCAAACTCGCAGCCGCCATTGTTTTACCCTCCATTGGATCGAGACGACTCGAGCAATTAGCCGACGCGGAAATCGATTTCACATCACAGCGCCGCCCTATCGAGCCCGCTCGATTAACCGACGCAATCTATCCGAATCAATTTCACTGTGAATTGTCCCCAGAACCCTTCGAGCAAAAACAGGTCTTCGTGTCGAATATGCCGGAGACGTATCGCGCCCACATTGGGAGCATACTGGGGGACAGGGCCACTAAGTATGGTTTCTGTCTTTAAAATTTTTTTTGGGTGCTATGGTGCGAAGTGTTTTGTGTGTTCCGACGTTTCAGCATCGGTACTGAGACTATCTTTAAGGATTACGCAGCTCAACACCCAAATTCAAGATCATCTTATAACAACGCTTGCCAAAACATACAAACGCAAAGGATATTTGAAGTATTTATTTTTAAGCTCGCTACTCGAAGTTTATTTTTTACGGGATTTGCTACTCCATGCTTCAATGGCTTTATCACACTGTTGGATAAATCAAACGACCTTGATTTATAACTATATATATATATATATATATATATATATATATATATATATATATAAATAATATTACAATAATCGTTTCGGTTATCTTTTAGACCGTGGTGTGAATTGTTTTTTAACCGTATAGAGAATACAGCGTGATTTCCTAGATCCTCAATATGGGCAAAAAGTATAAATTTAAATTCAATGTTAATTTTTTTTAAAACGTCACGAGTTCCGGATAGCTTGGGCGGAGTTGAAAACCATTCGATAACGAAAACAAATAATATATATTTAAACGTCTCGTGCACAGTGGGTAGCACGCTAGCTTGCCGACGAAGCACATGACTTTTCTTCAATTCTGCTTAAAATATTGGCTTTGTACGTGTCGGTACACATTGTTATAATAATAATATTATATTATTGAATTTGTCAGGTTCACGCCAGTTGTGGGCATAAATTTAAATATGACGCTCTAGGCAATAAATTTATAAACAATTTCTTTGTTACCTTATTTTCCGTCGTAGTAAATTAAAAAAAAAACAACAATGTATAGTTGTCGGACTAGCAACGCCTTTAACCTGTAAATTGTGTTAAAAAAAAATCTAAACAATATGCGATTATATCAAATTATGATATCATGAAGACGGCACGTACTTGCCAGGTGTGTATCACCTACCTGCCTGGCAGTGCCGTACAGTCAAAATGCAGTGCATGCCATGGCAAAACATCCTAAATAAAAAAGGTGTATTGAAAAAAATATAGGATACCTTTCGTAGTTAACACAATAGACCTGTAAATTTAAAAAGTGCGAATTTAACTAATATTTATTAATAATTAATCTTCAGTGTGTTGAATTGCCTTTATAATATATATATATATGTGTGTGTGTGTGTGTATATACCATATATACTAGCAAACCAAAAGTTGTAGAATGAGTGCCAAGAATACTTGCAGTGTCGAGAGAAAAAAAATCGGTAATTTTTCTCGTCTTTCACGAGTGAAACAAAAGCTTTTTTAACATAAAATTTATTAAATAAAAAACCAAATTGATGTTATGTATTGAAATTACACGTTATGATAAATAAATCAAAAAATCAAAATTTTAGATGACCTTGAAATCAGGAGATTGCCATGATGATGACGATGATGATGGAAACGGGAGAAAGAAGAGGGGATCAGACGGAAGTCGAGGCGGCAGTCCCTCGGGTCAGCATCACGGCGAGATGCCGCGCTATCTGCGTGTAAGATCTGCCGAATTTCAGACTAACTGTACTCCGCATGGACCCGCTGTGGGAGACTCGGAGGCTCCGAGCCAGAGATTCCCAGCCTTTTCGGGCCCGTCGCCCCCCCAGCAGATGAATTAACACTCTATAATTGTTCATGGTGCCTATTGGGCCCGTTTTCCCACTAGCCGATGTATTTATTTGCCAAAGAAGCCAAAGGTCTCCGGAAGGTAAATATTATTACTAATATGATTAGGCACATACGTAGAAGATGATTTAAAGAAACTCTCAGAAAAATATCATCGTGATTTGGGTGGGATTTGAGAACCCACATCCCCTGGCTTGCATGGCCGGTGTGCTAACCCTTGTACTAACGAATCACTTCCGTTTATCGAGAATTTTTAACAATCATACTCTACATATGAACTAATGTGCCCAGGCCAACCAATATTTCATCATATTAGTAATAATATAATAAACCCGTAATGGGTAATAAAATACGCATCTGATTGACGTCCAATCCAAAAAATAAGACATACGAAGGTAAATATAGCATTCTACAGCTGAAAGGGGGCATTGCCGAATTGGTGAGACTGGCCCGGAATAGAGATATGTTATATAGTCACCGATCTTATATGAAGAGTGGTATTAGAAGAAGAAGAAGTATGGTTGTATAAACGACATGCGACCGATATTCAATGTATAGTTTTGCCTAAGTAAACAATGAAACAAATTGTGTTGCGACGTGTGTGGGGGCCTTTATGGTGCCTCTTAGTCCCGTTGCCCCCTAGCAAGTGTATTTTGAATCAATGAACTTGTATCTTGAGTATAGTACGAGATTTTTCTGCATTTATTATTTTAAGGTAGACAGATTTATATAAGAATATGGCAGGAGTATATATTTGGTTTTTTTTAAATCTTAAACGGTTGAAGTGATTGCAGAGATTGCCGGTGTCTCGGGTTCAGTATTTGCTTTTGTAAAACATGAAACGGGCTGTCGTGAAACGCTGTGAACCCGCGGGCCGTGGCAAGGCCGGCCCGAGGGTGGTGGGCGTCATGTTCATGGAAGTTCGTGTGTAGAGACGATAGGGATGGGCATTGTCGATCGCAATGGCTCGATCGAACGTGAAAATCGATCAAAAATGCCATATATTACCAGCCTAACAATTCACTGAAAAGCTACCGATTATTTGTATACATAAAAAAATGATTGATTAATAAATATTTAAAAAAAAAAACGTAACAGTAAATATAGCATCTTACAGCTGATTGTCAAAGGAAAAATCTAATAAAAAAATGGGAAAACGGTTAATTCATAAAATGACAAAATATAAAGGTATATGTATGTTATTCATTTTACATGTAGACACGTAAACTTTTAATATTTTCTTCCTGATTGGTATGATGTCACTTTGATATGCGAAGTAATTTACAATTGTGTTTAGTATTCAGTCAGATCTTTATAAACCTCCTCATAAGCGTTTATTTAATACCCAATTCAAGACTTTTGCCGTGAACGCAACTGCCTCATCATTCGTGACGTCAGGCATGTGAATTTCATACCGTCGCTTCAGAAAAAACCGTGTAAAAATGAAACCGCGTAAATCGGGGGATACGTGTATTTCCATGCTCGATTCGAATCGATCGGTCGTGTCGGTCGAGCGAGCGCGTCACTAGCGCGGACGACGACTCGGGCTGAAGGTCGAGACTATCGAGCAGACTCGGCTCGATAGTCTCGCGCTGGAAAAGAAATCGATAGTTCCCCGTGGGCGAATAGGCCATGTACGGATAATAAGATGCAGCAAAAAATCGGTTAATATTTGAATACTTGCGGAGAATTGCCATGAACTGAGATTCGATAGTTTTTGTACTTAATATTTCTGTTTATGTACCTGCGGGAAATTCGTTCCTCCCCGCTCTCCCCATTCTGTGCCCTGATCATGTGTAAAGAATCCCTTGTGGACTTGGAAAGGTTATGGAGGGATGAAATACCTTGTCGAGGCTATTATTTCTGCAGCCTGCTACAGAAGGATTATCAAATCTAAACGCCAGAGCTTTGTAAGAAAAAGATTATATAAAAATCCTATTGGGCAGCAGGAATACGCATGCTTTTCCTTCGAATATAAAACTGCTGTGTAGAAGGACCCAATGATCCACTACACTATCCTCCCTAAGAAAGCCATGAACATTGGCTCACCATGAGTACATGCTCAGTGAAATAATCGCCAACCTCCTCTGAGGAGAGGCACCCGAAGAAAAAGGAAATTCATTAATATAATAAGCTATCGTAACGTTTATTAGATATTATTTTTAGATACGTAATTCGATAGATCTATAATGTAAATTCGATAGTGTACGTTTTATATGCGCGTATGGAAAAATGAAATGGCAAACATGACATTTAAATCCCAACGAAAATGACCACCGAGCCGGAACCGAAACGTCGAAAACTCCAATTTTTTCTCACAAAACATCCAAGAACCTATCATCTCAAAAATATGAATATTTGAATTTGCTCGCTGTAATTGCAATTCTAATATTTTTTGTGATACCAATACATATGTATATATAATATATATATACATAATCCACACCGATTAGATGTTTTACCTGTAATAATATAGATTATTTCCGACCCAAACATACGTGGTTATTGTTGCAATTACTCCGGTGAATCTGTGTGAAGGTCTCGGCGTAATGACGCATCCTATATTTTTTTGAGGATAACCTCAGCGCGAGCGTGACCGAGTGCAGCACGGCCAGACCTCCGTGCGGCACCCTACCGAAAACCAAAAGTGAGCTACCGCGAGAGTCATACAGATATTTTAAAGCATAGGGTAAAGGTGGTGCTTATAGCCGTTTTTTTTTTTTTTTTAATCTAAGACACTCGTGTTCAGGTTACCTGAACAAGGAGTCTAGAATATCATGGTGCAAAAAAAGAGGTATACAACCAAGAACAGTGAGATGTTAAATAAGCATTAATATTATCTGAGTTTGGTTGTCTTCGCTCGCGATGCTATTGTAAATAGATCGTCGTCCATTATCTCACAGACTGAAAATATCTGAACCCAAACATTTAGGAAAAAGTCTTTAACCATACATATAACGATTTATATTTAGAAAGTAAGACAGTATATCGTGAATAAACTAAAAGTGGCTGACTTAAATACCTTGATGATAGTCTGATGAAACTCTTAAAAGGCTAAATCGCTACAAATATATATATACTCACATAAGCTGAATTATCCTGATCCTGGTAATTTTCAAATCATTTGGCTATTTCAATTTGTTGTTTAAATGTGGAGTATTACAAATTAAATCGGCATGTCGTGGGGATGCTTCTATCTCGACTAATGTTACCTTTTTTCTTCAAAGAGAAATTCGGTGAATTAAGAATTATAGCAGGCACTAATCATTAGTAATAAACCATCACATATCTCTCGGAATGATCCAAACAGAAAGCTTTTACCTAAATTGGAGAAATTTAAAAAAATACGTAAGTAATTTTACAAGATGAACAATTACGAGTTTCCCTTTATTTGTACGATTTTACCTTTCAAACCCAATCGGGAATTGTTTTTCGTTTCATAAACAATTTCCAGTTCGAATGCCAAACAAAAATAATAATTTTAGATTAATACTAATACAATCCACAAACGAATTAAATTCATTGCTTTTTCACAATACAATGAATTTCTTAACAATTTAAAAATCAATAAAATATAAACATATATATTTTATTAACTCTCACACACAGGCTTTTGCAATATATTTTCAGGACGAGAAAAAACCTAGATTTTTTTTATTTTCGACCACCACGACTAATTGAATGTTTTGAAGCTGTTTTATGCAACTGTGTAATCGATGAACTTAAATACACACTTCATGAAAATATTCTTGGCTATTTTAAATAACAAAAGCTACATTTGTCCAGTTAAGACAAAAGTTGCTTTTGTTACTCACCCTGTGAGGTTATCGAGTTTCATTGATGAACCCGCATTGTTTTTGGCTAATATGTATCGATCACACACCTGCATACAACGATTCAAGATTTAAAGGTGTACGGCGATAGCCAGACGAAGGTTTCTCACCTTTTCATTTATATCGTCTCATATATTCATAATGTGGTCTATATCGACCTCCAAGTCTAGGAATTCATAACTGTACCAGCTATCAAAAACGCGTTAGAAGTTGGAGTAAAAATTAAATATTAGTAAAACATGGGGTTTACGAAAAACGGAAAAATTAGGGTAAACAGAGGTGACACTGGACACTTTGCCTCGACATGTGTTTTGCTAATATAAACACATCGCTTGTCGCATTACGCAGTCGGATCCTGTAGCCGGCTATTATTTTAACAATTTAATGAAGATTTCGGTTTGATACCTGAGCACGATTTTCGGTAATAATTTAGCAATTTACAAATTAACATGGCCGTGATGGTTTTGTTTACCTTGCTGCGAGCGCGGAGGTCGGCCCTGCGCCTGATTAAAAAAAAACCGCGTTATTGTTTTTTTTATACATGAAAATAATAGCGTTTTAAGATATCGATATTCGAATAACAAGCTGATGGGTATTTTTTTTTTTGATCTTATAAGTATATAGTTGAATTGTTTTCACGCATTTTTTATTAAACGATTTTTTTGCGGTACTTTTCGGAATTGAGTTCCGTGAGCAATCGCCAGGATTTCTAGGCAATTATTATATATATAAAATATAAATTCTTTAAATATGTTTTGAGCTATTTTTATAGAAATTTACACCAGAACCCAATAAGTCCGTGATGACTTATTTTGTAAATTTTCTTATCCATATACGTGCTTTTGTTAAAATACCTTTTTAGTAACAATGGATTCTTCCAGAAGTTTCTGCAGCCATGCTGTTTGCGCAGTGTATTTGCATTGCATAAGGTCATAAATATTTCATCATTTAAATTCGCAAATACTCCATCAATGATATTGTTTAACGTCTGCATTGGGAAAAAAACTGTATCAATAATTTAAGCACAGTCCACACAAGCATTACTTGCTTGGCATATATTATAGTTTATTTTTAAAAATTGTTATTGAAATTTACACATGAAAGACACATACGCTTGTGATATTTTATATAAAATAACATAATTTATAAATTAGTAGAACTGATAGACTCAAGGAAGTCTAATGTACCAATTGATAAAAAAATAACCATAGAAAGCCACAACAAAATTTTGAATCTCTCGAAATATAGATACGCAAGTATGTACAAATTCCACTCGTTTCAAAGCACCGGTTCCTAAGCTTTACTGTAAGCCTGATTTTTTATGGCACGATTAATAAAAAAAAATGCTCTTTAAAATGCTTAAATTTGCCATTAAATTTTACACATTTTTCAAGTATAATACATTCAAGGATTATATAAGAAAAAAGGCAGTAATTTAAATAGTATTTGCTGTATTCGTCAGCGTACATAAATATGCAAAGTAAGTATTAGTTTTTTTGTGGATTTGAATACGCCATTCATAGTTGGTATAACGCGTGTTTTAGTGCGGATTAGCATATGTTTAGTCAGGCAGTTCCGCCAGCTGATTCTGCAATGCAAAACTCCATATGCACTGTGTGTTTAGTATTCAGACCAGAGAAGTCGTCCTTTTACACGTTCAAATCAAACATAGCACAGTTTTGGTGTTGATCGATGATTAAGAATTTAATCATAGTTATTCCAACGGAATTCACGCCAACGCATCATTTACAAAAAGACGAAAACTGAAAAAATTTCAATTATCGTTTTTTGCACTTATGAACTGAAAAAATCAATTGATTCGCATGTATCAAGCAAAATCTCACCAATAAATAATTTTTAATATTAAAATAGTATATAAAATTCTAGGTATATTTTAAGACAAGCAATGCTTAGTTAACAAAATTAATTCGGAGTAGAGACTTTTTAGTGATATCTCACATTTGTTATTGACAAGTTTCACCAACATCCTGGATTGGCATCTTCAAGCAGAGTCTGTTCGAAGATGTTGGCAAATAATAAAAAGTGCAACATCACTAAAAAAAAAAATTTATAAATAATCAGAAAAAAGATTTCTCTCCGGGTTGGTTGAAAAGCGTATAAATTACCAACATTTGAAGGCATTACGTAAGTAAATAAGTAATTTAATTTCATAGACTGAATAGTTGAAAATAAAAAAAATCAAACCATAGACAATCTGCCGAACTGTCATTCCATTTCCTGCGCAATGCAATTAAGTGCATCCACTTCCTGTGCAACTGTATAACGGACGCTCCTCTTCTTCTTTTCTATCGATCGACCGCTTTTTGCGAGTGCCTTTTCACTTCCTCCTGCGGGCAAATCTAGGAGCTTCGTGACATTGATACTGGCTAGTGATGGGCACGACCGATCGGTCTTGATAACCAAAGTGATTCGAATACGCCCTTAATATATTAATGTGCAAACGTACAACTAGTTATCTCAAACGTACTTGAATATAAAACAAACAATAACATTATTTCACAAATTTTAAATTCGTCCCAACGATGGAAAAAAAAACTCATTGAAGATGGCCCCACTACACGAACGAAAACGTTTAAACATAAAAATGCTTAAAAAAAACTGTTCTTTATATTAAAAACAGAGAATTAGTAAATATAAAGTATGAATACCGAAAATGATATGTAGTATATATTTTTCTTATAAGATTTAAATCAAGAGTAGGTGTTTTTATACATATATCATATATATTTTATTTTTTTTCGCAATTAGATTTTTATCTACTTCAAGATTATTTATTTGCAATTCCACGATGATATTAGAAGAAACGTAAAATTATCCGAATAATCGATTGGGCCCATCTTAGGAACCGCAACTGCGATAGAAAATGGAAGGCTTACGTGCTAATTACTTGGCATTTCCTATTGTACCGGAAACGCTCGCTGAAAGAAATGCCTCGGTGCGTTCATGAAAGACTTGTATTTTTATTAATAATAAAAATCAATACATTTATTTACAGAATAAATCACTCTTAAATAGTGGCTTCCGACTAGCGATGACTTAACTGTATTTTTATATATAGTATATATATATATATTTTTTTGCTATGGTTAAGGCTCTTTATGCGTGCGATCAGTATAAAAGGCATTAAAAAAAATTAGGCACTGAAAAAAAGTCATCAACCCATAACACGACAAAGAAGATGCCGCGAGCAGCGAAAACGTATGAAACGTGACTGCCGCGGACAATACGGATCTTTCCGAGGAATCTACTTCTTGCAACACGCCAGAGCTTCCCAAACTTGTCTGGTTTCCGGCAATTAAAAAATAAACGGAGCAAGTAATAAAGTGTATTCGATTAAAAAAATATAGTACCTACCGGCAGTGAGTATCGTGAAAAAATTGTCAAAAGCTGAAGATATAATATTAAACCACTATGAACAATCATAGTGGGCGACTGAAAAATACGACATCATCTAAGGGTCGATTATCTCATAAGGTACTCTAAATAACTTAAGATAGAAAAATAGATCATATCGGTGACACAAAAGCCACTACAAACAAGAATAGTAAATGATTGAAAAATACAACACTTTCTAAGGATCAACGAAGGCGTCACAAACAAGGCGGTTCATATAAACATTTAAACAACATCTCCTAGAAGACAATGGGTCCAAACTACACTATATACATTTAGGGGGCAATGGACCCTAGAGGAACTTTAAAAATCTAGGGGGCAATGAGGCAAAAAGGGCCAGGAGGCTCTGCTGTGGATGGTGCCCCTTTGGGAAGCTTTGCTTCATGGGGCCACAGAGCAACACACGAGCCCGTCGGAGAAGAAAGTAAATTCACTCCATACGTTTTTTTTTATTTTATCATTTTTAAGTTAATTCACTCCGAGATGAAAGTCGGGTTTTTGTGGGGATTGTATTGTAGTCACAATTAAGCTCAATTTGTTAAGTTAAAAGACACGAACGACTAGCTTTTTACACGCTATTTGAGTTCACGTCGATTTACTCGATTTGGTTTTATGAAAGTGAAGATTTGTTGTGGCGATGGTGTCAGGAGAATTGAGCCGGCCATAACGGTCCTTTTTTTAGGCAAACCCATAAAAAAAAAACTATAAAATAAAGGGAGGCTATTGGCTATTTACTGATTGGTTGTCGGTTGGGCCGTTCCATGTGTAGCCGGCTTAAACATTATGAGGCGAGCCCTCTCACCTTCCCATTAAATTTTAGACATTTCAATAAAATATAACTGTTGTGTAGTCTTATTGCAGTCATATAATGTGTAAGATATTAATTACAAAAAATATCACTAAACAAGTATAAAAGCGACAAACGAATTTAATTACGATTTCGAAGAGAAAATATTTTTTTGGCATAACTAACGAATTGATTTTTTTTGACCGAATAATTAAATAACACTATAAGCAGAAATAATAAATTAAACATCCTCGAAAGACTGCTTTAATTTGTAATAATCAATATTTAAACAATGAATATCCAAACAGCTTGGATATTACGAACTAGACTTTCGAACAAAAGTGGTTAATAAAAAATAAATTTCATAGATGCAGTATTTATTATCGATTATTAGATTTATTTGAAACATGTCCGCTCTATCATAATGAATCGATTAAAATATTAAAATATCATATTGATGCCAATCGAATATTCATTCGATTAATCGATTATTCTTTAGGCCTTATCTGAATCAAGTCCCATATCACATTGAATTAATTGAGATATTTAGATATAAGAACAATACAAATCGAATATGCATTCGATTAATCGATTAAATTTAATTTATTTATCTCAATCGAGTCCAGCATCACGATGAATATATTAATGCCAATCGAATATTTAATCGATTATTTTGTGGTCGTATTCGAAACGCGTGATCGAAACCAACCGACGAAGCCCGTCCCTAGTCCGCGCCGGACATTTACAGTAAGCACTCGGACAAAAAACGCGTCTCGTGTTATTATTTACTTAATTAGTGCGTTGACTCTGCGGCCGCGGGAATCTGCTTTCGGTGCAATTATGTAACATTATAGCAGCCGCGCCATTCAAGGGGGCATAATAAATTTTAATTTGGCACTGGATGGTAACTGGACGGCGATGGACGGGACTGAGCGAGCTGGGACCCGTTTGCGCAAAAAAAGTGCACGCGACAATCACTCACAGTGGCCGGGCATTGTCTAGGCTGAGACTGAAGTTGCTTGTAGGAATTTTAATTCTTCGTGTCTGGCACAGGGTGTTCCAAAAAGTCACAAAATCACGTTCTGATCAATATCTTATTTCATATATTTATAGTTGAGTATTATCCAAAAACAAGCTGGAAATATTCTGGAAATATAAAATATTTTTTCTCGGATTACCACGAGTGACCTAGCTCCTGCAGTCGAGCTGAATGCACCTTTTGTGTGACGTCACAATACACACAACTGCATTCAACCGACCCATCTGCCACAGACAGATCCATTGCATCGAGCTGCATTCTCAAAGAGCATACCTCGACTGACTCAGATGGCCGTAGAAATTCTATTGTCGCAAAGTAAAGGTTTATAAAATATGCTTAGAAATACAATACATGTATACACGTAATAATAAAATAATATTTTCCAATCCAACTGAAGAACGAGGAATGTTAAATATAAATATATAATATCACTTACAAATTGTTGCATGAGATTTATACAGCATTTATGTTTTTACTACGTCAAGCCCAAAATAAAAATACTAGGATCAATGTGTATTTAATCCAATTTTTAGGTTATTTAAATCCACGGCAAAAGACGAGACTATCAAAGGATATATAATTATGTGTAAACGTTGTGCTATTTGTGACCATCCAGCAATTGCCAACATGTGCAACATTGCTGCAAGGAGAGCCGCGTAACCTAACAGAGAAAACACAACCATGAATAGATGGTTAAAGGGAAAGAAATGGACGTCTATATAAGAAGATTTCATTGCACTATTTGTGACCTTTCAGCAATTGCCAACATGTGCGACATTGCTGCAAGGAGAGCCGCGTAACTTAACAGAGAAAACACAACCATGAATAGATGGTTAAAGGGAAAGAAATGGACGTCTATATAAGAAGATTTCATTGCACTATTTGTGACCTTTCAGCAATTGCCAACATGTGCGACATTGCTGCAAGGAGAGCCGCGTAACCTAACAGAGAAAACACAACCATGAATAGATGGTTAAAGGGAAAGAAATGGACGTCTATATAAGAAGATTTCATTGCACTATTTGTGACCTTCCAGCAATTACCAACATGTGCGACATTGCTGCAAGGAGAGCCGCGTAACCTAACAGTGAAAACACAGCTATGAATAGGTGGTTAAAGGAAGAGAAATGGACATCTATATAAGAAGATTTTTTTGTACTATTTGTGACCTTCCAGCAATTGCCAACATGTGCGACATTGCTGCAAGGAGAGCCGCGTAGCCTAACAGTGAAAACACAGCCACGAATAGGTGGTTAGAGGGAAAAAAACGAATGTCTAAATAATAATATCTCAAGCTGCGTAAGCGTTGTGCTATTTGTGACCTTCCAGCAATTGCCGGCGAAGGAGGGTTGCGTAAGCTCCCAGTGAAAACAGCCGGTGACTCAGTCAACCCGATCGCGCGACAAATTCGGAACACAGCCTGCAGAGCGAACTGAACATCGCCTCTTACATAATTCGAGGAAACCCGTTCCGCCAGCTGCCACCGTCAAGCCATCACCTGCAGCGTCACGCGACGAGAGCCGCCTGCGCTCGTGGCAGCCAACCCAGCATTCTCCCAGAACCCTATCGGAATATGACAACGTCACAAATGAGAGTCTTGCACAGAAAGAACTGGCCAATAAATTGAATTCTATACAATTACTATTTTAAACGATGGAGCAGAAAAGGACGTGTATCGCAGCATTGGGAATTCCTAGTATAAGACTACACACACATGTACAAAAGTTCTACATTGTAGGCTCGATCACATGCATAGTAGAACTTTGTACAAATGTTCAGATCTGAAGACCTCTGCACGCCACTGTTTTATAGTTAAACCGAGCTTAATAAAATATATATATCTAAGTAAACGACTGTGCATGAGGCGATAATTCGATGGGTAGATTAGTTATCGTTTTAAAATGACGCTAAAGACTCTCGCCTGCAGCGGTTAAAGGGAATACAAAAAGCGTGGCGGAGTCGAACCGGTCCGGCTTGGCGGTATTCTCGCTCGCAAGCTCTGTACGTGCCTTCCCTCCGGCCAGGGAATCTGCCAACTCAAAGCGGTCGAGCTACACGTGATTACATACTGATGATTAAAACACGATTTCATTGATTCTAAGAAGATATGGCGCTGTGATAATTATATGTACTTTGAAGTCAAACACTTGTGCAATATTTTGTTCATCATAGTGCTAACCGTATTTTTTTTTTTAACAATTTGTATTGCAGATGACATATCATGTATGTGCCTTCTTACCGGCTGGATAATCTGCCAACTCAAAGTGGTCGAGCTGCAAATGTACCGGGTGATTTAAACATGATTTCATTGATTTTAAGAATTTTTAAAACAATTTATGTGCCACACGCGTTAACCAAACAATTGTTGGCCCAACAAAACATAATTTGAAAGGATAGGGATAGAACCGAAGACCTCTCTGACTGGTGACTCATCAGCGTGCTGAATCCACGAACCCCAGTGGACATGCTGGATGCATTGGATCCTCACAGAAGTCTAGAGATGCACTGTTACAACATTAAGTATAAATGATAAACATGTAATTAACAGGAAGCACGACGACAGACATGTGGTATTATTATTGTTGAAGTCCGATGCTTCTGAAGGGAAACAAAATATTCTTCTAATACGTGTGTTTCGGGTCAAAGGAGGTTGGCGACCACCTCACTGAACATATCTCTTATTCATGACCAGTAATATAAGTCCAGCTTTACTCTCGACTTCTGTCGCGAATTCTGCATTTAGTGTTAGTACAAGCCAAACATCTGTTAGCTCAAATGTCAATAAATCAAGGGATCACATGGAGCGACCAGATGGCTGTCAACATAGGGATTCCCCAGACAATGCACATGGGGGTGCACCCACAGTCAGTCCACCCCTCAAGAGTGTCTGCGGGGTGGCAGCTGCGCCAGCTGGCGCGACGCGGGGGCGTCGGCTCGGGTGAGGTTAGTTCAAAATCATTACAACAGGAGGGTAATCTAACAATAACTAATAGTACAGATGCACAGCTGTGCACACCGTTATAAAATATTGCAAAAGTATTGGTACAAGCAATAAATAAAAGCTCAGGATAAATATTTGCAGTCACCAAACTCTTTTGAAGAAAGGCGCTTGGAGAAGAAACAATAACCTGAATGATTAAAAAATGCGGATTTATGATGTCGATTTATGAAGTGATAGACTTGCTAGTAGTTTAGGCTGACATCAATAAATATAAAAAGCCAAACGGCTAGAAGAGCGTTTCGTGTGTCTTTTTTAAAAACGACAGCACTCGTTACCTCCTAGTCTCTTGGCTATTCGTTTTTGTTGTTCAACTCTGGCGTATTGCAAATCAAAGCAGTCAGACTATAGATATTAGGCTGTATGATCCTAGTTGTAATCTCTACCGGTTTCCAGTCCCACCGCTCGTTGAATTCTCCGTACCGATTTGGACCTTTGAGCAGCCTACACACGCTGCATGCAACATTTTTTTTTAAATACATTACCCATTAGCGTTTTATTTTTTCGTCCAAGTGCAAAGAAATGGATCGAAAAATTGCTAAAGAAATGGTCGACGGAAATGGTCGTAGATGCAATTTGTTGGTCGTTTGTGTAGCTGCGCGTGTAGCACACTTTTACTGAGAATTGTGGCTGTAGAGCTGAGCTGACGCTATACCGCGAACGAGTCGCATTCAAAACCCATTAGCGCCAACAGCCAACGATAAAATTGAAGCCCGGCCATATTTTTCCGAGAACGAATAGCTGCGGTGAGGTTGGCAGCCCGACTTCCTGTTCGATCGCATCGCTCACGCAGACTATCGTCCGTCTGCTGATAAGGATGCGCGTGCGAAACCGTGCATGCCCAGCACGGCCGTGCGAACAACCGAGCACAGCATGACCTCAATTATATTCACACAAAATACAATCTGAGCTTCACAAATTATCATTACGAACATTTGGATATTCAAAAGAATACGAACATTTGAACATAACAAATAAAAAAATTGCGTAATCTCGTACCTATTCGGCTTTTAATATTCGTTGCTAATGTGTGTAAAATATTTAGTTGATCGATCCACGCATGAAACGACAAATAAAATCCTCAAATGTGAGATGGAATCCCACAGGTGTCGTGGAAAAATATTTGAGAATTTTTCTCGTCGTTTCATTCAACAGAGCTTGACGCTGTTCCGATATTTTTTCAGTCTATAAAGAATTTTTATATCAAATATATTTAATTTTTAACACAATAATGTATTGGTTATTTTATTTATATAATAATAAAAAAAGCTAACAAAAAATTGTTATCTAATTTTATTTTTTAAAAAATATAATTAATTAAATTTAAAAAATATATTATTTTTAAATATTTGAGCAGCACATAATAACTATGTAGTTATATAATTTTAAGATAAAAACAATAATTTCTAAGATAATATAAATTATATACAGGTGATTCTAACCCTCGTATGCACATTTGTGCCTATTGTTACGATAGCGTTTATTTATATTTTTTCCTTCGACGTCGCTTGTATATTATATGTAATAAATATTTGTCTATCTATAAGTCTCATGAAACCCTTGGAACGCGAAAGTGATCACTACAAAAATTGGCCGTAGTCTCCCAGCCGTTTGGCTGATCATATTAATCTGTAAAAAAAACAATAATCAAAAGGGGTTAAGGGTGCGTACCAAAATGGATAAACCAAAACAATTTTATATTTTATTACATCGTTTACATTAACACTTATTATGTGTCGAGTGATCATGAAACACATTTTTTTATTATGACACGGACTAATAAATTTAAATATTAAAAAAGACGCTGAAACTCAATAATAAAAAAATAATTAAAATCACCCTGCATATAATATTTTAAAAAGCCTCTTAAGCATACAATTAATCATAAAACACATGAATTGTTTTATTTTTTTACCGGGCGCAGATCTCTTCATTCGCGTTGCAGTGCAAAAAAAAAAACAAACGATTCTCGAAGTTGCCGTTAGCGCTTCGTTTGTTTCAAATCGAACCTTTACAAATACATTCTATTATGTATTATTTTTTTCCACTTGAAGACGGCCACTACTCAACTCCTCGAAACGCCTCACAATTGGTTTTTTCAATCACACGTGATTGCGATGCACCGGTGCATTCTTAACTGTTTGTGTTGGGCAATTATTTATTATTTTTTAATATAAATTACATATTATTTTAAATAAATATTTTTTTTGCACCTACTCTCATGCGCACGGGTTTTTATTATAATTAATCACTTTGTTTTTTGACTCATTGAATTTGTCAATTGTTCAGAGGTTATTATTATTTTCAATAAATTATTTAAACATTATTTTTCGTTATAGAAAATGCAATTTATTATTTTTGCAAAAATAAGTAAGTATATGACGAAAAATTTTATTAGCCACTGATATAATATAATACCGTGAGATTTTTTTTACGTACCTAAAGGGTTCTCGGAATATTAAGGAAAAATATTTGTAAAACCCTTCCAGGGATTCCATAACGAAATATATCAATAGTTTTTTTTTTTTTTTTTTTGTACTAAATTGATCCAATTTAAAATGGGGAAGTTTGATGAGAAGTTTTAACGATTTTAAAGATATCAAAATACCAACCGATCGGCGTATTGTAAATCGATTATTTCGATCAATTAATCGATCAATGAACAGTTTAAAAGACGGCGCGGGCGTAACTCGGCAACTGGCAATTTGGGAAACGACGAGTGTTTAGCGCCAGGCCGCGTTTAATTCCTTAATTCGGCGCCGTAATTATGACGGGGGCCCGGCACGCCACCTTTCAATCAGCCGATGCAGTGGCGCGCGCGCGTCCTTGAGAATGGGCGAAAAAAATACCACCGAAACGCAAAAAAAAAAAAAAAAAAAAAAAACAATCAATAAGTCCATTGTGAGTTCGCAGTATCAAGGTTGGATGTTTGTAAAAGTATTCGATGTTTTATTTCTGAATATTGTGATATTGGGCGTGATCGATTTTTTTTTTATTATTATTTTAATCGACTCGATTTGAATGAGAAGTGAAAACAATCGATTTTTTTTTTAATTTTAAAATAAAATTTTAATAAAATGTCATAGTATCTATTCGATTTATTTGTTGATCGATTTTATTAAATATTAGTATAATTTAGCTTATGCATAAAATAATTAATAGCGTAATTGATTCACTTTGGTGATCAATTTTATTAGAACAAGCCACAAAAATAATTATTATTGTAAGTATTCAAACCACACCAATCTTTAATATTAAAAGGCCGCAAGCGTTATATACAAGAGAAGGCTGTTGCGTCTGGGTTTGTCTTTTTATTTGCTGTATACAGCGAACCACAAAAAAACCATCAGATGGGTTTTTACCCGAAATATTCCTCTCCTACTGTATTTTTTTCTCTTTTTGCCTTTTAAGAGTCATACAAGAGAAAAAACAAGATTTAGTTTTATCTATACGTGGATAACGCAGTAAGATCCACCATTTATCGGACTACTATGCCAGACCGATCTCATTAATCTCCCTTTCAAATATTATGTCTGAATGAATTCGCAAAAAAATATAATATACATAGAGTCCGTGATTAGTAATCAACTGTGCTAACCACAAGACCACTATCAGGCTAGGTTGACGATTGGATCCGGAACAAGTAGCTATAGAGAGTAGTGAGTTATGTCTATTGGAATTCTAATGTGTACCATATAAATGTCATGAGAAAACAACATTTTCTTGATTTAAATGTCTGACCTTCGAAAATGTCGGATAAATTATAGATATATATATTTTTATTTTTTTTAATACAGAGTGATAAATTGTCAAAGTGTGAATTAATTTGTTTTTAACACCTGGGAGGTAGCGGGGTGTTGGACTAAAATATTGCTTGAAAAAAACGCATACATCTTCGGGTAAACCGTTCACTTGTGAAACGACGAAAAAACCTTCGAAGACACATTTTGTATTGTGAATCATTAAACAGGATATTTGAAAATTATTTGAACATTTTAAAAAAATTAACTAGTCTGGACATGGATTCAATAAAAATTCGCATAAATTAACTATTTTGTCTCGTTTTACTGTAGAGCAAAAAATAGTCATTGATTTAAAGTTTCCTCAATATTTTTCAAGGTATGGCTTGATCTGGTATAAAAAAAAAGCGAAAAATTATATTTGATAGAAAGGCGTCACAATAATCCCACATATTATACAATAGTAACCAACCTTATTTTATTGCTAACACGTCAAAACTAATAAATAGACACCATTGATTTGCAAAAAATATATGTTTATTGTCTAAGCGCAGCAAAAAAAAAACATGACCAAATTTCGCAATATTTTGTCAACATTTCAATGTAACTTTTACCATTGAATGACTCATCGTTAATGGTAACATTATAAAAATATACAAAGTAATTTTTCACGTCATCGCACTCCGCAGTGAATTATTATTTCATTACAAAATCACACATTACTTGTAGCAATACTAAAGGTTTCGTTTTTAAATTAAATTTTATGGCCGCGATCATTACAACAATTATATTATCACATTGCCTGCGAGAAGTGTAAATGCCACTTGTGACGATTATCGCTATATTGGCAACACTTTTTCAAATTTCGAATTGGGATCAATTTTCTGTTCTATTTTGTTTTGTATTTATAAAATGGTTTCTAGGGAGAATCGTGACAGATAGTATTAAAATATATGAATCCATCCAAACTGGTGGACAAGACAAGTTCATCAAACTCCAGACGCTCAGATGGAAGAAAGACAAATACTTTTTCCACAATAAAAACACCTCATAATAAAAAAAAAACATAAATAATATCGTGGCGTTGAAATGAGTGCGTTTTTTTTTTGTCATAACCAGTGGTAAAAGTAGTCGTAAAATTAAATAATAACTGCTAAACTATTTAACGTATTACGTATTGAAACGCTGAAGTGAAATATGTATTACAATAACCTCGTTATATGTATAAATTTAGTTTTGTTGTAAGTGGTAACTAAACACAAGTGCAGTTACAAAAGATAAGCGGTGGCCATCGAAACGCCTCGGCTGAAATCGTTAACGATAACTTAATCGCAAAAAAAAAAAAAACAATTCATAATTACTTACATCATATCGCCTTCCGCCTGCGAAGCGACTTACATAAATCCTTTTGGGTGAATGCGCAACGAAAAACAATGCAAAAGCAATCGAAAAGTTCGCTCAAACAAAGAGAGCCCGGAGCCGATGTGTATCTTACATCTTATATCCACATTGCACAATTATTCGGCCGAGAACCGAGAACGGTAGTCTCTATTACTTATCAGCTTCCTTTCTTCGTCCATGCCGCATTAAAACACAATTCGAATTGCACATAATCCAGTTTCCACTGACAACACGTTCAGGAACCAGTAACCTGTCATTGTCGGCACGGGCCGACCGCCGTTACGGTTGTTCGGGCGAAACTTTCGGGCGAACTCACTTTTTCATCGGACGATATATCGCGACACAGACGCGGGATGCTCTGGGCTGTCCCGGCGGCCGTCTGGAGCCACGGAAAGGCGACACAACGATGGAATATTCACAAAATGGCGAGGGCGCTCGGGGGAGCTCCGCGGACACGACCACACCGGACCACGCACCAAGCGCGACTGAGCGGCGAGCGAGAACTCAGCCAGAGGAGCGCCGCCGAATGTATTGCAACCTTTGCGGGGAGCGAAGTCGCGAGCGGGCCCAAAGACAACAACACGAACACTTTTCAACGACAATAAAAAAAAAAAAAAAATTACCACAATTAACACGCTCAAGGCGGGGCGGGTACTGGTACCCGTCTCGCAGACTGCTGTCTAAAGGCGGGGCGAGTATTAACACACTAAAGGCGGGGCGGGTACTGGTACCCGCTTCGCTGACTACTTTCGCCGTTGATGTTATGTTGCTTATGATAATGGATGTAAATCAAAAGGCTGGCGAAATGTTTGCGTATTCGTTTATTAAGATGATAGACAAAACAAATAGTACGTGGTTACTAGTCGAGTGTCTGCGTATCTCTGTATGGGGTTGCGTTATCGCTTCGGGTTGTTGGGTTGTTGTAAAATTAGAAAGTCTCTAGGTAGGGGCGGAGCTTCACAAGACAAATAATGTAGCGGTGTATTTGCACTGACCGCCGCTACACTACCGTCTAAAAGCGTATGTCAGTATGCATAATAAATTATTGATAGACTAATTAACTCGGAGTTGCTAAACGGAAAAAAAATCAAAGATTGCAATGGGTTAATGTATAGACTGGATTTCGCACGCGCAATTTTACGCGAATTTCGCCCGCTACGCACATCAGTTTAGTCAATTTGGTTACCCGCCTAATAGCGGGCAAAATTCGCACGTGTATGCACGTGTGAAATCTAGTCTATACACTCTTTGATTTGCGTATACTATAAAAAGTTGAACCGCTTCATTCACACTTTGCGTATTACTTGGCATCACAACAACACCACTTTGTCCTAAAAAATGTTCAATAATTGGAGGATTATCATTCTCTGACCACTCAACTTCTTCATTATCACTTTGCTCAGAATCACTGGACAGTATTGGTAGAAGTAACGTTGATGAGTCCAAACAAACATTACGAGCTGTAAACCTAAAGAGTAAAATGACCGTCTGCCGCTTTTAGAGTAAACACACTAAAAAATGTACAGATACCTGCTTCGCGAACTGTTGATAAGACAGCTCGCGAAGAGGGTACTTCAGTACCCGCCCCGCCTTAAGGTTGCAGTCCGCGTATCGGGTACTAGTACCCGCCCCGCCTTTAGTGTGTTTATAGTGTTAAACGGATTTTTAAAGTAACGCAGTTTTTATTTGATTTCACCTATGTTTTTCAAGACATCTGAAATAAAATCGTTTCAATTAAGCTAAAGTACCAATATTAGCCATATGTGATGCTATTTAAAAAAAATTATAAATTATATATAAATATTTTTTCGACTCACTTGTGACACGTCTCGCTCGTATGTGGTGTATGCCTGCAGCCGCGGCAGCGCACACAGCCGTTTGCTATTTGAATACTGATCGGACATGATCAGCCCTCTGCAAGATGCCAGATTCCATTATGTTAAATATTATTATATACGGATACCTTTATCCACACAATACGATAACTTACCAAACAATACGAGCTATCATAATGCTATTATGTATTATCAAACTTTTGTTGACACCTGACCGTACCAAGCAAAAAAAACTTCCATAACATATTTGCTAGCAGTGAAAATTTTATGTTACCATTTTAGAAAAACGTTGATTTCTTTATTCATGAATCATAACGAAAAAGCTGTTAAATGTTAAAAAAAATATTACCAAAAGAATTTAAAAAAAAAATTCATTGGTTAAATTATTTAGTAATAAAAATATTGGACATATGCTTTTTTGTGCGTTGCATATAAATTAATAAGTAAACAATACGTCACACAGATAAAGCATTTAACCAATTTTTCGTTTTTTTTATAATCAGTTATGCCAGATATACATTTTCGACGTTTTATTGTGTATGCAACAGCATTAGTTACATCTGATTTTGCTATATTTAAAAAAAACATACTTTGCGGCAACCGAGAGAGCGAAAGTGTGTTATTTTTTTTTTAATCTACTTGTTTTGATAAAATATTGTACTTTGCCGACAAGAACCTTTACTATTGAAATACAGCCTCAAATTGAATACCGTGCTTTTTAAATTGCTTAATTTTTTAATGAATTATTCAGGGGCGGCCCAAATAGGGTGGTGGTCAGCAAGAAAGGTAAAGGATCGCATTGGATACATTGTAGCGGCGGACAGCGCGACCGGCTCTCGCCGGTTATTTGCTCGGCCCTTTGGGCGGCTTTTTGTTGCCAGGTCGCGTAAAACGATCTCCGGCATCGACACAGGAGGTAAATGACCCCTCCCACCGTGCGTTTAGTTTAGGTTAACTTAGGCGAAGCCGGCTACACACGCTGCGACACAACCGACAACGGCGAGTGTCCAACAGCACCCCCGTTTTGTTATGCACACAGGCAAAACTACACCGGCTACCCGCGATGCTACACAACTGACAATCGAACTGTGTCTAACCAGTGTTGCCCTCTTTTTGTTTTATACTTACTAATATGATTAGGCACATTAGTTCATATATAGAAGATGATTTAATGAAACTCTCATAAAAATATCATCGTGATTTGTGTGGGATTTGAACCCACATCCCCTGGTTTACATGACCGGTGTACTAACCCTTGTACTAACGAATCACTTCCGTTTATCGAGAATTTTTAACAATCATACTCTACATATGAACCAATGTGCCCAGGTCAACCAATATTTAGTGATTGAGCAAAACTAAGTAAGACAGATAAACCACACTACTCTATGAGAGTAAAAGACAGCAAGTGAAAGTTAGGCGCTAGCAAGCGCCCACCAAGCACTGCGAATGCATAAGTAAGCGAAAAATTGAATAGTAATATACAAGTGTATAGCCATCGTACTTGTATTGTAAATGCAAAAGGATTCTTCTCGTCGTTTTATGAACGAATTAAAAAAATTAAACACTTGAGTGATTCTCCACATGTTCGTTTTTATTTGTGACCGGTTTCGCCGACCTTTCACGTTGGCATTATCAAACAGAGTATGCCAACGCGAAACGTTGGCGAAACCGGTCAAAAATAAAAACCGAACTTGTGGAAAATCACTCAAGTATTTTACTCAAAAATATTAAAATGGAATTCCACGTACTCTCTGTCAAAAATATTGAATTTCTCAAAATTAAACACCTCAAAATTACGTAAATTGCTGTATTTTTTTTTTTTTTTTTTAATAAATAGTCTTTCTAGCTTCCAGGAATGAAGGTTTGGATAAATGACTCAAACACGTGTTCCTTGGTCGCCCCTTTGTAGCCGACTGGCGTCCAAATTTTTTTAGTATAAATATTTTAAGCAATTGACAATAATACAACATTACGGGAACTTCGTCGTCTCATACAGTATTTATTTAATATTTAATTATAATCTATGTCTGATTATAATTTTATGTACGTATTTAATTTTAACATATGCCTGATCTATGTTTAATTATATGTAAAATTTCAAAAATTTCAAATCAGCCTTTCAAAAATATTTTAAAATAAATAATATTTTATAAATCTAAAAGTTGTGATTGGCTTTTTGATGATTTAAAAAAAAATTATTTGTTTTACAGCAATTATTATATTTTTTATTTCACATAAAATGCAAAATTAAAATTTATTAATTTTTTTTATTAAAACAACGCAGCTTTATTTGGGGAAAGCAGTTTCGATTTATTTCCTTGAACGTAGCAGCTTCTTTCAGTGCTTCTGCTCTTTCTATAATAAAAGCTATTCGCGAAATCAGACTTAAGATTTTAATATTATTTTTTAAAAATTAAAAAAATAATAATTTATTATACTTATTGATTTTATTTTAGATAGAGAGCATTAATTGTTAAATTTATTTCTTTAAAAAAATCTTGTCGATAAAAAATAAATCATAAATTCATCAAATAAAACGAAACCACTGTATTTTGACGTTTCGTTATAAATGTGTTACTGTTTTTATATTATTATTATATAACTATGAACTATAATAAATAGGAAACATAAAATGTGAAATTAAATGCTTTATCCAATAAAATAGACCATAAACGTAAATAAAACAGCCATTTTCGGAATATTTTTCTAAGACTCCGTCAATCGTAACTCAGCCTCGCAACAAGTAAATGCAACTGCCATTTGAATATAAAAACTTTTAAATACATTAATATTGCTTATTTGTATTACTTGTACAATTGATAATTATTGCGCAAGAGATCTTAAATCGTGAGCTTTTTTTATTTATTGGTAATCTCTTGAAGGATAAAATCAAAGAGAAACTTACATATTATAAATGGTGTGGTTTCAATCTTTTGATTGCGAGAATGCCACTTGTGTTTCTTCCACTTGTGATATGATGGAGCCGGGGTAGCTGATAATGGCGCTTCTCGAAGAAGCAGTAGAAGAGTATAGGTATATATAATACTAGCGGATACCCGACGTGTGCTACTACGCTGTTATCATGCTGTTGGGGAGTTTCAGCAGCTCTTGCTGTAGTAGCTAGAGCTTGTTCTAGATGTGCTTCACGTTGTTCTAGTGTTTCTACAGCTCTTGACTGTCGCTCTTTCAACCTTTTTAACTCCAAATGACTTCGTGTTGTCCGGCAGTTTCGGCTGCTGTATTTCTTCCAATTACAGGTCTTTTCGGTGGCATTTTTTGATCAACCTCAAATGATAAAACTCTCTGTTGTGAATGACAGATAGTGATTTTGTTCTATGCGCGATCTTCACAATGTTCTTTTTTCAAATTCTTTGCGAGGAACGATCTTGACTTTTCAGATGTTGAAAATTTTTGTATGGAAAATGTCGAAATTTACATAATTAATGGATCTAATGTATTTAATGCATTGTTTTAATAGTCAATATATATATATATATATATATATAGACTTTTATTTATTTTATTATTTTTATTTTGATAACCTCAAATGATAAAACTCTCTGTTGTGAATGACAGATGGTGATTTTGTTTTATGCGCGATCTTCACAATGTTCTTTTTTCAAATTCTTTGCGAGGAACGATCTCGACTTTACAGATGTTGAAAATTTTTGTATGGAAAATGTCGAAAATTGACATAATTAATGAACCTAATGTATTTAATGCATTGTTTTAATAGTCAATATATATATATATATATATATATATATATATATATATATATATATAGATTTTTTATTTATTTTATTATTTTTATTTTGATAACCTCAAATGATAAAACTCTCTGTTGTGAATGACAGATGGTGATTTTGTTTTATGCGCGATCTTCACAATGTTCTTTTTTCAAATTCTTTGCGAGGAACGATCTCGACTTTACAGATGTTGAAAATTTTTGTATGGAAAATGTCGAAAATTGACATAATTAATAGACCGAATGTATTTAATGCATTGTTTTAATAGTCTCAAAGATTCTTAATATTATTGTCTTTCAAATGAAACCGGTTTGGGGCACATCGGTTGGATGGTCTCAAAGCCTATGACGGACATAGAAACATCTTTTGTGTTTTATATACATATATAGATAGATTTAGCAAACGTGGCTCTGGAAACATGCGGGGAAAGTTATTAAATACTTCACATGTATAATAATTATTTTAAAACCCATGTGACGCACACCGAGAAACATGGCAATCGCTCTTGAATAAATTAATAATGGCAGATAAATGTTGGACGGTGTTTAAAACTAGCTCAGACGCTATCAAGAATTTATCTAATTAGCGTATTTTTGTTCTCCGCGTCTGTCTCGGTCTACATGCGCAGTGTCGCGATCCTCATCGTTCACGTTTAATCATCATCAATCAACACGATCATGGGCCGCCAAGCATCACGTCTCGAGCAACAAGGCCGTTCACGTGTGGCTGGCCAAGGGAACCACCCGACACCAGCAGTTTCATGAGTTCTTGTAGAACTTGACATTTTGTTAACATATACTAACACCACTGGTGACAACGGATTTCTTATTTTGTTAACCGAACCAAAAGACTAGCGAGTGTCTCTTGAAAATAATAGTGGACACGTAGCTATGAATTCTGACAAGACTTGTCATTTTGTCAATATATACCAGAGGCTCCCAAAATGGTCAATATCGACCCCCAGGGGTCGATGACAGCGAAAAATGAAATTGGGGATCCACGAACTGTAAATGGGGGTCTACGAGAGTGAATCCCATTTAAGCAGATCATCACCAAAATACCACAGTGGATTATCAATCCATACGGTGAAATTGAAGAATCGGAAGTCATACTACAAGAAGAACTGATCGGAATAAGCACTAATGAAGAACTGAAGGTGCAGTTTAGAAAGGGATATCAGCAATTTTGGCTACAGAGAGACATACCTGCAGTTTATCCTGCATTATGGACTATCGCAAGAAGGTTTTTGATAGCTTTACCATCTTCATTCCTCGTGGAAAGGGGTTTCAGTGCGGTTGCCATTCTTCTTACAAAAAAAGAAATAGATTGGAAATCACTGGGCGAGGAGATTTAAAGTTAAATCTGACTTATTTGAAGCCAAATATTGAAAATTTCTATCAAAGCATCAGACCCATCCCTCCCATTAAAAGTATTGATTTTTTTTAGTGAATGTTACTATATATATGCATTTAGTGTGTTTTTATTTTTAAAAGTATACAATAAAAACCTCGATATAACGGACCCCTGTTTAACGGATTTCGGATACAACGGACAAAAAATCCGGTCAAATGTAAAAAATCAATATTAGCAAGGCAGGGGGTCTACGAAAAATAGGAAAACTCGACAAGGGGTCGACGGGACAAAATAGTTTGGGAAACTATATTATATACTAACACCGGCGGACGTGTCTTGTAACACACTAGTGACAACGATTATCAATATGTACTTTTTTCTTATAATATATTATAGATTTTTTTATTATGTTAACAGGACCGAAAAATAATAATGACTACGTAGCTACGAGTTCTTATAGAACTTGTCATTTTGTTAATATAAACTAATACCAGCTTGTGTGTCTCGTAACACACTAGTGACAACGATTATCAATATGTACTTTTTTCTTATGATATATTATAGATTTTTTTATTTTGTTAACCGAACCAAATATTGGCGGGTGTCTCTTAAAGATAATAATAACTACGTAGCTATGAGTTCTTATAGAACTTGTCATTTTATTAATATAAACTAACACCAGCTTATGTGTCTCATAATACACAAGTGACGATTAACATTTTTCCATGTGATTTATTATAAAACTTGTTATTTTGTTAATCTAACCTAACACCAGTAAATGTTATTTTGTTCAATACAATAGACTTTAATTTAATTTACTAGAAGCGTAAGACCGAAAGGCCAGTCGAGAAAATGTTTACTCAAATAAAAAGAGAAGCGAGTAAAGAGATAACAACCATTAGCATTGATTTAATAATAGTATATCTTGAGGTTTTAATATATTTGTCTTAGAATGCATATTTAAATTACAAAATAAATAAAGCACAGTAAATACTTGAAAACGTAGCGAAACGCTTTATTTACAATAATAAATGCAATATCTGATTTTGAGATGCTTGAAGATCAGAACGAAAACTTTGGGCAATATTTATGCAAATAAAAATGTGATCACAGTATCATTTAATATAGCAAGGCGAAACAAAATTAAAATTGCGTCTGCTTACAAAGCTCTCAAATAAATTTTATTTTTCTAATTGAAAATTTTCGCCTGATTGTATAAGCGAATACGCTATTCGGTATAAAAGCAATTTCTGGTTTCTCAATCTAAAATAGCAGTTCGGAAGGAAGTCATTAAGTTTTGATAAGTTTTAATTAAATACGCAATGTTAACTGACATGTTTTGTTATTTTTTTATTCGCTCGATTATGGCCATTTATGCGCTGAGTTTAGAAACATAAAAAAAGTTGATGGACCCGTATTTTTTCTAGTTGCAAGTGGGTACATATCGGATGTAACATGTAAGTAATATTTTAATTGGTTTCTAGTTTGTCGTGTCGACTGATTCCTCATTAGAGATTAGCGAAATAACTACGTAATATATTTTTTATTAATTACATACATATTTAATTTAAAAAAAACCGTGAGAGATAACAAATAAACGAGAAAGCAATATTTTACAACACCGACTATTTCTGTGGACAAATTTTACTTGCAAATTTGTGAATCTATAATACCTACGGATCCGATCTAAAATAACACTGTAACAATACTTTTTCTACGGAAGAATGTAAAAAAAATTCGCAAGAAGAATTTTAAAATGGATATTGACATTTTCTGCTCATCGTACTGTAGAAGTCGTCCGGGAATGTTTAAAATAAATACTCGTAAATAATTTATTCAGATGTGTGATTCACTGCGGGGGTAAGACAGTAAGAGGTTTACAAAAAATATATTTTACCTTCATTATCCTTATACATCCCAAAGGAGAGAGCTGCTCATCTCTTCCATGAAAATGCTCCAGTGGTTTTTGCATCTTTCTGTTTTAGTCGTCCAAAATACGGAAGTTTTTCTTTACACATTTCACGCACTTGTCGTCACTGAGAATCACTTGACAACGCTCTTTACCAAATGTCTACTTCTGCCATTATTTTTTTGACAACTGCGATGCCAAATTTAAATACAAATATCATAATATTAACTGCCATTAAAACCAAATTGTTCATACAATAAATATAAATATAATTATTTCCCAATAACAGATCAGATCGTCACAATCGACAATAGTATTTCAGACTGTCACAGCAAACGTTGCTTCAAGTATTCGTATCGTGTCAAATGTTTTTTTTTTTTTTTTTTTAATTATCAATCGTATTAAATATAACTAAATAACATAGATAATTTTAAAATAACAATAATAATATTTTTTATAAATACAATAAAGAAATAACCACAATAATTTTATAAATATTATTTATATTTATACTGGCTATAAAACGTTTTGTATATCGCCATTACGGTAAAAGTAATTTTGACATCTAGTTGACATGTGAGCGTAGCCGCGAATTTCTGAGTTGTATCACATATACATATTCTTTTGTTTATCGAAGTCCAAAACTATTATTCACAATATAAAGGGTGAATTCCTCTACTAGTTTAATTTCTTATTAGCATTTAAGTTTTTATTATTATAATGCCTGTTGATTCTAAGCGCACAATCGGGCCGGACAGCAGCACTCCGTACAGGTTATACTCCATCAAAAATGTCAAGACATACGAACAATTGTACGAAGATGTCTTCAACAAAAACGGCAAGAGAAAGGATGAAAGAAAAACGGACGAAACAAGAGATATGTGTAAGCAAATACTGATTTATTACTCATATCAATTCAATACATTTAGTGAGGTTATGTTGCTTTGTTTGTATTCATGTAAAACTCTTTTACATTATATTACTAATATTTAAATATTTGAATGCCGAATTAATATTCGAATACTTTTGCCCATGTCTATTTAAAGTATATTAATTTTATGTAGGCCATGTTTCTTTCTTTAACCAATTAAAAACATCAAGCTAAAACCATTGTTAACAGCTCGGGTTAACCTCTTTTACAGTTGGTCGTGTTGGAGTGGTGACTCAGGCTAAAGGATCAGCATATCTTGAAGTTGGGAACACCAAAGTCGTTGTTTCTGTCTATGAGCCGAGAGAAATTCCAAAACAGACTGAATTTAGGTTTGAATATTTTTTTAAAATAATTATTCCAAAACTACTACCTGTTTTCTCTCATTCATAGATTTATAAAAATTAAAAGAAATTACAAGTGTAAATTGCAAATTTTAATAACTAAGCATACCAGACCTTGATAACGAAGTCTAGAAAAATCACGAACAAACATTCATTCAATTTTATGCTGTATTTTGATAGTCATTAAATTCGTATCGGGAAATTTAATACATCTGTATCATTATTAATTTTAGCTATCTTGGAGAGCTGTACTGCGAGTTTAAGTATGCTTCGTTCTCATGTACCAATCGCTGTCCACCACAACCAGGAAATGAAGAAAGAGAAATGGCTGCTGCGATACGCAGGGCATTGGAACCCACTGTACTGAGGCATTTGTTCGAAAACTTTCAGGTAGGTAACGGTTACTTATGATGAGGAGTCTTTTAATAATCTTATGTATGACTCCCCTGTTACTGTGGGCTGCGGAAAAATTAAGGGCTTGGCTGACATGGATGTCTCTTAACATATCATGTGAAAATCAGGAACTGGTGAAGAGAGATGTTGGGAGTCCGTAAGCTTCCAACCTTATGCATGTTTAAACAATCCATTTACACAATTGTAATGATGCAGTACTTATAATAACCTTATGCATGAATACTCTACTTTTGTTAAGAACAGAGATATAAAGAGCTTTGCTGTTCAGGTCCATCATGATAATCATTTAAAACCCCACTAAGCAGTAAAAAGATATTAAGAGCTTAGCTGCTATGGATGGATCTTACCTGGGTTAGATTCATCCAGTGGAGTCCAGAGAATTTCTACCCAAAGAGCGTCTTTGAGAAATCTGTTTATCCGATTGTATAACACTTACATCCGTTCGACTGCTCAATATCATCATATCCGATAGCAAGTCAGAAGTGTAGTCTTTGAAATTTCCTCAAAGAATGAGGCTGCTAGAATCGTCAAAGAGTTCAAGTCTTTTAAGACATTCATGGATTTGGAAAAAGACCATAATTATCAACTTCAATTGCGTAGTGACAGTTTTACAAACTTGGCATTGCAAATCTAAACACTTGGAGCTGCTTGCTTGTTTTATAGATTCTTTGGAGTCTATGGCTTGCACTTAACATAAAAACTATCATGCATTGTATAAAGTATCTAAAAGAAATATTAATTAAACTATTATTTCAGATTGATATATTTGTGTACATCCTAGAGAATGATGGCGGTTGTCTAGCAGCCGCTATAAATGCAGCAGGCCTCGCATTAGCCGATGCGGAGATACCCATGTACGACATCATAACCGCATCGACTATCGGAATACAAGGGAAAAACATTCTCGTAGACCCCACGGCGGCAGAAGAAAAGCTCTGCACTCAAAGTCGGGGGTCAAGCACTGACGGCGAGACCGATCATGGGATTTTAGTGATGGCGACACTGCAGACTCTCGATCAGGTCACTGAGTTTTGGCAACACGGGGCCATCCGGTTGGACAGTGTGTTGGAGGCGACCGAAACATTCAAAGCTGTCAATAAAGTCGTCCTTCCTGAATTGCAAGCTGCGCTCGCTGATAAGCTAGACAGATTTTTGGAAGCAAAGAAAAAGAAGAGTCCAAAGAATGAAGATTCTGTTATAAATAATAAATCATAATACTTATGGTTTTATTTTTGTATTAAATATATATTTGTCTATAAGTTTATTTAGTGTTTTATTTATAAATATATTCTATCACTTGTCACAAGGGACATCTTCGTCACTATTTTTGCATGACCACATTGTGATTGTAACTATTTCTGGTTGTTGGTTTTATCTACAATTAATAGATGAATGTACTGTTGGGTGCTTTGCCTTCGTATCCAGGACATGTAATCCTAATTTGGAAATATTCCTGTTGGTAATCCTTTCATGCTTCTAACTAATGAAAGACTTATTGATTCCCAAAAATTATTTAAAGAAATTGCATTAAGTTAATGAAAGCTGTTATATATTTAAAAATTATTTTATTGAATCAAAAATACTAATGTTATATATTAATCATCAGGCTTCTCTGGAGGAGGGCCACAGGGTTGTAGCATGCTCTCCATCAAGTTAAAGCGCACGCGGGCCTTGGATTCATTCTCGCAGACGGCGAAGTAGTTGAGCAAGTCGGGATGGCCGAGGTAGCTGCAACAGGAGTCCCGGTGTTGGTTGGTGAGCCACTCATACTTGCTGGTGTCCGCGTGGCCCGTGCCGATGTACCGGCTTTGCAAGTGCTCCAACTGGCTGTGGATGTTGTAGCGCTCACCCATGGCTTATCTGCAATGATAATAAATTAGTGGTTTGAATACAAGATTTAAAAAACAACGAAAAACTTGGATTTATTTAAGATTACAAATACTATGTTTTTGTATTTCAATTTATATGGAATTTTTCAGTCTTTATTAATAATGCTTATAATGATGGAGGTCCACACATAAGGTCAATAGACTAAACGATTTAAATTGATAGTATAGTTTTCAAGCATTAAGTTAGTTAATTGGTTCGATTGTCACATTCAATGATAATTATTTTCAAAGAAATATTTTCATAACCTAAAAATAAAAACGACAAAGTATTTTAGAAATATTGACTCATTCATTCCAGACGATAATAAATAATTTCACTGAAATAAAACTATAACGCACAGAGAAGACGAATAATAATTTAAATAAGCATCAGTAATGGCGGTAGTTTGTGGTTATTAAAATGTTAGTAAAATGACATTAAAATATACAATCGCATCAACTAATAGAAAACTTACATCTTACTTGATTTTTTGTTTATTTGATCGATTCTTATAAGTCAGCTAAGAATATTGTTCCTGAATGTAAAATAAAGCAACGCTTCTTATTCTGACAACGACCATAAACAATATTGCAATATTAAAACAAGCGCTCAGTGTTGCAAGTTGCCTTACTATAAAAAATATAAATTATAAAAAAAGTATTAAATGAAACAGTTATTATAAATTTAACAAATTATCAAAATTAATGTGCTTTTAATTCATTATTTTTTATCAATTTTATGAATATTTTATACTGATTTTCAGAGAAATAGCGTTATACTAAAAATTTCAGAACTTGATCAATATTTTCATTTTAAATATTAAATTTAAAGTTTGTTAATATATATATACATATATATTGCAACAATCATTTTTCTGGGAATACTATTTCACGGTACAAAGTGAATTATTGCTTAAAAGTAGATTTATTTTAGTAATTAATTGATTTTTAAAAAACAACACCAACAATAAATTTTCAACTAATGTACGGTGACTTTTTTAGTGTTTCAGATTATAAAGATATAATCTTATATTACAAGACATATCAAGAGCTGAAAAAATTATTTTGACATACCAATGAATTTTTACTACAAAGAATTATTGTTGTACTCCAAGGTAGGTACTAATTTCTTCAGTTTTTTATTTTCATATACTGATGAATTGAAGGTCAATTTGATATTTCACACGCGTAACTTACAAAATATTATACCTGCGTCAGATATTACACCTGCTTTTTATACAATATCATTCGACTTATTTTTTGTAATAAACAATACCATGAGAGTATTCATATGTTTACTATTGCTTACAATTATATGGAGTCAATCTTTATTCCTCCTCTAACTCTGAAAAAACTTTTTCAAAAATACGCAATTTTCAATATTCATTCAATGGGTCGTTGGCTCATTCCGACTGAAAAATAAATATCTGTGATTTTTGCTGTAGAGCTCTCAGGGGACCAAGAGGATTATCACACACGCCTTTTAGATAACACACATTTAGGTTTTTGTTTTATATCAACGTTTAAAACAAGACAAGGTGAATACGGCCGCAATAGTCTCTAAATGCTTTCTACTCTAATAAAGTGTTGTGGCTATAGATTTCATGATCATCGTAGCACTTCTGAGCTTGCATATATTCTGCACGTATAATAAAGACTTAAAAAAAAAGTATTATAATTAGCTCGGAATCACCCAGTATACGTATGGTTATTCATAATTATAATTAAAGCTTTACAAAAGAGTTCAAAAGATATCAAAACATAATCATTGAATAGTTAAAAAGTCAAACCAAAGGTTGGAATTAAAAGTGATTTCGTAAGACACAAAAGTTTCGCCAAAGTTTTGATTAGTTTCCTGAAGGGTGAGTTGAATCAATGGCGTGATAAACTATAGTTACTATCGCCGTAAGGCGGCTTCCCCACTGGATAACAGTCGACTGCGTTTTATTATTTGGCGAGCGTTGAATTGAACAAGCTATCCTTTATCTACAAAGTATTATCTGATCGCGGACCTTTTAAAAGTTTCCTAAAATTAACTATGAATCACTCGTCCGCTCTTGCTCTTGACATTATTGTGGTCTATGTCGATACAGGTCATATCGACCGTATTGTTACAAGGGCTCGGATGGTAGACATCGCAGTCAATAATACCGTAAAAACTGTTTTTTTATTATAATTAATTAAATTACAGCTCTTAGGAAAGCTCCATGAAAAACTGTGGCGGACTTTAATACCATTTTCGCTTTGAAGCCGTCCGTGTAGTCGGAGGTTCTCGATACATTTTCAATCGTCAATATACATGTATATGAGATGTGATTGTATAGTAATTTTATCTGCTAATATTGCAGGGGTATAAATGTTATTTTAAAATATATATAATAAAGTTTTGTTATATTTGTACGACACGCACCTTCAGCCTTGGAATTTCGATGGAAACGGTCGCGATTGTTACAAGTTTCTTGGCAACGAAACAAACTGGCCATCTCCATGGGGATCGTATTTGTTTCCAGTCGTATTGTGTTTCAAGAGTTGCGTCAATGCAGTTGCAAAAACAATATATTAATTTAATTTCTTACCAAAACTTATATTTTAACTGCTATTTAGCATATACCAACCAATTGATCACGTGCTATTATTTATTAAAAATTTCAAGTGCGCTGTTTTCGTTCAAAGCGTTGCAAAAAAAAAATATTTTTGTATTTTTGAGGTTATGACGTTCTCAATGACGTTTGTTTTTCCGGAAATGCGTCAAAATGGCTGCTAAAACATTAGAAATTAAATAAAACTTATTTTGTTGGTAAACTCACGATCAACGCTATAATTGTTAATTAAAGTTGATATCGGTGATATAATCTTTACATCGTACGATATATTGACTAATATCGTAATTATAAAAATATCCCACAGTAATTTGACACTGCTCAAGTGGTTTTTCGTTTAATTTATTTTGATTAGATATCAACAAGGACTCACGACATCGCGTGCGCCGAGTGCCTGGAATACTCGAGTGTGTGGAAATACTAACGGTTTGTATACGAACTTCAGATATATTGCAAGTCATTCAAAATAGGAACACGACGCTTCAAATTGAAAATAGAACAATAAACAATTGACAGCATTTTTTTCAAGCTCAGTATGAAACGCGAAGATTACATTTGATGAGATTTAAAAACATTAAAAATAGTAATGCCAAAAAGTTTTTGTGATTTTCCCGCATGCTTAATTTTATTGGTGACCGGTTTCGCCAAACTTTCAACCTTTGAGATAAAGTTTCACCAAGTCGAAAAAATTGAATGCAACGCCGTTGTTGTTGTTCAAGTATCGATGATTTGAGCTTCAAACATGCGTGCGAATCAATCAATGTTCAAGGTCATCGGGTGTTTCGGAAGATGGAGTCAGCGCCGGAGTGATCCGGGGCGTGCGGGCGGCGTGGCGCGGGAGGCATGAGGTAGGGGCATGGGGTGCAAGTGGTGCCGCGGCGGGCAAGAGGTGCAGGCGGACGGCTCCGTGCTGGACCGCGTCATCAGCCAGGCCTCCAACGAAGACCAGTGCCTGCTCTACAAGCTTGCCAACTACAAGAAAGGTCAGAGCACCGAACCAGTCCATGCGAACTGTACAGTCTGCACAGGTCTCCTTAGACTCTGTGTTGTCCCGCAGGAGGCGAACTGATCGAAGCCTACAACATGGGCGGCCAGCAGGAGGTGGAGAAGCTGATAAGGGAGCAGTTCGGGGTCCTCATGTACGCCGAGGGCCGTGGCCAGATCATCAACAGAGCGGAGTACCTGCGGTGGAAGTTCAGGGACCAGAAGCACGTGAGTAATCGCACCGCGCTCAAAAAGAAATGAACATAATTTCAACACAACTGCACATCTGCTGGTTGAACTCGCCTAATCGTTCACAGAGTTTAAAAAATTTCTGTGTACTCGGATGTTTTAGTGCTATTTGTAAAAAAAAAATAATTTCAAGATTCTTTATATTTCTTTTTTGGTAAATTTATAATAGTTCTTATGGCTATGGTTACAACACAGTATGTGGCTAGCCCCTGATCCTGCGTGCAGGTTGTGGAGCTTACAAGGTGTGACTTGGGTGGTAGCGTACATGTATTTCTTTATTTTCGTTATTGAGCTATGTATGGAGAATATGTGTAAAGCAAACCCTTTTTCTGCATGAGTTGATGAATAAATTAAATAAATAATTAAAAACTAGATAACAAAGATAAACATTTAAAACAAAATATAACAGACAAAACAAAACCGTAAACTGAGTGAATTTACTAAGTTTATATGATGCAAACATCCTATTATTATAAAGGAACAGTATTATACTTTGTATTTCTTTGGATATATAAGAAGGCAGTATTTAGTGCTTCGTGTGCTTCAGGTGGTGCTGCCCATCGAGGCGTCCCTGTCGCGGTATGACCCGCTGTCGCGGTGGCAAGACCACGCAGCGTGCTGGCAGATGCGGCACCGCGGTGCACTGGGCGAGTCGCTGCTGCACGTGCTTATCATCTGCGACACGCGCGTGCACACGCGCCTGGCGCGCACCCTACTGAAGTGCTTCCCCGGCCTGGCGCTGGACGTAGTGGAGGGTGAGGAGTACCTCGGTAAGAAAGAAGCTCCAGCACTCGCGTGTCTTTTGGCTACCTCGAGCCAGCGTTCTTGTAAACGAAGGAATATAGAAACCGCTGTACTAATTTCAGGTGCAAGCTCTCTTCATTTGGCCATTGCGTACAGCAACAATGAATTGGTGCAAGACCTGGTGGAGGCAGGTGCCAACGTTAGCCAAAGAGCCATCGGTGAGTCAGATTTTAAAACTGATCAAACAACATACTTCACGTACAAAGTGTCACTACAGTACTGGGACTCTTATAATGACTCTAGGCACAATAAAAATACAATTTATTCCATAATATATAAATAATCGAAGTATTCAGAACTTTTGCCATTGTGTATTTCAGGAAGCTTCTTTTTACCCCGGGACCAGCAACGACCGCGGCCGGCACGCCACACAGACTATGAGGGCCTGGCTTACTTGGGGGAGTACCCGCTGGCGTGGGCTGCCTGCTGCGCTAATGAGTCCGTTTATAACCTGCTGCTGGACTCGGGAGCCGATCCCGATCTTCAAGACACCTTCGGAAACATGATACTACACATGGTCGTGGTCTGCGACAAATTGGTTAGTCAAATTTTTTAACTTAGCGTATTGAGAAATTTTTAATGTCAGTTCGACAGTCGTCATTTTCATGCTAATTGTGAAGTTGACTCTCTCTCAAACTTAAAAAAATAAAAAGTGAGAACATCACTAAATATTTCTTTGAATAAAAGTATAATTAGTTTTAAAATTTAGGTTTAACTTGAAAAAGTCAGCTTGTTTGTAATATTGTAGGACATGTTTGGATACGCTCTGCGGCACCCCAAGCTGCCGGCCAGCAATGGCAAGGTAAACAAGGATGGCCTCACGCCCCTCACTCTGGCCTGCAAGCTGGGTCGTGCCGAGGTCTTCCGCGAGATGTTAGAACTGTCAGCACGAGAGTTCTGGCGTTACTCCAACATCACATGTTCTGCTTACCCCCTCAACGCTCTGGATACGCTGCTGCCAGATGGCAGAACCAGTGAGTATATTGCAGCAAGCAATCCATCCCACAAAATCCTAAAAATCCTTAGCTCTTTAATGACATTGAGACTATCAACAAGATAATCATAATAATCACTTATTAAATCAAAAGAAAATCAGTTATGCCAAACATTTTATCACAGAGATGAAAAGGACAAATCCAGTCTCTTAATACAGATCTAATATTTTTTCAGAATATAATACATATTCTTTCATTTATTTTTTGGTTTTGTAGCGACAGGTTTCGATGCCAACCAAAAAAGTTGACAAAGCCTTTTGTTTCAAAACAATAAAAAGCAAGAAGCAATAATTAATGAGAGAACTGCTTTTTTTCACTTTATAGATTGGAACTCTGCCTTATTTATTATCCTCAATGGAACCAAAGAAGAGCATCTGGATATGTTGGATGGAGGCATCATCCAGAGGCTTCTTGAGGAGAAATGGAAGACATTTGCCAGGGTAAACTTACATTCTCTATACCAGTGGTCCCCAACCATATGCCCGCGGGCACCATGGTGCCCGCCGATCGTTTTATGTGTGCCCGCCGCTGTGCGATCACAATAAAAAATTGTTTAAGTTTGTTTATAATTTTCATAATAATAACTCTTTTCAGAAAATCATATTTAAGCCTGTTGAAATAACATCAAATGGGTGTAGTTTGGTTTGTCTCCGTCTCTGTAATAACGCTCTCTAATAATGCATTCACTTTATTGTTCAGATACTTAGTGGAAAAGTTGCTGAATAAATATAAATCTGATATTTTTGCAGTAGTGCAAGTGAGGTGAAAGCTATGTAAAAATGTCTCAGATATTTTTGCGTTGATAAAAGTGAGGCGAAAACTATGTGAAAGTCTATCTGATATTTTTGCAGTAGTACAAGTGAGGTGAAAGCTATGTGAAAATGTCTCGGATATTTTTGGGTTGGTAAAAGTGAGGTGAAAACTATGTCAAAGTCTATCTGATATTTTTGCAGTTGTACAAGTGAGGTGAAACCTGTGTGACAGTGTCTTTGATATTTTTGCATTGATAAAAGTGAGATGAAAGTTGTGTGAAAGTCTATCTGATATTTTTGCGGTAGTACAAGTGAGGTGAAAGCTATGTGAAAGTGTCTCTGATATTTTTGCATTGATAAAAGTGAGGTGAAAGCTGTGTGAAAGTCTATCTGATATTTTTGCGATAAGACGATAATTAAACAGCGAATATAAGCGAAAATAAATATATCGTTATAATTTTCAAAATAATTATTCTTAAATCCAATGTATTAATGTACTTCTGAAATATAATTGACATAAACAAATTTCCATTCTTTAAAAGAGAAACATACAAAATTAAATTGTTTTTCAGTTTTACATACTTGTGTGAACCATTGTTTTCAATAATGAATATCATAGAATCAAAGTACAGATCTTGATGGTTGCTTACGAGCAGGAATATCATCATACTTTCCTAATTACGAAGCAATGGTCAATGAAATGCAATGCAAAAAACACAATTTTAATAAATATCTTCGTAAGATTTGGCGACCGTTGTTATTTGATGATTTTGAGATTTTTTGGGTGTTGAGCTGCGCGGTATTTTTTTGTCTTACATTGTTGACGATTCTATGCTCTATTGGAAAGATGCGCTCGCTCTCAAATACCGGCTTGGTGCATCTTGATGTGGTGGGCTCGAATTTAGGCGAGCATCAGGAAATGATAAACAATTAAGTCCCTGAAGACGGTCTCAGTATTGTGACTGAAAACTCAGAAAAACACCCTAAGACAAAAAACACCAAACTCAATACCCGAGAAATCTTAAAATCATAAACTTTAATAGTCCAAAACAACTATAAAATTATCAACATTTGCCTAGATCAAATTTATTCAATAATTATTTTTTATATCAAGTAAAATTTCACGAGGTTGTAAAATTACCAAGTTTAATAAGTCTCTTGCTAGCTCTGTGTTATTTTATTGTATCGTTTGTTTATTGCTTAGAACCAGTTTTTGAAACGTCTGCTGATTCTCTTCATCCACCTGGTATTCCTGTCATTGGCGGTGTACCTGCGGCCGGAGGACCAGACGGTGTCATTGTTGGCGGCGCCAGAAGACTTCCAGACTGCGGCACGGTACATCTGCGAGGCGGGGACGCTCCTCGGCGTGCTCAGCTATGTGATACTGCAGCAGGGAGACGAAGTCAAGAACCAAGGCCTATCTGCCTTCCTCAAGCAACTGGTAAACATCTTCTTGTTTTTTTATTGTTAGGCGTCAACAAGCGCGTTTAGGGTACTTTGCTATTAGAAAGTATTTTATGAGTGGTGCCTGGAAGCATGATGGACTATATTGAGATGCCAAATTAGATTATTAGGATCTAGCAAATTATATCTATATATTGCAATTTCAGCAGCCATGGAATTTACTGATAAAAATCATGCCGTTGCATTGTCAATACACAGAGAGAACGGAGCTCACGGGTTGGGCCCACCCCAGATTGGGCTCACCCACTATGTGAACATCTGCTCTATGCAGTTAGATTTGATAAGGGAAATAATATTTAGATCATTTATATGTTATATTATCGAGTTTTATTATAGTTTCATTTTATTACAGACGCATGCCCCAGCAAAGGCTATCTTCTTGGTGTCAAACCTATTGATCCTGGCGTGCATCCCCTACCGCCTTATTGGAGACAAGAGCTCCGAAGAGGCTATCCTGGTGTTTGCAGTGCCCGGCTCATGGTTCTTGCTCATGTTTTTTGCTGGGTAAAAACATTACAACACTTTTTTTAAAGCTACACATACTGTTGCCAATATTTAGTTATTGGAGTTTAAAACCGAAGAAGTAAAGATATTGATAGAATAACATGGCAAAAATAATACTTTTTTTTCCAATATACGCTTCTCATGTAAGTTGTTGCCTCCATATTTGATAAAAGTTGGTATCTTTCGGATTCCAGGGCTGTAAGATTGACGGGTCCCTTTGTCACCATGATATATAGCATGATCACTGGAGACATGTTGACGTTTGGAATCATCTATACAATCGTACTGTTTGGGTTCTCCCAGTCATTCTTTTTCTTATACAAAGGTAAGTTCACACTATCTTTGAAAAAAAAGTCACTAGCACTTTCACAATCATATTAACTGTGACAATAACATATTGTCTTTAATTGTTTTCTGTTGATAATCAGGTTTCCCTGGAGTAAAGAGCTCTCTCTTCAACAGCTATCCCAGCACGTGGATGGCATTGTTTCAAATCACTTTGGGAGACTACAGCGTAAGTAAAATATTTAAATTAATTACTTCTACTTAATTATTAAACCATGTTATTAAAATAAGATTTTTTTGTATTAAAATTGGCAATAGATTGCTGAAACTTCATCTTTATTATATTGTTGTAAACGACAAGAAAATATGTCAAATTATTTTTAGAGGAGTTTATAACAACACCTTTTGTTGCCTTAATCTTTTTTACTGCTGTGATTATGTAACTTGGCATGAGTTTAAGCATTTTTAAAGTGCCCACAACCAATATGCCCACGCCAGTTCAATATTTGATAAAATGACCCTAATAAGAATGAAACGAAGCATTTTTATCTTATTGGGACACGTGTATGGGTTGGCGAGCTACAGTTTCCTATGATGTTGTATTATTGTCTTCGTTTAAATGTCTATAGACTTGAAGGACTCAGACAACCTGTTTTGTATTTTTAAAATAGATCAAGTTACATAGTCGTAATGGTGGAAAAGATCGAGGTAAAAGTAGAAGCATTTTGATGTATATTTGATGGCTGGGTAAGTGCCGCCTGAGTATCGGCGGACATCCTGACATTTGTGTGTTCCGCCCGGTCGTGTTCGCAGACTCCTCCCGTAAGTCGCTCCAATGCCGACAAGCCCTCTGCTGATGGTTTGCCTGACAACATCGAACTTTTTGGTGGTAGTATCAGTAGATTGGTATGTTTTTGTAATTGATATACTTGTATAAGTTTTCACGGGTGTTTGTGTTAGTGATATTGTGACGTTTTGTTTTGTATTTTTTTCGAGGTCTCAGTTTTGTCTTCTGGAGTGAAAATTGCCTTGTTCTTCGTCAATTGCGTGTTTTGTCTCTTGTCTTATAGTACAAAGAGCACTTCTTTATTCTCAAGTGTGGTTGTAAAATAATCTTGGAAAGGGCTGTTGGTGGCAGCTGTTATGGTTTTATTTGTCCGTAGTATTTAAGGATGGCTTTTATCTTTTCTGTTATGGACGTATGTTTTAATGCTTGCTCAAAATACACACATAAAAAACTTTGATAAATTTCTAAAAATGTAACAATACACAGGTGAAGTTGTAACCCAATGTATGTAAGTAAAGATTTTTTCCCATTGCTTTATATATGTACTGAATTGTTCAAACATGTTGTTAGCACTGTACAAGTGTTAAATTCAAGCTATTGAATATTAAATGATTGTGATTATATGTGCATAATTCATTTTGTCCAAAACCAGTGTTATATTCTGTGTCACGCTCATGTTAGCACTGTATAAAAATAACATGAATATTCATTTGTTTGATGTTTCAGTACACGGACCTGGCCTTCACCACGTATCCTAACCTCAGCAAGTCAGTGTTTGCGCTGTTCATGGTGTTTGTCCCCATCCTGCTCCTCAACATGTTGATTGCCATGATGGGTAATACTTATGCTCACGTCATCGAACAATCCGAGAAGGAGTGGATGAAACAGGTGAGATTGATTGTCCCCTTCTATATATATCTCATACATCCTCGGTGAGGCCCGTAGACCACAACTATGGGCTATAGATCATAGAATTGATTAAAAGTTTGTATTAAATTACTCAGAGTAAGCTGTACGAATAGCTAAGTATCAGAGTACTCAATGAATAATAATGTTATTATTTTTGTTTCTAGTGGGCTAAAATCGTAGTGACACTGGAGCGAGCAGTGGCTCAGACAGACGCCCACCACTACCTGCAGGAGTATTCCATCGGCCTCGGCCCCTCCGATGACCCTCGCTACGAGCAGAGGGGAGTAATGGTTATCAAGTCCAAGTCCAAGACTAGAGCTAAGCAGCGCAAGGGGGCTGTCACCAACTGGAAGGTGATCAACAAGCTGAATGATTTTTGGGTTATGGGGATCTTGGGAATTGGAACTCAAGACAATAACGATGTGCCCCTGTTGATATTTTAGCGTAATAATTATAGCTTAATCAATTTCTAACTGTTATTATCTTTTCCCTGCATAAAAAATTTTATTCAAATGTATAGGATAAATATACAGGAAACTATGCAAGAATATTATAATAATATTTTTATTTAAAAAAACTTTATATTTATTGACTCGACTACTTCCACAAACATGCTAGTTTGGCATCTTCGATCAGAGTGAGGCTTTGTAGACTGTTTACAAATTAGTAAATGTCGTTACAGAGAGAGGAATAATTGTCAGATCATTAAATGTTTAATATTCTACAACTTTTTCTTTAATTAATTTATACTTTAATGTTTTCAATTCTACAACTATACATATTTTTTTAAACTTCCTATCTTTAATTATTATTTAATAATACATTGTGGTGTATATTTTTCTGCTGCAGCGTGTAGGAAAAGTGACGATAGGTGAACTTCGGAAACGAGGAATGACAGGAGAAGATCTGAGAAGAATAATGTGGGGCAGAGCTTCCATCTCCACGCCCACAAAGAATCCAAACAAGTAAGCAGTTTACTTTATCCCAATGCAACTACAGTGGTAATTTTTTTCATGTCTGAAAATCTGACTTTGATAGGTCTTTGAAGGTCAGGTTTTTGACCAATTTAAAATTACTAATGTTATTGCTTCAATATTGTGTAAAACAAAACTAGATATTGATAAATGAATTTGATTTTTATTCTGTTAAAAGAAACTATCATCTGCAAGTAATTAAAATAAAAAGTATCATGGCAATATTATGTTGTTTCGATGCAAAGGATGAGATCAGAATGACAGACAGTTTGATATACTTCAATATGGCTTTGTTCATTTAAGTGATCTCTTTCCAGGCCTCCAGTGGATCCTCTACTGCAGCCTGGGGGCATGAACATCGCAGGTGGGTTTGGTGAGGCTCTCTCTTCTGCACTGGACGTGGTGGCCTTTACCCACGACGTGCCCATGGCCGGTGCCACCGGAATTACCCTACAGAGTGCCCAGTTAGGGGTCGTTCCTCCTGTAGTGGTTCCTCCTGTGGTTGCCCTGCCCACCACGCAACATTCCACCACTGGGCTATTCCAGCAAGCCAAGGTTGCCGTCGACACGGGTACATACTGAACTAAATAACAACATTTTCACATTTGCATATTCTCTTTGGATGGCTTCAAACAGTGTTAAGTTTATTGAGAAAACCTAAATTCAGTAGCTGTGAGTAAAATATATGAGTTGAGTCTCGAAACTTGTAAATTTTTTGAAACTGCCTTGTGGTCTAGTGGTAATTTTAATTTAGCTTACATACGAACGTGAAAATATTTAAATCACATTAAACAGCTTTTGCTTGTTCATGGTGGTGTCCACATTTTTTGTAATTTCACTACATCCAACAAGGCCTATGATAAGAACTAATTTATCAAACAAAGGCACAGTTGCCACTTATCGCTTCAAATTGCTTAGTTACTTAACTTATTCATATGGCCCCTGCTTTTATAGAGTAAGATGGTTGATAAGCTCTTCCTTCAAATTATCTGGGTATGGATGTATTCTACTAAAAAATTACAACATTCTCAAATTATTGTCTATTTAAATTGTTTGGTTTTATTAATTATCAAAGCAGGTCTGCTAAGACAATTACTGAACATTTTTAGGTGGATACCTCATGGGGATGTTGAACCAAATCTCTGAGTCGCATGTCCCTGGCATTCCTCCTACCGCCCCGCTGCAGACAACTGCCCCAACAACCGCTCCGGGAGCTCAGGTGTCTTTCGTGACGGCTACTCAACCAATCCCCACCCAACCTCAGCCAGTAGCTGCACTGCAGACCTCAGTCATGCTGGCCCAGCCTCTAGTGCCGGGACAGGTCAACCAGCCTCTAAAGGTGTACAGTGACCCGCTTCGAGAGATCGTTCATCTGTCCGATTCGAAAGATTCGTCGGAAGTCGATGATAAAATTAAATTTTTGGCTGCGGAAGCAGCAAACTTGTCTCACGTTGAAGAAGTTAGACCAATTGAGAAGGTTTGTAAATTATTTAAATGCAACTTATGTCAGGTTGTGATTGAAATATATATTCCTAGAAGACCTTTCATCCTTGTAATATAAGTGTTGCGCTTAAATTATAAATACAATGTTTTATTTGACTAAAACTAGTTATAACTGAAATTAAAAAAACTTATAAATTGAGTAACAGTTTTAAACATTAAAAGTAGAAATAGTAAAAATTTCAAATATTGTAACTAAGCTTTGTCTTTAAAAGTATCTTTAAATTTTGGTTTCTGCTTGGTCTAAAAAAAATTATTCTACAAATGATTAGATATAAAAATGTAAGAATGTTGACTTCCAGCCCAAACCACGTAACGCTGCGGTGAGTGTAACGGGCTGCCTTACCAACCTGTTTGGGGTCGAGAATGCGGCGGGCCCCAAGGTAGACTGGGGCGCCGGAGACAAGAGACAGAAGAAACTCAGCGCTCTTGAACCCAGTGACAGTGATGGTCTCGGAGGTAACTAGCCCAGAGTTCTTCATAAAACATTCTTCTGATAGTCTTTGATGTAAAATTTATCTTCTTCCCGGAATCAAACAAAAATATTAAAATTCCAAATGCCATTAAGCCTTGAGCTGAAGTAAACCTTGGTGAACTTTCAACAAAGTTCAAGAAGTATCTTTTTATGAATTTGAGTCAATCGAGTATGCGGGTGGTCTCATTTCTTGAGAGAGTATAAGTATACCTTTAAGAAAACATGACCTGATAGTATATGTTTTGTTTATTTCCACTTTAGAGGCCCCCTTGCTGGGTAGATCGGCTCGCACGCGCCGTGCTCGCTCCGCCAGCAAGCGCCAGCAAGAGGCACCGCCCCCACGAGATGCTCCACGCTCCGCTCTGTCTCGGCGTGGTGCTCTGGCTTTGCTGGGAGACACCAGCGCCTCCGACACGGCTGATCCGACCCCCGCTGCAGATGACCCATCTGGCCTCGATTATGCCAGCGAGAGGATACAGCAGATACAGAATTCCATGATGAATATCTACAGGTAACTGCGAGAGACTATTTATTACAATAGTAATAAAAATTTTGAGGTAAAAAAAACACGAGTTTAATGAAAATAAAAGTATTTTTAATTCAGGGTGTCAGTGATAGTGGAGCATGCCTGGAAAAGAAATTTAGAGATCTGTTATGTAGAGTGGAGACTAGAGCATGTGATCAAAAGAATTTTGGAGTGTCATAGAGTAGAGTAGAAAGTAAAGAATGTGGTGAAGATATCTAAACTCAGATAATCTAAGGAGTGCATTGAGTAATTTTGAACGAATCGGGAGCCGCAAGTGAAAGATAAGCTGAAAGCTTGTGGTTTTGAAGCGGTTGGAGGCAAATGTGGTTATGTGTGACTTGTTTTAGGGAAATTATAGAAATCATGTATATACAAAAGAATTTTTTTTTCACTGTATTTAATCTTTATTGTTGTATCGGACGTCAGCTGACTTGTCTGTTACTCTGTCTATGAATATGGATTATGATATCTATGATTTAATAAATTGTCCATAGAAGAAGACATTGGTGCACTTTAATTATCCCAAACCCATATTTTTTTAGGAACCCTAATAATGGCTGTGATACATCTGAGATAGCAGAAATGAAGCGGGGCTTGGACCTGAAGGACATGCGGCCGCTCAACATCGAACAGGCCATCGGGAACCGTTCTGGTCTGGGGGGCGTGGAGACTATTGCTGAAAAGGCAGTCATCTTCAAAGGCAAATTTTTCTATCATTTTATCATACTATGCACTCTTTTTTTACCATTAGACAATATTAGTTCTTATAAGTGAGATTTGTAATTACAGGTGAAGGATCTGGAATCGAAGTGGAGAGCGGGAACAACGAGCACGCTGTGAGGTTTGAGGAAAACAATAAATACAACAAAGACAGGAGGAAAATGGAAAAGAAAAAAACCAGGCAAAGACCTAAAACTGCAAGAGCCAATAGGTACATTTTTAAAATTCTATCAATTACCGAGAAAGCTTATAAATGAAGTGGTTAAAAAAGAGCATAAAATATGTAAATTTTTATTCTCCTTTGTTGTGATCATTTGTATTTGAACCAACTTTAGTTCAATCATGAATCTTCTTGTGACAGGGTGGCTCCAATGATGGTAGTGGACGATGAGAAGCGGCACAAAAAGCGCATCCAGTCGGCCCACCCCTCCAAACACAACTCGGGCCAGAACGGCACCGGCGAGACCAACTCTCCGCCCGATCCCCTAGAGAACTGGTCCACAGCCGGTATCGCTTCCATGAACACACTGCTCACCTGGGAGAACGAGTCTGACGGCTATTGAGAATTTTTTTGATGCTTCTGTATTATTATTTTCTGTCCATATTTTATCTTGTTACAATTTGACATCGCCTTCTATGTGCTGATTGGAGTAGGCATCACTTTCGTGAATACACTACTCTTGGATCTCTTCATGCATACCGTTACGTATAACTATGTATTGTGAACTAATAGGTACATTGCGTTTACCGCACTGATGCAGGGGTATCTCCGTTTGATTAGCTGGAGACTTGGTCTTCTGATGCTGTTAAAATTCTTTGAACTATGTAAGATTCATCTGATGACTATTGAGATTTCATAATTTGATATCTTGAATCCACTAGATCGTCGGGAAGGCAGGAATAAGGTATGGACGAAGCGGCTTCTGCATTTCATTTTCTCAGGATTTTATCTGCTGTAAGCATGATTTCTATAAACATTGATTTTGATAAATAATATACTATTGTCAAATCAAAATTTTCTATCGATGACAATAATGCAAGTCAAAAATATTTAGTATTGTTGCAATTATTTGATTATTGATTATTGTTGGAATGAAGGGCAAGCCATGGAGAAAACTGGTTGGTAATATGATTCTCTCTTATAGGCAAAATATATAATAGAATAATTTGACAATCGTATTGCATTAAATTTTTTTTTTGTGCCCAGCAACAAATTATGAAGTTTTTTTTTTTACTCTACTTTTTAGTTCTTCGGTTATTTTGTGAGTATATTGAAAAAAAACGTTGAACATTGTTAAGAAGCTTAAGGTTGTGATGCAGTCTTGATAAAATCATTGGACAGATAAATTATTGAATGCATGCACTTATTTGATTTAAGATTGTATTGACTCGGTAGGTGTGAAATAAATATTATGTACGCAAACTTATATAAATAATATAAAAAGTATTCTAAGAGTTGATAAATAAAATAGATGTTATTTATGTAGAGTTTTTAATATAAAAAAAATGAAACAAGATATTGGGTTTGTGACTTTAGTGGGTTAGCTTAGATTATAGTCGATAAGATATCAAAAAGAACCAATGTTCTAATATAAATGTAAATAAGTAATGTTGTGATGTGTATTGATAATTTAATTAATATTACTTAAGCAGAATTCGATATTGATATGTTTTCAGTATCCATTTTGGTTCGCATACAATGAGGGGCATGCATTATTTTTTTATATCCGTGTATAAGCACACGGCAGAGGCAAATGGTAATCGTAATGTGATATAAGATCAATCCAGCTTAAGCCTATGTTATTTAAAAGTCACAGCTGATGAATCCATATTATATATAATGAACCATTGGAGAATTGGATTCATGCAAGAGAATGATATTTTGTGCATATTTCAGTGAGACTTCTTCGGGATGGAAATAAATCATTATGCCACACGAAGAGAGTAGTTCGCAGGTCACGCAGGCCTATGAAATGTATTCGAGCGTTTTTCTTTCATTCATTTTCATAATCAAATAATCATTTCACAAATAACTAATGTCCATTTCAATGATTTCTGCTGTACTTAACACTTAAAAAATATTTACCTAGTAAATATAAGTCGTCTTACTGATAAATACCACGCTTAGCGTATTTAAACTCAAACTTTTCTGCACCCAAATTTCTGACCTTTCGGATCATGTAAATCAAGAAAATTGAGCTTATCTAAACTGAGTGTAGCTTCTATTAGCAAGGCGGGATAAGTCCCTAGTTAAGCTTCGTTAGTGTGTTAAGAAAAGATATCGCCTCGTGTTCCAAAAATCCACACATACATTTATGTAATAGAAATAATAAATAATTTTAATATTTATAAAATCTAGAGTCTTTGAAAATATTTTTATTATTTTACAACTCATTTGTAAATGTCGAATATCAAAACAGAAATGATGCGAAATAGTCAAATGCAATGTTTGAAAAATAACTTTAAAATGTGACACCATAAAATTTTTTCTTGTTTTTGGAAAAGTTTGTCACAAAAAATTACACACGTGTAATTTTTTGTGACATATAATTTTTGCATATAATCTCCAATAATTGATTTATTAGTATTATTATTATTTATATATTAATATGTATTTTAACATTGAATATTGAGATTTATGTGTATCTCGGTGGGGTGTAGATTCTTAATATTTAAGCATACAGTTAACAGTATTTTCTTTAAGTCAATGTTATAGTGATTTATGTTCTTCATAACGTAAATAATCAAAGGAAAAATAACAATACTTTAGCAATTTACACTTATGTCAAAAATTTTACGATAGACTGGCTTAATTTTTGTAATACTCCATACATAAACAACACAATGGTTAGACTGACGCTATGATTTGGTTATTCATATTTGTTGTTAAACCTTCATTTAATTTTTTTTAAATATGGCCTAAAAGCCTACCGAGAAATTATATGTTGATTAAAATAAATGACAACTTATTGATGTTTAAATGAGTGATAGATACAAAGAAAGCAAGTTTGTATAAGTATGTGTCAGGAGAAAGCTATTTTTGCTTCTATTCACCTCATCTGTGGCTTCATAAAGTAGGAAATAAAGTTTCTTTTGCCTTAATAAATCGCACTCTACTGATTTATTATTTACAAAAATTTAGATAACAGCATATTATATTTATTGTTTATATACGTTATATCTATAATTTCACACATCAAACAAAGGTAAGTCGAAATCTTCAGTGTACAAAGTCTCATCTGAAAAATCTGCTATGGAATTATTATTCCAAGTGACATTTGTTTATTATTATTATTTTTTTAAATTACTGCAAGAAACCTGGATTGTGATGGACCACAAACGCTGTGAAATAATAACATGCGTATCAATAAAGTCGGCCGCCGGCGAGGGCGGCTCTTTCCGCCGAGGCGCGGCAATGTCGCGACTTCGAATCGCAGAGCGGCAAATCCGTCATAAAAATATTTTTATCGATTTAATAAATTGCGCAAATGTGGCCATCAAACGGTAAGAGATGAGCGTGAAGCGAGTGCAAACGCCGCGGCGGGGGTGAGCGGAGGGCAGTCGACACGGGAGCGGCCCCGCGCGCGAGGAGTCGAGGAGCCGAGGAGTGGAGGAGCTCGGTGGACGCGGACGCTGTCACTGCGGATAGCAACATCGGCGGAGGTTGTCGCGACCGCCATGTGTATAAACACGGATGAGCTCTGATTCTTGACATTGAACCGCCGACGCGGGTTGTCTCCCTCCGGCCGGGCCGGCCCGCGCGAGTGCGAGCGAGACGAGAGTCGCTCCGCGCGGCCGCGAGCGCCGCGGGACGGATTTTTGGTTAAAAGTGGCATCAGTTTCAATCGTAAAACGCGATTTCTAAATTAAATTCTCGAGTCGCGGGTGAAAAGTTGGAGGTTTTCGGCGCTCGGCGGCCGGCGCGGCGACGCAGCCGCGGTTACGCGGTTACGGCAGAGGCGCGAGAGGAACCCGCGGCGGTCCAGTCGACACACATCGCGGCCGAGACGCAGACGTGCGGACCTACTTTACCGTTGTGTAATAAACATTACGGCGAGCTGTCATCCGATGTCAACAAGAGATGACGAATGCTATCTCTTTTCAACTAAACTCGAGTAGTTTTTGTTCTGTTATGGCGTGCTCTCGCGGCTCGGCCGGGAAGATGGATAAAAATGTTGTTTTCGTGCGCGACGAGGCCTCCTTCGATCGCTCCCCGCGGAGTCTTCCGGGTTTTTAGTGCTCCGATAGAGACCGCGCCGAGTGAAACGTCTCGGATAAGTTATGAAAGTTTTCGAGGTCGAGCGGTGACTGCAAACAAAAATGTTACCGATGTTCCAATTACGTGGGTAAATATCTCATGTGAACGCACACCTGAACCAGTTGTCGGGCGATCCGTTATTTAATGTTAAAAGTTTCAAATGTTTCGCCGCGATCGCGCCGCGGTCTCGAGATCGGAGCGAGTGATCTCGACAATTAGTGGTCTACTTTCAAATGGACTTATCTTCTTTTTATCGAAAGAATGTAAAAGTTGACGGAAGCGTCTCCTGCGGTGCGGGCGACGACGTCGAGGAATTCGGAAGTTCTTCGGGTGATCTGTGTCGTTATAACAATCGCGAATCGGTTACGAGTGAAATTTCGAAAGATGGTGCAGAAATGATGACAGATGATAGCACCGATGTCAGCAAGTACGGCAGCTTCCTCGGGAGCTCGGACCTAGGGAAGGAGGAGCAGAGCTCGGACCAGTTCGACCTCGAGAGCGTCGGAGACGCGGAGGCGGCCGACGTCGACAGCGACAACCAGACCGCTTCTGGGCACCCCGTCGTCAAAGTCAAGACGGTATGCGAGCTCGAGTTTCTGACCGCCCGTCGCCGGAGATGTGTACCATTTTTTTCAGACCAGTTATTTCTCATTCCGCTCGGGCCGGAATTCAATATTAAAACTAGGCGTAGGCGCACCCACCGCTCGGCGTAAACACTTGTACATTAAATATGGAGTCATTTTCATCATTTCACGATATCGATTGTTTTAATTTTGAATTAGGAACGTGTCAATTAAAACGAGACGCGACCGAATTATTTATTTGCGCGTTCTCGTCGATCGAACCGAGCAATTAAAGTAGGTTTTTTTTCGTTCGTAATATTTGTGTGTCAATACAATCGCAGTTTATTAATAATTCATACCTTTTACGATGTTCACACGCATTCGTAAATTTCTTTTTTTTCCGACATTCCCGGCCACTTGTAATGTGGTATCTTGTGTGTTTGTTCAATTAGCATAATTTGGGTGTGGAAAGTTTACACTAAAAAGAGTACGAAGTAGGAAATAAAGGCCACCGCGTTATTATGAGCATTCTCAGCGGCTATTTTAACTTTATAGCGCAATGACGCCCGAATAATTTACATCAAATCTTACAAGTTGACTTGGCAGAATACTTGATAATGACATCACTAAACTGAGAAGAACTTTAAAACTACTTACGTGTTATCTCCGTGATACTTTATACTTATTCATTACACACTCTGTAAGTTACAAATACTATTATTTCTATGCGTAAATTACGTTTTACGATTTATTTTATTAATTTTATCGATCCGTTTTTAAATTTAAATGAAACTAAATAAGTTTAATCTCGCAATGAAAACCTATTTACCTACTTAATTATTAGCAAATTTTTCCTTCTATTTTAAAAACATGAGTATTGTTTTATTATTTTAATAATTTCAACAACATATTTTTATACAAAAATTATTAAAGATAAGAGATGCTCTAGGTTTCATTACTATTTCAAAAATATATTATTGAGTTTTTTTTAGTGGAAGCCATTTGCCTAGTTTCTTATCAATTGTTTTTGCTCCTTATTATTAAAAAAAAAATATTTTTCATCATATTATTAGTTTATCGTGTAAACATATTCACCACATTTTAATAAATACCAAACCATTACCAACTGTGTAAATTTCTAAATTGTAAATATTAGTTATTATGGTAAATAATTTTTCGCTGGTAAACATCATTTCTAAACTCAACGCACAAAAGATATTAACAATAATATAAAATTCAATAACACTTGTACAAAGCATATCAATATCCCATAGAATATTTAATATTATTGAATTATTCCATTTTTTATATTAAGCTTTCCAATTGTATGATATTCCAGAGAAGTGGTCTCTAGAGACTTCGGTTAGAAATGGAGACGTTGATGGCAGCTAAGCTCCCAGTCTCTACATTTTTCAATATTGATCGTTACTGAAATTGTAATAAACCTAATTAGTGCTAATTTTTCAACATAAAATCAAGGTCAAGAAAGAAGCCATGGAATCTTTTTACATACAAATGGTCAGCATAATTTTTGCCTTCATTGTAAACATTGAGTTCTATAAATTATAAATTGGAATGCAAATACATTATACTTAACAATATTTACATATATAACAGCTGCGTAAAATAAATATCTATCCAGTAATCATCTAACAAAAAATGACAACATGTATTTTAACCTTGAAATTACTAATGTGTCTCGAAAGACCTTTTAAAAAATGCTTCTAAACTCTCAAAAATAATATCATAAAGAATCTTATATATATATCTACCTCATATTTTAACCACCTCGTGGTCTATAAACTAATGCCATTGTATTCGATTATGAATATCGATTTGAATCTGTAAACAGTAAAGTTTTTTTCAATTTTGTGAAAATTATATTTTCCCTCAAGGGTAAGAAAACAGGAAACCTTAAAAGAACCCTCGTGCGCAGGTTTTCTGTAAAATAAAACTGAAAAATGTTAAAAATTGAAGACGGCCACGTTGCCCCTAATCTTATCACAAATCACTTTATTATCTTCACCTACATTGCCTAATAGACTTCTCATCCAGGTTACGTGAAGTTGGATGTTTAATAAATACATGTGGAATTAAAAAAAATGTATAATCTTGAATTTGAAGTAATCTATTATGTGAATATTGAGAGATTAAGAACTTGCCATGGAGATCTCTGACCGAAGTTAGGCTCATGTTGAGATTTAGGGACCAGTGTTTAGAGAACCTCGAGACGTACTTTAAATATTGTTTTATACAGTTGTAATGCTTACAACATTTTGACTTGTTTACTCTACGCAATCAGATCTGACCAGGTTTGGCCGTAGATGCTCTCTCGTTCTCTCTCTAAGAATGAGGCCACCGCAAGCCTTGATAAACTGAGATTCTAACAAAGACGCTTTATGGGGTTTCCAGGAATTCCGTGAACCCTAACTTCAACTGTATGGAAATTGACCGTGTAGGCATTTCTCATGACGGTATTGGAAAGATTATTTTCGTGATAAGAAATTTGATTCCAAAGAAACGGTAAATTTCTCAATATAGACCCTTTTCAAAGATAGTGAATAAACAGCAATATTTAGTATATAAGACTTTAGTCTTTAAAACTACAAGACTATTTCAAATATGTTTTTTTTTTATCTTGCAATACTGCTATCTAGTTTGTCCCAAATTCTAAAAAACCGTGTTTCAAATGAATTCTTGTGTTATTCTACAATAGGCGATGATGTAACTCTGAAAGAAACCTCGAAATTAGTCAAACTGCAGCACAAATGATTGCAAAATGCTTAATATATACATTTGAATATAACATGGATGCAGTAGCTGTTTGTACACAATGATTTACATTAGGAAAGCCAACGTTCATTACAATATTGTTTGTGTTCTAGTACAGATATCTTTAAGCTGTGCTCTCACTAGAGAAGTATTCAAAACATTTTGTAACCTCGGTGATTAAAACGATAAGGTTTCATTCAATCCTTTATTGATAAATAAATATTTTTCAAATAATCATTTGAATCAATACTAAAGACGAAAAGATTTTAATTACAACAAATTTATAATTTTTTTAAAAATATTAAAGCATGTACTTTACGTCTTATCAATTTACTATTTTACTTTTAATATTAAATATAAACTGCAAATCGCTTATCAGAAAAATAACACTTTTTTCAATTGCTGTGATATATTTGACAGCTAGTTAATCATCAATCACTTTAATCAGGTTTTCAGAATTTGGGCGTTAATAAATCTCAAAAACCAACCGTGTTGCTTAAAAATAATTCATTCAATTATTCATTTAAAAAAATCCAAAATGGTTCGGAAACTACAATTTTTTTATTGCAAGTAGATTTTTGCTCTGCGGAGGTATTTTCAATTTCATATTTTTGATAAAAAGTACTAGTTAAAATTCCATCATAATATTTTTAGAAAAAATACTTATTTTATACATTATTTTTTAAGTGACTGATCTCTCCAAAAATAAATAATTATGTATCACTTTAATTATTAAAAATAGGCCTGCAGAAATTATGAATACACAGTTACATTTTCATCTTCTTCTTGAACTGACAAGCCCTGAGCTGACCCACTAATAAAGCAACCGCCGATCTTGCACAAATGACACGTTGACAACGCATGCCTATTGTCAATAATTGACCGACCATTGTTTGATCAAAACGTGCAAATTGACAACGGAATCAATTTACTTTGTATAAATATCAAAATATAACCAAAACATTTACAGACGTCGATTTTGTTACAAATAGTAATATTGTATTTTATCTAAAAACAATAAAATCTAGAAGATGTTTCTACACAATTTAAAAATTGAAATACCAGCTAGAAATATTGAAACTAACATAATCTCTACGAGGCGTCTATAAACCGCACTATTCCATGAGATTAGGAGGCGGTAAGATAAGCAGATTACCGAGTGGATTTAATTGCCGCTTAATCATAAAATTCTTTTCTCGGTTTTCTTCCTTTTTAAATTCGTAGTTAATTCATATTGTTTTGCTCCTTTTGCATTTGAATCCAAGACTATGATTGATAAGCCAAAAACTAGACCACGAGGTAATTAGTCAAGTTCTGTGGTCGGTAACAATTACCGACTGTACACAATGAGTTTAATTAATTTTTATTTGTATGTGTACTTTAAATATACGACTTGCTCAATAAGATCAATAGTTGCCAGATAAATAAATATTTTTTGAATGATTAAGTTTTAAAATGCCTTTATAATGTATGAAAACTGTTTTAATATGTAATAATTCACATTTGACCAATAATTAAAAATTTAATTTTTTTTATTTTACTTACAATTTATGTGATGGAATATAACCAAAAATATATACTTAAAAAATAGTTTTTTTAACATTGAAATATTTTTTTCAATTAAACAAAAATAATGATAATTGACATAGTTATTAAAGATTTGTAGGTTTTTGTGGCAAAATAACATTAAAACCAAAATAAATATTATTTTTATAGATACATGTCAAAACTGTTTTTTTTTTAATTGAAAAGAACTAAATATATAAATTAAATTTAAAACTAAATTGTCTAAATGTGTTGGAATTGTAGTTTCAAAGTAAAATTTAATTAAAACCATCATAAATTCATAATAATTGAAGAGCCTATTCTTAATCATACTCTTTTTATGTAAAAAAGCACACAAATTGGTACAATTTCTCATAGCATTCTCATTTGGGTCATATAAATTATTGAGTCTTGTGTACTTATACATGAACTTTCTAAAACCAGAATATTTGTATAGTGAAGATGCAAGATTTCAAATCTACATTGTCCCAGCACACATCGGCTTTCCTTCATTCACCAGCTAACTGGGTACTGGATTTGAAAGTATCTTATGTAACTGGCTTAATCTAAAAAGCATTTATCTTGCATCTTCATCACAGATGTCTACTATCGTTTATTCTGAGCCTTCGTACACAATTTTTATTCAGAAAAACAAAACACGCATCAAATGTCTTGATTTGAAATAGTTTAATTTTAAAAATGTGTTTCCATGGCAGTGGTAGTAAACCTTTTATTTTTTTAGTGAAAAACTTTCGTATTTGATATCAAAATTACAAATGAGAGTCAAATGATTTTTTCATTGATAGCATTATTTTTCAAAGACTCAATAGACATATAAAACTTATTTTAAGGAAAAATACTTTTATCACCTTATATAGTTTTCTAAACTCTTTTGAACATGCCAAAAATATTCCAACCAGTTTTTCAGTAATTTTTTTTTATCATTTAGTTGTATTCGCGGTACTTTTTTCAGAAATTAAAAAATAATTTAATTTACCTTTTAAAATAAAAATATTTTCAAAACAAGTCCCACAATGTGAAATATTTTTTTTCCTTTTTAGTTGATCACATAAGTTTTGAGACAATGTACGTCTGTTTTGTAGTCGGCGGAATATATATTTTTAAAGTCAATACTCATTCGCATTGTACATAATTTATTTTTATACTGCTAAAGTTTCTTATAGAATGGATAAAATATAAAATTTAGCTCCTATACCTATTATTGTTGAAGGTTCATATATACACATGTATATATGTAGCTTTGTAAATATATATGGTTGTATAGTTCGGATGAGTGAAAGTAGTGTCTACCAAATTTCGTTTTTTGATCATCAGTTGGTAAAATTGATTCCTAAGTAAAAATAAACCTATAAATTACTTATCGCATATGAAAAACCATGTTAAATTCACCAAGTGAATTTGGGTTAAACAATAGCATCATAACACTAAAAAAAAGTATTTTTCAACTACTTACTCGATATTTTAGGGCAAGCAATGATTTAAGGTTTATATAGACCACATGCAGTTATAGACCTCAAAGTCATGTCATTCAAAAGATCTATATATTCGTCCAATGTCATCTGACGATCAGTTGAAACGTTTGATGTTTGATTCCCAAGGGTTTGCTGGCTCTATAATAATACATTTTCTTCTAAAGACATTAATAGGGAGGAATTCGTAGGGAAAATAAACCAAACTATTTTGAATTATAAATGTGTACAGATCGTGTGGATCCATCGTGTCCTAGATCTGTACGCTCTAGCTCGTAGCTCTGCCCGATCTGAATTTCAATTATCCATTTTATACGAAACGGCATTAGCATTATGTGTCACCGCATGGAAGCGTTCACAATGCACACGGAGGGATGGTCTCGGCTACTCACTCTTCACCGCCTCGGAAACTCGATGTGACTATTGACTTGTTCCTCTTCCCCCTTTCTCGGCGCAGGAGCCCGGCTGCCGGCGGCAGTGAGCTGGTTGTCTCTTGTTAACAGTTAGTAAACTCCCAATAACATTTTTTCTGTTTGTATTTTCTTTTGTTTGGTTGCTTGCATTTGTTTTTCTTTGGTGTAGATTACTTTGTTTTTTTTACGGTGATTGTTTTACTGACTGTAATGCTTTTATTGTAAATATTCAACAAGGAAGTGTCACACCATAATCCAACTGAAATTATTGCATGTTTGTGAAAGATATTTACTGCGACGCAATCAGGATGCTAATTTTTTTTTTTTTATGTGATTGCTCAGATATTTTCAATATATGATATATTAGTTTATAAAGTTATTACCGTAATTGCATCTAAGTAAAAGTTTTTTTTAGAAACACTAATTAAAATTCTGTTTGGCACCATTTCGACTGGTTTCCAGTTCTTTTGACTTTAATATTTATATTATGATTATTATGTGGCACAAACCTTTTATTTGGTTGTATAGATGTTTCCAAGCATACTAAAAAAATATTTTAAAATTTTATGAATGCTTTACTAATTTTATTATCGTCTGTAGATTAGAACGTTGTTTTTTGCTGTAAATAAATAAAGCAAAGAATTGTCACACCATAACATTTTTACATACTAAATTGAATCAGAATTAGAAAGAGGAAAACGTTCAGTTGTCCATCTCTTTTTCAATTTCTTTTTTATCTGCCATTTTGAATGGTTTGACAATTCTTTTGACCTTGATATGTAGATTATAATTTTGTATCGTAATAAACCTCATTTTATTGTATAAATGTGAAAAGACTAATTGAAAAACATCAGGCATTATTGCATTATTTTCATTGTGCTAATGAAACAAATTCAATTATATTATAAACAAGTCAAACATTACTTGGCGGCCATTTTGTTATGCTCAAAATTAATTTTATATTTGAATATTATGTTTCATAATCTTTTCTATTTAACGCTTTCAAATAAATGCAGCAAAAATTCAACGAAACATATCTCATAAATGTTAAAAGGTGGAAGTAATAAAAGAGACCAAACCAGTTTATAAATTATATTCAAAATAATAATTGATGTTTTAATTGCAATATTAAAAATGAATGCAACATGTTGCACAACTCGTGGTACTTACGAGGAGGAATAAGTTATCATTCTGAAAATGTTTTTTTTTTTACTCCTAAAGGAATATTTTGTTTTTTTACTTAAAAATTAAATTTTGATAGATTTTCACAAATCGGCTGCTGTGAAGTTTTTAACTGAAAAACAGATGTGAGATTCCTGGGAATTGCAACCCTCATAAATTTTATTTAGTTGTCGATTTCTTATTTTTCATTCAAGTTCAGTTTCATTTGCCATTTTGAACGGTTTCAGAACCAATGAGTTCTGAAACACTGTATATAAAATATCATTAAATATATTACGATTTTATGACCTTTAATACAGTAATTTATACAAAATGGTAGCTTAAAAATACATTGGTTTTTCGCAACACTAAAAATCATATCAAATGTACATTTATTATACACTGGCATATAAGGATTCAAATTATCCTTCAGCTAGAGAGCTGTGGTGGTTGAAAAGACTGCGGCGACGGGAAGTGATAACCTGAGGGCGAGATGATATCGCACAAGTATCCCAAAGAAATATAATTGTCTCAACTTGCAGTCATAGGCATGATGTAAAATCTGAGTCCACATCACAAGATTCAGGCACTAATAATGTCCAGAGACATGCAACCCTTACGGCTTGTAAGGGGAACCCCTTTACATAATAGTAATGCTCATACTAGTTTTCCTCGTCTACTCTGTGCACCCAGACTTGATAGGAGACCACAAGTATGGCCTTCGATACCCTCTTAATGAACGAGGTCATCCGTCTCTTCAGTAAAACCAAATCCTTGAAAAATTGATACATGGACTTTGCTGGAAATCTACAAGCGCTAACTTCAACTGCATAGTAGTAGATCACGAAGCCAAGGATGATGGTGTTTGAAAAATCAGCATATTTATAAGTTTATATTCAACAATCTTAAATTTATTAAGAGACGGTTAATTCTGAAATAATAATAATTATGTTCATATTTAACTTTTAGATGTTTCTGCATATGTATATAATATTTGCTTTCTTTTCACTAACATGAGGTGCTTTAGAATTGCTGGCTCGGTAACTGTAAATAATCTTGGTTTATGTTTATTAGTTACTCGTTATGTTAATTATTGGTAATGGGGACTTTTGAGCAACACTATCTTTGGCAAGTTTTTTCTTAATGTTTTGTATTATTTGCGATAAAGTTAATTTAAATATTTAAAAAATTTATCCTGATAAAATTTAATAAATGAAAGTTAAGAAACATGTGTGATCTATACTTGTGTGTATAGTGAATTATATTTTTACAAGAAGTATCAAAATTCATTGTTGTTTTGAATTATTTATGATAAAGTATTTTAGTACTCAATAAAAAAAAATATCTTGATAAAATTTAAAAAGTGAAAGTTAAAGAACGTAAGAACACATGTAATACTTAATCGTCTATACTTGTGTCCGTATTTGTAATCGTGAACATCTGGCCTCTCAGAAGTCATTGTATCACCTAAAAAGGGGAGACTGGGTATATCTTCTGAATCAAGATTTTTATTTTTGATAAAGAAATATTTTTTTCCTAATCTAGATTTGTTAACATAATTTTAGATTTTTTTTTTTTTAAAATTAGTTAATGAATTTTGAAAACACCATAAAAACTATACACACTGAACTAAATAAATAAATTGTTTGCTCGAAAATTGTCCAATAATTTTTTATGAAACCATGATTATTGAGACCTATATTACACATAATATGCGTAGAAATAATGAGTAGAAATTTTTCATTAAAATAAAAACTGCACGCCACTTCTAAATACATTCTTAGAATGTCAAAAAAATTATGTTGAATTTTAAATTCTAATTAATTTGTCTCTTCTCTTGTGGGGACCACCTCTTTTGGGTTTACCGGGGAATTTCTTGCTTCCCAGTAGTGCCTATCTAGCAATTAATTAAGCCTAAGACAAAAACACTCATAGAGCCCCGTAAAATAAACATTACTACAATAAAATACAATGTATTAACTTATATGAGAGGTTAACACAAATAATGGAATAGCAAAGACATACATTGGCGAGGGTCTATCTCCAAATAGATTTTATTGTAGCTGGATAAATATTTGCAATGTACAGGGTGTTTAATATCGATGCTGGAATGATTAATTGAATTCCATTGAAACGTTGACATTTTATTTTCAGTTAAAAAAACTACTTTTAAAACATTACAAAGTGGAATGTACAACAAACTTCTTTAAAATATTGATAATGCAAACGTGTTATAGCAAAAATGAAAGAAGATACAAAATATTTTTTTAGAGTTAGCGCTTGGAAGGCTTCATCATAAGAATGAGGCTTCATCATACGTATAAATAAATAAATATAGGTACACTTTTTAGAAATAAAACATATACACTAATGTCCGGTATTGATTCACTCTGAAGACAATTGCCTTAACTTTAATTAATTGGGGATGAATTTTTTTGACTATTTTATATTTGCATATAACATGCAATTATAAATAACCTGCCTAAAAACTCACAGCACGCCCCTGACACGCTTACAAAGTTTCAAGGCACCTCAACCGAAGGTAAGCCAAGATATTGAAGTCGTATCCGTATTGAATGGTTTTCTTGTAGAGACGTGCCTCGCGTAGTTTCCCATAACTTCTATATTATAATTGAATAAACCAGGCACTCCAGTTTTTCTTGGCTGCCGCTATTGTGACGAGGCGAGGTGAATGCTTCCCCCCGCCAATGTGTGCCGCCACGAGAAATCCATTGTTTGGCTAAAATAACGCAATCAAAATTACTCCAGATTAAAAATTATTAACAGCCTCTTCGTGTATTCTAAGCGTTAGACAAAACTGCTGGTGCTAAGCATTGGCACTCAGTACACTCAGGCATGAATGCATTGCTTGCCTAGAACATGGTTTCTTTATTTCGATTACGGTAATATTTTTGGCAAACCTTTTATTAAAATTAATAATTTTTTTAAAAAATTTATTTAAAAGATCAGTTTTTTTAAAAAATTATCTATTTTAAGTTTCAGTTTATGTATGTTTGTAACTTAATCTTTCTAATGTCAGGTGTTTTGATTTGGTTTACTTGTGAAATATGAATTCGCACATAATACGTGTTATCAACTGTACCAATTACCAGACTGCAAAGCAGTTCAAAACAGCTATGTTTATATTTTTCATAAGACGTAACTTGAGTCAGGTGTTTTGGATTCAGTTTACTTGTGATGTATGAATTTGCACAAAGTTTACTTTCCTGGGACAGGCATGTGTAATGTGATCTAGCTGTGATCGTGTTTATGTTGGATGGCAAAATAAACTAGCGCCAGCACACCCGGGAGCCTCGTGAGGGGAGCAGGCAAATTATTTATCATAACAATCCATTTTAGCAGAATTAGCATAAAAGCGTGAGAAAAATTCTCACCATCGTGAACTCTCCGGCGCGGTCTGCATTAGTTTTGTATTCAATTCTATTATTTTAGTACTAAAGTTATAATAAAATTTTAAAAAAGTATGGAAATGTTTTAGTGAAATTAAGTATAATTATATTTTTGTTAAAATAGATTAATGGAAATTGATGTAAAACATTTTTGCTAATGTGCAATTTTTAACAATTCTATTCTAGTCACAAAAAAATGTTGAAACTATGTTTGATTATGCAATGAGTATTACGAAATAAACACAAATCTATTTGAATTTAAATTTCAGTTTTACAGTTCAACATTTCGATTATTATTAGGAAGATTTAAAAAAAAGATAAGATAAAAAGCTAAACGATAATACTGTGATGTTGCATTATCTACATACTAAAATATCAGGAATTATAAATTTAGCCAGCTCCTCGTGTATTGCAAAATACGGCAATCATTGAATATAAAAATTCAAGGAGACAGCAGAATGCGATATCGTAAAGGGAATTTTGATAAAACTTATTTTTGAATATCAACGGCCGATGAATTCATGCTGATATTGATTTTTCATGTCATTTTTCTCCAGAATTTGTGTTATAAATTAAGATTGTCCTAATTGGTAAAGAGAACATACAACAATAAAATTCTCACTCGGTTATTGTCACGGTTGTCAAGACTTAGATGCTAAGTCTGAGGACGCGCACACATACATAGAAACTCGGATCTTAAAATAAAATGACACCATATATATCAATTCATAAAATTGAAAAATCATTTGATTATATTGTTGATCAAATTCCTTTATTTGAGTCATAACTCCAGAAATATCTAGTTCTTAGTTTTCTAGCCCTCCATATATATATATATATATATATATATTTGCATAAGTTGCCACAGAAGCATATAGTGAACATTTTGGGTGCCTAATGGTTCATTTAAAAAGTTGTTAGATGTACTTTTCAATGTATGATTCGTCTATACTGCAAATAAAGCATAAACGACTGTTTAGCGTAATGTCCATTGTCACCCGTGACTTCATCGTTAACTAATCATTTATTTGTAAGAATTTGTTTACTCAGTGTATAATTTTTGTGGTTTCATAACTACTTGTGACTCGACTATCTTGGTCGGGACCAGCGGTGGCGAACTTTTTGATCTCAGTGTGCCAAAATTCTTATGGAAAAACTTGTTTAATATATATTTTTTTTAATTTAGAGTATTGTCACTTTTAACCGACTGCCATAACATTGATAAGTTTTATCTCAACCATTGTAATTTTTTTTACCGCAAATACAAGGCCTGTTAAGTGTTCAGATATCATAAAGCGATTTTCTAATAATTAAATATATCCTGCTTAATATTTCAAGGAAAACTTTTTTCACTAATACGGTTATTGAAATAATTTTTCAATGTGTAAGCTGTAATAGCTTCGCATGTTACGGGTTTGTCACCACTGGTTTGACTTATCATAGATCCACTTTGGGCTTCGACCATACATAATCAATGTAAATAAAGCAACAGAAAAGCGCTTTTGTATTTAGTGCTGTGGCTTTTGGACCCTCCGACTGTTCCATTTTACATCTTATCAAATAAATGTATTTATTCAGATTACGAACTTATGAATTACTGCTCTTCTTTAAAAAAAGAAGTGATTTGTCATTATTACCGAGAAGTTGGTGGTAGAAAGCAGTGCCGATTTTAAATAGATCCTATGATGCCTGTGTAAGGCAAAAAAATTGGCTTTGAATTATCTCTCTGCTGCTGCTCTTTAAGCGTCATAAAAAACAGAGGCCATATTCTGTGGCCGTGTGCTGTAAAATTACATCTGTGCTCCTGCTCTTCACGCATCACACAAGGCAGAGATCATATTCAGTCTTTTAGTGAGAGCTTTCGCCTTTCATAGGCTTCGTCAGACTGAATCACCTTGAATGGCGAAAGCGCTCCCCATAAAAAAATATCATAGAATCTTCTAGCCGATTGGTAAACCATATTTTCTTACAATAAAGCACTAAAAAAATAATCTACTAAAATCACAATCTAGTGACTTATGAGGTACTTTTTAAATAAATTATAAAACATGTTAAATCACTCATTATAAATTTTTATAGTTCAACCGACATGTTTCAACTTTTACCACGTCATTATCAAGGTTTTCTATAAAGGTCAAGAAATAAATGTAAATGAATATGTTATTGAGATTAGGCATTGTCACTTTGTAACAGTCTTTTATATATTATATTTTTTAAAAATAAATGGCCTTATTTTCTTGGGTGTTAAGACGCGTCAAGTTTTTGATTACTAACTCAAAATTCATTAACAAGATTTTAACGGCAGCCAGAGGCAAATATAGGAAAAACCCGCCAACATTAACAGACGATCGCCTGAGGTCGAAGTTTTCTAGGTTAAGAATTAAATTGTTTTTTTTTTGCAATTTAATAGAAAAATATTGTCTTTGAAAAAGCACCATAAAAATGATTACAATAAAATTTGTTTTTTTTGTTTTCTTAGAACTTAGAGACGATTTAAATTAAAATAATATAAATATTTGTTTGGTCTTACATAAAAATGTATGCTATTCCGGTAGTATTTATGACATGTCAAGGTAACTTGTGCAATTGTTGACGCGGGTCGGTGATGCGTTGCAGCTGGTGGAGTACCACTTGGAGTTCCTGACCAAGCACCCAGGCGAGGTGTTCTTCTACGGCTGCCGACTGTGTGCTCACCGCTTCACGTCGCGCAACAGCTTCCTGGTGCACATGAAGCTTCACGACGTGCGCAAGCGCTACCCCTGCGACTACTGCGACAAGGCCTACGACCGCAAGTTCCAGCTTGTGCACCACCTCCGGCTGCACACCAACGAGACGCCCTTCGAGTGCGAGGTCATCCATCACACCACTCTCCCCCACTTCCACTAACCTCACTCTTTCGCAAGGTCTCTTATTCTTATTTCACCTTTTTAATCAACTCGCAGTCCGCCGGTTTGAAACACTCTTGTCCGACTAGGAGGTCCGGGATTAAATTGCGGGTAGAGCAATAAATCTTTTCAATTATGTTAAAACAATAAATAATTTCCAGATTTTGAGAGAAAGAAAAATCTATCCGAGAAAAACCATATCTAGTAAGTTTTCTATGTTCCTACAACAAGGAAAATTCCAGAGATGTGTCAAGTCGAACTCAACCTTACTTTGTATTCTCCTAGTGAAATAATATGACTATAAACTCCTTGCTCAGATTATTTAAATTTGAATGTCTTGCTTGTGAAATAAACTTAAGAGTGCGCCACTATTAAAAATGGCTAAAATCAGATATTTTTCAAATGACAAAAATTATTCTTCAGGTGAAAATATTTTCTGACCTTTATGCATTAAAATATATACTCATTATGACATACGCAGTGTCGGCAATGCTGCTATTATATTTTTATAGGATTTCAGAATTTTTCTGTATTATATAATAAAAACAATTTCATAAATATAATCATATCAGTATGATAATAAATATATAGTCAAACAAAATGAATTTCACAACATTTAAAATGTATTTCATGTTGTAAAGAGTTACACAATTATAGTGACACTTTGTCTTTGTTAGTAACTCTTAAATGCCGTTGTGTGGTAGTCAGAATCTTTCAGATCTAGATACCAATTTACAATATATTTGATCTGTAGCAGCGGTGATTGTTAACTTCATAAAATAATTTTGCGTTCCAGGTGTGCTTTATCGCGTACGCACGCGAGGAAGAGCTCCAGCAGCATTCGAAGATCCATACCTCGGATAAGCCCTTCGAGTGCCGCTTCTGCCTGAAAGGCTTCCCGCAGAAAAAGGCCCTGATCGTGCACCTGCGCATGCACACGGGCGAGCGCCCCTTCCCCTGCCAGTTCTGCGACCGCACTTTTACGCAGAAAGCACACCTGCAGGTCAGCACCTCCGCAATTCCACCGTCTTCCAAGCAGTGCAGTTCTTTTTGATCTATAAGCTACCTCCGGTAATTATCGGTGACGTGCGAGTGAGTTCAAAACCAGAGACCTTTTCTGCTCATCTTAAAGCACCGATCACTATGGACCTGACTTCAGTTAGAAATTTCTATGGCAGCTAGGCTCTTAGTCTAACTCTTCCGAAGAACCAAATGGTATTTTTCTAAATCTCATGGTATTTTTTACACGTTTCTTAACAATTTATTTGAGCATGTTTTCCTTGAAAACTCGTCACAATGACACGCTTGTAATTTCCGCAGTTCCTATCCTAAAATCGAAGATATCTCATGTTTCGAAGCGTTCTTTCCAATGTAAACATATTTATACTTTATAGATTAAACCTTTCTTATCTTTAGAGTCACATATCTTAAGTAAACCCATCACCCATACGGAAGTTTTAGTGAATCGTGTGGACAAAGCGCGTTTTTTTTTTTTACACACTTTAAAATAAATATTTTTTCCTGTATTTTTTTCAAAGAAATTAAATTTTCTCTTATTAAATGCAGGTATAGGCAGGAATTGAACCCATCTTCTCTGTGCGTAAGTAACACAACATAATTTAATACTAAAAGCTGTTAGTGTTGTGAATTTAATTTTTTTCTTATTCTTTTGCTCACTAATGTATTTTATTTTTTTGCTATTATGTAAATGCTGTACATCCAAAACAAATCAAGTATCTTGATCTTATAGTAACAATAAAAATAAAATAGCTTTATTATTTATGAGTTCACATTTTCATGTTTGCGACATTATCGATAGCAACTCAATTTATTTTCATTTATTATTTTATTTATAAAAATGGGTAAAAAATTTAAATTGCAAATACAGTTAACTCTCCTATAACACGGTAGATGACTCCGTGATATGTGAAACCATGTTATATGATACCCCATAACCGGTGCAAAAAGAGGTAAGGTTCTGAAAACTTAACATCAAGTCAATTCAAGAAGAATCTTCAATTATGTTAAAAATGTTTGTGTCAAACAATACAAAAATATATTTATTTTCACTCTGTCGACTCTCAACTGTTCAATACAACCAAACGTTAACGTTACAATTCGCTCTCTAATGAAGATACACCATTGGTGTGGTGTTGTTATTTTCCCGAGTGTTGTCGTCAAGTTTGTGATAAATTTATACCTTTCGTACTGTCTTATTCCATTTTGTGTCAATATTCACAGTAAATTTAAAACTCAAATATTAAACTTCCTTTCATTGATAAGTTGGGTCGGTTATAATTATTGATACTATTGATACTATATCATGGACGGACTCTAAAGGTCTTTTAATAGTACAATCAGTAGAAGAACTGACTTTACCGGCAAATTTGGATCAGGACATCCAAAATCAAAGTTGACAATATATAAAACCGCATTATGCAAAGGTTTCCGCAAATTTCTGATCCCATAAGATTGAAAATTCTTAATCGAGAAGCTATACCCAGTCTTCACGTTTTGCGACATTCAATACTCCCTGCTAGGTGTTTCCCGAGTCATATCTGTTGTGATCCGATTTGCCACGTCTGAACTTCTTATTGCAATGTTATAAGACGCTGTTGCTACCATTAAAAAAATATTGTAGTTTCTATGGTCATTCAGCTTTTAGCATTAAAAACGTACTTCATATAAACCTGCAGGCAACTTAGTACAGAATTGATTCTTGTAGTATTCAAACGACAAATATGAACAGCCGAATGGCTAGAAGATTGCGGATATTTATTGTTTTCAAGGGCTTCATCAGACTCGTCGCATAGCCGCTTGACTACTCATATTTGTTGTTGAAATTACAAATAAAGCCTTTTTGTAGTATTAAGAATATTTTTTGCTTTCTTGTTGTTTGATTGTATTATTATTGTTTTAATGTAATTCGTATATTGTAACTAACAGTAATAGATGTTTGTGTTCTCATCAGTGGCATGCAGTACATGCAAATCCGCATGCCTTTATCTGTAGAATATCGAGTATTCAATACATGCTTGTTGTGTTAGCAATATATTTTGGTTACATGGTTACATTTATAAAATATTTTTAATTCTATTCGTAAATTATAATTGTCTTTTTTGACAGGTTATTTCCAAAATTATGTGTTGAGTCAAGAACGGTTTATATTATTTGTGCGTGCTAATTATACATAAAAACTCTTAAGTACTATCAACATTTATCAAATACTCGATTTCTGTAAAATCCCTTATCTATAATCGACTTCACTACAAGTATATTACATCTTGTATATTCTATCATTTTTTTTTTTTATCATTTCCTGTTTATTATCGTAGCCATTCAAAGAAGACTGTTCATTTTAGTGCCGTAGATCTTGGGAATTAAGAAGTCATCGCATGGCTGGCTTTTTGAGTCCGGTTTCATTCTGATCTTCATCCTGAAAGGCGAATCCCAAACTGATGTAATTAACAAACTAATTCGACCTAAGACGTTTTGTTTTAGCACTTCGTGTGTCGATACTAAAATGCTTGTTTATAAATTCAACAATACACTTTTTATTTTTATTGAGTGCTTATTTTTATTTTACCAGACCCACAGAACTGCTTGTTCTAATTTAAATCCACTGTACGCCACTGATGATAGCATCATTAGTCATGAACGCAAACCCAGAAGCAGTGTAACTTTTCATTCTGGCCCATTGTCAACCCTATTTGTAATATCATTCTGTGCAGGTTCTTCAGCCAAAAACGTCACCGAATCTTGAAGCCTAAAAAATCTGTACCGAATGGTATCAAAATTGTTATGGCAAAACGAGAGTAGAGTAAAGTTACACACAATTTATAGTAGATATATTTTTCTTTTGTTTTGATTTAGTCTACTGTTTGGATTAATATGAAAGACATTAAGGTGAATCAATTGCTGTTTTCAGGGTCATATGGTCCGCATCCACATCCCAAAGAAGAAGGTGGACATTCAGCTGAGCAGCGACATGCAGGGCGACGCCGGCAAGGCCATGCTCAGCCTCTTCTCGCAGGCGCGTGCCTTTTCCAGCCCCGAGCGCCTTGCCAGCGCCGAGGCCGTGGACATGACAGTCGCCTCCCGAGACATTGTGGCCCTCACCGTAAGTCCACTGGACATCATCCGCATTCACTAAACTAAGCAAAATTATTTTCCCATATTAACGCTTAATAATCGTTAGAGACCTCTGAAGTAACCACAATACTTTGTCACTGCAGTCGTGTGACATTATGACAACAAAAAAAATTACTTATGAACTCTTAATAGAAATGACGACAATTTGAAAAGAAACAATAATCAGATCAGTTTGGAAAACACACAATACACTCGGGTTGATATTCTATATGAATTGTTTCACAACATGGACTTGGTTTCTTTGGCACCCAAGTTTCTACTATCTTATTTAAAGAATGAAACTGCTTGCTAAGAATTTTAACAAACGGCAAAATAAATGCGCATCACTATTCATCTTTTGTTATTTCAAATGTTTTAATTGATTGATTTTTTCCCAGACATTCCAGCGGGAAAAGCTGATTGGCTGCGATTTCTGCGACAAAAAGTTTACCTACGAGCGCAACAAAACCAATCACATGAAGAAGCATGGTGGCGAAATGCAGTACGACTGCGACTCCTGCCACAAGTCCTTCCCCTCCCGCAGCAGCCTGGCCAGCCACCTGCTCACGCACACCTCCGCCAGCTCACCTTTCCGCTGCGATATTTGCGGGCGGGAGTTTAACATGAAGCGCAACCTCATCATGCATGTCAAAAGCCACAACAACGAACGCCCCTTCGAGTGCCCTGCGTGCGAAAAATCCTTCAAGCTCAAGTACTTCCTGGAGTTGCACGTCACCAGAATTCACCCGCATCTTAAACTCGACGAGCTGCCGCCCAAAAAGGAAACGAAGAGTTTTGAAAAGATTGAAAACGTTATTAACTTTGGCATGCCTGTTACACCGAATAAACGCAAGCAGAGCAAGCCGAAGAAGGTGGTAATGAAATCGGAGGATTTCAAAAGCGACTCGGAGTGCGAAAGCTACGGGGAATACTCCAGTGAAAGCGAGAAGGAAATGAGAGAAGAGGAGCCATTCGATCCGGCCAAATTTGTTGACATATTCGTACAGCGACCAAAGAAACTATATACAAAGAAAGATGACAAGATTGTAGCACGATCTATGCAGGTTAGTTTTATGTTTTTAATTTATTTTAGATCCTTTTTTCACCGTCATTTTTGGCTACCGTGGTGAGTTCGATTCGAACCAGGACCACTCGGTTTTCCTACTGTTTATTCAACTATATATATTTATTCAATATTATTTCAGATCAATTTACCTCATGACTTACAACACGTTAAGAAATTACTTAATGCCAAATCCACAACGATGGTACCTGAAGCCAAGAGCTTCTCCTGCCCGCTGTGCTCACTGCTGCTGCCAAACCGCACCCTTCTCACCATCCACCTCAAGGAGCATGAGAAGAGTAAGCCCCACCAGTGCACCATGTGCGATAAGGTTTATATCCAGCAGGCCAGCTTCGAGAAGCACATGAAGAAGCACCTGTTGGATGGGCTGGCAGCCCGGCCAGACGAGCGGAGCGATTTGCAGCCCCGCCCCTCAGAGAAGAAGCTGCTGGAGTGCACCATCTGCAAGAAGAAATATGCACAGCCCGCCAGCTTCGAGAAGCACATGCGGCAGCATTCAGAGCTAGGGGAGATCGAGGCCGGCAGGGCAGCGCAATCCTCAGACGAGGCAGAGCAAGACGAGCCCATGCACGAAGTGCCGTACATCAACCCCAGCGACTTCTTAGAGGTGTCCTTCGAGCACTCATGATCGACTTATCGTATATTTTAACATTATCCGTATTTATTTCTAATTATAGTTATTATTATCATTATAAATTATTATTTTTATATATTATATTTTTTTAAGTTATTTACTTGCTAAGCATTTTTGAAGTTTTTATACATTTTATATTTTAATCAATAAATTGATTACTGTTATTTTTATATGAATTGTCTGTTTTATTTTTCAACCACGTCAGGCTTAAAGGCGGGAAGTAAGTAGCAATCCAAGTGCCTTTACTCAACTATTAAAAAATATTAAATTATTACGTGTATCTTGGTTTGTCTCTTATTGAGTGTTACGCAAGACAGGTATTTTTTTTTAATAAATTGAAACTCAATACATAAGTGCACTCAGCTTGACAATCGAGCCCTGAAATGGGCTACCAAGAGAATCCTTGGGGAAGACAATAGAACTAAAGATGAAAGAAGACGACATCTAAGAGCTGCTAGCGGGACATCACCAAAACCTAATAAAAAAAGTTATGGAGGAGGTCTTGTCGAAGGAAGAGACAAAGACGAAGAAATCTCTCACTTCATATGAAATAATATATGAATCTGTTTTAGACTTATTATTCAGTAAATTACCTGTTTAGCACCAGCCTGCTGAGAAGTGTGGATTTCCTCGCTCCAACACTTTCTCTTCAGCATTGATTTCTTCTCTTTTTTTATAGAAATAACTTATTGAAGTTAAACATTTTAACAAGTATGCAAATGCACAAGCTAATGAAAAGTGACTAGCGAATTTCATGTGTGACAGCGGCCACGATTTAACACTTATTTTTACATAACAATTACAATTCACATAAATCCAATCCATTGTGTTTCTTTAAATATCCACCCGTGACTATATATGTACATAATTTTAATATAAATTATAATTTTCTGCGAAACATTAATCTTCAATTTGACCGCGCATGCAGATTTATATTTTTCCAGAGAATAACCAGTGTTGCCATGCTATAAAGATATTTGATGATATTATTTGTATTTCTTCTAGCACTTCTAGCACAAAACGCTATATTCAATATATAAAAAAAATTAGAAAATTAAATTTTGATTTAATAAAAATAAGTTGTTTGTTATATTTCTTGGTACGATTAAATAATAAAATATCCAAGAGGCTCGAGGTATATATTAATTTTTCTACCTTGTAACTATGACTGTCAAATTGGTTTTTCCATAGACAACATAATATAATATTTTTGTCTCTGGTTATTTCTTTTGTCAAATTCGTAAAATACATCCGTGATCCAATACGTCAATACATGCGAATCTAAAGACAAATTTCGTTCAAATAACCACGGGAAATAATATTTTGCAAAATATATCTATGTACAGTTACCAAAATGGAAATAGAAATTAAAAAAGAGAACCCTGAATCCGATGAAAGATTGATAAGTGATCACTTTGTTATTAAACAAGAATTGAAAACTGATAATGTCCAGGATACCCAAAGCGACGGAGAACCAAGCCGGGTATTAGACACGATTGTTACTACTGCTTCTAAAGAGATTTGCGAATACGACCTGATAAAAATTGAAGAATTTGATATAGACAAGGCATTTCAGCAGCGAAAAAAATTGCCATCCGTAGTGCACGAGCCCTTCGATAAGGTAATTAGTAATGCCTTCGAGTTCTCCACAAATACAAATCAATAATCATTGCGTTTATTGTTGAAGACCTGAGGCTCAGTTGTCAAGTAATTCTCCTTGGAATAGAAGTTGTCAAGTAATTCTCAGTTTGTAATGTAATTCTCCATTATTAAGAGGTGTTAGATTAGAATGCAAAATTATCTGTTATTTGTATTAAATATATTTTTTTCAATATCACTTTGTAAACTAAATATTACATTTGTTATAGGTGCAATCACAATCTTTCCGCGCCGAAGTAACTTGTAACAATACCACCGTAGATGTCAAGACTGCCTCAAAATTAACTAAATGTCCATCTTTATGCTCCGATCCTGTTGTGAAAAAATCTTTTAGTTGCGATCTATGTTCGTACACATGTTGTACAAAAAGTAATTTAAAGAACCATCAAATTATACATTCTAATGAGAAGCCATTTGGATGCGATCAGTGTTCATTCAAAAGTTCTCGTAAGAGTAGTTTAAATATTCACAAACTTAAACATAGCGGTGAGAATCTTTTTGGTTGTGACAAATGTTCGTACACATGTAATTTTCTGTTTAGTTTAAAGGTACATAAAAGAAGACATACTGATGAAAAACCTTTTGGGTGTGACCAATGTTCATATACAACTAACGAAAAGAGTAAGTTAAAGAGACACTCGCTTATACATACTGATGAAAAACCTTTTAAATGTGACCTGTGCCCGTTCACATGCAATCAAAAGAGTCGGTTAAAAGTACACAAGCTTGTACATACTGGCGAGAAGCCTTTTGGGTGTGATCAATGTTCATATATATGTAATAAAAAGAGTCAATTAAAAGTACATAAACTTATACATACTGGTGAAAAGCCTTTTGCGTGTGACCTATGTTCATACACGTGTAATAAAATGGGTCATTTAAAGTTACACAAGCTTATACATACTGGTGAGAAGCCTTTTGGGTGTGACCAATGTTCATACACGTGTCATGATAAAAGTTACTTGAAGATACATAAACTCATACATACTACCGAAAAGCCTTTTGAGTGTGACCTATGCTCGTTCACAACCCACAGGAAGTGTAATTTAAAAAATCACATACTCAAACACACCGCTGAAAAGCCTTTTGGATGTGTTCAATGTTCATATACGTGTAAATTTAAGGGAAGTTTAAAGAAACATCAACTTATACATACCGGTGAGAAGCGTTTTGGTTGTGATCAATGTTCTTATAGATGTTATGACATGTATATTTTAAAGAGACACAAATGTAAAAACATTGAATAATGTTTTTCGTTAGCTTCACATAAAAGTTAATACAAGATGGTGCTAGTATATTTTATGTAGTTTTGATTTATTTTTGTTCAAAAGCTATTTTATAATTGTTTAATAAAACAAATTGTCCAGCCAGCTACTTCCACATATATTATAGTGCATTTACTCCAATGCATTCTAGTTACTTTAAAAGTTTTTGTCTGATAGGTCAATTTCGAAAAACAGCTTTTACCGTATGTACCACAATTGCATCAGAATAAATGTTTTATGTTTGAATAAATTGTCTTCTAAAAAGCCATTTTTAAATGTTTTTACACGCAAATTATAATAATTGAGGTGCTATTATTTAAAAAAACATTAAAATTTCAATAAAGTTGAAGTTGTTTGGAATTTGCAGTATTTTATTTAACATAAATCCAATGGCTACTAATACCTATAAATTATATTACAGATTCTGACAAACATTTTTTATCAAATAGACTTAAAATACTAATCCATATAATATTTTCCTATTACAGATTATCTACACAAGTTGATATCTCAGATAATTCATACAATTATTTTATAACTACACAACTCTGCAAGACCTGGAGAAGTGGCGGTACAAATAATAATTATTGAAAGTTAATATCAATAAATGTTATTTATATCTGAAAATAATTCATAACATTTAAAACACCACTTACTTGACAAACTATATCCAATGAAAATAAAATAATAGAAATGAAAACAATAGCAAGAGATTCAAGTATTGATTGACAAAGGCCATAGGCGGCTAGTCGTAAATAAACTTTGTTTTCTGAGATAAACTTTAGTTTTTATTATTTGTATCGTTAAGATTGATATTTGATTTGACCATAAGCACCAAATAAGAAAACATAGACTAAAAGAAAGTTTTTTAAAATGATTTTCAGAAAAATTGTAACGAATGCCTACTTTCTTTTTTCACAGTTTAAGCTATTTCAATAATTACTATCATAACACACAAATAATTAACTGTAAAACACACAATTTTTTTTAGCAAATTAAGTGTGCAATCAAAAATAAATTTACCCATAAAAATAAAAATATTTCATACAAATGAATTTCGTCAAACAAGTTATAATACATCGTAAATAGTTATTTTTTATATATTATTCTGTAGTGCCAAATAATAGACACAATAAAATATTTATTTTGACTATCAAGATTAATGTTTTATGAACATGCGTAATTATTCACCCGATGTCTCGACGTCTCAATTGTTTTCTATAAATAGTCTTATCTTATTTAATGTTTACCACTCCAAATTCAGTGCTGCCATACTTATAGATTTTTCGGTACACCAAATTATTTTTAAGATACCGTATTTATAAATCGGAATTAATCCTATTTAAAGAAAAGAAGTGATAAAAAAATGAAACGAGTGAATAGATGGTAAACAAATGGTTGTGATTTTAAAGTAACTTGTAATGGGTTTTTTCATAAATTAAATTGTGATCCATCGCTTAATTTCGTGCTTTATTTAGTCGTTTTAAGACATCTGGCAATACTGTACAATTACTTACAAGTTTGTGTTATGGCGGGTGGCAAGTTTGACAGTTTGAGAGTTTTGCTGAGATGCGTTGACGCGATGGATTTTAGTTAAATGTCGTTCCTAGCTAAAAAAATATTTTTATTTCGTATCGAATTTAAAGTTTGCAAGACAAGTGGAACTACCCAAGATGCCGGACCGAATCAAAAAGGCTGTGAAAAAAATTCTACCAAACGGGAATTCGCATGACGAGCTAGACAGGGTACCCCAAGACGTTTCCGTGACAGATTTCGATATAATTGCGTTTTATATTTCGATTATAAGCCATTTGATAGACGTAGGAATCGATATTAATATTACCGTGAGATATTACTCAAATGGAGAAGTATCAGCGTTCTGTTGGACTCTCGCGTTTCTTCTTTTCCCTGCCTTTGTCAATACTGCTGTTTCAATCAAAATGTAAGTCAAACACCTATATAAATATGATTATACTAATTGAAATTAATGTAATAATATTTGTTTTTGTCTAAATATTGTAATAACATTGCATAATTGTATGTGCTCTTATTTATTACACAAGGACTTATTTTCTAAGAGATATCAGTTCTTCAAGGTCTGCATTTAATTTTACTACTGAAAGCTGCGTTTTTCGTGGATATGTCTATTTGGTGTAAGATTTTATTAAATTTTGTTCTAAAATATTTATTTTTATGCTTTTATATATTTATTTAACAATCACTTAAAGCTTTTTAAAACTTAAATAACTCCTAAAATTAACTTCAGTATTGTTGCCAGTAACTTATACATTTATATATTGTTACTGAAAATTATTTGTTGAAATACTGACATGCACCGTTTCTCAAATACATCTATTAGCATTTTTTAAATGTATTTTTATTGCCAACATATTGTGTAATAATACACTTTTCATCACTGCATATGCCCAATAACAATTACAGATGCTTTATTATAATTTGTATATATTTTAATTCAATGAACATAGCTTATATTCAATATTAGATATTGTACATACAGCTTTGATTTTTAATCGCATTATTATGTTTTGAATTTCTTTTTATTTTCATTTCAAAACTGAATATTTGTTTCATATAAATCCAAAATTTATTAATAATGTAATGGTTTTCTACCAAAAATCATTATTAAATATTGAATTTAAAAAAAAATACCCATACAGGCTTGTTGTGTTAATAATATGTTTTTTTCTCAATACATGAAACAATGAAAAATCTATCTTTATTACAAATGGCGAGTAAATATTTTATGATCATATCTCTTTTTATATTAATTTTAGATTAATGTCAATCTGAATGCGTTTTTATTTACCCATGCAGGTATTAGTATGTTTATGTGATTAAGCACATTTTTTCATACATTGAAAACGATTAAAGAAAACTCTCAGAAAATATCATCGTGACTTGTGAGGGATTCGAACCCACATCCCCAAGCTTTCATGGCCGGTGCATTTATGCCATGAAAGCTTGGGGATGTGGGTTCGAATCCCTCACAAGTCACGATGATATTTTCTGAGAGTTTTCTTTAATCGTTTTCAATGTATGAAAAAATGTGCTTAATCACATAAACATACTAATACCTGCATGGGTAAATAAAAACGCATTCAGATTGACATTAATCTAAAATTAATATAATTGAATGGTGCGCGTCTCGGCTAAACATCAATAGATTTTAAAAATAATAATAACCAGACTTGGATATAAAAATGCTTCACTTGTTACTTTAATTAAAAAGTCCAGTGTTTGCAAATCATTAAATATTGATTAGCCCGAGCATATTAGTTCATATGTAGATTATGATTATTAAAAATTCTCACTAAATTGCAGTGGCTCGTTAGCATAGTTGGATAAATGCACCGGCCATGAAAGCTTGGGGATGTGGGTTCGAATCCCTCACAAGTCACGATGATATTTTCTGAGAGTTTTCTTTAATCGTTTTCAATGTATGAAAAAATGTGCTTAATCACATAAATATCTCTTTTTCACAATTTATAGCTTGTGATCTATATAAATGGGATGAATTATTTATTAGTTATTTTTTTATTTAGTCACAAGGTTATGATAGCCAGGTGTATGGGTTCTAATCCTACCCGTGCTCTGTAAATTTTATTTTAGGACTTTTTCTTGTATCGTTACCATATGTGTGCAGTCCATACAAACAATAAAGCATTGCTATCTTTTTAATATATATTTTAAATGATTATTTATTTGATTTGTTGGTTAATTTTAATTTTTACAATTCCTTCAGACTCACCCCGATAAATGCAAACTTCTAGACCTCACTGGTCTTTAAATCTCTAAATTCACTCATAGATTTCCATAGCAGCTAATAACTCTTTCTCGTTTTGAACTCATATTTAATTCAATAAGCCTGTAAGTGTGTCAATGCAGTTCTTTCCAATTTTCAATAATTGCCAGGCAGCATTACAGTTTGCCATGCGGCATTACGGTGGAAACAGTCAGCTTACTCTAACCGAGGGAAACCGGAAGTGGGTGAAGAGTCCGAAGGTGCAGGAGTCCATATTGTCATTGTGTTGTTGTGTTATTTCCAGCGATGAGAACTTACAGGCGTCCCTGTTTACCTCCAGGATGAACCCCGCCTACACCCGGTAACAAAAAAAAAAAAAAGATTCACATATGCATCAGAAGTGGGCTTCGCTTTTGTGTTTAAAACATTTCAGACTAATGTCACCATGTTCTGCACGGTGTCTTTAACATCATGGTATCACCTTAATAGCGGAGATAGTCGTAAAATTTTATTTTTATGTAAAAAAAATTTTTGCAGTAATAAATAAATAATTAGCTTTGTGTTTATTTCGCACAACTTCGTTTATTATTTTGATAAGAGCATTTTATGTGGTTTTTATTATTATCTATGCTGGTTGATTTATCTATAAGAATAAAGTTTTTTTTAAATATTTTAAGTGTCTGAAAAAAAACTTATCAAAATTAAGTTACTTTATACTAAATACGTAATTAGTAAGATACTTGATTTTCCTTTTTCAGGTGATTCCGTGGCTTTTAAGACGCCGTGTATAGAATCTACTAATCAAATTCCACACAGAACTAAATATAACATATTCTTGCAAAAATCTCTGTAATCATTTTGATAAATTCAATATATATTCAATATCAATTTGTTTAATTTAGTTTCTATACGAATTTCATGTTGATTCTGAAGGGAGTTTGCGCAGAAGCTCAAACAAGGCTTAATTCTAAAAGAGAATCGGGTTGAATGGAAAAAAACGGAATTTCCCGGAAGATTTTTTTCTCTCATTTGACTTTTTTTCTGTCATACAATCTGGTTCTCTGTTTTTTTAAGTCTGTAGCTTTGCGCAAAATCCCCGGCCGTGGGCGTAACTCTGCATGTCATAACAGATTTTGGAGTTCCGACGATATTGGTGGAGTTCATTCTTCACGTGGGTTATATCCATCGAATGCTCCATTGCCATCTTGGGTTGATATTTTTGTGTTTTTTTTTAGTAACCTTGTGATAATCTTTCTATATACTAAATTTATCACTACCCATGTCTGAAATTTGTGCATTAATTTATCAAGGACATTGGTAGAGTACACTTCAATGTATGTAAGATCCATCGAACTCTCTATTATTTTATTCTTGTTTCATGACCTAACTTGTTACTATCCTTTTTTATACTTTGTTTAGGTACACCTAGTTGAAAATTATGAATAAATATATTTTTTAAATTGCCGGTTTATGAACACAACGTTGTGGACATCCCGATCACAATTCAACCTTGTAGCTATAAACCACATATCGCAAGTAATAAAAAGTGATTGCAAGTAATCGTGGATGTGGCAGATTCATTACGTCTCCAGCATTTGTGTTGCTGTACACAAAGAAACCACAAAAACTGTATCAAACAGATCTCAAAATTTTATTGAAACTTGTAGGCGAGCCTTTTAAAGTGTGAATAAATTATTGTATTATGTTGTTATGCAATAGATTGAACTGGAAATTGGCTGAGAATATATATGGAGAGAATAGTCTGTTAACCTTTTCAATAAGGCCTATAGCTATGTGTGTGATGTCCATAATTGCCGCCCGCACGTGTGACATAATGCAGCCTCACAACCAAATAGTTATCATGCCCGCTTTCTGACCGAGAGCTCATCAGAAAAATAACGCCTTTTTAGGAATTCTATAGTTCGTTTGGTCATGTAATGCAAATAAAAATATTTTTCCTTTGAACGCACGCCAAAGTAATATATGATATTTAAACACTTTTACACGCAATATCTACAGGTTCCCCCTTTTTTGTGCGGTATCTAATACTTAATTATATTACATTGTTAATTTTTTTTTAATCGTTTCACTATCAATTTTTTAATTTATTGAAATGTTACTTTATTAAATTAACAATTTATATCGCCTTTTTTTATTATTTATCATTATCATTTGTGTTCCGGCATGATAACACCTACTGGTTATGTATTATTAATGCGAATGCCTGATTGCAAGCGGGATTCAAAAAAATGGTGCAATCAACCGCATGGTAACTCCTGGGTTCAGGGTCCTCCGTATCATTCAAGAAGGTATCGGTTTCTTCTCAGCTGGGTGTGCATCCCCGGCCACTCAGCTCCTCCCTGGGAAAGTAGAGCCCATGTAATCAATTTAATGATTAAAGAATTCAATGCAGGTTGAGATTTCAATCTCCATGGTGGTTTAAATGTCCGTTTCTTAATTAAATGCATAGTACGTTATAGTGAGTCATTGATATATGAATAAAATTATTATTTATATTAATGAGGCGTCTCCACCCACACTATTATGTCTGCCGTATAAATTGTATTCCCACGTGCCTGACTGGTGATCTCTGGCCATGGCCTTGGAAATTTAGCAGTTCAATATTAAAAAAGAGTATTGTTACATGTCATTGTCGCCTTTATTGGAAACGCAAGACATTGGCTTGCGAACAAGGAATTTAATTGAATAACTAAAGATCTTACAAAACAAATGTTGCAATTTTATGCTATCAATAATTATGTATTTTAATTTATTATTGAACTGATAATATGCTTGATAGTATCGCTTTCGACGAAAACGACAAATTGTATATAATACGTCATATCTTGTTGATTTATTAATTTAAATAAAAATTAAGTATCGGAAAACAAATATAAACCGAATTAACCAATATTGAACTTAACCTTGTGTTATCTAATTATACTAGCTGCTACGGCGCTATACAACTGCCACGACGTCTAGAGCTTAGCACAGTTGTATATTGACCATATATTGAATCCGAGTCTTGTAAAAAACATATAAACACCCTTTAGGTTCAACGAAAATTAAAACCTTTTTAATAAAAGTTTTCAGAAATCTAATCGCTTGTTCATCTGCTATATTCTAATCGCGTTTCCCAATTCTTATATTATAGTGAGCGTGAGACATCCAGAATCTGTCAAGAGACGGGGTCACAAATAGAGATAGGCATGCAAGCAAAAGGCTAAGAAGGCTGTGTCCAGTTATTAAGGTCTTGTCCTATACAGTGAGATAGCAAAGAAAATTATATTTGGGCTCCGAGATTATTCAGCCGAAGTTTTAAAGAACCTGAATAAAGCGGTGTTTGTTGTCAGGCACTACATTTTATCTTATTAATGAAACATCACGGCTAAATATGGAAAAGAATTGATAAGTTTATTTGACCTAATGACAGTGTCCTTCGGAATTATCGATATACTCAAGTTTTCAGAATACATCTGTAAAAATAATTTTTATGTACCTGAATAAGATAGAGTTTTTAATATAAAAAAAATTATATACAACAATCACCACGTAAATGTCTTCTACTCTGCATGCAAGTGGACTTATAAAAATAAGGGGACTGGACACACATAAATTTTTTCCTCATCATCTCACGTGTGTTCAATGCGAATCTATTAATTAATAAATGCCATTTTAATATATCAGATCAAGATAATCTATAAGATTTGTCGGGTTTTTGTGTGGAGTGTTTCTTTCCGAGTTTTATAAATATTATCGTAGAATAATGTATGGTTTTCCAGCTTCATTGACGGCATCATCATATTAATCCAAAGTCCAGATCATTAACAAGGAGCAAAGAACGATGACGTGCACCGATCGTAATCATCAATTGTCGACTATTGTTACAGGTACACGGAGGACAAAGACAAGCAAGACTCCATATCGAAGAAGATGACCCGCCAGAAGATCCTCAGAGTCTTCGTTCTCATCTTTCAAATGGCCCCGATCCTGCGCTACGTGGACGCCCTACGGTATACACTGACAATGTTTATATTTTTAGCTCATTACATATATAATTTTTCTTGTACTTGTAGCCTTAAAATAAATATTTTAGGGAATGCATTGCTAAACTGCATTGCCTGTCCTGTTCACAGCTGCCACTGGCATGAATCATCCAAAGATATCACTGCAGAGGTCAATAATCTGATACGGGAACAAAAGGTCAATTGACGAAAAAGACAATCGCATCGGCTTGCATTCTTTTGTTTATCGTAATTTCAAATCAAAAAGTCGTTGATACCTGCAATAAAGATACGGACCGATTGCAACAGCTGATGCGGCTTATCTTTCTCAATATTATTGTTTGCATTGAGGTTATCAGAATTATATAGTTATCTATAATACATAATCCAGATATGAGGCGACGTGTTTGCATATTACTGACTATTATGCGAATTGGAAAATATTTATTTTGCTATAATATTAAATGTGATTATAACTGTGTGCCAAGGCTTCGTTGTCAAACTATTTATAAGGCTTTAGGAATATTCTTATATTCAATGGTTGATACATTTTGCAACAAATCGAGCATCGTTAATGCCAGAATAAATTATCAGTTACCTTGGTGTTTTTATCAATGAACTTGGTAAGAGTTTAAACTTTAATCACGTGCTGAGATGGTCTGGTCTGGAGGCACGTGTTGAATTTGAATGCGCTGTTTCAGGTATGCGCTGAAGTCGCGCAAAGCCGGCAAGCAGGGCGATGTAGTGGCGCAGAGGAAGTGGTTCGCCATGATGCTGAGGGAGGACAGCGACGCGGCGCTGCTGCGCGCCTTTGAGTGCTTTCTGGAAGCAGCGCCGCAGCAAGTGCTGCAGCTGTCCCTAATGATCGAGGGGAGCGAGAAGTTCATGAGTGGGTCTTTTTTCATCGTCAAGCGCGTTGAATAACATTATAAAACGTCAATGATTTAACGGAAAAAATGAGATATCGTATTATTTTATTTTCCAGTTCACCAGACGCTGTCGGTGATCTCGTCGGTTCTGAGCATGGGGTGGTGCCTCGCCGCTTACCAGCGCGCTGTGCGGCTGGCTCAGGAAGACAAGGACAACATCTCCTGGGCAGGCAGCGCCATGCAACTCCTGTGGCACTTTCTCGTCACGGGTACAATATTTACAATTTCAAAAATACAACTCAATAAGACATTCAGTAATTACTTATTATTTAAATTTGTTTCCAGTATCAAGAATCATGTCGATTGCTGTGGTAGCTTATCTCTTCCCCTACTGGACAGTCCTGGCCTGCGCTCTGCACGCCCTCGTCATGGCCACGTGGCTGCAGTTCTTTGAGAAGAACGTCTTCTGCGCCGACTTCCTCTACGGGGTGACCTTCTCGCTCATCATGGGGATGGTGTATGTCTTCACGTACATCATGCCTGTGGAGGGTCGCACGCGATACAGATACGCGCTGTACTACATGGTGTGCTTTCTGGAGGACGTCGTGTGCACGGCACTCTGGATACATTTCACAACCGATGAGATCAAGAACTCTTCGTTCTATCGTCCAATTATTGTAGTCACCGTAGTGCCTTATATTTTAGGCTTGTTTTGCATGCTGCTGTATTACCAGTGCTTGCACCCAAAGCTGGGAAAGTTCGGAAAACATTTGCAAAGAGTTAGTACAACTGAACAAGACTGCCACAATGGTGACACTAGCTTAAGTGTTATTTAGATATCTTCGTTTTGTCACCTGTAGCCTTAAAATAAAGGTGCACAATTTTCACTTGTTTAAAAGTGTCTGTTTTCATTATGTTTCGAGCGAAAAAATCTGTGTATTCATTGAATACATAAACAATTAAATAATACTAAAGCATTGTAATAGCCTTCAGACTATGTGCGTGTGTATATATTTTTAGCACGAGTCTATAAAATAACAAATAACGAAGATGTAAAATTTCTATAAATACTGTGGCGATGGCGTTCAATATAAAAAAAGACTGATTATAAATATGATTTGGTTTTGTTATTAAAAGGCAAGATGCTGTTTATTTGTCACGTCAGACATAAATAGTAGATCCTGCATCTTAACAAAAACTATCCATATAATCAAACAGATTTTCTTACATTGTCCGCATAAAACGCCATCAATAAATTATTTGCAAATATTTCTACATGTAAACACAATGAAACAGACACGCCCATGTCGTGATGTGCATGACATGCATTACATAGTAGTGAATATTTCTATATCTAAACTAATGTAACAGCGATTAACAGCGATTCGTCGTTAAATTAAAATATGTTACAGCTACTAAAATGCGCCATCGAACGAACAAAACGTTAATTTTAAGTAGGTCTGATTACAGGAATAGTGAATTAGAGTTTTTAAGAATACATGACACGTCATACCCTAGATGTATTTACATCTATCGCCATAGTTAAATGCTTCTATATATATACAGGGTGTATTTTTTACATCTCACCGTTTACGGTAAGAATGTTTTCGATAAATATACAGCTGAAACTTTTGATTCAAAAATCTACACACAATACTATTTCACTGATTTGTTTCACCCGCAAAAGCAATGGGCGAAATTAGAGAGACTGTACGGTATTTTATAACTGTGCCAATATTTATTTGACATAACAATAAAAATTTATGCGCATTGAATATAAAGTACTTTATCAAAAAAATTATAATAGTGTGCTCGATAGGTCAAAGTATTTTTCACGCAAAAATCTGACCTATGATATCAAAGCAAGTCATGATTATCTCTTTGATGTCTGTGTCATATCGGTATACTATATTTTAACTTAATGTCTTGGGTACTAGTGCCAATATTTTTTCGACTTGTATTAATAATAAATTTATACACGGATGTTTCAGTCACGATGGTATGATTTATAAGTTACTCTATTTAATACTCTATAAAAAATAAATTAGAGTGATCTCTGCGATGGACGTAATCTCTTTACTTTTGCCTAGTTTCTATATTATTAATTGTAGAGGTATTTATTTTGTAGTACTCAAATATATGTATAAAAATAAACCAGATAGCTTAAGTGACTTAAAGATTTTTCGCTGAGGCAGTGAGAGATCTTTCGCCCTATAGAGGCATTGTCATACTTTATTTACAAAAAATTTTAAATTTGCTCAAGCATAAGCAAAACTATATCATGTGTTTTTAACATCATGAAAATGTTTCAAGGCTTTACTGCTTGCCTTGGCTGCACGCCACTGGTAAACAGCCGGTATCGATATGAAGATATTATTAGCGTGTTGAATGCAGCAGACTCCGAGCAGACAATCATTCAACATTTCCACAGTAAATATCATATATATTTTACTATTCATATAAACCAATTGATATTATTAACTCTTTTAAAAAAAATTATTTTTTTGTTAGAAATTTAAGTTTTGTGTTTTGTTTTTGTCTGAAATAGTAAATTTTAGTATGTAAGTCCATAATTATCCGTATTTTTCTAAGTAATTAGTTCTATCATTTTATTATACAAGTATTTTCTTTAATAATTATCAGTGGCATGCGATGAATTTTAAGTCAACTCATGAGGTTTTTGCCTTGTATGATTAAAAATAGCTTAGGTGTGTAATAAAATACTCAAAAATATTTAAATTATCAATTTTAATGTACTACTAAATTTAAACACTGAAAAACATATTGAATTTGCGTGCTTGCAAAAAGCTTATATTTTAAAAAAGACTAAATATAGAGACATTATTGAATCAGTGTTGATTATGTAAATGTATATAATTGAATAGAATAAATATTGCTCTATAAATAAAATACAATATTGTATGGGAGAACTGAGAGAGCCTTATTATGTCAAAAATCATCAAATGTATTCAACGAAATGCAGTCAAATTTCTTAACATCAAATAAAAACGAGACATAATAAATTTTGCTATAAGTCTCGATGTGTTTGCAAAGGTTTCTCGTGGCCTTAGGAAGAGAGTCCCGGAACGGAACGGGAGATTTCCATATTAGCTGAACTCTTAATTTCCTACTTTAATATTTTTTTAATTATATTACTTTCTCTGTTATTTGTTACAAGAATATTTGACTGTATGAAAAATGTTGGAACAATAATTTTTTGCTAAAATGTGTATTTTTCTGTTTCTTAATGATATAATTATTAGATTGTATAAGACGCGGTCGCTGGAAATGACGCGTAAGTGGCTTGTTTTAGTTTTAATAGCGTGTAACTCCTCAATGATCTGTGATAAGTTCAATAAAATGTCAAATAATTTCACATTGCCTTCTTATACATACAATAAATAATATTTACTGTTTTAATTCTAAGTGTAAGTCAACGCTCAACTAAAAACTTAAAAATGTCTAAAATAATTCTTATATATATACTTTAAAAAAAACCTGGAAAGTTTATTGGCTCTTACATAAAATGTACATTCAATATATAAATTTCCTCATAATAAGTTAGTTTTTGAGGATGGCGAATTGACTTGTGATTATTAAGAATGTTCTGAAAATGTATCGGAAGATCTCGTGGCAACCGTAGATCATTTTCTATTGACATCATTAAATAACTTTCTCCTTCAGCTGAAGCCGCGAGCTAATCTGTGCAAGCTTCGTGTGATTTATCCGAGTCTTTTAAATGTCTTAAATCTATTGTTCTGCTACTGAAATCAAATCGTTGGTGCGACTCAGCGTAGACTACGCTAATGTAAGAGCCATTGAGCTAAAATACAAAATATTTTGTTGTAACGTGCATTTATAAATTCAATACAGCAGTTATCTAATTTATTGTTTATATATCATCCTCTCCCGACCGTAGGTTATCTCACTATATTGTATGAACTGTGATTGGTTCAAGTGTTAACAATAATGTATGCTATGATTTAACGCTTCATAGAACTTAGAATTAAATGACGTTTGGTTATTTGTAACAATCGGTTAAATTGGTCGTATAAAGAAATAATCAAGTAATTCATTAAAAACTATTTTTTATTAAATTACGGAATATTTTTTAATTAACTGAAATTTTTCTACTTCGACCAAGTCATTACTGTGTTTTTTTTAGAAATATAAATATATAATTATTAGAACCTTTAAGTTCTGAAAAATTGATTAATATTAAACATTATTTTTCAGTTGTAAGGCAATCTATGCGGTGTACTTAACAGCTTTATAATCACAGTTTAATTTAATCGGTCTTTCAGAACTTGAATGATAAAATATATTTAATCTTTTTGACAGAAAGTACGAAGTATAATTCCAATGTTTATTAAAATAATAATTTAATATATATTAAGTGATGCACCTCATATTTATTTTTCAAAGCAATCCGTGTCGCTAATTAAGTCTATCGGCAAAACCAGTTGCTTTATAAAATAAATAAATAGAAGTATCAATTGAAATATATTATTATTTAAAATAACATTTTTTAGTCACAAAACTGAATGTCTTTACGATAGATTTTTTTTTCCATTGAGCCAATATATATGTTTGATAAAAATAATTGCAGCTTACTGTGCTCAGTAATTAAATATGATTTTTGGGTGTTAATCTCCAGGCTTTTATTTTTGATGTTTCGGTTTTGGTAGTGGGCTCATCTTCAAGTTGGTCAGAAAATTATATGTAAAGGAGATAATTGGCTTCTCTGGTATATATATATATATATATATATGTCTCAGTGGTTATTTGACCTTTTTCCATATCTATATTTTTTATATTTATTAAATAAAATCTGCATACAACGTGGTTTCTATTTTTTAATTAAAAAAATTTGATTTTCTGTAGAATTATTGAAATGTATACTACGTATAATATTCCATGAAATATTGAATATTTAACTGTTTATATGTTTTTGTATATTGTGCTTTAGTTTGTTTAGATGAAATTTTACTATTTTGTGTGGTTTTGTTCAGTTACCTATTGTGTATATAGTATATAACGATTTGATGAATTGTAATCTTGATATACACGGTGTCTCTAAAATCATTGTAACTCCTAAAAATGGTAGATTTGGCATCACCACTTCTATGCCGAAATTTATTGTCACCAAAAAGAACTGTAGAAGCAATTCTGTGTTATCGGTCAGAATTTTCGGAGCCCGATTTATTATAACAGTGAGTTTTTTTTATTACAATTTAAAATTATTTTGAACTAGGCCGGTGTGATGTTTTGAAAATTAAACATTCGTAATCAAGAAGTGATTCCCAGTCTCCGCTTTTCGGGCAATTCCATGACTCGAGATACTGTATATGTCATGAAACGAAAAAACTGCACTACACTAATATGATGATGTTGCCAAAATGTTTAAACTACTTTGTGATGTCTTGTGATTTTCTGTATGAAATTTATTTACTATTGCAGAAATGTCATGAAAATAGAGCAGAAGAAAAAATAAATCATATCTAAAAGATTACAACTGTGTATGAATCATTTCAAATTTAATCCTTTATCAGAATTCAGCTAAGACGATCGGCTGTGTTTAACTTGTCACATTTTCAACGCCTCGTCTCCGTACAGAATGCCCATATCATATCTTGTCGATTCCTGGAGAGAAAAAACTTAAATGTTTGTAACAATACTAGTATTTATTTTTGAATTGGTTTATTCGATTTCATAAATACAATAAAATTACTTTGTTTCATTCAGAGATGCAAGAAAGAGGAACTTCGGGGCCTAACGTTTGATATTTAGCCTCGACGTCTGACGGTAAATCTATAAAATTATTGGCTTAAGCGTGGTTATCATTCCAAGTGCTCTTAACAGCATTCTTCGGTGATTTCAGTCCTTTACGGTGGTATTTAATAAACGCCTTAATCTTGCAATTAGCAACATTAGTTAGATACTTGCATACAACAATTAAAATTTTCACTCAGAGCCACACCAGTCAAAAAGACTACAGCGCCATACTGCAATATTTAGGAGTGTGGTTTCGAATCCCTCGTGTCTTGAAAAATCATTTTTGAGAACTTTTATGAATTGACCTCGATAATCGCGTTCACCGCAATGTTCTAAGAAACCCGATATTAAAAAATCTTGCAGAATAATATTATGCATTGAAACACCGAGAGTCAAAGAGTCTTTGTACTACAAGTCTCGCAAAATTGCTAGCCTTTGATAGCACAATTATTTTGATCAATTATATCACTCTTAAACGACCGGTCAGATATGGTAAAAGTAGTGGAATAAAAATTTCTTCGACGAATGTCTTCACCATATAAAAGGTGCCCTTTCTCTTAATATCTTGACTCCGTATTTGTGCCACTCGCTCTGGTTGACCCACAATTCGTTAGCTGACTCCAGGCAAGACATGATGGCAGCCCCTTTCCATGCGGTGGTGGCCGGGTCAGTGTCCTTGGGGCATATCACATTTTCCACCTGATCCGTCCGGTACAAGTAAGGAATTTGCAGAGCTAGCTTATTCTGGAGCCACCGAGTCAACCCTTGCAACTTGATTCCGCCCCCGACTATCAGAATGCTTCCGTACATCTTCCGTTTCAACTCTTCATTTGGACATCGATCGATACATTGCAAAACAGCAGCATCGAGTCCTAGTATCTGTTCCGGAGCTAAAATCAGTCCCTCCCCACCGGGGCCTTCTAAAGCATCGACAACTATGTCTTCATCTTGATTACCGGTTTGCTGAGTTTCAATAGTTCCATCTAGACCACCAGTTACGTCAGCTACTCCCACGCCTTCGACATTCTCTCGCTTTCGACCGGTCTCTCTCAGGTATTCTGCGTCAAATGGGTCTTCAGGATCGCTCGCTTGGACCGTCTGCGTTTGAGTGTTTTTACTTCCCGTAATTGATAAAAGATCCGTGTTGAACATGGCTAGAGGAGAGATGATGCATTCATCGCCGACTTGTAAAGTGTATTTTTCGACTTCTTGTCCTGGTTTCTGCACAGTGAAGACTTTTTCTTGAGGGCCACAAATGTCTAGATTAATATGGCAGAAATCTTGATAGAGACTTCTCATGAGCATGGCGTCCTGTGGAAAGTTCTCTTTCCAGTGGGCATATGGAAAAGCGCTCTTATGTAGCAGCCATGACAGTGTTTGACACACGTCTCCTGCTCCATAATCCATCCTTAGCCTGGTGCTTCTGTGCGATATTCCATCCTCAACACAAGACACTGCAGTTTTCTGATCTCCCACATCCACGACGCACGCGTAGCCCATTCCGGCACCGAACGTGGCACCTACACTTTCTTGCACGAGAAAACAATGTCCAAAACCTAAACTGTGTAAAATTATAGAAACTAAATGTTTTAAATATCTTCTGTTGTAAATATCCGGTATCAGAAGCACGCATCTATATTTTTCTAACTCTGATATTTGAATTCCAAGTTTGTACTGAATTATAGATTTCCAGATGGTGATAATGTCCGTAATTACTGAGGTTAATGAACCACCTACGTCATTGTGTATATTAAATTCACCTCGTTTATATGGAAAATGTAGATTAAAGGCTTCGTCAGGATTTAAGCTTAGCACTTGATCTCCGATGACGACGTCACCGTTAAATTGAAACCAATCTGGCGAAGTGGTTTCCGTGTTTTCCGGAGCAGACCGTCTATTGAAAGCGGCTATTTGCTGAGGAGGTGTGGCGTATCTTCTGGCTCCGTTTGACTGCATGCAGCTTTGTAGGGAGTGAGATATCTGCAAGCGGCATTCTTCCATTTCTTCGAGCAGATCTTTCGTTTTGTTGACGGAGGGAGGTATGAACGGATCCTTGTAATATAAGCCCCCCGGTTTTCTTCGGCGTGCTATGCAATGCAGGGATTTCACAGGGACAAGATCCGAAGCTCTACCCATGCGTACATACAGAGACCCTGGCTGTATCACTATTATGTTGTGCGTGGGGAATTGCTGAAACTGCTCCGGGTCGGGTTCTTGATATACCGGCATTTTGAGGTTATTTTGTCTAGTTTGTTTATATTACGGCGTAGAGTTATATATTATTAACATGATTCAATTTTACACTTATTTTATTTGTTCGTGCGGTTATTTTTTTAACTGTGCCTCAACTGCGCAATTAAAACAGATATACATTGCTTGTGACAGCTTGTTGTCAAAATTATTGGTATAATTATGTATAGACAAGAAACAGACCATAGACGAAGTACGTTTTTATAAATACCACAAACAATATTTTTTCAACGTTTATCCTTGCTGTGATTACTTATACTTACTCTATATATTTAAATTATTCTTCAACTCATTTCTTTTTACAAATTTTTTCCCTGCACAAATTCTATGAATAAATCCATGTACGCTACCGCCAAAGCCGCATGTTGTAAGCCCCGCAACCTGCGTGAAGAACATATATACATACACACGTATCGTATTTTAAGGATAGGTTTAAGATCTATTGTAAACTAACAAACAAAATAAATAATCTTGAATTGTTTTTTTTTAATTTTTGAAGCAAACTCAACGGAGTTTTCAATAATTGTCTATGACCCGGGCAGTAGGGAAGTGCAGCTAGCTGGCGCCAGATGCCGACTTGTTTGTTTGCGTCAGCCCGCCATCTTGCATTTCTGTCAAATTTGCCATTCTTGATTGGAGAGATTTCAAACCACAGGAAGTTGTCCAACAGCCACAGCGGGCATCGCTCATCTCGCTTATAACTGTTTTTAACCGACCATGGCTCAAAACGTAGACCCGCATTATTCAATGTCGACGAACCCTTCAAAACAGAACGAAGACACCGTTAAATTGAAAGACAACCACGCAGTCAGTAAAAGGTAAGCCCAATTCTCGAAAGCGCTGTCAATCATCCGCACTCCCGAGCTATGCATTTGTGTACGCGCCGCTATTAAAATTAATACACTGTATTAATTCGATACGTCGTTTACTAAATGCACTGCCCCTGCTTTGTATTTTATTCATACAAACTTTGTTGATGGTAAATTTGACGAAGATTCTTGCCGATCGTCTGACTCATTTATGTACCTACCTCTCCGGTCAGCGAATACTTCTGCCCGAACCTCGATGGCATCCATAGTTTCCCGTAATATATTGCCAATAATTTATTTTTACCTTCATATTCGAAACATCGTTCTTAGATACAACGACCGCTTCATTTTAATTTCACCGTGGTAGTCACATTACGCATCTTTGAGCTTGACTGATGCATACTGTTTTTGCACAATTATTTCTTTATCTAATATCCAGGGCTCACACCAATACACCAATATTTTAAAAGGGACCTTATAAGGAATATCTGCAAGCATTCTCTAAACAATCTCATTCTGAATATTAAAATTAGACAGATTAGTGCTTTTATATACTAATTGGCTGTAAATATTCACTATGAAGTCAATCTCTCCCTGAATCTTCTAAATTCCTTACACAAGCCTAATTAATTCATAGCAAATTTGAATTATACAATTTGTTGACGGCTATTAGCTGTTGCTTGAACTCTAGATAAGGGTGACATTATATCTAGAAAACCCACATAAAAAAACTTATCCTAAGTAAATATACAATTGCTAAAGTATAGAGCTATTAAAATGTATACATTTTCAATCTCCTTGAGCTTATTTTCCCTTGTAATTTGTTAACAATACTTTAATTGCTGGTTTAAATCAGTACCATTGTATTTTGTTGAGTATTTTCGTGTTGTTATATTATATATATATAATACATCAATTTTATTCTCAAATTCATCAATTGTGACACCAAAACTAAATCGATACCTTTTTGTTTCAGGCTACAAAAAGAGTTAATGGAACTGATGCGAGCAGCCGACAAGGGAATATCTGCCTTCCCTGAAAGCGAGAACCTCTTCAAGTGGGTGGGCACCATCAGTGGGGCGGCCGACACGGTGTACTCGGGCCAGCGCTACAAACTTTCTCTAGAGTTCCCCAACTCCTACCCCTATGCGGCGCCCGTCGTCAAGTTCCTGACGCCCTGCTTCCACCCCAATGTGGACGTGGGCGGTGCAATCTGCCTGGACATTCTTAAGGACAAGTGGTCGGCGCTGTACGACGTGCGCACCATCCTCCTGTCCATCCAGAGCCTGCTGGCTGAACCCAATGTGGACAGTCCGCTCAACACGCAGGCGTCTGAGATGTGGCCTGACCAAATCGAATACAAGAAGTTCTTAGAAGACTATTACTCCAAACATAAGGATTTATAGACTCTCGTGTGTTTGTATTGAAGTTTAGTTGTAAACGACGCAATGTGTGGGATATGGTAAATGTTTGCCGGTGAATTTTTTATATATTTTTGTGTATTTTTTTTTCATTTCGACTGTTGCGATTACACTTCCGAATAGACTATCAACTAGGCCTGGATTTAAAACTATTTTTTCAAATGGGTAGAGTGTGACGAGCACGTACAGTGTATATGTCTGGCTATATGTTGCATAGTTGCATATGTCACTAAGCATTTGATTAGCGTGGTGTATTGGTTGCTTACATGTATATAACGGCTAGAAAAAAATCTGAGTTACAGAATCACAGTGAGCAATAGAATCATGATTCAATCCATCTACAGATATTATGTTTTTTTTTAAATATTCTATTCAATCAGCTAAGTAATAGTAGCTTGTTTTAAATTATTTGACATAGCATACTTTTCAACGCATTGCCAAATCATATGAACCCATCAAATTTTACACCGACGACTTGATTATTTTCATGATCTTCTACGATGAAATAATTAAAGTCTGTACACATCTGTGGTCTTATTTTATAATGTATCGTATGAGCATTGGTCATCGCTGCTACATTGTCAAATTTTAATTTGTTGTATATCTGTCAATTTGTTGGTAAATTGTGTAACCACGACAGGCATGTATTCTTAATATTCGCTGATTCTGAACGATCGATTGTTGCCTTCATAGGCATGACATGATTCAGTCAATGCACAGATATCACGCTAATGTGTATTGCATCAGTGTTGATTTTGCTAAATTTAAACTAGTCAACTCTGCATGTCTGCCGATGTATTGATTAATTGCATCAACACACCGACGACTCGTATATTATGAGGAATTGACCATCAATTTGACAACAAAATTATTTCATTCTATTCACTTATAGTGTTTAAATTTTCATGGTCTCGTCCGAAAAGATACATTAGGTGTTATTTATAAATCATGAATATTTTTTAGTTAAAATATTTTTTATTATTTTAACCTTTGTATCGGGCAATGGTCACTTCTGTAATATTTGTGATTAATTATTTTTATATACTTATCGCGGCAGTTACGTTTTTAAGGCGTACATATTATTGCCAGCGTGTTGCTGAAAGAGATGTCGCTTATTTTTAATTATATTTATATGCTTTCGATATGTTTAAAATATTGCAAATAATTTTTTTTTGATTTGATAGAAATCCAATTTTCCCTGTTTCTGACGATACCATGATTTTTCAAACATTATAAATGGCTAACTATTGTGTGAATCTACATCTCTTTAATACTCACCGTCTTTTACATCTGCTCTCTTCGTACCTAATGTATATCGATAATATATTCTACAAAGTAGAAAGCTACAGGAGCGCTTATCTTTTTAGTAAAATAATTGAATTATGTTTCCAAAGAAAAATAGTTTTGTAGTTCAAATGAATTTGCGCTTTATCATTTGTGAGTATTTTATATTTATATATTAGGTGTAGAGTTGATTTAAGTTTTCCATGGCAATAATGTAAACTTTTTATCACTATCCTGCGCACATAGCGCATCCATCAATTTGAAAAGGTTCAGCATGACAATATTCGATTTGGGGTATTAGTTTGATGCATCTACTTTGTCTTATTGTCGTTACCTTTTCATATAGATATTTTATTTCTTTATAATTGACTTAATTTTATATATCTGCTTAAATGACAAAAATCAAAAACTTTGATTTAATTTGATATGAATTGTTGAAAATACTTTTGCTCTTTTATAAGGTTTTTTTTTTGTATAGTGGATAATTGCTTGATTTGGAGTCGTTATAAAAATCGTGAAATATATAGTTGACAAAAATAATACTAAAAAGTTATAGATTTATTTGATTTGGAGATTGTCTTTAAATGCATAAGCTTTTCAGATGTCTTGAAAATATCTCCGTAAAACCTTGGAAAGTTCAATAGTGCAGTCCGTATGAACCACAAGTACTGCATCCCCTAAAGGATCTTTTAATAAACCTTAAAAACATGATTTTAATGTGTTAAAATGGCTAAACGTGCTGGCTTGCATGCAATCAATATTTTAATTATTTTTCTCAAAAAAAAAACACTTTGTAGAACCCGTAAAGAGAAAATTTCTTTAACACCTTCTTCTAAATATTTTACGATTCTTTAATGGGTTTAAATAAAAAATATATTTTGTCCATCATTTTTACAGTGGTTGAAAGTGAAAAAAAAATTTATAACATTGTTTTTCCATAAATTAAAATAAAATTTATTTATATAGAAAATGCGACATATTTTTTCACTTTAAAATCACTGTAAAAATGATGGCGGTTTAAATGCAAAATAAAATATGATCCCATAAATGAAATGTGAGGTTTGTTCTGTATTTATTATATTTTTTTTAGTATGCTCGGATTTTAAATTCACTGTACATGAAATATTTTAAGTTTTAAACAAAAACATGTTACATTTTAATTACAGATACGACACGAAGTTCTCACAATATTTTTAGGTTTTTTACGAATTGTCGTACCTTCTCCGAGAGCTCTCTAGTTCGTTTGTCATTGTTATGGGTGAATCCCAAATCAACGTAATTTAGCACACACTTTTTTATAACGCCAGTTTTTTGGGTATTAAAACGCTTTGATTTTTACTGAAGTCGACTTTCGGAAAGGCTTGCGTAAAACCTGATAAATAAATAGTTGATAGTTTTGTGGATATTGTTATACGTTATTTGGTTATGTTCTTGTGTACGAGTCTGGGGATTCCCCGTAAACATTTACCATGGCGACTACCCCCCGTTTTGTCTCTTCTCCCGACAGAATTCCTTATTTTCTGAATATTGTAATCGCAACGAGGACATCTCAGTGTAAAATATTTTTTCGATAATTAGACTTTCAATTTTATGTTTTTGCAATATATTTTTATTTATTATAAAGAATCTAAAGTATACGTGTTGTTTGTTTTTTTATCTCGCACTTGTACTGGCTTTCTGGAGACAGTTCTCACACTGAGACCGTATCTTCATTTCCGGATATCATTTGCTATTTCTATCCTACTGCTTTATCTGAATTCGAACCCGATACCCTTTAGTCGGTATGCAATGCACTAATTCTTTTCAAGTGGCGACTGCGTCTGACATTTTCCACGTTTGTATAGAGGGGAAGGGTTTTTAAGACGAAAAGATCTCTTTTAAAGCTGAAAGAAATTTATAATTTCTATCGAAACGACAACCTTTGTTTGTGCATGAATTCAAGATATTTATTGTAGGGGGTACAAAATAAATAAAACAGGTGAGTGTTATAGGTAAGTTTATATAATATATTTGTTTAAATAGTACTGTACATATAAACACGACATAACATAGTAAATTCTGAAAAAAAAAAACAACACCGCTGTCGGAGAACTTAACTAGAAAAGAGATATGTTTAATTTGGAATGCCAGAAGGAAAAATGATCGATGATCGTAAATAAGTTATTGGGTGTTAAATCGTAAATACTGCAGTCGTCATAACTGCTAATATTTATTGGTGAAATCGCAAAAACTAAAATCTTAAAATGAGATACCATACTATTTATATTTTTTCAATAAATTAATTCATAAAATCGACCAATCATTTGAGGATATTATTGATAAAAATTACTAAGTCCAGGAATATATCTAGTTTTTGAGTAACGCAGCTTCTCTAGCTCGGAATTCCCGTATATGAAATAATTGAACAAAAGCAAAACTACATTCAAGAGATTTCCTTCAGATATTCAAACGTTTACTAATTTCTGTTTAAAATTTCATTTTCTTTGAAAATCGACCTTCGCAAGGTGACAATACTCCACTTCAAAAATAAAATTTGACTTGATATCGTATACGAGATCTGTTTATATGTAGTTTTAATTCTGATATTAATACCAGGGATAACGCTTTGAGGCACAAAACATTAGACAGTAAAAAAGCCGTGTTGCACAAAAATGTTATATTGATAAATAATAAAGTTTGGTATATTACAGCACGTGTTATTTACGAGCAGAATATTCTGCCGTGCCTCAAAGAATTTTAATGGAATGCTACTAAAGAAAAAACCTAACAAAATATTTCTCATAATCTGGAATGTAATTGGATATTTACGTCTAGAATTAAGGGAATACAAAAATCACATTTTGTTAAGTATCTAACTGACGCTGTAAAACTCCATAGCGAGAGCTATGTGGCTCGACTGCCATGGGAAAGTTTCAGCATCAGGTATTTATATGGTATAGGGACAATATCGATGCTTGTGTTTACACAGTTTTTTGGTACGAATGCTTAAAAAAATAGGATCGATACGGTGTTTATTGCTTGTATAGATTATGGGCCACTAGACACGACGTGAAGAGGAATCGTATCAACGGTGGAAAGAAGAAATAACCTAACCGACACGTAATCTACTTCATTCTCGGGTGTTGCGCTGCGTTGTACTTTGAATCTCCCGAAGTTTCGATACTGGCGTTATTAGATGGCCCCAGTGTCGGTACCGAAATGTCAAGATTAAAAATACAACGAAGAACAACACCCAATGTCAATCTAGTAAAAAAAGGCTATCAAAACCTACAAATGATGACGCACTGGTTTAATTTGTAATACTGCATATTTAAACAACGAATATGAACACTCATATGGCTAGATTATGAAGAATATTAATGAAGATGTCTGAAGAAGCCCTCGAATGGTGTAAGTGGTAATTAATTATTTTTTTTCGAAGGTAAGTAAATTGTCATTCACTGATGAATATTTTAAAATTAAAACTTCTGGGTTATATTTAGCTCAAAAGCAAACGAGTGCAAAATTTATAGTGTGGTGATTATGTAATTTCTCTTTTCGACTCTAAATTAACTAAAGTGAGGTCACACTTAATTTGCATTAGACCCGGGGAAGAGAGGCTTTGAATGGCGGCGTACAATAAATTTCTGTGCAACTAACAAACACGCAAATTAATAGTGATCTTGTTTAAATAAAAATAATATTTTTCAGCTTCGATGAGGCAGTAAATTAATTTGGCAAGTCGTAAATCATTACTTAACGAATTCAACACAAACCATGACTAGATTAATAATAAATATAATACTTAATGTAAAAAAATAAGACAATACACGAAAGTATTCGATGATTTCTTTTTGTAGACAAATTATTAAAACAAAAACGATATAAAAAGATATTGAAAATAAAAACACATTAAGTATCCATTATTTCTAAGTATCGAATTGTTAAAACGATTCTTGACTCGATCTGATCAAATAACAGCATTTCAGATAAAGCGTAACTACATTATTTGCAACTTTTTATATGTTTTATGATGAGACGTTTGCGAAGCGGCGCAACGAGACCCTGAACAAAAAATTCGCTTTGCTTAAATTAGACTGCATTGCATAAAAAGCGAGCTAAACTCCTTTCAGGGTTACCGATTAACGATTTTGATGTTCACGCAGTATAGCAGTTAAACGTTAACATGATAATATTTGTATTAGTTTGTAAATAGTAATTTCCCAATATGAAGAATTTCCGAACAATAATTTAACTAGAAATGCGGCATTATTTTTTATCGGAGTTCAACACCCGAGAATACAGCATTTTTAATAACAACGGCTGCTGAAACATACAAACACATTTAAATAATTTATTCACATACAGAATGATGAAATCCACAGTGGAATTTCTCTCACTTATTAATAAACTGTTTTGTAACAATAAAAAAAAACACATGGAAACTTATATATACTTGTAAATGACACCTCGTCCATACAACTTTGTTAAAACTAAAAATCAAACGAATTGCGTGAAATCAAACAAATTCATTCCTCCAACTTTAATGACCATCAAAATCCCTGAAGATGGTCCCAGCGCAAGGACCGAAACATTGAAGAAATTAAAAACTTAAGCAACACCCATGAAACCAAATCAACTCATCGAGTTGAATGGGTATCGAGATATGTTAGATCACGTTGTATCAACTTATAGGAAGATGTCGTTGATACCCTTGAATGAAGTCTTGCTCTACCGAGAACTGCTTTGTTTAAAGCGAAAGGCGCTTGAAGGCTGCAGCGTTTCTTTATCAGACAGAATAAGTCGGAGAGAGCTTTCAGAAGCAGCCGAAACACACTCAGGATTGTGATACCTTCAATACATTGTAGTTTCTATAAATTTGCATGCACGACAAACCGGTGTCTCCTTCTAAATAAATTTCTTTACAAAACATAATTATCTTAAGAGCACTATCTATTTAGGCTATAAAACAGTGCATATTTGGTCTAAAACATAATTTTTTTTTTTTAAATAAATATATCTATTATAAATATTAACATACGAAATTTATAAATTTACAAAAAAGAATTTCTAACACACCAACATAATTTACACTAGGCACATCATGAAACACGCAAATGATGAGAATGATTGGACAACTTAATTTTAATACAATTAAAGGCCGTACATATAACGCTATAAATATATCTTTGATATTAATAATTAAAATACAGATCATTTTAGTCATAACATATAGACGGCCGCACAGTCTGATTGTTAATCTATCTTAGTTACGTTACCATCGTGGCAAAAAGGTTAAAGATTAATTGTGTTTGTTGAAAAAAACTCATTTTAAATCAATTTCAAAGTTAAAAATTAAATTTTTCATACACTTAATCAATATACGCATTTTAATATTTAAACAAATAAAAGATATACAGTTTGGCTTAACAAGTCACTTTACAAAATAAATATTAAGTTGAAAATTTGTCTTACATCGGTGAGTTTTAAATCCCAGCAAGATTTAGAGACCGGTGCCACGAGAGGAGTGGATTTCCGGAGGCTTGTAATACTAATTGTAATCGTAAAAAGAATCCAAAAAAGCTGCTTATAGTTTTCCATCCTCGCAACGTTTCGGTCTCCGTGCTGGGACCGATTTAACTTAAATACTAAGTCATCGAAGAACAGAAAACTTCAAGCAGCGTATAACGCAGATTTTGATAAATAATAAAATAAATACATGTATGTTTAGTTTGCTTAAATTATACGTTGAGACAAGCAATGGTTTATTGTTGGTATGAACTGAATGCCATTGGTGTAAATCTTTTATTCATTAAAATATTTTAATGCGAATCCAAAGTACTTCCTGTCAAAAATATTGAATAGATTAAACATTTTCACAGCGGCAACAATTTCATATAACACGCCTAGCTAGGGTTCGAGACATAACCTACGTTTTAACGATAACCAGCAATAAGAGCAGGACGCATATAGTGCACCCAAGGATGAATATACAATGCATTTTTCTATTCTTCCTACTGTACGTGTCCGCCTTCTGCAGCTGCTTGAAGCCCTCAAACACACTGACCTGCGTCTGCTCTATGTTATAATCTATCCGATCCAAAACGGTTCCCTGATGCTGGACCATATGCGAGAGATCCTTGAAGACGTCATTCAACTCGACAATCGACCGCACAATTTTGTTAACTTCCTGCTCCCGGTGCAGAGCCATCTTCGTATTGTCTTCTTCGTACAAGAGCAGCTGTTTTTGTTTCATTCTAGCGTTGGCAGGTTTTTGGAAAACCTCGTCTATGTCCTGGTCTTCCTCTTCGAAGAATACGCTGGAGTTTTTGGTGTTCTTTGGTTGCTGCAGCCGCGAGGGGCCTTCCCCGTAGCTACCGCTAGTCTTGTGCAGCTGCGCACTGGTCATGTCGAGGAAGTTGGACCCGTCGTCGATGTCGATCTCGTCGAAGTTCGGGATTGCGAAGAAAGCGTTGGAGCGCTCCTCTCTGGAGGTGAGGGACTTCAGGTAGTGGCTCTGGGCGGTGCGGAACGTGAGGCTGAGGTCCTGGAGTGTTGCGACAAGGGACGAGAGGACGTTGTATGTTAGCCTCTGCTCTAGCGATGATCCTGAAACGTAGTAAGTTTTTTTTAGAAGATTTATATAGCATGGCCCCCCAGCAAAACAAATTAAGTTTTATGTTCATTTTGTTCTATATTTATTTCTAAAAAACATAATACCGTTAACTTTGTGTGTACAGGAAATAAATTTGTGTTTTTTTTTTGAGAAATGTAGTAATTTATTATTATTTATAATTTTATGTTAAAATCACATTCAAATAATTTTAAAAATGTTTTACAATGTATACCCACAATATGCAACAATACCTTTTTTTATAACACACTTTATTTTAAGCTAAACTATAAAAAAGTAGTAAAAATGCAAATGTGGTTTACATACAAAAGAGAGTTCGAAAAACTGTCAACGATGCAAATTTAATAATTTAATAATGAAACTTTTTGGAAAAATTGTGAATTACTATTTTGTTTTTATTTAATAAAATTGAAATGCACATTGCTAATTTTTATATTGTATTATTTTCACGTTTTTATTAATAAAAAAAAAACTCACATATTCCTTTATAAATAAGATAGTAATTTTGTCTCTCTTTATCATAATATATAACACTTACCTAATAAAATCAAAATTAATTTCTATAATCAACCTTGTTTCCGATAGACTGGATGCAGATATTAACATGTGAAGATTTGTTCTTCTCCTGAAACCCTCGGGACGAGAATCCTTTTAAGGCTGCCTCAGTTTACTTTTGTAATGATTAGATTTTCTCCAACATAGCTAGGATTGCCGAGTTACCTTGCCGGCACTGTCCCTTGATGACTTGCGCCAGACGGTGGGCAGTTGTGAAGTGGCGGCCCACCTCGGCCGTGAGCCGCTCCGCCAGCTGCTCCTCAGCGCAGCTGTCATCCAGCGTGGGGCGCTGCACGTGCCGCGCGTGCACCGCCTGCAGCTCTGAGATCTTGGTTCGTAGCCTGGAACATATGATGGGTCATTTATAACTTCATTCTATATGTCAACTTTATTTAATATTAATAGTTATAAACTACAAATATAGTGTATAGTGGAACATACCTGGTCATCACGTACTGCGCCTCCTCGAGGGAGTCAGCCCATGGCGGGGGCAAGCAGGCGCCTCCACCGCGTCCGGCTTCTGCGTCGCACAAGCGCACAGACGCCGAGTCCTCCCGCAACAACCGCACGTGGTCCGACATTGTCTACAACGCCCAAACCAAACACGTCAACATCTCCATACTAGCAATTAGATTTACATTATCATAAGAATTTATATTATTACAAATATATAAGAGAGGATTGGAAGTACTAGTAAAGGGTATATACATAATTTGGCTGCCTCGAAAATCGTGGAATCACAAGTAAGCTGAGAAATCGGAAATCACCTCTGAATAAGACTACGATAAGACACACCTCAAATTTATAGGACTATTTTTAGAAAATAATATTTTACAACCCAAATAAATATATGTATATTAATACTTTTGTATTGGCACTTGAAATATTCTTTTCATCTTCACGTATTGTTAAAATCACTAGTAGCTTCAGATAGTAGCAAATTTTGTATTTGAGTATTACGTTTGGGACCTTGGACAGCTACATCTCTTCAAAACAGGTATTATTGCCCTGGAGGTTGAAATAATCAGTGCAGGATAGTACCAAAGCCACAGACACTCGACAAAATATAAATGAAAGATTTTGCAAAAATATAATTCATGAGAAAAAAGTCATATTCTTTCGTTCAAACTTGAAACACAAATTTTTATTCAGATGATATCCTGATTTTCGAGGCATTGTATACGATAAGTCTAAACTTACAGGGTTCCTAGAAGGTGATGGATAAAATGTAAATATTATCGGTGTTCGTGTGATGTAGGTAGGATTTTTTTTGGGTAGGAAATTCATAAAGCAAAGCAGCAATAGCAACACTAAGAAAAAAATCAAGCAAAATAAAAGTATAAACACTCATGTTTTTTTTTGCATAATTAAAAATATTCACACAAAAAAAATCAGGTACTTTTATGAAGAAAAAAATAGACAAAGCTAAGGCAACATTATCAATAGACATTTAACTAGAAGTTGCTTCTAAGAAATATATATTTATACATATGGAAAATATTAAGGATTTATTTATACAAGTTCATTGGGAATCTTACTACAAATAATCTGCGAGCATACTAGAGTGCTTCAATCAGACTTTTCAAAGTGTAAACTTAGTGAAATCTTAACTTGAGCTTATGTCTCGCAATTGTAATTACAATGCATCGCTGCCATAATAATGCAAGTTTTTTCTGGATTTTCCACTGATTAAAGAATGTCTCTCGAATGCCATCAAAAGGATGGCTTTGTGGTCGGTTGTTATGCAAGTAAAGTTGCCGCTCGTGGACTCATTTTAAGACAATTGAGAGAGTATTAAAAACTGCATTTGCAGCCTCCAATCAGATCTGGTTACGTAGAGCAAACAAAGACCCAAGACTTTGCTACCCTCAAGGAGTGCACCAGTCTGTTTTACACAACCAGATCTGGTGGGCAGCCACAAGTGCAGCCTTTGATATTCTTTCGAGGAATGATTTCACCAGTCTTCTTGATAAACCAAAATCCCTTAAAAAAAAAAAAACTCTTTATGGACTTTGCTGAAAGTTCATGAGCACCAATGAACCACGTAGTCATTTCAAGTGTTGGCATTCTGAATATTGACACGGTTGACTTAATCTGCTGGTATATATATCAGAAGCTCCTTCTGAGAAGCATGTCTACTAAAAATGAAGCAGGTAAGAAGGACAATTCTGCTGTTTAATTGTGCTTATTTTGTAAAATCAAGCCATTTTATTAACTTTGAGATCGTACCAAGATGTGCCGTTTTTTAAGGAGCCCTGTGCCGAAATCGCTGCAGTCCTAAATAAAGTACAAGTCATTCAATCAATACTGAAAAGCAACGGAACCGATTATAACTTAATCAAACAATGCAAGTCACAGACCTCACCTAACCCTCCCAGCGATAGCGAGGGACAGTAAACTCAGTCAATCGTAATAATTAATGATGTCTCTACAGATAGACCGTTCTAAAATAAAAACAGCATAGCACATGATTGCATATAAAAAACGTATCCCACTATTATCAGACTAAGCAAGCTCTTGAAAAGCAAAAGTACTCACAAACAAAAATATTCATAATCTCCTAGCCAATTAGCTAAATTGAAATTATGATTGGATGGTATTATATTTATTAACAATGTTATTGCATTTATTTTTGTTAGTTATTGTTTAGTATATGACATATGCTATGGCTTGCATAAACAACTAGGTGTTTTTTTTTTTAAATGAACTTTATAGTTAATATCTAAAATATTTATTTGATCGATGAATAATTAAGTGTAGAGTAACGAAACAATAACGGATGGATAGCTGAATTTAGCGCATCTATGAGAGGGTCAGGTAGACAGGTTTTATAAAGTATTATGGATATATTTTTATGTTATTCTAAACATCGATTTGAGTAAAATATAAGGAATATACTAATAAACTACTGACAAATATAAGTATTGCAATGAATTCAGTGCAAAAAGCTAATATTCAAAGTAAAACTTGAAAATGCCGAAATCAAAATAAATCTAATGCGTGAAGTGCTCATTTAGAATAATGTGTACATATGACATTTGTGGTATTGTCAATCGAGTACAGCTGCATCAGTTACATAAACTTCGTTGTCAATCGAACTTTCATCGGGTCATTAAACTAGGATTATACTCGAGTCAAAATCTGCAATCTGTTTACCTGCTCGGCGTATATGTGTCTGCTTTGGACGGCATTGTTGCGCATCAGGAAGAAAACGTCGGTTAAACTTCTGGTCGACATCGTTGAGCGGCCGCCTGTCTCCTTTCATAACATAAAAACACAATAATCGGAATATTTCATCCCATATTATGAAGTATCAACCGAAGGCACTGGAAAAGGTTTTGACGTTTCTAATAAGACAGAGTGACAACTGCCGGCTAAAAATATTTGTGCATTTTTTACGTGTTCCGTGTTAGCACCATACGGCATTGTTTCAAGTAATAAATAAATTATTAAACTTCAACGATAATACAATAAAGATATGAAAAACTTTTGTTAATTAAAAATAATTTAATTAGAAAATATTGTCACACAAATTATTACGCCATGACTTTGCTCTGCTTGAATTTAAAACCAAAAACAAATATTAATAACCACAAATTATTTTTCCAAAAATGGTTTTCTTAAAATAAAATTACAGCAAGAATTTGAAAATAAAAATTCTTTACTAAATCCATTTTTCTTATTTAAATAATACTTTGCTTGTTAGTATAATTTTTTTTATTTAATTTTAAAATAATCTTAAACTATTTATGACTGCCCTTAAAACAAAAAAAAATCGCTGCTGATGGTGTGTAAAAGCTTAAAGTTGGCAGCACTGATTTTGTATTAAAAACAAATCGAGCTGACATTTGTAAGTCCCTAACCTCACATACACGTGCTTTTGACTTTTACCATGGAGGCACAGACCAGCGGCAGTGTCGATGGTCCCAAAAGAAAATGGAAGAAAAAGAAGACCCTTCTATCCAATGCGAAGAAATACGCAAAGAAGGAATGCTGGGGACGAGGTACCTCCATAGGACAGGATACGTACCAATATTTTGTCGGAATATTGGAAGTCATGAAAACTGGTTTTACTTCTGAAGATGAAAAAGGTACTCCCTGTTCTTGGATTATAAAATATTTATCTTTATTATGTTAATTGTTATAGTAATTGAATTATTGTTTATTTCAGCTAACTTTGTCAATAATGTACTTGAAAAGACAGTAGATGAAGAGGTTAACATTTGTGGTAATCAACTTGGTTGCAGAATAGTAGAGCAACTGCTTCCGTACGCCTCCCCAGAAGCTCTAGAAAGATACATAGTGGCATTCTCAGACCAACTGCGGGTTCTCAGTACCGACAATTTTTCAAGCTTTGTCGTTGAACAACTTTTATCAGTCTGCTGTCACAGAGCCATTCAACATTTACAATTAGAACCCATGTCTGACAAAGATGATGATGAAAAAGCAGATGAACCTCCGGTAAAAAAACTCAAAACGGAAGAAATAAAAGATGAGCCGATAGTAATTTCATACCCGCAAGATCACATAGACAAATGCCACGCGTTCACAATAAAAGTCGCTAAGTATTTATTAAACAATTTAGAAGATTTTGTTTGGGATCCCTCAGCAAACAGAACCCTAAGGACTTCTTTAAAATGTTTGGGCGGTGTTGTTTCAGCACCGTGCGAAAAACCTAAACAGAATTTAATAAATGATAAAATAGATTTAGATGAAAAAAAAGAAAATGCTCCCAAAAAGCACAATCTACCTCTCGTCTACAGACCGGTGCCAAAAGAATTTCAAGAAATCATTAAAGAGTACGGCAGTAGGTTGTCGCAGTGGCCACAATTTGTAGATATGCCTTATCAAACTCTCACATCGGGGTTATTGCAAATGTTGATATTTGCTCTCAAAAACTGCAGCAAGAAGCTATCGCGGGTGCTCTGCAAGAAGCTGCTGGACGAGAGTTTTGCTCCAGATTCCTGGATGAAGTCTACTCAGGATGAAGATGATAAAAAAGACGTGAAAAACGAAGACAAACCCACGGAAGCCAGCGAGGAATCAAAACCTCTCAATTTGCCTCCAGTTTTCGATTCTGAGCCAGCCGTACGGCTTTTGGAAGCAGTGCTGTATGTAGCGAGGTCTAAGATCTATACTCAAGTGTACGCCAAGTGCTTTATCAATCGCCTAGCTGTTTTATCAACCATGCAAGGATTGAATTTCACAGTGCAACGATTATTTGATAATTGTACAGAGAAAGAAGAGGTAATGATTTATGTATTTGAAATAATTGTTTTATTTTTGTTTGACGTAAGAAAGCATTTTATATACTCAAAACACTACAGGATAGTTCTAAACTTTATATTCTTACTTTCCATTGATAATAAAAAGTTTTAAAAAATATCAGTAGAATCAAGAAACATATGAAACTTATAGCGAAGGTTTAATAACTGAAGTGTTTTAAAAACAAATTTTATCAAGAAATAACAATGTAAATAAGCGATTCATACAATTTTTAGTTTGAGCCGATGTTTGACGAATTAGCAGAGAAGTTTGATAAAATATTGAGAAGTGGCAATACAGGTGTGCTGGTGGCCATCGTGAAGGCTTGCCTCCGTCTCCAGTGCCGCCAGGTCAAATTCATTCAGGTAACCAACTATGTATATTCAATGAACACTAATCGATCAATATTTTTGTAACATTTGTTATTTATGGTTATAATTTATTTCTCCAGTCAATTGAGCAGTCCCTGGCGTGTTCTTCTGCCGAGGAGCACCGCCACTTTGCTGTTCTGTGCGCACGGCTCCTTCCAATAAACCGGGTCGACGTCACCAAGCATGCAGAGCCGTACTTTGTCAACGTTCACGGCTCGGTCATTCTTCAGACGCTGCTGAGCTTCCAGAGACCCAAGCGAGTCATCGACAGCTTCCTGGCCATGCCTACTAAGGAGATAGTCATTTTGTTCAATGATGCGAAAGGATGCCACATCGGAGACGCTTTCTTCGAAGGGCCGTTTGTTGGAGCCAAGTCTCGTGAAGTTATGACTAGGAAATTAAAGGTGACATATAATTTATTGTGTATTAATAATATATTAATTTGCTTTTCGAATCTGGTGCATAGAGCAGATAATTGGAAGTAGTACGACCATTACCTCAAAACACACCTTGAGGTGTGCAAGCTCTTGGGCTCTACATGTCTCAAAGTACCGGTCTCTGAATCCCACGATGGGCACATCTTCAGCCTACTTCTTTATCTTTTTCTATTAGTATTTACAACAAAATGTTTCATCACACACTTGTCTGGCTACTAAGCAATAAATAATAGAATTGCTTTGTTCCCAGGGTACATTCCAAGAGTTTGCCGTGTCCAAGTACGGCTCCCGAGTCCTGGAAAAGATATTCAAGACCTCGAGCATGGAGCAGAAGGTCAAGATAATGGAGGAGCTCGCTGACAAGAGCCAGATTCTCAACTCCACCATGTTCGGACAGGTCATCGCCACCAAGCTGAAAGTGGAGCTTTACAAGAAGTCCTTCCACACCTGGAAGTCGGTTGTCGATAAGGAAGACAAGGCCAAGAGTATCTTCAAAGATATCATCGAGAAGAAAACGTGAATAAAATTTGTGTATATTTTAATAAAATTAATGTTATTTTATTAAAACATTGTCATATTTTATTATTGGTCACTTTCGTCAAGGTTTTTTTATTTATTTTTTTTTAAATAGACTAAACATGGATTTTTTTCGCTCCTACCGAATGAACATAAATTTTTATCGGCAGGTTTTAAGTCCTACAAGAAATCTTTCCAATAAAACCAATGTTTGTTACGGTCCATTTATTTACAAGGTTCAATATATTAGAGTTTATACTTACAAATAGGGTTATCATACAAATAATTACTTAAAAATATTAAAACATTCATTGAGAAAATGGGGATAATTATTTTCAAAGAGGAAAATCAAAATCGCACAGAAGCCTTAACGGCGGAACCCCACAAATATAAATGATGCGGTCCCTCGGTTCCGACCAAAGTATACTCGGATGTTTCTAGCAAATGTTCTATAAGTTTTAATTAGTGGATTACATTATAAACACGTAAACAAATGTATTTTTAACATTAGTAACAATGACATTACAATGAAATTAATAAATATAAAATTACAAAACAAACCTTCGCATTAATAAACATTGTGTATAGCAAACATTGAAGTCGGGGTTATAAGTTATTGATTAAGCTGTCAATTGAAATTGTATGTCAATAAACCGTTAAGTTATTTCAATATACGATAATTATTAATATATATTTATATAGAACTCGATAAAATATATCAAGCTTGTATGGACTTCTCGGCACTCAATATGATTACAATATGTACTCCGAGTGCAGAAATACAAAAAACTATATTTTTGAGATAAATATATAATTTATCATTGTTTTGAATAAATAGTATCAATATTAAAATCAATTTTATAATAAACGATATTTTGTTATCTTTAAAAGCCAACTCAAACGCATTTAATAACTCAATAGTATCGATTTTAACAAAATACAATTTTCAAAATTCATTGATCATTTAATGAATTATCTACAATTTGAATAATACAACATTTATATAATTAACAATATGTTGACTAAATCGAAAAAGTACAGGTGCTTTTATTGTTTTATACACAATGTTTATAACTGACGTGGTTGTAAATCAATAAATTATTATACTAATTGGTAGTGCAAGTCTATTTTTTGGAATATGCTCACTATTCATCAAAATAAATTAGATTCTTCAAATCAAATGTTAAATATCTATTCAACGTAAACGAATTCAGTAAAATGTTTTAAATTTAAATAAAACCTGAATCATTAAACCGGACCTGCACCTCGGAGCAGTGCTCTGAATGTGAAGTTCTTCATCTTTCATTCCTCGGAGAAGACTTCAGAAACGAAAAAGCTAAGATGTAGCTAACGCCTAATAATCATGAGTTTGTAAATTGTACAAAAAAATCTAAATTATATTTTTAAATTACAACAAATTATAATGTAAGGGAATGAAACGTAACTTCCACGTGTTTATTTTTCGAAGTTACCGATTTTACAAACTGACGTGGCTGGCATCGATGCACAGAAACTCTGAAGATTTTTTTGACCAAAATCAATAGCTTCGACAAATAAATACACGGAAGTCTCAATATATGTTTAATTTATTATCTAAAATATTACAATGGATTCTGCAAAGTACATTTTGTCAAAAATACTAACCAGGCAAGTGCGGAGTTCAGTTTTATAAATCCCGTGTGGGATGCGAAATCTAAAAAAAGGACAACGACGTCAAACTATTATATATTTGTATGTTATGTATTATAAAAATCACTATTGGAGTTGTAATTATTATTTGGATCGACATGTACACGTGTCAAATGCAGTAACTGATTAAATAATTTTAAAATATTAGTAATTCGGCAACGTGATGTAGAATTCACAGATTGAAGGAAAATACAACGATCTAATCCTATTTTATATTCAAGAAGGTTTGGGAAATATCTATTGACTAGAGGAAGGAATAAATAGCAACTATTTTATTATTACTGACTAATTCATCAAACAAATAACTACCTTATTCAAGTAAACATACATTAAAACATATTCTCTAGTAATACTTAAAAAAAAAAAACAACGATATTTGGTCATAATATTGCGCTTTGTGTATTTACAAAAACGATAATATAGAATATTTCGCCGGCTTCATTTACTATTCTTCTTCTTCGGGTGCCTCTCCTCCGTCATGTGACCATCTCACTGAACATATCTCTATGTCTGTTCATGGTTTTCTGAGGGAGAATAGTGGAGTGTATTTATTAAAAATATCAAAAAATAAAAACCATTAACTAACAAACCGAACCCCGAAAGACTGATCAAAGTAAACGATGGCAGACAAAGCATTGTTAGAAATATTTTTTGGTAAGATAATTGCATATTCAGATAAATATTCGACGTCTACTTAATCGTTGTTGGCTTAAATCTGTTTTTCGGAATCCAAACGTAAGTAAATCGGCTGCGCTAAAGTCTGTGGTGCTATAAAATAAAAAAACAAATGTATATAATTATTTATCGAATCTATTAACATCAAACAATCTTGTCACTATAATTACCCTAAGTTTAAATAATTTATTAAAAAAACTATTTGCACTATCCCAAATATTATACTGAATCTTATTTCTAATATTTACAATATAAAATCGAAATCTATTAAATTATAATAAGACAATAGATAAATATTAAACGGTCTCCTTTTTTTATAAATGTTTTAACAGCAAATGTATACAATAGTATTTTGAAATAAAAATACAAATGGCTGTGTGATGATGCAGAAGGATCCTCGTTACCGGCTTCACTCAAATATTAGAGTAATAATGTCTGCGATGTAAAATCTATAGAGTTTAAAAAACATGAATGAGTGCTATTAACGATTATTATATTAAAATACGAATGAGGGCAATGTATAAGTCATGGAAGCATTACAAATGTATTATTACATCGAATTAAAACCTTTCTTTAGTACAACAGATCTAAGTACACATATTTACTAGAAAAAACCTAACAGATTGCTCAAACACGAATGTTATCAAACGGAATGATGCCCAAATTCAGAAAGACTGATTTTGTGTAAGCAACGATTAACTATCTATCAAATTCAATTACTTGTATTGTAATTATTATGAGACAACCACTTTTAAGTATAAATAAGTAACGATGTGATTTATATTTTTATATCTTATAATAATAGCAGTTTGGTAATCATCGGTTACTTTAATCAGTTTTCCAGAATTCAAGCGTACATCAAATTGGTAGTTTTGAGCAAAAGATATCATGGGGGAAACTTGCCATATATCCAGAATAACCTATGGCATCGGAAAAACATTATCATTTAATTTGGCCTACGATTCCACATTGTAGGTCTTGACAAAAACGCAAAAAGGAAAACTCAAAAATCTAAGTTGTTTTTTACGACAAGATGATTTAAGATATCATAAATAAGCTACAATCCGACACATCTATCATCTAATATAGACGATATTCAATATAGATGATATCCGTGTTAGCCGGCATCTAACGTCTTACTTTCCTATGAGCTCTGGGGCTGTTCAGGATCCCTCCCGCTGTGAGGACATCGACCCCAGTTTTAGAAGTGCGTCATTTCTTACCGCCGACGCCACCCACCAGCCCCTGACCTCCGATCCCAGCCAAGCCTAATCTCTCCGAGCTCTGCGACACGGCCAAGCTGATCCTCTCGTTCTGCACGCCGGCGATGCTCAAATTGATCCTGTCTTGCGGGACAGAGGTCAAAAGTCGCTCTGCATTGTTTAAGCTGGAGAGCGACAGTCGGTTGTCGGTGTTGAGGGCAATCCGATCGGAGGAGAGGTTGAGGCGCTCGTTGGGTGTTGAGCTGGAGACGGGAGTCGTAGCTCGGGTGATCTGCGACGGTTTCGGAGGCTGGCCAGACGGAGGGGACGTGACTGTCAGAAGCGCGGAGGAGGGAGGCTTTTGGTCCCGGCCGCAGCAGACCTGGTGGTGGTTCTCCCAGTCCTTGTGCTGGCAGAATGCGCCGCAGTACCGAGCTACGTTGCAGCCACTGCAGGTCTCCTGGGCTTTCCGGCCGCAGTTCCAGCATGTCTGCAATGTCACACATCTCAATGTTAAAACTTATTTTTATATATATGTCATAAATAATTGGATTACTATGAGCGAAGATATTACATTGTGGTGGTCCGGAGGAGGCGGGGACTGGCTAGTGGCGCGCCTGCTGGCTGGGAGCCTGAGGAGTCGCTCCAGGCGAGCCCTCTCTGCCGCCGCTGCCCTCTGCAGTTCAGCCACCGCCTGTCGCTTCACCTGGAAATATTTAAAAACATTGACTTATCTTCTGTATAATTTATTATAATAAAGTATCTTTTAAAGTCTGATGAATTTTAAAACAAGTAGATATAAGTAATTATGATTCTGACCTGGTTGACAGCTTCCTCGGCCCGCCGCCGCACTTCGGCCACGCGCTCCTCCGTCTGCCTCACAGTGGCTGCCATGATCTCCCCGGCTGCTCTCTTTATCTCCGCTCCCTCCGAATAGGTTTCCGCCCCGTTACCTGAATGAAAAGCACATAACACACGCATAATCAGTATTATTAAACAAATGTTCAGATTAAATCCGCATGCATAAAAATACTATTTGTATAGAAAATATCAACATATATTATTTTGTTTGTTAATTAATATAAACCGACCTCTCTGCACAAATATCTGATATATCAAGCAACAATACTTTAAAAGCTCCGGCTGGAATAATATTTAAATGATTTTTTTTTAGTAGGTTTGAGAGTTTTTAGAATCAGATACTAACTATAAATATATATCAATCAATTTCTGACATGTTAATTAATAGTTGCCTTATCAAGTATAAATAAAAGTATAGAAATCTTATTTAATTTAATTTATAATATATCATGCTTTTCACATAATAAGCAAGTTTATATTTTCTAGTAATATAAAAATTAAAATCATTTAAAAGTATATAATATATATACTGACCTCTCTGTTGTAAGATAGCTAGAGCCCGTTTAGTTTTTTCTACCATGGATAGAATGCAGTTGAGCATAGTGTTAATGTTCTTCCACTCCTCGTCGTTCTTCGCGTTGGGCGCAGTGCTCATGTTCAGGCCAGCTGCCATGTTAGATGCCTGCGTCCTCTGCTCCACTGAGGTCAGCGAGGGGGGGACGCCGTCCCTGGCGGCCACGCCACCTTCCCTTCTCATCTCAAAGTTGCTCGCGAGGTTGTCGGAGTGGTTCTGGAAGTTGATGTGGTAGGGGTGGGGGTACTCGAACAGGTGCGAGTGGGTCTGCAGGGGGAAGAGGAGCGGCGACGGGTTGACGAGAAGGCTCGTGGGGTGCGGACGCTTGGCCGGTGGTTGGTAGTCTCCGGAGTCTACGCCGTGATGTAAACCGTTGGATTGGGTTATTGAGGCGTCGTAGAATCTGCAACAAAAATCAATAAATTAGACTAAATCACTGAGAAAACAAGTGATCTATAAAATAACCTGTATTCGGAATATATCAACCATCTATTATGAGGGCGTTGTGTTTACAGAAGGAATATAGGCTGACGAGGCAGTGGAAGGAGCTAATACTTGCACAAACAGGGGATTTCAACTACCCAGAAGTTAGAAGAGTCGAGAGAAAAGGTGTTCAGTGATTTCAGGTTAGCGTACTTCTCCGAGCAAACGTAGAAGATTAATTAAAACTTGACACGGCTCAATGCCTAAGAAAACAAGTTCTTCAGTAACCGCAGAGACCTAACAGATTATCGATGATTGATAATATATATGTCTCGAGAACGATACGAAGAGGTAATTGGGTTAGGAAATCTGGCCGAGATAGCCACGGATGAATCTACTTTTCGAGTGTGAATCGATTATGTGACTCGATTATGATCGATATAACCGATTATATGAATCGAGTGTGAATCGTTATCCAAATACTGCATAAGCAATAAAGCTGTACGAGCAAAAAAATGCAGATTTACTAAAAAATATTCACCGACGCGAAGAGGATCAAAGCAATTAAATTGCTTTTGAAGGCGACTTTTGAACAAAGCCTGCCATTTTGGCCGTCAGTCGCACGGTGTTGCCCGTGTAATAATATGGGTAAATAGATTGGAAAACATCCCGCGGGGGCAGGCCGACATGCTCCGGACAATGGCCGCGCGCAGCCAACGCCGGCCGCAGAGCGCGCCGCCCGGTGACGGCCAATGTGCGAGTTTTGATTAAGTGTCGGGCGCATGTCGGCCTTTGTGCGGCCCGCGCGGCCCTGCGGACCCCAAACCGTGGCTCGCGCGCCATCACCGACCCCCTGAGAGCCACCATTTGACACACTTTAGGCAGATACCAAATTGACTGAACTGATGTGCGTAGCGGGCAAAATTCGCGTAAAATTGCGCGTGCGAAATCTAGTCTATACACTCTTTTATTTGCGTGTAGTCAAATAAATCGTTTCCTATAAAAAGTTGAACCACTTCGTACACACTTTGCGGATTATAAAAATTGTTCAATAACATCCTCTGACCACTCCACTTCTTCATTGTCACACTGTTCAGAATTGGTAGAAGTAACGTTGACGAGTCCTAAACAAACATTACGAGCTGTAAACCTAAAGAATACAATGACCTTCTGCCGCTTTTAGAGTAAACACATTCAAAAACGTATTAATATGCTCCCCGCCTTATGCTCCGCGAAACGGGTACTAGTACCCGCCCCGCCTTTAGTGTGTTAATATTTATTGTGAAAAGTGGAAATTACACGTGCGAATCGATTGTCTAAAAACTAGTAGTCTAAAATCAAGGCAAGCACTTTTGCTTGCCACTTAGACGACGCGATTATCTTCTTCTTCAAACGCCTCTCTTCAGAGAAGGTTGATGCTTGAATGAATAACAGTTGGTAACTCGCTTGAATTTATTACGAGGCTTTATAGGAGAATCTTTAAAATACCATGGGTTAGGTTAGGTTAGGTTTTAAAATACCATGGGTTGACCGCGTCGCGAATAAGAGTTTAATTATATTTTAAAAGGAGGTTCGCTGTTCTCTAGTTTGGGAAACGCTGGCGTATTGGTCGCGTCGCTTTACAACAATGCGGTGCACGGGTATTTACACGAGACACTCTATTTTATAAATCTATAATAATTAATTTTATAAACATTAAAAAATATTGTCTCTGACCACCAGCCTTGGAAGGAGAAAGCTAACGCAAGGCTAAACCATAAAAAAAAACCAAAATAAAGGGACGCTATTGGCAAAATGTAAATCGGTTGAGGGTGGTCTGCTTGGCGTGATGCTTGAGGAACAAGAAAATCTTATGAGTAATGTAGCGTGGATGATGGTTTCCACAGTTCCTCCACGCTCTTCCCATTGTGTTGCTTGTGCATGGCTGCCATTCTGTACCGTGAGCGTGTGTAAAAAAAACTTGGAATTATTCTGAAGAACGTGGGGGGGGGCTCCTGCTATTAGAAAACCATGAACACTAGTTCAGCACGAGTATAGTACGTTCGCCAGCTTCCTCTCAGTACAGACACTTGACGGAGAAGAATCAACATTGTGAGGTCAACCCCGGAGGATGATCCGTCCGGCGTGATGCTCGATCAGAGCGGGAGTGGAAGAAAGCCTCCATCAGGCTGAAAGAGTAATCGACGGCATCCAGGACAGGCCGAGCTGTCAGCCCGGCGGGGCACAAAGGAGCCCTCGAGCTGGGGAGGGGTGATGATGGACGGCGTCGAGGATCGAGGATCGAACTCGATTGGCCGGCTCATGCGGGCGCTTTTGTTTCGGCGCGAGCTTTTGTTTTTGGGCATGATTGTGTTTTGGTTTTGAGGCGAACACGCTCGCGCGCGTGTGTGTGTGTGTGTGTGTGTACATATTTGAATAATGTGTGTGTGATTATTATTATCGGGCAGCCAGAGAATCTCGCGCTTCGAATGACAAGGGTTTAGAATTATTATTATTATTAATATCAGTGATACTCAATGATTTTATTCCTTCGGACCACAAACATATTTTTGCATATGCGATGACCCTTTTTTAGTGAGTATGAATACGGTTTTGTAGTAAATACATTTACTCCCCCCCATCTACTATAATAATAGCCATTGTGTGTGGGTGGGTGTGTGTGTGTGTATGTTTCATTTTTTGCTCCTCTATAGAATATCTGAAAAGATACAACGCTGATTTTTTGCACGCAAGTTCAGTGAGATTTTCCGCAGTTATGTGCCGAATTTCAAGACGATAGGATAATATTTTCATTCATAAACTAATTAAATAAAACTATCAAATATGCTTTATGTACGAATTATATGATTCTGTTGTTCACAGCGAGAATATCAAATTTAGAATTTTTTTACAAAAAAACAAAATATGATGCTTCTAAGAAATTTACAGTTTATGTCAGCTTGACACAAGTACCAATTTTATTTTTTCGTTGCGTTAGAAATTATTAATCACATCATAAATAACTTAAAATGCCTCCTAAAAAAATAACACCGTCTAAGCATAGCAAACGTAATTAAAAAAGAATAGCACAATTGAACGTGATAAAGACTGCATCTAATAAAGAACAGTGCAGTGAAAGTGATTCGATGTTTGTGACACGAAATGTGATATTTCCTAGAATGGCTTTGCTTTCAAAATTAATATCCGGTTATTAAAAAAATATGTGTACAAAATATTCATCTAATTGTCAGCCAAACATATGTTCAAACACTATTGCATCGTTCATCGAATACGTCATTTTATGACGGGCTACATTTCTAGTGTAATAAATAAAACACAAAAACCTAAGTATATCAGGGGTAGCCAAACTTTTGATCACTACGGAGAACCTGTATAATACCAATAAAACCAATATAGAGTTATTTAAATAAGTGCATATAATATGTATGTGTTTGTATTAAAAACCACGTGAATGTATGAGTGAACAACGTTTATTATACAATTTCCAAAAAAATATACAATCTATAACGACAAGAAAAATACTAAAGACAAGAAAATAAATCGCCCACACTTACCGAGTGCCAGAATTAATGTCGGTTTAATGCGATAACTTTATTTGTTTTTGGGCGATATCTGCGAAGTCGCATAGATCCGGGGGCGATTTGTTGTTGCGATTTGTTTATTGAGGGACAATACAGCGCTCAGTCGATGGTTTCGAGTTTGCAATATTTGTGTCCGTTTTGTGTGGTTTTCTTGGAGCGGCTTCAAAATGTCCCCCGATGGGGGGGGCCTATGGGTATCACCAACTTTCTTGTTATCACATCTTCTCTCGAACTGGTTGGAAACCGAAGGTCACCATGATCCCCTGCTATCATATGTTCTCTCCCATCCGAATCTATCCAGCGCTTTGGTACCCTTTGGGATGGATTGCCGGGGTAGAGCTCTTCCTCGAAGGCGAGTATCCTCTCTTCCGAGACGATGCTGGCCGCTTCGCAGTGCAGCACGGCCGTGATGAGGAGCAGCACCCCGAGAACGGTGGAAAGCTTCATGACTGGAACTTGGTTGTGCTCTCCGAGGCTGGCTGCTTTTATATCAAACTGTTTTATCGCTAATGGGCAATCTAGATCAACACTTTGCATGCTGCGGGCGGAAGTTGATTTAAATTAAATTTTAAGTATAAAAACCACTCACACTCAACATAGGTTTTTCATAATACAATGCACTACCATGCTACTTCGTCTTCAAGTGGATCTCCTCAGAGAACCATGGTGACTATCTCATTGAACATATATTTATTCTAAGCAAGTCTTAACTTAATTATAATAATAAAACCAAAAGCATTAAATAATTCTTAAAATAATTGAATTTGTAAATGAGTGCACGCCACTGGTGGTTACTATAAAATATAATATATAGTTACTTAAATCAAAATAAAAATGGACCTTCACAAATAAAAAAATCCCCTGGGCAGAATATGAAAGGAACCATTAAATTAAAATTCATAAATGACACAATAAAAAAACGTACTCAATTTGTTAATTTAAACAGAATGTAGATTATGCGTTTTTATGATTCAATTTAGCTGATAGACTTAATCTAGTCACGGTTTTGGAATTATCGAAATAGTACTTCGTCAGCCGATAATACTCTTTTTGCATGGTACAGACCGCCGGGTACAACGAACACACGTGAAACGACGAGAAAAATCACAAGTATTAACATTGTATATGTAAAAATTCAATCCACACCTTTCGCAGTCTTTTACAATTTTTAATAATATTGTATTGATAAAAATAAAAACAACAGTAATCAGTAATACTGGCCTAGAATAAATATATGTTCAATGAGATGTTCACCAAGCCTCTCTGAGGAGAGCCACTTGAAGAAGAAGTAGCATGGTAGCGCATTGTATTGTGAAAAACCTATGTTGAGTGCGAGTGGTTTTTATACAGGGTGTTTTTTATAGAGGTATAGAACTTTAAGTTGGCAACACTGTTTTAACTGGCGGCCATTTTGTCAGCTATCAAGGGATTTATGTTTAGTTTGGTTTGGCATTTTAACATGAATAGACTTAGCGAGGCGCGGATTTGGTGAATGGGCCCAAAACAAGATTGCCGTTGATCCCGATTTTCATAAGCGAATTTTGTTTAGCGATGAAGCTCACTTTTGGTTGAATGGATACGTCAATAAACAAAACTGCCGTATTTGGAGTGATGATAATCCTCAAGTGTATGTTGAGACACCGTTAGATCCAGAAAAACTGACTGTTTGGTGTGCTTTATGGGCTGGTGGAATCTTTGGTCCGTACTTCTTTAAAGACGATGCTGGTCAGGCCGTTACAGTCAATGGTGACCGCTACAGAGCCATGATTACTGACTTTTTCGTTCATCAATTGAAGAACCATGATGTGCAGGAGCTGTGGTTTCAACAAGACGGCGCAACATGACACAGCTCGTGCCACAATTGCTTTATTGAAGGAAACGTTTGGCAACCGCATAGTTTCACGTTTCGGACCCGTTAATTGGCCTCCAAGATCGTGCGATCTAACGCCGCTAGACTATTTTCTGTGGGGATATGTGAAGTCGCTAGTCTACGGTATAGTCAAAGTTCTATACCTCTATAAATACATAAAATTTAATTTAAATCAACTTCCGCCCGCAGCATGCAAAGTGTTGATTTAGATTGCCCATTAGCGATAAAACAGTTTGATATAAAAGCAGCCAGCCCCGGAGAGCACAACCAAGTTCCAGTCATGAAGCTTTCCACCGTTCTCGGGGTGCTGCTCCTCATCACGGCCGTGCTGCACTGCGAAGCGGCCAGTCTCGTGACGGACGAGTGGTTGCCCATCTTCGAGGAGGAGCCCCTCAGCAATGAGTTCTACCCCGGCAATCCATCCCAAAGGGTACCAAAGCGCTGGATAGATTCGGATGGGAGAGAACATATGATAACAGGGGACCATGGTGACCTTCGGTTTCCAACCAGTTCGAGAGAAGATGTGATAACAAGAAAGTTGGTGATACCCATAGGCCCCCCCCATCGGGGGACATTTTGAAACCGCCTCAAGAAAACCACACAACACGGACACAAATATTGCAAACTCGAAACCATCGACTGAGCGCTGTATTGTCCCTCAATAAACAAGTCGCAACAACAAATCGCCCCTGGATCTATGCGACATCGCAGATATCGCCTAAAAACAAATAAAGCTATCGCATTAAACCGACATTAATTCTGGCACTCGGTAACTATGTGCGATTTATTTTCTTGTCTTTAGTATTTTTCTTGTCGTTATAGATTATATATTTTTTGGAAATTGTATAATAAACGTTGTTCACTGATACTTTCACGCGGTTTTTAATACAAACACACACACACATACATATATATATATTTAAATAGCCTACGAGCTATCACACATCACATAAACTGTCTAGTTTGCCTGTCTCACATAAATTGATTAGTCCATGTTCTCCGTAGTGATCAAAAGCTTGGCTACCCCTGATATATTTAGGTTAATAATAATAATAATACATAATCTGAGAACATCCATCGTATAACCACGCCACTCTACAATATAACGAGACAAGCAGGTAGGCAAGCATTCAAAAATATTACGGCTGTGTTTCCTTGAAAACCACATAAATCGCATAAACAAATTTAAAAATATATTATTTAAGGCGTGCAATAAACGCTTGTATAAAATGCATGCAATCATATCAACAAACAGCGAATTTGCATATGCACGTGTTAAAGTTTTATGCATGATAATAAAATATGCAATAAAAATGCAACGGCGTAAAAATTGAAAATAATTTATAACAACCAACATAAGCCGGACGAGATTTATATATAAAAACGCATTATTTTATTTTGATCAGCTCATTGTGTAGTCGAAATCATGAAGGTATCCGGTCTGGTTCGGATGCTGTTCATCGCGAGCGCCGTGCTGTGCTGCGCTCTGTTCGCGTCCGGCCAAAGTGAGGCGGCTGCAGGTCCGGAGACCCAAGCGCCGGAGCGGGACTTCACCTCGTTCCTCAACAGGCTGAAGGAGCTCGAGGAGCGGAGGCTGAAGGAGCTCGAGGAGCAGAAGCTGAAGAAACTACAGGAGGAGAATCGCGCTCGCTTCACGACATGGGAAGACTTCGGAAAAGAGAAAAACTAGACGTTTAATCATACAACTCGGTAAATAATAATTTAAAATTACAGTCATGTATTGTGGATGGCCTAAATGGCCTTTTCGCCTGATTGTGTTAATTTCAAACAAACATAAAAAAAAAAATTAAGCTATTGACTACAATTTAGCCTTTTCGCCAATCAAAGGCAATGTCAAATCCATCACGCCAAAATGTATTTTTACGTATGGCATATGCAACCGTTTTATTGAAACCACGTGTCGTCACAACCATATCTTGCAATTTAGGCACAAAAAAATGGATGATCATGCTGAAGAATGGTCCGACGATGCCTCCAGCCTGAAATCCACACCAAATAGTCATCAGAAAATAAACTATTCCCTATACTGTATATTTTACGAAATACTGTATATCAGTGGTCCTCAACCCTATGCCCGCGGGCACCACGGTTTTATCTGTGCCCGCCGCTGTGCTTAATTGTTTAAGCTCACAATAAAATGTAAAACAGAGAAATAAAAGCGAAAATAATTATATTTATATATCAATAGTAATTATTACATTTTTGGAATCAAATATTTTTTGTGCATTATATGTATTATCGACTTTGTCCAACTATAAATATACCTTGAAAAAATAAATGGTGCCCGCCGCCCGATCGGCATTCTATGATGTGCGAAAAGGTTGGGGACTCCTGCTGTATATCAATAATACAATTACAATTTTCAATCAAAAACCTGTGTTTTCAATCTAAATCGCTACTCGCTTTTGGGACACCCTGTATATATATTGTCAATCGTGTGGGTCTTTGAAAGGCCGCAGAGGAGAAATGACTAAAACGTCAAGCCTGTCCACGGACAACAGGGCCGGAGCAGGTTTGATTTTCAAACGCCGCCCATAGAGCTTCAAATATACGGCAGCTGTCATGGAGGCCGCAAAATGGCGGACACCGCCAATTCGCGGTGAAAACTCGGACAAGCAATTTCCCTGCTGCTAAAAAAAAACAAACTTAAGGGTCTTGCTACCTAACCTTGCTCGGTGTCCCCATTCCCCGTCTGCCACAAAAAAAGGACCGTTTTACCTGGCGAAATCGTGTCATTTGATTAATTTAATTGTCACTTTATTTATCTACGCAAAAAAATAATTTTTTTATAGAGTATTAAAAAAAACTTAAAACTATATTTACATATTTTTTATTATTTAATTAACATCCATTTTCAGGGTAAAATAAAATCTTGAAGATGTTAAAAAAATTTGATAAAATGACAACTTTTCAAAACCAAAGTTTGTTAAAAAATTTTTTTTTTTTTTTTCTTTAAAATAATAAATCGCACAGGGTTTATATTTAATCTTTTAATTCCAATAAAAAAAAAAGCTTTTTAAATGTTTAGGACTCTTAGAACAGGGACATGACGAATCTCGAAATTCCTACACTTCAATCGGAAAAAATACATATTTATCATATTAAAAGTAAATTTACTAGAAACAAAAAAATATTCTGTTCGGAAGAAGAAATGTATCTAACTTTTTGCATTAAATTTTTTTTAATTGGTGCAGTCGATTTTTCGCAAAACGGACCAGAAAATGATCAAAAAAAACTCGAGTATGGGATTTTCAGGCATACTTTCATAAACGAAGTTACAATAATATTTATACGTTTCGGACTATAATAAACCTTTTTTCAATTAAGATAGTGCTATGCAATGTATACAAGCAAAAATTGTGTTGTTAAAAAAATTGTTTATATATTTTGCTAAATTGTGCCAAGTACTTTTTGCGAGCAAAAATGTGAATTTAAATTCTTTGCATGACCATAACACATGTAAATAAATTAAAATGAAGTTATCAGGTTTTGATTCGCACTGCTGCAACAAACTTATTTATCTGCCCTTGATACTATATTTATTGCGTGATTCTTGATAAGCTTGATACTTCTATTTCTTGCATAGCAAAAACACTATTCGTTTTCCATTAAAACCCGTCTTTGAATATGGTAATTAATATTGATTATTTATATTATTTACTGTGGAAGATTTGTGAGAATCATTAGAATAAATTATTTAGAACTATAAATACGTATAAGAATTATTATATAAACCTGCTTTAAAACTATTTCTCATTAGAGAAAAATTATATTTTTAAGTAGTTTTCCGCATATTTTTTTTTGTGACTAAAAAATATTTTTTCTATAAAAAAATTCTGTCAAAAATATTAAACCGTTTTTGAATAAATCGTAAAAACCTATATTATTTTATGTATTATTTGTTAAAGGTCCAAATATATTAAAAAAACATAATTAAAAAGTTAAAATGCCCAAAGCGGATTTTGTAACAATAAAAATAAAATCTTAAGGTGTCCTGATCTTTATTACAAAATAACCTATAAAAAATATTTTCAAGGTTTTACAACATGGCTCGCCTTGATTTTAAACTCGCCACACGCCACTGTTGCATATATTGTACAGTGTCATGTTCAAATAAATAAATAAATAACACAATGCTGGTAACACTGTAGAATACAGAATGTATAAAACCGCATTCTACAGCCCAGTTAATCCATATCATGCCATTCATACCAGAGCAAACGTCAATGTATTTAAAATTATTATGTATTTTTACTCCGACCGGCCGAGCACGTGCTCTTCTAGAAAAAAAACCTCTTAATATATGTAAATCAAGCGGCAGCTTGAAGACGGAAGGACAAACCGTCACGCAACGTGACTCAAAAGATGGCGGAACACAATTAACAACAGCAATAATAACATTAATAAAAATAAACGTTTTGCAAATGTTTTTAAAAGAGACTGCGGTGTTTGGAGGAGAAGCTGCAATGCTGAGCTGATAGAGATCAGAGTGTGGAAATGTGACATGTAATCCCACCACTCCAGTTTCCTCGATCTTGAATTATCTAAGCTCGGGTGTCTCCCGCTCTCGATGTTACAATCTCAGATTACCTAAACGTGAAACTCAAAATTTTATGAATAATCAATACATTTTTCACTTTTCGCCATACGTAATATAAATATTAAGGCGAATTCTTTTCAAGGTATTGGTAGCCGTTCTAGGGTGTTATGCCGCATTTTTTCGATAAATTTTTAATGGTAGAGTCGGCTCAAGTTCTGGGAGCGAATTTTCACCGATGGATGCAGCATTTCCATGGCATTATTTCTGTATAAAACTGGGATGCTTTCTCCCATAGAATAATTTACAGATGCACTTCCACTACCACAGACGCACGTCACTGTATATATTATTGAGAATCTATAAAAGGCAGTTGACTCGATGGCTCAGTGTCACAGAAAAACTGCAACAGTCAAGTTCACAGCCGGTGATACTAATTACCAGAGAACTGCATCCTCTCTGATCAGCTGATCTGCACTTGCAGCACGTGAGTTAAAAAATATTTAAAACACTATATATATATATATAGAGGAGCAACAGTTGCTATGTTTTAAGGCTAAAACTACAGCGTATAATAATAAAAACTGTTTGTACAAATGTGTAAAAAATATTTATGTTATAAATGAACTTTAGTCTGGTCGTCAGTCGGCAACAATTATACGAACGCGAAGACGTGTTTCGAGTCATTTATCCGAGCCTTCGTGCATGGATGTTTGAAGCAAAATAACTATATAAAATAAAAATATATTTTACTTAAAATATTATAGTATAACTTAAAAATGTAAAATTCAAGTGTAAGTAAGGTTATGTTATGAGACAGCCCTGTTTCACCAATTATTAGTTATCGATATCCGATTTTATTTACCTAAGAATTTATTACCTTACCAACTGAAATCAATATAATTATTGTTTATTGTTATTATTTATAAATAAAAAAAATACTTCTGTTGAGTCATGGGCGTAATTAAGGTTCACTGTCACGTACCTGGCATTGGATTTCGTGGTTGAGGTCGTGAATTGTTTGCTAATTGCTATCTTTTATCAGAAATGACACATAGGATTTTACCAATGATTATTTTTAAGTATTGTATATATATATATATATATACACATTTTTCACTTTTTTATGATTTTTGTAACATTCTCGTCGTTTCATGTATAAATCGATTACCTAAGGATTCTGTTTGGACAAATTCATTTTTTTTAAATACACGCTTGAAGCAAGTGCAGGTTTATCTTGTCACTTGCATATTTTAAAGGTCCAATACAAAAACAGTGTCTCCGCATAAAGCCGTAGTGGTTGAATTGGAAACAATGGAAAAATGATTTATTACTAGTGGACTCGAGATACTGAGCCACGATGTTGTTTAGGTTAAAAACAAATCAGTTCCCCACTGATGCCATGAGTATTGCTACATCGTGTATACGAAATAGATTATCTTTGCAATGTAATGTTGATTACCTTGATTGTGCATTTTATGCTATTTACGCAGTTTTATGGTGATTTTAGATAAATTTCCATAAAACAGTTTATGTGAATGTGAAACTTCAATGCTATTCCTTTGCCTCGATTCCTATATGGCTTGACCTTGATTCGAGTTGATTACTATTAATTTAAAAAAAGGCGTTTAAAGTATTTTTGCAACAAATCTGACAATGTAATCTCCGAGCCTTTCGGCTGATGCTCTTGTATAATTTAGGTATAGATTATCTGAGATCGCAGGTTGTGTGATGTGCAAGGTAATAAGTCGATGGTGATGCTTTATTTTCAGTTGCGAGCCATGGGAGCGTCCTCGAAGAGCTTGGCCAGAGCAGCACTCTGGCTGATGATGGCCTGCACTCCCGCCTGCGGCCTCAAGGCCATCATCGATGGCATCCAGGACACGGGGGAGAAGGCCATCTCAGCCGTGGCGACCCCGGTCGAGAAGGTCATAGTGTCCACTACGCTGAAGAACTGTGAGTACCATAGCCAAGGAGTCTTCTTGGATTGTTGTGGAGTACATTTAAGCTAACGAAACTGGTTCAGGGTAGAGATACCTTCACCTCTTCCGAGGAGAGCCAACTGAAGAAGAATTGACTTCGCAGGTGACGTGTTCAAGACGATACTGGGCGTGACGTACGACCAGCTGAACGACCTCAAGGAAGACAACATCCGGAGCCTGACCGTGGAGTTGATCAAAGGAGCAGAAAAGGTAACATGCTGACTAAAATTTCTGACCATCTTCAGGGATTAAAGATTTCTTAAATGATGCGTTTTTTTTTAAGAGTATATATAACATATCGCTGGCAGCCGCGGGGCTGGTCTCCGACCGCTTCTTCAATAGATCCAGGCCCCTGGCCATGTTCATCCACGGCTTCATGGCGTCTCCAGAGGCGGCATCAGCCGTGGAAGTCACCAACTCGCTGCGGGAGCTCGGAAGACACAACGTGCTGGCGCTGGACGCCAGCTCCCTCATCAAATTCCTCTACCTCAAGAGCAGCACCTGCGTGAAGTTCATCGGGGAGTACCTTGGCAAGGAGCTGGTGAAGCTGGTCAAGGAAGGTACGCGGCCTTATGGTTTCCAATAACCAGGAAATACATGCTAGGTTGCCATCTTCAAGCAAATTAAAGCTTCTAAAACTATTATATTTACAAATGAACAAATTTAAGGCAATGATTGTCAGAAGTAGTAACATTGCTTGAAGATGTCAACCTAGAATGCTGGCGAAACCTGGCTTTCAATAGCCTCACATTATCTACCTCGAATTTTTATTTATTAGATTATTAGTGAAATTTATAAGTAAAAGAATAATATTAAGTGTATAGTGCTTTAGCTTTCGAATTACGGTTACTCTAATGTTAAATTTATTCACGGTCTTGCTCTGCCTTTAAGTCAACGTCACGCCACTTTTTGTGGTTTTTTTTTACACATCATAACCCGGAATCGAACGTGTCAAGTTCATACTGCTTCCAGACAATGTCACGCGGAGTGCATTCATCGAATATTCATTATTTTTTTATAATCTACAGGGTGTTTCACACTTTCTACCTTCCCGGCAAATCGCGTATTTTTATATTTAAAAATAAAATGCTCATTTCAATTTCGATTCGCATGGTTAAAAGCTTACTCTGATGGCGAAAAATTAATTTGTAGTTATTAACAATTGAAATAATAAATAGCATACTTTTTTTGGTTGGGTACTATAATTTTTAAAGACCGTGTCTAACTTGATTCATAGCAAATATTATTGTTGTGGTTTGTTTGTTAAAAATCGGGTAGGTGTATATTAAAATGCTCTTTCAGGGGGTCTGAACCCAAAGGACATCCACCTGATCGGCCACAGCCTTGGGGCGCACATCTCCGGCTTCGCGGGGAAGACTTTCGAGGAGATGACGGGCAAGAGGATAGGCAGGATCAGCGGGCTGGACCCCGCCGGGCCCTGCTTCTTCCAGAAGGAGCCGGAGCTGAGGCTGGAGAAGACGGACGCTGACTTCGTGGACGTCATCCACACTGACAAGGGAGTCCTGGGCATCGTGGACCCCATCGGTAAATCAACTGATCCCTATGCAATATAACTCTTTGGGCATTGTGCTAAGTAGTCAAGTCGTTAAATTGGAGCCGTATTATAAAAAATTGATACAATATATTATATTTCCTTTCTTTCCCATCTTTCGGGCAAATTATGGATTCCATCCCAAAATAACTGTTCGTCTTTTGAAGCCAAGAAAGAATCAAAGCCAATTTTTGATACCCTGTTCAGAAGTGAAGCGTATTCCAGAAAGGGCATTCTGCATCGATGGAAACAAGTGGTAGTCGGAAGGGGCAAGGTCTGGGATATAAGGCGGGTGAGGCAGAACTTCCCATCCACTGTTTTCCAAATATGTTTTAACCGATTTAGCTACATGTGGCCGAGCATTGTCATAGACTCGTGCCTGGTCGCATATTTGGCCGTTTTTCTGCCAATGCTCGCTTCAAGAATTCGCCCGTGATAGTTTGGCCTGGTTTCAGCAGCTCATAGTTGATCCCACCAACTACACACCATTACCTTAGCGCCATGAATATTTGGCCTGGCCGTCGATGTTGATGCATGTCCGGGCTTTTCCCATGATTTTTTACGCTTCAGGTTGTCGTAGTGAATCCATTTTTCACCACCAGTGACGAAACGATGCAAAAACGACTTCTTCGGTGACCATCAGGTGCTTTTTTCTTCCAATTGCCCGTGATAGTTTGGCCTGGTTTCAGCAGCTCATCGACCTTAAAGTATTCTCCGAATCAACATTTTTTTCTAGGGCACGTGGACTTCTACCCCAATGATGGAGACGCGCAGCCGGGCTGCGTGGTGCCGCCCTGCAGCCACTCCCGCGCCTGGCAACTCTTCAGCGAGAGCGTCCAGAGCCCCTCGGCCTTCCCGGCCAAGAAGTGCGTCAGCTGGGAGGCTTTCAAGGCGGGGAACTGCCGTAACCCCGAGGTGGTCAACATGGGATACCGGGTGGACCGCAGTGCCAGGGGCACCTACTTCCTGAAGACCAACGGCAACAGCCCCTACGGCATGGGGAAGGAAGGAACAGCGAAGAACTCCTGCGGCCTGAAGAAGCTGCTGACTTCTCTGGGGTGCGGCAAGTGAAAGATCGAGAACCGGATCGAAAAATATTATGAATTCAACGAGTATTCACCAGTGATCGATATAATCGATTTATATGTGTTTTTGTTGTTATAAGAAATCCTGCGTTCTTAGGTGTTATGCCGCGTTACTTCTCTGACATATTGGTCCCGGTATCTGGGGCCACCTTCAAAGATTTCTTCGGCCAGGATAAAACATAAAAATGTATGTAATGTCGCGTTTCCTCTAGAAGTTCCATAGAGCTGATCTGAAGACGGCCCCAGTACCGGAACCGAAACACATAACATCCAAGAACGCAACATTTTTAAAAATCGATATATTCGTCAGTTCTGTGAAAGACTTTCAGTGATGCAGATAATCCTCAAATATTTATATCTATCTATGACAGTCTGGTTTAATTTGTAGCACTCAAAATTCCAAAATATTTTTATGCAAATATTTTTTATGCTATATTAAAATATAAACCGTGATTATTTTTATTAAAATGTTGCCATATTGTAATAAAGTTTACTTTTACTCGAACATTGCTAAGTGTCATACCAAAGAAAGTAAAAAATAAATTTATTTAATATTTACAAATGTGAGATAAAAATTATAAAATTAAGTCCTGTGTTTTATTTACGATAAATATTAAATGTTTTGAATAAAATCTAAATTTTTCGCCCATACATGTTTATTTACTTTTCTATGCTTATCCTATATTATTTTATACAGCCACATAACATATTTGTTATATTTCAGTAAATTGTCGCCGAGTTACTTGCTATATATTTATTATTTTCCACAATATAAATTATTTATTAATTAGTTTTTCTCAAATTCTATATATATAATAATCGAAGCTTCTAAAACTTTTTTAAAATCATTTAAATGAATAAATTCAATATTTTGGACTAAGAGTACTTGGTGGAATTCCATTTTAATATTTCAAATAATAAGTAAAATATTAGAGTGATTTTTCTACATATAGATTTTAATTGGTGACCGGTTTCGCCAACCTTTCACGTTGGCATTGTCAAACAGAATCTCTGTTTGATCACTCAAGTATTTTACTTATTATTTAAAATATTTAAATGAATATCATAAACATAAGAGTTACGCCGCAGTTTTTATTAGTCTACTACTTTAAATGCATCGATAGCCTAAGTACCGGAACAGAAACGTAGGAAGATTACCAAAGCTAACTCAAACCAAGCTATTTTATTTTACTTTCAGCGGCTCAATTTCCTGAAAACCATCCCCTGAAGAATATATTATTTCAACTATATAACAAAGGTTTACAGATGATATTTATCGCTCACCTCCAAATCAATATTGTGCCAGGAAAAACAACACATGATATCATAAAATATAAATACGTCGTTTCGCTGATTCAGCTTTAAAAAATCTTCTAATGAATCAATTAATATAAGATCTAAAACACATCGATATTCCTTATTTCTGGGAAAAGAGCAAATAACATTTCATTGTTGTTGTATAATTTTAAAAACAATAACAACAACACGTTTGCATGACAATGTAATCATGATGTGCTGCTGCAGGACTCCGAGGTGTCTGGGAGATTACGGCGCGTCACATCGGTGTGACGTCACCTGCGCAAAATGTCGTTATCTATTGGAGATCTCAAGGAAAAGCTGAAGAAGCTCTGAAGATTGAGACTGATCCAAGACATATAGACTTTTACGTCCATCCTTTTCTGTTGAGCAACTCCAGGATCTTGCTGGAAAAACAGCACAGCTGATGAAGGCCGCCAAGGTGTCTGGGAGATCCGATACGTCGTGTCACAAGCGCGTCACCTCGGTGTGACGTCTCCTAAGCAACGGAATATCCCGGGCACGCAGTCTATTACGACTTTGCCGTGATAGTAAATTGCCACAGACTCTCGTTTTCCTCGTCGACTACGCACGCCCCTGACCCTTTGGGCAAGAGGTGCTCAACCTTTTTTATCCCGCCGCCCATTTATGTACAAAAAAATATATATACCACTTATAACCGTGTAGATTTAGTGAACTTTCCTTTGAACATAAAACTGGGACCCTCTATAGCCAGTGGTCCCCAACCCAGTGCCCGCGGGCACCATGGCGCCCGCCGACCGTTTTACGAGTGCCCGCCGCTGTGCGACAACGATAAAAAAAATCATTTAAGTTTACAATAAAATGTTATGTTAATAATATGAAAAGAATATTTATTCAACATAATACCGCCAGACTGGCATTCTAGAATGTACTCTAGGGTGCAAAAAAGTTGGGGACCCCTGCTCTATACTATCACCCATTAAAAAAACCATGAACAGACATAGATATATGTTCAGTAAGATCGTCATCAACCTCGCGCTAAAATAAGAAAATAAGCGCTAAAATACAATACAATTTAAAATCGCGATTCTCTGTTTGTTGAAACATGGAGGACTTTCGAAGATGGCGGCCGCAAAATAATAATAAATAATAACAGAAAGTAGATACAACATTGACAGGTTGAGAACCCCTGGCCTACAGCGTCACCCATTCATAAGCGGGAAGCCGCGGCCTAGAAAATAGCGACAGTGGAAGTGCGTTTCCGATTTGCGGTCTGTGTTGCAAACGTTTGTAGACTTACCACAATTTAAATTATTTTTAGTACTAATTCACGATCTAACGCATAGGTTCCCAAAGTGGTCAGCGAAAATTAAAATTGGGGGTCTACGAACTGTAAATGGGGGTCTACAAGAGTGGATCCCATGGACCATGTTGGCAACGATATTTTCGACGATATCCACGTTGAGTTAACACAACTGAACGACTATTTTCAATGTACAGTGTCACTATTTCGAAGCATGATTAAAATTGTACTGAATTATTATTTCAAAACATGTTTACTTAAGTCAATCGGTTGATAAATGTAAAAGATATTCAATATTTACATACCGACATAAAATATGGCGCACCCTGTATATCAGATGTCAAAAATATGTTTGAAGTTGATGAATTTTATAAAAATTCAATATTAGCAAGGCAGGGGTCTACGATAACTAGGAAAACTCGACAAGGGGTCGGCGGGACAAAATAGTTTGGGAACCTATGATCTAATGCATTAGCTGTCCAAAAACCAAAAAGATGCACACAGATAAAAATACCTAAAATTATTAATTCTAAGGTTAAGATGTATAGGTTAGAATTCCACCTTTGTCCCAATATTTATAAAGCTGATTTTTTTCCGTCGTTTCACGGGAAAAGCGTTAATCTTAAAAATATATTCTCGTTTTCTAGATCGTCATGCGTCCGCGCGCGTCGGTGTCAGAGAAATCAGCGACACGCGACATTTATAAAAAAATTGTTATTTCCTTTTTCTCGGTGTCGTACGCTCGCCCCCCCTGTTACGAGGAAAATACCTTTGCATTGAGTAATGTTATTACGTTACTATGTTTTGTCACTGCAGTCATTGAATGAAGTATTAATAATAATTTAATCCATTTAACCGTTCACTATCTTAAGCAGCAGATAAAATTAAACGCGCTTGAAATGTTTTAAACCGTTTATTAAAACAAATATAATTTAAACTCGCTTTAACTTTTACACATTCTTTGAAATTTTAATTAAAGCTTTGCATAACTATTCAGTCTTACTTAAAATCCCTTTAAATGAGGCTGTATACATTCTCTGACTTAGTTTTAATAATTTAGTACAGCAGATAAAATTTGACACTGTATAAGTAAGGCTTAATTAATTTTTATAATTTAACATCTTTTATATTATTAAACTTATAATTATGATCTCAAAATCGCAGTTAAGGAAGCGATCGTAAGTGACTGCGGCTGTGTTTTCTTACACACAGCCATATCATTACTAAAGCCAATATACAACCGATGAATACCATGAAACGATCATCAGAATTGATTATTAAGATAGGGTCACGGTGGTCGAAAGGACCAAGTGGCCAGGCTGCTATAGTTAAAAGCAGAGTTCGAATCCCACGTGTATCCACATAGCTACAAAGCATAGGTTCCCAAACAATTTTGTACCGTCGACCACTTGTCGAGTTTTCTTATTTTCTTCTTCAAACATATTTTTGACATCTGATATACAGGGTGCGCCATATTTTATGTCGGCATGTAAGCATTGAATAACTATTTCTTTTTTTTTTTTGTAAGAAGGTTGACAACTGCACTGAAACCCTTTTCCATGTGGTATGAAGATGGAAAAGCTATCAAAAACCTTCTTGAGATAGTCCATAATGCAGGATTAACAGTATTATTATGTAAGTACATAGGTTCAATCTGTGTTCAATTATGACATTTACGGAATCCCTAAATTTTGGTGATGACCTGCTTAAATGGGATCCACTCTCGTAGACCCTCAATTTAATTTTTCGCTGTCGTCGACCCATTGCAGAGTAAAATCGATCCCTGGGGTTCAATATTGACCACTCTGGGAACCAGTGCTATGAAGCAAGTATTCTATGACACATGTAGTGGGCAGTTAGCACAGTTGTTACGTATGTTAGTAGGCCAACCGCGGAACTGCTGATAAGATCCTTCGACAGACAAAGTGGGCTTAACTTCCGAATTACAGGCAACACCGTGACGACATATGTCGTCAGAGGTTGCGGAGGATTTACCGAAAGACAACCGTCATAGCACGTGGAAATCTCACCTAAAATACAACAACAATTAGCATGAATAACTTGAGCGTCTAAATACCATACTCGAGTTTTTTTTATCATTTTCTGGTCCGTTTTGCGAAAAATCGACTGCACCAAACAAAAAAAATTAAATGCAAAAAGTTGAATACATCCTTTCTTCCGAACAGCATATTTTTTTATTTTTAGTAAACTTACTTTTAATATGATAAATATGAGTTTTTCCGATTGAAGTTTAGGAATTTGGAGATTTGGAAACTTTGGTTTTGAAAAGTCGTCATTTTAACAAATTTTTCAACATCTTCAAGATTTTATTTTACCCTGAAAATGGACGTTAATTAAATAATAAAAAATAGGTGAATATAATTTATAGTTTTTTCAATACTCTATAAAAAAATTAACTTTCGGCGTAGAAAAATAAAGTGACAATTAAATTAATCAAATGACACGATTTCGCCAGGTAAAACGGTCCTTTTTTTGTGGCACCAAGCAAGGTTAGTTATCAAAACCCTTAAACAATAATTGCAAATTCTGTTCTTATAAAACTACAGCTTAAATAAAACAAGTGCCTTGGCTCAAAAAATGTATATTATATTAGAGTAGAAGACCGCAAGGATGTGGGAGCAATAGAAGGCGAGATAAACTATATTTATTTTTTTTGTTGTAGAGCCCAATGCCTGTTTTTGACAATCACGAAATGTTACATCAACACTTTGTTAATATTACCTGAGTTTGGATGTCTGCCCAATGTGTGATTTGATATATTTGAACAAGGTAAATATTTACATCAATACGTGACGTAATGCTTGCTAAATGGAAGCTTGTCGGTTCATGTCGGTCTTAAAAGTACTACTGCGGTTTTTTTACTATTGAAATATCCGCGGTTTTGCGTTTTCCGCTAGAAGTGTGACGAATGAGTAAATAGCCGATATATATATATATATATATATATATATTATGTATACGACAATTTCGACTCGATATATATATATATATATATATCGAGTCGAAATTGTCGTGAAAAAACATTTAATCAGAGATCATTAAATTGAATGAAAAGTAATAAGATAAAATATTATACAAATGATATGAATATTTTAAAAACTAAAAGATTTCTTAATATAAATATATTATATACTTAACGGAAAAAGAAATTCGGTTATGCTGGACGACGTAACGTTCTTCTGCTAGCAATTCTGTAAATATATTTTACGTAATAGCAAAATATTTTTTATTGTAAAAACAAAAAAAATAAACATTGAAGACTAAGCTTATCACTAAAAAGAAATATCGTAACCTCCTAGCCGTTTCGCTATTTATATTTAGTATCTAAACAAATAAACCATAGAAGTTGAGCTGCTTCACATTTTCGAAATCACTGTAGTGATTTTGTGATATTAATTTGAGGTCCCTGAAGATGGTCCCAGCACGGAGACCAAAACGCTGAAGATCCAAAAAACCAAATTATCTTTAAAGAACGTCTACCAAGATCTTCGAGCACACAAAATAAAAAATCTTTCGTGGATTTTAAAAAAATAAATTATTCATATCGTGATATTCAATGATCGAAGTTGCGCAATAATATGTAATAATTGTAGATTCGTAGTTTGATACTTTGTGGTACACTCGTATAAACAATAACACTGCATACGTCACGACAATTAACCGGACGATATTCCTCATTGACTCACGGGCCGGCCGAGCATAAATAGGCCGCACTGCCTGCAATCAGGCACTCACACAACAAGCTCCGGCCTGAAACCACTGAAGCCATAGAAGCACCAAGAAGCATCACCGAGACACGAGACGGACTCCGAGGGAAAGATACTACCTACCAAGACTGCAGATTCTATTTCAAGATGTTCGTGAACACTGTTCTGGCGGCATGCCTGGTCCTGGTGCTGCTGACGACCTTCGCCTCCGGAGGCGGCAAGGGAGTGATGGGCACAATCCACGAGAAGGGCGGAAGGGTCCTCGCGGCTGTGGCTACTCCTGTGGAGAAGGCCATCGTCTCAAAGGCTTTCAGGAATTGTAAGTTCATACCTTTCTTATCTGCCTACATATCTTATACATATAATACACATTTCTTCCGGCGGAACTAACTCAATAAACTCATGTTCGTTTTTTCAACAGGTGAAGGCTTGAAAAAGAAGATGGGTGTGTCTTCCAACGACATGGATGACTTAACGGAAGACGACATCAGCAACATTAAACTCGACCTGATCAGTGGGTCGGAGAAGGTACGATGCTTTACAATACTATGTTTTTTGGATTGTTTGTGTTAAATCTGGTATATATGGAATATATTAAGCTTCGTGGTGCTAATGTCTGGTGTTCTTGCAGAGCGTTTTTAAGATCTCCACGGACGGCAGCGACCTGCTGAACGACAAGCTTTTCGACAAGTCCAAGCCCATCGCCATCTTCATCCACGGATTCATGTCTTCTTCCGGCGCCTCGGCCGCCCAAGAGGTGACCAACGCCCTTGCCCAGCGAGGAGAGCACAACGTCCTGGCGCTGGACGCCGGCGCCGTCATCAAGAACCTGTACCTCCGCAGCAGCACATACGTCCGCTTCATCGGCGAGCACCTCGGCAGGGCCGTGGCGGCGCTCATCCGCCAGAAGGGCGTGGACCCCAAGCACGTCCACCTGGTGGGGCACAGCCTCGGTGCGCACATCTCCGGCTTCGCGGGAAAGACCGTCGAGCTGCTGACGGGCCAGAAGGTCGGGAGGATCAGCGGCTTGGACCCCGCGGGGCCTTGCTTCTTCGAGAAGGAGCCGGAATTGAGGCTGCGAGCATCTGACGCCGACTTCGTGGACGTCATCCACACCGACAAGGGGGTTCTGGGCATCACGGAGCCAATCGGTGAGCTTGCATTTTAATTTGCACACACTTGAGCATCAGCCGTGCTACATCTCGTGTTCTTTTTGTCGTACTTCAACTATGACCTGTACTAACTGCCACTCTCTTTCCAGGCCACGTGGACTTCTACCCCAACGACGGTGACGCGCAGCCAGGGTGCGTGGTGCCTCCCTGCAGCCACTCCCGCGCCTGGCAACTCTTCAGCGAGAGCGTCCTGCGGCCGACGGCCTTCCCGGGGCTGCGCTGCTCGGGCTGGAGGGCTTTCGCGGCCGGAGACTGCGAGGGTTCCGACCAGGAGGTCATGGGCTTCGGGGCCAGCGTGGCGGCCAGGGGGACGTACTTCCTCAAGACGGCCGGAGCCGCGCCCTACGGCATGGGCTACCAGGGCGTCGCCAAGGCCATTTGCAACGGAGGGAGGAACATCATCAGCTGGTTCAAGGGTGGAGAGCAGCGCAAGGGGGACGACCTGGATGACCTTCCGCGATCGTAAACAACATCAAACCACGATCCGTATTAACTAAAAAAGTTTTAAGTTGATTGCATATATTGTATAGTTTTACATGAATGCATCAAAATTTGAAATCAGTTCTTTGAACATCAAACTTTTTGTGAGGCATCTAGTTATTGTATATTTATAAGTGAATATAATTTAAATCAAATGTACCTACAATCCACAAAACGGTGCTGTGCTTAATCATAAGAAGATTAATATTATTTACAGTACAAACTGCTGAATATCCTGGTCGGTTCCCATGGAATTTATTTTATATTATATTAATTACTTGACTGAAAACAATAAGGTTTAATATATTTAACCATTATCTTTATATTCATAATTTACTTAAACGTAAACTAGTATAGGAAACGACTGAATAATCTGTATATTTAATTATATTTTATATTTTTAAGATTGTTTACTCTAGAGATTATGAATTGTTGACTTGTTTTAATAAAATAATATATATTTATAAACCTGATTTTAATTTTGCACACAGTGATTATTTTAGTCAAAATCTAGTATCTAAGCTATACTGTACTCAATCAAAGCGCACTGTGCTTATTTCGAGTCAGGAAGACGTGACGTCACTAGGTCACTAGATCACTAGATCACGAAGGGGCGTAGATCAGTGATCGTAAGACATTAATAGCGTGCATTTTACGATACTTCACCCGGCAGTCTAAGTGAGCTGTGATTTATATGAACTTTGATTCACCGAACTCAAATGTTAGTCATCGCTCGCGTGGATTATTATAAATAGACGAAACACACACACACAAAAGTTAACCGTTGCACTTGTGCAATCTGCGGTAGAGTGCATCAGAAAGTGCGTCTATGTCTGTTCATGGTTTTTCTATGGGAAGATACGGTAGTGGGGCCTTCTAAGCCGCAGTTTTATATTCTAAGTAAAGTTCGAAGGAGAGGAAGCAGATATACTCAGTGAGATGGTCGCCAATCTCGTCTGAGGTGAGGCACACATAGAAGAAGAATATATTCATATATATTTAAATAAAAGGTTCACTTTTGAAACTACAAAAACATCCATGAATTTACTCCAAAGCTCACGAGAGATACGAACTTATTCGGATTTAAAACCCTGCGAGCGTCCCTGGAGAATAATTTGAAGTATTATCCTCGTCATTGCACATGTGAACGGTTTACCTAAAAACATACTTTCAGTAAATCTATTCATCTCAACCGTTGAAGCGCCAAGGAATAGTATAGTATCTCGAGTCTCAGCTGACGCGGCGCACATGGTGTCTCCTGTTGTGGCGCTAGTAGCCGCCACGACCTACGCTTCGGCAGGGCGACCGCACTGATAGTGAGCCCCAGACGTCACGGGACACGGAGAACTTACCGACGAGCCATCGTCATCACAAACGATTTTAACAAAATAAATAAACCATAAAGATATCCGTGCATTAATAAAATAATAAAGATACTCGATGAACCAAATATATCTCGATGACTATAGTCAAGCCTCTATTCTAAATTATAATATTTATGATACTCGAAACGTCGAAAGACCGAAAATATCAAGCAGCTCAACGTCCAGTAAACCAAATCACCGTACAACAAAGGATATAAGTTTCGACGATTTCAGGGGCCATCCTCAGGGAATTTATCTTCAAACGCTGGCCCCAGGACAGGAATAGTACATTGAATCTAAAAATGAAAAAACAGGCGGCATAATAACCAAAAAAAAATGTGACGCTGACGTCACAGGACGCAGAAAATCCATTAACTAAAAGTCGTCATTGAGTGAAGTTTTATCTGACTTATGAAATAAAACCGCATTTAATAACTATTGATAATACAAGCAAATTTTTCGTTTTGCGTGACGACTTTTGTGATAAATTATAAATATTCGGTTCTTGGGTGTTGCGCCGTTTCGTTCCTGGTGCTACGACCTCCCTTAACAAGACATTGAATAAGACAAACACGGCGTTGCACTTAATTTTCCTTGTTATGACATGTTTACGTTATCTAAGCCTTACGCACGTGCGAGAAGTCACTGTTATTTATAATAATTATCAAACTTGTTTATATTATCGAGGCTGTGCACCGATCAAGTATTACATTTCGCTAAGTCATTTTTTAATGTGTTTTGGACGTGGGAATACTTAAATTAGTTCAGCTTAAGCCATATAAATAGTCGAAGGGCCCCATAGAAGCAGGGCTGGATCAATCTTTGCCTAACCCAATTTTTGAGTGTGGCATTAATCCGAAAGTATTCGTCGCTAATCATAAGATTCGTGGACAAATGTAAATACTGTTTATTGTGTACACAGTGTATACAAAGAAGTGCGCTCCTCCCACAGACGGCAGCGTGTCCAGGCATGTCTGCCAGCAATCAGACATACTTGCGGTCTACATTTTCCTTCCGGAATTCGAAACCCGCTATGAAGAAAAGCGCCGCTGGCTTCCGACTAGCCCTGATGACGTCACGCGGCCAGTTCACGAGCACTGCACTTCAGGACGTCACGACAATTAACCGGACGATATTCCTCATTGACTCACGCCGGCTGGAGCATATATAGGCCGCACTGCCTGCAATCAGGCACTCACACAGCAAGCTCCGGCCTGACTACACTGAAGTGCACAGGAGCACCAAGAAGCATCACCGAGACACGAGACGGACTCCGAGGGGAAGATACTACCTACCAAGACTGCAGATTCTAAATCGAGATGTTCGTGAACACTGTTCTGGCGATGTGCCTGGGCCTGGTGCTGCTGACGACCTTCGCCTCCGGAGGCGGCAAGGGAGTGATGGGCACAATCCACGAGAAGGGCGGAAGGGTCCTCGCGGCTGTGGCCACTCCTGTGGAGAAGGCCATCGTCTCCAAGGCTTTCAGGAATTGTAAGTACAAACCTTTCTTATCTGCCCACGTATCATTTACATATAATACACATTTCTTCCGGCGGAACTAACTCAATAAACTCATGTTCGTTTTTTCAACAGGTGAATCCTTGCAAAAGAAGATGGGTGTGTCTTCCAACGACATGGATGACTTAACGGAAGACGACATCAGCAATATTAACCTCGACCTGATCAGTGGGTCGGAGAAGGTACGATGCTTTACAATACTATGTTTTTTGGATTGTTGTGTTAAATCTGGTATATATGGAATATATTTAGCTTCGTGATGCTAATGTCTGGTGTTCTTGCAGAGCGTGTTCAAGATCTCCACGGACGGCAGCGACCTGCTGAACGACAAGCTCTTCGACAAGTCCAAGCCCATCGCCATCTTCATCCACGGATTCATGTCTTCTTCCGGCGCCTCGGCCGCCCAAGAGGTGACCAACGCCCTTGCCCAGCGAGGAGAGCACAACGTCCTGGCGCTGGACGCCGGCGCCGTCATCAAGAACCTGTACCTCCGCAGCAGCACATACGTCCGCTTCATCGGCGAGCACCTCGGCAGGGCCGTGGCGGCGCTCATCCGCCAGAAGGGCGTGGACCCCAAGCACGTCCACCTGGTGGGGCACAGCCTCGGCGCGCACATCTCCGGCTTCGCGGGGAAGACCGTCGAGCTGCTGACGGGCCAGAAGGTCGGGAGGATCAGCGGGCTGGACCCCGCGGGGCCTTGCTTTTTCGAGAAGGAGCCGGAACTGAGGTTGCGAGCATCTGACGCCGACTTCGTGGACGTCATCCACACCGACAAGGGGGTTCTGGGCATCACGGAGCCAATCGGTGAGCTTCCATTTTCATTTGCACACACTTCAGAATCAGCCGTGCTACGTCTCGTGTTTTTTTTGTCGAACTTCAACTATGACCTGTACTAAATGCCACTCTCTTTCCAGGCCACGTGGACTTCTACCCCAACGACGGTGACGCGCAGCCAGGGTGCGTGGTGCCTCCCTGCAGCCACTCCCGCGCCTGGCAACTCTTCAGCGAGAGCGTCCTGAGGCCGACGGCCTTCCCGGGGCTGCGCTGCTCGGGCTGGGGGGCTTTCGCAGCCGGAGACTGCGAGGGTTCTGACCAGGAGGTCATGGGATTCGGGGCCAGCGTGGCGGCCAGAGGGACGTACTTCCTCAAGACGGCCGGAGCCGCGCCCTACGGCATGGGCTACCAGGGCGTCGCCAAGGCCATTTGCAACGGAGGGAGGAACATCATCAGCTGGTTCAAGGGTGGAGAGCAGCGCAAGGGGGACGACCTGGATGACCTCCCGAGATCGTAAACAACTTCAAACCACGATTCGAACTAACTTATAAAGTTTTTAGATGATTGCATATTTTGTATAGTTTTACATGAATGCATCAAAATTTGAAATCAGTTCTTTGAACATCAAACTTTTTGTGAGGCATCTAGTTATTGTATATTTATAAGTGAATATAATTTAAATCAAATGTACCTACAATCCACAAAACGGTGCTGTGCTTAATCATAAGTAGATTAATATTATTTTTCGTACAAACTGCTGAATATCCTGGACGGTTCGCATGGAATTTATTTTATAAATGATAGATTTTTTTATTAATTACTTGACTGAAAACAATAGGTTTTAATATATTTAACTATTATCTTTATATTTAAGATTTACTATAACGTAAACTAGTATAGGAAACGACTGAATAATCTGTATATTTAATTATATTTTATATTTTTAAGATTGTTTACTCTAGTGATTGTGAAATTGTTGACTTGTTTTAATAAAATAATATTTATTTATAAACGTGATTTTAATTTTGCACACACTGATTATTTTAATCAAAAATCTAGTATCTAAAATACACTGTACTCAATCAAAGCGTACTGTGTTTATTTCGAGCCAAGAAAACGTGACGTTACTAGGTCACTAGATCACGAAGGGGCGTAGATCAGTGATCGTAAGACATTAATCGCGTGCATTTTACGATACTTCACCCGGCAGCCTAAGTGAGCTGAGAATTATAAGAATTTTGATTCACCGAGCTCAAATGTTAGTCATCGCTCGCGTGGATTATTATAAATATACGAAACACACACACACACACACAAAAGTTAAACATTGCACTTGTGCAATCTGCGGTAGAGTGCATCAGAAAGTGCGTCTATGTCTGTTCATGGTTTTTCTATGGGAAGATACTGTAGTGGGTTCTTCTAAACCGCAGTTTTATATTCGTTGTAAAATTCGAAGGAGAGGAAGCAGATATACTCAGTAAGAAGGTCACCAACCTCGTCTGAGGTGAGGCACACATAGAAAAAAAAAAATATATATTTAAATAAAAGGTTCACTTTTAAAACGACGAAAAATTCCATGAATTTACTCCAAAGCTCACGAGAGATACGAACTTATTCGGATTTAAAACCCTGCGAGCGTCCCTGGAGAATAATTTGAAGTATTATCCTCGTCATTGCACATGTGAACGGTTTACCTAAAAACATACTTTGAGTAAATCTATTCATCTCAACCGTTGAAGCGCCAAGGAATAGTATAGTATCTCGAGTCTCAGCTGACGCGGCGCACATGGTGTCTCCTGTTGTGGCGCTAGTAGCCGCCACGACCTACGCTTCGGTAGGGCGACCGCACTGATAGTGAGCCCCAGACGTCACGGGACACGGAGAACTTACCGACGAGCCCTCGTCATCACAAACGATTTCAACCAAATAAATAAACCAAGAAGATATTCGTACATTGATAAAATAATAAAGATACTCGATGAACAAAATATAACCGTGCGCTCGCTTCTGTCCGGCCACAATAAAAAAATTATTTAAGAAAAAAAAAAAAAAAAAGGAATGTATAAAAATTGTAGTAATTAAAATGAGAATGTATGCGAATATAAGTATATCGATACAATTTTCAAAATAATAATTCTTTCTAGAAAATCATAAAAAACCCTGTTGAAATGGGATCTTATGGTGGCTGATCCCTTTGATGGGTCAATTTTTGAGTTATTTGATATTTTTTTGCGAAAAATTTACTACATTAATACATATTTTTTAATGCTTAAATTTAGATACGTTTCTTTTTCTAAACTCATGATTTTTTATCTATTGTAAATTTACTTTTAATATGATAAATATGTATTTTCCCAATAAAAGTTTAGGAATTTGGAGATTATTATAACCAATGGATCTAAAACCCTAAGCATTTCTGCATATAAAAGATTACAAATAAACCTATGGTAAAATATTAGTATAAAAATTAAATCAATTTATTTTTTTATCAAAACTTGGTTTTGAAAAGTCGTATTTTTATCAAATTTTTCAACATCTTTAAGACTTTATTTAACCTTAAAAAAGAACGGTAATTTAATAATAAAAAATGGTACTACCGGCTTTGGTACTACTTTCGGGAGCAGAAACATACCATGAAAAAATAAACGGTGCCCGCCGCCCGACCGGCATTCTGAAATGTGCTCATGGGTACAAAAAGGTTGGGGACCCCTGCTCTATTCTATATTATAATATTTATGATACTCGAAGACGGTCCCAGCACGGGGACCGACACGTCGAAAGACCGAAAATTTCAAGCAGGTTAACGCCCAGCAAACCAAATCGCCGTACAACAAAGGATATAAGTTTCGACGATTTCAGGGGCCATCCTCAGGGAATTTATCTTGAATTGTACATTGAATCTAAAAATGAAAAAAACAGGCGGCATAATACCCAAAAAAAATATGTGACGCTGACGTCACAGAACGCAGAAAATCCATCGACCAGAAGTCGTCATTGAGTGAAGTTTTATCTGACTTATGAAATAAAACCGCATTTAATAACTATTGATAGTACAAGCAAATTTTTCGTTTTGCATGACGACTTTTGTGATAAATTATAAATATTCTGTTCATGGGTGTTGCGCCGTTTCGGTCCCGGTGCTACGACCTCCCTTAACAAGACATTGAATAAGACAAACACGGAGTTGCACTTAATTTTCCTTGTTATGACATGTTTACGTTATCTAAGACGTGCAAGTGAGAGAAGTCACCGTTATTCATAATAACCATCAAACTTGTCTATATTATCAAGGCTGTGCACCCGATCAAGTATTAGATATCGCTAATTCATTTTTTATTGTGTTTTGGACGTGGGAATACTTAAATAAGTTCGGCTTAAGCCATTTAAATAGTCGAAGGGCCCCATTGAAGCAGGGCTAGGTCAATCTTTGCCTAACCCAATTTTTGAGTGTGGCATTAATCCGAAAGTATTCGTCGCTATGAATAAAATTCGTGAACAAATGTAAATACTGTTTATTGTACACACACACTGTATACAAAGAAGTGCGCTCCTCCCACAGACGGCAGCGTGTCCAGGCATGTCTGCCAGCAATCAGACATATAATGCGGTAAATACTTGCGGTCTTCATTTTCCTTCCGGAATTCGAAACCCGCTATGAAGAAAAGCGCCGCTGGCTTCCGACTAGCCCTGATGACGTCACGCGGCCAGTTCACGAGCACTGCACTTCAGGACGTCACGACAATTAACCGGACGATATTCCTCATTGACTCACGCCGGCTGGAGCATATATAGGCCGCACTGCCTGCAATCAGGCACTCACACAACAAGCTCCGGCCTGAAACCACTGAAGCCATAGAAGCACCAAGAAGCATCACTGAGACACGAGACGGACTCCGAGGGGAAGATACTACCTACCAAGACTGCAGATTCTAGTTCAAGATGTTCGTGAACACTGTTCTGGCGATGTGCCTGGGCCTGGTGCTGCTGACGACCTTCGCCTCCGGAGGCGGCAAGGGAGTGATGGGCACAATCCACGAGAAGGGCGGAAGGGTCCTCGCGGCTGTGGCCACTCCTGTGGAGAAGGCCATCGTCTCCAAGGCTTTCAGGAATTGTAAGTGCAAACCTTTCCTATCTACCCACATATCATTTACAAATAATACACATTTCTTACGGCGGAACTAACTCAATAAACTCATGTTCGCTTATTCAACAGGTGAATCCTTGCAAAAGAAGATGGGTGTGTCTTCCAACGACATGGATGACTTAACGGAAGACGACATCAGCAACATAAAACTCGACCTGATCAGTGGGTCGGAGAAGGTACGATGCTTTACAATACTATGTTTTTTGGATTGTTTGCGTTAAATCTGGTATATATGGAATATATTTAGCTTCGTGATGCTAATGTCTGGTGTTCTTGCAGAGCGTGTTCAAGATCTCCACGGACGGCAGCGACCTGCTGAACGACAAGCTCTTCGACAAGTCCAAGCCCATCGCCATCTTCATCCACGGATTCATGTCTTCTTCCGGCGCCTCGGCCGCCCAAGAGGTGACCAACGCCCTTGCGCAGCGAGGAGAGCACAACGTCCTGGCTCTGGACGCCGGCGCCGTCATCAAGAACCTGTACCTCCGCAGCAGCACATACGTCCGCTTCATCGGCGAGCACCTCGGCAGGGCCGTGGCGGCGCTCATCCGCCAGAAGGGCGTGGACCCCAAGCACGTCCACCTGGTGGGGCACAGCCTCGGTGCGCACATCTCTGGCTTCGCGGGGAAGACCGTCGAGCTGCTGACGGGCCAGAAGGTCGGGAGGATCAGCGGACTTGACCCCGCGGGGCCTTGCTTCTTTGAGAAGGAACCGGAACTGAGGCTGCGAGCATCTGACGCCGACTTCGTGGACGTCATCCACACCGACAAGGGGGTTCTGGGCATCACGGAGCCAATCGGTGAGCTTCCATTTTCATTTGCACACACTTGAGCATCAGCCGTGCTACATCTCGTGTTCTTTTTGTCGTACTTCAACTATGACCTGTACTAACTGCCACTCTCTTTCCAGGCCACGTGGACTTCTACCCCAACGATGGTGACGCGCAGCCAGGGTGCGTGGTGCCTCCCTGCAGCCACTCCCGCGCCTGGCAACTCTTCAGCGAGAGCGTCCTGAGGCCGACGGCCTTCCCGGGGCTGCGCTGCTCGGGCTGGGGGGCTTTCGCAGCCGGAGACTGCGAGGGTTCTGACCAGGAGGTCATGGGCTTCGGAGTCAGCGCAGCAGCCAGGGGGACGTATTTCCTCAAGACTGCTGGAGCCGCGCCCTACGGCATGGGCTACCAGGGCGTCGCCAAGGCCATTAGCAATGGAGGAAGGAACACCATCAGCTGGTTCAAGGGTGGAGAACAGCGCAAGGGGGACGACCTCGATGATCTCCCGCGATCGTAAACATCTTAGAATATAGATATCTACTTAGACATTTATATTTCTCTTTTGGGGATACTCAGCTTAAAACATACAGGGTGCTATTGCTAATATTTATTAAGTTAGTTAGTATTTGTATACTAGTTATAAGCAGACTTTATTTTAAAAAAGACACTTTTATATTATGGATTATAAAAGGTTTTATTAATTTTTAGATTAATGTGTCATTTTTCAATTAAATCGACATTTATTTAAAAAATAACTTAATATGCGGGCATCTAGTTATTTTTAATTATTTATTAACTCTTTTTATCATGGCTGTGTTCTATTTAATACAATTATTATTAAATTATTTATTTAGTATTAACTAAGAGACTATATATTAAGCATGAGCTTATTTTGTAAAAATATAATTTATGTCCAGCTGTTATATCTGGTATTATATTATTTGACTGAAAATAACAGGGTTTTAACTTGTATCTACACATAAGCTTTATATAAAAAATATTTTATGTAATGTAAATAGCGACTGAAAAATTGTTGACTTATTTCTTTTAATAAAAAAATTATATTATACTACTGATTTTTATTACAAAAGACACATGATCACATGTCTCATGAGCACCATGCGACATGGACACCATACCGTTATGTTATATATGAGATAAATAAGCTATACGGTTCATTCGTGAAACGACGAGAAAAATTTGTTGGAGCTGGGTATTGGTAAAGAGATGCCTTTCATATTTAAAGTAAATAAACACACTAACAGTGTTTATAATAAATTTCACTCCACCCGTGGATTGCATGTGTAAAATTATGTAAAACGTGATATTTATTTCTAAATACATTTTAATGACAAATGCTGCTAAAATCAGACAATCGCTTATAAGTTGTTTGCCGATAATGTAATGTAACAATTAACTGTGCGATATTCTTAATCGACGCGTATATATAAAGAGAGCACTCGACCGAGAGGCATCACTGAAGCACAAAGCGGCACCAAGGGGCATCACCGAAGCACAAAGCGGCACCAAGGGGCAGATCCTCTCAAGCGAACTGCACAGTGGGGCAGAAACTGTCGCACAAGGGACACAAGACAAACCGGTGAGTTTAAGAGTCCCATAATCGAGTTTTTTTTTTGATCATTTTCTAGTCCGTTTTGCGAAAAATCGACTGCACCAATCAAAAAAAATTAAATGCAAAAAGTTAGATACATCCCTTCTTTTGAACACAATATATTTTTATTTCTTATAAGTTTACTATTAATATGATAAATATGTGTTTTTTCCGATTGAAGTGTAGGAATTTGGAGATTCGTCCGGTACATTTTCCAAGAATCCTAAACATTAAAAAGTCTTTTTATCAATTGGAATTTAAAGATTAAATATAAACCGTGTGCGTCTTATAAATTTAAAAATTAAAAAAAAATATATATTTAACAAACTTTGGTTTTTGAAAAGTCGTCATTTTATCCAATTTTTCAACATCTTCAAGATTTTATTTGACCTTAAAAATGGACGTAAATTGAATAATAAAAAATTGGTAAATATAATTTATAGTTTTCTCAATACTCTGTAATCAACTTTCGATATAGAAAAATAAAGTGACAATTAAATTGATTAAATGACACGTTTTCGCCAGGTAATGGACTGCCTCTGGTGTCCGGTTGGACACCAGAGGCAATTAAAAGGCTAGAAGCAACTGCCTTAATGAAAAATAAATATAACTCAATAATAATAAAAAAAAGGCTGGAGTCGAAAGTACAACCAAACTCACGAGAGTGGCCCGGGATAGATATATGCTCACACGATGATGATGATGTGTAATTTTATTTGTAGATCCAATATCAAGATGCTGGTGAAAGGCTTTCTAGTGAAGTGCCTGGGCCTGCTGATGGTGACGAGCTTCGTCTCCGCGGGTCTGTTAGACCTGATCGCCGATATCCGGGAAGCTCGACATAACTTCGTCCAGGGTGTAAAAACTAAGCTGGAAAAGGCCATCGTCTCCAGGCTCTTCACGGATTGTAGGTTTATAAACTATTATAAACGTGTTGACGAGAACTTTGAAACAAATATTATTTACATCATAGGTTCCCAAAGGGGTCAATTTGACCCCCATGACATCGAAAAAATAAATTGGGGGTCCACGAACTGTAAATGGGGGTCTTCAAGAGTGGATCCCATGGGCCATGTTGGCCACGATACGCACGTTGAGTTAACACAACTAAACGACTATTTTCAATGTACAGTGTCACTATTTTGAAGCATGGTTAAAATTGTATTGAATTATTGTTTCAAAACATGTTTAAAACAAGTCAATCGGTTGATAAACGTAGAAGATATTTAATGTTTACATACCGACATAAAATATGGCGCACCCTGTATATCAGATGTCAAAGGACAAAATAGTTAGGGAATCAATGATTTATATTAATGTCTGTATTTTTCACAGGTGAAAGCTTTGAAAAAAAGTTGGGTTTCTCGTTCCTTAACTTGGAAGATTTGAAGGAGCAAGACCTCAGCAAACTCAAACTCGACTTGTTCAGCGGCTCGGAGACGGTATGATGCTACCAAATGTACGAGTATTATAACTTTCTAGGTTATACTTGCTGTATTCATTTAAAAGTGTTGTTATTTCAGAGTGTGTTCAAGATCTCCATGAACGGCACTGACATCTTGAACGACAAGCTCTTCGATAAAGCAAAGCCTGTTACAATTTTCATCCACGGGTTCATGAGCTCGCCGGGATCCTCGGCCGCCCAGGAGGTGACCAGCGCCCTGGCGAAGCGGCAGATGAACGTCCTGGCGCTGGACGCCGGCGCCGTCATTAAACACATGTACCTCCGCAGCAGCACGTACGTGAAGTTCATCGGAGAGCACCTCGGCAGGGTGATAGCCACTCTCATCCTCGAGGGGGGAGTGGACCCCAGGAGCGTCCACCTGGTGGGGCACAGCCTCGGAGCGCACATCTCCGGCTTCGCGGGGCTGGCCGTCCAGGTGCTCACGGGGCACAAGATCGGACGGATCACCGGACTGGACCCCGCGGGACCCTGCTTCTTCGATAGGGAGCCCGAGCTGAGGCTGCAAGCTTCCGACGCTGACTTCGTAGACGTCATCCACACCGACAAGGGAATCTTAGGCATTGAGGAACCGATCGGTGAGCTTCAATATTAATTTTCACATATATGGAACGACAACTATGACTACTAAACGCTGCGCTCTTCTAGGTCACGTGGACTTTTATCCCAACAACGGAGAAATCCAGCCTGGTTGTTCTTTGACTGTCTGCAGCCACTCCCGATCTTGGCATCTCTTCAGCGAGAGCATCCTGCGGCCGTCAACCCTCCCGGGGCTGCGCTGCTCGAGCTGGAACTCCTTCTTGGCCGGGGAATGCAAAGGCTCCGAGGAGGAGTTCATGGGATACGATACCAACTCGACGGCCAGGGGCATGTTCTTCCTGAAGACAGCCGGGACTTCGCCTTATGGCATGGGACTCCGAGGCATTAACAAAACCATGGATCGCCGAAGAAGAAATACCCAAAGGTTATAAGCGAAAGAAATTAATGATGAAATTTTTTGTATCAAGTTTAGCAGTTAATTTTTTGTATCAAGCTACTTGTACCTTAATGGGAAAATATATATTATATTTATATTTGAAATATTTATTAAAAAAATGTTGAGAAATTCAATATTTTTGACAGAGAGTACTTGGTGGAATTCCATTGAAATATTTTTGTGTAAAATACTTGAGTGATTTTCCACATGTTCGTTTTTATTTCGCCATCCTTTCACAAATAAAAACGAACATGTGAAAAATCACTCAAGTATTTTACTCAAAAATATTTAAAAAATGTTATTAATATTCAAAGAAATAAAAACGTACTTAACCGAAATTTTTGTATAATTTTTTTTCAAAACAATTTATTAATTTTTAGAATGAGGGTTTTTGGTTTATATGTTGATATTTGTATTCTTTTGACAAAAAATAGCAACTTGACGCGGCATAACACCTAAGAAAACATTATAAATAATAACGGATAACTGATTCTGAAAATATGAGACGATAAGCCAAAGACAAGTATTGGAGTTTCAGCGGTGATGTCTAATGAGCACACAGCGTTTAAAAACCTTACTGGCTTCCAGACAGTGGCAATAAAGCGTTTCTAAAATGATATTTAAAACACTTCTAATTAATTTGCGTTATTTATGAGGATCATTTATGTTCAGTATAAAAAAACAGCTTGCCTTGATTTTGGACTCGCGGCACGCCACTGCTCCACGCTTAATGCACAAACTAGACTATTTATCTGCAACGCGTTTGTTAATTAAATAATTCGGATAGTTAAAAAACTATTAACGATATAATGATATGAATTAAAAATCCATTTGTTCTTGTAGCTGCGTTATAGATAATGCAGTTTTGTGATTTTACTTTTAATAAATAATATTGTAATAAATAAAATTTTAATGAGTCTACATTTTTCACTCGAACAGGTTAACATTTGAGTAAGATTGTTTTTTTATTTATTTATATAATACATGCACGTTTGAATTCGTGTAAATCATGATGAAGATTTATCAAAATACTTTTGATAAATAACTTATCTTAAAACCATTCAGTCTCTGACAGCAAATTTACAAAAGACAGTTAAACTTTAACACTATTTATTGCAGTGCTATTGCACAAATATTGCTTTAAATTTATAAATAAAAATAATACTATAATTATTTTTATTTTCCACTACTAAACTTGTTCGATCAAGTTTTGCGTATTAATTAATTCGTATTTTACTAATAGTTGCGGTTTTAATTTTCCTTCCATTACCAAGGCCGATACGTCACAACGACCTAAAATAAATTAGAATAAATAGATAAGATCATACATTTAAAATAAAAACCAATATGTACTCCACTTTACCAACTGCAACGGCGTTCGCATTGCCGATGACCTTGAAAGTTTCCTCAAAGGTCAATGAAGAGATATTATTAAATATATCATGGCACAGATATTCAACAAATATTTGCGGTTTTTTTTCCTTCCGTTATCAAAAGGGAAAAGCTTTTGCTTACGTCATTACGGTCTTAAATTTAATAGTAATTTAATTATATATATATATATATATGTGGAAAAAAATTTATAAAAAAAAATAACTATTTACGTTCGCAATTCTGATGACCTTGGACATTTTCTCAATTGTCGCCTCTAGATGCGATATAAAAAAAACATTATAAACTTGAACCTTATGCTCTTATATATAAACACAGGGGTCATTAACGTCTCCAACATTTGCATTATTGTATAGTGGAAACTATATAAAACCTAGTTCAGAAAACGAATAAACTTAAATTGTTGTCATAAAGATAAATAATCACTTACAGTTTACGTGGACATGCAGTGTATAAGGAAAGCAGTCACTTACCTGAAAAGAAAAGAAAAACACTTTGTTATTACATTTATCATATATAATAATCAGTTTTGAGCTTGAACGAAAAATATTTTCAAAGAGGTAAATAATTGAAAGTTAAAAAAAGTTATAAATTACATTTATCTGATTTTAATAATTCAACTAACGTTCTTTTCAAGGTCAAATAAAGACTTGAAGATAAACCAAAGTTTGTTATTGTTTTTTTTTTGTTTTTAATTTTTAAACTTATGATATGCCATAGTTTTATACGTAATCTTTTTATTTATCATATTCTGTGGTCCTGTCTTTTAATAGGATCTACACACACGCAATACAACCTTGAAATACAACTTTGGAGACCAAATTCTGTGGTCTTCTATCCTCTACGTGATGAGCTATTTAATCCACCATATTTTTTAACCTTTAAGGCAGAATTGGATCTTCAAGCATCATACAAAACAATGACCATATTCTGTGGTCTAATCCATAGTAAAACCTCACTCCCACTGACGGAAAGCAAGTCCGTGCATGCTAGCATAATATTAATCTGATAGAGTCAATATTTGCGGTAAATTATTTCCTGCTGTATTTCAGAATCCATCCGGTAAAAATGTGCGGTACATATATAATACTTCCGATTTCCGCATTCGTCGGAGCGGACATTCTTCACATTGCTTCCATGTCAACAAGGAAAATGTCCAGACACATCAACCACATTTTACTACAAGTAGGTTTCTAATGACGCTTTTGGGGAAGCCTAGAAAGAGGTGCGAAACTGTAAATCAAGAGAACAAGATCTCGGCAAAGGACTCCAGTGAAGAGAAAACCCTAAAAAGTCCCTAAAAGGGACTGTAATATATAATAAAGATAATATAATAATATAAGGCATATTTTTAAATAAATACAACAGCTAAAAATACACCCTCTGTCCTTTTCCGAGATGGTGTATATTATATAAATCAAAGGGTGTAAAAAAATTATTCGTGTTTTTATATAACTATGCTATTTATAGATTTAGAAGATTTATTTATATTATTTTGTGTATAAGAACCCGGAGACCTACTACAACATATTCCCTATAGAAAACCATGAGCACTGGCTCAGCATGAGTGAAATGGTCGCCAACGTCCTCTGAGGAGAGGCACTTGATAAATAAGATATTAGACTAGAAACGATCAAAAAAGAGTACAGCAAAGACACCACTTTTTCGTGATTTTCAGCGGAAATCAGACAATAGGGAGCAACAAAAAATGGGCACCCCCCTTAAGAAAATAATGCATTGTTTGTGTATTTGTTATTATATATCCATTTATATAGTAAAAGAGAGTAAAAATGACACCAAACTAATCTGTTTACAAGTAGAGATACAAAGAAGGTAAATATATGTAAAAATAATATTATAATGCAGTGGCGTACGGTGAAGACATGCAATGTACAAAAAATGTAATATTTATTGAATTTTATTATTAAGAGCTAGAGACTCTATCATATGTCTTAAATATTCGTATCAATTCTTAGGTAAGTATGCAATCCAATATTAAATTAATATAATATACACTATTAAAATATAACGCTGTTTTTTTATTCAGCGGGTCAGCCTTATTTATATAAGCCTTATATAAAGAAGAAGATAGATTTATAGTAATTATTATACATCGGTAAACAGAATAATAAATATTATAAAACGTCTGACGACATGAGATGAATGAGATACACATTCAAAGTTAAAAATGACTCATTGTATACAATTATCCTTGTTTATTTCATTTAAGATGAAGAGTAATCGATTTTTTTTTTACACTTGAAAACAAAAACACTGCAAACGTCACGACAATTAACCGTACGATATTCCTCATTGACTCACGGGCCGGCCTGAGCATATATAGTCCGCGCCGCCTGCATTCAGGCATTCATACAGCAAACTCCGGCCCCGCAGCACCAAGGGGCACTACTGAAGCACAAGGGAGCACCAAGGGGCACAACTGAAGTATAAAAGCGCACCGAAAGGCATCAGTGAACCGAAAAAATAACTGCCATCACTGAAGCATAAGACAGCACTGAAGCACACAAAGTAACACCAAGGGGTACTACTGAAGCACAAGGGAGCACCAAGGGGCATAACTGAAGTATAAAAGCGCACAGAAGGGCATCAGTGAAGCGAAGAAATAACTGCCATCACTGAATCATAAGACAGCACTGAAGCACAAAATTACTCCAAGGGGCATTACTGAAGCACTAAAAAGTACCAAGGGGCAAATACTGCCTCACGAGACAGCAACAAGGGGCAAACGATCCAGCCTGCTACTAATCACCCCAAAAAGCTACAAGTGAGTTTAAATGCATATTAAGTAATTTTTATCTGAATTCTTTTCATAATAATTTTTTTATGTGAGTTTATAAATATTAACTGAAATTTGATTAAACGTTTATTTATTTAAATCATAATCAAATAATGATGTCATTGAAATTGCAGATTCAATATCAAGATGTTGGTGCATAGCATCATTGTGATGTGTCTGGGCCTTCTGCTGGTGGCCAGCATCGTCTCCGGGCAGTTCAAGGCCGTGGTGGGTGACTTCCAGGAGACAGGCAGCAGAGTCCTCGCAGCCGTGGCCACTCCGGTGGAGAAGGCCATCGTCTCCAAGGCCTTCAGGAACTGTAAGACCAACTGCCTTTCTGTTATGCCTTGTTCCTAACTTCCAGGAACGAAGCCTTTGATAAATAACGCAAACACACGTGTTCGGTGGGCGCTTATTTGTTGCCGACTTGTGGCTAAATCCGGAAGAATATTTTACATTAAAACAATATAACATAACAAAAAACAGAGTCTGTACGTTCTATAGATCATAATTTTCTTAACGTTCTTGACTTTTCTTCTACAGGTGAACTTCTTAAGCAAAGAATGGGATTTTCTTTCAACCTATTAGAAGATTTGACTGAAGAAGACATTGGAAATATAAAACTGGACCTCATCCGTGGATCAGAGAAGGTAACATTTTGTTTTATTTTATATTCTTGAAAACATGCGCGGTAACAAGTTGTTTGGTTAAATCTGATATGTGTGGAATATATTTAGCTTCGTGATTCTAATGTCTGGTGTTCTCGCAGAGCGTGTTCAAGATCTCCACGGACGGCAGCGACCTGCTGAACGACAGGCTCTTCGACAAGTCCAAGCCCATCGCCATCTTCATCCACGGATTCATGTCTTCTTCCGGCGCCTCAGCCGCCCTGGAGGTGACCAACGCCCTTGCCCAGCGCGGAGAGCACAACGTCCTGGCGCTGGACGCTGGAGCCGTCATCAAGAACCTGTACCTCCGCAGCAGCACGTACGTCCGCTTCATCGGCGAGCACCTCGGCAGGGCCGTGGCGGCGCTCATCCGTCGAGGAGACGTGAACCCCAAGGACGTCCACCTGGTGGGGCACAGCCTCGGCGCGCACATCTCTGGCTTCGCGGGGAAGACCGTCGAGCTGCTGACCGGATACAAGATCGGAAGAATAAGCGGGCTGGACCCCGCGGGGCCTTGCTTCTTCGAGAGGGAGCCGGAAATGAGGCTGCAAGCTTCCGACGCCGACTTCGTGGACGTCATCCACACCGACAAGGGGGTGTTGGGCATCGTGGAGCCAATCGGTGAGCTTCCATTTTGACTTGCACACACTTGAGCATCAGCCGTGCTTCATCTCGTGTTCTTCCAGTTTTAAACTCCACTCTCTTTCCAGGCCACGTGGACTTCTACCCCAATGATGGTGACTCGCAGCCAGGCTGCGTGGTGCCTCCCTGCAGCCACTCCCGCGCCTGGCAACTCTTCAGCGAGAGCGTCCTGAGGCCGACGGCCTTCCCGGGGCTGCGCTGCTCGGGCTGGGAAGCGTTTGCGGCTGGAGACTGCGAGGGATCCGACCAGGAGATCATGGGTTTCGGAGCCAGCACCGCGGCCAGGGGGACGTACTTCCTGAGAACCGCTGGATATGCTCCGTACGGCCTGGGGCACCAGGGCATCGCCATGGTCCGCAACAGAGGAAGAACCTTCACTAGATGGTTCAGCAACAGCAAGCAACGCAAGGGAGATGACTATGATGATGTCCAAAAGTCGTAAAAACTATTTATTTTAAACCTTACTTATTTAAACTTACAGGGTTGTTTTACAAATGTTAATCATTTTTAATTACTTTTTATTACATTAAGCTTTTTTTTAAGAATCTACACGTACCTGTTAAATTATCTTATGTACCTATTATTTAGTTTTAACCATTATTATAATTTTGACATAGTCCTATTTGTAGAGAAAAAAGTCTCAATACGTTTAGATAATATTTAAAACGAATTTATCATATAAAATAAATTTTCTAAACCTAGTAAGGTTTACGTTAAAAAAGGTTTACGTTTATGTTAAAAAAAATTCTAATACTATTTATTATATTTAGTTATTTGTTTAAAAATCCATACGTACCTGTTTTATCAACTGATATTTACTAAGTATTTATTTTTAACTATTATTACAATTATGTATCTATAGTTATTAAAAAAATCGTAGAGAAAACTTCTCGCAAATCATTTGATTATGGTTTTTTTAACCATTTGCAAAATGTATACATTCGTATATTTAATAATAATATTTGAGATAAAATTGTATTTTTATAACGATTTATAGCAGCTTGATTGTATTTAATATTTTTTTTAAAAGACATTATTACCTATTAAAATAGTGATAAAGAATTATCAATGAATATTTTAAATTATGATTAAATCAGCATTTTTATAAATTTATTTATTTCTTAAATAAAAACCGAATTTTTTTTTCGTCGTTTCGCATTAAAGCGATTGATTAAAAATAGATTGTAAAAAAAACATTTTTAAATGTGTATTTAAAATGTTACAAATATTATTTTTAAGATTTAGATAAGATATACAGGGTTTTAATTTTATATCAAAATGAATTGTACCTAAATGAGGCTGTGTTTTTATAATCTAAATATTTACTTATTACAACAAAAATGTTAACTTATTTTAATAAAATAAATAATTATTTAAACAATTATAATTTTAGTGTTTTATTATTATATATTTTAGTAGAAAAAGAAAAAAAGAACGAAGGAAGCAAATAATCTTAATAAAATTAATTTCGATATTTCGCAAGTGTTAAAATGTTAGGGAATAGACAGTAAGCGAATAGAGCCCATGAGACTAGCCATATCTGATAATTTATAACTTTCACATAGTAAGACAAGAGAAACAAGACTATTTAATTAATCTATATATTGTATGATGCTTGGAGACCAGAAAGGTGGTTCTAAGACAAATTTTCCATAGCTATCCGATAAATGGTGTTTCACATCGTATACGTACATCTACAAATAGCTACTCGCGTTAAGTATCTAAAGTGAACAGGACCGTAAATATCGTCTCTGTCTTATACGAAGCCTGAAAAGCAAGAGCAGAGAGGAAATTTTTCCAGTGGAGTACAATTTTTTATTTACAAGATCCACTAACGAGTTAAAAACAACTATTGAGTTATTTAATACGAAAATATTCTTATGGGTAAATTTATATATTTTTATTAAATAAAATCGTTTTTTTTAAATTAATACAACCATGGCGTGCGTTATTTTTTTTAAATTACTGTGTCATCTCAAGGTTTCACTTGTGGAAATAAGTAAAAAATTGATGCGAAAATAACTTCTACCTTGGAACAAAGTCATGTAAATTTTATTAGTTACTTTGCAGTCGGTACGGACGGTTCTTCCATAGTAAACCTACCAAAGGTCAATTTATATATATTCTATTTATATATATTTTATTATATATATATATATATATTGACCTAGTTTTGAATAATACTTGATTCTATTGAAAGTCAGAATGAAGACATCGGGCATATTATTCGCTACATTTATTATTCTGAAACTCCAATTTACAGATCAATTTAAAAAAATTGATTTTCCCTTCCCCCTTGGAAAGCAGTTTTTGGGTAGATGTAAGTAAAATATTTTATTATTTTTAAATATAATTATGACTTAATGGCAAACAAATAAAACAAACTACATATTCAGATATTTGCGCCTACAATTTGACCTGTCCGCAAAAGGGAATACATTTCAATACAAAATTCCATTCAAATGGTTTAATAATTAAACAATCAACTAATCATTGAAATGATTTATTTTGACTATCCCTAGTAACACATTAGAAAAATTCAATATTTATTAAAAAAAATTTAACTTATTCCTACCTCAGGTTTAACCATTGTATCAAACGACAAGGTTATATATTATATATTGTTTCAGGTACACTTATTAAAAGTCTACTCGGTCTGAATAATGATGACTTTGTGAAGTCTACATTAAATCTATCTACAGTCAGTCTAGACCTGGTATACTATGGAGGAAAGGTACAGTTATATTGTATTAATTAAATATTTATTATTTACAATAATCGCTAGTAGCTTCTATACAAAACACCATTCCCACCAATGGTTGATATTAAATATATTCAATAAACCTGCATTCTTCTCCCATATTGCGTATAGAAAAACTATATATATATATCGATTCCGTACTTGCATATAACGAGTAAAATTTTCGCTCTATTGCAGACGCATCGTGGCCGCGATAGTCCAGGAAACGTGGATTTGAATGCGATGGGTGTCGTGAAAAAATTTTATGGGGATTTTTTTCATCGACTTTCAGCGTTTACTTCTTGATATAGACAAGACGTATTATTCAATTTCAGAAAAAGTACAGCATCACTGACAGATCAAGGGACTTCTCCATGTCCTGGCGATACAACGCCAGCCTCCCCGCGGTCGTCTTCATCCACGGCTTCAGGGACGACACGACCAGCGGCTCCGTGCGCCAAGTGACCAACTCGCTGATCTCCCGCGGAGACGTCAACGTCCTCGTCCTGGACACCGGACGCATCATCAGGCTCTTCTACCTTTACTCCAGCACCAACGTCAAGTTCATCGGCGAGGCCGTCGGCAGCTACATGGCGAGACTGGTCGAAGGTACGTCTCGAGCAACAAACACGAATAGCCCAAAAGCTAGAAGACGACGATGATTTGGTGAATGCGCTCACAGACAAAAATAGTTGTAATGTCTTGATAATAATCTAATATGATGAGGCACATTAGTTCATACATAGAAGATGATTTAAAGAAACTCTCAGAAAAATACCATCGTGATCTGTGTGGGATTTGAACCCACATCCCCTGACTTACATGACCGGTGTACTAACCCTAAATTATTAATCACATCATTAGTAACTTAAAATGCCTCCTAAAAAAATAACACCGTCTAAGCACAGCAAACGTAATTAAAAAAGAATAGCACAATTGAACGTGATAAAGACTGCATCTAATAAAGAACAGTGCAGTGAAAGTGATTCGTTGTTTGTGACATGAAATGTGATATTTCCTAGAATGGCTTTGCTTTCGAAATTAATATCCGGTTATTAAAAATATATGTGTACAAAATTAAATCAAATATTCATCTAATTGTCAGCCAAACATATGTTCAAACACTATTGCATCGTTCATCGAATACGTCATTTTATGACGGGCTACATTTCTAGTAATATAATAAACCCGTAATGGTGATAAATACGCATCTGGTTGACGTCCAATCCAAAAAATAAGACATACGTTGGAAACCAAAAAAACGCCTTCCAATGCAAGTCATAGTTGTCATTTTGGTCACAGATTCCAAGGTTAGAGCGGACCAGATCCACCTCGTGGGGCACAGCCTGGGGGCTCAGATCGCCGGTTTCGCCGGGAAGACGTTCCTCCGGGAGACGGGGACCCTCGTGGGACGCATCAGCGGGCTGGACCCCGCCGGGCCGTGCTTCGCTGGCGCCAAGAACGACCAGCGGCTCCAGAAACAAGACGCCGCCTTCGTGGACATCATCCACACCAACGACGGCGTCAACGGACTGCGCGGAGCCATAGGTGAGAGACAGAACTTGACACTGCTACTTGCTCAGCACATAAACCATATTATGTGATCTCGTCTTCTAGAATCATTTTTCGGCTCAGCATCATATTCTGTAGCCCCTTCGAGCATATTCTAAAGTCCTGTCCCCTAGCAGGTCACACTTCATTTATAGGTTATGTTTTAAATCGGGTTAATTTCAAGGTCACGTGGATTTCTACCCGAACGGCGGCGCTCACCAGCCAGGCTGCCTGGATCCGGTGTGCAGCCACTACCGGGCCTGGGAGTTCTTCGCGGAGACGGTGAACTTCCCCCGCAGCATGCCCGGCGTCTCCTGCCGCAGCTGGACGTCCTTTCTGCTGGGGCTGTGCAAGAGGGGCGGCGTGCAGCACATGGGGTACGGCGCCAGCCCCGACGCCAGGGGCCTGTACTTCCTGAGGACCTGGTCGGAGAACCCCTTCGGACTGAAGACCGAGGGGCGCACGTTTCACAGACCCACCATCAAGGAGATCGTGGGCGTCTTGGTCCACAACGTGATGGGCCGTATTTTCGGATAGCGTAGTAAAAATATTATAAATAAATAATTATTTTTTTCTGCGTTTGCGTTTGTAATCGAGATTTAATAAAAAGAAGTAAATATTACTTTTTATGTTTTATTTTGAGTTCCGATATTATTGAAAGAGATAAATACGAAATTGAAATTATCCGCAAGGGCTGTACAGCTGCCTCCCTTTCTCGTCAAGGCAGAAAAGGGGTTGGAGGGGGACGCAGCATGTTACCGGTAACGAAATTGTCACAGTAGCGTACATACAAAAAATATATAATATAAAAAGTATATATTTTAATTTCCCTGCATCGGTTATCAACATTGTTGGCATCGGTGGAACTTCTGCAACTATTCAAGTATATATTTCATCCTAAGTATTTATGTTTTACTTAATCAAAGTAGTCTTCAAAAAAACTCATCGTTTTGCTATTAATTTATAATACAATATAATACATTGAACATGAGATGACTCCTCAGACACTGAGCAAATATTCATTTTGAATATTTTTTTAATTATGTTAACTTAACCTATATTTTGTTGAGTGGTGAAAATAACGGAAAAAAAAAACTTTTTGAAAGTAGTATTTAATTAAACTTAGTCTTTACATTATTATTAATATTTCAAATAATAAGTAAAATACTTGAGTGTTTTTGATTTTTACACATATTAATTTTTACTGGTGACCGGTTTCGCCATTATTTCGCGCTGGCATTATCAAAGTAAAAATATATATTCAGTCGCTTGATCAATTTGTTAATAATTTTATTATAAAGTTGAAAATAAATTGAATTGGGTCGCGGACGCCACTGGCGTCTCCGAGCCGGCGGCGGCAGCTGGCGGTAAAAATTGGAAAACTGTAGTGGAGGATAACTTACAAATTCAACAACTGTCGCAGGCGAGGAATGTCGCTGCCTCCTCCTCCTCATCACACCGGCCCGGCGCTCATCAGGCCTCCCGTCTGGCCGCGAGATGCCAACGAGCAACCGTTGTGCCCATCCACTTAACTTCAAATAATATAGGTATCCAGTATTTTCCAGCCTAAATTTTCAAAAGCCACGTTGACTTATTATTTAAATACAAAAAACTCCGAATAGACGATTCACATGGGTATCTAACATTTTTAAGGCTAAATTTTTTAGGTATCAAAAAGCAGACTTAATGATGTGAGAATTGGTTTGAGTTCATTCCGTAATGATAGATATATTTATCAAAATATAACTATTGCGATTAACTATTCAAATTATCAAAAAAACGACTAAGAGACGTAAGAAACGATGACATTGACTGAATTCCATATTCCCAGGCATATTTTTGCAACAATCCCAATTGTAAGTCCGTTTAGAAAACGCCAAATAGATGATCAGCCTTCTTTCGATTTTGTGACATGGAAGTCCCAAAAATTACTGTGACTTTAGTCCATTGAGAAACATCTACCCGATTGACCATTCAAGTGAGTACTCAGCTATTTTCAAATTATCAAAGAAACACCATGACTTAATTTTAAAAGGTTTATGAATGAAAAAAATACTTAATTGGCATACAGAAGACATTTTTATCATTCAATTGAAAAAAATCAATCTATGTTCCTGAATATTTCACAGAGAGAACTGAGCTGCACGCTTCTAGATACTAGTATATAAAAGTATATAATTGTTAATATGTGAGGTACATTTTGTGAATTTGGGATTATTTATGATTTTTCATCCGTTTATGATTCAGAAATCCGTGGTTTTGGATTTCGGGGAATCCCGCCTGGGGGGCTCTCCTCCCGGCCGGTCGCGAAACGGTTTAATATTCTCCCGGACTTGAGGAGAGTTCAGCGCCGGGCGTTTTAATTAACACGCCTCTGCCCCTGACAGCTCAATTACAAAAACTATGTTTCATAACTCAGCGGCGGTGCTGCAGCCTCTGCGGAAACCCTCGAGCTCCGAACACTCAACAGATCCCCGTTTGACACCCGAACAGGCTTCGTGTCGTGAGAAACGCAAAATACTGTGCCGGGACTACTCGGCTGTCATTGCGAAGGGAGAATCTGCCAAAGCGCTGTCGATGACTTTTGTCATAAGCTAAGAAAAATACTAAGAAAAATAGTCAATAGATCCTACTAGCACCTCACGCGTCACCTCACAAAACGCGTCGTTTCATGAGTGTTTAATAATTAAAAAAAGACGTTCCCAGAGCTCAATTAGGCGAGGCGCACAAGTACTACCACTCTTCTTGCTATTATAAAAATTCAATAAATTAATTAAAAGAAAAAATGCAAATATCCAATAAAATTAATTTAAAAATTTTCAATGTATACAAACGCCATCTACCGCTGAATAGTGTAACGATTTGATGTGGGCGAGCAAATTATTTCACATTGAATTATTTCTGAACTAATTTTGAAATTAATATTAAATATAAATCAACAGTATAGTTTACTTGTAAGATATTAAAAAAAAAATATTTTCTTAATATTAAAAAAACAAATGAGATGTTTGTTAAAAATTAGGAAACGGTAGGAATAAAATTTTATCCAAGACGCAATCCAGTTATAGTGCTGCTACTAAGCGAAAGATGACAATAATAAATATTGTAACAAGGAATAAATTTATTATAATCACTATAATCATTTATTTTTTTAATGGTGGAAATTAGTTGTCTAAAAATATATACAACAGTTGTTTTTATCATTGTATCCATCAACGGGAATCACTATTATAAATGAATAAATAATATTTATATCCGTCTCTTCATAGTCAAATTCCAAGCTATTCATTGGTTTGGTATTTTAAAATATATACTGAGAATACGCGAAAGATTCAATATCGAAAGTCGCAGACAGTCATAGACTCCTAATAATAATTTTCATATGTAGTTTCTGTGAATTCGACACAGCGATACAATCTTGAAGTTATTATTACTTGCACAGGTTTTGACTCGTCAAAAAACTCAATTTTGAAGACACGTCGATTGCTCACTACTAATCGTGATTTCAACTCATCGACGTAGATTTTTTTCAGTGTGTTAAACGGTGTAATATTTGTACTCACGTGTCGGGAGCCGGTCGCTTGTTGGGGCCCGGGGACGGAGGCCCCGCCAGGAACATGTCCGCGGCCTCTCCTGCGCCCCCCGCCTCCAGCGCCACGGCCTCGTGTCCTCGCACGTACTGCAGAGGAGCCTGCCGAAACACACGCATTTAAATAAAACATAGAGAATAAAAAAGAAAAAAAAAAAAAACGTAAAACTCATTGCTGGCAACAGGGATCGAACCCGAGACGTCGTGATCTATAAACGAGCGTGTTCTGAGCCGCGGGGCAGTTTTAGAGTTTAGATAGCATCCAGTGCAGATAGCATCAGATTGATGTCTGGTGTGTGTGGTTCAGTCATGGTGTTCAGGCTCGCGTGTGTGTGCCGCCCATGGGGGTGAGCCGCCCTTCATGGGGGCGGCATATGGCGCCACCCCTGTGCTTCTTATAATTGAGCGCGCTCGACTGAAAACGGTGCGGATTGTGAAGATGCACATTTTTTATTTCGAATGCGGCGCTATACGAAGCTTCTAAATGACACGGGTGGGGTTCGAAATCGCACCTTACCTATCGCGACTGATGCAATACCAATATAGGGATATTTTTTTGCTAGCATGCAGTGGCGTGCGGTCTTTATTTTTCATCGGGTGCCTTTCCTCAGAGGAGATTATTATTGAATTAGTTAGTGTTCATGGTTTTCTATGGAGAAAATAATGCAGTAAGTCCTTCTACACTGCAGTTTTATATTAGAAGTGCGATCCATATAGGCGAATAGCAGTGAATTTCTACAAAATCCAATAAAAGATTTTTTTTTTCTGTCAAAATTAAATTCAAGCCATTTTTCTAATGTTAAATAGATTTTTATTTGAAATACTCTATATTAAAACAACATTCGTATTTCATAATTTTTTTAGTGTTCTTTTTCAAGGTCAAATAAAGTCTTGAAGATGTTGAAAAATTTAATAAAACGACAACTTTTCAACACCTAAGTTTTTTAAAGTTTTTTTTATACTTAAACTAATCCTATACCATAGCCTTAAATGTATTCTTTTGGTTCCAATTAAAAAAAAAAACCTACGTCAGTCCCAATAATCTCCAAATGCCTAAACTTCAACACATATTTATCACACTAATAGCAAATTTATAAGATATAAAAAATCTTTTCTGCAGAAGGAGTGTATCTTACTTTTGGCGTTCAAATTTTTTCGTAAAATATTCTCTAATATTATTTTTAAAAAACTTGGTATCAGTAATGCCACGGTTCCAACACGGCATTAACACACTAAAGGCGGGGCGGGTAATAGTACCCGTTTCGCGGACTGCTGTCTAAATGCGGGAAGCGTATTAATACGTTATTGAATGTGTTTATATCTATGTTATGGATCAGTCAATTAGATGCGTATTTATTACCCATTACGGGCTTATTATATTTATATTAACTTATGTGTTTACTCTAAAAGCGGCAGAAGGTCATTTTACTCTTTAGGTTTACAGCTCGTAATGTTTGTTTAGTCTACCAATACTGTCCAGAGATTCTGAACAAAGTGACAATGAAGAAGTGGAGTGGTCAGAGAATGATAATCCTCCAATTATTGAACAATTTTTAGGACAAAGTGGTGTTGCTGTGATGCCAAGTAATCCGCAAAGTGTTCAACTTTTTATAGGAAACGATTTATTAGTGTATAGACTAGATTTCACCCGCGCGATTTTACGCGAATTTTGCCCGCTACGCGCATCAGTTCAGTCAATTTGGTACCCCGCCTAAAGTGTGTTTTAATTATTTTGGAATACGCATATCAGGGCGCGCTATGCTCGGAAGAACTGCACGCCGTCACATGTATAATTGCTCGAGACCCGAATGCCCGCACACGAGGCGCGGCGTGTTCAGAAGTTCAGGGCGACCTCACGTCGGTCGGCCTGTCGCCGGGCGGGGGCGGGGGGCAGGGGGCAGGGGGCGGGGGGCGGGGGGCAGGGGGCAGGGGGCGGGGGGCAGGGGGCAGAAGGGGGGGGGAGTCCCCCGCCCCCTCCCCCCGCCCCCTCCCCCGCCCCGCCCCGGCGGTTAGCGCAACAGCTGCGCCCCCCGGCGACACGAATTTTAATCTGCCAAACCCGCCCCGTCCCGCCCCCGCGCTGGGTCGGACCGGGAGGCTCGCACCCGGCGCCAAAAAAACGCGAGTATTTGATTTTGTTTGTTTAAAAAAAATACACATTACACACGCCGTGCCGTCCGTGCGAGCTGAAATACATAAAAATAATATATACTGCGCTCGATAAAGCTTTCATCACCTTCGTCGAGTGCCTCTCCTCGTAGGAGGTCCGGCAGTGTCGTCCCTGCTCTCCCATGTGTCTTTAAAGTTTGTTGTAGTGAAATCGGGGAATTGATCGTGTATTTGGTATGTTGTTGTAACAAAATAAACAATTTATTATACACCCTTAACTTCTTATACTGAATTGATATGCATTCATGATACGGGTGTATTCACATTTGTTAAGACTGATGTGCAATAAATAATTACATGCCCAAATATATACAAATGACATACATTTCATTACTACTGATTTTTTTTATAAAATTAATTTTCTGAACCCCACTGATATACAACACGAGCTTGGCACAGATTTTTGAATTGTATTATTAATATCACTTTATTTCCCCCCAAAACAAGCAGTGCCTGCGAGGGCTACAATAATTCAAGTATATCTGTTACTACAATCAATTTTGCACATTCGACTATGCCGGCAATTTTAATGTGCATTATTTTTATAAATACAACGCTGTTAAATTATACAATGATGATCATGTCGTACAATTAAATAAAAAAAAAATTAAATATATATTTCGGTCCCCGCTGCGGCCCTGGCGGCTCCAACATAACCCGCGCTTTGCGCCAGCTGTTCGCCAACGATCGGCCGCCCCCGAACTCGGCTATGGCTAATTATCTATCGATTATTGTACGGTAAAAAGTGTGCAAAGCCCCGCGCATAGCGCAACAGCCCCCGGATACTCCGCCAGAGCCTCGCTGGACATGGACCACATCGCCATCAATCCATTTATTGTGATATGTATCCATTTATAATCCACGCTTTCTAAAAGTTGCCCCTACACTCCATTACGCCGACGCTCTCATAATTCCCATTGGATCCCAAGAAACGTGAACCGTATTGAGTGTTGAATCTTTCTTTAGTTTCTTATCAGTTCCTATAGCACACAGGCTCCCAAACTATTTTTTCCCATCGACCCCTTGTCGAGTTTACCTGTTTTTCGTAGACCCCTTCATCTTCACATATATTTTTGAAATCTGATATACAGGGTGCGCCATATTTTATGTCGGTATGTAAACATTGAATAACTATTTCTTTTTTTTTTGTAAGAAGGTTGACAACTGCACTGAAACCCTTTTCCATGTGGCATGAAGATGGAAAAGTTATCAAAAACCTTCTTGCGATAGTCCATAATGCAGGATTAACAGCATTATTATGTAAGTACACAGGTTCAATCTGTGTTCAATTATGACATTTGCGGAATGCCTAAATTTTGGTGATGACCTGCTTAAATGGGATCCAGTGGACCCCCAATTTAATTTTTCGCTGCTATCGACCCCTTGCAGGGCAAAATCGACCCCTGGGGAGTCGATATTGACCACTTTGGGAACCAGTGCTGTAGCACTTGATCGGATTTATGTCAAAGGTAAAACTCACAACTATCCCCATCAAACAAGTCCGTCGCGGATGTAGTGCTACGTGCGTTTTGATTTCTTTTTGTATTTCTTGTTTTCGTTCAGAGTATTGCAAATCAAGATAGTTCGAGGCACACTGTATGTTGCGAAGCTGGATCCTCCTCACCTGCTTGGCCTGGCGCGCCAGGGCCAGCACCTCGCGCTGCAGCGGCGGCAGCGCGGCCCTCAGGAACGGGGGCACGAAGGGGCGCAGCGGGAAGTTGGTGGCCTCCTGCAGCGCCTGCTGGAACTCCTCAACGCTGATGGCCGAGCTCTGCGAATCATCACAACGCAACAATTGACAAAATGATTCATTTGAAGTTAAAAATGAGCCTCTTGTGTGTAGTCAGCGGGTGTACTCACGACCAGGTTGTGGACAAGCGATCGCACCCTCTCGCCCACGTCCGCCCCCATGTCGCAGGCGAACTGCACCAGGGTGGCCAGGAAGCGCTTGAGGCGGGCTGGAGGTGGCCGGCCGGCTCCTCCCTCACCCCCGGCGGCCACGGGGGATGCAGAGCCTGCGGAGAGGGCACAGCATCAGCACTCAAGGTCGCAGTCAACACCTGCCCGATTAAGGGTCTAGGTCCCATAATCGAGTTTTTTTGATCATTTTCTAGTCCGTTTTGCAAAAAATCGACTGTGCCAATCAAAAATATTTAAATGCAAAATGTTTGATACATCTCTTCTTCCGAACACAATATATTTTTATTTCTTATAAATTTACTATTAATATGATAAAAATGTGTTTTTCCGATTGAAGTGTCGGAATTTTGAGTTTCGTTATGTACCTGTTACAAGAATCTTAAACATTTAAGAGTCCTTTTTTCAATTGGAATTCAAATATTAAATATAAACCATGTGCGTCTTATTAATTTAAAAATTAAAAAAAAAAATCTTTAACAAACTTTGGTTTTGAAAAGTCGTCATTTTATCCAATTTTTCAACATCTTCAAGGTTTTATTTTACCCTGAAAATGGACGTTAATTAAATAATAAAAAATAGATAAATATAATTTATAGTTCTTTCAAACTGAAGTGACAATTAAATTAATTCAATGACACGATTTCGCCAGGTAAGTTTCGACTGGAACTGCCTTAATATTTATAAAATCATGGGTCGGAGTTGTGATGATAGTTACATCTGCAGTCTTCCCCCCTCTTTTTAATGAAAACTCCTTTCCATTGAGCTTTCTCTGCCACAGTTCCAAAATATCAAAGAGTACTATCAAGACTGGCCCAGGATAGAGATTTAGTCTCTGTGATGGTCACCAACCTCGCCTGAAAGGTTCCTGGTGGTGATGATGATATATTGGTAGTACCTGCGCTTCCATTAAGGTGTGGGCTGGCCCTGGGCGCCCCACCGCTGGCCGGCGAGCCATCCGGGGACCTCTCTACCCCTGGAGAGCCTGGACTGCGACAGCGCTCCTTGCCGACACCTGCAACGAAGAGAAAAATCAGTCAAACCAGTCGCACAAAGATTCGTGATCAATATAATCTTTGGAAAATATAAATACTGGAATGAAATTAACTACTGCAATTTGTATATCTGAGTGAAATAAATAACATTTTTAATAAAATTGTAATAATACGCCCAATGTATACGTAACATAACCTCAAAACACATATCGTAAATATATAAAGAGCAAAACTACAGGCAATAGTTGAATAAATAGCTGCAGCTTGTAATAAAACGCCTACCTCATACGTCAATCAGAAAATCAAAGATCTAAATATGCATGGATCCTATTCTTAATTCATCCCCTTGTATCGACAGGGCAATCGATGTAAGACGTGTATAATTTACAAGTACTCGGAAATACACCGGCGCAGGCCTCGGCCCTGTGTTTATTTCTGAATAATACATGCTAAAATGGCCACTGCATCACGACATATGCAGGGGCACGCCGGCGACAGGGGTGGGTTTGTTTTCCTGGCGGAGCTACCCCCTAATGAGGGAGGAGTGCCGACTTCTTGGATTGCGTGCTCGAAGGACGCGAAAAATTGCATTGACCTTCAGTTTTCCCCATCAGCTTAAAGCATGGCAAGAGCGCATACAGCAATGGTCGTAATCTTCTAGCCAACTAGCTATTAATATTATTTCATGTGGAATATTACAATTGATTGATACACACACTTAACCTACAGTTTTCCTTATCATCCGGTTTCTATGCGCTCACAGTAACGATCGTAATTTCCTAGCCAGGTGGCTTTCGTCCAATTTTTCATTTTCGTATGAACAATAGATTTGCACAAATAATGAATGGTGCACGAAAGACTGGTCTAATTTGTGATACTCCATAATGAAGAGGTTAGGTTACCATCCCAGAGGTTAAGATCGCAAGTGACGTGGAACGCATTGCATTGCATTAATGTAGTGCTACTCGTACTTCTAAGACTACTCGTACTACTAAAACTTTCAGTTTTCCCCATCAGCCAAGAGCGCATACAAGCAATGGTCGTAATCTTCTAGCCAACTAGCTATTAATATTATTTCGTGCGGAATATTACAATTGATTGATACACACACTTAACCTACAGTTTTCCTTATCAGTCGGTTTCGATGCGCTCACAGTAAAAAATCGTAATTTCCTAGCCAATACTTGTGGTTTTCGTCCAATTTTTAATTTTCGTATGAACAATAGATTTGCACAAATAATGAATGGTGCACGAAAGACGGGTCTAATTTGTAATACTCCATAATAAAGAGGTTAGGTTAGGTTATGTACGCGTCCGTTCCAGAAACAGCTCCGAATGTGGAAGAAGCGTTTTTTGTTGAATATTTTTCTGTCAACAATAATAATTCTATGATATTCTTTTATGTCGTGTTTATTTTTCGAATCCCCACGTTTCGGTCCCGGTACAGGAGCCATCTTCAGATATATGAAAACACAACTAGCACGCAAGGACGCAGTATTCATAATAAATTATACGAAATACAAAACTAGTAATCTGGCTCGAGCGCCACATGGTTGGCAGCGGCGATGTTTGTAGCGAGGCGCCAGCGCGCGGACAGAGATTTATGAAGTTTGGGATTGCCGCAAGACGTATGCAATCATTCAATCGATATTCTCAAAATATTGATTTATACTTAAATAAATAATGTGTAAAAATCCGTTCCGGAAATAGTCTTTCCAGTTAAACGTATACATAAAGTATTTGTCAGCTATTCTTTGAAATAATAATAAAAAAAACCGATCATCCATACAACGTATATTTATTGCATAGAAAAATAATCAAATGTCAGACACATCTATACTTGGCATTGAAGAAGTTGAGGATACTCATCTAGCAAAGTTGGATACTCGCACCATCAAGACTACTCTCCGGCATTGGAAGGAAGAATCTAGCTCTGAATCAATGAGGGTTTCTCTTCAAGGAGACAGCTGGTGCTGATGCGTGAACATTATAAGGACGTTACTCCAAGACCTCTCGCTGGTCACAACCATGCAAGGTACCTTGTATTTTTTTTGCAATATATGTGGCGTACATGTGTTTCTTTATTGAGTTTGTGTAAAGAAAAAAATGTGTTGAAAACCTTTTTCTATAATAAGATAATAAAAAAAACAGCATTATTAAACAGCTTCTACGAGTTAACGTGTACGAGTAATAAGCAGTTGACGTGTTGAGAGGATTTTCATTTTGTACAGAGGGGCTCATTGCATAATACGGGCGGCCTCAGACTAATTGAAGCGGCGAAAATATACACACTATTCATAATACAATAATCCGCACAAAAATCCCCGCTAATCCCGCGTCTTACGGGCGCTAAAAAATGATTTCCCTACGTGCCTGCGCCGGGCAGATAGCGGCCGGCTGTCAGTCAGCGGCGGCCATATTGCTCCGCGCAGCACGGCCGGTGTTGCCAGTTCCAAATTCGAATATGCGCTTTTTTTTTTTTTTGCGTAAGCCCGCGGTTGTTCGAGATTCGTGGTGCGCGGCCGGGTGGTGGTGATGATAATAATTATTGATTTATATATATATTTAAGAAATTCAATATTTTTGACAGCGAGTACTTAGTAAATATTAAAAATATTTTAATATTTTTGAATAAAATACTTGAGTGATTTTCCACATTTTTATTTTTATTAGTGACCAGTCACTAATAAAAATAAAAATGTGAAAAATTCAAAAATATTATATATATTTATTATAAAGAAGCAAAAAATATTTTTAAAAATAATTATAAAAATTTAATTTCATCATAATATCGTATCATTATAACTCGCTCTAATCTGATGTGTCAGATTAATCCACATGAAAAGTTCTGACTATAGATTTGAAGGTTACATATATTCTTTTGGTAAAACGTTATTTTGTTGAGTATTTAATAAATCCTCGTTACTAACATATACGAGGGAGATCCGATAAGTACTTAGCCTACAAAAGAAAATTTTGGAAAAGTGGCGATTTATTTCTCAAAATTGTCTCCTTTTAGCTCGATACACTTGACCCGGCGATGCTCCAATTTAATTAACCCATCTGAAAAATACGTTTTCTCGGGGTCTGCAAAGTAGGCCTCCGTGGCGGCGATGACCTCCTCATTCGACTTAAAATTCTGCCCGGCGAGTGACTTTTTCAAAAAATCGCACGGGGCCAAATCTGGAGAATACGGTGGAGAGGGGAGCAGTTCGTAGTGCAATTCGACCAATTCGACCAAAACTACGAGTCCGATTCGGCTGAAATTTTGACAGTAGCCGTCTACGAGAATGTACTACACGATAGTAAATATCTCTTGCGATACTAGCACCATCGGGCGGTGAGGCTAAGTACTTATCGGACCGCCCTCGTACATACTACGTCAATCAGAAAATCAATTCGCATACTAACCAACGATGAAAAAATTAACGAAACCAAAATAAAATATTATTAGTTTCATATTTTATAAATGCGTGTGTGTATTGATTACAAAAATATGAAATACATTTTTTTATCAATTTTCATGAAAATAACAAGTGAGGAGTCACTGTAGTCAGGCAACCTGTTTCCGACGCAACAGCAACCGAACTCCAATCACTCATAAGCAGTTGCTGGCAGACATCTCGCGTCATAATTGCCATAAATTATCGGAGCTTAGATGATGGACCGTCCATAAACTTTCATCATACTCACTAGTGATGGACGAATTTAAAGCGATAACCAAAATAGCCGAATTATATATTTTTTGCATAGTATCTGATTTGAATATATATATACCATATATATGAATATTAAAATAAAAATTTAGTCAACACAAATACCCCAATATAATCCAAATTAATTGATGACAACTTAATCTTAATAATACATATTCAATAAGCCGAATAAATTTAAATAAAGCCACGAGTAGTCTATAAAAAATATAGTATCCTACAGTTGATTGTCCATAGAAAAATGGACATTGGAAGTCGGAAGTACGGCCGAATTAATAAGACTGGCCAAAGATAATAATATATTCGATAACTAGAGAGACACTAAAAGAAGTTATAAAAACACCCAGAGCGGGTTTTGAAACTCATTAGCTCCCTGAAACGCCCTCCACATGCGAACCTACAACCGACCGATAAATATCACAATTTTCGGACAAAACTGTAAAAAAAAAAAAGCACGGCGACTGTCGGTTGCCTTGTCGCTTTATAGTCTCATCGATTCGATTAGACGTGATCGACTTTTCGATTGCTCGAGTATTCGATTGCTCCCATCGTTAGTCGGCATCATTAGGAGAGCCGGCAGCTGCGGTTCTGCTGAGTTTGGATCGGTTTGTTTAGATGTTTGCAAACGAGTCGAACCCAAAAATTCTAGTTTGCTAAATCGTTATAAACCGATTCCGGCGAAAGACTAATGCGCGAACAGTCATCCCGGGGGTCTCGTAATTTGTCGGGACTCCCCGATTAGTTACGCGAATTTGAGAACTAGATCATTAGAAAGAGACGGGGAGAGCTCTAAATATGAAGATAAAATATAACGGAAATATTAAAACGAGAAAGGCATATATGGTATATATGTTAGTAGTAAAAAGTTGAACTTAATTAGTTCGACACAAAACAAAATGGTATATAAGTTTGTATGGGGTTTTAAAACCAATTTTATGATTTGTTGCCGATTGGCAACGGTATGCAATTAAGGTTTAAGCCGTTTGCTCTGATTGCTTGATTTGCGGAGGGTAATATCCGTTTTAATTAATAATATACTATCTTCATCAAGTGCCTCTCTTCAGAGTAGGTTGGCGACCATTTCACTGAGCTGAGCCTGTGTGCATGGTTTTATAAGGGGAGCACAGTGGGGTCCCCGGTGGGATTTTTTCACGTGTTTAGTTTTATCGGTGAACGAATTCGCTAACCTATCACGTTGGCATTATCATTTTCAGTTTGCAAATTCCAACGGTTGACGAAACCGGTCACCAGTAAAAAGTATGTGACCACCTAATCACCCAATATATTTTGTAATCATTTAGTTAAGAGTCCTTGTTTGCTTACAAATAAACATTGCACTGAGGAATGGACTTTGCTGCGCCTCTCAATATCGATTAACCTTTGCTAAATGCGTTTATGCATTTGTGTATCCTTGTGTAAATTACAGTTCCAACGGACGAATGTCCATTATTGTACCTTCGATATTACATCTTTTATTGTTAAGTAAACACAACCATATTAGTCTTCAATAACATTTTTGTGCATTTATTTGCTTATGTATAATTATACTCTTAATGGACTACGTCCATTATTGTATGTCCATATGTTTGTTCAGGTGCAGGACTACGATCCTTTGTTATAATATTGTAACGCGCCGGGTCTATAATTAAAAGGTGATTTATTTTAACTATTTATATTTAACTTATATCATACAGAGTCTTCACAATTATTTATATTAACAACATATTTATATCAACGACACCCGAGGACTCTCTACCGAGCACTACTCCCGAGGACTCTCTACCGAGCACTACTCCCGAGGACTCTCTTTCGAGCACTACTCCCGAGGACTCTCTACCGAGCACTACTCCCGAGGACTCTCTTCCGAGCACTACTCCTGAGGACTCTCTGTCAAGCACTGGCCGCCGGTTGTCTTGTCGCTCGTTCTCCAAGACCGCGTATTGTCGCCCCTAAACGACGGTCGCTCGATCATTCCAGATGTTTCTGGACTTTGGACTAGAAGTAGACTCTGGAGTAGAATCGCTTCGATCGATTCTATCGCTAGCACGTTACAATATATCAATATATTCTGTATCGATTCATGAGTTCAGATCATAACTTGCCTGACCTCCGACGAGACGCTGTCTGTCTGTGTAATAAACTTCATAATAAAAAGTATTGAAAGTTGTTATTATTTAAACGTTAAACATGTGAGTACATCCAGTGTTGCATCCGCGGAGTCACATGTCAAGCTAGTGGCGTTCCGAGAGGGGCACATAACAAGTATTTTATTTTAAATAATAAAATGGAATTCCGCCGAGCACTCTCAGTCAAAAATATTGAATACATATACACCTATTTCTCGATCAATAAATAAACAAATCAAGGCATCATTCGTTAGCGCAAAAAACCGGCGAAAAAATCTCGAACGGCGTTCAATAGCGGGCCGCGGCCGGGCTGGGGGCCCGCGGGGCTGTCAAGCGCAGGCCGGGAGGAGAATTTGCTTCCACCACACGCCAGCGGCAGCCCCGCCGGAACAAAAATTAATAGCATGTGTCAGCAGCAGGGCCGCAGCACGCACTGTGCGCCCCGCGGACAGGCCCGGACTCGTATTTCCATTTGCGTCTTGAGCCGCCCACGCACGCTGCGACGCAACCGACTACCGAACGGTAGCAAAACTATCAAAAAAATACTCAAAATTAAATGATGGTTTTAACTAATTACATTTAAATATTATATATACGAGGGTTGTTCAAATGGTATTGCAAATTTTCTGCAAGAATCAAAATCAAATAGTATCGCAAAGAATCTGTGTAAAATTTGAAACGAAGAGCGTCCCGGACGCCCGAGCACGTCAACAACTGACGAAAGCATTGATAAAGTGAAGAAAATAGTATTGGCCAACCGTCGAATCACTCTTAGATAAGTTGCTGAGGACTTAAACATATCATTCAATTTTAACCAATGATTTGGGCATGAGACGGGTCGCCGCGAAGTTCGTACCAAATTTGCTCAATTTCGACCAAAAACAGCATCGCATTACCATTGCTAAGGAGCTGTTTGACTCTGTCGGCGACGACCCAAATTTTCTCCAGATGTTCGAATCACATCAATTGTACCGGACGTCATATCACTTGATCGTCGGGATTTACGCGCTAAGGTGTCCACGTGCATATTTGCAGGTGTGCGATGGAATATTATCCCTTTTAAGTGCCCACCTGCACATTGGCGGCGGGAATTTCTAGGTTTATGACGGTGTATATTGTTTGAGCGCGCCGCTAAGAGGTGATTTCCCCAAAAAAGGTACAGAGAAGATCCCAGATTTAAATGGCCAGCTGTGCTGCTAATCCCTTTAGAGATCTCTTATGTGCACTGTTTAGAGCGCCGCTAAAAGGTGTTTTCCCCGGCTTGGGTACCGGAAAAATCCCAGGGTTTAACTGACATCTGTACATTCCTGTTGTTGATCCCTTTGGGTTGTTTACCTTTAACATTCCAATGTACTCATATTTTTTGTATATAAACCCCATGACCGGATCCAATAAACCAGAGTCAAGAACGAGTTGTTTCTGTGAACACCTCCCTTCCTGCGACGTATCTCTCTTGCGATAAGCTTAGTAAAGATCAGCCTGAAAACTGCTCTCCCTGCGTCTGATGCCAAGCTGAGAGATACGAAGCACCCATCCCTGAAATCCAACACACCTATAAATAAATACAGTCTTTATACGTCCCGTATATCAATGATGATTAGATGTGATTCGTTAGTACAAGGGTCAGTACACCGGCCATGTAAGCCAGGGGATGTGGGTTCAAATCCCACACAAATCACGGTGATATTTTTCTGTGCCTAATCATATAAGTGATAATATAATAAACCCGTAATGGGTAATAAATACGCATCTGATTGACGTTCAATCCAAAAAAAAGACATAGTCAAAATAATCTCCGAATGCCTAAACTTCAATCGGGAAAACGCATATTTGTCAAATTGAAAGTAAATTTATAAGAAATAAAAAAATCTTGTCTATAGAAGAAGTAATGTATCTAACTTTTGACATTTAAATTTTTTTGATTGGTGAAGTATGTTTTTCGAAAAATATTTTCTAAAATTATCAAAAAAACTCGATAATAGTCTCGCTCGATTTCCTAAAAAAAATTGTTCAAAAGAAATGTAAGTACACACAAAAATAAATAATATGTAAAACATTATTAGAATTGATAATATTTTTTTATTATAAAAAAGTGCCCGTCTTTGTGGACGCCAGCCCCCGCAGTGCGGCGGCGAAGTAGGCACCTTTGTGAGACAGGTTTGATTTTCATATTTAAATTATTAATAATGGCTGCTTTCAAAATACTTATCTTAAATAACGGCAAGAAATATAAAAAAAAAACAGCAAATAATATATACATATAACAAAAATTTGTTTGATTTTTGGAGGTAGTCACCGAAAGTACGATTGGGAAGGAGCAAGCACGAATCGGACACTACAATAAAATAAAGTATCTTTTTATAAATTATAATTTTTCCGTTACGTATACGCATCGATAAAAAATAATTTAATAATATTAATTAATTAATTTTTATACTTAAAACATTTACACCATTTTTATTTTAATCCTTTAAATATTTAATTTTTTAAAAGCGATTCAGTCCAGCTTGCTTTTCGATCTCCTTCTTAATTTCCCATAGCCCACGGAGGCATTATAATTACGCCCCCCGATGGGGGGGGCCACGGGGGGCCACGGGGGGCCACGGGGGGCCGGGAGAGCCCCTCGCCCGGAGTGCTGTCTGCGGCAGGCCCGGCGGGCGCCGAGTGCCCCACATTTTTTACGACTGCCAACACCGGAGCCACTCGAGGAGGACGTTATTCAAGAGCGAGGGGCTCCCCCGCGCTGACGGACCGGGAAGATCCTCTGAACTGTCTCACCTTGGGGATAGGCGCCGTGCGAGGCGAAGATTTATTTTATGCAGCTGGCAATATTTTCGGCGAGAATTTATAGTAAGCATTGGCTGCCAGTGGGCGAACTATCTACGACTCACCTTACCTAACCGGCAAATTAAACCTGTTATTATATTTATTTTTATTTAATCAAGCAGAGTGAGGAATCGTACATTTTTAACAATGATCAAATGATAATGTGTAACAGAGACAAACAAAGATTATTAGAAGTCATTGAATTCGTCACATGGGAATTTTATACAATTATAATATTTTTGAAATTCTTACCCTCAAATTCCACTAGATTCATTTTCAATATAATAGGGAATTTACTAACTAATATGATTAAAGCTATGTTCTAATTTAATTTATATTAATGACATTCTAAAACATATTTATTATGTCATATAAGTCCGCAAGCACATCATCGAATTTCCAAAGAAAATTCTAAATAAGAACCAACAATTTGAAATTAGAACAAATAATTTGAAATAAGAATAAGTTATTTGAAATTAGAACAAATAATTTGAAATTGGAACAAATAATTTGAAATTGGAACAAATAATTTGAAATTGGAACAAGTAATTTGATATTCGAACAAATAATTTCAATATAACAGATAATTTGAACCCATTGACCCGCAAACGGACTATAAGCTTAGCGTTATAAGCTTTCAAATCACTCTCTTTCTGGATCACATATGATTTTGAATATGAACAAACCGTTGAAACCCGAACCGGCCAATTGATAGTGCTTATGAGCATTCAAAAGCATCATCCGAAAAACGAACAAGCCAATAAATTCCCAATCGATATTGTCGAATCGCAAACGGTACGGAAGAAGAACAAGCAGTCTGAATGCGAACCGGAAGTGGGCTACTGGCGGAGTTCCCCGCCGGATCTCCCCCGCCCCGCGCCCCCGCGCCCCCGCCACTCCTCGGCGGCTGTCAATTGCAGGAGCCGGCACACGCGAGCTGGGGTGGCCAGCGCTCTCGGCTGAAGCGGCTTTTTAATTTGGGATTTCCGACACTGGCAACACTCGAGGAAAAATAGGCGCCCCTGCGGGATCTCCGTGATATCTCTCTCACCGACGAAAATTCGGAAAAAATACAATTCTGTAACCGTTTTTTTTTAAAATCAGAATCATTGTATATATGGTCGGTGGCGTGCGCTGCGTCCAACAGCAAGGCAAGCAGTTTTGCTTACTGAAAAGTAATTTATTTATAATAAATATCGTGAAAATTATCACTACGAATATATTTTAGCGTGAGTTTAAAAAAGGTAAATTTAAAAAAAAATTATTGCTTAAATAGACGGCACTCTACTAAATATACATAAATCCCTATAATTTATATATATATATATATATATATATTATCTCGAGGTGCGAAGTTGGAATCTGTGTACCAGAATTTGTGAAATGTACAAATTGTATCCGGGCAGAATTAAAAGTAAAGCACGCTTTCTTTTTATGATTATGACACTGAAATTCTGGAGAAGTTCATTCTTATAATTTTTTTATACGGTTATAGAAAGAACTTTTTAAAATTATCTGGAATTGGATGTCATCCGCTCGTGAAGAACAATTTGAAAATGAAATGGAATTTTGTAATGATAAATTAATGAATTGTTTTTTAAATGTGAGTTACGTTTTTTTCTGACACTTAGGATTTAAAAATTCTGATCGATATATTTTTCTGATTGTAAAATAATAGAAATAAATTATTTTTTTTTAATTTAGATAATTTATATTATTATAAACGAAATTTATTGTAATATGCGTTATCTCTTTAAAAGCTGATAAGCCAGCCGAACTCTGCTAATTTTTTAAATCTTAAGATAGCACAAGGGAAGAGACTGCAATCAAGCATTTATGAGCGAGTGTGGCTGTCTCCAACTAGCTACGTAAATAATTTAACTACGTAAGTATTTCTTATATTTAAAATTATAGAAAAACTAAGTAACAAAAATATAAAAAGAAAATCCACCCCAGGATAGGTGATTGCATGCAAGGTACTGGACCATGGCTAAGTTGAAAATAGACTATTAATATTAGTAAGGGCAAGACAAATTTATTAAATTTTCCCTAAAATCGTGTGGTCACCTCACCCATTCAGCACAACTTTACGAACACAATCTCACGTGGTTATTTGTACTGTTCCGTATAACAAAACAAACCGCGAAAGGAATATTTACATTAACGTACAAATCGACGTGTTGTAGAGTTTAAATTTGCGCTGACTGTGTGCCTTACTATTATTTATGTTTATAAACATCCTTCTCCACGAGTGGCAGACATCCAAGATCCGAATCGTTGTATGGCCTTATTTGCAAAACCCCAGTTTCTTTATGTTATAACTTTTGAATTAGATTTAGTTTTTTTGGAAAGGTGAAATGGAGTAACAATTGGATAGATGCTTTTAATCTAACAGCTCCTCTGCGTGTTTGAAACCTTTGTCCTATAGAAACCTTGTCGGAGAAGTCTTATCGATCTTGTTATTCAAGAATCTTGAGTGAGAGTCTTCCGATATGCTCATCGTCATTCGGCATTTCTAATTGGATCTTGGAAGATCTATGCCTTGACGAACTGAAGGCAATAGCGCAGCACCCACAATTGATGAAACTGTTAAAAACGATCAAAGCGATAAATCAGGGAGTAAGTATGATAAGAATATGCAAGGTTAACATATATAAGTCTGTCGATTTTTTGATTAAACGTCAATCAGATGCGTATTTATTACCCATTACGGGTTAATTATATTATTACTAATATGATTAGGCACATAAGTTCATACATAGAAGATGATTTAAAGAAAATATCATCGTGATGAATATCGTCCAGATGGGACTAAAATCGCTTCACTTGTTACTTTGTTCAAAAAGTCCAGTGCTTGCAAATCACTAAATATTGGTTGGCCTGGGCACATTGTTTCATATGTAGAGTATGATTGTTAAAAATTCTCGATAAACGGAAGTGAATCGTTAGTACAAGGGTTAGTACACCGGCCATGTAAGCCAGGGGATGTGGGTTCAAATCCCACACAAATCACGATGATATTTTTCTGAGTGTTTCTTTAAATCATCTTCTATGTATAAACTAATGTGCCTAATCATCTACTATAATAACATCCATTGTGTGTGTGTATGTTTCATATTTTGGTTTTCTATAGAATATCTTAAAAGATACAACGCTGATTTTTTGCATGTAGGTTTAGTAAATTTTTCCGCAGCCATGTGCCGAATTTCAAGACGATAGGATAATATTTTTGTTCATAAACTAATTTAATAAAACTATAAAATATGCTTTAGCGAGATTCAATGTGTACGAATAATAGGATTTTATTGTTCAACGCGAGAATTTCAAAATTTAGAACTTTTACAAAAAACCAATTTTGATGCTTCTTAGAAATTTTACGTCAGCATGAGACAAGTACCCATTTTAATTTTTTATCGAAATTGCGTTAGAAATTATTAATCACATCATTAATAACTCAAAATGCCTCAACGAAAACGTCATTCTGTGACGGGAAACATTTCTAGTATTAGTAATAATACATAAGTCTAGTTACATAAAAAATGAAAATTTTCTAAAAAAAAAAAAAAATTCCCTGCGGTGGGCATGCAAGCGCGCTACCCACTAAACCACGAAACCACGAATATGCAATCAATTGAAAGTATTAACAACATTGTCGCAAAGCAAGCTGAGCGGGTGCGGGTGGTTCGGATTCTACAGTCAGGGGTGCGCAAGGGGTGAAATACGAGGCGGTCGGGGCCGCGGTCCGGCTGTGGCCCCAATCGGTTATCTATTAAATTATACGCCCACGCCGCGGTCGCGACCCCCGCCTACACACCCCTACATGCGCGGAGTATAAAATTTGGCATCATTCGATTCAATATATCACTTATAATAATATAATTAATTAAAAAATAAATATAATTTATTTATAATTATTTAATTTAACAAGTTATCAAAACTTGTCGTGTGGACCCGCACACATGGAGTGGGAGAGGCTGCCATCTATTTTACGTCACTAGATTTTTAAAAAAATATTTATTGCAATTATATTTTTATTTTAGATAGACTTTTCTTCGCTGATTACGATCAATATATTATATTATTACTAATATGATTAGGCACATTAGTGCATACATAGAAGATGATTTAAAGAAACTCTCAGAAAAATATCAACGTGATTTGTGTGGGATTTGAACCCACATCCCCTGGCTTACATGGCCGGTGTACTGACCCTTGTACTAACGAATCACTTCCGTATATCGATAATTTTTAACAATCATACTCTACATATGAACCAATTGCCCAGGCCAACCAATATTTAGTGAACAATGTAACAAGTGAAGCGATTTTAGTCCCATCTGGATATTATTTTAAATATCTATTCATTTAGCCAAGACGCGCACCATCATATACGTATGTCTATTTTTTGGATTGGACGTCAAACAGATGCATATTTATTACCCATTACGGGTTTATTATATTATTACTAATATGTATCTATGTACTAATATATATCTATGTATGAACTAATGTGCCTAATCATATTAGTAATAATATAATAAACCCGTAATGGGTAATAAATATGCATCTGATTGACGCCCAATCCAAAAAATAGACATTCAATATATTATAACTAAAGCGATCAATGTACTGTACATTCATATTATCAAAATTCGTGCGTCTTTCCCACGTACAAAAACTCCATTGAATAACATTAAATAGGAGATAACCTCAAATTGGTATTTGTGAATACGCTATGGCCTAGGAAAATGCAGGCATCGTCAACCGCGGGTCGTATGGCTGGACGGCAGGGGAGCACTTTGCGGTCGCGGTCCGTGCGAGGTCATAACGAGGTAGCCGCAAAATTACTCACTACAAGTCAGCGCATTTAAAACCCCCTATATACAGGGTGTATTTTTTAATGTATATTTAAAAAAGTTATCGTGAAATCAATGCAAATATTACGTACTGCCTCCGATCTTTAACCATGATTCAATTCGTAGCACACTAAAGGCGGGGCGGGTACTAGTACCCGTTTCGCGGACTGCTGTCTTTTTTAATGTGATTGCTCTAAAAGCGGCAGAAGGTCATTTTACTCTTTAGGTTTTACAGCTCTAAACGTCAGCGTTACTTCTACCAAATCTGAACAGAGTGACAATGAAGAAGTGGAGTGGTCAGAGAATGTTATTGAACAATTTTTAGGACATTTTGATGCCAAGTAATCCGCAAAGTGTGTACGAAGTGGTTCAACTTTTTATAGGAAACGATTTATTTGACTACATTCAAATCAAAGAGTGTATAGACTAGATTACACATCACATCTGTTTAGTCAATTTGGTTACCCGCTTAAAGTGTGTTAACATAAGTAACACGGAACTATAGGCAGTGATTCTCTTCAGATGCATTATTTGCTGCAAATTCATCCAGAGACGCAGCCAACGTAGTTCGTAGGTCGGTTGGCAGTTGTGTTGCTGCGTGTGTAGTGCGCTTAAGACACATCCGGGGAGGGAGGGGGAGAGCGCCCCGCGCCCTTATCACGGCCGCCAAATGTTGACTTTGTTTCGGCTGCAAAGAACGCCCTCCCCCCCCCCCTCTCCCCCCCCGGCTGGACAAACCGCTGATAAGCCTGCGTATTGAGCCCAGTGATGGATCGAGGCCCCCCCTTTGTGTTGGCCGAGCACACAATGCCCGAGCGGCTGCGCGGCGGAGGAGAGCGATCCGAGTGTTTTGTCTTGTTTTGATTGCCGTCCGTGAGCCCCGGTCGTAATTTAGCGATTGTATAGCCCGTGGCCCGATGGCTTGCACACTCGCTTGCCAACAATGCGATCACGGGCTCGAATACAGGAAGAGATAAATACCAAAACAAGTTTAATTTGTAATACTAAATATTTACGCGAAACACAAAAAGCCTAGTAATTACGCAGGTCGCAGATCTGATTCAAAGAAACACACCATGAATCACCCTGTATCACATATATTTTAAGTATACAACGAAAAAAAAAACTTATTCTAACATCAATGATTCAATTAAATTTTAAAGTTATGAATATTGATATAAAGAAAAATAAAGCATATCTTGCATAATGTTATAATCTTCTTCCTACAGGTTGGACTTAAGCTTTATAGTGAGACCGTTTTAACTTGTTAAAACGCAAAAATTATTAGAGTAACTAAGTGTGTTTGCAGATTTGTAGGAAATCTTCAGAAAATAGCCTCAATTTATAAAACACGGCATAACACCCAAGACACGCGTTATTATTTATCATTATTGTATTATAAGTTTTAATTATTGATTACCTACAAACCACATCGGTTAGTTGACGTTTAAGAGCCGTGATAGCAAATTCGAGTTTTTTGACCATTTGCTTGTACCTATTGCGAAAAATCGACAGCACCAATCAAAAAAATTTAAATGCAGAAAGTTAGATACATCCTTTCTTCTACTACCTTTTTTTATTTCTTATGTGTTTATACGATTGAAGTTTCGGGATTGGAGTTTCACGATGTTCCTGTTCCAAGAATCCTAAACATTTATGACTCTTTTTTTTCAATCGGAATTAAAATATTTATTATGGGAAAGTTTGAAAATAAAATAATCTTTAACAAACATTGGTTTTGAAAGTCATCATTTCATTAAGATTTTATTTTACCCTGAAAATGGACGTAAATTAAATAAAAAAAAATTAATAAATATAATTTATAGTTTTTTCAATTCTCTGTAAAAAAATCAACTTTTGACATAGCAAAATAAAGTGAAAATTAATTAATTAAATGACACGATTTCGCCAGGTGAAACGGTCCTTTTTTTGTGGCAGACGGGGGATTGACACCTAGCAAGGTTAGGTAGCAAGACCCTTAAATAGTTTTAAAATATATAGAAATACCTTGTGGATAAAGATATTAGCAGCATCCAACAGTGTTTGTCAGTTCATTCTCAGAATATGCCGAAGTGCTTAATCGATGAGGATATTGACAACATCAGTCCTCTTCGATACTTAGACTTGGCAGCGTCTATGAGTTGTCTCTTATTTAATTCATAAAGTGAAAATTAAATTAATTAAATGACACGAATTTGCTATCACGGCTCTTAATTGTGAGACTTGCTGCTACTCAGCTATAAGCAGCCTACACACGCAGCGACACAACCGAACGATACACTGAGTCTTATTTCGTGTTTTTTTTTTTTTTTTTTTTTTTTCTTTAAATCAGCAACGCAATCGGTGTAATTACCCAAACACAGTTGGGCTGTCGGTTGCGTCGCATCGCGCGCAGGCTGCTTTGGCCCCGGAGGGGGCGCAGTACCCGCGCGTGCCTTATCGGGGCCGGCCAGGACACTCCGGGGCGGATTTACATATGCCCCGGGGAAGGGGGCTGCTGACTGATTTTGTTTGAGCCCCCGGCGATGTGTTGGGCCGCTTGTACATTTAAATGCTCGATTATTTTATTGTTATATATATAAATATATATTTATATATATATATAATTTTTAACGAGGCCCTAGACCACTGGTTCCCAAAGGTCTCGTTCCCATCGATCTTCCCGGCACGCGTGGGACTTATCTATTCAGATTACATCACAAGTGTGTAGCGAATTCGGACTGCGCCAACTTGATATAAAAAATTATTCGGTGATGCTATTTTATTCTTTAGCCAGTTTATAATCGTGTTCGCATTATTCATGCAAATGCCGAGAGTGTGTTCCGAGGGCGGGAAGCTTGCGGCACTCGGGAGTGAGCCAATTGAATTGTTACCAGTCCGAATTGACAGGCGAAGGTCGTCTCGGCTTCTTTTAAATAACCAGGAAGTGGATGTCGCGATAAAAGATATTTAAGCAGTAACTATTTATATTCATCTTAAATGTTTGAAAAAATGATGGTAATTTATAAAAACGACACGAACGAAGACTGACGTCTGACGAGAGACGCCGGGTTGCGGTCCGGAATCCGGGACTCCTCGGAAGTGTGTCGGGAATGCACTCACTTGGCCACTTGGAGAATCTGAGACCCTGGCAGCATCAGCGGCGATGCCAGGAGCGTTTCACCAACCGTCAATCGACCGGCGGTTAGCGAGAACCACCCGTTAACCGAGCCTCCACGTTACTAAAGAAATATGATAGTCCAAAAAAAAAAAACGATTCAATGTATGCGATGATGCAACCCGTCTACAATTTCACTTGCTGCAACTGTTAGTTAATCAATTGCAGCCATCTTAAATGGACTTCATGATGGCGGTCGGCCTTTTGGTATTTCCTGAAACATTTGAAGGTAACCCCGCCAATGCAGAATGATGCACTGCCCACATGTGCATGCAGATCACTCTATACCATAGGTTCCCAATGTGGTCAATATCGAACTCCAGGGGTCGATGACAGCGAAAAATGAAATCGGGGGTCCATGAACTGTAAATGGGGGTCTACGAGAGTGGATCCCATTTAAGCAGGTCATCACCAAGATTTAGGCATTCCGTAAATGTCATAACAGATTGTACCTATGTACTTTGTGACGAATCGAATTCGTTATAATGCCAACCTTTCAAGTTGGCATTTCGAGTATTTTATTCTATTTAAGATATTAAAATGGAATTACACCAAGTAGTCTCTGTCAAAAATATAGATTTTCTTAATGTTACTATATTTGTATTTTGTGTGTTTTTAGTTAATACAGGTATAATTAACTTTGCATGTATTTAATCCATTGTACAGTAAACCCTATGAAAGTGAGTTGTTCTATATAAGATGTCAAAAATATGTTTGAAGTTGATAAATTTGTAAAAATTCAATATTAGCAAGGCAGGGGGTCTACGAAAAACAGGAAAACTCGACAAGGGGTCTACGGGACATTATAGTTTGGGAACCTATGCCCTAGATCACTGGTTCCCAAAGTGGTCAATATCGACCCCCAAGGGTCGATTCCACCCTGCAAGGGGTCGATGACAGCGAAAAATTAAATTGGGGGTCCACGAACTGCAAATGGGGGTCTACGAGAGTGGAACCCATTTAAGCAGGTCATCACAGTGGATTATTAATCCATACGGTTACATTGAAGAATCGGAAGTCATTATATAAGAAGAACTGATTGGAATAAGCACTAATGAAGAACTGAAGGTGCAGTTTAGAAAGGGATTTTGGCTGTATAGGAGAATCTTTAAGATACCATGGGTTGACCACGTCACAAATGAAAGAGTCTTGCACACAATGCTCAATGAAAGGGAACTCTTGCCGTTTCCAAAGAAGCGGAAGGTCTTCTATTTTATCCTCCAGCTGTTTGTCCAAGGAAAAATCGAATAAAAAAGAGGCATTGGAAGAAAGATGTTCAGGTGGATGCGGAATTTGCGCCAGTGGCTGGAGATCTGAAATGCAGCCGAATTGGTGAAACTGGCACAGGATAAAAAGTATAATCAACCTGTTTATTTTTACTTGTACCCTTTATATATAATTATTACTTTTATGGTCTAATTAAACTTGAAGGGTCTGGATTGTTTGAAGGTTTCACGTAATCCGTAAAAACCTTATCGAAGGCTCTTAAATCGCACATTCTACAGTGCCCGCCTAATGACGGTGGAGTTTTCAGGAATTGATTTCAGTTGATGACGGTTTAAACTCTCGAGGGTGCGGGAGTCTCAATTGGGGTAGTTTTGAGTAATAAATTCCCGGGATTGTCTGCTGCGGCGACAGATAAAGAAAACCTTCCTCTTTATTTGCCCCCGCCTCCCTTCAGAAAAAAGGTTAGACCGCACAGTGCGTTCTCTGGGATTGAACGGAAACAGGAAAGTAATGAGATTTTCCACACAACATGATAAATACTATTTCTTAATATTTTATTTTATTATAATTTATATCGATTTTACTTCGAATGATCAAGAAAAACGCGGCATAACACACAAGAACCCAGCATTTCTAACAAAGATTGTCTACGTATACAGAAAATCAATCACCAAAATAAATGGCTCGCATATTACTTTAATATTTATGAGTACTTCAGGTATTTAAAGGCTACTTGAATGACGTGAAATACTTACTTTTAAAGTCATGTTTGTAATGTGCTACCCAATCGGCTATTCATATTTAATATTATTTCAATTTTCCACTTGGCCATTCAAATCTTGTTTAAATATGAGGTAATATGAGTTGAACCAATCTATTGTGGACACCGTTTGAGATTTATGAATTACTACATTAATATTTGCTGTTTGAATGTGGAGTACTTCAAGTTAAACCGGTCTGTAGTGAATATTTCGGTAAAGTTAATTAAATTATTATTGTGTGCTTTTTTAAGCTTGCCAATGGAATGGGAGTTATAAATTGATGTGAACCCCCATTGTCTCGGGGTTGGTCGGAACCTTTCAGGTCGTCAGTCCGCCTTTCAAACGCAGGGGGATGAAAAACAAAGAAGATCTCGTATATAAAGACTAATTAATAAATATAAAGCCTTTATAAAGTGCCATTCACACATATTTCGAAAACTAATTTTAAGTTCAGGGAAACGAAGAGGGATGGGCAGCGCATCTCAAACTGTGGGGAGCCCAGAGTCGTGCCTCGAATTAAAACACGACCTGGCAAATATAAATAGCCAATCGGCTACGAGGTTACGAATTTTGTATGAGTACTTTGGGCATCTTTAATACATATATATAATATGTAATTGGATACAATATGTTTTAGGTTTTAATGTAGTATGTCCCAATAAGACTGGTATGTGAGTTCGTAATAAAATTAAGAAAAATGTTAATTTAGCAAATCTATATATCTTATGCAAAAAGTTTATAGTAAGCATTGTTTAAATAGTGTTTATGTGTTTAAATAAAGATAAATGATTAATTGTCAATAAAATGATAAGAATAAACGCAATATTTTTAACAGAGAGTACTTGGTGGAATTCCATTTTAATATTTTTGAAAAAAATACTTGAGTGATTTTCCATATTTTTATTTTTATTAGTGACCGGTTTCGCCAACATTTGTTCACAAAAATTTGCAATTATATAGAATCCTCCACTTGTCAGGTACATTAAAATCACATAAGCCCTTACCACCTGACAATCATTCTCTCTCTTTCCAACAACCTCTCCCTCTAGCAATTGTTTACCTAATTGCTTATTATTATATAAAATCTCACTCTGTTTGATAATGCCAACGTGAAAGGTTGGCTAAACCGGTCACTAATAAAAATAAAAATGTGGAAAATCACTCGAAGTATTTTATTCAAAATTATTAAAAAGGAATTCCACCAAGTACTGTCTGTCAAAAATATTGAGTATCTTTAAGTGTTTTTTTTTTTTTTTTAACGATTCCCTTATTTCACAGATTTATTTCAGAATTGATAAACTTTTTTTAAATCTGCCTGAATTTGAATCCGCAACCTTTTAAAGAACATTCATATGTTTTAATCAGACAGTAATATTTTTGACAAAGAGTACTTGGTGGAATTCCATTTTAATACTTATAACTTAAAATATAAGAATAAACGCGACATAACACCCAAGAGCGCACAATCAACAGCCACGGCGGCCACCGAAACGCTATTCCGATAAACGCGCTATTCCACCGCAACATTATTGACTGTGTCATGTCAAGCGAAACACGGATTGAGAGCCGCTGGCCGGAGGCGGCACTTACCCCGCGCCCCCCGGCAAAAGGACAAAAGTAGAAAACAGCGCAAAAACCCTTGCGGGCCGATAAATATCCCGCGTTATTGTCTTTTAATTTAAGGACGACCGGGGGCGGGCCGCGCCAGGGGCCCACAATACCGGGCCCGGGGCCCACAATGCCGGGCCAGGGCCCCATAATACCGGGCCAGGGCCCCACAATACCGGGCCCGGGGCCCACAAGGCGATCCATCAGGCGCAGACAGCGCAAACGGGGCTTTCCCGGCCTGTCAATTGCACATCAAACTTCCATATTTCACATTATTAGTTGGAATTATTCAATTATTTCGGGACTCGTATTTGTATATATATTTTTTAATTGATAATGATTAAGTACATTTTTTCAAACATTGAAAGTTGATTAAGAAACTCTTAAACTCTTGAATCCACATCCACATTTGAAATTCTCGCTGTGAACAACAGAATCATGAAAATATTATCCTATCGTCTTGAAAAATTTACTAAACTTACGTGCAAAAAATCAGCGTTGTATCTTTTAAGATATTCTATAGAGAACCGAAAAATGAAACATACACACACACACACACACACAATGGCTATTATTATAGTAGATTACTAATATGGCACATTAGTTCATACATAGAAGATGATTTAAAGAAACTCTCAGAAAAATATCATTGTGATTTGTGTGGGATTTGAACCCACATCCCCATGCTTACGTGGCCGGTGCATTACCAATTATACCAACGAATCACTTGCACACAAGTTTCTTTAATCGATTTTCAATGTTTAAAAAAATGTACTTAATCATTATCAATCAAAGAAACCTGTATAGGCAAAAACGTACTTCCTGTGAGACGGTCTTCACAAAAATCAATAATTTATATTTTTTTTTACTTGAGTAAAATCTAAGATATAATAAACTGGATGCGACATTAAAACTTAATGAATCTTTCGACATTTCCTTTCCTTGCAGAGCTCTGGTATGGTATAGTCACATTTATATGTATAAATATGACTTTCGTGACGTCACATCCAGAGCTACGAAGATAGTGTAACTCCCGAAGGTTAGAAATTGCTGAGTGAATTCCCTTTGATGTGTCGGACTTCAATTCGACTGTATCTAATTGTACTCTATTTTTATAAATATGCTTTTGATGAACAATTTTGTCTTACGAATTTCGGCTCTATCATTAATTCACTGTGTATTTTTTTATGCATGCTGGTGTTTACACTCTGAAGGTTTGTTAATTTATTTTAAAAAAATAGTATAAGACATTCCCTTTGCAGTCTCAAGGCAAAATATCACATCACATACACGCCTAGAGTCCCTGCTCCCGAGTCGGAGAAACTAAGGCTGTCCGTTGCCCAACGGGGCGGGCAAAGGCGGGGGCGCACCTGAGGGGCGCGAGGGGCGTGGGGGCGCAGCCGTGGGCGGTCCTTTTGATAGTTACCTGTCCGTGAAGACTTCAGGACCGACGCCCCGGGCCGCCGGAGTTCAGCAAAACCAACTCACTTCCATCGTTACGCCGCAGCTACACTGTTATCTCTCGGATATGTAAATGTATCTTTGAGGTAACTTTGTATAAATTATTTAAATATCTAAACATAAAAATCGAGTGCTTTCACGACAACAAAATTAATTTGTTATAGTGAGCGCGTTTGCCTTTGTAATCAGGCTAGTGATGTAGCCACGTCCGAGTCGAGTGATTTTTCTAAAAAAACTAGATCGATTATTTTTTAGTCGTACTTACGCCTTAAAATAATTGCTAATAGCTAATGAGGGAAATACAACTCAAATGTATAACAGATGATTTTTGAATGTTTTAAATGATAATACGCGTGGAATACATAATTATACGGCGTAAAAAATAACATAAAGTATTTTTAAAAATTAATAAAACTGTCATTGCCAACGCACTGTGCGGCGGCCTTTGACCAATAGCGGCGCAGACAGCGGGCGGAGAGGGCCGGAGGCGCACAGTGTGCTGTCCGGCAGTACTGACGAGCAAAGGGCATCACTTGCGAATGGGCTCGCCAGACAATACAAAGGCTCGAGACTCCAGGAATTTTACTCGCAAATAATATTAGCAAAGCTTTGGACTAATAATAATATATATAATAAGCATAATCCGCTATGTAGTTTGATACATATCAACCAAAATAAATATTCGATGTAATACTATGGAATAAAAGTATGGGGATTCACAAAATATTATGTTGTCTCAAGACATCAACCATGCGAAAAATCAAGGCGTTTTATACTTCAAATACCACGGGTATATGCAAAAAGAATGTAGTGAACTCATAGTCAAGGAAGAAGAGGCATCGGAGACTAGCCCAAGATGAATATATACTCAACAAAACGATCACCAACCTCCTCTGAGGAGAGACACTTGAAGAAGAAGAAAATTATTTCTGCCTGGCGCAATCATCTATACTTCCACCGTGGTCTTGAAACTGGGCGAGAATTTGGGTAACAAGTTTTTGGGTATTTATTTATATGTTTTATATATTTTTAATGGTTGTTAATAGGCTTGCAGGAATCGAAAGGGTGAATAAGATAGAGGCAGCGGTGAATTTGAATTAACCTAAACTTAATTCTATTCATAAGATAAAGTTTTGTTTTTCTACCCCAGCTCTCCGCCCCCGGCCATCAACAACAGAGCCTCTCCACCCTCTCCGCCCCGACCAACCCCCCATGATATTAAAGAAAACATAAATATATAATTAAGTTCATTTAAACAGCTTAAAATATATTTGATTTCCTTGCAACTATAATGAAATTCACAAAAATTTTAATTATTGATTTTATCAAAAAAAATACGTTTAAATTTTTTTTAAACGAATAATCTTAACAATTCTTTAAAATAAAATTTTATTTATTCCCATGGCATCCCCTAAATCGAGAGAGACGCACTTTGACTCCTAAAATTGTATATTTTGATAACGATGCCTAATGAATAGCGGCGTGCGGTTTAAACAAACAATAACGCATTGATTGTCATATAAATATATATATATAAAAGTACATATCTAAGCATGTTGTACTAGTCATTTATAAAAAAAATAAAAAAGTGATATATAAAACATAAATAGCAATATTTAAAATTCATATTCAGTAAGCAAAACTGCTTGCCTTGTATATATGCTTATCACACGCCACCGCTACTGAAGGTTTATTTTTGACGAAAAATAACATATCTTACAACGATACTGCGTTAAAATATTTAAAAAAATTATTTAAGTAATCGATATGTATATATATATATGTGTGTGTATATATATATATATATATATATATATATATATATATATATATATATCACTCAGAGGAATATCACTTAAAATATTTAAAAATAAATAAAACCTAAAACAAAGTGTTTATTCACCGAGGGTAGTTTTCAGTATAAGACAATAACAAGAATTTAACGAATTAATATAAAATAATCAATATTTTTGATAAGTGAAATTATATTTTTTTATACAAGTGATTATTCCACGTGTTAATTTTTATTGGTGACCGGTTTCGCCAACCTTTCACGCTGGCATTATCATTCGAGAAACGAATTAATATCAATTATGCGTTTCGAGGGGGGGACTCGACAGTCTAACTAAATTCGTGGTCAAACGATTGTAGCATTTTGCACACGTGCAGGGGGTGGGGGAGGGTGGGGGCGCAGGTGTCGCGCGGCGCCCCTCCCCGCGGCGGGCCTGCACCGAGTCCGCCGGCACCTGCTCTCCCCCCGGACAACTGAGCCCCCGAGAAGACAAATCACTCCACCCGGAGGCAATTACCCCACTCTCCCCCCCCGCCGAACCATATCATTAAGAACAAGTTTACACGCGACCGATTTACGAACATTATTGCAAGTACTAGAAATGTTCCCCGTCACAGAATGACGTATTCGATAAACGATGCAATAGTATTTGAACATATTCGAATTTTAAGAAGACGCTGCTCACGTTTTCCTTCCAATGCATTGCTTGACATTGGTGTCACATTTCGCGTCACAAACAACGCGTCACTTTCACTGCACTGTTCTTTATTTGAAAAATTTGAAATTCTCGCGGTGAACAACAGAATCCTATAATTCGTACATATTGAAACTAGCTAAAGCATATTTATAGTTTTATTCAATTAGTTAATGAATGAAAATATTATCCTATCGTCTTGAAATTCGGCACATAGCTGCGGAAAAACTTACTAAATTTAGGTGCAAATAATCAGATAAAGAACCAAAAAATGAAACATACATACACACAATGTATATTATTATTATAGATTGATTTTCATATGACATTCGAGCTCAATTCTGAGCGAAACGCATTTTATTAAATTAGGAGCCCAAAAGAGCAAATAAGCTGCATCAATCTTGGTCAACTTTCTGTATTTTCTATGAGGTGAAAAAATAAAACATTAAAAAAAACTTTATTCGGGTCTTGACTTATTAATTATATCCTTTGAAAATGGCGTAAGTACCAAGGGTGAAAGTTTTTCCGGTTAAATAAAATCATGGGTGGCCAAACACCCAAGAAAAAAGGTTCATTAGCAATTACAGGCATTACTATAAATGATCTAACACACAGACATAAGATAGGTCTAAAATCAAGGCATGCAGTTTAGCTCACAGAATATAAATGAGCTCGTCATGATGACCAAGTATTGGGAAAAATTTAAACCCACGCAATATGCATTTGGATATATGTATATTCATACATATATACACATACTTATATGTAGTCATACGTACTGATACGTAATAATACATACTCATACACACACATAATACATACACATGCCCACGCGTATTATACACACATGACTAAACATGTATACACATATATACACTTATAGACACAGATGTACACTTACTGTATAAACACATTTATACAAATAATATTTTAAATAAAATACTTTCATACTGAGTGTTTGATAATGTTAGTCATTATAGAGCATTATCAAACAAAACTCAGTTTGGTAATGCCAACGTGAAAGGTTGGCGAAACCGGTCACCAATACAAATCACTCAAGTATTTCATTTGAAATATTAAAATGGAGTTCCACCAAATAAAAAATATAGAATACATTTGCCATTCTGTTCCCTGAGCGTGTGTAAAAGATCGGTAATGGAGTAGTGAACTTGGAATGATTGTGGGGGGGGATGTCTAGGTGGGAGGGGGGGGGGGGGACTCCTGGTATTGTTTCTTCTGCTGCGGAAGGAGTATCAGATCTAAACGCCAGAGCTTTATAAGGAAAGGATTATATAATTATGCTATTGGGCAGCAGCAATACAGAACTGCGGTGTAGAAGGGCCCGGGGACCAACTACAAGACTACACTATTTCCCCCTTAGAAAACCATGAACACTGGTTCAGCATGAGTATTTGTAGCATAAATATATATATATATGTATATTATATATATAGTAATTGTAAGATTTTTTAACGGAGCAATTAGAGCTGGCTCGTGAACGGTACTGCTCGCGAGTTGCGGAGAATCCTTCGCTCTTTCTGCGCCGTCTGTGCGGGAGGGGGAGGGGGAAGGGGGCAGGGGGGGAAGAGGAGGGGTGGGGGGGCGCGTCCGATTGGTGGAAATTAAATTTGAAAACCGAACGCCCGAGGCAGGTGGTGCGGGAAATGCCAGTGCCGCGCGGAAAATTAAACAATTTATTATTTTAATTTTTAAACTAATAATACTGGTTGGCATTATCAAACAGAGTTGATAATGCCAACGCGAAAGGTTGGCGAAACCGGTCACAAATAGAAACGAGCATGTGGAAAATCACTCAAGTATTTTATTCAAAAATATTAAAACGGAGTTCCACCAAGTGCTCTGTGTCAAAAATATTGAATTTTTAATAATGTTACTCTTAGTACTGTCTGATTAAAACATATGAATGTTCTTTAAAAGGTTGCGGATTCAAATTCAGGCAGATTTAAAAAAAAGTTTATCAATTCTGAAAGAAATCTGTGAAATAAGGGAATCGTTAAAAAAAAAAACACACTTAAAGATACTCCTTAAGAAAGATACTACAGAGTGAGATTTTATATAATAATAAGCAATTAGGTAAACAATTGTTAGAGGGAGGGGTCGTTGGAAAGAGAGAGAGTTTGATAATGTCACTCTGTTTGATAATGCCAACGTGAAAGGTACTTAAAGATACATTTACGTGCTGGAGACATGACAAACAATAATTGTTTCGCATCGTTCAGTAATTTGTGTGAAGAACTGAATATTTTTTTAATAAAATAAGTTTTTAATATACATCAACAATATTAGCGATAATGAATGAATACAATGGGACGCTACGCAATAATACGAATCGAATAAATTAATATAAAAATGAGGCGTGAGTGAGTCGGGGCGATTACCATTTCGGTCGCGCGCCGCCCCTGGCACGTCTCAAAGGGGTACGGGCGCAGGTGCGCGCGGCCCACGGTTTGGTTTAGGGGCGAGGGGGGCTTAATGCAAAGTTTGACGTGACAGCGGAGAATTGACGACGCCGGCAAATGGAAAAATCCCCGGCACAGTCGAGAGTTTCTTGCTCGAATACCATCCTAAAAAGCTGGCACAAAACTTGTACCGAAGACCCAGAAACATACCTACAGACTAGCACGCGAAAACAGAACAGAAAGTCTGGTCAGTGTTCAAGCCAATACTGGCCTAGAGGGAAGCGTGAAGATTGGAACAGAAATGTTCGTAATCTTCTAGTTCGAAGCGAGCTGTGTTACGTACACAGACGTATAATATCGCAGAGTGGCGCTAATGGGTTCGTGCCGGACGCAGATCCTCGGCGCAGCCCCGCGGGCACGTCTGCAAACAAGCCACCCCCTCCGGAACATAATCTCACCCCCACTGACACCCCCGAGGCCCTCTCTGAATTTCACCTCGCGGACATAAGAAACCTGTGGAGAAACCCATCGTTCCATGCCTACAAAAAAAACTTGAAAACAATAAACATATACGTAGGTTTTGGCAGACGTTTCGGTCTCGGTATTGGGGACATCTTCTAAGATTTGAAGCTTCAAAATATGACACAGCACAACACCGTTTTATGGAAACAAGAATTGGTGTTGTGATGGTAACCTTCTTCTGCAATCTTCTCGCTTCTTTCTCCGTGCTTTTTTTGACGTACGCCACAGTTCCAACACATCAACGAGCAAGCAATAAAGCTTTATTATACTAACGTACGGGCAAAAGTTAAAATATATTCTACCCCATAAACAAAGGTCGAAAGTTATTTGTTATTTCTGTAAAAGTTTTTGCCTTATTAAAACAAATCCGATAGCTACTATAGTATATATAAATTATTTAAAAATTTAAACCGAATTAAAATATGTAATAGGTTGTTGTTATAAAGTTCATAAAACAGTCTCGTCATAAAATTATTTTAAAATAACCCATTCTATATATGAATGCAGTTTTTTTCTATAAACGATCGTCTTACTTAAAAAGTATGCAATCTTTTATTTCAAGGTGGTACCATGAGTTTGCCAATAACTATACTTTTATTACACAATAAATACATTATACTTAGAAACTCAAAGCACCGAGGGCTGCGCCCTTCGAGTGAGTTAAATTTTTTCGACACCCGAAGGGCGCCGTGGGGTGGCCCCCGCGTTTGCGACATCTGGCCGGGGAAGTCCCGGACCAGTGGTGGAGAGAAAGAAAACTCGCCGGCCTGACAGCTGCCGGAGCTGATGCACGCCGGCAGGGATGCGCCCTGAGGGTATGAGCCGAGAAGTAATGAGTACCATAACGGAAACACCTTGCAAATTGATTGATGGCGCTTGCTATGGCTAATGCTAATACAGAGAAGATTTCGAGATAGGCTGGGTGAAAATCTCCAGAGGAAAAGTACAATGGACACATGGAATGAAAGGTACACAAGCTCTCCGAAGGGAACGTAACAAAGATGTATACAGGAATACCTGCGGGATTAGCTTTGAATCAACCCAGCTCCTAACGGGTCATGGAGTGATGAGACGAGCGACGACACATGCCCTTGTGATGATATTACTCCACAAACAGTGATCCACATTGTAAGTTCATGCCCCATCGTTAGCCTTCAGAGACACCAACTGGAGAGCCAATGCCGACAGGATGACCTGAAGTCAGTGGCGAGACACCCACAGTTGGTGAAGTCACTGGATGGCTTCTTGAAGCGTGTCATCGGAACCATAAAGAAGATAAACCAGGGGGTGTAGCTTCAGTCACTCCCATATATAGCACAATTTCGATTGACTAGTTTAGAAAGTTTCCCCAAATTGTGATGACAAACCTTGTACATAACAACCTATAAAGAAAAAAAAAATACAGAGAAGACTTCACTGATGATGGTCTGAGAAATTCTGGAGCGGGATGCTAGAAAATAACGAAGTGGCAGTGACGGTTACAATCTGATGCCATGGAACATCTTCCCGAATCTTATCAATAGAGTGACTGACGTTATCATAGAGAAAAAAAACCGGATAGCGCACATCCGCGCGCGTCATCCATCTTGGACTGCGGGCCAATTAGCGCGCGTCACGCGGCGCTTGGCAACAGCTGATCGCCCCCGCCCGGCTAATGAGAGACTCTCGCTGGAGACTCACACGGCCGCCAAAGCGCTGGAGTACTACAAACTAACTGTAACCGAGCCGATCTGTACTTAAAACCTTTTGATGTTTCCTGAAGGTGAAAATGACGTCAAGGTTACTTTTGCAACATGTCCAAGGGAATAAAAAAAAAGTATTCTCTCAAGTTAGACGCCAACGCCGTAGACATCCAATCAATAACAAATTTGAACGATTTAACTTGCAGATAGTCATTTGGAGACCTCCGCGCTTTGTACAAGAGAGCTCCAAGACTGCTGGGGTGAGGCTCTGCCTCCCTCGCCCCTTCTTCGAGGGGGGGGGGGGTCTATGGGGGGCGCCGGGGGTCTATGGGGGGCGCCGGGGGTCTATGGGGGAGGGGGCAGACGCGCGCTAAAGATTAGCGCCCACTTAGCGGGCAAACAAATAAATCAGCATATACGCTGCAGCCGGCAATACAGCAGCGTCGAAACTTGTATTTCATAATTTATATTTCAAATGCATTCGTGCTCAAGCGGTTAGCACGCTTGCTTGCGAGTTATGAGCTAATCCGCTTCGATGCGCGCAACTTTTATGTGCACATGATAGATCAAGAAAATTTTATCAACAGCTCATAAATCTCCCCTACTGATATTATGCTCTCTGCAAAATCGAATAAAAACATTATTAATTACTTGACCTATCTATTTGTTTATGCATATTTTAAATTTTTTAAATACAAATAAGCCAATTTCTTCAGTATTTGATTCCGGGATTGTTTAGTGTTCCGATATCCGAACATCGGCGCCGCCCGTGGGTGCGGGGTCGCAGAGGGGATGGAGGTGCTTAAATAATAAAAAAACCGAAGAAAGGGGCAACAGCGGGCGGCAGGGGCGGCGCGATAAATCTGAGGAAATTAAAACTGAAAAGTGATCCACAAATCACGCCGCGGAGCGTATTACCGCGCCGCCCCTGGTCGCCGCCAAATTACAGGTAAACCTAACCGATGTTATTTTTTTAATAAAAAATATCAGGTAACACGTTGCAAATTTACTAACAGGCATTTAGACAGTCTTACCGGAGTGCTTTGAACGTTTTCTTTACACCTTTGATTCCCTATGCAAGATAAAGTAAATTAAAAATTGCGCCGTCTGTAATAAGACCGACTTAGTAGTGAGACCAAAAGATATTATATTTATATTTTATATATATTATATATATATGGTAGTGAGGAATGCACCGAACCATCACAGCTCCCGCTGGACGGAGACATCTCGGGGTGCCCTCATGTTTGGATCTAATTTTTCATTTCACGTAATTCTGCCGTCCAGTGGTTCTAAAACCCGTGTACAAAAAAAAATTCCTAACTTAAACGAAAAAAATATATACTTTACACAATAAACCCGTTTAGTGCGAAAATGTAGCTTCGGATGAGGGTAAAAAAAATAATTGTATCGTATTGCTATTAGGCATATAAAATTGCGGTTTAAAAGTACCCGAGGACCCACTTCACTTTTTACTCTAAGGAAACCATGAATGAAAAAATATTGTTTGTAAGATTGTCACCAACCTTCTTTAAAGAGAACACCTAAGAAAAAAGAGTGTGAAAATTACGGAATGTATATTATTACCTAACTCAAAATTACATAATTGAATTTTCGCATTCGTTGCTTAAACATTGCTTAAATAGTCTATCGTGGCTTCATATAAAATCACACCGATTATCTTTATATTTGCGATTGACTATTGAGAAAATTTATTTAATATTGTGTTCCATCGTTTTGGTCAAGGAACTGTACCAATACCAATAAATTGAAACTTTGAATAAAATTAATAAAAAACGTGGCACAACACCCATGAACCGAGTATTTGTAATAACAACTGCCACAGTGTTCTAAGAACACATTTAACATGAATTATTTTTTTTATTGATTTGGCATCGGTATTAAAGAAACTAAGCATTTAATAAATTAATAATTTTATAAATATCATGATTTAAACACGCAATGTTTAAAAAAAAATTATATTGTGTGAGCCTGCTAGCGATAAAGGTTGACAACCCCTGGCCGGGCAGGCGCTGTGGCATACGGGCTGCGGGCTGGGTCGAAGAACACCCCCATCGTCAACCATTGCAGTAATTATATCTATTAAATGTAGAAATATTGTTTTAAATAAAACAAAACAACTCATTCTATTCATATATTATGCAATCAGATACTAAACATTAATTATAGTTACGAATAAATAAAATATTTTAGTTAAGCCTACTATATATTTTACTTGGCAGATATATAATTAGGCAATAGCGTCCTATAATTTTGGGCGTTTTGTTAATAAATTGGAATAAGTTAAACAAGTTTAAGTTCTAATAATATAAAAATAAATTAACTAATCGATCATTTTATGACTCAAATTTAAACTCCAGTCCAATTTACGATATTATTAAACGGGGATAACCAAGCTTATAAATAAGGCACACGGTTTAAATTAAACTGCATTTTAGATCTGATCATAGGTTGTTCAATTTTATTTAATATATATGGAAACCTTTTTACCACGTAGTCTTCATTATATATTTTTGAAATATGCAAAAGGAAATAAGATCAGTCTATAATGGTATTGTAAAGTACCTATTAGAGGACAGGACCACATAATATGGTCTCTGTCTTGTGATAGAGCTGATTCCTTAAGGTCAGGGCCACTAGAGTACATGTGTATGTTTTATGTGCTTCTTGAAAAGCAGGAACAAAGGAGTGATCCTCGAGAACAGGACCATGTAATATGACCTCAGAGAGCAAAAAATGAAAGGTATTTCTAGCGGACAAAGCCACAGATGTGGTTTCTATATTTTACGATACTTGCAAACACCAGGAGAAGACAACATGGTACCTAAGCAGAGAGGAGATTCTAAACCAATTTCGCCATGGTAGTACAGGTTATTTTAAAATTAAATAAAAAAAAGCACCTGCTAAACAGCCGTAAACTGCGCATAGATCAAGTAAATGTTACACTTTTAAACAATAATTCTATTATAAGCCGTTTTAAATCATTTGTGCCCGCAGTTCGCTCCGCTAATGGCGTCAGATCGGAGCCCCAAACAAATACCAATTACACGTAACGCCCCGAGGGCTCCGAGGAATCGCGAATAAAGCGAATTGCCCGGTTGAAATATTGCAGTCGCGACGTTTGCACTTTTCGCGGCTTTCGGGGGGTTAAAAAATTAAATTACGATATTCCCCCGCGCGCGGAGAATCTGCGTATTAGCACCATTTTTAAAATAATTATAAGGTTGTCAAAAGAGAAGAAGAAAAAAAACGATTTGGCGCGAATAAAGCAGACTGGTAATTTGAAATATTGCAATTGCCGCTGTCGCGGGGGTTGAAAAAATAAATTGCAATATTTGGCAGAATTTGGGAGATCGACTCGTACTCGAATATTTTAATGGGTTTGCGTGTAAATTATCGCATAAACTGTGTATTTTCACACATACCTAAGCACTTATGAATGCACCTAAGAAACACACACACACATCTATAAAAACATGCATAAATACACTCATACATCCACAAACCACAGTACACACTGACACCACCAAAAACACATATATACATCTCACATATTCTTCCAAACACACTAACACACAATAAATTTTTGATCACCCCGTTCGTATTATTCTTATAGTAGCGGGTGTATCATTTTAGTCATAGCAAAAGTAGGCCGGTTTGCTTTGCCGTTCAAGTCGCGGCACGAGATGAGCAAGTCCTACCTTTTGTGCGCCGCTGCGAGTCACTGGAGTAGCTGGCTGAGCTGGGAGTCGAGTCCTTGTCGGGGAGTTCCTCCTTGATCACCTTCCCCTCCATATTCTGCGAAAAACACAAATAGATAAATATTTTTAAAAACAGCAATTGCCATTCAATAATTGTAATCTAAAATATAATCCAACTGGTACCATCTGTCAAAACTATTTAATATATATTAAGTAGCAGAATCTCAACAATTTAACAACTCTTTTAACGTGTTTTTATACTATTTCCAAAAAAAGAGTTACTACGCGGATTCTCTGCGCAAGGACAGCTGACGCCAGTCGATTATTATAATTTAAATTTTTAACCCCCAAAAGCCGCAAAAAGTGCAAACGTCGCGAAAATCATTTCAACCCCCCGAGAGTTGCTGCCTATAAAATATAAAAAAATAATTTACCAATTAATATAATCACTTTTGATTTATTCACCGATACGATATGAAACGTTTTCGATTATTTTTTTCGTCGTTTCATATATGTGCATCAAATACGCAAAAACTACTGTACTGTAAACTTATAAATATTTCAAATTAACTAAAAATATAATAAATATTGTATTTTGTAAAAAAATAAATACCAAGTTGGAAATACTAAGTCGATTAGTTTTATTAAATAAATTATTAATTTTCTGATATTCCGGCACGCGGTGAATGGGACCGAGTGCCCTGTTTAGGGCATGAAAATTGTCACTAATGAATTTATTCCCGAAATTCTCATTCCGCCCGCGTCGGGCGCCAGAGGCCGTTAGTTATTCGTTCGAAATTCAAAGCGCTTTATAATTCCGGCGGCCGACCAATCAGGGCGCGGGATTTATAGCCGGGACGCGAACCATCAAAGGGGGATTAGCGGCGCGCCACCCGCAACACGTGCGGCCTTTTTCTGCACTAATTGTGCGACCATTGCCAAGGGCCGGGGGTGGGGGGGGAGGGGGAGGGAGAGATGGGGGGGGGGGGTGGCGCAGGGGTGGGGGGGGGGCTGTCTGACGACTCAGCCGATGCTCGCGGGTGCTTGGAAGACATGTCAAACGATTGTGAAACGATCACAATTTGACGAAAGTGTGATCAAGATGGCGGCTGCTGATCAGCTGTTGTGATTCCTCCGAAGAGAATAATTTAAAAACCATTCTTATAAATATATTTTATTCGGAAAGAATATTCTGAGATTGGGGCTATATAATTTAAGATGGCGGTTGCTGATCAGCTGTTGTGATTCCTCCGAAGAGAATAATTTAAAAACTATTTCTTATAAATACATTTTATTCGGAAAAAATGTTCTAAGATTGGGGCTACATAATTTAAGATGGCGGTTGCTGATCAGCTGTTGTGATTCCTCCGAAGAGAATAATTTAAAAACTATTTCTTATTAATAAATTTTATTCGGAAAAAATGTTCTAAGATTACGGCTACATAATATAAGATGGCGGTTGCTGATCAGCTGTTGTGATTCCTCCGAAGAGAATAATTTAAAAACCATTTCTTATAAATAAATTTTATTCGGAAAGAATGTTCTAAGATTGGGGCTACATAATTTAAGATGGCGGTTGCTGATCAGCTGTTGTGATTCCTCCGAAGAGAATAATTTAAAAACTATTTCTTATAAATCAATTTTATTCGGAATGATTGGGACTAGAACACTGGTTAAGTATGAGTACATGCTCATTGAAACAGTCGCCAACTTCCTCTGGGGAGAGGCACTTGATGAAGAAGAAGTTACATGCAAAATTGTTACTTTTTTGCCGATCGGTATAGTATTTTCTGTACTTGACCCTCAAGGTATTTCTTACGATATTTTAAGTATTTACAGGATGTTCAAATAGTGACCGTTATTGCGATATGCTGCGAAAAGTATTGGGCCCGGAGTTGCAGGAGTTTCAAGGTTTCAACTCAAGAACGTGGTTCCAACAAGACCACTTGCCATACATCTAATTAATCAATTGAAGCTGTTAACTAATTATTCCCTAATAAGGTCATTTCACGTAGAGGTAACATCAACTGGCCTCCCAGAAGCCCCGACCTTAGCCCTCTTGACTTTTTCGTATGGGGATACCTTAAATGTAGAGATTATGAGAATAATCCGACGCACCTAACGGAATTGAAACAAAACACCAGGTCAGGAATGGCAGAAATATCGAGGACTATGTGTCAGCGTGTTATCAGCAATCTTCGTTGCAGATTAGAAGAGTGCCAGCAGCGTAACGATCACCATTTGGATAACATCATCTTTTCGAAATAATTTTCCATTTTGTATTCTTATAATCAACAATTAAAAAAAATACTTAATTACTAGTAGTTTTTGTTTTACTGAACTAACAAATACCCGATACTGTCTTTGGACATCCTATATAGCGAAAACAGGTTCTCTCTAAGAGGATTTTTTTTTAAGTGTCAGTAATCGATATATCTAAATATATATTTGGGAAAAATAATTTATGAAATCGGCTGCGAGTCAGCTTTAATAAAAAATGATTTCTCTTCTTTCTTAGAGAAAAGAAAATGTTTTAATAAGTATTACTAGCCGAAATTTCAAAAAATAAATTGACCAAGTACATTCAGGAAGCTACAAGTCAGCTGTAGTAAAACGGATTTCTCTTCTGCCTTAGAGGAAAGAAAATGTTTTTAAAGTTAGGCGAAATTTCCAAAAATTAATGAATGGCGGCTGCGAATCAACTGTAGATTTTGATTATCTCTTAAAGGAAGGTGAAATTTTAGTAAAAAAAATAACAAGTTTTAGATTTCATATAACGAATTTTCAACAGTATGATAATAAGATGGCGACTGAAAATATATTTTAAATTTGGATTTAATTAAATCCCAAAAGACTAATTTTAGAAAAACCAATTTTCAATATCAATAAAAAATCTTTCCAAGATCGAAGATAACGAAGAAAAGAAATTGAAGAAAGGAAAATAATTTTCCTATTACGTTAGTTGAAGTTGTCATAATGCATTCGGACGACCTACCTCGGTATTCGACACATGACTCCACTTTTAAAGTTCGATCAGGGGGCAGTGGCGTGCCCAAAAAAAAAAAAAAAAAACGAGCCCGCTAATTACTTCCCACGGGCCGCCAATGGGGATTATTTCATCGAAAACCGGGCCGCGCTATTGGTACAGGAAAATGTAAAAATTACTATTCAGAATTTTAATCCTAATCCTGGATTAATCGGATAAGTTTTTTTTTTATATAATTATAATATAAAATTTTTAAAAAATCATATATTTTTGATTTGACGTTTCGGCTGCGGTACTCGGCGGACGGTGTTCAAACGAAGCTGGCGACAGGGTGACGATTTTCGCAAGCCGATACATAACCACGGGTCATAAAAAATAATGTAATTTACCGTGGAATTAAAGAAATAATTAGATCCGTCGAGGCGTACAGTGTGCGAGGCCCTGCAGGCCATGTGGCGCACGGCCTGGCCAGCGTCGGGCCACGTGGGCCGCTACACTCATAAAAACCAGCACCGTTCTATCTGTGTAAGTTTACAAACAGTTGTGGCTTACTATACATTTATATATATATATATTTATATATTGTTTCAGGTACACTTATTAAAAGTCTACTCGGTCTGAATAATGATGACGTTGTGAAGTCTACATCAAATCTATCTACAGTCAGTCTAGACCTGATGCACTATGGAGGAAAGGTACAGTTATATAATGTACTAACACACTAAAGGCAGGGCGGGTACTAGTACCCGTTTCGCGGACTGCTGTCTAGAAGCGGGGCGCGTATTGATACGTTAACTCTAAAAGCGGCAGAAGGTCATTTTACTCTTTACAGCTCGTAATGTTGCTTCTACCAATACTGTCAGTAGTGGTCAGAGAATGTTAATAAGTGTTGTTGTAATGCCAAGTAATCCGCAAAGTATGAATGAAGTGGTTCAACTTTTTAAAGGAAACGATTTACTTGACTACATGCAAATCAAAGAGTGTGTAGACTAGATTTCGCACGCGCAATTTTATGCGAATTTTGCCCGCTACGCACATCAGTTTAGTCAATCTGGTTACCCGCTTAAAGTGTGTTAATTAAATATGTATTATTTAAAATACTAGTAGCTTCTATGAAAAAACACCATTCCCACCAATGGTTGATATTAAATATATTCAATAAATCTTCAATCTTCTCTCGTGCAGGTACATTGCGTATAGAAAAACTAGATATAACAATTCCGTACTTGCATATAACAGACGCATCGTGACCGCGATAGTCTAGGAGACGTTGATTGGAATCCGACGGGTGTCGTGAAAAAACTTTATGGGGATTTTTTTCATCGTCTTTCAGCGTTTACTTCTTGATATAGACAAGACGTATTATTTAATTTCAGAAAAAGTACAGCGTCACTGGCAGATCTTCTCCATGTCCTGGCAATACAACGCCAGCCTCCCCGCGGTCCACATCATCCACGGCTTCAGGGACGACACGACCAGCGGCTCCGTGCTCCAAGTGGCCCACTCACTTCCTTTCGGGGGTCTCGAAATTAGTAGGGTGTCCCCGATTAGTTACGAATCACGATTCGATTACGCGAATTTGAATACCAGATCATAAGAAAGAGACAGGGATAGTTCTTAATTTGAAAATAAATAAAACCGGGCCATAAAAAGATATTTCCAAATTTAAAAAAGAATAAAACTGAAATAATATGACGATAAAGAGATTATTCGAAATTCAAAAATTATTTAAAAATGAGATGGTTCGCAATTTAATAAAAATAATAATAATATTATTAGAATATTTTTGAATAAAATACTTGAGCGATTTTCCACATTTTTGTTTTTATTAGTGACCGGTTTCGCCAACCTTTCACGTTGGAATTATCAAACAGAGGGCTAATGTGATTTTAATGTACCTGACAAGTGGAGGATTCTATATAATTGCAAATTTTTGTGAACAAATGTTGGCGATACCGGTCACTAATAAAAACAAAAATGTGGAAAATCACTCAAGTATTTTATTCAAAAATATTAAAATGGAATTCCACCAAGTACTCTCTGTCAAAAAAATTGAATTTCTTAATATTATTAGAGTAAAAAAAAAGAAAATTCTTTATTTGAAAAATCAAAATCTACGGTTCTAGAAGGGAGAATGATATAGTTCTACATTTAAGAAAGGTAAAATATTAGAATGAAAAGATAACAAGTAACGATAGCACGGAAAAACACCAATACCTAATTATTTATTTTAAAAATATGTAAATATATTTATATAGAAATATTTATACAGAAATATATATATATATATAGTTGTTTGTCATTAATTAAAGCAGGATTTATTCACTATGCAGCATTCCATGTTTATATTACTTCATGCCAACTGAACAGTAAAATTTTTGCGGCTTCGCTGTAAATTGTTGTTTTCCGTTCGATTAGGGCGCACTCACATAAATTGCCTAGCAAGTTTTTTTTTTTTTTTAAGAGCACGTTTAAAACAGCTACAAATATACAAGCTGCCTCGGGTGAGCACGTCATTGTGAATTTAAAACGCGAAACCGAGCCCTCATCTTTCACGCTGTATAAGAAATCGCAAAGTAGCCGACGTGTCTCCGCTATACACGGTGTATTGTGCAATCAGGCAGGCGCCCGCATCCGAATGAGTTGCAAATCCACGAGTCCTGGGATCGATCTACTATGTGAGGCTGCGCTCTAGTGATGAGCTTATATTTGTATTATCGATAATTCGAATGAACGAAAAAAAATCGATTATTTGATTAATATATCTGTATAAAATTGATTTAACTGCGGGATGTTTTAATTTGAATTTTCTATTATCCAAAACAGTAATATACATTTTTGTTTCGAATTGTTTTGTCTGCGGTATTTTTTTTTTATATAAATATTAATTATAGAAATTCTTGATATTGATAACTAACAAATGGACCACACAGTGTTTTTTTTAATTTTTAATAGGTCGTTTCGAATCCGGGGTCTATGAATAGAATATTATATTGACTGTTGAATAAATTCAACATTAAATAGTTCGAATCAGTTTTTTTTCGATTGATCGAAATGATCGATCGTCATTCGAGTTCAACCTTGGCGAGCACCCATCATTAGCGCACAGGCTATTTGCACTGAGATCCAGAGATGGCGGCGCTGCCCGCATGTTCTTTCAAAATGTCTGCCAGTCCCGCCATTTTGAAAGCATTTCCGGAAATATCTCGATGTGCGGGTAATTTTTTTATCAGCGGCGTGCGGTCCATACAGGCAGAAAATCGGTGAATACACGATAAGATTGCAAAAGATGTAACTAAAACCCAACAAACGTTTTGTATTGAATTTTATAAAATAATATATTGCATGCGGTCCATACAAACAACGAAGCATAGCTTGCCATAAAATATATTTAACCATGTTACTTCAAGCATTTCGTAATACTTTTTATAAAAATTAATGCCTAAATTATGCACAATACGTATTGTTTTTTTCAGATGATTTCAGAGTAAATTTTGATAATATCTTTTTTGAATTTTTTTATCAAATACTTGTAGATGGTCCCAGCACAGGTATCGGAACGTCGGAAACTGAAAACATCAAACAGCTCAACACCTAAGAAACCAAATTATCTGACATCCAATAGGCCCGTAGTGGTGTCATAAATTGATTTTTATATTTTTTAAATATAAAACCTTGAATTAACATAAAATCACTCTATACTCTATGTGACGAGCTATTTGACACAATACGTACGCAATTTAACACACCATTTTTTTGGACCGTTAAGGCATAATTGGATTCGAATAATCCTGCTCTTCAATCACCATACAAAACAAAGTCCATATTCTGTGGATTTGTCAATATTAAAAATTTATAATAATAGTACTACACGTGAGAGAGAGAGAGAAATAGAGAATTAAAAGATTTAGGTATTTGGGCAGCTGGTTTAATGAAAACTAGTATCCTGACCAGGAAATTGAAGTCTCGCTGGACCGTTCCCTTTATGGAGTTGGAAGCATGGACTCTCAAGACATCTATGAAGCAAATATGTGAGGCGGCAGAAATGTGACTGTATAGGAGAATCCTTAATATACCATGGATTGACCGCGTCACAAACGAAAGAGTCTTGCACACACTCTTGCCGTTGCCAAAGAAGCAAGAAGAAGGAAGGTATTCTATTTTATCCTCCAGCTGATTGTCCAAAGAAAAATCTAAGAAAAAAGGGGTGGAGATCGGAGATTGGTGAGACTGGCTCAGGATAAATATATATTCGAGGAACATATGAACAGATATGTTCACCAACCTCCTGTGAGGAGGAGATAATAAAACCGGTTGCATTGATTTCGGAAGCACGCCACGCACTGAAATTACAAGCAACCTAACGATTTTCATATATCTCCCAGCCGTTCAAGCATGCTTGTTACGTATTTAGGTGCACGCATAAAACAATAAGGGTTGTTACACGTCATTGAAACATCCCCGAGCTGTATCATGAGTTCCCCAGTCGCGATCGTAAACAGGGCGGAGGAGGAGCCCCGCCTTGGAGCACCCGCCGGCTCCCACGGTACGCGCCCTGATCTGCAAGTCGCCCCCCTGGCTGCTAGTTGGATTACTGCTGTGCACGATAAAGCACCGAAACGTACTCTACTTCGCAAGAAAAAATAGCATTACGTACTAATTAAAGCACACACTTTAAGCGGGTATCCAAATTGACTTAACTGATGTGCGTAGCGGACAAAATTCGCCGAAAATTGCGCGTGCGAAATCTAGTCTACACACTCCTTGATTGGCATGTAGTCAAGTAAATCGTTTCCTATAAAAAGTTGAACCACTTCATACACACTTTGCGGATTACTTGGCATCAAAATGTTCTAAAAATTGTTGAGGATTATCATTCTCTGATCACTACTGACAGTATTGGTAGAAGTAACGCTGACGAGTCCCAAACAAACATTACGAGCTGTAAACCTAAAGAGTAAAATGAGCTTCTGCTGCTTTTAGAGTAAACGCATTTAAAAAGGTATTAATACGCGCCCCGCCTTTAGACAGCAGTCCGCGAAACGGTACTAGTACCCGCCCCGCCTTTAGAGTTTTGATATGTATCCTATTGCACCGTGAAGGTCAGGTACTACAATCACTATGCATACCAATTTTTATTTGTTTTTTTTTACATTGAAATCATGGAGATTTTTATCACATATTATTATATTTCAATCGTTTCAATGCTAATATATATATTTTTTTAAGTTTCCTTGTTCGTAACTTCAAGGAACAAAAACTCGGATTAATTACTCAAAACACGTGTTCCCTGGCTGTCTTTTTGCTACCGGGTGGCGACCAAACGCATAGATTATATTTATACCATAAATATTATGTACATTTGAGCATAATTATAAAAAGTTGCAAAATAAAATATATTTAATCGATTAAACACTCAGTAGTATTATATGTTTTAATAAACTTCATTTAATGATTGTTTTATGTGTATATCAAAAAATATAAATGAACTCCTCCCCGCTCTCGCCATTATGTTGCTTGTGCATGTTTGTCATTCTGTACCCTGAGCGTGTGTAAGGGATCGGTAATGGAGTAGTGTACTTGGAATGATGTGCTCTGTTATAAAGACTATCAGATCTAAACGACAGAGCTTCGTAAGGAAAGGATTATTTAATAATGCTATTGGGCAGCAGCAATACGCCGACTTGTCCTTTCAATATAAAATTGCGGTGTAGAAGGACCCACTACACTATTTCCCTTTGAGCACTGGTTCAGCATGAGTACATGCTCAATGAAATGGTCGCCAACCTTCTCTGAGGAGAGGCACTTGATGAAAAAGAAGTTACATGCAAAATTGTTACTTTTTTGCAGATCGGTATAGTATTTTCTGTACTTGACCCTCAAGGTATTTCTTACGATATTTTAAGTATTTACAGGATGTCCAAATAGTGACTTTTATTGCGATATGCTGCGAAAATTTTTGGACCCAGAGTTGCAGGAGTTTCAAGGTTTCAACTCAAGAACGTGGTTCCAACACTTGCCATACATCTAATCAATCAATTGAAGCTGTTAACGAATTATTCCCTAATAAAGTCATTTCACGTAGAGGCAACATCAACTGGCCTCCCAGAAGCCCCGACCTTTAGCCCTCTTGATTATTTCGTATGGGGATACCTTAAATGTAGGGTTTGTGAGAATAATCCGACGAACAAAACATCAGGTCAGAAATGGCAGCAATATCGAAGACTATGTGTCAGCGTGTCATCAGCAATCTTCGTTCCAGATTAGAAGAGTGCCAGCAGCGTAACGATCACCATTTGGATAACATCATCTTTTTGAAATAATTTTCCATTTCGTATCCTTATAATCAACAATAAAAAAATTACTTGATTACTAGTAGTTTTTGTTTTACTGAACTAACAAATACCCGATGCTCTCATTGGACACCCTGTATATATAAAAAAGATTTATTTATTGAAAACAATTAAAATGTAGCCTGCTCTAGTGTGTTACGTGTTGTTTGTTCGTAGTTGAAAATACCAAGGTTTTTTTTTATTTTAACACGTTAGGAGCCGACTGCGATAGACAACACAACAGCTAGCGGAGTAGAGTTCGCGTGGCACGGAACACCTGACGCTTCCCAGGGCTCCGGAGCCCGCGGGCCCCCCTCGGTACACCGCTGCCGTATGTACCTCTACCCATCGCGCCGCAGATCCCATCGCCGGGGGCCGTCTGGAGATACTGCCGCAATAGAGGGGGCACCTCGATGAAAACACTGCCTTAATTGTGAAATGCTCGGATAAATTAACACTGAAACTACGGGCGCGAGAAATGGCTTGCTGCACTATTCTGTAACACCGCAAAAAAAATCATTCTAAGCAATTTATGTGAGTTTTCGCTAGGCCGTAAATCATTGATTGAATCGTGAACGCGCGAGGAATCAATGAAAATGAGTCGTTTTTTTTTTTGATATAAAAACTTGTTTGTCGTAATTAGTTACAACCTAGGATCAGATTTTTCCGGTATCAGGTGTGTTTTTGTGACGTCACATCCGGGGATATTGTCCCGAAGTTTACTGCAGGTGTTGCCAGTGTGTCAACCTGACGCGATGGGAGGGAGGCGCACTAGTGATGGGCGCGATCGAGCACGCGTATCCGATCGATATCAATGATCGATTCATTCGATAGAATCAAACAATACGTGTAAATACACACAAACGATCAGACATGTAATTAAAAATGTTGATCGTTTAAATTTTGTGATCGAAAAATCTATTTTGATAAAAAACACCACAAACGGATAATTATTCATTTGATATAAAACATCGATTTATCAATTGTCTTTCATCTTTTTGTTGAATCATGCAAGTCGATTTATAAATAGTCCCCATCACTAGACGGCACAATGCGTCGTTTTGTTATGCCCATTTTTTCGTATGCATCACGTGCTGCAGTCGAAAAATCGATTCGTCGTTGAGTATCATTTAAATGCGTCATATTCAAAACAATTTTTCATCAAACATATTAAATGAAAAAAAAAAAAAAAACCGACTAAGCAATTTATGCGAGTGATATTCGGGACAAAAGCTATTGAACCTCGACAAGGGGTGTTAATGCACATTTCCTCTGAATTATTATTATATATATATATAGTATATATTATATAAAGTTAATGATGTGTTTGTTTTAACCGGCGTTACGTTTGATACGTCTCCCGGGGGTGTGTCGCCAGCAGGTGTTCGCAACTATCGCGGCAGGTGCGGATAACGCGCCCCTGCCCCACCCACCCTGCCGTAATCCGGGGCTGCTGCCACCCCAGCCGTCTCCGCAGAGCTGCTGGTCGGGTACTGATTGGGAATGATATTTCAGGGTCGAGGAGAGATCTATAAATCTATAATTTATAACTGTTTTCAGTGTAAATTTTTAAAACACACTTAAGGCGGTGCGGGTACTAGTACCCGTTTCGCGGACTGCTGTCTAAAAGCGGGGACGCGTGTTAATACGTTTTTGAATGTGTTTACTCTAAAAGCGGCAGAAGGTCATTTTACTCTTTAGGTTTTCAGCTCGTAATGTTTGTTTAGACTCGTCAACGTTACTTCTATCAATACTGAACAAAGTGACAATGAAGAAGTGGAGTGGTCAGAGAATGATAATCCTCCAATTATTGAACAATTTTTAGGACAAAGTGGTGTTGTGTATGAAGTAGTTCAACTTTTTATAGAAAACGATTTACTTGCCTATATGCAAATCTAATAATTTCACACGTGCAATTTTACGCGAATTTTGTCCGCTTCGCACATCAGTTTAGTCAATCTGGTTACACGCTTAAAGTGTGTTAAAATCACTTGAAAACTAAAGTAATATGCTTAGTTACAATCAGCAGATGCATCAATATAAATATTTATTATAAAAAATCCAAAATAAAACAGATGGACCGTATTTAAAAACCTTGTATCTCGTCCCAGCACAAGGGCCGAAACGACGAAGAAAAATATATTTAAATCAGCATAACACATTTATTATATTAAAAAAACATTTTGACCAATACCAAAGGATCTTCAGTCAAATAATAAATATATTATAATATGTAGAGTGCGTATTTACTACAGGACCATGCCCTGAATATATATTTAGCAGTTAAAAATACGCAAAGTATTATTATTCATTTAGCAGTAGGTCCAAAAGAGATCGATCGAGGCTTTTTTTATTTTTTAAATACTTTTTATTAGCCCCAAAGATCCACAATCTCCGTGCAATATGACTATTCATATTTATGCTTTAATTTTTCCGAGGTCCAGAAGAGAGAAGTAGACGCTTTTTTAAATATCTTTGAGTAAAGCCTCAAAGACGAAAATGTCCATAATATCCATGCCATATGATTATTCATATTTATTGTCTAATTTTTCCGTGGTCTAGAAGAGGTGTAAGGTTTTTAAATATCTTAGTGGGACGGCTGAGAAAAGCCTCAAATACGAAAATGTTAGTAATCTCCTAGCCATCGGGAGATTAGGCGATTCGTATTTGTTGTTCGATCGATCGAGGTTCTTAGAAATTTCGAGTGTTCTTTCTTTGTGAGGAGATTACTCCTTTGTTCGGTGTCGTCCGCTCCGCGTCACCGCCGCTGGAGACGACAAAGCAGATCAACATGGGCAGAGCCCCGTGGGAAGACACCACTTGGGGACCTTCTACAGAGACCTGCCATTCAATATACAACACTGAGTCTTCATCTGTACACCTCCGCCTCAATCAATATATACAGGGCGTCCAAAAAGAGTATAGCGTGAATGTGCGATATCATTGCGATATGCTGCGAAAATATTTGGGCCCAGAGTTGCAGGAGTTTCAAGGTTTCGGCTCAAGGACGTGGTTCCAACAAGACCACTTGCTATACATCTAATCAATCAATTGAAGCTGTTAACGAATTATTCCCTAATAAGGTCATTTCACGTAGAAGTAACATCAACTGGCCTCCCAGAAGCTCCGACCTTAGCCCTCTTGACTATTTCGTATGGGGATACCTTAGATGTAGGGTTCAAAACATCAGGTCAGAAATGGCAGCAACCATTTGGATAAGTTTCCATTTTGTATTCTTATAATCAACAATAAAAAAAATATTTAATTACTAGTAGTTTTTGTTTTACTGAACTAACAAATACCCGATACTCTTTTTGGACACACTGTATAAACACATACTTCAAAGAAAATACTTGTTTGAGATTCTATTTTAGTATTCTTACTTAAAATAATTTTCGGAGAAAAATGTTCATCAGCAGAGAGTTGATTGACAACTTATTATGCTCAAGAGATATAACGCTGATTGTCCAAATGTTATGTCGTATCAGTTCTACTTTATGAACACTCAAGACAGCTACTATGCTAAGGATTGAGGTATAGAAGAATCCATATAACACACCATGGGTTGACTGTGTCACAAATGAAAGAGTATTCCACAGAATGCGCAAGGAAAGGGAACTCTTGACGTTGATAAAGAAGCGGAAGATATCCCATTGAAAGAAGGAAGTTCTGGAGATCAGAAGTGAGACCGATCCAGGATAGGGATGGTCACCAACCTCCTATGAGAAAAGGCATTAGAAGGAGAAGTACTTTTTTACTTGACTATACGACTAGTTTCGCTAACTACCTGGGTGTACATTTCGAAGCAGACAAATCAAAATTCTAACAAAAAACTTGTTGATGCTCGTAAACTATTCAATTACTATTAATTATTCGTGAATCCATATACTAACAGCCGACGTTGCGAGACGGTTACTTACTGCTTCCGGGTAAAAGCTCTGCTAATCCTCACCCGAGACTCGATCGGGAACTGCCGAACCGCCTCCAGCTGACCGCACCAGTCTCCCACTCGACCATCGCATAATCCCTCGTCTCCTGATGCTCCAGGCGGGAATCGTCTCTGGGAAACGACAGCTGTGTGCCCTCTAGTGCTCTAGGGAGGCTCAAAGCTCTCCGTATAATCCGAAAAGAGAGCTTTCATTTCCACACATATATAATATATATATTTGTTTATTATTTTGATTTAGTTGAGATTTTTATATTACACAATAATCCTATTGTGATTTGTAAAAGATAATACATCAAGGTGCTTAAATGCTTTTGATATATTTTTTTCCTACGAAATAAAACCGCAACATATTCTTGGCTTCTAAGAAGAACACATATAAAAATAATTCTACTTTGAATTGTTTATATTGATATGTACAATTGATTCAACGCTTTTTAAATATATTTATACTTGATAAAGTAAATCACACGCAGCTTCGATGAATTTATTTTGAGTCATAATAAATTATACACAGAACGTTTGAGACAACATTCGTCCAACTGTTGCACATTAATTATTCATATAAATGATTTTTTGATTCATCAATAATAAGACACAGAACCACTGAATATAGTCTGTCTTGTATGATGATTGAAAAGCAGGAACAAGAAGGTGATTCTAGATGACAGGGTAAGAGAAAATAATTTTTCTTGTGTAATGCTTGAAGAGTAGGAGTAAATAAGTGATTTTAGAGAATATGACCACAGAAAGTGGTCTATGCCTTCGGTGATGCTCTAAGTCACTGGTTCCCAAAGTGGTCAATATCGACCCTCAGGGGTCGACTTCGCCTTTCAAGGGGTCGATGACAGCGAAAAATTAAATTGGGGTCTACGAGAGTGGATCCCATTTAAGCAGGTCATCACCAAAATTTAGGCATTCCGTAAATGTCATAATTGAACACAGATTGAACCTATGTACTTATATAATAATGCTGTTAATCCTGCATTATGGACTATCGCAAGAAGGTTTTTGATAACTTTTCAAATCTTCATACCACACGTAAAAGGGTTTAAGTGCAGTCTTCTTACAAAAAAAGAAATAGTTATTCAATGTTTACATACCGACATAAAATATGGCGCACCTGTATATCAGATGTCAAAAATATGTTTGAAGATGATGATCAACGGGACAAAATAGTTTGGGAGCCTATGCTGTGAGTGATTATAGACAGCAGGGCCAAACAAAAAGCCTTCTGTCTTGTATGCATCACGCGGAGAAGGAGCAAAGATCCTGTGCCAATTTCGCCACTGGAGTAACTTTGGAAAATAAACGGAGAGTAAAATATTCATCCCTTAATAAAACACCCCCAAATCGTGGAGTGCGGCGCCGCAGTATCGCATCTCGGTTGCCGGTTCGCGTCCCGCCACTGCCTTGGGATAATATTGCCTAAGCCGCAGTATCACCCCACGAGCACGCGCCGCCCTGCCCGGCCAGCACACAGCGCGCCCCTAAACTCATGCTATCAGCCGGAGCCAGCGCACCCCGGAACTCTTAGAACGAATCACTCCTAGGTATTCGTAAATTATTTTCCCTTCAAATAACATTTGTATTTTGCCATACAGTGCATGAAATACAGCACTGTAACAATGTATAATTTTAAAAACATGTATACAAAATAAAATAAATTCCAAATAATTATACACGGTCGGTCTGTATAATTATTCAATTATTAAATCTTTATACTAAAGAAGTGGCTCTCAAACACTTTTGGCCCACGGACCCCCTTTCATAGTCAAACTTGCCCATGGACCCCTTTTCATAGTCAAAACTTGCCCATGGACCCCTTTTCATAGTCAAAACTTGCCTACGGACCCCCTTTCATAGTCAAAACTTGCCTACGGACCCCCTTTCATGGTCAAAACTTGCCCATGGACCCCCTTTCATAGTCAAAACTTGCCTACGGACCCCCTTTCATGGTCAAAACTTGCCTACGGACCCCCTTTCATGGTCAAAACTTGCCCATGGACCCCCTTTCATAGTCAAAACTTGCCTACGGACCCCCTTTCATAGTCAAAATTTGCCTACGGCTCCTGAGTGAAAAACTACATAAATTCATATTATAGACTAGTTGGGGCAAGTATCGACTCTATTGCGTTCCTGTATTAACCTACTTGACTAACGGCGATGCCTGTTATTACTTGTGTTTTATGCACCTGTCTATATTTATATTTTACTTAAGACGTAAAAATCACGAATAATGTATTCATTGTTATTTATTTTAACTTCCGTATTAATAAAAATGCGTCACAATTTTTTTATTTTATATTAAACCTTGCGCGGACCCCCTGACGTTGTTCAGGGACCCCCAAATCGATTTTAATTTTCTAAGGACCCCCTGGGGTCCGCAGGGACCACTTTGAGAAGCACTGCACTAAAGCAACAAATGTGAACATCCGAGTGGCATAAGAATAACGATATTTTTAATTAGCTTTCAGTACTAAGATTATTTGACTAAGCCCTTGAACGACGTATATTCAAGCCTTTGAGCAATATTATTTTTTTTTGAATATTTAAAACCAATTTATTTATTTTCTATGCTGCTACTCATAAAGCATGTGAAATCGAGACTAAGTTGTACCTCAAATTTTTTACGTCGTTTCATGCGTGAATCAAAACACTAAAAATATTATATATAACACTATAAACACGTATGATTAAAGAATGCAAGTTTAATGATTATATAACAATTATAAACATTTGATGGATACTAAAATGGGAAAATATATTAAGCTATGAATAGTTGGCTTAGGGCTCAATGTTTAAACCATAGGTTCCCAAAAGTGGTCAATATCGACCCCCAGGGGTCGATTCTGCCCTGCAAGGGGTCGATGACAGCGAAAAATAAATTGGGGGTCCACGAACTGTAAATGGGGGTCTACAAGAGTGGATCCCATTGGGCCATGTTGGCCACGATATTTTCGACGATATGCACGTTGAATTAACACAACTGAACGACTATTTTCAATGTACAGTGTCTGTTGTTTCAGTGTGAAGCATGGTTAAAATTGTACTGAATCATTGTTTCAAAACGCGTTTACTCAAGTCAATCGGTCAATAAATGTCAAAAATATATAATGGTTACATACCGACATAAAATATGGCGCACCCTGTATATCAGATGTTGACGAATGTTATAAAAATTTAATATTAGCATGACAGGGGTCTACGAAAAACAGAAAAGCTCGACAAGGGGTCGACGGGACAAAATATTTTGGGAGCCTATGGTTTAAACCGTTGAATATATATCAAGAAATTTCATGTTTGATCCCTGTCCTGGCAAGTGAATCTCAAACTGTTGTTATTAAGCTCACTTTTTCTTTCACTCATCCATTGACCATCCATTTAAGTCTATGTAGTGATTTACTTATATACGACGTCTTGTCAATCGAACGCGGCAGGTGTCATCAAACAATGGTCATGGGGAATTTCATGATTGTTTCGAATATGCGAAGTGTCTTGAATATATAATGCTTAAAGAGCAGACGGATGATGCTAGAGAACAGGGGCAGTAAATATGGTATTGGGTGATGCTTGAAGAGTAGAAGCAGACAGGTGGTTGACACAGAATATGGTCTCTTTCGTAAGTGGTGCTTGGAGACTAGGAGCAAAGATTGAAGAAGAAGCTCATTTGCGCCTTGCTCCCACACACTTGACAATAGATAATCACGTGCGGTTAATCGACGGTGGGAAGCCGATTACTGTCGGCCGCTCGCGGAGATGGGGTGGGCGGGTGAGGGTGGTGGAGGGTGGAGGGTGGAGGGTAGAGGGTGGCGGGAGCAAGCTGTCGCCCCGCCAACGAGCGACCGAGTCCCGCGGGACGCATTTACGATGCTTTAAGCCGGGATCGATCCCGGACAGCGGTCGCCGCGGGCCGCACTGGGCCGAGCCATTATCGAATTAAACGAACCAACTAAACATCCCAAAATAACCTCGATATTAGCTACGTACCAGAGATTAAAATTTTACCGTAAAAACGGCCGCGGCACGACAGCCTAGAAAGAAGATCGACTAACAACAACGCCTGCCAAAATCTACCAAATGAACATTTCAATATTTTTCAGCACCTGATCCAGCACTGTGAAAAACCATCGCCAGCCCTGTGGCTGCATCACCGCATTAAAAAAAACAACCCTGACGTATTAACCAATAACCAGCAATATCCACACCACGCTTACAGCTTTTTAATATTGAGGTTGGACATGACGATGCACTGGAATATGAAACAATCGGCCAATCAGTTATGTGCATTTTAAAGTTTCCTGTACTCTTTAAGTATAAATTGGATTAGAATCACTTTTCTGCTCCTGCTCTTCAAGCATCATATAATGCAGATATGATACTCAAAGTCCTGTCTCCTAGTGCAACGTCAAATGTCATAATAATGTATTAAAACTAGCACACTCGCAATAACATCTGTTTGGGATTCATCTGCCAGGGCGGGGAGCAATTCGGGGACACAGACTAATAATTGAATCAAAATCAAAATAAGTTCGTCTAGCAGCGTTAATATTCTACAATAAATAAAACTGCGTTCGATTCTCCCTGTTTTTATATGGAAATCTCTTCTTTCCCTGCAATTACACCTGCCCGCGGGGTAGCTAGGGATGGGGGAATGGTTGTCATGTCCACCCCACGGCGCTCACCCCCAGTGTAAACAGCAGCGCAAACGAACCCTCAAACTACATATATTTAACATCCGCGATATATATCCAATATTTATTTATTATTTAAAATCATTTTTTAAAAATAAACACAGCGGTTTTGTAATCGATTATTTTTATATCAAATTTAACGTTCAAAGAAAAAATTGTAATTAAATAAATATATACGTACATATTTTTTTTTGCAAGAAATCACATTGATTCCTAAATAGTTTTTTTGTTCACAAAGTTAATAACCCCCCGCCCCTGCCGGCGGCACGCGGCGCCCCTGGCCGGCCGCAGGTGGCGCAGCCGCGGCTGGCGGACCGTTTTCAATCAAAACCCTTCCGCGGCACAAGGGCGGCGCGTGCGGGCGCACTGATCCCAACCGAATTAATTATTACATAAAAAAAATTTAAAAAAAATCACCACCACCACCGCCACCACCACCGCCACCACCAACCACAAATAAAAGGAATCACTTTTCAATAATGTTTACCCTTAAATGCATATTGACGTAAAACTGCAACGTACCACTAAGACGGCTGCCAAATCATCAATATGAGCGCAACGCCTACTGTTATAGATTGACGTGACGAGAGTATCAAATAATCAAAGAAATAATTATTTTATGGGAAAATACATATTAAAAGTATTTAAAAAACTGATTTAGTTATATTTAAAAATCTGAGATTAATAAGATTTTCAATAAATTTAAAGACTAAAATACTACAATCGGCCATTTTGACTGAAACACCAATGACAGCGCATGACGTCACGCCTCAACATACAACTCAAATTGTAAACAAACTTCGATGCAAACACAATGCCATGCATGACAGTTGAGATGAGGCGTGACGTCAGAGCGGACGCCATGACACCTGCGAGCGTTTTCGCGCACTTTTGAAAAAATATTATAAAAATGGCTTTAAACTTCGTTAAACTCTAGTTTATTACCGAAATAAAGTTTTTTTCGTAAATAGTAAATGTGTACCCCCATTATGGAAGAGGATTTCAAAATCTTTCGTCATGCCTATTACTTATCAGGATAATATTTTTTTATTGAGTAACACCTTTTTTCTTTCGCGTCTGTCAAATACCAGCTTGACATTCACAAATCATTGACTGTCGGAAATTTGTGGCAGGTGAAAATTGGAATAGGTCAGAACAAATCATGCATTTAAGGGTTAACAATATTTTAAGCTTTAATGTTTACTAGCGGATACTTACTACTTACTACTAATATATAAACAGACAAAGTCATTATGATAAAACTCGTTGTGTATGACAGATAGTGATTTTGTTTTGAAAGTCCGTAAGATGCGCGATCTTCACAATGTTATTTTTCAATTTTTTTGCGAGGAACGATGTCGATATGATAAATTTTATTTTAATGACAGTTCTCTGTTGCCTGCCTACACAATACAAAACGGCAACGTCATACTAATCTTAACAGATTGTTTTGTTGGCAGCCTGCAGCAGTTAGTTCCTTGTATGAAATGGAAGCTTTTGCATGGGATTTGCTTAATTAAATAAACCAAATTTTATAATTTAAGTAGTTTAAAACACCCTCAGTATTTTTGGCTTTCAAATGAAACCGGTTTGGAGTACATCGGTTGGGCTGTTCTCGAGTCTATAGCGGCCAACTAACCGCCTGTCATGGAGTTTGTGTTTTATATATATATATATATATATACAATTGTGTACAGTATCTCGGGTAGCTTTAGTAGTAGTAGTTTTTTTTTTTTTTTTTTTTTAATATGTTTTCTCATATTTAGCAAGGCGCCCCCACCACGCCCCGCCCTCGTCTATCGAGGATCGCCTCCCCCCTCCGCCCAACCCCGGCGCTAGGCAGGGCCGGCTCAGGTGCGGGGGGCGTTATTTATGGGGTTCCCAGGGCCGCACTCGCCGCGCCGGGCGCGGGGCGTGATTGCGTCCAGGGCGTGATAATCGATAACGCTCGATACCTAATACACCTGCCGGACCACCACCCAACGCTCAGGAAAGCGAAATCCCGCTAAGATCCGCTACAGTTCTTTCATACCCTCGCTTGATCTTTGCGTAGAGTAAGTCATCGAGCTAAGCTAGTTAAAAAAAAACTCACTTTTTGTGCTTTGATTGTACAGATATACCTTTGATTTGAAACTATATATAACTGACATATCTATAAAATATGAAAGGACAAGGGATTCCTTATATTATAGGGCAGAATATTTTCATACTGCCTCCATCCAGGTTTCCCCTCCGAAGCAAAAACCTTGTAAAGATCCACAACAGTTCTAAGGCTTAAAAAAACTTTAAAAGCCTCAATATGTTATGGCATATGTGAGGGTTAAATAAAACCGGGTGCTCCTAAAACTGAAAAGTGATAATTATTTGATTATTAAAAATCTTTACGCAACTCTTTTCTATATTCGTCTGGGTAAGTCTGATATTGATGTGAATGAATATAAAAGTGTTATAGTTCTGCTTTTAGGGGCATCACGCTGAAAAAATCTAATGCACGACCCTATCTAATACACATCTGTGATACCATCTGCCAAGCGATCACCTGTCACCATGTCGTGCCTTCCAACCCCCTCCCTCACACAGCGAAAGCTCTGTTATCACGCCCTCAAGTCTTCAGGGCTTGCTGGTTGAAAAAAAAAAGAACACTCAACAGCCCTGCTCAGCGGCAGAACTCAGATTTTAATTCAAAGGTTTTCAAAAAATTCCCGGCAGCGACGCGGGGGTGTTTCTCCTAATTCCGGCGCCCCCGCTCCCACCCCTTGTATTACTTAAAATAATACATAACCAGATTAGGGGAGGGACCCGCGGCACACACGCCTCGCGCTAAGCAAGACATATTTATAGCCAAACAAGAATTAGCGAGGACAAACACAAAATATCCGGCGTAATGGCTGCCGCGTGGGGAAAGAAGAGTGCGACTTAACGGAGCCAAACCGACGTGGTTTAAAAGGGAAGACCCGAAAATCGCTTTTTAAACGTCCAAATGTGTTATTTTTTTTAAACGAGGTTCCCAGTTCTGGCAGGCGAATTCCAAACTGATGTTATTGGGTCCACGCAAGTTTAGTCGAAGACGTACGTAGCCTTGAATGAGTGTTTTGGTCCAAGTATATAATTTATAATATATTCATTTACAGGTAAATACACGCGTGCTCTGACCGCTTCTGTGGTGACGACTGATGGCAAGAGCTACAGGTTTTATTTGATTTTTAGACATTTTAAGATATACGGAATACAACACTGATTGTATTCCGGCGACTAGCGGTAAGTGTTGAAATAAGAAGCTTAATTTATATAATATGTAACATATAGGGAAATTGTAGAAACCTTTTGATAAATATGTAATGTACTGCGTTAATAAAAAGAACATTTGCGAGTAAATATTTTTTAATGAAATTTTTTTAAATATTGAAAGGGTAGTTCCCCCTAAAAATATAACACTCAGTAGCCCCAGGTGCGCTATGAGGCTCCTGAAAAATTTGTATGTAAAAGAATGTCAAAGGGTATTGTGGCATTGAGTGCATAATAGGGGTACGGTGCGAATATTTAGATCGGAATTATTTTTTATGCATTGTGTAAGGGGGTAGCGAAATCAGGATTAGAAAAAATATCCCACCCCCTCCATCATAGCTGGACAGTTGAAAGAAAAATCCTCGGTTCAACAAAAGTCGAGTTGAGAGATGAAATAAAAATTACTCACGAACGAAGGACGACGTGAAGCAATGGGGAGTGAATTTGTTTGAAAAATAAAAATAAATTTATTTCATATAACAAGCAAGAGCAGGTATAGCGAGATGTTGTGATCAATGCATAACTAGCTAATCAACGTTTAATTTGATCTGCTGCTCAGGACTATTTTTGATTGAGGGTTTTCGGCAAAACTACTGCCAAAAAAGGCATAGACAAGAGGATATAATTACCGTTTAATTTAATGCCAGCGATCAATGCATAGTTTTTGGTAATTGCAATAATCTAATCTTTCAGGGCTTAAGCGTCAGGTTTTTTAGAATCAATATGTTATTAGTAGAACAATGCTGTGATCAATGCATAGTTAAGTAATCAACGTTTTATTTGATCTGCTGCTCAGGACTATTTTTGATTGAGGGTTATCAACAAAACTAGTGCAAAAAAGCCATAGACAAGTGGATATACTGTGATCAATACATAGTTTGGTAAATTACCGTTTAATCTATTGTCAGCGATCGATGCATGGTTTTTGGTAATTGCAATAATCTAATCTGTCTTTCAGGACTCAAGCGTCAGGTTTTCAGAATCAATATGTTACTAGTAGAACAATGCTGTGATCAATCCATAGTTAAGTAATCAACGTTTTATTTGATCTGCTGCCCAGGACTATTTTTGATTGAGGGTTATCAGCAAAACTATTGCAAAAAAGCCATAGACAAGTGAATATACTGTGATCAATACATCGTTTGGTAATTACCGTTTAATCTATTGTCAGTGGTCAATGCATAGTTTTTGGTAATTGCAGTAATCTAATCTGTCATTCAGGACTCAAGCGTCAGGTTCTTTAGAATCAATATTTTATTGGTAGAACAATGCATAGTTATGTAATCAACGTTTTATTTGATCTGCTGCTCAGGACTGTTTTTGATTGAGGGTAATCAGCAAAACTACTGCAAAAAAACCATAGACAAGTGGATATAACGTGATCAGTACATAGTTTGGTAATTACCGATTAATCTATTGTCAGCGATCGATGCATAGTTTTTGTTAATTGCAGTAATTTAATTTGTATTTCAGGACTCAATATGTTTCTGGTAGAACAACGTATGTTATGGATTAGTCAATCAGATGCGTATTTATTACCCATTACGGGCTTATTATATTTACTAATATGATTAGGCACATTAGTTCATATATAGACGATGATTTAAAGAAACTCGTTATATAGAAGATGATTTAAAGTGATTCGTTAGTACAAAGGTTCGTACACCGGCCACGTAAGCCAGGGGATGTGGGTTCAAATCCCACACAAATCACGATGATACTTTTCTGAGAGTTTCTTTAAATCATCTTCTACGTATGTGCCTAATCATATTAGTGAAGTTTAATTTTATCAAAATTAAAGAGTAAATCGGCACACCATAGATCATTTTAAAAAACAACAATTAAAATGACTGCAGAAAGAAGCATAGACAAGCGGCGGCGCGAGTGCAGGCCGGGCGCCATGCTGTGGCAGTATCCACGGACAATAACAAAGTCGTGATGGGGGGAGAGGGGGGAGGAGTGAGCGCAGCAGGAGGAGGAGAGGGGGGTGCACAAATGGCGGGAGATATCTGTCACCATCTGTCCAATTTCTAAAATAGAACGCACGTGCGTCGCGTATCCGCTTCCGTCTTATTAGAATTCTCTTTAGAATTTAATTCCATCCGGGCATCTGCGCGCGGCGCGGGGCTTCCCCTCGATCGGGCATGCAGCAGATTGATTGCCCCGTTAGGCGTCACTGCTAGTGTTGCCAGCACGCGCGTAATCTCGCCTCGATCGATACGAGGCAATTGTGAAAATAATCGAATCGAAAAAATCGATTTCAATTGCCGGTTTTGCGGGGCTTTGCAGATTTTAAACTGTGGACTTACTTCAAGTCACTATCGGTCCAAGACGAATCATGATATGTAATAATTAAAAATAGACGCACGCCTAGGAGATTACGATTTTTGTAAGCGAGTGCATTCAAATTTCCAATATAGCAAATTTAACCAATCTATCGTGGGCTATATACACATACAATACACAATCAATATAAATAGCCAAATAGCGAGAAGATTACGAATAGTTTTTAAGTCAGTGCATTTGCATTTCTGTGTTTTTTTTTTTTTTCAGATAATATAGATTATTCGGAACGCCAATTCAATAATGACTAGGGAAAATTAGTGAATTCACGTTTCTAAGACTTTTTCAGGCCATAGAAAAAAATGAACATCCAAATGGCGAGTGGAGTGCATTTGCATTTATAAGACTTCATAGTCCAGGGGTGATCAAACTTTTGATCACTAAGTCGACTAGCATCGATCATAAGAAAAGTAATAATTTAAAGAAAAAGCAAGTAATTTTATTAAAAGAAAATAATGATTACTTCTTACAAAAACTGATAAGTTTATGTGGAGCTGGCGGACGACTGGTGGTGGACACGCGATCGACGCTTTGGCTACCCCTGATAGAGATCAAAAGTGAACAGCCAAATGGCTAGGAATTCACGAGATGACCTCGGAGTGCGATTGATCGAAGCAGGCTGCCGGGGACCTCGCCACCCCGTGCAGCTCGTCTCCGATCTATTTCTGACGCTGGCCACGTTGCAGCCGCGCGTGCCGCTCCAGTCTATGGCGCGTCTGCTTTCTGTCTTGTCTGTGGTCGCGGAGACGCCGCGGGGAATCCCGGCCGTCGCTCATTATTAAAAAAAATTAAAATCCTGCTATAGTTTTGAACACATTTTAGCACATCATATTGAAAATACGATTAAAAAAAAAAATTTACTGTTATAAATGAAATTCACAAATTTTTAATTTAATATTTTTATATTGCAACATTGGTAAATGTATATGCAAAAAAAAAAATTTTTACAAATTACATTACAAACGGAAAAATCCATGTACGCGACCAGCTAAGCCAGAAACAAGATATTTAATTATATTCTTCACCATCTCACTGAGCATAAATGTGTGCTGAAGTAGTGTTCATGGTTTTCTAAGGGAAAAATAGTGTAGTGGGTCCCAGGGTCCTTCTATAGCAATATTATGCTCTGCGTTTAAATCTGATACTCCTTCTGCATCTACTGCTATTGTTTCTGTAGTCTACTACAGAAACAATAGCATGTACCTATGTACCTCCAAACTCCACCATCATTTCATCATCGCCACCGTCATCACCAAAATTTAGGCATTTCGTAAATGTCATAATGCACCGAACACAGATTGTACCGATGTACTTTGTGACGAATCGAAGCCCTGAAGCGTACAAGTATATTGTATGTTTTTAATTAATGTATTTTATTCTATTTAAGATATTAAAATGGAATTCCACCATGTATTCATGTTACTATATTTGCATTTTGTGTTTTTAGGTATAATTAACTTTACATGTATTTTAACTTTTTCATTTTTAAACCCACTGTACAGTAAACCCTATGAAAGTGAGTTGTTCTATATAAGATGTCAAAAATATGTTTGAAGCTGATGAATTTGTAAAAATTCAATATTAGCAAGGCAAACGGGTCGACGAAAAACAGGAAAACAAAAAAGGTCTTTCAACTAAATGATTACAATGGGAAGTATTAAACAAAATATATTGGGGTGATTAGGTAGATACATTACACTACATAATCGAGATTTTTTGATCATTTTCTAGTCCGTTTTGCGAAAAATTCACTGCACCAATCGAAAAAAATTAAATGCAAAAAGTTTGATATATCCCTTCGTCCGAATAAAATATATTTTTATTTCTTATAAATTTACTATTAATATGATAAATATGTGTTTTTCCGATTGAAGTGTAGGAATTTGGAGATTCATCTGGTCCATTTTACAAGAGTCCTAAACATTTAAAAGTTTTTTTTTTCAATTGAAATTAAAAGGTTAAATATAAACCATGTGCGCCTTATTATTTTAGAAATTAAAAAAAAAAAAAATCTTCACCAAACTTTGGTCGTCATTTTATCCAATTTTTCAACATCTTCAAGGTTTTATTTTACCCTTAAAATGGACGTTAATTAAATATTAAAAAATATATAAATATAATTTATAGTTTTTTCAATACTTTGTAAAAAAAAAAAAACATCTTTCGATGTAGCAAAATAAAGTGACAGTTAAATTAATTAAATGACTAGGCCCTTAAGAAAATAAATAATCTTAGAGTAAATTTTTTTTTTTTAAATTTTTAGTATGATTCACGCGTCAATTAATAATAAAAAAAAACTGTTTCAATAGAAACGATCAAAAATGAAGAGATGCCCGCCGGCCCGCGCCGGGGCCTTGGGTCTTGTGTTTACACAAGTGCCCCGGACAGGTGGCCGCCGCGCGCCGCAGATGGCCGCCGGTATTCTCGTAGCCCGGCGGCTGTGCCGTGTCACTCCGACCACGGCTCGACTGCACTCGACTCGATCGATCGACACCGACTCGAAAAATCGATCGCGCCTCGAAAAATCGATCGCAGCACGAAAAATCAACACCGACTCGAAAAACCGTTATTCTTCTTCTTCTTCTTATCAACATCGACTCGAACAACCGTTATTCGTCTTCTTCTTCTTGTTTCACGGAGTGATGAGAAGCTATCTCCGCAGGTTCCGTACTTGACACGTGCCCTTGTGATGATATTACTCCGCAAACAGTGATCCACATTGTTCATGCCCCATCGTTGGCCTTGGACACCAACTGGAGAGCGAATGCCGACAGGATGGTCACTAGATGGCGGCTTAACCATAAAGAGGATAAACCATGGGGTGTAGCTTCAGTCACTCCCATATATAGCACAATTTCAATTGACTAGTTTGGAAACCCCAAATTGTGATGACGAACTTTGTACATAACAAGCAAGGTACCAAACCTATTAAAAAAAATCCTATATTCTTACCGACCGACTGAGGTCTTATAATTTTATTGCGTTAAGGCACACCTGTGTAATTATATGTCGCCGCTTACGACACCTTTATGGAAAGATTCGGGATAGATACCCATTTAAATTGCCATCTGGTATTCTATTGTATCCACCCATGTTGCTGATCCCTTTGGGTATTTCTTATGTTTTCTTATGACATTCCTACCGAATGTAAATGTTTTTCTTTTCTGAATAAAAACGGACCGCTTGAACGGCCGGACGACCATTCTGTTTTCAGAGTCCATCGAGGAGCGAGCTATGCTCTCAGGATGGATCATCCATTGTAACTAATTCGACCATGAGTGTTATTATTCAAACGTCCACCCAGTGTGCAGTCAAGCTAGTGGCATTCCGAGAGGGGCACATAACAGTTGCCTCTCCTCATAGGAGATTGGTGACCGTTTCTCTTATCCCTATCCTGGGTCAGTCTCACCAATCCGGCTGCACTTCCGATCTCAAATTTGATTCCTTTTTCCTTAGAAAATCAGCCGGAGGATAAAATAGTAGACCTTCCGCTTCATTACCAACGTCAAGAGTTCCCTTTCTTTGCGCATTCTGTGCAAGAGCGGTCCACCCATATTCTCATATTCAACTCTTCGCATAGTAGCTGTCTTGAGAGTTCAAGCTTTGACTCAATAAAGGCAATCTGCTTTGAAAAATGTGACGTGAAACACTCTAATCGATCATATTATGCTTAGACAAGAGAGCTTATGTACACAACAGTTGGCCACCCCTGATCTAGTTTGTAGACTTTACGAAGGAAGCAGACGGCTCATATCATTGCCGATGAGCGCGTTAAGGTCCGCTACAGTTTTACTTGTCCTCGATTAATCTTAACATGATGTTTTAGATTTAACAAGAGAGATCAATGAAAAATATCAAATAATATATATAAATATATATATATATATATATATATATATATATATATATATATATATATATATATATATATATATATATATATTCAAGCACGTGTGGGTGCTTAGCAGCATAGTGGCAACACATGTACAACAGCTTGTTTCGTATCTCAACTTAAATTACAACCCGAAGCACCAGTGCTGCCATGTCTCGCGCACAATACTTTTCAAGTGTTGCCAGTTCAACATTCGGCGCAGCCCTCGCGGCGGGGCGACAGCTGGCAGCACTTCGCCGACCCGTAGTCTGGTGGTTGGCGCAGTTGATGACAACCCCAAAGCGCCGCTTGCATTGATATTATACATCAAATTTGATAACTCAAAAATACATATTAGCGCGTTTTAATATGTTCGGAATAAATTCATTACTTAACGTTGCTTTCACACAATTCAATGCAATGTGATAAAACGTGAAATCTTCAATATATGTCTTCCGACGTGTCGTGAATATGGTCTTAGAACCGGAACCGAAACGTCTGAGAACAAAAAACCACTACGCAGATATTCCAAGATCATCTAATACCAACTGCTGCCAAAACTCAGGATCACATTATCACATAACATTAATTTTTTTTGTTTCATTGGCTTAGTGGTAAGACTGTTGAAACTAAATCCAAGGGTCTACTTTTCGATCCTAGGCGATGGCAGGCGAATCCCAAACTTATGTTAAAAAGCATACGCCTGTTTTGAAATGCCCTATTAATATTTCATGTATCGATACATTTTTTTAATATAAAAAGAAATTTGTATATAAGAAACCTTTTTTGTAAAATGAAGTCAATGTTTTTAAATCTTTTTTATCACTTAATAATTTACTTAGTATACAACAATAAACTTGTATGTCTAAAAAATATAAATTTATCGAAATTATTCAAAAATTATAATTATTAGGAGTAAATGAGGGAATCGTAAAATAGGCATGTGCAAAGATATTCCATTAAATTATCAGTGTGTATACAACAACTATTGGAAGCACGGCCCATCTTCAGGGACAGGGTATCTGTACTGATAAGAAAAAAACGCGCCATAACACCTAGTAACGCAGTATTTATAAAACCAACAACCGCCTAAGCCTACGGACTTATTTATAGCTCAATTGATTAGAAGTTAGTAGTTGGATGATTTGGTTTATTGGATATTGAGCTACTTGCAGTTGTCAGTCCTCCGACGTTTTGGTACTATCTTCAGAACTAAAAATATCATGCAATCATGTGACAAAAACGGTGTTGATTTTAGTGTGACAATAAAAAATATCACTGAAACTCGCAGTAAGTACAATAATTCAAAACATAATTCAATAATCATTATTGTTACTTGACAAAGCATATTTGATTTACGCTAGCTAACTGACTCAGCGGCTTGAGGGTACTACTCACGATCGAGAGGTCTACGGTTCTATCCCCGTCGCGACAGGTGCATCCCAACTGTTAAAAAGTATGAATTCTGGCGCTCAGTGAGTGTGACAATAATTTGTGTGTTGGACTCACCACGGTGGCGACAGCTTCCGCCGAGGAACCAAGCGCAAGACAAAACCACACAATACACAAACACTCAAAAAAAAAAAAAAAACAGAATGATAGTGGCCGGGCGTGAGAAGCGGCGCAGCTGTCAAGGGCGGCGCGGGTCCGGGGAAGTGACGAGGCGGGCGGGGGGCGCGGGGGCGGGGCTGGGCGCCCCCGGGGGCTCGGCGGGGGCCCCCCGGACTCGGATGCGGGCCGGACCGGAAGTCCGCGGCTGGCTGGGGCGGCGGGCCTCGCGGCGGGTGCGTGCGGCTCGGCGCGCGGCGACAGACTGAGCGGCGCTGGGCGGGGGCGATGCGGGGCGAAGCGGGGCGGGGCGGGGCGAAGCGGGGCGGCGCGGGGCGGGGGCGCCGTATCGCCGCTGTCACTTCTCCCGGCGAGAAATTCGAAAACGCCGCCGCGAATACTAATAAACGGTACTCTTATCGAGGCATTTGATTCGTGAAGATCCATCATTATAATGATATAAAAGTACCATTGTATTTTGTCGAACACACTACCGAATAACTTATATTTGACGATATTCACTGTCCAGCAACAGTTGCATATATTTGTGAATCTGTAGACACAATGCAATTTGTGTATTTTTAATATAGCGGTGATGTAGGCAATTGGAGTCACCAGGCCTGTTAACACACTGTAAGGGCCAAACTCTCATATTCCAATTTTTTTGACCGTTCGCATGTACCTATTGCGAAAAATCAACTGCACAAAACAAAAAAATGTATATGCAGAAAGTTAGATACGTCCTTTCTTCTACAGCCATTTTATATATTTTTTTCGTATAATTTACTTTTAATATGATAAATATGTGTTTTTCGGGATTGGAGTTTCGCGATGTTCCTGTTCCAGGAATGCCAAACATTTATGACTCTTTTTTTCGATTGGAATTACAAGATTAATTATAAATCCTCCTGGTGGGATTAGTTTGAAAATTAAAAAAAAAAAAATCTTTAACAAACTTTGGTTTTGAAAGTCGTCATTTTATCCAATTTTTCAACATCTTCAAGATTTTATTTTACCCTGAAAATGGACGTTAATTAAATAATAAAAAACAGATAAATATAATTTATAGTTTTTTCAATACTCTGTAAAAAAATCAACTTTTGACATAGCAAAATAAAGAAACAATTAAATTAATTAAATGACGCGTGTGAAATATATACACGCCTATACACTCTTTGATCTGCACTCTTTGATTTTTTTTCTTCCGTATAGCAACTCCGAGTTAATTATGAGATTTTTGTTAATAAATTAAATGTTATTGTTACTCAATAGCTTACACTATATTTATATTTTAAGCGACTAGCCAAATTTACGTAGCGTAGCGGGCAAAATTCGCGTAAAATTGCGCGTGCGAAATCTAGTCTATACACTCTTTGATTTGCATGTAGTCAAGTAAATCGTTTCTTATAAAAAGTTGAAACACTTCATACACACTTTGCGGATTACTTGGCATCGCAACAACATCACTTTTTCCTTAAAATTGTTCAATACCAATTATTACCAAAAGAAATAAAATTTCATAAATATTTTTTTAAAAATTGTTAAATTTCAAAAATTTTTATGATTTAAAAAATCCAAGAGCTTTTATAAGGAACGTATTATATAATAATGCTATTGTTCAGCAGCGATGAACTGCGGTGTAGAAGGACACGGGGACTACATTATTATATGGCTCAGAGATGCACCCGAAGAAGAAGAAACAAAATAACATATTATTCACAATACACGTGTACAGTAATCACGGAGGCTTTCAAAAGCAAATCCATCAACATCTTCTAAAAAAAACGGTGTCTTCCGTCAAGCCATCTCGTCTTCGGTACAAATGCTAAATTTGAGGCGCCCAAACGAGAGTGATACACCAATGGCGGGTACGGAGATGGCCAAATATTAATATACCCACCAAGGGGGCGGGGGCGGTGGGTGGTGCCCCTTCTGCCCCTTCTGCCCCTTCTGCCCCTTCTGCCCCTTCTGCCCCTTCTGCCCCTTCCGCCCCCGCCGCCCCCGCGGTACAATCACTGCTTTTGACGTTCACCTGTGCGGGCTGAGAGAAGGGGCCGCGCAGACCACTCTGGAGACCAAATTGTAAAGCCCGAATCGGAAATATATTAGTTTCGAACACACAGGAGTACATCTACACGCCGCGTTTTTGACGTTTTCGGTTTCGGCTTGTTGACGTCGAGTGGACCCTCCCTCATCCCCCCTCCCTCTTCCGGGCGGATCGAGCCCATAAGGCCTACCATATTTGTTGATTTACGATGAACAAAAAGACACTACATATACACACATAAAAAATATATATATGTGTGTGTGTGTCGTACAATGAAAATATAAAAAAAACTGTGATTAATTTCTAAAACTAAGGGATAACCCACTGTTTTTTTTTTGTTCGTTTAAGTCATAGTCATAATATAAAAAGAAAGATTATGCATTGCATGCTTTCTCTGCAAGCACAAAATTACTTAATTAATAATAAGTACTAAGTATAATGTGTATCATTTTATTAAAAATAACCGTTTATAGAAAACATTTGATAAAATATATTTTAGGACAAGCAGTGCATGGACCGCACGCCAGTCTGAATGCATATCAATTCAGTCATGATATATTGTTTGTTTTTTTCCGATTATAGACCAAATAGACGAATAATTTCTCCGATTCCATGGCAAACTCTAAAGACACCTGTCATTTAAGAACAGACCCGAGAAGTTTGCCAAATTATAAATTAGCTTTGCTCAATGTTTTATTGACGTTCAATTTTAAGTCCGTTTTCCTGTGCAATACCAATAATATACAGGACGTCTTACAACTCAGATATCGACGCTAGTACAAAACGTGGCTACGAGGATAACTGATTTAATCTGGAATTTATAATTCAATTGGAAGCATCGACGTTCTGATAACGCTCTAAAACGGATAAAGCCCATTGAGGTCGGCCAAAGATTTTCAAAAGCAACAAAGTATGTTTATATACAAAATTGTACAGGGTGTGCTTTATGTGTGTGGGTGTGTAATATTTAATATTTGGGAGTTATAAGTTAGTATTTTCGAGCGACCTTATTAGCAGTGGCGCCCGCCCCCGCCCCCGCGCGCCGCCCATGTCCGGGAAACGTCAAAAGCACAAAGGATCGGTTTCGGCACAAAAACTGTTTGATACGCCGTAATGTATGGGCGCCAGTGGCGGCGCGGGCCCGCGGGGGCGGGTATAAATTTTCGAAAGAAAATAAATACTCCACGGTTTCGATGATTTGACATTATACTCGTATTACTCATAGCGATAATCAAACAATGCTGATCCCATAGTCTGGCACTTGTTGCAATGTACTCATTGCACACATGTTCTAGAAGCGCCACGTGCTAGGCAGATGCGCCAACATATGCGGTCGAGAGCAGCATCAGGGTCTGCGGAGACCATGGGAATAAGAGCACACACTATGGAGACTCCACATAAGTACAACAAAGACCTCAAGGTCATTCATAGATCATACAATTTTTACTGCAGCAATATGCCTTTATTGCATTAAACTCCTCGTGGATATATATATATATATATATATATATATATATATATATATATATATATATATGGGATGCATGGGACTCCGAGGTATTAACAAAACCATCGACCTCCATAGAAGGAACACCCAAGGGTGATAAGCGAAAGAAATAGACATTTTAACCTTTCAGGACAAAAGTATACTGAAGCTTTCAATCAATTTAATATTACTCTTAATTTCAAACATAACTAATGATTAAAGTAAAAAAAAAAAAAAAAAAAACAGTATCCGCATGCAGTATCTTCAAAGAAAAATTTATCATGGGATATGGTAGAAATTAAATTCGCGGTCATTTGAGTACTACGCAATAAACCTTTGCACACACATTAATCATACATACACACACCCAAGAGCAAAAAAAATTATACTTCGAGCCCGCATAAAAAAACACAATCGGCAAACAATAATTTGGAAAGAGGACAAATCGGCGCGGGGAGGGGATGGGGGGGGAGAGGGGGGGGGGGGAAGTGACACACACCCCCCCCCCACTCCCCCCGCCCTCAGTTATTAAATATAAATAAACATAATGCCCCCCTCGGCGGGCGCGCCGCTGCCAGCCGCACGGCCAGCCAAGGGCGACTCGTGCCGGGTGGGGTCAGGGAAAACAATCCGCAGCCCCCCTTTTGACTCTACGTCCTATTAACGTTTTGTCAAATTTGTGTGTTTGTTGTTTTTTTCGGATACCTGCTCGTGAAGTTTTTTAATAGAGACGTAACCAGTGGCGTGCGGTCCACGGTGTATTTTTTTTGCGTCCGAATTTATGGTACTCAAAAACGCAATGATTAATTTATGTTCAAGAAGTAAAAACTGCCGAAAAACTGTGTCCGTTTATAAAATAAATTGCGTAGTCTCTAAAGCCGTTTTGTTTGTGTTTATATTTTGATTGATTATATATTTAATTGAATTCATGCACTGTTAATCGGCGCACACGCCATCACCGATAAGTGTTGACAATTCAATTGAGCACTGCTAATTATGAAACACCCCAAAATTAGTTCAAACTATTAAAGTTTTCATGGACGCACAAGCCATCAATAATAAACGGATAAATAGGCACTTAAAATCGATTTTTCGATTATCATAATATCACGATTAATTAGTAAATTCAGGGTTTTCGGTTCAAGAGTGGTCAAAGATTATTGAAATAAATATGAACGGCTAAAGGGATAGGAAATAACTACCATTTTATTTGAGCACTTTCGCCTTTCGGGGGAATCTTCAGATCGGCGACAGATCCTCGAAAAGTAAAAGCACTCACAGCCATTTGACTATTTACAGTTGTTTTTTTTTAATATCTTCTTCTTCAAGTGCCTCTCCTCAGAGGAAGGCGGTGACCATCTCCAAGAGCATATCTCTATCCTGGGCCTGTCTTGCCGGTTCGGCTGAACTCCCGACTTCCAGCCACGCTTGGATGTGAAGTATTATAAATTAAACCGAGCCGCCGCACTCACCGCGGGTAAGAATACTAATTGTGAATCGTTTAAGGGCGATTGAGAGCGCCCCGGCCGGCAGGGGTCGCAAACGCGAGTTTAAACGACTCGCATCTGCGCCGATAATTAGTGTGCCGACCCCTCGCGAAAGGCTCCCAACATATTCACACCCCGGCGCCCTATTTTATTACATTTCCCATAAAGGTCCTTCGAGTCCGTAAAGTTATTTCGCTTACACGTACGCGGACTCAGGATTTAAGGGCCAAACTCTCATATTCGAGTTTTTTGACCATTTGCTTGTACCTATTGCGAAAAATCGACTGCACCAAACAAAAAAATTAAAATGCAGAAAGTTAGATACATCCTTTCTTCTACAGACATTTTTATTTTTTTTCTTATAATTTACTTTTAATATGATAAATATGTGTTTTTCCGATTGAAGTTTCGGGATTGGAGTTTCGCGATGTTCCTGTTCCAAGAATCCAAAACATTTATGACTCTTTTCTTCAATAGGAATTACAAGATTAATTATAAATCCTTCTGTTGGGATTAGTTTGAAAATTAAAAAAAAAAAAAATCTTTAACAAACTTTGGTTTTGAAAGTCGTCATTTTATCCAATTTTTCAACATCTTCAAGATTTTTATAAAAAATATAAAAATATAATTTACAGTTTTTTTAATACTCTGTAAAAAAATCAACTTTGGACATAGCAAAATAAAAAAACAATTAAATAATAAGGATGTATCTAACTTTCTGCATTTAAATTTTTTTGTTTGGTGCAGTCGATTTTTCGCAATAGGTACAAGCAAATGCTCAAATAACTCGAATATGAGAGTTTGGCCCTTAAATGCACACGTGTGCTCTGGCCGCTTCCTTCGTGCCGACGGGTGCTTATTGCATATCATAAACATACACGTATAGAATATTTAAACCGAATACAAGGCAGCAGTCGTCCTACAAAATACTTGTACTTAAATACCAGTGGCGTGCCATGAGCTCAAAATCAAGACAAGCAGGTTTGTTTACAGAGTAAAAATGAACTTAATATTGAATGTAATAGATTGATGGGTCTCACCGTCTTCCAGCTGAGCGCGCCCCACAGTTTGGGGTCCGCTGGGTCGGGCAGGGCCGCCGCCCCGCCTGGCGGTGACGGCTGCCAAAACACGCCGCCCGAGCCGCCCCTGTGAAAATTAACCAATATTTATATAACGTGCCTCCTCAATATTAATATTTTTATAATGGCGTCCCCTCAAGCCGCGGCGCTCGAGGTTCGACTCCTCGAACCTTACCTTGATGCGCAAATAAATCAACTGCGCTGAAACCACACGTCAATTGCCACGGCCACATTTCTGCTTCCCCAAGCGTCATACAATACAAAGGCTTTATTCTGTGCCCCTGTCCTCTGGAATCGTCTCTCTGCTCCTACTCTTCAAGCATCATACAAGACAAATAATATATTCGGTGCCCCTTTACTCTGGAACTACTTTTTAACGTATTCTGTGCCTCTGTTTCTTTCAAAAGTATCACAAAAGACAAAGACCATATAATATATATATTTACAGATATAATGAATCCATAGATTCTTCTTACTTCTAAATACATAGTTTTAGATAGCAATCACCCCCTTAATTACAGGAATCCCCTGTTTAATTTTTCGTGCATCCTTGTAAAGATCCAATGAGAATACGATAGAGACCTTAGTGAACTTTTTGGCTAGATGGGGTCCGAGGGACTGGAGGGTTTCAGATCCAACAATAAAAATATATTTATGTCTATTTTTTGGTATTACTAATATGATTAGGCACATTAGTTCATATAACGAAGATGACTTAAAGAAACTCGCAGAAAAATATCATCGTGATTTGTGTGGGATCCCACACAAATCACGATGATATATGACTTTAAGTCATCTTCTATATATGAACTAATGTGCCTAATCATATTAGTAATAATATAATAAACCCGTAATGGGTAATAAATACGCATCTGATTGACCAATCCGTAAATAGATATATCTATTTTTTGGATTGAACGTCAATTATATTATTACTAATGTGATTATATTAATGATAATGATAATATATTGGTTGGCCTGGGCACATTGGTTCATATGTAGAGTATGATTGTTAAAAATTCTCGATTAATAGATGTGATTCGTTAGTACAATGGTCAGTACACCGGCCATGTAAGCCTGGGGATGTGGATTCAAATCACGATGATATTTTTCTGAGATCATCTTCTATGCGTGCTAATCATACTAGTAATAAAAATATATTTATTATTTAATAAAATTATCTTGAATGCAACTGCGCTTTTTTTTAACGGCACAAAAAAGTGTTTCGCTCGGCAATATCGGCGCAGTGGTCCATCCATCATAGGCGAGCGCTGTCGGCCGCAGACTCGCCGGCGTGCGAGAGGGACGGAGCACGCGTTGCGGCCCGCGGGGGGGACAGGGACGCCGCTATGCGCGCGAGGAAAACGGGCGAGCGAGACAACTGCGCCGCTGGAGGAAGAAGACGGACCATTTTTCTTTGACCTATTACCTTCTGCGCCGCCGGAGAGGTGCGGGGAGGGGCACTCATTACAATAAAGGACCCGCGTGCTCGGCGCCGGGTGTGAATCGAAAATGGCGAACCTTTATATGCATTATCGCCTTTTTTAATATGTAGATCAAATGTTATACGAGACGTATCTTTGAGTGGTGCGCCGAATGGCGGTAAGTCAAAATCGGTTCCCTTTTGACGACGAACGCGAGGATATTAAATGCCGAGCGATATTCGCTAAAGCCTGTCGAGCGACATGTTTACATTATTGATTTGAAAACACGGGATTTGGTTTTCTATTTCGGCGTCGCGTAAAGGCCGGAACAATGGCGCGGCGGCGGGAGCTGCGGCGGACACGTCTAACGAAATCTGTCACTCAGCATCGACAACTAACGCGACAATCCTTCCCGCCTACCCGCACAGGGGATTCCCGGGGCACCTGCAGCTTTCTGTTAAATATTAATATATTCAATATTAATATTTAACAGAATGAATAATATTGAACAGTTGCAATATATTTGTGAATCTGTCGATACGATGCAATGTGTATTTTTAATATAGCGGTGATGTAGGCAATTGGAGTCAGTAGGCAATGGTGACCACCCCACTATAATAGTAACCAAACGAGATGGGGTGATGTTTATGAACCTAATAACTACCTGTGCGCAGGGAAAGCACCCTGACGACTGCCTTTTTGATTTAATTTTTCTAGTGGACAAATCTGAAGGTAAGGCTCAAACTACTCTGCGTTTCATTCCATTCTAGTGATATGTAACGACCATAGCATTTTAGGTCGTGATTCAAAACCTAGTTTGCCTTTATAGCTTCAACTTTTCTTGTTAGATTTATTTTCTCATTTATAGCAATGTAGGCAATCGGAGTCAGGGATCTTTACCCATCATGCTCAACCTTCTGCAGATGAACTGGTCCTATTGATACTGGATGATCATGCCAGCCATATTTGTATTATGTTTCATCACAATATTATCACGCGAAAAATTCTTACCACTAAGATCAAAGCAAATTGATGTTTATCATCGCTCCAGCGTCGTTAAAACTTTTTTTACTTTTGCAAAATATGTTTTTACTCGCGGCAGGTGCGGCGTTCTTCGCGAAAGCCCTGTACGCCCGTTTCAAAGGCCTGGCAAAATAATGACTCCTCAAAATCCTGACTACTTCCCGATATACCAATCGCGCAAACTTCAAACGCACTTCACCCTTACGCGAGCTGGCCGACCTGTCAGCTGCAAAAATGCCGCCGCAGCTCCTTGGGTTAATTAGTTATTCATGGCTCGGGAACGGCGGCCGAGAGCGCCTGTTGCCGGGACGACGCCACGCCACACGCTACACGTGACACACACGAGACACGGACACCTCAACGCACTCATGAGTGCAAAAATACACAATATTTAACCCTACACAAACTCAATAACAAAAATAGTCAGAGTAGACGAACCCACACCTTGTAAAGCCCCACAACCTACGCGCAGGGTCAGGGGACAGCCGCACACAATATTATAAGCATTAATTTAAGATAATAAATAATTAATCTTAAAAAACAAATAATTGGCGCATTCGTGAAGGTTTTTTAACAAATAATTTTTCCTACATAGACTCAATAACGAAAATAGACGCTATCGCCTGTTGTAAACCTCACAACTTGCTCCAGGATCATGAGACAACCACACATCGTATTGCAAGCATAGCCCTAACTATTTTAAATGAACATAAAATAAAATAAATAATCTCGGAATTTTTTAAGAACTCAATTATGTATTGTTACTAATTTATGGCGTATAGTGTTAGAACGCATAGGAAGGAACCGATAACACTCATAAATAATATACATTAGCAATTCAGCAATAAAAGACTGCCAATAGAATTTGTGACAAATTAATGGTAAATAATATTATAATGTATAATTTAGTCATCAGTAAGATTTACTATAATATCACCAAAAAATAAACTTTAAAAAAATAAATAAGTATCAAAAAATCGACAAGTCAGGATATATGGTATGTAGACGATAAAACGGTATAAAACAAATAATTATGTATTGTAACAAATCCATGATCACTAATGTTAGAATGCATCGCTTCAGATTATTATTTACACTAACACTTCAATAAAATTTAATATCATCCAAAAATATTTTTATGAACTTGTTAAAAAAATTGTTTTTCTATTGTCTCATAGATTCCCTTACAAAAAAATATTTATTTAAAACATCGAAGCTTTTTTTTTTTTTCTGTTTCAACTTTTTTTTATTAAGTGCTGAAAAAAATTGTTAAATTAAATAAGTAATTGGTAATTAAGAAAAAAATATGCGAGTAAAATAATTTCAAATGCAAGTTATTAACAGAAAATAAATAAAATTATTAAACAACGCTAGAACGATATAAAGTAAAAATCCACATGCTATGATATAATTGGTCAGATTTTCGCTCGGACAATTGTGAGAAAATTTTAGTCATTCTTCCGCAAACAGTTTTCAGAATTTTTTTAAAAAATATTAATAAATAAAACTAATTATTTTTAAATTCGATCATAAATAGTATATGCATCCATTATTAATTTTTAAGCACAGATAACAATATTTATGAGTTCAATCAAAATTATATAAAATCCAATCACATTAACAGCTCCAAATTTTTTCACACTGGCAATTATTTCTGACTCATTATTCAGTGCAGCCAACACAAAAGACGAAACGTCACTTTTACATCAGATCGCGATATGTCATAAAATCAAACAACGTCGAGTATTAAATTTCTATTTACAACTATCTATTATAAATTATTTTTAACATGGCTAACGGCACACCAGAGAGCGAATTCTCCATAGAATGCTTCCAGAACTACTCGGCCCCGGAGGTTTTCATACAAGGCCTCGCCGGGATCGTTAACCAGACGGATGTCGAGACGATGATACGAGCCCAAAAACAAATGTAATTATTCAACGTCTCATCAATTCGTTTACGCACATCCTTTTTACAGCTTCCAGAAAACTCGGTTTATATCACAGTAATTCATTTTCGCAAAATCATCGTCGTCTAAGCAACATTTTGTTAAATTTTCATTTCTTCATGTGACTGAAAATTGTCCTCTTCTTATCCGTAGTATAATCGTTTATATAAATAAGAAAAACATATTTTTTTACTGTGTTTAATTTCAAACTTTTTTTTTTTTAGATTCGTAACATTATATTTTAAAGTAAATATTTACTTTCGCAGGTTGCAGAGGTTCGAGAAGACAAATGAAATGCTAACTAATTGCAACCTACTCAGCGCAAGCAGGCTCAAGTTGGCAGGTGTAGAGTTCAAAAAGCACACGCAGCTCCTCTTAGACATGAAGAAGGACCTGGATTATATCTTCAAAAAGATCAGGACACTCAAAGCCAAGCTCAGGTATGTTAAAATCAACACTGTGTTTAACGAACCGCTAAGTCAATCCCTTGGAAAAAAATTACTTGATACTTGACTTTTTATACTTTTTATTTTCCAGTCTCCAGTATCCTGAAGCTTTCGAGGCGGTGCAGAAAGCATCGCTTGCCAAAGCCTGTTTGGAAGAAGATGAAATGGATGAATTCGATATTGAAAATCAAAACTCGACTACCCTATCAAAAGACTCATCAAAATCGACGGAGACCCTTCGACCATCGGTATCCCAAGTCTTTGTCAAACCGCCAACGGAAGCTGAGGAAGCGAAGCCGACAGAAGACATCCCTCCTTCCAATCATCAAAGCAATAACATCTCAATACCGACAGCACATAGAAACACTGACGAACCAATGGACATCACGAGCTCCAATGAGGAAAAGAAGGCAGAGGTCAGGAAAGAAGGGATTAGGAATAACAAAGCGACGGATAAAGTCAACCGAAACTCCAGTGCCAGCAGCTCGTCAGATAACACCAATAGCTGTTCCTCAGGGGACTGCACTTCGGATACTGGATGAGATTTGGCTTTTTCGTTGTAAATATTCCGTTGTGATGGATGTGGAGTGCCGCCAAAGCTGTTTGATGGACTGAGAGCAGTTCTGTTCAGAGCAACTTGACGAGGATCGTCTACATGTCAAGTAATTGAACTAAAAACAAGCTATATTTTTTTGCTATTACCAATGTTTTGCAATTAAAATTGAGACACATAAAATATGTGTATAAAAATTATGGATTTCCTTGAAAAGGGGAGACTGGACCACGGAAAAAGTAGGATTGCTGCGTGTTCAAAATTTATTATCGCAAACAAACTATGCACTGTAATTACAATTGAGACGCATAAAAGATAAGGAGAGACTGGACTATCTCAACTTTGGATAAACTATCTAAATTTATTTGAATTGCTTATAATGTATATTTTCAACCCTCTAGGCTTATGGAGAAATGCTTTCTAAAAATTTATTTTCATGTACTTGTTTTTACAATTGTATATAATGATCCTTCAAACATGCCTTAAGGGTTGCAAGTCCCGGCCTCCACTCATCTCTTCATCGATCCCATTATACCGTATATTTACAACCCTCTGCAAAAGTTTTTAAACTTACTTTTAAAAGTTTTCAGTAGAAAAATGCTCTTTAAAAATATATTTTGTCATATACTCTTCATTATCGTCATGTAAAAGGGTTCTTCGATATGATGCCAGAGATACAACATTGAAAACTAGCTGGAGATTCACTAAATGTTATGTTGTCTCGGAGGCCTGAACACTGAACAAAATTGAGGCGTTTGAAATATGGGTGTATAGAAGAATACTAAAAATACCATTTGTTGACCGCGTCATAAATGAGTTGTTCGCAGAACGCGCAAACAAAGAGAACTCTTGACGATGGTGAAAATACCAAAAATAGTCTACTGCAGCTAATTGTCCGGAGAAAAATCGAAATCCTTTAAATTTCACAATGGGCCTGACTTCATCCAGAGACTTTCATTTCATCTACTCAAAATTTTCCACTTGTTAAAAGAGCATTGATGATATTTCGATAATACAAAATTGAAGACTAACAGAATATACAAAATGACAATATAAGACGCAGTATTTGTTATAACGGTTAGTGAGTTTTTCACTATCCATTTGATATAAAGAATTAAGAATTTTCACATTGTGAAATTGTGTATATTTGCTTTAAAGATTCTAGTCAATCTCAAGCGCTTTGATATTAAAATATATATTAAAAATAATGGATCAAGTTAATATTAGAAGCGTTGAATAGATATTTTTGTGTATTTTCATAATTAAATGATTAATTGCTGCAGACGTTCCCAGTAGAGCTACTCATACAAATTATCAATGAATAACATTTATTATATAACAATATGCTTGCAAACGTCTCACTTAAATTTGATCTCACTCTTTTTTCATCTTGTTAATTCAATAGTTATCTATTTGAAATATATTTTTAAGTAATCGATTTACACGTGAAATAATGAGACACAGATGGGGTTCGAACTATAATATCAAATAGTTATAATCAGTTAATCTTTCCAGCGTTAATGTGCATGTATATGTGAGACTTATTATATTTTGCATGCGAGATATTACATTTACGTAACATTAGAATATAAATGCAGCTTTTTAGGAGAGCCGACAATTACTGATGTCTCTAAAAATTTACATCAAAAGGTCAAAGAGATAAAGCATCTATTACATTGCCATAAATGATATCGAATTATTATAATAGAAGACCGTAAAAAGCATATTAATTTACAAGGTATTCTCAATTTCATATCAAAACTTAGTAATTTAAACTAGTCCCTAGTTTTTATATTAGATCCATATAGTGCCGCAGCTTATAAAAATAAACTCCATTTCACTAAAGAAACATTTATTCCAACGCAATAACAGTCACTCAAAAAATTGTTGTCCCATAGGTAAGATCATTCAAGGTCATATTTCTGACCTATCAGACAACTTTTAAAGTTACCAACGTAGTTGGATCAGAAAAAGTGATTATTGGTAAGATGGATAATGTCACAATTATTAAATTTCCTTGATTTAAAGTTGTTTTTTTATAAGATTGTACATATTAGAAGGTTAGAAAATTCAAAGCATAACAATCAACATTTGAAGTTTTCACACGTGAATGTGTAAAATGAAATCATGAGTGGCATGCAAGGCGTCCAAATGAAACACTGCATGCCCTAAAATGTGCTTTCACAAATTAAAAACTACGTTTCTTCATTATTTGTCTGTAATCAATGGTTCACATCTTTGCCAACTTACATAGGTTTTAAAATATTGATATGTGATTTTAAAATATAAAATGCTGTACTCGTACTGTAAGTCAAGAATGTTTGCAAGTCATTAAGAATTTGTCTAGACAGGTGCATTGGTTACACATTTGCAAATAACAATTGTATTGTTGCTCGGTAAGCTTAGGTAATACTGTAAGGTCTCTTTTTGTGTTGTGGAAACTCGCAAATACAAAAACTTTACAAATCGTTTCTTGTATAATTTTTTTTCAGTTCAATTGGTGTTTATTCTTTTCAATGCAAAACTCAGAATGATGCATTGCAGGTTGTCATTTTTCTGGTGCAACGAGCAGTCAATGTTAAGTTTTAGATGCAAGCTTCCCAAATAAGTCTAAATCGATTTGATTAGGAAGTTTTTGTACGAATTACGCAATCGAATCCAAAATCGCATTTAGAGACCTTAAAGTACTTGCAGACCCTAACACTCTAAAAATGAACAGATTTTTAATTCCTATGCATTATGACAGATTTTAATAAAAAAATATTGACTTATGTACATTATGAAAACCTAAACATCGATACCTCCTATTATAGTAAATAATAATTGTAAATATGTTGATAATATTTAAAAAAATAAAACAAATATATCTATTAGATATGAAATTTTTAATTTGTCTTATTTTCAGTGTTTTTCTCATTTAATGTTGATATTGGTTGGTTTATTGTTACAATCATCTTCAGTATCGGTGGCAGAAATAAAATAAAGGATTCATATTCAACTCACCTTAACCGAATTAGGAGTCCGCAACCTCTGTACAAACATTGCTTCTTGATCACTTATTTTGTTTTATTTTACATAGACCACTTTCACTTGACTTTCTGAGATTTTTTTTTCAACAATTTACATTACTCTTTAATCCTATCTTAAAAAACATTGATCATACTTTCTAAATAACTTTTGTTTCACATTTTTGGATCTTATTTGGTCCGTTGTTTTCCACGTTTTATGTCCCGTCTTTTTTCTTCTCACATTTATAATCTTTCACTTTCGATAACTAAAATGCATTCAAAACGTTGCAACTATTGTCACAAATCTTTGTACGCAGACGTGTGCCTAAAATTCAGGTCTCTGATTGGCCATATTTTTTCGCTCGAAGGATTTGTCCAATGAGATCAAACCAAATTGATACTTCCTCTACGTCGGATTTTCGCTTCAATACTAAAAATAAAATTTGCATTATGGTCAAGCGATTTGCATTACTATCTATGGTCACATATTTTTTTCCAGTGGCAACACTGTCGCTGTTTTGACGTTTCATTTGTTCGCGATTTGACTTTCTTGTCGTTCCTTATTATTGTACAGTCGCATCTGTAAACCTTAGATGTCTTTGATTTAAAGCGCGATGGCGATACGTCTTAGAATGACGTCAAAGGACCGAACGAGCATCTTAAAATCAAAAAACGGTAAATCTCGTATTTTGGCGTTTTTGTTTTGGAAATCTCGTGTATTCCCTTAAGGCAAAATAATTCTAACGTCATATTTCACGGGGTTCGTAGCAAAAAAATGCTCCTTTAAAATGCTGCAAAGTTGTCAGTTTAAGTTCTATGTGTTGGTGAAGTGTAAAGTAAGTTGAAAGTAAATATTTCCATTTTCCCTAGAAGAACTCGTCGCCTGATTTGTCACGCCGTTTGTTTTAATATATTATAAATTTGACAATGACACTTGACACGAGTTTTGTTATAAATTATCTGTTATATTATTTCATGAATAAATGATTCCCTAATGAAAATATGGCCTTTGACTTGAGACTGAAAATCAAACAGACCTTTAGTAACAAATAGTGAGCATGGATTAATACCAAATACTCTATTTAAATGTTTTAATTTTTCTTATATTCTGTACTAATTCTATTCCTTATTTACAACAATATGGTATTTACAAAGGGAGCATGTATTCCAACCTTTCTCGTTCTGCTTGAATAATATTTTTAACATCTATCCATAGATTTTTTCATGAAGTTCAGCCCTTACCTGCATTTTAAATTAATTTCATTTAAAAAAAAGTATTTGATTTCTAATTTAAAACCTAGGTTGTAGAACAAATAATTGTCACTACATTGACTCCGCAGCCATTATAGTCATGCGGAAAGCATCCCTTTATATTTTTTATCTCCACCCATAGTCATCAAAAGCAGAGGGGTTGACTCAGTTGTTTAACATGGCAGATTTTATCTATTTCATCCTTTTTGACATGACATACAAACCTTTTATTAAGACAGCTGGTGAATTTGGTTCCCACGTTCCCTGCTTTTCTAATATTTGTTGAAGTTTGGTAAAATAAATATATAAACACGAACAATTAAGCGACAATATTTATTTCACAGGTAGGTTCATAAGAGTTACATAAAGTACAACATATTTATCTTACATGTCAAATACAAATTCAAAATAATAATATTACAGGTAGTGAGAAAATAGATTAATATAAAAGTGAATAAAAACCGAATGCTAAAAATATACAAGATATTCGCATCATATTTTACAAGATTAGATATGTATCAATATGTATCAATATGTTCGAAAAGAAACGAACAGGTCAACATTTTGACACAATGCCGAATGAATCATTTTATTATGAAAATAAAAGGCCAGAACTTCAAATTGTGATGTTAACAACCCAAGTAAGAATAATGTCCATTTAACAAGTCAATGTTCACAACTAGAGATAAGACAAGACACTTACGTTGACAGTATTTGGATCACTTCGAAATCTATGTATGCTACCAACTAAGCTACATCTTGTGAACTGGGCGGAGAGGATCGGGGTAGCAATATTGCAAGCATATCCCCCTTAGAACTAAGGTATTAAAAAATTGTATTTTTTAAATACCCAAATATGTGAACGTTTGTCACACGTACAGGTTAAGTATTTTCAGCAGGAGTAGACTGCCACTGCAGACTAGTGTCACGGCGTTTTGAAGAAACTGAGACTGCGCACTCATCCTGTGACACAGGGATTTTCAAATCTCCGTTAAATCCCACCACTTCCCACCAGTAAGAATATATTTCTGTAATATCTGAACTTGGTCAGAATAAATAAATCCATTTATAATTGGAATTTCACATTTATTTATTTTCATAATTTAATTCTTCCATTCATATACTGTTTCACGTCATTCTAATTTAAAAGTGGGAGAAAGCACGGCGTGTTCTCACGATTGCCGTTTTGTATACTTTGCTTGCTTTGCAATTGTTGAATCGTGTTTTGTCATTGATAAAACTAAGATATGACTATTCTCAGACATACATTATAACATAAACATTTAAGGTACATGTTAATTGGGAATTAAATAATATATTTTTGATAACAATATTTTAATGTGTTGATTTCTTTTATTCAAGATTTGAAGCTGCACTCAGTGCTATCCAGATATTCTCATTTAAATTGGCTCGACTCTAAGCTGACATCGCAATATACCAAGTCCCTAGTCAATTTACATGTATATGCATGTACTTGAATCAGATCAGTCCACCACTAAAATTTAAGAGTATAATATCATTCAACTGATAAAGAAACTAGAATGCGTCTCAATACATATGATTTTAAACATTACAAATAAAAAAAAAACTTATAGTCTCATATAGTCAAGCTTCAGCACCGATACCGCACGGTCTAGGCCGATGCGGTGCTCATGCTCGCGGGGATTCCGCCTATCGTCATTCTCGCAGAGGAACACAGTGCCATTATCGAGGAAGCCGATGATCGCAACACCGCAAATGCAAGCGGCAGGATCGCTGGAGCGAGTAACTAAAGGGGCGATGGACGCAGTGGTTAATCCCGGTCCCCTTGGATCTACGACGACATTGACTGTTCAAGTGCTGCACGGTGGAATCGGAAAAAAGGCAACAGTAGACCTGGCGTCACATTGACAACGGAAGGACTAGTTCCGTCCATGTTGGAAACTAAAACAGCCTGGGACGCGGTCACAGACTTCTGCGAGAAGGTCCAGCGTAAACGGAAGATTCATCTGCATTTTAATTAAATGTTACTTAATTTTTAATATATATTGTGTGCAATATGCTGCCTCTTCCCCTTTACAGGATACGGGTACGCAAAAAAAAAAAAATTTCACTTTACAAGGTTTGCCAAAAAATGAAAACCGGAAACATCAACAGGTTGATTATTATTATTAATATTATATATAGTTATTCTCCCTCACCAATATAATCACTCAAGAGCTCCTCAAATATTGCCAGTCAGAAAATGGGGAGGAAAATACTCTACATGGAGGCCAAAGACCAGAATACGAAAAATAAACTATATTCACACACTCTTGGACCAGCATGAAGTTTCTGAAGAAATTGCACTACTAAGATTGATGGTAGGAAAGGTCCCATAAACCATGAGTTCATGACAGCTGATGAAAAATCCATATGTATACTTTATTATAATACTCCGCTGATTACATTGCACATAATACTAACTCACATTATCAGCTATCGTTCCATGCATGTTCAATTAGAAGCTTGGCATTTACGCCAAGCTTTTCCCTTTAATACTACTCGGACTAAGATCCGCCATGAAAGAGGACACCGGCTTCAGCCCGGCTCAGATGACGTATGCAACATCACTAAAAATGCCTGGGGGAATGTTCAATATTTCCAAACCCGATTGCAATGACACAGATATGACAAGACAGCTCATGTCATTTTTCGAAGATTTTAAACCGGTCAACAGAGACCGAAGTGATCGTCGAAAAATTTTCATACACAAGGATCTGAAGGATTGTACACACATATTCCTCCGACGAGAAGTGAAATCACCTCTCGTCGCGCCTTACGACGGCCCATTCGAAGTCATAGAGATCGGATAAAGTTTTTAAAATCTTGATCAAAAACAAAGAAAACACCGTGTCAATCGATCGCGTCAAGCCAGCATATTTATCGAATAGCGATCTAGAAATTCAATTGCAATCGGAGCAAAAAACAATTTCCCAAGAAAAAAGTAGACCAAATGACGAAACTGCCTCATCAGCTAAAAATCAAGTTAAATACAACACACGAGCCGGTCGAGAAGTTAGAATCCCATCTAAGTTCTGACAGTTATTTTTGTTCACGGTATTCCAAACTAGTGCACAGTATGGGAGCCACCGCGACCAAGGACGATTTCGTCATGCAGCAGAACATAGCTTCCGAAGGTGATATCACAACGGGACACCACTTCAACGTTGTGGTAGCAACACTTATCTTCGTGGCAGTATTTTTGGTAGGAGCAAGTTCGATATATTGTTGCCAAAATTATAAGCAACATATTAAAAACCAAGTAGAAGAGAGGCTAACCAGCATACAGATACAAACACCGCGTGTCCCTTGTCGAAATGAATTTTAAAATTCAAATCTTCACCTTAAGTTCTTGGTTCTATAAAATTAGTTAACATGTTAGGAAACATTCAGTGTTTCCTTTTCAAGTGATCTGCGCATCACATATTTTTTACAAGATATAAAAATGTTTGTAAGTGATCTGCGCATCACACATTATATTCATATATTGTTTTTCTTGTATTTTAAATGTCATAAAATTCATGTATGTAACAGAGTTAACACGTCAAAAACCAAACCTCTTATTTTTCGTCGACTATACTAGTCGACTCGAGGGGGAGTATTGTGGCGATGCCAATCACCCCACATTCATTTACTTTGTAACAGTGTCAATCACCCCACATTCGCAGCCACCAAAGTCCATTCTCTGATGAGTAACGAGTGCAAACAATGCATATCGTTCCACGTGTAACAGGAGCTAACAATGCACTATTGTGTACATTGAACATACCAATGAATGTTGCGGAGGCACGCACATAATCCCTATATAAGGACGGCCCACAGTCCCCTCGAGAGCACTCCTCTGGTACCTTTTGACGTGGTAACTCTGTACACCAATTCGTAAGATCTAATAAAAAGAACATTGCAAATTCTTTCGCCGCCTTCTGATTACTACCTGAAAGATTGAAGAAGTTGGTGCCACCTCAACCATTCCTGGCGAACCTGACATCAATCCACCACATCTTACCATTATAGGCGAAAACAATATTTCAATGTGTTGATTTCTTTTATTCAAGATTTGAAGCTGCACTCGGTGCTATCCAGATATTCTCATTTAAATTGGCTCGGCTCTAAGCTGACCTCGCAATATACCAAGTCTCTAGTCAATTTACATGTATATGCATGTACTTGAATCAGATCAGTCCACCACTAAAATTTAAGAGTATAATATCATTCAACTGATAAAGAAACTAGAATGCGTCTCAATACATATGATTTTAAACATTACAAATAAAAAAAAAAACTTATAGTCTCTACCTTCAGAGGCTACGCCTGCCCCATCTGGGGTTACATCACACTTGAGAGACTTAAACCCCTCCAAACCATCCAGAACAAAGTCCTCCGATGGGCAATGAACGCCCCTTGGTTCGTCCAAAACGCCCAACTCCACAGGTATACAAACACCAAGACGATCCACGAGGTAATCATAGACCTCGCCCACTCCTTCCAAATCTCCACCCCCTTAGTCCCAAACCCATCTATCAGATCCCTCCTCGACTACAAACTCGAGGACTGCCTAAATCAGAAAAGGCCAAAAGCCATCCCCCCCCCACCCACAACTCATAACTGCATTGTGACACACGCCACCTAGCCAGTACGAAAGCGTTTGAAGGAAAGAACAAATATATTTCCTTGTACCGCTGTCAAGCCAAAGACGAAGAGCCTTCAGAGGGGAACAGAGCAAGGCAGTGTAACAACTTATATTTACAGAATCTATGAAAAGGGCAGCTTTTAAACCGGAGCATCAATTACTATACAATTGACAACTGAATACTTCTTCCCCCTTAGCGAGACGGCAGCTCCTAAACCAGAATATTACTTCTTACCATATAATATAGACTTTTAGCAGAGACTGCAGAGCTCCTACCTGAAGAGAAGCCCTCGGACACGATAAGAGCTGAAGAGGATTGAGAGCTGAAGAGCACGAGACACCATTTTCATGCTTTTCAGCTTTCATGTTTTTCAGCGCATCGACCAACGGAGACGCTGTCTCCATAGATAGTCTGGGACGAATAGAAGGGAGGGGAGGCAGACTGGGGGGGAAGGGGAAAAAAAGCCCTACTGCAACTGTTCGATATAGATCGGCTACTGCCATTTGTCATTTTGCGAACAGCCAGAAAAAAGGAGGGGACTTTTATGTGTATAAAACCACGCGAGCAAGCTCGACCGCTCTCTTGTTCTAGCGTGGCAGCGGACTGCGACGGTTCTTAAATCACCTAGTAGGGACAGTGTAATTTAAAGTTAATAAATTGACTTAAAAATGAGAGTTCATCTTTCATTGAAGAAGAGAAACGTGGAACCCTCAAGATAACGACCATTAAACACGGTCGAGAGTACGAATCGTGTCCTCATCGCACGTGTGGTAGGCTGGCTTTACGACCCAGCGAAGATCCACACAAGCTCGATGTTCCCAGCGTGCACATTTGGAACAGCAACCAAACATTATAAAATAGAATACTCAAAATTTAATAAAGTGGGGACTAAATTTTAGCCGGTTCACCAAGGCGACTACAACTTTTCATTGGGGACGACCGAGGATTGGTGCCGGTCAGTGCTATCCAGAAATTCTCATTTAAATTGGCTCTATTCTAAGTTGACATCGCAATATACCAAGTCCCTAATCAATTTCCAGTATATATGAATGTACTTGAATCAGATAGTCCACCACTAATATATAAAAGTATAATATCATTCAACTGATAAAGAAACTAGAATGCGTCTCAATACGTATGATTTTGAACATTACATATTTTAAAAAAACTTAGTCACGCTTCAGCACCGATACCGCACGGTCTCGGCCGATGCGGTGCTCATGCTCGCGGGGATTCCGCCTATCGACATTCTCGCAGAGGAACAAAAAGCCTTTCCAGAGGACGCCACTGATTACGGCACCGCAAATGCAAGGCCACTGACCACGCGCAAGCGGCAGGATCGTTGGAGCGAGTCACTAAAGGGGCGATGGACACATTGGTTAATCCCGGTCCCCTTGGATCTACGACGACATTGACTGTTTAAGTGCTGCGCGATGGAATCGGAAAAATGGCGGCTGCGCTACAGACCTGGCGCCACATAGACGACGGAAGGACTAGTTCCGTCCGTGTTGGAAAGTAAAACAGCCTGGGACGCGGTCACAGACTTCTGCGAGAAGGTCCAGCGTATACGGAAGATTCATCTGCATTTTAATTAAATGTTTCTTAATTGTTTAATATATATTGTATTTGTTTACGCATGTAAACGCCATCTCTGGTGTTATCAGACATAGATATGTACAATCATTTGTTTAGTGTTACGACAACAGAAGAAGAAGACAGAAAACAAAGGAGGATCGATGAAAACGGACTCGAATGTTCTAGAAGCATCGCAAAGCCCCAGTTTTTGAACGGCTGTCAATTGGCTAAGACACGACCCGTTACAATTGGTGTCAGTAAAAACACACAGCATCTTTCAACCAGGGACCACAAGAAGCCCGATGGAAGTTTGGCAGTATGCAACATGCTTCCTCTTCCCCTTTACAGGAATACAGATTTGATGGAATGCCTGCGGGGATCTTTATTAAAATTTTAGGAAAAAAGAGACGCCCCCGTCCCCGGTAGGTGCTTGACGACGGTCCCAGATACAGGTGGCAAAAAAAAGAAGAACAAAAATTCACTAAGGTTTGCCAAAAAATGAAAACTTGAAACATCAACAGGTTGATTATTATTAATATTATATATAGTTGTTATCCCTCACCAATATAATCACTCAAAAACTCCTCATATATTGCCAGTCTGAAATCGAGGAAAAAAAAATATCACGTGAAGACCAGAATACGAAGGAAGGGAGAGAAAAAAAAAAAAAGCCCTATTGCAACCAAACGTTTTAAAATAGAATACTGAAAATGTAATAAATTTATTCAATTGACAATAAAGCGACAAATTGAATTGTTGATAAATAATGACACAGAACATTAAAGCAGAGAGAATTCCATATCAAATTATTGATCTGTGACATTGGATCGAAGAAAACCAAAATCAGTACGGATTCAGATTCATGCGTTACTTGTTCAATATGGTTTGATGTGTTCTTTACCTATAATTGGCTTAAAACAGAATAAGCTACTATTGAATATTTTTGAAAACTAGCAATGTTACCTACAGACCGGTATTTTCAAATTTAAAATCATGAAGTGATAGATATGACAAATTCAGTGACCATTATGCTTCGTTTCCAGTTAATACCACTCACACCTTCCTCGCGTGATCACGTCAAGCAACCACGCAGCCCACGATTGTTCTAGGACAATTAGAGCTTCAGAACTAAATTTTTCCTATTATAACATAACAAGTAAACTTTTCGTAGTTCAATGAGCACATCTTACAATATGTATGATTTTAAGCTGTTAGCGTGCAGCTGGAAAAGCCAGCAAGTCAGCAGTTTGCCAGCAGCTGCTCATTGTCAACTAACAAGAGGGGAAAAATAGGAAAACGCCAATTTGGTCCCATTACAAGCGTGCACAAGGATAATTCAGAAACGTGAAGCACAGAATGTAACCTCCTTTGAGGTTGTTAACTATCTAGATTTATTTCGTACATATTATAAACGGCGGAGAGTTCAGTCACATTAGACATGGTTGCAAACCTCATAACCTGTGAGCATGAGGGGGATACGATTAAGCCACTACATATCAAATGTAAATGACGCAAGTAAAAAAAAAAAAAAAAATTCAATACGAGACCCCAATGAATGGTTTTAGTTGAAGGAGTAATCGCGCTCTCCAGTGAGCTTTACAAACTGCCAAGGTGTTAAATCCTATATATCTATAGTCACATCTTAACAAAATTTTCAAGACTTGTGTATTTGTTGTCTGAATTATCAAGACTACAAAACAGGTATCGGTCGAGTCATAGAAGTCATGAAAATATACAATTTCCGAAATAAAATCTAAGACATGTCATAGACTCGAGTCATAGACAGAACATTAACCCAACAATGAGTCGGTGGTTTTATTGATTTTAAATTCAACAGCAAAAAGATATAGAGATAAACCTAATCGTGACATACGCATATGTATCGTAATTTGACTATTCTTTCTAAATAAATATATTAGATATAGATGTGTTGGTATTATGACTGAAAACACCAACAACAAAAAAAAGTCGCCGTGTATGTCGACTACATGTGTCATTAACGCCATCTAAAATATAACTATTTGATAATTGTTCGATATAGATCGGCTACCGCCATCTGTGGGTTTATTCAATTAAAACTGCAGTTTTGCGTGCGGCCATGTTTGGTTTGTGTCTGCGCTCACCAGTGGTAGTGGGAGATGATTCCTTGTTCTCGGCCTCTTTCGGGCTCAAGCAGCAAATCGGTACGGTGCTTAGATCAGCTAATTACGTTCACACAAGTTGAACAAGTGTTCACTTTATTGTAATAAATGGACAGTACTAGAAATCGTACTTTATTGACGAAGAAGTACATGGAACCCTCAAGATAGCGACCATTAACCACGGTCGAGAATGCGACTCGTGTTCTCATCGCACGTGTGGTAGCTGGTCCTACAACCCAGCGAAGATCCACACGAGCTCGATGCTCCCAGTGTGGATGCATCAGAGAACAAACCGCAACAATTAAAAAAAAGAATGCAAGCAGACGAGCATAAACAGTGTACACCCATACCTCGCTATACGGCCGCTCGTTATACGGCCTTTCGCTATAACGGCCCTTTGCAATTATGGCACGTTTTCGATATACGGCCTAAAATGTTTCGCTATAACGGCAAAAAAACTTTTTTTCAATGTTATTTTGTTTACAAGCGTTATTCATTGTGTGCTCATAGAGCGGCCAGTTTAGACTTATCTGTGAGCGTTTTGTGTACATATTTATTACTGATTGTTACACATTAACTGGAAAAATTGGAAATAATTAGGGACATTTTTGGTATGTAAGTACATATGTATCTATGTAAAAATTTTAATGTGTATTTTTAATTTAACTTATTTTAACTATTGATTATATGGATTAATGTTTAATTGTTATTGATTATATGGAGGACAATAACAATTAAACATTACATTCAAATATCTATTCTTAGAAACCTATGTAATAAAACTAACAAACAGGCAATACAAAGCCTGAAATAAAGTTCGAAGTTTTGCAAGAAGATCCAAAAGAAGTGTTGTCTAATGTCTAACCTCCTTTATGAGAAGCATGATGACAGACCTGCGTTTCAAATAATATGCAGTCTCTTTCCCCTTTACAGTGACACAGCATATGATAAACATGTCACTGAGGATCTTTCCCCATAGCTCTATTTTCATTTTATGAAAGGCTGTATTATTAGAAAAATAAACGAGATGCTGAAATTCCCAGCATATGGCTATGACTCGATCATTTCTACAACGTAGCCTTCAATGTAGGCAAAATTTTCCACGTGGAAAATATATTGCTGGCATTTATGTACTTGGTGTTCTTGGATCTAAAAAAACTGGAGCTGAAAACTGGAATACGCTTCACTTCTGAACAGGTATCAAAAATTGGCTTGATTCTTTCTTGGCTTCAAAAGACGAACTCTTTTGAGATGGAATCCATAATTTGCACGAAAGATGGGAAAAAATAGTGGCTAGCGATGGATAATACTTTGAAAAATGAACTTGGAACAGTTTTTTCACAATAAATCGTAGAATATATTTTACCAATTTTTTATAATAAAGCTCCAATTTCACAAAAAAAAAATCATTAAATTAATACATGAAACTACAAAGTTTAGTGCGTAAGTAGTGCCTAACATACAAGTGTTTTTCAAGTGACCTGCTGTAATAAAATTAGTTTTCATCTCAGCATAATTTTAGATCGAGTCAAATTTGAGAAGTTTTAAAACAAATAGTAACCTTGAACTTGAAAGACAATGTTATTGTCATTAGAGGCGTAATCGTTCTAAAAATAGATTGAAAGAAAGAGACAGTTGAATGGGAAGAAAGGAGAAAGCAAAAGTGCACGTGTATCTACTCGGGAACATTGTCGGCGTAAACAAGGCTCGGCAATACTCGTTTAACTTCGGGGATCTTCGACTTCGGAAATCGATAAGCGCCGCGTGCGAAAGTAGGGCATTCTGGGAATACACGCCTAAGCGATAGGAGCTGTGCTTTTGTATTTACAAAGTGTCTGGTGTTTCTGCAATTTTAAATTGAAGTTGTTGGTGGAATACTGGGAGAAGCTAATCGTGAACAGGCTGTGTTTTCATTATATTTTTACCTTATATTTTATCTTATAATATTTAACTTTGCTTGGTTTAGAATAAATTAATATTGCTAAAAATTAAATAAGGATTTTGTAAGGGACGCTTCGGGCCCGCCATTTGCATTTTGTGTTTAAACTCCAAGTTGTTAACATATTTCTCTCTTTAAAGGAATAGTAAATATGAATACCCGTCAGGTTGATCGTGAAGGCGCTTCTAGCCAGAATAGTGATAGGCCGGCACCCAAAAAGGGGATTAAGAAACCAAAAGGAGTAGAGGGGCTATTAAGTGTAGCCATAAGACGCGCTATGGCTCCACTCGTTCGGCAGGTCGCGAGATTGGAGGCCAAAGTAAATGTAGGTGCGTCCGGATCCGCAACCGACTTTGCAACTGGCTCCGCAACCAGTTCCGCGACCGGATCCGCAATCGTTTCAGCAACCGGCTCCGCAACCGGTCCCGTTACCGACGTCGCGATCGTTTCCGCGGCCGGCCCCACGATAAATTCCGCGATTAGCTCGGCAAACGCACAGGAAAGGGAACCGGTCCCTTCGTCGTCTAAGGGACACACATGCGACACGCAGAGAATGTTGTGTTCCTTACTGTTGCCGAAAGAGAAGCCGACCTTCCCTGCGCAGGGAGTAAAGCCATTGGCCTTTATCGTGGCCGTAAAAAAGTATATAGTAAAGACCGATAGCGTGGGAAAGGAATTAGAAATAGCTCGGGATTGCTTGGTAGGAGAGGCAAAACTGTGGATGAGTATGTATGGGGAAAAGTGGGAAACATTTGAGGAGTTCGAGAGGGATTTCATAAACTTTTATTGGAGTGAGGAAAAAAAGAGCGAGGCAAGACAGAAAATAAAGCAAGGATTATGGATTAATAAAGCAGGGGGAGCTACCATGAGTAGCTATTTTATAGAAATGTGGGACCATTCCCGAGATTTGTTTGATCCTCTGAAGGAGCGGAAATTAGTTGAGGACATTATGGGTCACTTCCCATATGACATTAAACGTCAATGGTTCTTTGGGGGGGAAAATTCTACTGCAATCGAAGCGGTGGAATTTTTAAAACGTTGGGAGTATTTCGAAGGGGCCGAGCGTCGAGATTTAGAGAGGCGTTCGGGAGCTGAGGTTCAGGTGCCGAAAGTTGGGCACGAGCCTCATCATTATAGGGGGGTTGCGAGAAGGGGAAATGTGACAGCCATCGAGACGCCGGCCACAAATGCGACACGGATAAATTTCCAGAGAGCTGGAACGCGTAGAGAGTCGGATAACGCGGAAAGTAGGGAGGCTAGTGGACGCGCGGGTGCGTACCAGGGAAACGAGAGGCGGCCGAACTAACACCCCAAGTATCGGCTGAGGGGGGAAATGGGGTGTTAAAATTAGAAGGACCTGCCGCTTACGTAATGATGGTCAAATGGGGCTGGAAACCAGGAACAGGCATAGGAAGGTACGGTCAAGGGATTTTAAACCCTATAAAACTTTTAAAGCGAGGATTTGATTTAAATTTAGATAACATGGACGCTATAGATTTAGATTGCGAAGTAGAAGAATTTATAAAAATATTACAAATTTGTTCGGGAGAAGAGGAGTCGCGTGCAACCGGGGTAGTACACTCCTCTTTAAATTCTATTTTTGAAAAGGGAGATTATGACGATACTCCAAACGGTAATGTTCTGGCACTTTTGCCAGAAATAACGGCTTTCATTCGAGGGGAAAAGGTAAATTGCTTAATAGATACGGGTAGTCAAATCACTTGTGTAGCGAAAAATTTTTGGGAACATTTAAATGTAGGGGGGCCTCATTTTCCGGTAATGCCTGTGGCCGTTATTCAATTAAAGGGAGCAATGGGTCATAAAGGTGAAAAGGTATCGAAATTGGCTTTACTACCTTTTCAAATAGCAAATATAGAATTAAATATACCATGTTTGATAGTCCCAAATTTGATTAGGCCAGTGATTTTAGGTTTCGATTGGTTAGAGGGACATAATGCCGAGATAATTTGTAGTGGTGAAAAGAGAATAAAATTCTGCACCGGAGATAAAGAGGTGTCAGTACCTTTTCGTCGGTCTAATTTGATTAGGGGGGAATCAAAGTTAGAGGAACAGTTAGACGAAATTTTTTCGAATGTTGTAGAGATTTCGGAAGGAGCGGTCGAAATTATCAGTAAACTCAAAGAGTTTGTAGAGCGGTTAGATTTAAAAGTAACAGAAGGGGCGGCCTTGTTTGGAGTTTTAGCAAAATTTAGAAACGTTTTCTCCGAGAATCCGGGACGGACTAACGTGTATGAGCACAAAATTAAAATGATGAATGAAACGCCATTCATAAAGAGGTCGTACCCGATTCCTTTCGCCTTCAGGGATAAGGTACGACAAAGATTAGATAAATTAGAGTCTTTAAAAATTATTAGGCGCGAAGCAACTGCGTATTCCAGCCCATTGACTTATACTATGAAAAAAGACGGAACCGTTAGAATATTGTTAGATGCTAGGGAGGTAAATTCAAATATGTATGCGGATGTAGAGAAGCCTCCGATAATTTCGGAAATTATACAGAGATTTCACGGGGTAAAGTTCATATCTACGATAGATTTGAACAATGCCTATTATCAGATTCCGCTTACGGCCGATAGTAGGAAGTATACGGGCTTTGTTTTCGACGGCCGGTCTTATGTGTATGAGGTTTTACCTCAAGGGCTTAAGACTTCTGTGTCTAGCTTCAGCCGAGCTATGGATATTATACTGGGTCCAGATGTCAGAGAATTTTGTACTAATTATTTAGATGATTTAGCCATATTTACTTCAGGGGATTTAAGCGAGCATGTAACTTGTCTGGGAAGAGTTTTACATAGATTGCAACGTGCGGGGATGACTTGCACTCTTGAAAAATGTCAGTTTCTAAACACTGAAATAAAATTATTGGGGCATATTGTAAATACTCAGGGGATTAAAATGGACGCGGAAAAGACGGCTGCCATAAGGGATTTTCCGCCCCCAAAAAGAGTAAAACAAGTCCGAGCATTCTTGGGCTTGTGTAATTATTATAGACGGTTTGTTAAAATGTACGGCGAGGAAACAAGGCCTTTATGCGACCTTTTGCGAAAGGAATGTACTTGGAGATGGACAGGGATAGAGCAGTTTGCTTTTGATAAAGTAAAAAGATTATTTTTAGCGTCGGTGATGTTATACCATCACGACCCGAGTCAAACGTACTATTTGCAGACGGATAGTTCTGGCATAGCTATCGGGGGCGTATTATATCAATTGGATAGGGAAGGAGAGCATAGAGTTATCGGTTTTGTTAGCAAAAGTTTGACAGGCGCGGAATTAAAATGGACAGTGTCAGAGCAGGAAATCAGTTTAATTTCACGGTAGAATACGTCAAAGGAAAGGATAACATCGTAGCTGATGTTATTTCGAGATACTCGAAAGACGCGTTAAATGTTCAAGAGGAGGCTGAAATAACGCCTGAAATAGCATCTTTTGTTGTAGAGGATCTGCCAGATTTAGGAAAAAAATTAGAAAATTTGCGGAAACTTCAGGAGACGGATGTCTATTTGTCGGAAATTAGTATGTGTCTAATGGGGAAACAGTTCGGGCCATATAGTAGTGATGTATTAAAACGAAAAAAAAATTATGTTAGGCAGAATAATTTGTTATATTACGAAGGGGGGAATAGAACGAAAGTATTAGCTTTGCCGGAATGTCTCGTTAAAGAGATGGTTGTTTATTTGCATTCAGAAATGGGACATATCGGAGGGTTTAAAACACTGGGTGTGCTCAAATCACGGTTCTTTTTCCCGGACATGGTTGGCAAAGTGCTCGATATAGTTCGGACATGTAAATTGTGTCAATTAGCAAAACACGAGACGAGGCCTATGGTAGGACCGGGAAAATCTATTTTGTCGAAAGAAGTAGGGGAGTTAATAATGGCGGATTTATATGGGCCATTACCAAGAAGTTATAAAGGTTGGAGATACATTTTAGTTATTCAAGATTCGTTTAGTAAATTCGTCACAATTAATGGGCTAAGAATAGCAAATAGTAAAGCTGTAATAAAAGAAGTTAGAGAATATAATTCGATTATAAATTCACGAGCTATATTAACGGATAACGGACCTCAATTCAAATCCAATGAATGGAAAATTGGAATGCAGGAGTTAGGAATAATTGTTAAACACACCTCTACGCATAATCCCGGGCCAAATTGCACAGAGAGAGTGAATAAAGAGCTAGGGAGGACGTTTCGAATCTATTGTCACGAAACTCATGATTTGTGGGCGAGGTTTTTAGACACTATTGAAAAAACGTATAACGATACGTTACATTTAAGTACGGGCTTCACCCCAAATGAGATAGTTTTCGGGAAATCACCTGCTTACGCGATAGATAAATTTATGGGTTGGGTAGAATACGACAAAAACGACATTGTAGAAATAAGAAGAATGGCGGGTTCAAATTTACTAGAGAACGCAAAACGTAGGCAGGAGAAATTTAATGATAAATTCCGAATAGTAACGTACAATATAGGGGATCTGGTAAAATTAAGAACGTTTCCTAGGTCGGATGCCTTCAAGAAAAATACAAGTAAATTCTCTCTTATTTATGAAGGGCCGTTAGAAGTTAAGGCGATACCATATGCAAATTCTTATGTTTTGGGGTACCGAGACACAGATAGGATAAAAGGGGTCTATAGTGCAATTCATTTGGCAAAATTTCATGAGTAAGATATTAGCAACGAGTAGTGTGATGGCCACGAGTGTTGAGAAAGGGTGCTTTCACGCCACTCCCGATCCATCATAGGGGGGATTGTAATAAAATTAGTTTTCATCTCAGCATAATTTTAGATCGAGTCAAATTTGAGAAGTTTTAAAACAAATAGTAACCTTGAACTTGAAAGACAATGTTATTGTCATTAGAGGCGTAATCGTTCTAAAAATAGATTGAAAGAAAGAGACAGTTGAATGGGAAGAAAGGAGAAAGCAAAAGTGCACGTGTATCTACTCGGGAACATTGTCGGCGTAAACAAGGCTCGGCAATACTCGTTTAACTTCGGGGATCTTCGACTTCGGAAATCGATAAGCGCCGCGTGCGAAAGTAGGGCATTCTGGGAATACACGCCTAAGCGATAGGAGCTGTGCTTTTGTATTTACAAAGTGTCTGGTGTTTCTGCAATTTTAAATTGAAGTTGTTGGTGGAATACTGGGAGAAGCTAATCGTGAACAGGCTGTGTTTTCATTATATTTTTATCTTATATTTTATCTTATAATATTTAACTTTGCTTGGTTTAGAATAAATTAATATTGCTAAAAATTAAATAAGGATTTTGTAAGGGACGCTTCGGGCCCGCCATTTGCATTTTGTGTTTAAACTCCAAGTTGTTAACATATTTCTCTCTTTAAAGATATTTCAGGTCAATTGATTTCTCGAGGCTTCTGGAGGGAAAATATATAAGGAGGTTCGCGACCTGTGGCAGTGGTCCGCGCCTTCCGAGTTCAAGTTTCCACCGGAGGACAAAAAGAGAATTGTTTTTTATTATTATTTTGCCGGGTTAGAAATTATTCAGAGAGAGATTACGCGTGCGTTCGTCGAGGTTTATTTCATGTTAAATTCTTTTAAAGTGCGGCGTTTAGTAATATATAATTCGGATTAAAATCGGTTAACGTTGCCGCCATTTTGTTATTCGGTAGCGTCGGTCGAGGTACCGATATTTGGGTTAATAAGTTATCCGTTAGAATCTCGTCGATTTTGTATGTAATTAAAATTATAAGTCGGAAATTATCTTTATAAATTATTTCTTTACATTATTCGTTAATTAGTTTTGTCTTTTAATTATTTCTTTACCTTTAAATTATTTCTTTACTGTAATTAATTTTATGTATATTATTAATTCCGTTATTATTATTTTAAAGTGTTCCTAGTTTAAATTATTAATTACGTATAGTTCATCACGGTTATTTTGTTGCATTTGGTAAAGCTACCAAATATAAAATTGTATCTTTGTTTAGTAAAAAGTTTTAAGTTAAAGTTAGTTTACGTTGTACGTAAAATTTCTCAGTTGGCACCTCTGGCGGCCATTGTGTTTTTGGATAGCATCGGGTTTTAGGATTCTGAAGTTGGTACACGCGGTGTGAACTGTCAGATAAGTAGTGTGAAAAGTTTAAACGATTTAGTAAATTTAAACGTAATTGTTATTAATTTAGAGAATTGTGAAGTTAAATTAAAGGTTCGGTGGAACTCTTACGGTTGCTGTGATAATCTGGTTGTGTATTAATTGTGTTTTGTTATAAACTGTATAAATTGTGATATATTGTTGTTTGTGGTTGTGTTCGTGGGTATAACGTTGAGACCGTAAATCTATATTGTTATAGATTGTGTGTATATATTTGTAAACGGTGATCAACGATTATAATAAGGCGGTCCGTGCACAGTCAATTTAATTGTCTGTTATTGAGGTTATAGTTACTTTTCCTGAGATTTGTTTGAAGTTATTAGGGATATAGATTTATTACGTGTTGTGAATAGTTTAGATAAATTATTCTGTGTGGAAATTCATAAAGAGATAGTATAGAGTTGATTGGACCTTTTATTGCAGTGCCAGCAGTCCCAGCGGGGGTGTATTTAGTAAATAACTTAGTTATAAGGTATTAAAGTGTGTAGCTTGTCCGCCCTCTCGTAGTCATAGTGAAAAAAATTTAGAGCTGGTATTCATTAGCGAGTTGTATTGTTCTCGAAAAATTCCCATCCTATTAGAATTAACAGATTTGAAGCGTATGGGTCGCTGTGAAATCGTATTATCTCCTAGGGTTTTGGTATAGCGTGTTCTCCTTTAAGGATAGGATTTACATCATTGGCTTCGACCCCGGTCGGCGGGGTGCGTTCAATTTCAAGAAAACGTAATTCGAAGATCGTGGCTATTTGGAGTTGATGGTGTGGAGTGATAGAATCCTGTGGATTTAACTGTCGTCGTAACAACGCTTTGATACTATTTCGGGGATCCCAAACGTTCCGAGTCACCATACCCATTTATAGTTACTAACAGTAGGAATTAGAACCGTAGAGATAGACAACGGAGAGAGCTGAAGCGATTCAGAGAATACAGGAAGGGTCTTCGAGCTTTAAACGTAGCGTCAAGACATTAATTTAACGCAAGACAGGAGCTGATTGCTGTAGGGTTAATCCCCTTGTTCCTGTACATTATTAAATTCATCAAAGACCTTTTGGTCCAACGTTCCAGAAAGCGACAACTGCTCTCAAGGCAAGTTCGCTCATCAATCGGGACACTGCATCGCAGGCCGCACCGTTATTGACGCCTCTTCATAACTTCAACAGAACGTGAAAGTCGCTATAAACGACTATAAATTCTACGCATACCTGTATTCTATCGAATAGCATTTCAACTCTTCGATCGGATTTGTTTGATTTTATTCAAGATAGTATCCTGCTCGTCTTCAGTTAAATATTTGGACAAAAGGGTTCACCTTTCAGTCGGAGTTTGTACGCGAAAAATAGCTTCTTCGATTTAGTTTGGTGCAGAAGGGATCGCAGGGGCTCTCTTGACAATCCAACCTTAAGTTGTTCTGTTCGGAGAGATTCCCTTGGGGAAGGCGACTTGTCAAATCCGTTGATAGTCAAGGCGGCGACAATGGTAGTGGTAGGGGGGGGGGCGGTCTGTTACCGAACCTTCCCATCTACTTTAACCTCACGGGATTGTAAAATAAACTTCAAAACAAACAAGTCCGAGAAAACTTTAAAATTAAGATTTATATTTTAAGGGTAGTCATAGTAATCGTTAACATTGGGTTAGGTCAGTTTAGACGTGACACCTTCAAGGGAGTCAGTAGTATTATTATTTTACGTTTAGGGGTTTAGTTGTTCAAGTACGTTTGGGTCCGAGTCATCCTTTTAGCTTAACTTAAAGGTTGACAAAGATTCAGTCGGTCCTTTCCTCTTAGATTTAAGGTCTAAAAGGTCGGGAACGTCACACTGCGCATCACACATTTTTGAAAATATAAGGATTTTAGTATACATGCTGAAATAAAATTATTGGGGCATATTGTAAATACTCAGGGGATTAAAATGGACGCGGAAAAGACGGCTGCTATTAGGGATTTTCCGCCTCCAAAACGAGTAAAACAAGTCCGAGCATTCTTGGGCTTGTGTAATTATTATAGACGGTTTGTCAAAAGTTTGACAGGCGCAGAATTAAAATGGACAGTGTCAGAGCAGGAACTCTATGCCATTATTTACGGACTCCACAAATTCGAGACGTATTTGCGGGGCGTAAAGATAGTGATTAGGACAGATCACCACGCATTGGTGTTTCTGAAAAGTTGGAAACTGCATACGGGGCGGGTAACAAGGTGGATCCTCTTTTTAAATCAGTTTAACTTCACGGTAGAATACGTCAAAGGAAAGGATAACATCGTAGCTGATGTTATTTCAAGATATTCAAAGGATGCTTTAAATGTACAGGAAGAGGCTGTGATAACGCCTGAAATCCTATTTTTTGCTGTAGAGGAACTGCCAGAATTAGGAAAAAAATTAAAAAATTTGCGGAAACTTCAGGAGACGGATGTCTATCTGTCAGAAATTAGAGCATGTTTAGAGGGGAGAAAATTCGGACCATATAGTAATAACGTATTAAAAAGAAAGGAAAAATACATCAGTCAAAATAATTTATTATATTACAAGGGGAATAACGAAATAAAAGTATTGGCATTGCCGCAGTGTCTTGTTCAAGAAATAGTTGTTTATTTGCACTCGGAAATGGGGCATATTGGGGGATGTAAAACCCTTGGGGTAGTAAAGTCACGGTTCTTTTTTCCGGACATGGGAAATAGGGTGCGTGACATAATCCGCGTGTGTGAATTGTGTCAATTGGCAAAGCATGAGACTAGACCAATGGTAGGACCGGGAAAATCTATTTTGACGAAAGAAGTAGGGGAGTTAATAATGGCGGATTTATATGGGCCATTACCAAAAAGTTATAAAGGTTGGAAATACATTTTAGTTATTCAAGATTCGTTTAGTAAATTCATCACGATTAGAGGGTTAAGAATAGCAAATAGTAAAGCTGTAATAAAAGAAGTTAGAGAGTATAATTCGATTATAAAATCACAAGCAATATTGACAGATAACGGTCCACAATTCAAATCCAATGAATGGAAAAATGGGATGCAGGAGTTAGGAATAATTGTTAAACACACCTCTACGCATAATCCCGGTCCAAATTGCACCGAGAGAGTGAATAAAGAGCTAGGGAGGACGTTTCGAATCCATTGCCACGATTCTCATGATTCATGGGCGAGATTATTAGAGGTTATTGAAAAAACGTATAACGATACGTTACATTTGAGTACGGGCTTCACTCCAAATGAGATAGTTTACGGTAGATCACCTGCTTACGCGATAGACAAATTTATGGGATGGGTAGAGTATGACGGAAACGACATTGTAGAAATAAGAAGAATGGCGGGTTCAAATCTACAAGAGAACGCAAAACGTAGACAGGAGAAATTTAATGATAAATTCCGAATAGTAACGTACGATATAGGGGATTTAGTAAACTTAAGAACGTTTCCTAGGTCGGATGCCTTCAACAATGCGTGAATCCTTATTTTCATCAACCTGTTCCCTATCCACCTAAATCTCAAGTGAATGAGGAATGTGACTCCTCTTCCCTTATGTACTATGCTATAACCACTTATGATTCCAAAACAAAGGAAATCTTTATGGGAAATAATTTTTTCGTATACCGAATAAACCCTCATTGATAAAAGTTGACAGCCATCTCACAATTAACCCATGAGCTTGGAACAAATTAACTTAGATATTTCTATAACTATCGAATAGCACTTAATATCACTGTAATAATCAATAAGGATTTCCTTCCTGTCTGTGAAAACTACTGCACCACGTGTATCAAATAACATTTTTTGAAAACATGACCTCAATCTGACAAAACATTAACACCATCTCAACAGTGTACAGTGACGGCGTAAGTCTTTCTACACTTGTGAAGTTTAATCAAGCTATTGAGCGGCGGGAGTTGGCTGGCTGTGTGCACTGCAGTACTCACTGGCACAGTAGTGAAGATACATCGCTGAGTCATACATCTTTGAAGCAGCGGCCCGCGTTAATATTGAACGACCCGTAATAAGATTAAGAAATAAGGATTTCTATCCGTAAATATCGAATTGAAGGTCTACTGCGTTCTGCTAAAAATAGCAATTTATAATATGTTGACTTATCTTATTCTGAAACAGGATGTCAATTTTCCTTGAAATATAGTATGTTAACAGTGTAAGCACACTACTATTCTCTTAATCGATACTATTCTCTTGAGCGATACTATCAAAGATTGGAACCTTTTGAGTAAAGGTGGGAGATGTCAGTACACAAGAACACATTTCTTGTGTTTTTAACAAATTGTCAATTGGCACTACAAAAAAAAAAAAAAAAAAATATCTGTGAGCAGGATCAGGATAAATACCGTATTGTAAAATAAAGGCTCTTGAAAATTAGATAAACGTCAATAAACAGACAGCAATAGAGATCTTCTTTTATTGACGAGAGAAGCACGTGGAACCCTTCAAAGTGAGCAGTATAACGATAATTAACCACGGTCGAGAATGTGAGTCGTGCTGTTCATTGCAAGTGTGGCTGCTGCATTTACAACCAGCAAAGACCGTGATACTTCCAGCGGTGGATGTATTGAAAACGACCCGCAACAGAATTCAAAATAGAATCCATATTAATTATCGCAGAAGCTAGAAGATTTATAGAAAAAGATCTATTAAATAAACAAGGAAGAACGACTGGAGCCATCTATCTGATTCACAATTACATTACTATACTCTCATAACCCACATCATTTTACAAACAGTACTACATACACTGAAAGAATTCCTAGCTGAGAATATGAATAATTTTCTGCAACATACCTCTCCATTTGTATGTGCTAGTGTTATCTATACTGTTACGTGACACTGGTTAGGTCGAGAAACGAATATCGGAACGAGGAACAAGAGTAAGATGGAGTCGATGAGTGCGCTTCGCGCGAGATACTGAATGTTCTAGATGCAACGGAAGCCATCTTAAATCAGTGTTCGAACGGGACATCGTCTGACAACTGCCAGCAACATTGTTAATATAAATATGTGTTAAAATAAATACTCTATACGTGAATAAATGAATATAACTAATGTTGATATAACTAATGTTGATATAAATACTGTTTTTAATTATGGACATGACCCGTTACTCGCATGACCTTCTAACCGTTACTTGGGAGTATTAAAGGTGGAAGAAGCTGCCATTGAGGTGTGGCTCAGGATCGATACCATCTCAATATACCAACAATACAAAAAAATGCTATATTCTCTACTATCCATCCACTCCAAATAAAAATTTAAGAAACATTTTGAATATAAGCGGAAAATATAAAAACACATTTCGTTGTATTTTGTTTCCGAAGCTCAAGGGACAAAGCGATAGTTGTTTGGGGTGACACGCATCCACACCAGAAATGAGATATTTCTCACAAGGGAATACTATTAAGAGACACTCGATGGTCGATCCCGAGGGACAAGTGATATACTGAAAATTTTTATAAAGCCCAGACATCGCAAGCAACTAAATCCGCTGCTCACAATCCTCAGATACGTAACAATTCACAGACTGTGAATAAATGGATGAACATTAAGATTCATAATTCTTAACTATCTTAGAGTACAGTTTCCATATTGTGATTTATTAGGCTTATTTTATATTCAATGAATAAACTGCTTGCAGATTTTGAAATCACTACACGCCATTGTAAACTACAATGATTTTTTTTTTTTAATACACCACGCTGTTTACTTAGTCTGTAAAATCGCTGATATTTTTAACCGCAGAGAACAAAATTTCAATATATGCTTGCCTAAAAAACAAGAATACAACCTCTGACTTGTGTTTCAATAATTATTTCTATACAATCCATAGTAATGGGTGTTATTGTAACACGATATACGATGAAACAGCAACCATCTTGATATGTTTAAAGAACGGTTAAAACGAGAATGTAAAAATTACTTGACTTTGCAGCAGAACACAGCTTTCAGATCTCGCAGTCCTGTGTTCACGGAGCTGAGCAATGTCGACTGCAGCCAATCTAGCTGGGCTGGTTTATACAATGTTGCATCATGAAGTTTGGCAGTGACGATAGATCTGGGTGGCTGCAGGGACCTAAAAAATAAACACCATGTTATTTTTAATTAAATACTTTTGTGATTTTTCCATGTGTTTAATTTTGGTGGTGACCGGTTTAACTGATATTTAAAATACTATCAATCAAGCCAATAAAAATAAATAAATTTGAAATACCTACATAAGTTGCCATTGTATAAGCCTCGGACTTCTGCAGTTTCTGTCGACAGTCCAATCTTCGTCGGTGATCTCGTTAACTTCCAGCATTTCCGTTACTTGACTTCTCTCAAATACAACCCCATGGCGTCTCTTGTGTTCAATTCAATAAAATTTCAATTATTTCTCTCTTTGAGCATTTTATTTCTCTTGTGCAGCGACGGTCAACTTCCTTGGTAACTTATCTCAAGCCATTATAGCCTCTAAAACAGATGAGAATAACTATTAAACTATGATCCTCCTTTACTACAATTTTTTCAGATTCTACTTGTGATTCCCTAAATAATGTGAAAGTAACAATAATTGGCTCTAAGCTGGATGCTTATTCCACATCTGTTACGATGATGAGACTGATACATTAAGATTAGAGTGGAATTTGCATTTAACATTTTATGGGATTAGGTTCACACAAAAAATGTATACGTAGCAGAAAACTGCATTGAAATTAAAAATTACTCGTAAGCGTTTTGTTAAATAAAATATTACGCTATCAGATTCACGCATGAATCGACAAAATATTTCAGAGTAGATTTAAATTTAATTAAGGATTAAATTAACACACTAAAGGCGGGACGGGTGTTAATACCCGTTTCGCTGACTACTGTCTAAATTATATATATATGTATTTATTCTTTTTACATTTGACCGGATTTTTGTTCGTTTTATCCGAAGTCCGTTAAACAGGGGTCCACTATAGCGAAGTTTTACTGTAGTGTATATAAATCTTATATAGGGATATATAATTTTATATGCGGAGTTATGCTGTATTTCCAAAGTGACCCGCGAGATCATTTAGGTTGGCTACCCGTTTTAAAATAAATTTTAAAATTTAAATTGTATGCAAAATAAATTATTGATAGACTAATTAACTCGGAGTTGCTAAACAGAAAAAAAATAATAATCAAAGAGTGCAAAGGGTTAATGTATAGACTAGATTTCACACATCAGTTTAGACAATTTGGTTACCCGCCGATAGTGTGTTAAGTTAGCGAGATTTAAAAAAATGGTGTGCACCTAAAAATATTCTAGTTTATCCATTGATAGTTTTTTTTTTTAGGTAAATGAAATAATTTTAGTATGGCCATTAGGGTGTCCCTTAAAATTCAAGTTCAATATTTTTTTACGTATACCTTCTTAAAAGTTTAGTAATAACCCTATATTGTCTAGAAAAAAATATTAGTTCGATTTATAAACGGTAACCCGTGCCGACTTGCGATTTTAACTTGTCCATACAAGTTGCGTAAGTACTGCGCTGTGACTTGTAACTGCATGTTTTATTTGTCATTTCATACGTGATTTTTGAGATTAGTAGTGCTCCATTGTTTAGTGCGTTAACATGTCGGTGGAATTACGAAGTGATAAACAAAATAATTTCCTTATCGGTTTGCCTAGATATCAAATAAATGGTGCAAAAATACCATCTAATCGACAAATTCCCTCGGTCCTATTTTACAATATTCGCGAGGTTAAACTGATTGTTAGTGAAAGTGCAAATCTTGTGATTAGGGAGTGCATCATATATTGGGAAAAAGCAAGAATTCCAACAAGGGCATATCCTAACTGCGTGAAGAAACTTGTTGATTTATATCATGTTTGGAGAGAGTTGCAAAAAAAATTGTAAGAAAACTCAGGTTACGTTCAAGAGCCGTGAGAACAATTTCAAAATTGATCTTGATAATTTGTTTGATATTGCACATGCTGATGCTTTTGAGAGAATGAAAATAGAGTAAGATAAATTATTTTTAATGAAACAGAGAGAGCCAGATCGACCAGGATGCTTAGGTGGTGTTGATAAAAAATTGTCGGAAAAAGAAGATAGATCTAAACAACGACGATTGGAAGAAGAGGAAAGGGTTGTAAGACAAATATAACCACTAGCTGCTGAAACTAGAAAATCAAGGGCAGAAGCAATAAAATCTGACTTCTTTGGAAGTAATGTACCCGACGTAGTCACAGTCCATTGGGATGGAAAACTATTACCCGGGTTAGATGTACGAAGTTCTAAAGAAGAACGCTTGCCAGTTATTGCTTCGTTTGACGATAAGGAACAGCTTCTTGCAGGGCCGAAACTAGAACATTCTTCTGAAAAACATCAAGCTAAGGCTGTCTCAACAGCTCTCTTTGACTAGAACCTTCACGATAAAGTACAAATAATGTGCTGCGACACAACAGCTTTCAATACTGGCCGTTTCAATGGAGCTTGTGCTATTTTGGAGAAACTTTAGGAAGAGAATTGCTGCTCGTCTGTCGTCATCATGTTTATGAATTGGTCCTAAAAGCTGTCTTTGAAAGCAAAATTAAGTAAATTACTAGTAGCCCAGATACTCCAATGTTTAAAAAGTTCAGAGAAAATTGGAAAAACATCGACGCTAGTAACATTGAACCATCTCTTAATTTCGTAAAACAACGTGTTGCCGAGACAGACATTCAAGCTTTTTTAATATTTTATAAGGCAGAATTAGACAAAGGTTATGTAAGAGATGACTACCGCAAATTGGTCGAACTGTGCGTAATATTTTTGGGAGGAGACTCAGAGGAAAAATTAAAACTAAGCCCCCCCAAAGCCATGCATCAGGCACGCTGGATGGCGAGAGCGATCTTTTCTTTAAAAATGTGTTTACTTCAGTCACAATGCAGAATAACTGCGAAGGACAAAAAGACTCTACAAGATGTTTGCTTATGTTTGTAAAACACTGGATGATTTCGTATCGGAAAAGAGCAAACAATTTTTATTACGACTGCAGATCGACGACAGTTTTCTAAAGGAAGATGTATCTTCTTGGAATAATAATAGTGCTTTTGTGGAAGCTAAAAGAAAAATAAGTTATTTGAGGGTTGTGAATGATACTGCTGAAAGGGCTGTTAAAATGATGCAAGATTTTAACGGACTTATCGCGGCTGAAGAAGAACAAAAACAGTTCTTGCTGCGCTGTGTCCAGGAACATAGAAAATTGTATCCGGACTGTAAAAAACAACTCTATAAAAAAGTTACCCTGACTGATTGTTATTACTTTATGTTTTTGATTAAAGATTAATGTTCATTTAATTGAATTTTTACTATTATTCACTTAATTTATTGCATTTATAATGATTTTATACCAGACCGAAATATCAAGACAAAACACGTTTTTTACTAAACTTTGAAGCTCGGTCGGCACTAGTTGCAATTTTTCTAGAAAGATGAAATTTTATATTTGAGTATCTTATAGCATTAGTAAAAAATGTAGAGGGTGTGCATTTCGAAATTTGAAAAAAAAATTTTTTTGGTCATATAAGGGACACCCTAATGGCCATGTATGCCACATTATTTTAAAGAAAATTTTATATTTGAATTTTTATGTTATAAACGAAAAACACGTTAAATAATTTTTATCAATGTGTGGAAGTCTCAAGTTACATAATTTTGAGACACTGCAAATATCAAAGTACTAAAACGACATTACAACAGATTCCCTTGATCAGAAAATGGGCTATTATATATACTTACATTCATCGAAGAAGTTTACAGTATTTACAATGCCCAAAAAATAACCATGTATTGTGTCGTTGCATAGTGAAGGTAGAAAATAGCATGAGACAGCAAATATATTATATTGAAAAAAAAACTTTATAAAAACGTGCTTTCCGGATTAAGCACATCGTCGCCATTTGAATTTTATACAAGATTTTTGTATCCACCCCATCCGTTAATCGGATATATTTATTTCTAGTAAGAAACCAATCGTACTTCATCTTGAAAACGAATATTAATATTACAAGCAAATAAATAACACGTATCAAATCCTGAGCGTGCATTTTCGGTAATTGTTATTCGCAATGTTAATGCGTGTGGCAAATTACATCTTCAGAACATTCTAGAACAAGAGCGCGACACGCGGCGGGTAGAATGCAAATAAACGTGAAATTAACTAACTCAGATATGATGCAACAATTAAATATTTACTCTATATACTCATTTAATGTTTTAAAAGTATACAATTAACTGTTTCGTAACTAAATACATATACGTTGCGCAAACGTTATTTGGTAAAATATGGCGGCAAATATCTTCTACTGAATTATGAGCAACAGTGTTAATCCTAAAGCAATGATGGTGTATAAACATTTTTCTTTGGTAATAACTAGACAGCAAAATTATATAAATTACCTTGGAGATTATTTTTCCCGGCTTCTAGAAGGTTAGAGCAGCTCCTCCCGCAGTATTGAAGATTTGCTGGACGCCTCTCGAAGACGTCCTCCTCCATCGGCAGGTCAGGCAGAAAGGACCGTTGAACATTTCGGAACGGACCAAGAAGTATATCGAAAAGGGAGCTACTTTTAATAAAAAAGGAAATAGCAAGCAGTGCTGCCATAAGCATGAACTGAAAAAGATGAAAAAGTTCGTTAATAAAAGAGCACTGTGACACTGAGTTCAATTTATTTGCTGGAATTTGAAAACTAGCTATTAAATAATCACGGTCAATAAAAAAAATTCTTTAAATACGCAGAAGCAACTTCAATAAAATTCCATCGTTTTCTGGTGTCTTTGGTTATATTTTTTCTTGGACAAAAAAAAATAGTTATTTATATCATAGTTAGATAAAATTGTTGAAATATTTTTTTAACGTTAAAAATCATTGATTCAACTGCATATTTTAATAATATCAAATAATAATTAATATTAAAATTTTACATACTCTTCAAATTAATTTTATTTCTATCCTTTTTTAAATGCAAATTTTACTTTTATTTCAATAATGAGTAAGAAATATGACTTCTGATCAAGTCTGACTGTAAGTTAAAAAAAAAAAATGTTATAGGTTTGAAATATTTCTATGAATTCTTCGTTAGAAAATTGTTGTTTCTCAGCGAAAATATTGTCACTTGTCTCATCTTTGCTCGCTTTGTATTATGATCAAAGATGAGACATATTGGTCCACGTTAGGGTTTGCACAACAGATATACAAATCAAATCAGAGGTCATTGAGCCTGATGGAAAATATCTACCGTCCAGCTTCCAAAGGAGAACCAGCTTCTGATGTCATGAATGGAGAACTGAAACGCGAACGCAAAGCAACTGATATTGAGAAAAGTCAACACCTTTAGAACCTTTCGCATACTTTGATTCGTAGATGCGGCCAAGGTGGTTCTGATACGTATACGACACTTTTGTCATCTGGCCACATGGGAGTAACAACCTGGTCGTCTTTCTGTATTACCTCAACACGTTATACAAAATAATCGAATTTCCTATCTAGGTAAATTAGAATGGCTCATTGGCTTTCCTTGATGTCTGAGAGGTGTGTAAGAGAAATAGTACTCTAGATCACACGGTATATATGCTGCTGACACACACTAACTGACTTCTACATGCAGATTCACAGAAGCAAGGCTGTAATGCGAGCACGCCGCATCTGCAAACCCAAACATCTCGGTTTAAAACAAGCCTTTTTTAAGTGAGCGCATTCCAAAAAAATCGATATCCTGGAGACAAAATATGTCAGACTGCTTTTCCTTAAAGAAATGATCCACTGAGAAGGGGCAGACTTCTAGGATGGGCATTCTTACCGTGTATTAGCAGCACTAAAAGAATCACCAAAAACCAAATTATCTAATAAGTTACTGATTCATACGATGATTCTTTAAAAAACTTGTGCTCAAGCTGGCACCCGGGAGCGAGTGGACTTCTCACAAACAAAATCGATTGAAACGTGAAGCGGCTCAACACTCAAATATCATAATGAACAAGATATTTTGTAATAATTTTAAGCAAAAAAATAAATAAATTTTGCAGGCCACATCATTTTTATTATATGAAGCCTGAAGATAATATTCTATTAAGAGATTTTGGGACTCACAAACATTCTGAATTCTTCAGATGCCTCTCCTCAGAGGAAGTTGGTGACCATCTTGGTAATTACCTGTTTGTGATTTTCTTAGGGTAAATAACGAAGTGGGTCCCCAGTTCATTCTACTGAACTGGGGTTCATTCTACGATGCAGTTTTATATTCAAAGGAAAGGTCTGCGTATTGCTGCTGCTCAATAGTATTACTATTTAATCCTTTGATGTATATTTTCAAAGTTCAATACATTTTTTAATGTGACTTTTCTCTATGTTACAGTACTTTTTATAATATTTTGACCCCGATAATTTAGCAGGAATGTCACTCGGGTCCCTTGTACTGCAATTGTTACTGGTTATTTTTAACACTGCGTATAATTTAGCTAATTGTATTTATTTTTAACATGAAAACTTATTTTTAGTGTCATATTGCTTTTAGTGAAATTAATGTAAAGTGCCTAGTAATTTTTGCTTCATTGAGTACAAACTATAGTATATGAACTTTAGACTGTAAGTACCTAATATACTATTTATATTCCTTTTTTATTTACTTTTGATAATTTACAATGATGTTTAGAAAAAGATTTGTGTTGCAGTATAATAAATCATTGTCAGTTGTGCGACAATATCTCTAAAAAGATAATGGCATTTATATTTATTTCTTTATATTGTAACAATGATAATTTTTGCTTCTATCTACATTCTTGCAGAAAATTTTCAGAGAAAAATCTGATATTGAAAATGATGAGAGTTTTTTGCTGAATGAGTCATTGTTAACCTAAATATGATTCATTGAAAGAATATATGTAGTTTATAAATATAGCTCAGATCGGTTTCTATTTTGCTTGCAAGGACCGCACGCCACTGATACACATATATCACTCGTGTTAGCACAAATATATATTAGCATAAATATCATCTGTGTTAACACCACACATATGTGCTTACATGGATTTGTTATTTCAATAATTTCATCTCTTAATTGTATACAATATTTATAATTCTTTAATTTTACGGAAGATAGCTGAATTTCATGTCTGTTTTATTGTATAAATTTTATCAATATTCATAACATTGAAATGTGATTACCACATAATAACATAACAGAAATTATGAATTGTAATGAAATCTTATGAGCATGTTGTAGTTTCGCCGATGATAATGAAGAGGTTGTTAATGGTTGCTGGATTGATGTGATGGTTGTAAATTAGAAGGCTGGCGAAATAATTTGCGTATTCGTAGTTTATTAAATATAACTACATTGGATAGAAATATACGTGGTTACTGCTTTGATGCCGCGAGGTCTCTCTTGCCGCTTATATAGGGTCCCGCTGCCTTAGTGGATAGCGTAAACAGGAAGAATCCCACGTATCGGGGGTGTCTCATTGCGAGGACATTTCGCCTGAAATACGATCGCCTTTTGACTGACTGCTAATTACTATGGGTTTATGTCATATTCTAATGGGCCGTCTAATAAAATATCTAATGGATTATGGGTCGAATGTCACATTCCAACAGGCCATAAGACACGTGTTCCGATGTAGGTACTAACTCTACATGAGTATAGATTGAACATAAAACATTATGTACATGTAAAATATGCAATTAAAAATTTCTGTATTTTTTTCTTTCTTCTTAAAGTGCCTTTCCAAAGAAAAGCTTCGTAACCATATCTCTGAACATATATTTATCTTGAGCCAGTTTTACTAATTCAACTTCCAGCCACTAGCGTAAAATTTGCATCCACGTTAGCTTTCTTTTTCCTTGGATTTCCCTGGACTAGATTCGTTGCTTTTTAGACCATATTTCTTATTGTATACCAATTTGAATACTGATTACAAATAACAACACCCAACAATATTTATTTTTAAACTATTTTCCGAGTAAAATTTATCATTTTATTAATTATAAATTTAACAGTAATATATTTTATCTATCCGATTGTATTTTCTGAGACATTATTAGAAGTCTTCAAGTGTCGGTTACCATTTAATATTGAATTTAAATAATAACATAAGTAATTGTTTTACCCGTAATATACCAAAATTCTTTTATATATACGATAAAATGCTAAAAATTTTGATAAATAATGAAAATTCAATTTAACAGAAAATACTTGGCAGAACTGCATTTTAATATAACTTGTGACTGGATTTGCACACAGTCTGTTTGTAAAATTTTTATTTAAAAATACTAACATAAAAAGTTTTGTGATACTAGTCACAAAATTAAAATTATAAAAATTATCTATTTTATTTTAATAAAAAATAGCATATTTTTGTCTTTGTGTTTCTTATCTGGTTAGATTTTGCCGCTAAAGCCTGGCAACACTTGAGCGATTTTATTGGTATGGTGTTCGCGTTCGCTCTCAGCCCGACAGTTCACATTTCGAGTTTCAGTTCTTCGATGAACGCCGGCGCGCTCGTGCTCTCTCGCTTCGATCGAGCTGTGCTATTCTGAAAGACAAAATTCTCACAAATCCTAAGTAAAACCTCGCTGATCACGCGTCGCAACACAATACAACGCCAGTTACGATTATTATTTCTCTCAGTATATCATTATCTGTGCTACATTTGTGGGATCAAAGCCGATTCGAGGTATTTGTACCTGGCCCAGCGCAACTGTCAAATAACCGGCATACCTCGCAACGCAGCATAACGTAAGTGTATATAACTTTTCGATACAAATTTTTACGCTATTTTCACGATTTATTCGTTGTCTTATGTTGATCTGACTACATTCCGTCGTGGCTTAGGTAATGACACCTCGTTTATGTGTTGATATTTTAATTTTCATGATTTATTGCATAATATTAATGAGCACGGTGACACCAAAATCTGCACGCTCTTCGTTAAATAAAAAAACGCACATCATCGATTTCGCAATTTAATTGTTTATGCAAACAACTGTAGTTTTTTTATATATCAACAAAGTATTGTTTCCTCGGTGTAATTCTCGGAATGCAAATTTGACAGGTTGCTTGTCATTGCGATACACTCCATGCTTCATTTCGTGGAAAAATCCTTATGTGTACGCATTAAAGTGCAATAATACTAAACACCCTTTGATTTGTTAATAAACATTTATTATTATTTATATCCTAAAGTGTTATGCAGCTTGTCTTCGTAAATCTAAACCTGGCAATGGTATGTTTGATAGACGGTCTCCAGAATATCCATAAATTAGCACGTGTACCACTTTGTATCTTATCATTTTTATATTATTAAATAACGTTGCTTTGGTTGCGAAGTAAAATGATACATTGATAATGACCGTTTTTTACATTTTAATAGCTATAAAAACACGGAATTCACGTCCATGCCGGGATGCCGACGAAAATCGAATTTATAATTTTGTAGGTAGACAAGTAACGCTCTGTGTGCATAAATAATATAAATTAGTCATTCATTAATAATTATTAAAGCCATTATTGAGAATTGGTGGTATAATAAAGAATAAACTAAAAAATAAAATTGCAAATAACTCTCCCGTTTCTTTATAAAAAATATATTTTTATTTGGATGTTTTTATAATAAGAACAACCGCTCACATGTGTTGCCATAGGAATAATTAATTATACTTTTTTTTTTTTTTTTAATTTTATGGCATAAAGACAACCCTTTTGCATGACATGCCTTTCTCAGGTCGTTTTTTCTGCGTTTTCATTTTTTTTTTCAACGTGCAGCTGTCGATTGTTTTTCATTAGGTATATTATTTATAAGCCCAGTTTGTACAGCAAGGAATGCCTATCAGTTTTATTTAATCAATAAATTATGCGTATAAATCTCATTAATTACCCTTCTAGGTGGCTTAGTGCCGCGCGCCGGTTCAATAAATCGAAGGACACTTTCACATTTTTTTTATAAAAAATATCAATGTAGAAAATAAATCAAGCTTAAATTCAAATAATACTATTTTTTTTTAATTTTCAAGTGGCGCGCAGTCAGATTTACATAAAGCCTTTTTTTAGTTACAGTCTATCGCAAAAATAGATCATTTTTCGTATAATAGGATTGATTTTTTCGCCGCTTACTCACTTCGTTGACGTGTGATTAATTTTATAGATACGTTAACTTAATAAATCATTGAATCTTTTACGTAGAAATAATTTGAATAAATATTTTTTTAAATTTGTTGACAATAGCTATATCTGCTGGCAAAGAGAAATTATAAAGTAAAATTTAAATTTTAGATACGCCGTATATTTTATCATTATTTTTGTTAGATTATTTAAAATATTTTACTGCTAAATCATTCTTATTCCGCATTTAAGAATTTTAAATTCGATGTAACGTTTTTACTCGGCTCTTTTTACCACCAAGCTATTCGAGCAACACATTATTTATAACGTTTAAAATTTTATTCTCAAACACAGGTTTATCCCGATATTTATTCGTTATGTATATCCACTCAGGTTTTAATTTTAATACAAAACTATCGGTAGATAATTTTTATTCACATACTATATCAATAATATATATATTTTTTAAATCAAGCCGTATTTTTTTGTATCATTATTACACATCGTTTATTCACTATTTATTATAAGAGACGGTCGATTTTTCTCTGCCAAAATCTTTGCTGAAAGTAAAAAGTTTTCGATTACAATTCGACCGATTGTGCCCATCACTATTAGATATAGAAGCTCACCTGGTTTTATGTTTTCAACACCTTTGATTTCTTTAGATAATTCTTATCAACCTCCTTTGAAGAACACTTTAGTTGTTTGTCTAATTCTCCTATCATGTTTATGCTAAGAATATGTTGCAATATATGCTAGCCCTAGAATAATCTATTATAATTTTAAACTCTTGCATAAGTGGTGGACACAATCGAGCAGTTTTTAATAATTGGAAATTTAATATGGCATCTTTTTATTGTTTTCATAGTTCTAGTATTCCCTCCATCAAGCTGGCCTGCCTTTCCTTTCAAGGGTGCCATCACCCAAACACCATAACCCAATCACAAACGAGCTACCCCCATAGACACGATAAGCCACAAAAGACCTGGAAATAATTCTGGTTTTTTCAAGGGTTTTTTTTTTTTTTTTTTTTGCTGTTTGCATGAAGAAATCTTTCCGTTTGTCTGGCGGTGCAATTCGCCGGTCGGTTGTGTCGCTACGCGTGTAGCCAGCTCGAATACCTAACTCAGTTTCGGATTAATCGTCGTTAATTACGCGGGTCACTCCGCGCGGCGCATCCACCATAAATTAATTTAAAAACAATTAATTCGTCTGCCGACTGGCAACTTTTCCGCGCGCGCGCGCTTATACAATGGCCATTATGAAAGTTTGTATTTCAAAATTGCTCAACTCATCGGCGAATCGGTTGCCTCGCTGGCTCAGCGGCAAGACCGCGGGCTCGTCGTCGATAAGGGTCCCCGAATCGTACCCCGCGCTGGCAAGTGAATCCCAAACCGATTTGATCCCACGCCTGTTTCAGTTTGATCGAAGTCGATTTCTATTTAAATTGTGTTATTATGCATGTCCATACAAATCAACTCGAGTTATTTTTTAATTCTCTTATCTTGTTCGCGGTTAAAATATGAATGACATAATAATATATACTAGTCATAAAATAATCTTAACATATTTTATCGTCCACTACTAGTGATGGGGGAATCGCGTCAGTTCGAATTATTATACATAATTTTATACCACACACTAGTTACATTCAAATAGCCAAATGGCTAGGAGATAACACGTTTATATTAATAATTTTCCATTGCTCTAATTTCAGCGTTGCAATTCAATAAATTTGTTAATAAAGTATTTATTTACGAACCGCCACTGCCCACGAGGTGCTTGTCACAAGATTAATGTCGTTTCCACAGCCAAGGATACACGTTTGCAATGTTTTATTACAACACTCTGCACAATACATTTAAATCCTCTTTTAGCTGCATCGACACTCTTCCGCCAAAACGTCGTACCAGACGAAAAAAAAAATGCCCCATTGCAATGAAAACCCTTCGAGAGGAAAATGTTTTTTTTTCAAAATAATTTTTCTGCATGCAACACGGCTAATGCCGGATACGTATCAATCCGGACGAAACAGCGTTGATTTTGTTTATTTTCAACTGCTTGTCTACCTTATTATACTAACAATGGACTGGACTAGGAATGTATAATTCGTTGTCAGATTATTTTGATTTACATGTGCATTTTGAATGCTCTTATTAATATAAAGTCTATTTTATACGAAATGTGTTTTGAACAACCAAAACCGCGAAAAATCATAATAAAAATAAAAAGTCGTGGAAGTGTGGGTTCGGATCTCACTAGTGTCTCAAAAAAAGTATTTTGAAATTTTTTTTCGTCGTTTCATGCGTAAACCGTTTACCCAAGTATTGTATTGTAAAAAGTATTTTTCGCGTACGGCGTTATTCCCAGTCTGTCGACGTCGAGGCTCGAAGGAAAACTGCATGTCATCCGAATGCAAACACATGCATGTCGCGAGGCAATCGGAGATAAAACTCCGACCTTTGTTTACCATGTGATATTTAATTAATCCACCCACCCAAACGGGTTTTATCGCGCGCGCAATGTGTGTAAAGTTACCGATTCACTATCAAAACTGCGAAAAATATCCTCGCGGCTTTCGTGGCCCGGCGCCCTGTCCAATTGGAGCACTGTAACACCGCAAGGCAAAGTGAAGAAATACCCTCGAAAAAATCAAGATGCAATGAACGACACTCGCGAGAAATTTCTGGCGCGTCCGATATGTCTCCGGAATAAATAAATAAATTCTAAAAAATATTTTTTTTTCTCAAAGGACAATTTTCTCTCTGCACTTGGAGCCGATTAACAATTTATATAAAATTAAAAAAAAAATCTTCGCTGTTGGCAGGCGGGCGTGCCAGCCGCTGGTGCACGATGCGGAACTCGCGAATAGCTTGATCACTTGCTCGTCAGCTATTGTGTAATTTCTCTGAAATTGCCATCGATAGGGAAATGCGCAATTACGTTTATTTCCCGGATACGCTGTAAGCCCTTTCAGGAAAATTAGAATTGTCGTGGCAATTTCGTTGCCATGACAACTTTTGAACCATTTATTTTATAATAGCTATAAATGTATTGGGTATCAATTATTTATTTCATTGATGATTCATCATCATTAGGCGTTGGATAATTTACCAACAAGTGTTGTTTATTTTCCTGAAGGCATTATATTGATTTCTGTCCTGGCTGATAGTCTGAACTTCTTCGAGCCGAGAGTAGTCAAACCCGTGTTATCTATCTTCTTCAGACTATCGTCCATCAGCTCAGCCTGACTGACCGCCGTCGTCTTCGTGCATGTAAATCGACTTTCTCCAATTATCCTGGGCCTTCTACAGGTACCGTACGTATCGATTCTTTCAATAAATAAGCACGATTTGTGAAGTCAACGGACGCCGCGGTGTTGCCATGACAACGGCGAAACTGTAACAAAACCTCCCCAACTCTGAATTATTAGTATCTCTCATCATCATCATCACTGCATGCCCTAAAACTATAGTTTTCAACCGTAATTTGGCATTGTCAGGGTCACGGTTCTCGTCTTATGAGTATTCAGAACTTGCATATTATGTGTTTATTTATTGATGGTGTTCTTCAAGCGCATTGATTTTTAAGTTTTCAGATAATACTCGGTAAATGAATTTATTCCGAATGTAATGCAATTTAGCTTGAATAAGTAATTTTTTATTTTCTACATGGAAAATAGGTCACATGGCTTATGGTTTCTTCTAAGAAATGTGACTATCACCCCGGTCGATAGACGCCGCGCCATATATACATATATATATATATATATATATACACAGCAAAATGCTAACCAATAGACAAATGCCGACCATGGTGGCGCGTTCTTTTGTTTTGCTTAACCTGGTTCACTTGCAAAAATCAGGCTAATCTGATATTCAAATTCCGACCCGAGACTTGAGGCGTGGGGTTGTTTGGTTTATTATTGAAATGGCACACCCTTGGGCTACTCGCAAAAACCACCCCGTGCTGGTTTCCGTGTCCCCGATTGTCTTGCAAGTGGCGTGCGGTGAGTTCGAAATCAAGGCAAGCGGGTTTTATCACTAAATAATCCTAATAAATCATGCAAATTGCTTACTATTTATATTTGATTTGTTAAGGACGTGTGTTTTGCATCTGTAGCGTGCATTCGTTGCATTCACAATGATGTTTGATATTATGTTAATAATATAACAATTAAATGTTTGAACGATAATATTATTAATATGAAAAATTTATAACAATGATACACAATGTTTTTAAGCGCTGCATATTTTTTATGCATTATTACCTGCACACACTTCGATCACATCTGGTTGCGCATAGTGGGCGAGGTACACCCGTCTCAAAGCACCGGTCTCTAAATCTCACGGTGGGCCTGGCACGAGACTTCTAATCACTCTCCATCATAGTTTCATTTATATGTTATCGGTGCTTGGGTCGTTGACTATGGAGACGGTATCTTTTCTGTGCCAATTATACTTGAAGAGGGCCAGCTGGATATGACGCCCTAACACTATTCCACGTCATTGCGATAGGACCCGCGTCACTCGTATACACCAGTGGCGTGCGGTAAGTCCAAAATTAAGGCAAGCAATGCTTTATTGCTTGCACATTCAAAAATTTGGCTGGTATACTTTCGATTACTATGAAGTAGTAAGAATACTCGGCTGGACGGTGTGTAACGCGGTTTGAATCACCCTGTATATTTTCTCCAACGAACAAAGCTTTCAAGAGGTCAATGAGACCGAACTCATCGCCTAGGCGGGTGAATAAAACGGGTAGCAACCCCTTCATATCTGCGAGTCGCCATTTATACCCCCAGACGTCATTGTGGCTATCGAAAAGCAGGGATGCACTTCTTTCGTTCATATTTAATTATAATATATTATCTTTAAATTGTTTCCTAGGTGTATAGTTTTTTTTTTTTTTCTAAAATTCAAGTAAAAGATTGAATAAATGAATTCATGTAAGCAAAAGCATAATTTTCGTTTAAAAGCACACTTATACTTTGTCTTTGTCTAAGACGGTTAATATTATGTAGTCGGTTAAATTTATATATATTATAAATATATTTATATATATTTTTTACAGTTCCTTTAAAGATGATCGCTCCCACCATATTTCCATATTATACAAAATACATACGTGAACTTTTAATCATATTACCATATCCTCAATCAAAAACCTGTGCAGTTGCTTATGTTTCGATTATCATAATTTAAAAATAAAAATTATTCATTAATTAAGGCTTTTCCGGTTGATAATTATATATTTTTATTTTTATAGAATTAATTCACGAGTAATTGTTTTTTTTAAAAATTTATTTAATAATTATTTTATTCGAATATTAATGAACCGCCGTGCGTGTATAATTTTCCATTCATCGCTCCGTCTCTCTCGCACTCGCGCGTTGCAATGGCCGCGAGTGAGATGGCGATATCTAACAGTGGAGATAGTCGAATGATCGATTTTTTTAAATAATTTTATTCTGATATATATATATATATATATATATATATATATATATATATATATATATATATATATATATATATATATATATATGAAAGAATCGATTAAAATAAATAAAAATTCTGGAATAAGTTAATTGCATCCATGGAAAAATAGTGTAATTGCATACAATATATTATTAAAAGATCGATTATTTTTAAATATATAAATGATCGCTCATCGATTATAAAATCGGATAATTCAGGCTTCGATTGTATATAATCGAATGATTAGGAATTAGATATGTAGAAATCGATTATACAATCGAATGGTTCAGGATTAAGTTATTTCAATCGAATGATCCGAATCGATCGACGGTGCCCATCACTACGCGCACTCACGCTCACATATCCGGCAGGTTTACGGGGCCTGCTTTGCATATTCGCTGAGCACGCGTTAATAAATGAATAAGCCATATTCGATTAAAATATTTCGAGTGCAGTCCTTGACCGCGCGCGGAGTTCACCGCTTGCCCGCGGCGGGTATTGAAATGCTGCCCAATCGATCACGCCGCTGTGCCCAGTGGCGCGCGGACATTGTCCTGCGGATTGATATTTTTTTTTTATAGTATAGTATAGTCGCCCAAAATTTGTTTTCACGAGTCGATTAAAATTCTCGCTCGGTTGCAGAGCCACTGTGTCTCGTCGTTTGATTACCTATTTATTGATCTATTTACTTATTCCAATATCGGTTTGTTGTTTGTGATAATGTGGGTCATATGCAGTGTATTAACACACTAAAGGCGGGGCGGGTACTAGTACCCGCTTCGCGGACTACTGCCTGAAGGCGGGGCGCGTATTAATATGTTTTTGAATGTGTTTACTCTAAAAGCGGCAGAAGGTCATTTTATTCTTTGGGTTTACAGCTCGAAATGTTTGTTTAAGACTCCAGTTTGTTTGTCCAGTGATTCTGAACAAAGTGACAATGAAGAAGTGAATGATAATCCTCCAATTATTGAACAATTTTTAGGACAAAGTGGTGTTGCTGTGATGCCAAGTAATCCGAAAAGTGTGTATGAAGTGGTTCAACTTTTTATAGGAAACGATTTATTTGACTATATATACTATACGTAATGCACATGAGTATGAACAACAGGTTATATCCAAATTTGCACGGCACGCCACTGCATGACGCCGAGTGTGTCACAATTGGCTTCAGAACCAGTTCTCGTCTGGCCAGGACATACAGCATAACCTCCCAATGCGGCATTCTTCTCATGGAAATGCCGTCCACTCATGGTGCTCCCCTGACACATCCTTCTTCACCCATCATTATCTGTGAATCTACAAGTATCTACGCTCAAGGTTTCCATCCTTCATTTGTCACCATCACCCTCGTGGTTGTTCATGGTCTTGGATTCCTTCGTGTGATACGACTCCCTCCAAGATATGCGTGGCAATAGAGATATAAACGACTACATTCTAAATTTATTCAATTCGCTTTCCTTTCACAAACACTGTATTATGATTAAATTTAATCGGATTTTTTTTTTCTTATACTATAGCGCATTATTTTTGATATAATTAAAGTGGCCAGGAGACCTCGTCGTGGCCGTCCGACCGGGACCGCCGAGGTCTGCCGCCGGCGCTTCGGTGGTGTTTATTCGGCCCATTGTCAAGTACCGTCGCACTGCGCCTGCTAGCAAGTTAACACACGATAAATAATTTCTGCAGGCTGTGGTAACACCCAAAAAGGGGACACCGGGTCATAGTGAGACATAAAAATTTCAAATTATATAATTATCGTTTTGAGTTGTGTTTCAAATAGTCCCCTTCAATGTGTTCCCTACTAGATTCCAATCTTGTGATCATGTTCAGCTCCATCTTCGATGCCGTCTTTATCTCCTCAGCGTCGTCCTTTCGTGTGGCTCTTCAGTTTTGGGAACAAGAAAAAGTCACAGGGGGCCACAGATCTGGGGAATATCTCGTTATCATGGTGCAAAAGCCAATTTTTGTTCATCCACAACTTGCGCATAACTTGCAGGCAGTATTCCTTATTGACCGTTCTACCCTGTGGCAAGAACTCGTTATGCACCACGCCCCTGCAATCGAAGAAAACTGTCACCGAAACCATCTCTTTTGGTCTTGGCTCGTGCGGCTCGAGCTTTAGTTTCCACGTCAAAACCATGAACTCACGTTTTGTCACCAGTTATGATCATCTGGAGCAAATTTGGGTCGTCGCAGACAGAGTCCTTGGCAATGGTAATGCGATGCTGTTTTTGGTCGAAATTGAGCAATTTTGGTACGAATTTCGCAGCGACCCGTCTCATGTCCAAATCATCGGTTAAAATCTAACAGCAAGAGCCAATCGATATGCTTAAGTCCTCAGCAACTTATCGAAGAGTGATTCGACGGTTGTCAATGTTTTCGTTCGCACGCTCTTCGTCGTTCACATCTTCTCTGCCCTCTGAGAACATTCTGTACCGCCGATAAACGTTGCTTCTATACAAGGTGGCTTCATCACATGCTACAGTCAAAATTTTGTACAGACTCTTGGTTCCATTTTTTTGGAATGGGCAAAAATCGAAGCGGCTGTCAATAATTAACTGAACACTCACAATCGGTATAAATCGTAAATTGAATACACGTAACTCGTGAAAATTTAAAAGTATGCGATACTATTCGAACGACCCTCGTAAATCATGCAAACGTCTGTTTGGGATTCGCCTGCCAGGGAGGGGTATCATGATGCAGAGTGGGAAGCTTTCTCAATCTCCATGACTCCACGAGTCCATGGCGTGACCGACACATCGACAAGCTAAAAATTTACGTTTGTATAGAATGTGGTTTGGACGTTTCGGCGACCAGTTTGTATGTGCTTTGGCGAGATTGTCGAAGTCGACCGCGGTCGGCGATTAATTTCGAGGCGTTTCGCGTCCATATCTGCAGCGGTTTCCGCCAAGTTCGAGGTCGTCTCCAGCTGCAGCCAGGTCAAGATTTATTGGTCGAAACGCACACTCGTCGAGAAAATATTGTTTTCAATTATTATTAAAAAAAAAAAAAAAAACTGTCTCCAGTTTCTAAGGAAGAAACATTACGGCCCGGTTTTCTTGTTACCACATATAGCGCAATAAAAAATCCACACTTGTTGAAGCGGCTTAACATCTGAGAAAACAAGACCGTCAGAGGCTGTACGAACGTCAGCTGTACGCCACTGCTTGTTGCACAATAATTTTATATTTATTTTGAGTAATTAATTATTGAATTCGCCTTCGCGAGATAAAGTGGAATACTCGGCGAGTTTTTTTTTTTTTTTTTTTCCTCAGCAAGGTCGCCCCGAGCAAACATTTTCTGTTTGATTTTCGCTATCTTCGAGCCGGTCCGCTTGCGAGACACTATTTCGAGTCACGCTGTACGTTGCCGTTATCTTTACCGTCCCAAGCACTGTGCAAATAATGGAAAAATTCCGCCGTCCCTGTGACGCAATTCGAGTAGCCCAATGGCTTGGTGATTGCGATACTATCGCTTTGCAGAGCTTTCCCAGACTTACTAACAAAAATACCTTGCCAATTGGGTTGGCAATGCATATTTTGAGGCAGGAGGTACCTGAATTTGTTAGTCTCCAGTTAACAAGTCTGCCTGCCTTGATTTTGCACTCACAGCACGCCACTGGATTACAATCGTGTCTGCAACGATTGTCCTGAAGTTTAAACGTTATTGCAGCCATTATTGTTTACGTGCATGCAATGCACTGTTGATAATTTGAAACTGAGCTTACGATGGCAAACAATGCTATAAGTTAAAAAAAACAGTGGCGTGCTGTTTCAAAATCTGATCAAGCAGTTTTATAAATAAATATATATATATATATATTTTTTTGGTTTGCTTTCCAATGGTTGTTTTGCAGTGGTTACCCGAAAGACAAGCAATGCATGATAAAGTGACCTATCAAAGAATAACAGCTATATGACCTAATCTAACCGCAACCTAAATAATGGCTTATCAAAAAATTAACTTATGTAACCATCGTCTTTAAAAACTAATTATTATATATTATTTATAACTGAGCAAGTAATTTAATTAATTTAAAATACAAATCAAGTAATGGCTATAAATAAATAAATTAGTCAAAATAATACATTAAACTCTTATCAGTATATCCGATGTGTTTAAATATATCATATAAAAGTTTATTAATTGTATTGCAATTAAAACCAATGAAAGTAATTTTTGCTCTGCTTTTGCTATATTAGTTTTATTATAATATATATTTTTGGGCACGCTGTATATTGTACTGCTATACGTGCGACAAGATATGAAATCTCGAATGGCCTTGGAGAGGGCCTCAAGGTGTTGAATGTTGTCCTGCGTTTCAAAATATTCGTACTACACGGTGTTTAAAAAGTCACGGTATTATTAATATATTTTTTTTAATAAATGAAATCTCAATTGTCCTTGAAGAGGAGATTCAGGGACTACCTTAAATCCAATCAATGACTTGTTCATAGAAAAATTATTGTACTGTGACGGACGTTAATAGGATTTTCGCTTCGTCTTGGGGGGGGAGGGTTAGGTTATCTTATCTTACATCCAATCAATGACTTGTTCATAGAAAAATGATTGTACTGTGACGGACGTTAATAGGATTTTCGCCCTGGAGGAAGGGGGGAGTGGTCGGGATTCAGAGAACACATTGTAATCTATGCTTAGCTATGCGGCAAGCAGTATATTTTCAGCTAATTCTTGGTGCACGGGTCGCGCGTCAGCTGATCAGAAATAGACCCTGGGCCGTCTGGAGACGGTCTGGTCTGCAGATCCGCTGGTCCGCGTCATCGTCATGGCTGCGTCATAGCGTCCCGAAACGAGCCGGGGAGAGATACGCATCACTCTAGGACAGGGGTGTCAAACTCAATTTTGCAAAGGGCCATATTTGAAATTTAGAATGTGTTGGCGGGCCGGATTCAAATAAAAAAAAATGTACTGAATTATTATAACATTTTATTAATTTAATTATATAATATACGGCGTGTGCATAAAATTTTCGGAATTTTTCGTGAAATTGGAGCTTTATTATAAAAAATTGGTACAATATATTCTATTCAGGGTACTGTCCATCGTATTCCAAGCGTATTCCAGAAAGGGCATTTTGCATCGATTGAAACAAGTGGTAGTCGGAAGGGGCAAGGTCTGGGCTATAAGGCGGGTGAAGCAGAACTTCCCATTCACTGTTTTCCAAATAGGTTTTAACCGATCAACATGTGGCCGAGCATTGTCATGATGGAAAATTACAGACTCGTGCCTGGTCGCATATTCTGGCCGTTTTTCTGCCAATGCTCGCTTCAAACGCATCAATTGTGTCTGTAGAACTCGCCCGTGATAGTTTGGCCTGATTTCAGCACATCATAGTGGAAGATTCAAAAGCAAGGAAATAGGGTGCCACATGAATTGAAGCTGAGAGACGTCGAAAGGCGATTTTGCATTTCGGAAATGCTGCTTGAACGCCACAAAAAGAAATCATGGGGTGATGAAATCAATTCTGGTGATGAAAAATGGATTCGCTACGATAAGCTGAAGCGTAAAAAATCATGGGATAAGCCCGGACATGCAACAACATCGACGACCAGGCCAAATATTCATGGCGCCAATGTAATGCTGTGTAGTTGGTGGGATCAGAAAGAAATCGTGTACTAGGAGCTTCTGAAACCAGGCGAAACTGTCAATGGGCAGCGCTACCGACAACAACTGATCAATTTGACCCTTGCAGTGCTCGAAAAACCGCCGGAATGGGACACGAGACACGAACGAATGATATTGAAGCACGACAAAGGTTCGTGCCATCGTTCAGGACAACATCAAAACGCTGAAATGGGATCTGCTACCGCACCCGCCTTATTTACCAGACCTGGCCCCTTCCGATTTTTATTTGTTCCGGTCGATGGCGCATGGATTGGCTGGGCTACACTTGGCCAATTTTGAAAAAGTGGAAAATTGGATGCTTGAACGGTTTTGGTCCGACGCGTCGTTTTATCGTCACGGTATTCGTGTACTGCCAGAGAGATAGCAAAAATGTGATGATACTTTGAATAAACTATTTTTTTTTAAATTATACACTTTTCATTGATAAAAAAAAGCCGGAAACCTAGTGGCACGCCTAGTTGGACTAAATGGAAATGGAAAAAATACTCAATTCCAAAAATATAATTATAAAATTATTGTTTATATTTTTATGTTAAATAAATAATAAGTAGTAGTAAATAATAGTATGAAAATTCTGGTAATTGGGTCGAATTGGGGCAAACAAACTTTTGTTTTGAAAAATCATAATTTTATCAAATCATCTTCAAGACTTTATTTGACCTTGTAAAAGGACGGAAATTAAATAATAAACAAATAGGTAAATATAAATTTTAATTTTTATAATATTCTGTAAATCAAATTAAATCAAATAAATATTCCGCCCAGTAAAGTGATAATGAAATAAATGAAATAATGAAACGATTTCGATTTCCGAGTGAGATCCGTACTGACTGGGGCTGAAATGGGTGTATTTTCTTTCCCTGAAAGCTTTTGTCACTTTTTTGCGAAACGTGTCATCATATTTTTTTAACTATCGATTAATTTTTCTTTGTTGAAAGTTGGTTTAGAATATTAAAAAAGCTTTCAATTATGTTTATATATTTTTTATTATTAAATTACCGATCTTTTTTAAGGTTTTCTTCTAAATTAATTCTTAAAAAGTAATTCTTAAAAATGTTGAAAAATTAGATAAAATTACGACTTTTCAAAGACAAACTTTGTTAAAAAAAATTGTTATAATTTTTTAGCTAATCTTTTACAATAGGTTTATTGGTAATCTTTTATTTCCAATTTAAAAAAAGACACCTAATTGCTTAGGGTTCTAGATCCATCGGTTATAATAATCTCCCAATTCCTAAACTTTAATCTGGAAAATACATATTAATCATATTAAAAGTAAATATACAAGAGATATAAAATCACGTCTTTAGAAGAAAGAACGCATCTAACTTTTAACATAAATTTTTTTTCTATTGATGCAGTAAATTTTTCGCAAAAAATTGTCAAAAAACTCAAAAATTGATCCATCAAAGGGATCAGCCACCATAAGATACTATTTCAACAGACTTTTTTATGATTTTCTTGAAAAAATTATTATTTTGAAAATTATATCGATTTACTTATTTTCGCTTACATTTCTCATTTTAATTAGTAAAAAAAAAATTTTTTTTTTTCTTAAATAATTTTTTATTGTGGTCGGACAGGAAAATGATCGGCGGGCCATGGCGCCTGCGGGCACAGGGTTTGGGACCACCGTGTTAAAGTATAGCCTGATGCGGTTCAATAGTAGTAACGCCATCTCTTAGAAAATCCGAAAAAATTATTGCCCACATCGTATATATATAATATAGGGTTGTTAAAAATCATATCAAAGTTATAAAATAGGGTAATTAGTTTGAGCTTGAGGATCCAGATACCTGACATCTCTTGTTTTTGACAAGCTCATTGATGTCAGGTATCGTATTCGTTGTAATTATTTTAAGAATTGATTGGAGATGTTCATTCGTAAATCTTGTGCGATGTTTGTTCTTATTTATTTTCATGCCGGAAAACATCTGCTCACATAAAAAGGTACTACCAAACATGCACAGAATGCGTGCTGCATGCTTTTTTAATTCCGGGTAGTTATCCAAACTCTTGAAATATTGTGTATAAAATGTAAGAGCGTTAACCTCTTTAAATTTTTTTTTCAAAATACTGTCTGGGCACGCGCTGCCCTTGAAATTACTTATAAATGTAGTGTGCGCATTTTAAAATATTCGTAGAGGAATTGAGTGAAGTCTAAAAGCTCTAAAAAACATGATTCTTCTTTTTATGACACATTGCGATCGCGGGCCGGATTGAGACGGCCCGCGGGCCGTATCCGGCCCGCGGGCCGTATCTTTGACATGACTGCTCTAGGAAACACTCGCTCTTTCTATGATACACGTACAGGGTGATTCGAAGCTCACTGCACACTTTTTAATCACATAATGTCATTTCTTCTTTTAAATTAAAATTTTAAAAAATCGCGGCGTCGTGACTATGACGTCTCGATTACGCGTTGAGTGTTAAAACTTTATAATTACTATATTTTCCACGTTTACAGGGTGTTTTTTTTATGTAGTAATACGATTTGGTAAATCAATAACACGTTTGTAATCATCCTGTATTTTTGTGTTGGGTGTTGTTCAATGGTTTGTTTTCATTCATTCACTGACGTGTTCAGGACGTCATGGTGCTTATTTATAGCGTACCGATCTTTTTTGTGTTTATTCCATGAGCGGTAGACGTGCAAGCTTAGATAATATGTACAAAAATTAAAATAAAAAAATCAGTTAGACAGCGAGGGTTATTAAAAACCTATGAGAAATGCTTTGTCTATCTCTATATTTAACTGAATGCTAACAATAAATGCGAATAGCCAAATGACTAGGAGAACACGCGGATTGTGTGGGTGCGATGTTGACATTGGCCTGGTGCCGGGGAATGAACATCTCGCAGAACGAGGTCACCATTATATATGGGTCATTACTCTTGTGACAAAACGCCAACAGCAGCATAATTATCCACGACTGACTGGTTTAATTTGCAGTACTCCAAATTTCAACAGCGGCTGAGAAATTTTGGATTTTGAGTGTTTTGAAGACGCATTAAGACTGGATTAAAATTGTTATGCCTGATTCGTATATTTAACACACTGTTAGTAAATATTTTTCTAGCAAGCTAGATGAAACGACGAGATAAGTTTTTGATTCCATAACTCTTTTAGTTTTTTTTTCGCGTACCGCGGGTGTGGAACCACTGCCGCCCGGCAGCTGCTTTATCAGTGTTGCCAGGCGCGCTCTCGGAGCACACTTTCCCTTGAACCCCGCTCGTGACCTGCGCCCGACCCGGAACCTCGGCTGATCGCCGGCTGTTTCCGGCGATAACTCATATTAATTTTTTTTTTAAATACAACGAAATAAAAAAAAGCAATGCATTCGTAGTAATATCATCATATTTTTTTTTTTTTTTATAAATATATATTAGACTCGTGTATATTTGCACTCCACGCCACTGAAAAAAACAGTACAATGCACTGAGCGTCAAGAATTCGCCCCTAGCTTCCTGAAGAAGACCACACTCCATGAATCGAAACGTCCGTCACCGAATTCTAAATTATTGACGTCCAATCAATCAGGCCTATATTCGCATAATATTATTATAATTTTTTATTTTATTTGAGACATACATTCAATTTGTGAATGGAATATTTTGTAAACTCCCTTATCTGATATTTATTATCTCATTGAACGATTAAAAAATAATATATATATGCCAGGAAAAATACACAAAAAAAACATTTAACAGGAATTAAGATATGATTTATAATCTATGCATATAAATATATATTACGCACTGTTGTAGCAGCCTATACATGTTGTGTAAAACTCGTTGAATATTATTACTTGTGTAATGTTGACTGACTCTGAGTTTATTGTTTTTATATTAATTTATTTAAATATTATGCATACATAAATAGCATTTTTTTAAACAGTGTTGCCATGCATGCGAAATTAATATATATATATATATTTTTTATAAATAAAATTTCAACGCATATATATATAGCATATTTGATCATATAGAAAATTTGTATAGCGGTGCGAAGCGGTGGGCTCGGTACCGGGACCGAAACGTCCCAAAGTGGCGCGAGTCGCCCCCCCCAAGGCCGCGTCCGGTTCCCGATTTCAAATTTAGAATCGGAAACGCTGCGCTCGTCAATTGTTTTCCTTGTTCGTTTTTTTTTTTTTAATGACTCGCCGGTTTTGTGCTCTTACTGTGGATTTATTGTGTTAATATTTTTTCACTTTTTATTTTCAGAACCTGTTCGCTTGAGATCCGGTGCTTTGGACGCTTCGAGAATTCGTGTAAGATTTTTTTATATATATGTAAAAAAAAAATATTTCTATATATTAAACTGAGAAACTATTTTTATTATGTATGTAAATGTTAAAATAAAGAACTTTGTTTACAGAGCAATGCCATTGTTCATATCGTCTTATATATATATCATGTGAATATTCTTATTTCCCCTTGTATTACCGATGTTACAAGTACAGTAAAACCTCGATATAATGGTCCCCTGTTTAACGGACAAAAAATCAGGTCAAATGTAAAAAAAATAATTTTTTTTACATTTTTGAAAGAGTATAATTTAATATTTAAATAGATTATGCAGGTTTAGACGCTGACGGTCTTGTTTTCTTAGATGTTAAGCCGCTTCGAGTGTGATCAATTTTTCAATAAATGATTTTTGGTAATTTTCGAAAGTTGATTATAAAAAAAATTGTTAACTTCAAAAAGGCAAACAAAAATTGATTCCTTTTTAGAGGGATTACTTGGGATTGTTTCAATTCGATTTTTATATAACGGACTTTAGGCTTTAACGGACACCCCTTATCCCTAATTAGTCCGTTATATCGAGGTTTTACTGTACTGATAAATAATCAATATTTTTTACAGAGAGTACTACACAATAAATATAATAGTATACCTGTGTGATTTTCCACGTGTTAATTTTTTTATTGGTGACCGGTTTCGCACAACCTACTCAGTTTGACAGTGCCAACGTGTCAGAGGTTGGCGAAACCGGTCACCAATAAAAATCAACATGCAGAACAATCACTGAGTATCTGTGCGAGCGCACCTCTCCGAGCCGTTTATAAATTTCGCATGTGAATAAAATTAAAATTAAGTACGCCGTATTGCACATAATAAAAGCGCCTGTCCTCTTGGCATGATTTGCAGACTCGTCTATAAATATCGCGGCGAGGGTTAATTTGGTTTTCATTTACACATTTCTTATTCTCGCGTATGTTTACATTTATCACAAATGGGATACACGCAATCGTTTATTATTTATTATAAATTATGTCGGAGGCCGCTATCGAAGCAGGCGGAAGCGATCACTGTGTCCGGCTTGGCACGTCTCCGGCATTTTCCCAGTTGAGTTGGTGGCATGCACGTCCCCGTTCTCATCCGGCCACTTCTTCGTTAATTTGTTTTCAAGGTCAAAAACGTATCGGAGTGGATTATCCTCCGGGGACAGGGGCGCTGCGGCTGGCACGCGAGCGCATTAGTGGCCCCGACACGCAGGGGTCGGCATTTGTGAAAATACCGCCCCCGTACGTGCGTTTCATAGAAAATTAGTGGATTACCTGAGCAGTACACGACCTTTAATATTGAGTTCTCGAAGAAAAATAATCAATGCGGCACGATACCCAAGAACGTATTATAAATATAATCTTAAAAGAAAGTTTTGCTTGTTTGGAAGATGAGAAATGAAATTCATTGTTTTTTTTTTTTATTGAATATTTAATTAGACATTTTCACAATCACAAATAATCAAAATCAAAACAATTTTAAAAATATATATAATATTATATATCGCCGCTTCCTATAAACAAGATTAATACAACGTTGAAGAGAATATGTCAACTTGCTCTGAACTCATTGGTCAGATTCACACTTTCATAGTAGTGTACATGCTACTTTAATATTTTTTTTTTATTAGGTATTTTGGTATATATGTAAAGTTTCTGTGTATAAGAAAAGATCAGTAGACATCTTGTAAGAGCGATTCTCAATCCCAATGAAATGCAGTTGCACGTATGACGCGGTGTACTATTTATATATAGCCTTATCAGTCTATTCGTAAATAGCAATTATTATTGAAACGTTTTAAGTCGCGGTTTAAGACTACGACTACGTGATGGCCCGCGCGTCCCGCATTATTCCGAGGTTACGCCGGGTTTAAATAAGCTTGTTCATCGTAAACTGCGTTCAATGTATTGCTTGTTTACCATGTCACTAAGTGTGTTCAAAACACATGGGATATCAATAGGGAAGTGTTTCAATGTTGAATTATTCTTACCAGGGGCGTACTGTGTATTTAAATTATATGAGTTTTGTTATAATAAAATTACGTCCATGATGTAACGTGTTCACGTATTTTTATCGTATACGCGTGCAATATAATATACCACGTGTCTAAAACTGGCATAGTCGCATTATAAACAATCTATTTACACATCCGATTAGCACAGTTAATTTGTAAACACAACTTAACGTACGTGTTTTATGTACGTATGTATGTTCTTAGGCTTTGGCAGCGGTTGTTGTTCGGTGATTTTGCGGTTTCTTGGGTGTCAAGCCGCACATCTTCTCAAACGACTGAGAGCATCGAGCGACCACAAAATCTTAGAGTCCAGTGAAAACCCTTCGAAAAAGTCTGCCACACTGGTCGTATTGGTCGTATTATGACTACAGTGATGCCGCCATTTACATTGCGGCCGTCATTACGATAGCTCGCGGGAAACTGTGTATGCATATTGCTGTGCATAGTATATACTGCGACGTATGCAGGTAGTAATGATGATTTGCTGGAATCCAGAGAGACGCGTGATGATTCCTGTGGTTATGTGTACATGTAGCTAGTTTAGTAAATGAGACCAATTGGAGACGATTTCGAGGATGGTAGCGCTGAGTAAGAAATGCTGCATCCAAGACCCAGATGAGCTGTAGCGCCAAGGACGATGGTGTATAGTATATTATGAAGGAGGACTGTCCTCCTTAAAGTAGAGCCAATAAGTGCATATTCACGTTTCAATAACTGTATATTTTTTTTGTACAAAAACACGCCGGAAGCAGACACCCTTAAGCCTCGATTTCAAGGTCACAGATGCAGAAAATCGACCATAGCTGAAGCGAACTGAAAGCCCGTCGGCCCATCACTTCCCTGATCGAAGATATTAAATGTACCTGCATTTTTGCTCGACTGGAAGTCCCCGCCTTGCAGGCGAGGCCGCCCCACACCAACAAGGTGGCCCCTTCCTAGTTGTCCGACGCTAGTGATGCGAACGATCTGATTCATTCATTCAAAATGTGATACGTAATCATTCGAATTTACGTGTCCGATGATGTCCGTCGCTAGGCGACAGTGTAACGCTGCCGTGGACGCGTGCCAGGAGCAGCAATGCTTTACGACTCTTGCATCACTTCAGCACAAGCTGTGCAGCTTCCACGTGCAGAGCAGCGGCGTGCCGCAGCTTCGGCGCCGCGGCAACCCCGTCCGGACTTTCATTATTGGTCAAAGCTACAAAGTATGCTTCAGAAATACTTGAGTGTAATTAAAAATTCTTCTCACTCAGATCGGTATATGTTTGGGACAGTCCTTGTTGGCCGTTGGCGTACGATTTCAAAATCTAAAAATAACCAGTTCACTCTCATGTGTATCCTCCTCCAGCATCACCGACGCTGCCAACTTGATGTGCTGCCAATCTGGTAGGACAGATCGTATCAAATGTCCCTCAACTTGCTCAGCGCCGATTGACAAGCGCTAATTCTACTAGATTGCTCCCGAAAACTTAACCTTATTCTGTATATATATATACGATGTATACAGTTTGAGTTCACCCTGTATATTGTTGTTGCAGATCCAAGCTGGTTGGGCCAGAGCGCTGCCACGCGCGGTGCCGACTCCTGAGCCATGAGAGAGTTCACGGCGATCCACGGCCTCCCTGACGATGTGGTCTACAAGGAGGTCGTCGTCATTGGTAAGCGAGCCCTTCATTCAGAATACACGTACAGGGTTATCCAGAATATTGACTACGAGTACTGTACCAATCAATTATTTTTCTTGTCTTGATTGACAATCGTCACTGCTAAAAAGCTGACTGGATGGACCACTCTGCCGTTCAATTATATTCTGGTTGTGGACCTATCGAAAGTTTTTCTTTATTTTTAAATCCACTGTTTGAATTCACACGCACCCTTGCCACAAAATAGTTATTAATTTAAGCCGGCAAAAGATCCCGCGAGGACACGACAGAATGTGTATGTTTCCACGCTCCACATTCTGGCCGACCAACGCAATAATAATTGCGAACGCCTTTTCTATATCAGAAAATGATTGATTTTTACATAACCTTTTGATATTCTAATGTATTTTAATAAAACGTTATTGTATGAAATGAATTGAAATATTATGTACACAATTTATTTTGATTATCAAATGTATATAAGTTCTACGGGTCCTTCGTCAGCCCAGAGGCCTTGCTTATGACTTCCAAGAATGAAACACGCGTTCCCTCGACACATTTAATAATATATAATAATATAACATTAAAGGAAGCAGTGGTTTTCCGTCGTGTACAAAAGCGAACGGTCTTTAATATTTCAATTATCAATAAATGTGACAATAACATTTTTATTTTTACAAATGATAAGTGTATTTTCTTTCAGGTAACGGACCGAGTGGTATTTCCGTGTCGCACCAGCTGTCGGGGCACTGGCCGGTGTTGCGGGGCTGCGAGCACCCTGACCCCATGCTTGGGGCACGCCTACGAGCCGCACCCTCCCCGCGACCCCTGCCACTTCAGCCTCTAGGTCCCCTGGCCGAGGGACTCGAGGGCAGGAGCCAGAACCCGCTGCCCCTGCTGGTAACTATACACTTCTAAACGCACATGCATCGTGAACCTCGGATGAATGAAATACATTTGTAAAGTAAAGAGTCAACGTGTGATTCTTGATCGTTGGAACAGTCGACTCTCTGACATAGCTTCAAGAACAAACTCTAGTAGTTTTGTGCCGAGTCATTGCTTTTTTACATGAAAATGACATCACAATGTCACAAAGTTTGTTGCATCACACTTACTAAGACGCATATTCACGAACTCTATAAAAAGTAATCTGTTATTAATGAAAAATTACATTACATTATCTGAGGTAACTTTTAGATATTATTGCCAATACCTACAGACAGGCTTATCTTTATAAAACCACTTACAAACAAAAATTATCGTAATCTCCTTGCCATATGGCTATTCATATTTGTTGTTTACAAGTTCATCTTGCCGCATTGAGTTTTCGCAGTGAGGAAACAACAACCATCCATAACGATTGATTGTATGGTATGCAGTCTTTAAGCACTGCATGTCTTGATAGATCTTATTATTAAATTAAAAATACATTTATTAGTACTTTAGCATTATTTATTAACTAGTAATGTAGCCCGTCATAAAATGACGTATTCGATGAACGATGCAATAGTGTTTGAATATATGTTTGGCTGACAATTAGATGAATATTTTATTTCATTTTGTACACATATATTTGGAATAACCGGATATTAATTTCTAAAGCAAAGCCATTCTAGGAAATATCACATTTCGTGTCACAAGCAACGAATCACTTTCACTGCACTGTTCTTTATTAGATGCAGTCTTTATCACATTCAATTGTGCTATTCTTTTTTAATTACGTTTGCTGTGCTTAGACGGTGTTATTTTTTAAGGAGGCATTTTGAGTTATTAATGATGTGAAAAATAATTTCTAATGCAATTTCGATGAAAAAATAAAGATGGCACTTGTGTCAAACTGACATAAACTGGAAATTTGTTTTTTTGTAAAAGTTCTAAATTTGAAATTCTCGCGGTGAACAGAATCATATAATTCGTACATATTGAAACTCGCTAAAGCATATTTTATAGCCTTATTAAATTAGTTTTTAAATAAAAATATTATCCTATCGTCTTGAAATTCGGCACATAGCTGCGGAAAAATTTACTAAACTTATGTGCAAAAAATCAGCGTTGTATCTTTTAAGATATTCTATAGAGAAGCAAAAGATGAAACATACATACACACAATGGCTATTATATATATTAGATAGAAATTTGCACTGAACCAAAACTTATTTTTCATGAATCACTAATTTGTAAGTCAGTTCTCGACTTATGACCATGCGCGCTCATAATGAATATTCATTAAACAAAAGATAATCCAATCGTTTGAGTCATGTTTCATTCGTAAATTCGTTCACCCATAATATTGTCTGTTGTTAAAGTTGTAAAATATTCATTTACTCTTGTCTAGTCGCCGGTCGGCAAAAGAGAGACGGCCAGGGAATATGTATTTTGAGTTATATCTGAACCTACGTTCGTGGAAGCTTGGAGCAAAGCATCCATCTGTACGGACTTGAAGGGCCCGTACAGTAAAGAACATCTAATAGAAATAGATTTATACGTATATTAGTAATACAATAATATAATATTGCCCACATATAAGTTAATGCATTCAATCTATAGAAATACGTGTTCAAACGTACAATCTAATGCACGTGATTGATTCAAGTCACTAACAATCTCTACCGAGTCCATTGCCACTCTATAATTTTTTCCACAAAAAAATGCTCTTTATAAAGTATAGTTTATTAATAAACGTTGCAACATTCAACGTTAATTAGCAATGTTAATATTTGAGATAACTTTTAAGACTATGTAAATTATGATTCACTTACATAAGCCGTTGGACTTTTGACACCATTACCTATCCATGATTGATGTGCTTTCGTCTGGAAATACTGCTTACGTCATTTGATTTAATGAGTTACACTATAAATAAAATACTTGAGTGATTTTTTTACATTTTAATTTTTATTGGTGACTCATATAACTCATATATTCAAAAACCATAAAAAAATATTGACTTATTACAGACAACAGCTGACTTGCCTATGAACTATATAATATACAATATTATATTTGCCCGATATCCTCAAAGGTCACGCAGTCCCCCGCGCGGAGGTCGCGGAGATAGCGGAATATTTGCAAATCGGTTCTCATTATTTTTATTATCGGCTTTTCAAAGTTAAACACGTAAAATAAACTGCGTCTGATAATGCAGAACAAATCCGTGCACTCGTTTTTGTTCATTCCGTCCTATCTGGTTAATAATAAACGATTAGCTTCGTCAACAATGTGGTAATTAATAAAAAAAAATACTTGCCAAATCTCTTTTACCTACAACTGACCAAGCATCCTGCATGCCCAAAAAATTTAAATCCGTATAAATATACAACCGATATACTCTCCGGAGTCAAGATCCAAATATCCGAATTGCGTAGTACTTATATTAATTTTTCACAATACAATGAACTACGTAGCAGAAACCAACAAAGCGTCAGAGGAATGTTTAAAAAAAAAATTGTTACATGCAATGTGTTTGAAGATTGCAAGTGTGTTGTGAAATATTGTCTTTTTAAATATTATTTGTTTTGCTTATTACAATACTTGTTTAGTTAAGTATGTTTTTTTAAATAATGCATTATATTTTCCGTGAAATGAGCAATATTTACTATTGTAAGTTTTTTTTATGAAAATGTAGATTGTATGATAGTATCCTTAATGCATTGCTTGCCTTCCAGGTGGACTGTCTGATGCATCCTGGAGCCGACACCGGCTCCGACCTTCCGTCCATGTTGGAATGGAAATATTTTCCAGAAAAACAGGTAAATACACGACAGTTTATTCTATCACATAACTCTTATATGTTTAACAATAGTATTTTACAAACCATGTCATAAGTAAGGCATTTTTAATAATCATTGAAATAATATCCTTATGCTCAGTTTCTGAAACACTGCGTGAATTAAACAGTGATTACTGAGCTCTAAAGTATGTGAAGCATGTTGAATGAAACATTATTTATTAATTACTCGTTTTCAAATATTTCCAATATCACCTTTGACGGGTAAAAAACCTCTTGAAAAATTTTGTTTCTTGTACATCTGGTTTTATATTTAATTATTTTAAACACTTAATTTTTTGTAGTATTTTCAACGAGTCTCGTAATTTTAGCACCCCGAACATTAATAAATATTTACTAATGTAAAACGTAAACTCACACGTACCATATATATTTTTTGAGAACCTTTTTACACATAAATGAAAGATAACCTTTTGTGTGCTAAAACATTTTGAAAAATTATAAATATATAATACCAGTTATGTTATAGTGAGTTGACGTGTTATTCTATCAAATGTAAGCCAAGCACGGAACTATCTCCCCCCCACCCCGCTATTCATAACAGTGTAAACAAATCAGACGTGACAGCAAACACGCGTCTAATAAACGACTTATTGTTTTTTATAGATATTACTACGGCTGGAGAATTTATGTCCGTTCTAATAAAACATAATCTGGCGTTTAATGACTTTGGAGTCTTGTCAAAGGCAAATGTGTACAAAGCTGACAATGCCTACAGCAGTCAGTCGGTACACCACGGATCGGTTTACCGTTCAATTCTTCCTGATTGTGGACCATTCTAATGTTTCCTATTGGTAAAATTGGAATCACTTCTCTGTTCCTGCTCTTCAAGCATCGCGCATAACAGAATCCGTTTTCTAAAGTCCTGTCCCCAAATAGGTTGCCCGGAAAACTAATGATTGAACATGCACTGGATCCCATGGAATATGGATATTAGCACATCAACTCTTTTCTGGTCCTGGACCATTGTACTCTTCAATAACTTAAGAAAACATGTTAAACTAATCCACATTTATAGCATATGAATTATATAAATATTAAATTAAATAAATATTTGATTAGCATATTTATTGGTTGGACACACCAACAATGGTTAAAATTTTATTTAATTCACCAACCCACAATAGCTAAGATACGTGGGTTTGAATCCCAAGCGTTTTTCACAAATTATCTTCAAAGCTTTAAAACATATCATCGCGACATATTATTGTTGCACTTAAAAATTTTATTTTCCATTTCCACTTCAGCCAAAAACTTCCACGACACTTGAGTTCATTTCAAATATTTTTTCCACTTCCGTGCTGATGGTCCTTCAGGGTGTTATTGCAATGACGAGCAGAATTTACACTCGATAATAATTTTTATCAGCTCTGCGTCGAGAGCCGACACTGAAGGACGATGGATGTTATTGTTGTCATATTTATGTAATAAAAAACATTATTACTCAACAGGTAATTACCCTTAGACGATGTTATCTATTGATAAAATTGAATCATTAAAGCGATGAAAGCAATAAAGAACCTTTATATAGTAGTATTTATTTAAATTGTAAAATCTTATATATCCATATAAGCAATTGCCATTGATTTGGTTTCATGGGTGTTGAGATGCTTTTAAGTTTTCGGCTCTCCGATGTTTCAGTCCCCGTGCTGGGACCAACCAAAAGGATTTTGTTTGTGTTTATTTTTCTGCTGCTCACTTGTGTTTGAGCGCACCACTCCGAGTTACATCAAATTGGTACTCTCTCCGAGCGAGTGTAGTCTGTGTTGGTGCCGTCAGGGAGCATGTGAATTTCAATCGCCTCACTGACTGAAAGAAAACCCTTAGAAACCAAATCAACTCGTGACGACTGCCAAAACCTATGAACATAATTTATTAACAAAAAGTTTAAAGTTGGTTCGGCCGTTGACTATAGATCAGGCTGATAAGCGAATCCTTAACTGATGCGAATTGTCTCACGCCTGTTTCAGTTCAGGTTGAAGGCCATTTGTGTTGACATTGAACGTGACAACGTTAATGTAAAAAATAAAATAAACAAAAATACATACGAAGCTTTGCAGCGTGTTTATAGGCCTCTCCAGTCGCCACTTCTAATAAGGTGCATCAGATAAGCGCTATCTGTGACACGCAATATTGAAAAACGGCAACTGTAAACACCGATAGCGGCCCCACTCGACCAAAGCAAATTGATTACAACCAAGTCCTATCTGCCTGCAGAGATAGCGAATGACAATACACTTGAACCTGACGTTTCACTGGAGTAAGCCTTCATAAGTTTTCAGGTTCAGACCCTTTATTCCTATTCACGATGACTGATAATAATCACTTGAAGAAAATTCTGAAGGTGACAAGGTTGTACAAGCAAGAGTACTGATGCACTTTTGCGAGATAAATATTAACGACTTGCAAGCATTTGAGAAACCAACTAAAAATATTTCAATCCGAGTCTCTGTATGATGCAGTTAATGCAAATTCTCAGCACGTCATGTCATTAGGAAAATCATTGAATAAAAACGATGATGGCAGTGAACCGTGAAGAGCTGATCCATTAAATGACTATGCATAACACGGGACGTGTGTACAGTCACATGTGGAATCACGTTGTTTCGACGGATGTAAACGTGAATATATCCACAATCGTACCGATTATTTTTTCAATACTCCAGATTATGACCTCGTTATTTTGCAAAATTAAACTATAATAACTAATATTCTTTTTTAATTCCCATTCCATTATAATTTATTTTCAAGATGCTTGACTAAAGTTTTGTTTGTGGCGTGTGCTTACAGATAGACCACGTGGTGCTCGGCAAGGGGAAGGCGGGCGGCTCCTGGCACTCCTTGGATGCGGACGTGCTGACGCTGAGTCCGGCGCGCTGGATGGCACTGCCCGGTGTGGCCCTGGGGCTTCAGCCCGGGCAAAGGGCGCCTGTGCCTGCCGTGGCCGCCTACTACGAGCAGTACGTGCGTCAAGCTGGTCTACAGGTATAAAACTTAATATAGCTCCAAATTATGTTGAATCGATAACGTACCAAAGTTCTAATTACTTGTAATCGATTTTTTACTCGTCTCTTCTTTTACAGTCTCGTACTCTTATAGAGAAGTGTGGTTATGGTCTTCATGCTTAGATTATTTAGGCCTGGAGTGAACGTAATAAAATATTCTTCCTTTGCTCACTCGTGGTTTTCTTGCTTGCAGCGATTTTTTAGAAACAATACACTGGTAACATCAGTGAAGCCAGTGAAGCTCTCGGGGAAGCTGGATGACTGCGCTGGCGTAGGATGTCCAGCCACGGCCGCCTGGTGCGTCTGCGGGTTAGTGGTCATCTTCTTCATACATAGAATAAAAAGGCTTTTAAATAATATTGACGCATTTGATACTAAATTATTCAATATTTTTGTATATATATATTTATTTATGTAAAGCTCAATTCAAAATTTAATTTATCGATTCCAGGTATGACTCAGGAAAGAAGGAATCATTCCGTTATGTGTGCTCGCGTGTGGTGCTGGCCACTGGGGCGTGGGACCGTCCTAACCGTCTGCCGCTGGACGGGGCACCGGGTGGCGCCGTGCGAACGCCTCCCCGCCTGCAGGCCGCACTGGACGCCATGCAAGCCAGGGACAGAGGTACAACTCGCAACCTTATTCTAAACAGACATTCTAGCTCTTTTTACAAACTGGCTATCGAAAGTAGAAATAAGAAATTCAGATAAATAACATGTTGTGGGGTTGCTGGTCTTCCAGAGCCAGGCGCCCCTGTGTCGCCGCCCACGGCGCTGGTGCTGGGCTCAGGCTTGTCTGCCGCAGATGCAGTGCTGCGGCTGCGCGCCCGGGGGGTGCCCACCGTGCACGCGCACCGCGGCCCCTCTGCCGCCCTGCGGGCCCTACCATCGGCGCTCTACCCTGAGTACCACGAGGTGAGTCTCGCACTCCCATAGTATCCTCTGCACTACCGAGTCAGTAACCCAAATAATATATTTATTACAAGGTAGACAAATAGGCAAATAATAATATATATTATCAGAAAACAAGTCATTCATCTCAGTCTTCTTTTTACTGAAGCATGCATGTAATTCATTAGCCGTTGGTGTAAAGCAGTCCATGCATGCAACAAGGCGTTGCTTACCCTCAAATGTGTTTAATATTTTTGTGTAACAATAATAATACTAAAATAATTCAGCACTGCAGCTGCTATCTACTTATTGCTCTCTAATATTGCTAATAAACTAGCGCTGCGTGACATCTGCTCGGAGCATTTTTTAATGCACTACAAATAGTTAATTAGCCTGACCCCTTTCCAATTAGATCTCGTGTCCACAAATCTCAAACATCAACAATAATTTTGAATGATTGTATATTATAATTACATATAATATATTGTATAAAGAATATTTATAAAAAAAATTTGTTGGAATCAAATAACAAAAAAAAATCTGAGCAAGCATAATTATTTACCATATATAGACTAAGCCTTATATGTCAAGCTATTTTTAGAGTAATAACGGTTGCTGATCGAACTTCCGGAATTCTGTTGTGAGTGCGTATAAAACTCATCATTGTTATTATTTAAATATTCCAGGTGCACCAGATGATGAAGGACGGAGCCCCCGGCAAGCATCCTCTGTACACAGCCCTGCCGGACCACACCCTCGTGGAGATCAGCCGTGACGGAAAGCCGCTGGTAGAGGACGACGAGGACTTCGACAACCTGCTGAAGACGAAGCTGGTCAAGCTGCTCAACACCAAGACCAACGAAACGGTGGAGCTCAAAGTCTGCCTGTGCATCATACTCATTGGATCCAGACCCGATCTTCACTTTTTACCCGAGAACTTCGATTCCAACTACCTGACGTGGAACCTGAACAGCGAGAGCCTCAAGTCTGAGGTGCTGTCCAACGTTCGGAAAGAAAAGACTTTCGAACGAAGCCTCGACGTTCAAACAAACGGGAAACTTTTAAAACACCCCACAGAGATGTGCATCAAGTGTTCTTATAATAACAATAATGTTACTTCGTCGAACAGGACTAAGCTGCAGTCAATCAACTACGGAAAGGCGTGCTTCTTAAAGACACAGTGGTCGAATCTCAAATACATCGTCGGGCAGGGCTTGCAGAAGACGCGCTCAGAAGTGCCGAGCGATAAAGACGTCGAGCACGGTGACGAGAAAGAGTTTCAACACCGCCTACAGGGAAAGAATTTATTAAACGCCGATTTTACGTCGAGCGTCGTGGACAAACTCGAATCGCTAGATATCGAAATGCAAGGCTCCGGTTTGGGGCTAGGAGTGCATCCCGAGAAGTCGATAGACAGCAGGACCAACCCCATCTGCATAGACAAGATATCCCACTCTGTGCAGAACGCCCCCAACGGACTGTACGCCCTCGGGCCGCTGACCGGAGATAACTTCGTGAGGTTCATCCCCGGAGGGGCGCTGGCAATCGTCAGCCACATCTGGAACGAGCGCAAGGCGGAGGAGAGCAGCCAGGACTGCAATGTATAATACTGTTTTTTTATGAAACTTAGCCTATTTTTAAGGTTATCGAATCGAGAGTCGTTTTAATGTTACTTTTCGAGGCGATACGTTTTGATTACCTGTGAGAAGCGCAGCTGTTTACTGTTTAGCGATTAATAACTGCTCGTTTGGTTTTATTGGGTTTGAGATTGTTTTTTTTTTATTATATCTAACCCAGTTCGCCAGCAAATTGTGTGCAAATTTAATTTTTAAATTCACACATTACTGTCTGATCAAAAGGCAATCATATTTTGTATTCAAAGGTTCTTTTAAATTAATCACAGCGGCATTCACTCAATCAACTGTTAATTTAATTAATTGACCTAATATTTAATTGACGTGGTTATTATAATAATATAAATTTTAGTATATTTTATTCTTTCAGAACTGAAATATATTGCTGTTAACAATTTTAGAATTTTATACTTTTATAAGTCGCTTACTGCTTTTATTTATTCAAATAAATAAAATGTTTTAATCAATTAGTATGATTGGGGTGTTAATTTAGTATTTTGGGTGTTGAGCTGCTTGAGGTTTCCTGTACCATCTTCAGAGATTTATGGACATCGGAGTGCTAAAAACTTCATGAACAGCTCAACACCGTATTAGTTCATAATTTTAACTACGAACGTACAGTGTGATTGTTTTAAAAAATCCTTATAATATACAATTACTGCGGCTTCTGATGTCGTTTTTACCATTTATGACTTCCAGTGTCGGCGCGCAAGATTCTAATCTATTATTTGAATGGTTGGTGTAACGAGCGAGCGTGTGATGGTGCTAGAAGGGGAAGAGTTGAATATAAGAATATTGCTCATTTTGCCTTTTTACCAGTTGGGCTTTATAACTAAATCATTCCTATTGTATATCTTAATTTATATGCTGTACTTCAATGTGTTTCGTCAGAGAGTTTGAACGGTGATTAACCTTTTCCCCGCCGTGCTATCGTTTGACGTCTGCGGGCAGTGCTACCTTCTATTGTGTATTCTTTCACTTTTATTAGTAAATATTTTTTTTATAGTCATATCTATTTGTGCCTCCTATCTACCAAAATTATATATGTATACATGTTGGCATGCTTCATAGTAATCTTGCGTGAATGTTATGTTAAACTCTTGCTAAAGTGCTTACCGCTGTGCATGCTGATCAGTGACGTATAATAATCATCGTGCAACTCAAGATGATAATGACATCAGTTAAAAACCATGTCGCCTCATGAGTTTGCTTGAAAATTTGTTTTTCGATAACAATTACATTTAAAACGAAAATATTAGGAGACTCAATCTTAAAATTTGTATTCAATAAGAGTATATGTATCAATATTTTTTTAATTTTGATAGAGCACCGCGCGCAGAGCTTGCCAACACTGACACGGCGAAAAGGTTAAACTATCTTTTAGTACTATCAGATTTATATTAAAATAATAAGCGATTTTAAAATACACCAGACTCGCAGAATTGCTGGAATATTTCAAAATGTGTACCGATTTTAATGCTGAAATTATTTTGATCTGTTCCTAGCTTTTATTTGTTTTTATTCTGTTCACAATAGCGTACCTATCAAAGCGGCTGACGCATCTGCATTTCTGCAATATGAAAACTTATCTTCGGCTGTTTTTTTCCAGTCTCTACCTTCCGTTTCTCTCGTATCTCAATCTTTGATTCATTCCCAGAAAAAAGAAACGAGAAACACAGTTAAATACTCATTATATTGAATTGTCAATTAAACTTGCGCAGTTTTGCAGATGTGACCTCAACGCGTTGGATCGGTAACATCAATTTTAATTTGAGGTTATGTAGTTGATGAGGGGAATGTTTATATTGAAATTATAACGTAACTGAAGGTTGTATACTTAATTTCTCTGGATGCCTTATTCGCTTTCATCCCAAACCATTAGAACAATCGTACTTTAAACTCTGTGATATAATATAATTTTTCTTGTAAATTATTTATGAATTTCATATTTTTTTTAATGTTAACGTTAAGGCTGCTGCTTGTTTTGCATTGCCTTCGTATTGGTTTTGTTAAAGAGCTTGGCTGCCGTGGAAATTTCTCAGGCCCTTTGTAAGATTCTGTGGAGTTCACACTCGTCCAAAATCACGGCAATAAATTATACTTTACTCGAATCTGCTTTGTCAAACAATTTTGGATTAGACGGTCAATACTCGTAAACAAAACTTAACAAACCAGTACTTTGGCAGTGCTCGGAGTATTTCTACATTTTATTTTTAATATATATTATGGCCTTTGTATACGCAGTTGTATTGATGTTCAATATCGTGCAAAGTATTATACATCGACTGCTTTGAGATGTGATGAATACGCAAACACGCATCGATAATAATAACACCACAAAATCAAACACAGCGCAGTCATCCCTAATTTTATATTTTTTGTCAGTACAAACATATTATGTTTTATTAAAGGTAAATTTATCTGAAATATTGTACGATATACTGGCCAATCAATGCAACTGCTTACTTTTTAAAGAGCTTCACTTAATTTTTTTAAATTTGAAATGTCACTGTTTTAATTCGGTGCATGCTGTATATGTTTACACACAAACGTGAAATAACTTATTTATTTATTGTATTTAATGTACATTCAATATTTTTGTTTGGTTTGGATTATTGTTTAATTATATTTAAAAAAAATTGAAACAATGAATAAATCCAGTCCAAGACTTGCAACTCAGCGTCTCAAATATTAACTAACTGTTTAACACGCCTGTTATGGTTGAATGAATCACAATGTCGCTGCATCAATCAGCGGGGAAATTGAACAGAATTCAACTATTGAAAGCAATTTTACGGTAAACCTTAAATTATTTTGTACCTCATGTCTAAATCGCATGATGCGTGTCGCACGTCACGCTCCCGAGTGGTGTGCTGCATACAATGACGTGTCGACATTTACTGAAATATTTTTTACCAGTTCATAAAATAATGACATAGAAATCCGCCATCATAGATTCATCGACAGAAACCTTGAAAAACTCCATTTTTTTTTCACCATATAACAAATAAATATATGATAGAGAAAGAAGATAATATTATAAATTTAAAGTAAAATTGCTTTCCTGTATTGAACTGAGCATGTGCTGCGAGTGAGGTGAGTGGTCGCAACGGGTGACCTTGAATGGTTGTGAAATGAGAGCAGCGCATGCTCAGCAATGTCAGAGTTCCGTTTTGTATCCTCAACGGTGCGACAAAGCACTTCAACATTCTCGATATTATGTAAAGTTACATTTTTAGTTATTTGTTTTAAACAAGGTGGTATTCTTATGAATTAGCTTTCTGACATTAATTTGATTATTAAAATATTCATTAATTGAAATAAATATTTATTTACAGATTACACGAGTCAATTTATACATTAAACCAAAGCTACCTCTACAAAAGGCAAAAGTGATAAAATATTATTTTAATTTTTAAATAAAATATGCCTTCAGTTTATTGTTACATTTCCCATTAAATATGGATAAATTATCAAACTCAAATTTTTTCAAATGATTACTTGTATTATTGTAAATAAATAAGATTCGTAAAAATGCTACCTTGTTAAATTGTTTTATAAATTTTGATAACGTGCACACACGTGTCTTACACCGGTGAGCACCGTTTGCACACACGAGGCGTAAAAATAATCAAAACTCTAGGATCTATCAAAGCCTTTTAAATGTTAGCCCAGTAAAACATAATTTTAAAAATTACGTAAAATAAATCTGTGATAATAATATTTTTAAAATAAAATTTTAGCATTGAAAAACTTAAACTTAAAATTCTTTACGTACTTATTGTTCCAGTCAGGTCAGGTACGAAGTGCCTCCGTAAGTACTTGGCCTTATCGAGGAGGCTGGATTTTTTAAGAGAATGTCACTCGTAGTCTTTAATCGAATCTGGCTGCGATGAGCAGACAAGTGGAAGTAGAGAGATCTGCACCGCTACCGGATCTTCACGATTGACCTGACTTCGGTCAGAAACTGTGATAACGTTACAACTTATCAAAAGCTCTACTTGATAACCAACATATTAAAATTGTTCATGCAATTAAATGATCTATTTTAGAATAGATCTCAGAGTTGTAGCATCTCCTCTAGAAGGTGTCCGAAGTATTTCTCGTAGCGTTGATACTTCTCTAAGCAATTTATGATTTCTGACATGATCGACTTGCGTGATCCGATAGATTGTATATTTGCGTCTGAAGATATCTGATCTGTAAAACAAAATTTTACAATTACCGTTATAGCATCGGAATAAATGTTTTCTAGTAAGACTGTCGGAAATTCTGGTTAGGTAGTCTTTGATAGATCCTCGGGTCGACTTCGGCGTGTATAATATATTCGTAGCACATTCTAAATTATTAAAAAAATGTATAAGAAAATATTGAAAGTGCCTAGAGTTTTCAATTTGTAAATAAAACTGCAAGTGAAGTAACGCAGTTGTATAAGATGTAATTTATGTCAGATATTTGTATAGAATCTGTATGGAGAAAATATTTTACAAAGTTCACTTAATTTTTTCACAATGAGAGATTCTTCTTTTGTATTGCGTGAACATTTGCATTGTGATATATCTAATAAAAAGCTTACTAGATAAAACACGTTTTTTCTTTACTTTGTATTGTTGAATCTCCTGTCATAGTAATCTTTGAACAAAGTCAGACCCATCGTACTAACTAAACACCATATCTAGCCTACCGCAGCTGATTTTCCGAATTAGTAAGACTGGCTCAGGATAGAGATGTGCTCAGTGAGATGGTCATCGATGTACTCCGAAATACTCGGAGAAGAAAATTGACTTATTGCCAATCGGTTAAAAGCTGTGTGACCGGCTTTGTAGAGCCGCAGAGGTGACAGCACGGTGGCTGTGGGCGAGCAAGAGCAAACGGGTTGGACCATTTGGCTCAGCGAGCGGGGGCGGCCCCCGCGCTGACTCACAATCGCAGAGTCGAGTGGGGGGAGGCACCGTTTTGCACTTTCGATCGACACGACTATGATTCATTCGTGCAGTTTTTGTTTTACTTAAAAAAGGGTTAAGCACCGGGGTTGAAAAGAAGGAACGTTAAAAAAATTGCTACTTCATTTATTTAATAACAACTGATATTCAATAAGTATTATCGTGTTGAAATTTTTTTTAAAAATAGCACCGTCAATACGATGAAGAGATATCTTTGCTTGCGTTGATCTGATAGGTCGGATTTTTGTGTGATGTGTGATGAATAATGGAGTACTCCGGCACGGCTCGGAGGTGTCGGCCCGTGGGCGGGGCGGGGGCGCCGTGGGCGAGCCTGCGGGAGGGGGCGACCTCGGCCCCGGCACCTCGCCCCTGCACCCGCTGCGGCCCAACCGACAACCGAACGGTCACCGGCCAATAGCATCCTCCACCATGAGACCCACAGATAAAAGGACACGCTGCACAAACCAGTTTCTGCTGCAGCACGAGTAGGCTGCACAAGTTAACATTCGTGGCATTGGACTGGGGATTCCATAAATAAAAGTGATAATTATCATTTATTATGTCAACTGCAGTTGACCCTCCTATAACGCGGTACTCTTATAACACTGTTTCCGTTCAGCAACAACAAGTTTTTTTTTAGTTCATATGAACCTGATTCATATATTATACTATAGGAACTCTTGTTATATGTTTATGCTACAATGTGTTTGACTGAATACTCCAATCGAGCGGTTTTGGGTGCGTTTCGAGGGAGCTCGAGTATTCCAACGGGAAAGGTGGGCTACGACTGAGACCTCGCTGGCATGCTGAGTATTGTTCGGCGTGCGGGCCGCGGCGTTGCCCAACGGCGCGCCGCGTAAGGGAAGACCGGTGTTGTGAAAAACCGCGTCGTTTCTCGGGACAGGCTGCGCAATAAGTAAACACGCGGTCTTCTCGCCTCGCAAGGATTGCCGATCGAACGGAAAAAAAAAGGTTTCGCCATCACATACAATACAAATAAATAAGACGGAAAAGAACCATCAACATTTATCCTGACCCGGTCTTATTAATTGGGCTGCACTCCCGGTGCTTCACGATAGCTTTCTCCTTGCAATAGCACCACCACAGCAACCGTGGCCTTACTGCTTCATTGTACATTATCTGAGTGTCTCAAAGGTTAGGCTGTGCAGGGCGCGGCGCGGAGTCTCCGAGGTCCGAAGGTGTCCACACAGCTGACACACATTCCCAACATGGGCGCAGAAGTCCGCCGGTTCGGGCCTCAAATAATCGCTCGGCTCGCGATGGTCTACGAGTTAAGTTCTCGCTCCGGTGCCGCAGTAGGTCGATCGGGTAGAGCGCCGGGCTGCGGTGGCCGCGGAGGTGTGCGTTTGAATCCCACCTGAGATATTTATGTTAATAATTATTTGCTTTATTTTGGGGGACGCCGCTGGTCGGATGACACGCGCGCACGCCTCTGGAGGAGGGAGCGGCGTGACGTCACCGCTTTCTTTCCCAGCCTTGAGAGCCCTTTCATTGAAAAAATAGAGTCCGTTCGTTACTTATTGACAAGTACACTCGCCGTGGCAAACTTATGAGTATCTCGCAATGGCGTGCGGTCCATACAACCGTAATTTTTATAATACCAATTATTGCGCGCCTATATTATTTGCTGCCTCTTCGTCGTCTGCTCACTCTTTCGTCATTATGTTCATCCCTTGTACAAAAAAAAATCAGTTAACCCTCCTATAACGCGATGCTCCAGTGACACGTCTTCCATATAACGCGGAGCTGACTTTGCGACAGAAATCCTAAAACGCGGTATTTCATTAAAAAAAAACAATGGGGAATAAATGTAATAAAAACGCCTGAGTTTCTTACAACGCGCTGTACGAATTAATCGCGTTGTATATATTGCGTTTGAACAGACTATACGCCGGAGCCGTGAGTCAGGTGGTCGGGGAAGTTGGAAGCTTTCGTGATGTCGCGTTTCGGCAAAAAATATGCACGCCGGCCCTCGTACAACGCGAACGTACAGTGGAAACCGCTGGTGCATTATCCCGGAGAAGACGATGGCATTGACGTGGTTTGAGCACTGACCAGAGATTGGTGGTGCATTATCCTGAGAAGACCAGCATCCATCGCGACCTGGAGAGGGTGGCAGCGCCGAGCGAGGACCGGGGCTGATATTGCCAAACCGCGTTAGGTAATATCGCGTTGTACGAGGGTTTGCCGCTCGCGCTTTTCCAATACGCGTGCCCGACCGACATTACGAGATTGTTGGCTAACATTCTGAAATATACGAGGACTCGTTAGGGGCATTACGTATTTTGTGAATTTCTATTAATAATTTCAACGCACGGCGGTCGGTGATGCCCCTTTTCACATTTCGATGATATAAATAAAATACACCAGCCCCGTGATGTTATTGATAAAAAAATAAACATTGCGAACATCACTAAATATTTCTTTCGATAAAAATGTTACTCCATCAGGTCAAAAATATTGAATATTAAATCTACTATAATAATAGCCATTGTGTGTGGGTGGGTGTGTGTGTATGTTTCATTTTTGGGTTCTCTATAGAATATCTTAAAAGATACAACGCTGATTTTTTGCACGCAAGTTCAGTGAGATTTTCCGCAGTTATTCAAGACGATAGGATAATATTTTCATTCATAAACTAATTAAATAAAACTATCAAGTATGCTTTATGTACGAATTATATGATTCTGTTGTTCACAGCGAGAATTTCAAATTTAGAATTTTTACAAAAAAACAAAATATGATGCTTCTAAGAAATTTCCAGTTTATCACAAGTACCAATTTTATTTTTTAGTTGCGTTAGAAATTATTAATCACATCATTAATAACTTAAAATGCCTCCTAAAAAAATAACACCGTCTAAGCACAGCAAACGTAATTAAAAAAGAATAGCACAATTGAACGTGATAAAGACTGCATCTAATAAAGAACAGTGCAGTGATAGTGATTCGATGTTTGTGACACGAAATGTGATATTTCCTAGAAAGGCTTTGCTTTCAAAATTAATATACGGTTATTAAAAAAATATGGGTACAAAATATTCATCAATTGTCAGCCAAACATATGTTCAAACACTATTGCATCGTTCATTTAATACGTCATTTTATGACGGGCTACATTTCTAGTAATTAAATAAAAGCCTCCGTGTCTGCATAGAAACTTGCGAACAAAGGCGTAGCGCTAGTATAAGTCTATTTTTACTGATACGCATTTAAGTAATCGATTCACTCCTGCCCAATCTCTACCCCTGGCCATTCGTCGGCTGGTGCTCTTGCCAATTGAGCTACTGCGCAACTGTAACTCAATTATTTATATGCAAGTGCGTACGTGCCTTCCTACTTCCTTCTATTCGCTTACGTGCTTTTTCCTTCCGCCCCGACTTCTCCATCAGAGCTACGCACTATAAAAAATATATATACACACTGAGATCAAAAAAATTAAAGACAAGTAATGCTATATATATAAGGTTAATCTACAAACGTATTGTTGAATAGAATTCCATTGGAATTGAGCAGATGGCTGAGATACGGAGTTTGTACAGTGGAAATCACAGCAGGGCGCACTAGAAACTATCGGAAAATCATTACTCCCCGAGCTGAGGAGCGCCCGGGGCGGGTGACGTCACCGGTGACGCAACCCTGCGCCCCTCACCCTCTGTCTCCTACTCGGGAAACACGTTTATTAATTGAAAATTACAAATTGGCTCCAGGTTTTTGAGAAGAATAAGAAAAAATCCTCACACTGCTCGCCTTCCTCGAGGGAGAGGCAGATGAGGTATGCAAGGGATCATAGAAACTTGCACCAGGCTAGATCTCGAGGGTTTATTAAAATATATTATACGTGCGATGTGCTGATGACACTGTCTTTCTGGAAGACAGTGCTGACGAACTACAAATCCTAGTCGATTAAGTCATCGATGCTGGCCGCAAGTGCAAGTACGGCCTCTCCATGAACACAGTGGAGAGTTAAAAGATTTGGGTATTAAATTAAAGTGAAGATTACTATGCTCAAGAGATATAACCCTGAAATATCGCTGGAGTCTTAGTTCTCCCTTACGGAGTCGAAGCTTGGACACTCAGTACAGCTACTATGCGAAGAAATGTGGCTGTATGGGAGAACCCTTAAAACACCATGGGTTGACCGCGTCACAGAAAAGAAAGTGAACTCCTGACTTTGGTAAAAAAAGCGGAAGGTATTTTCGTAACAATAAATGTAGCATCCTCCAGCTGATTGTCCAGGGAAAAATCGAAGGAAAAATAAGTCAAAGTGGATGGAGGTCGGAAGTGCGGCCGAATTGGTGAGACTGTGGCCCAAAATAGGGATATGTTCGGGGAAATGGTCACCAACTTCCTACGAGGAGAGGCATCGAAAGAAGAAGGCAGAATCAATCAAAACCCTCCCCTGAAAAATCTCCCCATATAAAATACATGCTTCACACTGCTCATCTGCCTATTCCCACGAAGCCACAGAGCAGTTTGAGAGAACCTGGAGCCGATTTATAATTTCAATAAATATTAAATATTTGCTCCGTATTATTCCATCGACCAATCAACGTCCCGGTCTATTTCCGCCTCCATCTTGATAAGAATTGAAGTAGTCGTCGGTAAAAGCCCGGGCCATGTCACGGCGTCTCCCCGTCTCCCCGTCTCATCGTCTCACCGTCTCACACGCGACATTTGTCATTCGCGATGATTAATTACGCCATTGTTTCCCATCGCTGCTTCCCGGTACGTTTATATTAAACGTCAAACACGGATAGCATCATTGCAAGATTCGCGGTGATCGGCCGTCGCTCAACTTGGACGTGCCCCATTAAAAGTGACAGGTACCCTAAAATTAGGGATGGATAAAATATATGCATAATCGATCGTACGAATGAATCGTCGAATTGGTAATCGATTATTCGAGTATTTTAGAGGTGTCTAGATGCATGAGGTATCTTATTTTAAGAAAATACCAAACATAGAGGTTCCTGCGAAGCATGTCAGCGGAGTCCCCTAATTTTAATTAGGGATGGATAAAATATATGCATAATCGATTGCTTGATTATTCGAGTATTTTAGAGGTGTCTAGATGCATGAGGAATCTTATATTAAGAAATACCAAATATATATATTTTTTAGGGGATAATCCAAGAACAAAGCCATTAAAGGAGAATGCCAACGTCTATGCGGAATTTGCTCCAATCATACAGCCGAATTATTAAATATATAAATATATGTTCAATGAGATGATCACCAACCTCCTCTGAGGAAGAGCACTTGGAGAAGAAGAAATAAAATATAAATATGCATATCCTTTACGTAAATTATCGTTAAATATTCAAAGCCGTCTATAAATAAAATAATATTATGACGTTAACTGCTTAACAATATTTCATTGACGATTCTGTATTTTAGTCATCGATTCGTCCGTCCATTTCGAGGTTTGATCAAATTGAGTCTACGGTAACAATAATTACGAGTTTGACACTGTACGACATGTCTGGAAATGATAAATTACAAATAGCTGTATCGTATATCCAACATATATATATAATTTATTGCAAGACCTTCCCGCAGACCGCATTTGACTAGAATTTTATTATTGTAATTTTTGTCACCCGAGTGGGTCTCAGATGTCGATATATATGGAAACTTTCGCACATGTGTTGTTCATTTAATTAAATCGGCATGCACGTAGGCCAGAAAAAAAAAACAATGGGAAATATCACGTATTGTTATGATAATATAACATCCTACCGGTTCTATTCACAATGATGCGAATTTTCTTTTGCCGGTGACGCCATCACTCTGCTCGTTGTTTTTGGCACACGAATCACATTTCACCGAAGAATTATTGTTATCCGCTCCGTGATACTGTTTTATTTTATTTTTTTTTTAAGTACGATTATGCGAGTGTATCAAAGTTCAATTGAATTACATCGGCAATTAAATAAAACGTGTTGCACATTCACAGCTGTCACTTTTAATAGACATCTAATAAATTGTATCATAGACATTAAAAAAAAAAAAAAAAAAAAACTGTGAATTTCCCTTCGATTCTGAGGGTCGTGAATTTCAGCAAAATTCTGGCACGCCTACACTGAGATTTTGTAAATTTAAAGTATGTATAATACACTACAAGAATAAATAAATGAAAACGAATTACACGTAGGTGGGAAATTTGAGGCCTTCGCGCTCACCTCGGTTTCAAGTGAAATAAAAAAAATATATATATCAATAAAAAAATATACTGTGACTCATATTCTGTTACTCGTTTTTGAGGCCAATATCACAGAATTTATAATTCGTCATACTGCTTTTTTTTTTTGAGAGCTGAAAACTTCAGTTGACGAGAGAAATCGGTTGTGTTTTTGTTGGAAGCGAATGTTCTAGTCTTTACCAAATCGACCGACGATTTCGAGCTGCATCATAACTTTGAATATCACAACAACAAAAAAAAATTATTTATTATAAAAACCTGTTAGCACAGCGTGCCACCAAAAAAAAAAAAAAAATTCCAGTTACATTTAGTAAACATTTAATATTCCAGTCGTAACGTTGAATGCCCGCTCGGTGGTTTGCTTTTAGTGGCACTAGCTGTATTAGAAACATAAATACGTACCATAAAAGCACATTCCGGTTAATTATACAATATTTTAATTGGCGACTTCTACTCGGCCATCCGTCTTAAATGGTGGGGCCGCGCCTCCGCAGCGAGAACACACGTATTCATGGTTCCTATTAAAACGGGTTCTGCAAAATGGTAAAAATTATCAGATTTGCCGGCGTGCGACACGCGACAGGAGCTGTCGAAAAATGCAAAAAAAAGTTTTAACATTATATTAACCTCGAAACCGGTGCAAGGCATTGTTTGCCAGTGAATGAGTGATTGCATCATCACTTCATTTTGGGTGAACCCCACAACCTGCGCCGGGAGCAGGGAACAGCCACACACTGTATTGTAAGCGTAGCCCTAATAACCATGGCAAGTATAAGATAAAATTATAAATGCCGAATGAAGATCCTCGAATAACGAGATCGACGATGCTGAGGTCCAATTCAAAGCAAACGTTTGGGAGCTCCGAAAATCGCACTATCTCCTGTTAGATTAAACTCATCCCATCCAATTGTTACTCCATCCTATCTTGTTCATAAATGCATGGTCTCTAATAACCTTATAATAAAAATATATATTTGCTTCGTGGAGTTGTAAAAGCCGACGGTGAGGTATGCTAATTACAGCCGTCTGGCAAAAGGTAAATTATTCAATTTTATCTTCTCGGTGGTATATGGTCGGCTGGCAGAAATATCAGAGCCTATAATTATCATCAATATAAAAAAAAAATAATAATAATTATGATGCATGGTATATTGATTTTGTGTCAAATGAAAAATGTTCATACGCTTCCGTTTCTTCGTCCCTTTATTTTTGGTGTTTTTTTTTATGGTTTCGCCCGAAGCCCACTACACACGCGGCGACACAGCCTGCGATTGCAAGTTGTGTTCCTGCGATCAGTTGCGATCTTTTATCGCAGGCTGCGACTTGACATTAGGATTACATATATCAGGGGTGGCCAACTCTTGTCTTAAAAATGTGTCGCAATCAACTTGTTGTCATGAGATTGGTTTATGTGGGAAGAGGTCTATACACAAAATATATTATAAAAAATATATATATTTAAAAATTAGCTTCGCGATCCACTTGTTGACCACCCCTGATGTATACCTTTTAAAGTTTTATATTGTTTTCAAGGTGTACCTTGCAATTGTTCGCGAAGATAACAATGCAGTGTATATTAGTATTGCTACATAAACGCATCGGTTTAAAAAAATAATAATATTACATAAGTCTTTGAGGGTTAACATAGATTTAAGTAAATGGGGCTTACACCATGTGGCTTAGGTGGTGGTTGACCACCAAAAACCAAATTTTAGACATACACGCTTGTAACGTTTTAAATGCGTATCTACAATATCTATTGAATATATTATGTTTCTCAATATTCATTACTCGATAAAATTGATTTAAGATTCAATAATTAGTTTAGCATCAATTTAGTTTAATTTTATTTGATATTTTTGGATTTTATTTTGTGCATTAATTACTTTTAATACATAAGTTTGTTTGCAAGTGCGCCCCTGTGCTCACCTTGCATTTAATTTGCAGGACAAATAAAGACCGTAGACGAGAATAAAAAGATCCTTTGACTAGACGAGTGCAGCGGTATAGGATGGCGGATGATATCATGGCTATTTAACAACGAATACATAAGTAAAAGTAAGATATACGTACACCTATATATATACACACCAGTGGCGTGCGGACACGGGTCCAGAAAATCACAGTAAAAGTGTTTTTAAATTCACAAAAAAAAAAAAATCATTTGGATAGTTTTTAAAGAAAATTAACTGCTCCTTTGCTAGCATGAACCGCAAGCCACTTGAACCTGCAAGTTGTATTTAAAATATATACGTATTATGTATATATTTGATTTAAATCTGAAATGCATCCTCTATACATTACAAAAAATATTAGTTTTAGTTCATTGGAAAACCGTATATAAAACGCGGCATAACAACCAAGAACCAAATATTGTCAACGGATCGGGGGCCATCTCACTGAACCTACCTCTAAATCCTGAGGTAGTCTCACTAGTACAGCTGTGCTCGAAATTCCGCATCCATGTTAACTTTCTCCTTCCGATGCGTATTTTTCCTTGGATTCTCCCTGCAGCTGCATTTGGCTATATTTGGTATTTCTGAAAATATATCCAAAATGCCTGACGCTTTATCACTACAGCAAAAAAAAAAAAATTAAAAGCGTACCAACAGGTCTTTAAAAATAGTCTTTTTATTATTATTTATCACTTGCCTTTTCAACGCGGAAATGCGCCGCCGGCAGAGCACCTCAAGTCATTATGATTTTAAAAGATGACCGTAAATCAATCCGCAACGAGAAGTGGCAGCTTCCTCATCGCGGCATCAGGAGACCCCGCTGATGTCACCTGCCATCGGGAACTGCACTCGTCCCAGCTTCCAGCCACTGGTGCAAATTCCGCATCCACGTTAGTCTTCTCCTTCCGATGCTTTTTTTCTTAAATTTTCAGCCGCTGTATACATCAACCTATAGAATTATAGATTAAGCGAAATCCGGCTAGTGACGTGCTTGGCATTTGCCTTGTTGTATAAGCAGAAATCCACCAAACACTCTCCCCCTCCCTTTAAGCGAAACGCCTATTAACCTCCGCCACAGTTCCACGAATCGTGAATATTTCAAATGCCTTTAATATGTTATATTCAATAAAAAAATTAAAGTGAGAATTGAGACAACGCGCAGCACAAGTATTGTAGTAAGAAAAAATGTTATGGTGTATCAGTTCTTCATTTATGGGTTAGCAGGCATGCAAAAAAACGAGGCGATTTAATGGGGCTTTAGAGAATACTTAAAATACCATAGATTAATACAGAGCTCTTTCCCTATGGATGTAAGTGTCACTCCGTGTCTCCATTTTGGTCGAAGACAAATTCCTTAGTCGACAAGAGTTGCATATTTATTTCTTGTAAAATTTATTTTTAGAATTGTAACAAATATTTGCCTTTGAATTTAACGTGTGTGGATATTTATAAGTTTCAAATATCCATATACTTACGTTTCATTCAGCTTCTCTTATTTGTGATTTTTGAGCGTCACGCCGATGAGTCCATATTGGTTTTGAGATTAGATTTGTGTAGTTTTTTTTTTTATATTTCCCCTAGACATAGAGAATATATTTGATTATAATTACTTTTCAATGATCATTAAATATTGGGCACAATTGAGTGTCAAGTGTATTATAATTTATATTAGTTCTAGAATAATTGAGTAAATAGTAATATGTGTTTAGAAATTTGAAACAGCAAAGGCTTTTGAAAACAAGAAAATGGGAAATTGAAATCTAATCTATTAACAGTTAAGTCCATCCCTTATATTTTGGCACAACGGGTCATTATATTCCAATGCTGCCCATATGTAAACAATCGATCATTTTGTAAGAATGAACGTCATTAAATAAAAAAACAACAATACTTGTAATCTGTTTTTTAAAGATTAGCTTTGTGTGCAAATGTAAACATATTGACTTTTGCTGCAATTAGTTATGCAACATATCAGCAACAAAATGTGATATTCTCAACTATTCTCAACAGCGATTGATACTTGTTAATTTTCTTATTTTCTTGCCATGTACCATGGATTATAACAGTACTTTGTGTTGACCACGTCACAAATTAGGGTCTGGCATAGAATTGAACTAAGCTGATCTAAGAATACTGTCCCAGGATAGAGATGTGTTCAGTGAAATGGTCACCTACCTCCTCTGAGGAGAGGCACCTGAAGAATTCTTTTTATTTTGGTAGTGTACAATGTCGATTCACAGTATTTGGGGGTACAGTGTTGTTAAAGGGGCACGGGAGGCGGGGGGGGGTGCGAGTAAAATGACACTTTATAAAATGGTAGGCGTCTTTAATGATGAATCATCTGCTGAACGACGAAAAGAAACCTAGTGTTACACGAGAGCGCTTCACGAAGAGTGGGAAATGAATGTTTATGAACGACTCTTAAAAACGATAAAAAAAAAACACGATAGAAATTAAAATTAAATAAAAAACGCGAGTAAAAAAGTTTTATAAATATTAGACATGAGCGGTGAGGCTTAACGTTAGGAGGATCTCTCGGGAATATGACAGCGGGGAATGTTCCATCAGACCGAACTGAAAATGTACAAATGTGTTAAAATATTACAAGACAGCGGGCGCGACCGCTCAGTTTTCGTCAACCTCGGCCTCCTGCTCCTCATCGAATTCGGCGTCCTCGTCGGCTGTAGCCTCCTGGTACTGCTGGTACTCGGAGACCAGGTCGTTCATGTTGCTCTCGGCCTCAGTGAACTCCATCTCGTCCATGCCTTCACCGGTGTACCAATGCAAGAAAGCCTTACGGCGGAACATAGCGGTGAACTGCTCGGAGATGCGCTTGAACAGCTCCTGGATGGCGGTGGAGTTGCCGATGAAGGTGGCGGACATCTTGAGGCCGCGCGGCGGGATGTCGCACACGGCGGTCTTCACGTTGTTGGGGATCCATTCGACGAAGTAGGAGCTGTTCTTATTTTGGATGTTGAGCATCTGCTCATCCACCTCCTTCATGGACATGCGGCCGCGGAAGATAGCGGCTACGGTGAGGTAGCGGCCGTGACGTGGGTCGCACGCGGCCATCATGTTCTTGGCGTCGAACATCTGCTGCGTGAGTTCGGGCACGGTGAGCGCGCGGTACTGCTGGCTGCCGCGGGACGTCAGCGGGGCGAAACCGGGCATGAAGAAGTGAAGACGCGGGAAGGGCACCATGTTGACGGCGAGCTTGCGCAAGTCGGCGTTGAGCTGACCGGGGAAGCGCAGGCAGGTGGTGACGCCGGACATGGTGAGGGACACGAGGTGGTTGAGATCCCCGTATGTGGGCGTGGAGAGCTTGAGCGTGCGGAAGCAGATGTCGTAGAGGGCTTCGTTGTCGATACAGTAAGTTTCGTCGGTGTTCTCCACGAGCTGGTGGACCGAGAGGGTGGCGTTGTAGGGCTCGACTACGGTGTCGGATACCTTAGGCGAGGGGACGACGGAGTAGGTGTTCATGATGCGGTCGGGGTATTCCTCACGGATCTTGCTAATGAGCAGCGTGCCCATGCCGGAGCCGGTGCCGCCGCCGAGAGAGTGGGTTAGCTGGAAGCCCTGCAGGCAATCGCAGGACTCGGCCTCTTTGCGCACGACGTCCAACACGGAGTCCACGAGCTCGGCGCCCTCGGTGTAGTGGCCCTTGGCCCAGTTGTTACCGGCGCCGGACTGGCCGAACACGAAGTTGTCGGGGCGGAAGATCTGGCCGAAGGGGCCGGAGCGCACGGAGTCCATGGTGCCGGGCTCCAGGTCCACGAGGATGGCTCGCGGCACGTACTTGCCGCCGCTGGCCTCGTTGTAGTACACGTTGATCCTCTCCAGCTGCAGCTCGGAGTCGCCATGGTAGGCGCCGGTGGGGTCGATGCCATGCTCATCGGAGATGATTTCCCAGAACTGTGGAAGACAAAAACACCCATCAGTATAAGTTATAAATCACATAGTCAATTCATGAAAAAATTAACACGCAGTTCCACTCCTCACCTCAGAACTATATTCCCAACGAGAGATAACCTAAGGAGACCACTGCGAAGTGTAAATGCGTTAAGATCGCAACCCACGAGTCAAAACCTACATCTTTAGTCGGCAACGGCCCGGCGGGTCTAATTTGCAGATTACGACATCTCGGAATGGTGACAATTTCGCTCTTGCCTTTAGCCTCCAGAAACCGACGTTCGTGAGTCACCACCCGCCTTCCGGATAGTTCGTGTCCGAGTAGCAAGCTCTAAGACTTCTTAAGAATTCTATGGAAATATCTAGCAGTCAACGCCGTTTTTTTAATCGTTAGAGAACGGACAACAATAATAATTTATTTTTTACACAGGAAGGCAGTTTTCCGACCAAAGCTTTTGAGTGGAATTGAGATGATCAATTTTAATAATAATAAAAAAAAATACAAGTTGTTTGTATAAACATTTTTAACCACGTAGAAATAATTCCCATCAAAACAATTGGTTCATCAAAAGTATTGGTTACACTCGACTCATATGAGGTCGAAAACGCCAAGACCAATTCACAATCCAGTTGTGTATACATGAAGGTAGAGAAAAAATAAAGACAATCATTGACACGCCGTGATTCCGTGAAAAGCGTGTCACACAGAGCACGATTCTTCTCAAAGACAATCGTTACTAAAGCGATGGTCACACTTGACTCACGCCGTAATGTCCGAAACGCCGGGGCCGTAAACAAAAATACAGCTTTGCAGGTAAATGAAGATGGACAGCCATCGATCAATTAAGACCATTATTCTCCGAAAATAAAAGCGACATTTTGTTGGGGGGAGGAAAAAACCAATAAAGGTTAGCCCGTACCAAGCACGGATTAATAAAAAAAAAACAGATCGCGTGACTATCGCCGTCCTTCTCCACCAGCGAAACAAAAATCCATGTATTATTTTTATTTGCGGATGTCTCCACCGGATTATTGTTGTTATTGTAACACATAGAATAGATATAAAGTGAACATGCGCTCATCAATTACAATATGTTTTTAAAAAATCACCTTTCATAAAATCTTGATATCCAGAGTTATTTTTAAATGTAACTTGGTGAAATGTTTATTGAAATCGACCAGCAAAAAATAGCCGAGCCCTCCGGCAAGCTGCCGCTTTGGGCGAGTTACCGCATTTCCCCAGCGCCGGTGACATCACCCGCGCGGACCGGTTTGGAGGCCGAACCTGCTGCAAGAGGCGGCTTTGCTTGTTTTCGTTTTTTTTAGGTCCACGTGATTAGCAATAAACACTGCAAGTGATGTGCAATGATGCAAAACCACAGGCGCAAAGGTCCTGCCATATTTGTGATCAGTGTATAAATACTTGGAGATCTCTCTCATGACCTCACAGATTTGAAATCTGCCACGCCATGTCTCTCTAACACTGCCTATTTGTATTGTTTAAATATATCATATTATCTTAATTTTTTAGTACGCAATATCCTTTGGGCATATACAATATAGACTATACATCTGTTTAAAATGCAGATCACTCGTGCGGCTTCCCTGCACGCCGTGACTACAAATATATTCCATCCCATTGTTCAGTGTACTCGAAATAATATTAATTTCCCCGCAAAGTTGCTTACGTATTCTGGTATTATCTCGCCGCGGCGGTTTTGCATGATAAACCGATCCCCCCTATTAGTGCCGTGTTGCCAAGTGCAGGTAAAGCAAAATGCCTGCTATAAAGATAATGCAGTTATAAAACTTCACCTTTCCGGCGTACGATTTCGTTAATCAAAACGACGAAGGCGTGAAGAAGTAACGGACTGGCGGCATTTGATGCAAAACCTACGGTTCGTGTGTATTTTCTCCACTAATTAAAGGTTGAGAATTGTATTGGTCTTTTACGGTATTTTTTTTGCTTTTATATTGACGCAAAGATTAGGCGCTTGCGAGGTGAAAGAACTCACTGGCGCTTGCTTTGCCGCAGCAGTCACGGAACGCCATTACTCCCATGCAAAAGGAATTTGTTGTACAAAATATATGCTACGTGTTGGATAGGAAGCCGGTTGACAATTGGTGGTGAGGTACCTGGTTCGATCCCCGTGAGGGCAGATGAATCTCAAGCTGATGTAATTGGGCTCATGGCTTTTTCAATTACGTCATATCGACCCATGGGTTTATGCAATTTAATATATATATATATATATATATATATATATATATATATATATATATATATATATATATATATATATATATATTGGATGATCGTCGACATGACTTGGGCATGCAATAAGGTAGGTTTAGAATATCCTGGTCTTGGAGCAGGCCGTGGTGGGCGTCCGCCCCCTCGGCGTGACCTCAGCAGGCCGCCGCCCCCGCGCCGGATCGATGTGCCGCGGGGCAGCCTCGCAAGGGCCCTACATGGCGACACTCCGCTTTGGTGATTTTAATCGAGTTTCGTGTGATACTCAGTAACAAATATAAACAGCCAAGGGGCTGGAAGATCGACATTGTCTCTTTGTAGAATGCAAGTTGCGTTGTATCAACACGACAAGTGCACGCAAGTGTTGCAAAGTCGATCTGCCCGCACTCGGCGACAGGCGGTGACGTCAGCGCCGCCTCTGGCCACCGCAGCTGGCGTTTTATATATTTTCAAGAATAATAATGTCAATATTTGTGCATTTTTAGCGAGTCGTCGTCTCGTTGGATTTGAACAGTTACGCAAATTTGGGCAAAACTTCATAATCTTGTAAAAAAAAAAATTCCAATGTGTCTCCGCAAAGGTAAACAACTGACAGACATTCGCTTCACTCAGAATTTTGTTCCGAAAAATATTTTTAATTAGAGAACTTCCTAGGTTTTTATTGATAACGTGCAATGCTATACATTACTGCATTACAATAAATTAATTTATACATTTTCAGTGAAGTGTTGTTCGATACATACAAGATCACAGTATAACTCAAGTTTTTTTTTTTTTTTTTGAAGAACGCCTCATTAACCAAAAGGGATAATCATTTTTAATGTTTTGTAAAAAGATAACTGTGGCATGCGTTGCATTGACCCGTCAAACAACACTACATTAGGAGATTGTCATTTGCGGGCGGAGTCGTCTGGAGAGCGACTAAATAATGCACTTTCCCCGCCGGCTTTCTCCCGAGATGCAGCTCCGCCCGCCGCCCGAGAATGTGTGTCACCCGTTCACCGGCACCTGGGAACGGACAATCGATCCCACGCCGCCATCGATGGAAAAACGAGCGTCTGTCTATTTTTTTGTTTAAGGTTAAACGATCGTCTAGAACAGAGGTCTTCAAGCTTCTCTGTCCCGCGGGGGTCACGGACTGATCGTTTTCATTTTCCGTGGAGCCCCTACCTTCCTATTATTTTTTTTTACAAATTCATAAGTGTTTTTGACAGCTAATACCGGAGCACTTTTATGGGGGTTCACTATACAGTAGACGGGTGTGGTTTTAATTCAACCTACCGCGACAGCATAAAGCCTTCTTATGTAATTTTACGAAATGTAAGTATATTCCAAGATATTATTATATATAGGTACATAGGTGCGATCTGTGTTAGGAATACTATACTATTTGCGGAGCGTACTGAATCCACTCTCGCAAACCCCCGAGGGGTCGATCTGGACCACTTTGAGAATCTACGGTCTAAAATCTGTCGGCGTTTAGAAAGCGGCATCCGAATCCCTCGTTAACCGATGAAAAACGAGCGAAACTGCAGTTTTGTACGGAATCAGTCATCGGTATTCACTGCCCTTCCGCAAATTAGAGATACAAAGTGATCGCATAGCTCTCGGGTTCTGCGTCGAGAAAGTCGCAGATGACATCTGCTTGGCTTCTTTGGGAAACTCATGATGAATAAATTTTAGTATCTATTTCGAAGGAGTCAGACTTGAATGGGTTTCGTGTATCGAGCGGGAGGTCTAGTCAAGGTTCTCCGGCCCGTGGGTGGGCGTGGTGGGCGTGGTGGGCGCGCAGGGAGCGGCATTACACGCTCGCGTGCCTGCCGAGCCGAGCGGAGCGTCGACTGCGCCGCACACGCTCGACTCGATATTATCAAAAAGACTTGGAATTTTGAAGATGCATGCTCACAAATTGGGACACGTGTAGGACAAGGCCGGAAGACGTGTTTCGGAATATCGAAATCTGCTCTTGTTGAGGTAGGCCGAGCGGTCGGGTCAGATTGTTGCGGTCGCTGCAAAATTGGAGCCGAATTCCTCCCGGCCGGGTTGAATCTTATCAGAGGCCGAGCGCTGCGGTTTCAGGCCAAACCGAAAGGAGATAAAGTTCAAAATATTGTGAGGAACAACGACGATTCGGAAAAAGTAACAAAAAAAAAGCTGTCATTTGTTTCGTGGTAGTAAATTTAATCCCTCGTCCGTGATCATTCTTTTCAAACGGACGGAAGCAGCGCGTTTCATATTTCTGGCGCGGTGGGGGATTCCTCTCCTCGCCTCGCCCAGCAACTTTCTGCTTGAACACTTTTCAATTCTAGAAAGATTACAGTGGCGCATTAGTGGGTCAATGACACGCGAGTGCAGTTATTGTTATCTCGGTACGAGCGACAGCCGCTCGTAGAAATATTTTCGTTATATATACCATAGTTTGAATACTTGAATCGCGATAAAAACGAATGAATCCATATTTCCCTGTTCGTCTCATTTTCTTTGGCCGATTTTAGCCGATAGACCGGCTAGGGTCACGCTTTTGCGAGTATTCCGAAATATTTAGGAAAGTATATATAAAAGTTAAGAAGTCGGACTTTTTAATAAGAAATTAAATTGAATTCCAATCTTTGTCGTGGGTGTGGCGATGGCCTATTATAAAGTTATTTTTAATTAGTAGAACGGCGATTAAAGCGAAAGCGCGATTTGTAAATGGAGAAATTCCTCGCCGCAATAAATAATATTAAAAGGTATGTCCGTAGAAGTAGCAAATGTACCATAATATTTGGTTGCAATGGGCAAAAGTTTATAAAATATAACATACTCGTGTTAGCGTGGAATTATTTGCATGACAATGAGGTGAATTACGTTTAATATGCTCCAAACGATTGCCGATTGAGATCCTACGCTGTGGATCGGGGGATCGGAGCCAAGCGCTACAGAAACACCCAGTATACTCTCGTATTGCATATCAGAAGTCATGTTAAAGTGCAGCTGCAGCAATCACGACAGAAATGTATCAAATTTAACGATTCTCAAGCACATCGAGAACTTCGTAAAAACCGGCGAAAACGATAAGTTTGACGGCCGAGCGCCGGGGAGTACCGCTAGAGTAACGGGGGCCCGCAGAGTACAATGGCGGGCTCGGGGGCCCAGCGACACTTATCTCTATAAATAGCCCCCGAGAAGCGGCAAGGGAGCCGCCTCGAGCACTGCGCCGCCTGCATTCCTGGAAGATTATTTCGACGCGGGAATGTCAGACAATTTGGGCACTCGGAGAAAAGTCATCCCTTCTAAAATTAGACTCTATATGGGCGTCCATTGCACGCAGCGAGTCTGCCGAGGCAGAACTACAATTTGTACGAATGAACGCACGCATACGCTGGTGGGTATCGTTTCGTTAATAAATATGAATATCACAACTGATCATTACAAAATAAAAGGAATCCGTCGTGTTCGAGGCTGTTTGGAAAGGTTTAAGCCATGGTAGTCGATGGAATATGGAAATTGGTAACACTGCAGTGCGGCAGGGTCACGAATCGTGCGAAATCCAATTACCATTCTTTGCAATGATACGGAAAATGAAGCAAATATGAAAGGTTAATCATTTTAACGTATTTTTTTCTAAATGTTGGTGGAATTGCAGAATTCCAGAAAAAAAAAAAACAATAATTGGTGCTGCATGTATTTTGTCACCGAGCAATGAGATCACCCAAAGCAAGAACCTAGAATAAAAAATTCCGAAGCCTTATTCAAGTAAAACAAAAGTATTTGACCGCCAATTTGTTGTGCAGCGTCACGGCCTATGAATCTATGCTGCAGCCCGGATTGGACCCGTTATTGGAAGCAGACGATTCTATTGTCTCGTGTAAATTCCATACCACATCTTGGTTGACGAGTTATCGGATGCGATCGGCGGAATCGATTTATCTTCCCCGCGTCCCGAACTTCCGAGATTGCATGCAAATAAAACATTAATGCAATGCAGAAATTTGGACCCCTCCGATCGCGGTTTTCAGAACTGTTTGTTTTGGTGTTTTTGAAGTTGATAAGAATTGCAGAACCTCAAGTCCAATGATACTGCATGCAATTGTAGAATAAAATATGCATTGCGTAACCGGGAATCGAAGCATTCGCGGATTCTTGCCGATAGCCAACTGCGGGCGTCTGCGGTCAACGGGTACAGGAGTGTACACTTTTTGGGACTTATTTCATGAATCAAGCTGAAATAGAAGTTCCTGCGGTCGACCGAAGACACAAGCCGCATTACGTCATCGGCGCTGACCGGAGTCGCCGGGTCGCATCCTCTGCGGGGCGATAAGACGCGCGCTATCTGCCGAGGAGCGGCCCGCGGGTGAGCGGGCGGCGCGCGGCGTTTGCGGGGAGCGACGGGTGTCTATCGACCTATCGTGAGCAATGGCATCGTTTGGGAGGGTGCCGTCACGAATCGGCTGAGTTTTTCTTAGAACCAAAGAAAGGTATCAAGTCGCACGACATACTTGTCAAGAGGTCAAATTTCAAAACAAAAATATATCAGGAGGCATTGTATATTATTTACAATGAAATTCATTTTGGCCCCCTGACTTCGTTGTCAATTTAAAAAAAATATATATTATTAATATTTTAGCAAAGGGAAGGGGGACAGCCTTCCGGCTTCGATGGCCCGAAAACAAAATAACAGCTGGATACTCGATTATGGAACGACGGCTATGCGGGCCGAGAGCGCGTCGGCCGGGCTGCCGCGTTGCGTCATAGACGTTAACTTCACCCTTCGCCGGGCAGACGGACTCCGAATTGACCGAAATTACTTAACGGTTTACTTCGCCTCGATTGGAATTAAATTGGATTTAATTAACGCTCGCGCGGCGAGCGACGCCCCCGACTCGCGCCGGGAGTTTGTCCGGGCGTCTCCCCCGTTTGTCGGACGACAAGGGTTCCGATACGAAGCGAATCGAAAATACTTCTCGGGTTGCAGCGGAGGGCACAAAAAACCTCGACAAGGATGAGGTGTTCTCATTGGGACGGGACAAAAACGGAAACATCGCCCGGCCGAGGCGCGGGCCGCGGAGGCGGGGACGCGGAAAACGGGGCAGGGGGAAGAGACCGTCGGGTCGCGTGGCCTCCGAGAATCCAAATTTCCAAAGCCTCGTCTGTGGTATGTTTTTTTGGACGCCGGCAACATCGCGACCGAGCGAGGAGACGGCTCGAGCGCATCCGATCAGAGTTCTCGTGCAGGCGCAACGTTCTCCGGTAAATCGCAGAACAATCGATTCCCGTCTAGCTCGAGGTCCTCCTGCGACCCGACCGGTAAATGAACACCCAAAATAGAGAGACGCTATTGACTAATCGCAAGTCGGATTATCGCTGCGGAAGTAGCCAGCACGAAATGCTACTCGGAGCGGTATTGACAAATACCGAGGGTTTCATCTCGTCGCCGAGAGACAGGGTGGGCGTAATTTTATAAAAATGAGCACGGGATGTTTCGAGCGAAATGAACGCGGCCGAGCCTGCCTCAATGTGATCGCGCGTAGCAGAATGGTGCTCTATGCGGACTTCCCGGCGGGTCGATGCGGAGGAACTGTTGCCGGCGGAGTGAGCGCGGCGCATGCGCGGGAGCCCCGAGCACGAGCCCCGAGCCGGAGCTGCAACTCGCTGCATCTGCTCCTCCGCGGTGCGACGCCCCCGCGGGGAGCGTTGACTTCGCCGGCGAGGCAAAAAAACCCACTAGCTCGCCATGGAGGAAAAAAAGGAACTGTGAAAATTTGCAGGCGACCCCGAGAGAATGGTGCGGTTCGCTTCCTCGGTGCTCTGCAGCCGTCGTCGCCGTTTTCCGAGTGGCGATGGTCTCCGAGCGCGCGGGGCGACGACCTCGTCTGCGCCTCCCCGCGGAGGCAGTTCCCCTCGGGTTCGATCCCGTTTCGTCTTGCGCTCGCTCCTGCGGTCGGAGACCGGGAAGGGACCGAGACCGCGGCGCGCTGGCTGTCGCGAGCTAGGTTAGAATTTTCTAGAAAAGTACACCCCCCCCTGTGCGGCAAAAGGGTTGTCCGTTTTGCCGACTCGCACGAAACGGAAATGTCACAGATTTTGCACCGTTGGAAACGATAATTCAACCACCCTGCGGATTAGTCGATGTGAAAATAGGTTTCCGTGCAGAGTGACACATTTTTATTTTTAGATTTATATGACGATTGCAATTCCCATTGCCCGCAGAGTATATGCAAACATATTCGCAATATTATTTTCAACGAGATGATCTCACCTCAAGGACAACCGGTTATCCGTATGATGAAGCAGCTGCTTTGAGAATACGATACTGCAATACGGTATTCGTGTTGATCGAGTTCTCGTAATACAAACATGCAGTTGCTTTTTTTTTTTTATCACAATACTATCCGATATATATATTCGTCGTCCCAGCGGTTACCACTGAGGGGGGTGGAAAAAATAAACGAGCAGCGTACGGCTGAGAAGTTAGTGCGGAGCACGCGAGAATCTAGTGAATCAGAGATTGCTATGTATAAAAAATATATACATAAGACTCTTCTCTAGCCGGCCGGCAAAATAGCCTTGAATAGTCCGATTGGCTCGTCAGACGCCCCGGCCGTGCCTCGGGCCAGCACGACGGCGTCGTCACAGAAAAACGGCCGGCAATTCAAATGCAGGACCGTTAAATCGTGGGCATCGACCGCCTCCGCCTGTGTGGGGAATATTTTTACTCAATTTCATAAGCGGGGGCAGATCGATCCGTATATGCGGAGATCATTCGAGGGCATGATACCCTTTCACACGATACACTAGCAGTGTGGAGCCCAGCGAGAGAAAACGAGAAATACTAATAAGTCTATATAAGGAAATGGGCGACTTTCACGATCGATTCTGACACAACAATACGCCCAAGCGTACGTGGGAAAAAAAAGTTTTGCGTATTTTCAGTCGACATCTCGAATGGCATTATTGTATAGTTAGCTTGTAGCCATCACTCCTGAATAAAGTGGCCGGTGCTAGGTCTCGATGCACGAGTAGTCGGAGGCCCGTGCCACGCCACACCCTGATCGCAAAAACACAGCCTTATAAGTACAATGGGCGATCAAAGTACAGCAGTCGTGAATAAAAGCACTATTCGTTTGAAAATTAGCGACGAAAAGTTCGAAGGAATGGTCCGAACTCTGCGAGACGGGCGAGATAATCTGTCCCACAAAATGTCGGCCGCGCCGGTGACAACACAGCGCGTCCGCCGGCAAAACAAAGGACGAACACCGAATACAAAACTTTTAATGGAAAAGAACACTATTTACCTTGGCTCCGATCTGGTTTCCGCACTGACCGGCTTGAATGTGAACGATTTCCCTCATTTTGATATTGTATTTGTTTTACTTAATAAAAAACTAAAATTGTACTGCTTTCACGACGCTCGAGCTGAACGAAGATTGAGCTCGCTGTGGCCTCTCCGCTCCGCCCGTCGGATATTTGAAGCCTCGTCCGAGAGCGACGCCGCGCTCCCATTGGCTGCCTTCGATCATGCGCGGTACGCTAGCGCAGGGCCGACAACCGCAGCGCCGCGAGCCTCGACGCGAAACGTCAGAATGCCGGCGAAACGTGCGAAAAAAGCCTCCGATGCCCGATCAAAAGCCAAACGAGCGTATTAAATACTTAATAATATCAATGTCAACATCATTCAGAGCGAAAAACAAAAGAATTCGGAACGTTTTGGCGAAAAATATTTTTCAATTTTTGTTTGTCACGTTGGTACCGGAGACACGCCATATTTCGGCCCAAACGATAAAATTTAAATAATGCAGCACAGCGCCCACAGCGCGAGTGTAAAAATATGGGTTTGCATGAATATGTATACGCGAAATAATGTTTTTTCTATTAGGATATAGGAGTCATAATGTTTTAAGAGGTTTTTAACCCACTATATTTAATTAAATCGTCGTTTAATTACCAAATATCCTCATTCCGTTTGCCTATTGCAACTTACATAGCCAAATAGTCAGTTTGACAGTTAGGTTATTATTAGAGTTTGATTACTTTTGTAATCACTAGTGATGCGGTAATTACTTCGGATAGTTATGATGATTTTATAGAAAAACTTATTTATTTAGAAATGAAATATCTTGTCTCTTTGTCGTAAAAATAAAAATTCCAAATTATATCAATGACAGCTGAGACTTCAAGCTTTTTTATGCTTTTCAGTGTACATGGCCAGAAAGCAGGATCATCGTATTTACAAACACATTGCTATAAATAATAAAATGGAAACATTGTACATTCTTAATGCATCATTGAACTGTAAGAAGATTCTAACAAATAATAGGTGCGCTTACGTAGTAACTCAAGTATTAAAAACAATATTATTGTATAGTTACGGACTTCGCAATTTTATCAATCATCTTTCAGTTATTAATTATGGTTATCAACATAACAGCTGTTAAAATTTAACAAAAGATTTACTTTGGTAATCTATAATATTTTCATGTAATTACCTACTTATTCATATTGACTCGTACTTTGTATAATAACATCAAGTAGATTGCATCGCGTAAGCACCATTATGCTGTCAAAGTTGTAGGGCCAAGTGCATGCATAGTACAAGCAGGGAAAATTATTTTTATTTATTAAAAATGTTGTGTATATATTTAAGGAGATATCCATCAGTTTTGTTGTAAATAATATATCTAAATATCAGATTTAATATGTCTATCGAAACAGGTAAGCTTTCGTATATTGTATAAAGAATTCAGAGTGTTTTGCGATTTAAGGTTAGGTTGTTGGATCTTTTCCGCGGTCGTTAGGCAATACGCAGCAAAAACCACCACAAGCCTTGTAATATCGACGTTTTTGTATAATTTCTAAAAACAATCTAATGACGAGTACGTTTTAAAAAGAATGCTGCGGTTTTTCTCGCAAAGGCAGGCCGGCCAGTCACTTTTTATCATACAATACAAACGCAGCGCAAGCGGGAGCCACGATACTCGATACGTATTGTTGACAACAAATAAACATTGTACGTTGATAAGTAATCCGATATGTTTTAAAAGTTATTTCACCCACAGACTCCATGCACTGCCTTGGAATAACAACTTTGTTTTACATTATACAAATAATACAGGTGTTTTCAATACATATTATATTTTGGGTTTGCGTTTTCATTATATTTTTGCCTACTCCTGGGCTTACAACAATCCAATCTCCTAATGTAGAATAATAATTGTATATATATAATATACGTATATACTTTTTAAAACACGATGTCTTAAATGTTATTATTTTTTTTATTTATATATTTAAGTGCTTAAAACAATGATGAACAAAACTATGCCAAGCAGATGCACATGTCGAGGCCGGTCTGAAGTGTTTTGATTTTTCTCACCAATGCCAAGAAGAGGAAGATCGTTGACACTTATGAATACTAAGAATTTGTTGGACAGCATGTATGTATATTATTATTGCTTTACATATATATATATAATATAAGAAAATTGAATAGGTATTAATTGAATATTAATATGGACACATTGGATGTACGGTTTTAGTTCCAATGATCTCACCTACGGTTGGCCTATGTACGGAGGTTGAGTCACCACCTTTCCTCCGCAGCGGGACGTTGGGTGACTAATCGAGCATTAAGGCAGGTGCTCGGGCTCGCCTCCCGTGACGGCGGCGGCAGACCTCGGTGCATGGCACAGGCGCGATTAGGCAGAAAGGGGCAGCCGAGGGAGCCCCGGGAACCCTGGAAACCCTGGAAACCCCGCGGCAGGGGCGCGTGCCACTCCACCGGGTGTCATCGATTCATGGGGAGCATTTTAAATATATTATGATCGGTGCTGTGCGAGGGGAGCTGCCGGCTACAAGTAAACGTATATTAGTCGCGTGCAGTCTGTTGAAGCTTGCCCCGATAAAATACAGCATTTGAAATGTATAAAAGTACAGTATAAATTGTAGGGCATGCAGTGCTTCGTCGGGTGGGGTGGGGGCCGTAGTTAGTTTGGGCACTTGCGTATCGATCGGCCGCGACCCTCCCCGTCCTTGTCCTGCGTACACACAGCTGATGCGGCAAAAATCCATATTCCGGCCGAGACGGGCCGTGGACCGCCCAGCTGGGCCCCCGCCCCCGGGGCTCGTGAAATATACATCCTCTCTTCGATCTCGAGACGGGAATGCTGCAATACGGAGGAGACAGGTAGAAACCGAGCGCTGTTTCCGACTGTAACGCCAAAGCGTAGCGATCAGTGGCGTGAGGTGAGTCTTGTTAATCATAAAAATTTACTTCATGGAAAATATGCCACAAGTGTTTTATAAAAAATAAAATTAGCGTCAATTTGTTAAATAAGTTTTTTCTGGCCCAATCTAATTAATTTGGATGTTCTCCAGACTTCTAGTCACTGTCATATATATTTATGGGAAAGAAATTATTTGTTTGTTATATGGACCGCACGCTATTGATAAGAATTGTACACAATATTTAGGTTTTAAATTTGCACTTAAAACGAAGAGTAATTTCCTTATTGTTTTGACGACACAACACTGCATGGCTTTTGAGACTAAGAATTTGACTCGTTATACGCAAATTCAACCGCAATACCTCACTAAAAAACAAATGATTAATTTAGTTAATATTGTATAGGGAATCTGTTTCTACCTCAAATAATGTTTTTTTTAGTAATACATATTAAAGAGTAGTGAATTAAAATTCAAACCAAAAATATACAGAGTTTCGGTGGTCGAAAATTCTAAGGTGCTAGGGCTGCGATATCTTGGAGGTTGATTTTTTTGCACCGTTTCATGCATGATTCGGTGACCTAGAAATATATCATAGATCTATTTTATCCTCCCCGGGGTTTGTAATTTGGTACCGCGGGTTTAAATCACCCCATAAAAAAGCACACTTACTTGATCAACAAAATGAAAAAAAAAAAAAAAAGTTTCTGAAAACTACCCCGTGTTGTGGCACACGAGACATTCAGGGCCGCAGCTTGGAATTAATTACAATCGAGGCTTTCAGCGAGGCTCCCGGTGCGCCTGAAACGGCAGGCTCGCATGCCCGGCGCGCATAAAGTAGCCGGACTGCGTGCCCGTCCCCGGGGGCTGCCAGCGCGCCCTGACCATCGCCGAGCGGTTGCCATCCGAGGCTGAACAGCGCGGGGGATGAGACCAGCCGTACAACACCGGTGGTTGCCACGCCTGTTTGCCGATCGTAGAGTTTTACCCAAACCACGACAGATTTGTATCATTAATTATACACAGGTGTACGAACTCCCAAATGGCCGGGAGATTGCGAGCATTTTCTGTCTGCGTGTTGTAAAAAAATATTCAAAGGTCTATCTCGTATCGTTTCACGTGCGAATCAAATACTCAAAATACACAGTGTTTCATTTGATTCGAGTGGATCTTGCTTCGGGGAATTACCGATTCGCTGCGACACAAATAAATGAATTAGAGAATGTTTTCACGTGGATAGTTTTATTTTAGACATTTCGAAGATACTAACGTGAGTGGGAGGGTTGGAATCAATAAGAAACTTCTTCGGAATAAAAACCAGTCTTTGAAAATACAACCAAAAAGGATAGTGATTTATAATATAAAAAAACTAACAGTTACATGTCTTAAAGATATATTGAACTTTAACGTTATGTATACATAATAATACAATATTCAATTTTGGCAAAAACTTTTTAACATTTTGGTTTTGTGGCTGATAAAAGCCGGAAACCCAAAATCTCTTTTGCCAATGTGTGTCGATTACTCGTCGGATCCTTACAAATTTCATATGTTACCAGACTATTCTTCATCCAGTCCTTGTAGGAGGTTGGCGACCTTTTCACTGACCATGTACTCATGCTGCTACAGTGTTAATAGTTTTCTAAGGGGATTCTAGTTTAGTGGGTCCCCGGGTCCTTCTACGCAGCAGTTTTATATTAGCAGGAAAAGTCTGCGTATCGCTGCTGCCGCCCAATAATAACATTATTATATAATCGTTTCCTTACAAAGCTCTAGCGTTGAGATCTGATACTCCTTCTGCAAACAATCGAATCGAATTACCGATCAGGGTACAGAATGGCAGCCACGCACAAGCAACAGAACGGAGAGAGCGAAGATTATGATTACCTGGTATTGCAGCCACGAGCCTAATATACAGATAAGTCTCTATTGCCATACTTTGTCGATTGCTTGTCGGGTCAAAAGGAATTGAACAGTAACCAGGTATAGTCTAACGCTTTACCAAGTAATAGTCAACTGGTATAGCAGATTCCGAGTCGGGTCTCTGGGAACAGAGCGGGCGGTCCCGGGGCGGGGGCACCTGCGCGGCGCCCCAGGCGGCGTATGCGACAGGGCCGCCCCCGCCCCAGCCCCAGCCCCTGCCCCTGCCCCTGCCCCTGCCCCTGCCCCTGCCCTGCCCCTGCCCCTGCCCCCGCCCCCTGGCAGCCGTCCAGCCGCGGTATCGATCGCCGCGCCCGCCAGACGTCAGGCCGAGGACCCGCCGCGCCGCCGGAACTCCGCCCGCCAGCTGGCCGGGGGGGGCGCGGTGTTCACCGCACGATCACCGAGAACACAACGAGCAACAAGTGCGAACAGCCAATCGGCTAGGAGACTACAGTAGTCATTTTTGAAACCAAGCGCTCGCAGCTATCGCCACCTCCCAGCCATTTAGTCTGAAGTGGTTCAAGTCTCCGATCAGCTGATCCCGCATGGCAAGCATGTACGAGTACACGTAGTCTGTTCCTATGCGCAGTCATGTTATATAAAGTGTCTCGGCGGTGGTGGCCGCGCCTTTTTACTGCGGGCAACCCCCGGCGGGTGAACGCCCCCCGCGGCTCGTGCCGTAATTATATTACCGACGTGCATAATCGAACACGCTTGATCGGATAATCGATAATTAACAGCACGCTGGAGTTTTTGAGAATCCCGTGGTCCCACCACCGGGACCGAAACTTATTCACGTAACTCTTCGTATTACTAACGATTTTTTAAAAATATTTTGAATCAATCGATCAAGCTCATCGCTAGACTGTGTCGGAGCCTCGTTCCGGGCGTGATTGTACCCGATAGTCTGGGAAACCGGAGAAGACAGAGTTCAAGGTTGAAGCCTATACATCCTCGTCCGGCTCCTCTCCGGAGGTATCGATCCGGTTGTCAGATAGATTGAGTGATTGCTGGTGGCATTGGAAGGGGAGCTGAGTATCAAGATAATACAAGGAGTGGATTGATTGTCTCTTCAAGATTGACACATCAAATGTAGAAAATATATAACTGCTATTTTACGGTTTAAATGTATCTGTCAATGACAATGGTCTCCAAGAAAATACACCTGAAGATTAAAAAAATACACAATAATTTAATAAACACGTCAATCTTTCTCGAAGGCTACGTGGTTGGCGCCTATGGACTTTGCTGGAAGCGTCCACGAGCCTATCGGAGAGGATAGTAGCCTCACTCTAAAACCATACTTGCGGCCTTTTATCATATCTGGTTGCGCAGAGTCGACGAGCGGAAGTAGTGTGAGAATTAAAATTTTGAAACGCTCACCCTCTGCAATAACACGCCCTTGGGTTTTCCAAACCGCAAAGATCTTTGAATTTCACCAGCGGCCATACTCCAGTCGGAGATATTCATTGCAGTTTTTTTTTTAATGTCTGAATAAATACAAAGTCTAATATATATTAATGAGAAGCTCTCTCTGTGCTTTGTAATAAAAAAGCACACTTGAAAGCACTTAGACTGATGCTGTACATATCTATATACTCACTCGAAAAAGTATACGTATTTATCTCCCCTTGAATTATGGATTGGACGTCACTTGCCCGGCCACTTATACAAGTAATTGGCCCTGGCGAGAATGAGAGCGAATAAAAAAAAAAATGGGGGTTGCGGATATTGAGGAGTGGTATCGGAGAAAGGGGATGTTACCGAGGCAAGAGATTTGTAATACAATATTCAGGGAGTCTTTTTTGTTACTGTTCACCGTGAAAAGTTTAGTATGAAATACTAATAATTGAACAACAAGTGTTAAGATTTAGTACCGATACCGAAACGTCGGGAGGTTCATAGTGTATCGCAGCACAACACCCATAAATGACGTAAACATAATAACAAGTTTTCTAAAACCTATGAGGACATTTAGTAAATATGGATATTCAAGTGGCTAAGATATTCTGACACCCATTGATGAAGTCAAAGTCTGACAAAGTCCTTATAAGGCAAAATCGCTCACAAAAACGATCTCCAAGATGCGATTTATTCACGAAAGGAAAAGTATGGGGTACAGATTAATTCTCACCGGTCTCAAAAGGTTAAGCACCACTGCCCCAGTGTTTACTTAAAAGGATTTTGTCTTATTTGTTAGTTCTGGTATTTGATTTATGTCCCTTTTTTTTCAAATAAAACCCTCAACAAACAATGACGTGACATACGAGAGGGCTATTCCGGTAGATTAGCGGCTCAGAATGGCGATTATCGATTTGATAATTTCTCTGCATGTGTGTGTGTGTGTGTGTGTGTGTGTGTGTGTGTGGACGTGTACAGTCAAGGTCACCGAACAAGTGAGACCGAATAAAATTTGGAAAATTTAATTGGGCGCAGAGAAGAGCGTTACAGCATAGTACAAAACGCGACCACAACCGAGGGCCACATGGTTGACAGCGGCGGCGGCAGTACAGTACATTGTCATAGATATGTGGACGTTCATTTAGAGCTGTCACTCTGGCTGTATTGCATATTTATTGTGGAATAAAATTAAAATAGCATGGTGGCAGAATACGCAAATAAAATAAACATATGCACATCTTTACCTTGAGGGAATCATATAAAAAAAATAATTACAATCAAACGTTTGAATGAAAAGATTAAAAGGAAAAAAGAGCCTTAATATTATCTAACAAAAATACAAAAAAAAGCTTGGGTGATGGTGTTGTCTGTAAGCGACGCGCCAACCACTCGGTGACTTAACAGCCGCAGTTATGGAGGTGCTGCGTTGGGCGGGCATGCCACGCATCGCCAGGCTGCACTCAGTTCTATTATTGTCCCCGGTCGAGATAATGAAATTGCCAAGCTTGGCCCGCGGGTGTCCCTACAAGGACTCGATCGGGTGTTCCCCGCCCACGCGGACGCGGCGCACCCAGCCGGCCCGAGTTCTAGTACGGACCTGGTCCCGGTTACCTGATTGGTATAAAATATCCATGCATGTGAATAAATTTGCACAGCCTAGCTTATCGGGTGTAATGCCTAGAAGTAGTACAATTCACAACAACATATCGCCACTAGCCATTTTTTTTGATAAAATATCCATATCGCCGACTTCGGACACAAAACTGTTTTTTTTTTTGCGATTTGTAGCTCACAAATAAACCGGAACGGTAATGGAGTGGTGGATTTGAAATTATTGTGGTTTGTTTTTGCAGGCTACTGCAGAAGGAATACCAGATCTAAACGCCAGAGCTTTGTAAGGAAAGGATTATATAATAATGTTATTGGGCAGCAGCAATACGCAGACTTTTCCTTCAAATGTAAAACTGCGGTGTAGAAGGAGACCCACTAAACTATTTTCCCCTTAAACACTGACCCAGCGTAAGTGAAATGGTCGCCACTCGAAGAAGAAGACAAATCAAACCAGTTTGCCGTTGATGAGACAAATTTGTGATTCTGTTCTCTCGTAGACTCTTAGCTATCGAAATGTCATCATAGACACAAATTCCCATGGAAATATCGCCTTTGGCACACGAAAACCCGTAGTTCCTCGGGTAGCACCTGGCTAATTAGATTACGCGACAGTTGGAGCGGTGTTGCCAGCAAGTAAACAAAGCGCTCCCGCCCCCTCCCCCTCTCCCCGCGCCCCTCACCCAGCCCAGACGGCGCCATTTCCCTTCCCCCCCCTCATTTTTCCCAAACAAACTCTCGATAGCTCCGTCCCCCTAATTCGAAAATAATACACCGTGGCTTCGAGCGAATTTTCGCCTTATCCGAGATCGCCTTGACGAATCAAAAACTTTTTGAATAAAAAGTTGCATCTGATAAAATGAAAATCGTTAGCATCCCGCGCGCTACTGGCGCATAATAATATTTACGTCCCGTAGACGACGGATCGGTCTTTCCCCACCACTGCCTTCTTAATATTGATTTTTTGCAATTTCATCAACTTCAAACGTATTTTTGACGTAAGTAGTACAGCCGGACTAATGAGACTGGCACAGGATAGACGTGTTCAGTGAGATGGCCAGCAACCACCTGGCACTTGGAGAAAAATATATGTATACAATAATATTATTTTATGTAATATGTGTTGGGAATCAAAATAAAATAAGGTAACTCTTATACAACACGAAGTCAATAAGTCTCCATTTCCTTGATACTCGACATCCCGAAGGCATAATTTTCTACGCGTGCTTGTGGCCTAATTTTAGAATAATTGTGAGATAACACGAAGTCCTTATTTGAGATTGAGAATATAAAATCAGTGTGATTATTAATAATGTCGACTCGGAAGAAAAAAATGCTGTTGATCATACATATCGGCGATGTCAAGGACTACATTATAAAATAATAGTATCTTATTTGTCTGTGGCCGTAGCGGCGTGGGCGCTTCCACGCCGCGCACAATTATACCATACAGCGCGCCAGTGGCGTGCACCGACGGCCACTTTCAATTAATAAAACTTGAAGTATTTTTTTCCAGATAAAACTGCGGCGGTCCGTGTCACGATTGTGCGTGAAATTTAACTGAGAATTTCAAAATTAAAGAGACAACTGCCCCGTGAATAAAGCCGCCCCCCAGTGCCGCATACCAGCATGCAATTAAACAACAGGTAGGTCTAATGTGTAATACTCCAAATTTAAATGGAAATATACCCATTTAAGTTAATGTGGTCTGTAGGCACGCTACTGTGTCCAAAAGTGAGGTCGTGACGCCTCCGGAAAATTCGTAGGAAAAAAATCACTTGCTCTTGGTTTCAGCCATTCACGGTGCAATGCTGAAGAATTAAAAACCTCGCACCCAATTACAAACCAGAAATGACATTTTTAACTTCAATGACCTTGAAGTTTTTCGGGTGTTGGGCTGCGTGGTGGTTTATCGATTTTTTTACGTTTCGGTTCCGGTACTGGGATCATCTACAAGGACTCAAAATCACTGAAAAGGGACATCTGATAAAAACGACTACCAAAACCTACAAGCACATATATTTTTAACAATGTAATTATTACTTAATTATATTTTTCAAATGTAAATAACTTTTCACTAAAACAACTTTATTGCGTAGACAATATTTAAATATTAGAAAAATCATTAATTTAAAAAAAAGAAGACGTGGATTAGACATGTGAAAAAAAAAATCGGGCGTGGTTTTCTTCGTTTCATTTGGTAATCGATTTATTTATAAAAAAAGCTCTCTACTGTTTTCTTCAAAATAAGAAAAATGGAATATAATTTTTTTATATATTTTTATTTTGAAAATAAAAAAACATGTACTTCTTTAGCTGATATATTATTTATGTGATATATTTTCAAATGCTAAAATTTATATATAAAAAATATTTAAAAAGTAAAAGAATTTCTGTATGCATTGCGGTTAGACATATTAATAACCTCAATTTAAATTAAATCACTCAATAAGTATGCCGGTATGTCGTCATATTTATTTAATTACATGCTACATCAAACAATGACTATTTTTTTACGCGTACAATACGAAACATATCGTCAGATATAAATATACTTTTATAAGTAATATTAAGTGGTATTAGAACAGGCGATTTTTGGTATTCCTATAGATTAACCAGAAAAAAATATTTAATTCCAAGTTAATATTATTTTGATGATAATTATTGAATACCCATAATAAATCAGTTTTATGCAACCTAGGTGCGTCATTCGCGTGTAACAAGCTCAATTCTCACCGTGGCTCGACCGGTTAGAGAACTGGCCCCGAGGGAGTGGGTTCGAATCCCACCAGTTTAGCGATCAGACTTTCCGGGGATATTTAATTCTGAGCGGTGGGCACGCATGAGGAGAGAAGCTCGGCGACATCCGCTGCGTAGACGCTGCCATTAAGGTACAATGTATCATCAAACATTAAAAATGACAGTGCATTGTTTTCCCGACGTCAATACATCCGAGTTATCATTTGATACACTCTACAGCGTGGCCCTGCACTCGAGTGATTTGAAACACGAAAAAGTCGGGTAAGCAAGCCGTTGAAAGCACCAGCAGGCATTATAGGCCAGAGATACGTCTCCAGCATTTGATGAGTTGGTGATTTGAGAAAAACTGTTTCCTCCAATTTATTAATTTATAATATTTTTCTGCAATTAATTAAATGTGCTAAGATATAATGTAATCAAAATAATATTTTTTTAAATTGTTTAAATTGTTCATTATTTAATTCCACATTAAAAACACACACATGGTCCAATCAAACAATTCAACCATTCAATATAGCGAAGTATTTTTTTAACATAAATAAATAAGCTATACATGTCTCGCGATTAATAATGAAATCGAAGAAGAAATACGTCACATACTATTGTTTCAAAAACGACCACAATGATAACGGCTCCCATGGGTTATTGAGCACGCTGTGTATAGAAATTATCAATTTCGGTCCAATGGTACGGAACGCCGCGGCTCAGTAATGGATCGCCTGTATAATTTGGTAGATTTATTATGGCAATACAAATTACTAGTGAGCCATCAGTCGGTCTAATGCATATCATGCCCGATAACATCTCCGATTGTGGGATCTCAAAAACAACAAAAGCATATCGTAGGTATGTGAAGATGGTCCCGGCACGGGGACCGAAACGTCGGAGGAGACTTTCAAAATGTTCGCATAATTTATTAAACAATATATTTGATATTTTTCATATTGCTGGATCTATATAGCCGTTAAAAATAGCTGCTAATTTAATAAAACAGGAACTGTGTTCGCAGCAGTTGTTATACATCGTTCTTGGGTATTATTCCGACAATTCGGTCCCGGTACCCAAGACATCTTCAAGAATTTTTAAAATTTTAAAATGTACCAGAAACTCTAGAGAATAAATTAATCTAACACCAGCTAATTTAGATTCTATATTTTTTATCGAAACGCCCATCGGACTCAAACTGATTTACGTTTTTGACATTTGGCCGAACCATAAACTAAAGAATACGAGAATGTAAAGAGGTTTTTTTTTTTTTTTTTTTGTCTAAATTCAAATGTCCCGAAAAACTTTATTGTCTTTGGCCACCGGAAAACCGAATCAATATTTGCTGACGGCGCAGCGGAGCCCAGACACAGGGGCGGCCAAGTGCGGCTCCGGAGCCTTCATTCATATTTAAAACCCCTTTTTTTTGGGTGTACAAAAAATAAATATATTGATTAAAGAGGCTTTCGATTGACACATTAATATGGGGTAGAAATTCGTTGAAAATTCAGAATAACGTAGTATACTTTACGCTCGTATGAAATTCGTTACAAGGAGATTCAATATTGTGTATATATTTGAGTATATCAGTATAAATGGTGTCATCCGTCCATTTAGTGTTTAGTTCAATCTAACGATGTAATCTTTGTGTGTAATTCGAGCGGTTGTTTTCAACAGAGGCTCCCGGGCGATTTTCCAGTTTAACGAACGATTCGTTACAAAGAGCGAGTAGTTCTTTTCTCGCGGCAGGCCTTGTGTAGGTGAGGCCGCACCAGCGCCGGCCATTTCCTAATTTACCGAGTCTCCCACGTGCACTGCTCGTGTGCTGCAAGGCCAAGCCACTAATGAAATATATTCATGGCTTAAATGGGGACCACGGAGCCGCCTTCCCCCGCCGCTGTGACGTCACTGTCCGGCCACTGTCTTATTCTTCGGGCGCCTCTCCTCGTTCAGGTCGGTGACAGTCTCCCTGAGCATATATATCCTAGGCAAGTTTTACGAGTAGCATTGGCCCATATGTCTAATCAAACAGCTTCCAATTGCTTGCTTTTCAGCCTGGGCGTCTCCCATTCGTGGATGAGGACGTCATCAGACGTCTCCGTTCCCCGGGCGCGATGCACGCCCTCGCCCGGCGGCTCGTTCCTCGGCTTCCGCCCACACCTGGTGACGTCTGATGAATTGGACGAGAGTAGGCACAGATTTCAATGCTCCTAATTGCGTGCAATGATCCATAAAGATCTAGAGATCTAGGCCGGGAGACCGACTTGCGTGATCTAATTTATCTAACTAAACTAACGTATAACATATTCTCAAATCTGTGGCAGATCTAAAAAAAAAAATTTTTTTTTACGGATTGCAGCCTCTCCCACTCCTCGCATATGGATCATTGAATTTGAAGCGAAAAAGGCATCAAGCCTGAAGACGTAACGCATCGCTATGTGGAGCGGTAAAATATGTTATTTAGCTTTTATCTGGTCTTCGGAGTTAATTAAGCCGCATGAGATGTATATTAATGCGGCGTGCGCTCTGGTTTGAATCAAAATACGATTAAAGATGTTATCATTAGTGAAATTAATTAACGGCGGGCAGGCTCTTGCAAATTTGCACAGTGATTCGCGTTGGCCGTACACGGCGCTTCAAAGTCGTGGATCTTCCGTGTGATGTTATACAGTGTGGCTGATGCTTTATTCAAATGGCGGACGGCGAGTTGTAACAACGCCTTGTGATTTGAAATAGCAATGATCAAATAATTCACAATTCTCGGCTTGCGCGTGGGCGATCACCGACGAGATGGACTGACAATGTCAAGAACTCTCACTCATAGTGTCTATATTGTATATCTCCTTACTTTAATCACGCTATTTATTATCATCGTGAAATATTACCTTAAAAATATCAATGACGTATCAAACAATTATTTTTGACATGTTGATTGTGTACATTATTCATTTTTGAGAGAGACCTTGCTAAAAGTCTTATATATATATATATATATATATATATATATATATATATATATATATATATATATATATATATATATATATACATTAACACAGGTTCAGCATGAGTATATGCTCAGTGAAAAGGTCGCCAACCTCCTCTGAGGAGAGGCACTTGACAAAGAAGATATATATGTATATTTAAAGATATCACGGACTTGAGTTTTTAATATACAGTGCGTAAAACAAAGTAATACAATAAAAACAAATTTGTCAATGTGATTCCACGACATTATGGTTTAATTTGTAGTACTTCACATTCAAACAACAAATACGTCAAATGGTCGTTCTTCCGTCATGTCTAAGTCTTGAGAAGCCCACAATCAAAATAGTAACGTAATCTCCTGGCCATTTGGCTATTCATGCTTGTTGTATGATTCGCAGTGTTTGTTCGGTTGCATAAAAAAAAAAACTAATCTCTTCGCGTAATTACTCAGAGAAACAATTCAACAAAAACAACAAACCGCATTCAATTGTTTCGCCGAACAATGTTGCAAGTTGAAAAAAAAAATCAAATTCAAATTACTGTTAGTGCAGACGCCGACCTAATACGGATAAAAAAATAAACCTCCGCGGAAATCTGCACGCTCATTTCCTGTGTTAACGCATGCTCTAATGAGACTTCGCCTCGTTGTCTAGCGATGAGCGCAATTGCTTAAAGTCAACAGGCATTGGAAGGAGAAGAACGAATCGGTAATACTGGTTTAGACTCTTTCGAGAGGCATTCGGGAAAGAAGATGGACAGATCCAGATAGCAATAATTTTTATTTTAAAAAAAAATATTTTGAGCACAGCCTTAATGTGTCGAGTATAATGCACTTGCGTGGTTCACGGAGGACACGCGCTCGTGGATGTGGAAATAATACCTCAGCGCTGCAATTAGAGGTGATGTCATCCGAGAATATTAACCTACTGCACATACACAGGGTGTCTCCACATTTGCAGAGACGTAAAGGCCATGATGTAATGACCAGTGGCGCACCTGGAGCTTTTCCACCCCGGGGAGGCCCAAAAATGCAAAAATGACAACGTAATTATATTTAAGATCGCCCTCTCCAAGACACGCTAGTTGTTTTTTATTTATTAAAATCATTTAACATGAAAATGAAATTTAAAAAATACAGTCAACCTATCCTCCATTATTGCTACTAGCAATCGACTTGTCAAAACGACGCTAAGACGACAGTGATAATATTTTTGACGAGCAACTCATGAATGGATCGAAAGCTGCAGATAGAGCTCGAGGTGCACGGGTGTGATTTTTTTTTTACGGTAAAAAGCTCGAACGACAACGACTGGAAATTGAAACCTCCAAAGGCCGCGCCCACCTGGCCGGGCGCGACCTTGAGCGTTGAGGAAGCCCCCGGAGCCGGGCGAGAGATTGCCTTATTTATATATATCGGAGAACACTCGGCGGCTGTGACTAACGCCGGCGGGATGAGTAAGGAGCCAGGCCAAGCTGTTCTGGGTACTGCATGAAAAAACATGTTTTGCTCGTGCGGCTTGCGTATTTGGGCATGTTAGGTAATATCAATGGAGTGCGTAATTCGGCTGATGCTTTGATATCTTTCTACGAAATTGCATTACGATTATTTTTTTTCATATTTATAAAAATACATTTTTCAACCATACGGGATTATTGTCTACAGTAATCCCGCCTTATATTCTTACCCTGCTTGCCTATCTGCCATTATCTTTACGGCCTGTCAAGATAAGTCTCCCTAAATGAAATTGTGGCGTGAGTAAATTGTGTAAACGGAGTAGCGGACTTGGAATGATTGTGGAGGGATGTGCTTTTCGCCGTTGGTATTATGAGGTGTTGTTGTCTCCGATGCCGTTGATGTGATGTTGTGGTTGCAGTTTATTCAATATAACTACACTGGGTAGAAATGTACGTGGTTACTGCTTCGATGCCGCGAGAAGCTGCTTATATAGGGTCCCGCTGCCTTAGTGGATAACGTAAACAGGAAGAATCCCACGTATCGGGGGGTGTCTCATTGCTAGGACACTTCGCCTGAAATACGATCGCCTTTTGACTTACCGCTAATTACTATAGGTTTATGTCATATTTTAATGGGCCGTCTAATAAAATATCTAATGGATCAAGGGTCGAATGTCGCATTCCAACAGGCCGTAAGACACGTGTTCCGATGCAGGTACTAACCCCTACATGCTCCGGAAGTATCCTGCCGAGGTGGTGTTTCTGTAACCTGCTGCGGAAGGAGTATCAGATCTAAACGCCTTTCGTTCCAGTATAAAACTGCGGTGTAGAAGGACCCGGGGACCCACTACACTGGCTCAGCATGACTACATGACGAAGAAGATAAGTAAATAGCGCAAACGAGGACGATATTGGCTAGTCACCGTTCGCTTGTCAAATAATGTGGCGTTCATCACCAATCACAGGAGTGTAGCGTTTCGTACCACGTAATCTAAAAAAAACAGCCGTCCAGCGAGCGCGCGGTGCGTTTCGCGTATCGGGCTAATCTGAAATACATACTGGCTGGGTTATTTGCCGGTCTCGGGTGCCGTCGGAGTCAAGTTTCCTTAAGCGGCGGTGAAATCGGCGCCATATGGCCGCGAGTGGGCCACCGAGCCCGGCGGCGAGGCGCACCGGGACTTCCCCGGCGGGGGGGAGCGCCGGCGAGCGGATCCCTGAAGATGGCCCCGGGGCGCCGGGACGAAACGTCGAGGACCATTGGAGATTCGCCAAATGCTATGACACTCGAGACGGCTGCTATGCGACGAATTGAGGGCTGTATAGGAGAATCCTTAAAACACCATGGGTTGGTGGCGTCACAAATGAAAGGAAACTCTTGACGTTGGTAAAGAAGTGGAAGGCCTCTCATTTTGGTCACAGTTTTCGTAACAATAAATATAGCATCCTCCAGCTGATTATCCAAGTATACGCGCCAGGTAGGCATCAGAAGAAGAAGGGTGTTGTGCTACGTTATCAAAGCATTTGCTATCGTCTAGCGGAGGGAAGTATCACCCCCGTCGGGGGGAATCTGGATCGGAATCACACAATGTACTCCTCAGCGATGCTTCGGAGAGAATTGCGTCCGTCACGAAGCATGCAGATGGTGTTGCTTTCACATGTCCAAATCGGCACCTCTCTGGCGCCAGCGGGGTCGACGGCCGCTGCAGCCGCCACCTGTGACTCACCAGGCACTCCGCGGCAGTCTGATTGCATATAAATATTTATACCCACTTTAATGATCCCGTCGCGGTCGGCGGCGTCGCGCATCTCACGGTTGCGCAGGATCTATGGATCATCGTCAGGCGAGCCGATTGGCGTGATCAATATTCACTTTCCCTTTTTATTATTTAACATGGCTTGCGGTGCGCCGGACGCCGCAGTTGAAATGCACTACCCTCAGAATTTCACCCGCACGGTTGGCAAGCGAGCGTGCTCGCCGCTGAACAACGCAACTAAATGCCAAAAGTTAAAAGTGTTAATCCAAGAAGCAGAAAAACCAGAATATACCATTAGTTAGTAAAAAGCAAAAACTCACTCTACACCCACTTCATATCGTCCAGAAATAATATTAATTTAATACATTTCTGGTTGGATTTACCGAATTTCTTTTAATTGCTAATAATTTGAATATTTTGCCCTTTCACTTTCTGAGTACTGCGAGGTAATCTGATATTGAATGTCCCTACATTGACTTACAGAGCGTTTAAAAACAAGACGTATTATGCCAAAAAAAACCCCCACAGCTTTCAGACGCTTCATATTGCAGTATTTTTCACGAAGCCTAGAATTAAAGTCTCGTGAATGAAATAATTAATGTTTGAATTAAAACATAGTAGGCAAATGAATAGAGGCTCGACTCCGAGGCGAGGCCCGCAGCGTCTCCCACACCCGCTGACGGGATGTGGGTCAGCCGATCGATGGGCGGGCGGGGGCGCCGCGACGCAGACGGTTGGGAGCCACTGGCCGCGTGACTCATCGCCCCCGGCGCCAGGGACCCCCAACCCGCGATGCGCGAGCCCGTCACTGGAGCCAAATACTGCAGTAACGCATTATCTATGATACTACCTAAAAATGCTGTTTTATGATAGGTCATATTTGTTTAGAATATGACCTATTAAATCAGCCATCCCTTCGCCGATACACATTAAAAATTATCCAAATATGAAATGGAGAAAAAGTAGATTTTGGAAGGAACTCATGGGGCAGGAGTGCAGCAGCATCAGAAGTAGAGGCAGGCCGGAACCGCTTTCGCGTGTTATTGGATGACGACGTTGACGATAACGTTGTACACGAAGACCGAGACAATAACGCAAAGATAAGAATAATAACGCGGTGCGATTCTATTAAAAAAAATGTTTTTTTCTTCTTTGATAAAACGCCGTGGAACGAGGCGCTGTGCGCAGGTGATAGCGCTGGCAATAAAGGAAATGAAATCTCGCCGATGTGCAGATAGCAAATGCTTTCATGCTGTGCGTCAAGGGAGGGCGGCATTTAGTTTCACATTTCAACTAGAGATGGGAACAATCGAAAGCACGACTGATTCGAATGTACCAATGAATAATCGAATAATTCATTTTATTGCAGTCACACGGGATCAAGGTTTTTTTGAAACGATCATAAATCGGACCAAAGGCATAAGAGGAAGGATTTTGAAGATTCATGAAGATGGTGGTGTAGTTTAGCATGTCTTATATCTTGCAGGTCATTTGGCACAAAATCATCTCACTTATCAATCGGTTGGTTTGCGCATTAACCGCCCTACCTACGTACCTAAAAAAACGTCGGGTTTTTTTTACATAAGATTTCTCAATGACAATGCTTTTAAACCGTATACCTGACGAAATGTTTGCATAACATACTCATTTACGACTCTTTTATATACCTTGAAATACTAAATAAAATAATGTACCGTGAGGTCTTAGGAACAAACGGACGTACCATGTACGACTTGTTGGTTTCGGATATATCTTTTTTTACCTGGACGTACGTTATACGGCTTGTTGCGATTGGGCGACACTATGGAAGACGTATCATGTACGTTCGTGTAGGTAGGGCGGTTAAAGCATCCAAGGTTATTGGGTTTTTCTCGTCGTTTCAGGTCGAATTGATGCACTCGCCTGCGAAGGTTGCGCGGCGCTGGCGCACGCAGCCCCGCCACCGGAAGTGAGGTGAGGACCGCCGGCGCCGCCGAAAAGGGTGGAGGGGCATCTGACCGGGCGGCGGGGCTTCCTCGCGAGGAGCCCCCGCGGTGTGGTGTTTCAAATGTTTCACATGAAACAGCTGTTTTCACACAGGTTTGATGCGTCTTCATTCACTACGTGAAAGGTTGGCGAAACCGGTCACTAATAAAAACGAAAATGTGGAAAATCACTCGAGTATTTTATTCAAAAATATCTTCATACGCAGCAGAAAAATTTAATACCGACCAATAAATTGCATTGCGCTTGTGGCCGTTTTTTCGCGACTTCGACGATGTCGCATGCAAATATCATCAATATAAACTTGTCCCGTATATTTTATAATATTATTTTGGTCAGTTAAATGCAATTTGTCGGTAGATTGTTAATTGGGTTGCTACGCGTGTAGTGCGCTTTCCTAGCGTCGCAGAAGCGTGCTTGGATCCCATAAATTATTATGTCTAATGAATGCTGAAAAACACGACCAATCGCTGTTCTTTTAATGGTTATAAAATAAACATATATATTTTTTAAATGACTTGAAATAACCTGTGATATTAAAACTACACAAAAAAAAGAATGCCTTGCAAAGCCATATATTTTTTATATCGGAAAAAAAATTAGTCAAATTCTTTTATTTTATACAGCGGGATGCGGTCAAGAAATACGCAAAAGCATTAAACCCCCTCAAACAAATTTTATTATTTCGAATGTATTGTTTGCTTCTGTTCTGCTTTTCAATCCTAAACCGTTATACACAGTTAAACCGTTAATCAGATATTAATCACTGCGTGTATTGAGTCGAAAACCAAGGAAAGCAGTTTTGTTTACTTAATAACAACTCAAATTACACAGTACATATTATTTAATGAAAAGTTCAATAACGAAAATAAAGAAATACTACCACCTAAGCCACACCTTGTAAGCACACAGCCTGCGCGCAGAATCAGGAGTTGGTCACATACCGTATTACAACCGCAGCCCTAAGAACTATTGTAAATATACAAATAATAATAATAATAATGTTATATATATTTATTATATATATATATATATGATCACGTGGATCGCCGTGACCTTGGCGCGGATATTTCCGTCCTAGGATCGATCCCCGCCGAGCCTCCGCGCGGGTGCGTCGGAGTCAATTGCCCGGATTGATCGACCTGGAGGTCGAGTCTCCCTCCGCACGTCTCCAGCAGAGGCAATCCAAGTCTAATAATGTCTTCGACTGCCCCACACTCGCTGGAGATTCACCGAATGCTACACGAGGCACCCGAGACACGTAAATACCGAATACTGCAGCTGATTGTCACCGCGAAAAAATATCACGGAGAAGCAAAGAAACGAATATTTTTTTATGCTCGGAGATATTTTTGAATAATACAAATGGTGTGAAAAGATTTGAGTCGCAAGAAAATCGTATATTTATTTATTTATTTACTGTACAGAATCAGCTACTTTCGATGTCAATATATACAGTGTGGGGCAGAATAGCGGGTCATTAAAAAGTTGGCCTTACGCCACACAAAAGCTTTTCTTTTTTTTTATACAATGCGGTAGTCGATATCACTAAATAAAGTACTCGTGTCTTGCACGTGAATACAAACACATTTATATACGTATAAAATTATTTAAAAATATACGTGTATTATGAATGACTATTTTAAATATAATCAATTAGTGGGAATTTAAATTCACGAAGCTCAAAAACTAAAGCGCTGATAAACAAAACGTGTTCGTAATATCCTAACCATTCAGCTATTCGAATTTGTCCCCGATAAAAATAGGAATTTCAGTAAGGTTAAAAAAAAAATAGGCTGAGGGGGATGACTTTCGCAATAATGAAACGGAACGGGGGATGAGACGCGGTGTTCCGTGGGATTAATAAACTACCCCGTCACGCAATTTCCACACAGCATGGCAACACCCAGCCGACGCTTCTAAAAATATTACATATTTTTTTAACCACTGAGGTATATAATAAGCAACATATGTGATCAGAAAAATGCCTAGATGAGTATATTTTAATTTACGCTAGGCAAGATGTGGATGCATGACCGAATGAGCCGAGTAGTCTATATACCAAGGTTGTCGCGTAGCTTGGAGGACTCCCATCCCGCAGCTGATTGGGGCGAGCGGTCATTATGAATTAATACAAGCGCTTCGATTATATTTATATTGCGGCATTGTTCGCAGCGGATACGCCCGCGTGGCGCTCCACTGGGCACGAGGACGTGCTCGGCGGCCGCGGCCCTACATGGACATCCGCCCTCCCGATTCACCGAGAGCCGCGCCAGTGTTGCCAGGAGACTCGGTCCGACGAAATAATGGCGACTTGCAAAAGCCGTTGTGGTGCAAATTTTGCATCCAGCTGGTCAAAATGGGGTTCTTCTTCTTTGGGACGCTGTCAACCCGTGGCTGATGTCCTTTGGGGCTGTTCATCACATTGTGGCCTGCCTGGCAACATCTGCAGCACCGGCGGTGACTCACGCAGCTGAGAATGGAGATCTCGGTACTTAATTGTGTGCAAAATCACACTTCTACGCGACGGGCGATGAACATTAGCAACACGTTTCCCCGAAATTACTACTATATTATAATTAAACGTATGCATATAATACATTTAACATATTTAAATTTTACGTTAAAATTATACACAATACACGAATGGTGGCACTTTTCGTGCAATTTAATTTTTAAACAAGTTATTTGCGTGATTTATCGGGCTCTTATATTCAGCGAGCAAAACTGCTCGCTTTGATTTTGAGCTCACCGCGCGCCACCGCTGTCCGTCCAAGCAAAAGAGGTTTATTTGCTAAATTAAAAATATAATTTTGCTGCCGATAATAATTATTAAATATTTTAACAAAATGCAATTCGGACCAATGCCTATCGAGGTGTGGCGCCGTATCCAATTCGACCGTCTGCAATATCATGTTGACTAACGCAACGTGTACTCGTCTGTTCTCTTGCGGGAAGACAGACTGACACATGCGACGTCTCCGAAAGTTATATGGATCACCGCGAGGTGAACGCGCCAATAGTTAGACGGTGGTAATGATGCAGGACGCTTGCAGGAAGACTGATAGGCACGTGTCACGTCTCTGGAAGCGATAGAAGCGCATCGTGGAATTGGATAAGCCGGGAGCGTTGGACGCACCGGCGGCCACGGACCGGAGTTTCCGCTGCTCTAATGAGTCGGGCTGGCCGCCGCCCCCGCCCCTGCCCCTGCCCCCGCCCCTGCCCCTGCCCCTGCCCCTGCCCCTTCCCCTGCCCCTGCCCCTGCCCCTTCCCCTGCCCCTGCCCCTGCCCCTTCCCCTGCCCCTGCCCCTGCCCCTGGCCCTGCCCCTGCCCCCTCGCGCCCCTGCCCCCGCCGGACACGAGCGCCGAGCAAGTGGGGCGGACGGTCAGCGGTCCGGGGCTCTCGTGGACTAAATTATTATATGTTTGAATTACAATCCGGACTTAATTTATTCCATATTGAGGGACAAGGCATTTGATTCGTGAATATCCATTATTATAATGATAAAAGTACCTTTGTATTTTGTCTTCACTTTTTGAGTTCATTAAAATTATTTGCATTACTAGATTCGACCCAAAACACTGGGTCATCATCAGATGCATAACTAAACTGTTTAGTTAAAAGTTAAAGTGACGACAAAATACAAAGGCACTTTTATCATTATAATTTATTCCAATGAGCAAAGCGGTATCCAATAACGCGGTTTCGCTCTAGCACGGCCTGAAACTCGCTAAAAACCCTCGCACGCTACGGTTATATCAAAAACCGTAATATTTCGGAAAAGAGATCACTTCTGATGTTTTCAATACGAGATATGAGAAGCACGCGAAGATGAAGATAATATCAAAATAACCGTTATTTTGTGATTAATATCTTAACTTATAAAATTATTTCTACAAAATAACCACAACAAGTCAAATGCTATCATTTTTGACAGCCTTACAAATGAAATTTGTAGTTTTGACATTTAGACACGAAAGACTATGAATGCCAATAAATTATGTTTTTACAGTTACAAATAAATTACACAAAACATTCAATATTATTGAGCAAATCATGTAAGCAAATACGTTTAAATATCAGTGGCGTGCGGATAATACACATGAAGAGATATTTTTTGATAAAACACGTCATTGGACTCGTCTATATTCAGCGAGCAAAACTCACCGCACGCCACTGCTGATATGTTATGTTATATTTCAATGAGACATTTGACACGTGTTTTAATTCATGACCGCGTGAGTCACTCCTCCCATCACGGTCGGCCTAATGAATCAATAAAAATATTGCGCTGCGTGTCCCGAGACTGTCTGCGCTGAGCGCTAGACGCTGTCAACACCCACAAGGTGGGGTTTTGGTCATTTTTGGCGGAGAAATTTATTTGGGAAACTTTGAAATCCCGTTGCGCTTTAATTTTGCGAACTGTGCCGCCGATCTGCGAGGCGAGCAGCTGCGGTGCATATATTAGATATGAATAAGCATGCAATGTGGAGTTTAATTAATACAATATATCGCATGCACCGCTGGTGTTTGTAGATTATAAAAAAAAAAATATATCGCAACTATTTGTTCGGAACCTTTAGAGAGAAGAAAAATATGTCGGTTTTTGTATAATATCACTGTGAGTAGTATTTCCTATTAAATGTATTATTTTATCCGTTGTATACAATAATTATAATTATTTGCTGACTTAATTTTTTATTTTTCAATTTAGATATGTATTTACTACTTTTTTGGTTGTCTATAACGCACGCCACTGATATATTTGATAGATACACTGATATATAGACTATAGATAGCATCTATTAACATGACTGTTGCATATATTCATACTGTTTTAGTATTTTTAACAAGTTATTACAATAAACAGAGACCATGTGATTGTGCATAGCTTATTAAAATTTGATTAAAATTTACGTTTTCTTTTTTGAAATTTTTTTTTTAATTATAAAATAAATAACCAATACTTGAAATTTCACAACTTATACCTCCGTAAAAAAATTAAAAGCACGGTATTGTGTTGATAAAAATAATAAATTGTATATTTTTAATAAAATAATACAGAGTTTTGATATGAAATAACGCTTAAGTTTAAAAATGGGCAATGCTATAATTTCCAGGTAAAAATACGGCTTTTTAATGCAGTATGCAAACTATGAGTTTTCTAAAGTAAAATTAAAACACGATTAAAAAAATTGTTTGCCACAAGGCTCATGAATCATTCCTTTTACTTAGATAATATTAATCAGATACTTTCTAAAATAAATAATGTATCATAAATCATAGTAATTTATTTTATGACTCATTCATATTTATTTACGACAAAAAAATTTGACAGCTGATTCAAGAGAATTATTGCAGTGACATCTGTGAAAAAAATAAGTCTCCACACAAAAAAAAGGTCTGCAATAAAGTGGTTTGCGCCCCCGCTAGGACAAAGAAGTTCAATCTCTAGTTACAATGCCGCTAGATGGCAGTAACTACTTATTATAAAAATATTTGTGCAATCACGAACATAGTAGTTGTTTCCTTATTCTTTAACAGAAAAAAATAAATTATTTTTATTTGCATAAATAGTACAAAGTCTTATTCATAAATTAAGTTAAAATAAAAAAAACAGTTACGACGATTATGCATAATTATCGCTTTCTATGCATTCGTAGTCTGAGCAGTGTAGGCAATCAAGTATCAATTAAAATTTATAAAAAAAATAAATCTGAAAATGCCAATGGAAAGTGCATAAGATAAATCGTTATTTCTAATATTATCAACGATTATAATTGTTTTTATATGATTATGTGTTTTGTGTGCCGGGCAGCGCGGCAACAAGAAGCTCACTCTGTTTAATTCCCTCGAATGGGGCAGTGTCTCTGCCGGTGAGCGATGGCTGTTTGAGGAATCCCCGTGTTTATTTATAAATGAACATAAAGTATACCGACGACTCCATTATGCACGGAAATACACGCGATGGTCTCTTGTAAGCGTTCCAGAATTTTTGAAGATCATTATAGATCTTCTTAGCCTTTGAACTAATCTCGTATAGACGGATCGTTTATGAATGTGCATCTGCTAATTATGTAAGCCTACTAATGTGTCAGCACCCCCATAAAAAACTAATCACTAACTATCTTAAAGCGAATATACCTATATTTATAGTACGAGAATTAGTTACATAGCAAATATACATTTAAAGAGCGAGAGCTTGTCTCATTGCGAATATACGTTTATAGGAATATGCGTTAATAGTAAAACATAACATTTAAAGTGTAATAACATGCTTTATGGTGAATGCGCGTTTATAGGGCAATTACATGTCCCATGAGTACGTATATATGATACATTAAAAATGAGATAAGTTTTCTTACAACTAGTGTCAATTAAAACGCAACAAATCATGGTTGACTTATCGCGAATATACAATTAATAGAGTGGATGTCTTGCCTGATATATTTTGTTTTAAATATTTATCTGTGTTATCTAGTTCTTAATTATTCACCAACTCATGCAGAAAAATAAGCCAAAAGAAAAATAAAGAATCATGAAAGTGAATTATTTTTTTTATTAATTACTTGTCTTATCGATAGCGCGAGTCTAACTACAAATATATGCAATAACTTGTTTGGCCAGTGTTGGGCTAAAAAAATGAATTGAGGATTCATCATCTCGACCAGATAGAAGTACATATGGCATATTGAGGATGTTTTTGTGGATTTCAATGCGAATTGGACGGATCCGGCGAGTGCCGCGCTGGCAGGAATAGCTTCGGGCCGGGACAAATAGAAGAAAGTCTCGCAAGTCGCTTTTTGTCATTTTTTTGTCCCAGGCACACGGGGTGCTCCATGCCTCGGGCATGCCTCGGCTTTCGTAGCCATCATAAATATATATATATATGTATTATATATGCTGTCCAGCAGATTCTTAGTATTCGAAAGCGTCAACGATCGTCCTCTTCTTGTTGGCATTGTTGTGAAAGATCGAAACACGCCAGACCATCCTCGGCATGTGCATTTGCTGGACATGGTTTTGCTCACCATTATTGTATGCGATTAAATAATAATCTAGACATCGTATCATACAATAATTACTCTACATTAACAGATTTAATTATTTAAAGTAATCGTCGCTTATTGTGACCGAAAAAAATATAATGAAAAGCACATACAATAAAAAATTATATCTGTATTACTAGGCATGTAAATTTTAATATGTATGCGTGCGTAATAAATTACGAAATTACTTAAAATTAAAAAAAAATCGTGAAAAGTATCATCACGATTATAATACATAAAATTTTAGCGTAAGTTTTTAGATAAAATAAAAAAAAAGTTCAATACTTTACTGCTTGTATATACCGTAAAAAATAGCTGTATCCGAAATATAAATTATTTTCTCGAGCTAATGCGCCGGCAAAAATGTTACGTCCGCCTCGATCACAATGATGGGCAAAGTCGAGGTGATCAAGAAGCACCAAGTTTGGATTTGAGGCTCAAAGAGAGCAGCATGTATTCGGCGGCTTGGTCGCTCCTCTCCTCCGTGATGCAGACTCGGTGTATTTCCGTCGGGAGCACCAGCACGAAACGGGCAGAAAAACAACCAGCAGAATCGCCATGAGTCAAAGCTATCAACCCTCGAGTTAACAGATTTTGAAATTTAAATGGTAATTGACACATGCTAGACGTTATTACTACAATCCATGGTCACCATCACGAGTACGAGGCGGGGAGATACCCGCACTGCAATTGTGTTGTTGCTTACCCTCGTCAGCCCGCGCCAGACAGATGGCCACCCCCGATGCCGATGGAACCACTCAGCGACTGTCAAACATCCCCATCCCAAAGCAAACACTCCAGCAACTCGTCTATTTTAGTATGAAACTGATCACGGGAAGGTTGAGCATGATGGTTAAAATGCCCTTTATCATTGAAGTTAGGTTGTGTGGACAATGGGGGTCACCTGACTCCGATTGCCTTCATCGCCGAAAACGAGAAAAAAAATCCGACTAAAAAGTTGAAGCTATAATCACGGTTTTAAATCACGATATTAAATGCTATGGTCATTACATATCACAAGCATAGAAATAAACACCAAGTAGTTTGAGGCTTACTTTCGGATTTGTCTATTCGAAATATTAAATCAAAAGGGCAATTGTCACTTTGCCTTACCTGCGCACAGGTAGCGATTGTGTTCATAAACATCGCCTTATCTCGTTTGGTTTCTGTTTTAATGGGGTGATTGCCACCATTGCCTATTGACTCCAATTGCCTACACCTCCCCTACGCCCCGTCATCTAGAAGGTACTTCGCGTGCCAACGGCAGTAATCGGCACCACCGCGCGGAGAAACAAACGTGGTCACATATTTAGAGCTGATACTCTCTGGCGCGACCATATTGCCCACACTGTCCCAAGGCCCAGGACTAGGTAGTTATACAATAACAAAAGTAGGCTCTTGAATCTAGACCGTACGCCACACCGATCCCCTGAAATGCTCTGCCTCTTGCAAATTCTTTGACCCTTCTCCCTATGAGATATTTTCATGTAGCAGTCATCTCTTTAATTTTAGATTTAACGTTTTATAGTGGCATTTTTAAATCGGTGAGACACGATAAAACTGTAGCGGTTCCATCTGATAATGGTACGATAGGTGGTCTGCAATATATTCGGTTTGTTTTCGTTGAGATCATTCGATAATTTGTCGCGGCCGTTACGTAAGAGAGCGATAAAATGCGAGACTTCCACTTAATCCGAGTGTAACTCTTTGTTGGTAAATATTTGGACAGGGGGGCGCCGCCCCGACGGGGGCTTGGACGGGAATAGACTCGTGCTCGCGTCTTCGGCGTCGTTTTGTCGTGCTTCCCGGCGAGGAAGGGGAACAATACTCCTGGAGACCGCGAACCAACTCTCCGGGAATTCTCGCAGCGTCAATTACGTGACCCCTCTCGTGTCCATGGCTGACATAATTTATATTAATGCAATCGTATGAAAATAAATCATGGTGTGTCTATTTGCCGCGTTGGTCAAGCGATTGGTAGCGATTGCGTCGATATCTCTATGTGTTTCTGGTATTTGCACAAACCGTAGAAACTAATTGAAATGTTACTTCGCAAATGGTGTAGCTTCTTTTTGATTTTGAAGGCAATTTATAATTGTTACACAACTATTGATCTCTTGGCTATTTAATGTAATAGTACTTGTGGTGTAAGTGAAATATTTATACTAAAATGTTGCAGTTATTTTGGTTAGCACATGAAACGATGAAAAAAATTCAGAATCTAGGTGGGAATCAAACCCACACCTTCTGGTTTCCAAAACCTTAGGGTCAGTCTTTTCGTAACAACGCGAATGTAGGATTTTTAACTTGTACATATTATATATATTTATAACATTTTTTGAGTAGTTAAATGAAAATTTAAAAATTATATTTTTGAAAGCATTTCAAAATTGACTAAAATGTACTGTTGACACAATAAATCCAACCATAATTAGAAGTAATTTAAATACATGGCCGATATAGTGAGCATCCGATAATCAGCCGTAACCGAAAACTTTTAATCGATTGATCGAATGGGTTTTTCATTTTACCCAAAAAAAATATAAAAACCTGAAACGACATAAATACTAATTTATTTTTAATTTTAATTATCTTACTGTTCGACTTAATACGCATCAAAAAAAATATGTTTACGTGTTGAATATTAAATATTTTCAGAAATATTTCGAGAATTTTTCTCGTCGTTTCACGCGGGCGACGTTAACTGTAAACACAATTAATTTGTATAAACATGAAATATCGGTCGATTCGAATGAAAAAAAATCGATTGGGCCCAGCACTAGCGCGCAGGAGACCCTCCAGCCGATATCGCGCAAGTAGAGGTGTCATATAAGCGCGGGCCGCGCGTGTCGTCCAGCAGTCGTTCGTGAGCGGTCGTGAGCGGTCGTGAGTCGTGCACGCGCGCCGGCACCTCGCAACCCCCAGTCCCCTGTGAAGAAGAAGCCGAGCTGAAGATGAGGGAAATCGTGCATCTGCAGGCGGGGCAGTGCGGGAACCAGATCGGGGCGAAGGTAAACATATATTTGCAATACTAGATGTATACAAATTTCAACATCAAAATATTCGTACTATAAAGTATATCAATTATTCAATATCAGTGGCGTGCGGTTCATATAAGTTTTATGCATTATTTATTGAAACGAATTCGAAATATCAAAATTGATAAATATGACATTCCTTCGGAAAGCCAGATACACAAAGAGTTTAAATAGCAAAGAGCAAGTAATATCTTCATTACCAAAGTTCAGTGGCGTGCGGTCCACATAAGCTATAAAACTTGCTCTCAAATGGTTTCTTAAATAATTTAAACCCACCTAATAAAAAAACACGCTTAGAAAGCTAGAAGCACAAAAATCTTAATTAATTACTTAATCTCAGTGGCGTGCGGTCCCTCCAAGGCACTAAGCATTATTTGCTAAAAATATTTTTGAGGCAATTCAAACGCACATATTTATACATATTTTTTTATCGTATTCTTCATTCGCTGTAACTGACCGAAAAATTTAATCGTTGTACGCAAGTGTGCTTAATTTTTTGTAGATAAATATGATGAAAACTTATTGTATCTGCATGGGTGAAAAATGAGGATTGGCTAGGAGGATTTGATGATTTTTATGTAGATGTGTCTTATGATGTACGAAATTGGGCATGTGTGCCCTGCAATGATATATCTTTTTGTTTCGTCGGTTTTAATAAATAAAAAGTATTCACATTGCAAAATATATATTAAGGCAACTTTTCTCTTGTTCTATCATTCTTCCATAAACGTACACTGCATTATTTTTCTATTTTATTTTCAGATTAAATAGCTACACGTTTGACCTGTTTTTTTTTTTTTTCCAAACACAAGATTTTATCTTTAATTGCAATTAAAGAAATACTTAATATTCGACATTTTAATATGTTTTTCAAGAGTTGATATTAATTTCAACATTAGCATTCTCATCGCGTTCGCGGACTCGATTCGTAGGCTTTTTCTTGTATTTTTCATCCAAATCCCAGCACACATGTACTGTGCCGGGACTTGATCAGCCGTCAGACATATGATCACCGTTAGCCAGAATGGCCGAAGGATTTTATAATGAGTATTGTATAATATTTGACTTAAAAAAACTAGAAATCGGAATCTTGTTTTCATCAAAACAGAGTATAAAACCGGGCTGTTTCGATTAGCATTTCAATAAATTAAGATAACATTTAAGCTATAATTGTGTTTCTTTAGACATGTTTTTGAAATCTTAAAAAAATTACTACCTTACGAGGTCAAACGGCATTGGATTGTACCCATTTAAGATGTTATTTCAAACGTGATTAATATACATATATATTTAAATAATTCTAATAAATACTTGCTGTCAGTAGTATATTTATATTTTTATTTATTAAAGCAGGTAATAAAATCACAGACGTTTATCAACATAAGGCATGCGATGCATTCCTGATAAATATAGGACGAATATTCGACTGTCGGTTGTGCTGCAGCGTGTGTAGGCAGCTGAAAGCGACACGTACAGTCGTCCCGGGTGTTAGAGTAATCGCAGAACGTGTCCGTCTTTATTGAAGAAGATGAGCCGACAATGGAGCGAAACGATGTTATGATTTGGACTAGAGCGGAAGATATACGGGCGAGACGAAAAATATACAACGCGTACGACACAACTTGCAACCGTTTTGCAATAAGACTATAGCGTCTATTATTTTATGACGATGCAAAAAAGGATGCCATTGGCTAGTTAACCGAACTTCAGTTAACTATTGTAGTTAACAGTTTTCAAAACGGTTGCAAGCTGTGAACTAAACTACGAAGAACACCCAAAATAAAATGACGTGTGTGTAGATTTAAAATAAATATTATTAAAACAGATAAAATATACATCAGGCGTGAGTCTAATAACATCAGTTTGGGATTCACCTGCCAGGACAGGTATCAAACAACCTACCTTTATGTCATGATCGTAGCGGCTATAACAGTTGCGCGAATAAGATACGATATACACATTCAAGATTAGCTATAGAGACTACTGTAACAAAAGGAAGCTCAACAAAAGATGGCAATTTCAAAGCCCCCGTATACAGGGTGAATGGCACAGAGTACTTGTAGGTATTTGAGGAAATCGTGCAAATCAAAAAGGGGGCATCTGCTCTCTCGTGTGTAAATCCTTTTCAAAGGACTAAATGCTGTCGAGTTTTTACAAATTTGTAATTCAACGCCGCTAAACTTTCGGTTCGCCGTATGAAAAATAGTATTTTTGTTTTTAATGTTGGAAAAGGGTCTATTTAGAATTGAGAGTATTCTGGATATCCTCAGATCAACGGATAACCTTACAGCACCGGTTGTCAAAGCCTACGATCGCATCTATGTGAAAAGTTTATTTATCGCTTTCTTGTTATACATTACGTGTACAAGTGTATTTTTTTATGAAAAACGATACAAGTCACAAAAACCGCAACGTGTGTAAGAACCGCAAGGAGGTTTCAGATATTGGTTACACCGTGGTCGATCGACCGCACTGTGTATAAGGAAAAAAAACTAATCTCTACCGGGAAAACTTACACTTGGATACATACAAGCAGAAAATAGTAAAATATTCTGCCGATAATTATATTATAAAATATATATTTATTTAAAATATCCGGCAATTGACGAGCTCTGACAATTAAATATTCTACAAGTATATGGGGCGGGAACAAATACCGTATGGATTCGTAGATGTTCGTGAGGTTGGGAGTACAGCCAAACTAGTAAGACTGGCTAAGGGTAGAGATATTCGAAAAAGAAGATCACAGGTTGAACATAGTGGCATATTATTGTTCATTTTTAAGTCGGGGAAGAGTCATTCCAGATAAGATAATTCACGCAAACAGAAATGAAACATTTCTCCGAACACTAAACCTTTCATTGGAGTGATGATGCGGGGATTAGCGGAGAGTCATTTTACAGAAAATGATCTCATTTCCTAAAGATTGATCACACAGCCATTTTCATTTTCAACACAACTAGTGGTGTGAAATTTCCGTTTACATTCAACTCGTACTGCAAGTCATTCCATGGTGCTAGCTCTGAGGTAAATTGACATCACGCGATTCCAAAAGTGCCATTTTACTAATTCCTCTGCTTCCTATTCAAAATTATCTAACGAGGACACTAACAAATATGGTGAGTCTTATAGGCTCTATATGACCAGAAGAGGCTCACAGTGAGCTATAATGCTCTGCAGTTAATAAGTATAACATCAGTAAGTGCCTCTTTACAGATTGTTCTATCAAACGATTCATTGAAGACAGTAACAAATGTGGCGAGTCTTAAGGGCTCTCCTCGCCCAGGAGAAGCCCTGATTTCGGTGTATTCACACATAGGCGCAGTGATTGAACGATAACTAGGAAATGAACACTTTGGCACACATACGTCACTATATAATTAAAGTTTATCGTTATTCAAAAATAACGAATCCCTTAGGATGACACGTAATCTAAGACACTAGATTTTACTAAATAGTACTAGCATATTGTTTTGTGGTAATGATAATGGTTTTGCTTGTTTTGTTTCAGTTCTGGGAGATCATATCGGAGGAGCATGGCATCGACAAGGCGGGGATATACCAGGGAACCTCTGACCTGCAGCTGGAGAGGATCAACGTCTATTACAACGAAGCTTCCGGTATGCCTAACCAAACACAACCTGTCACAAATTATCTATTTATACAAATATTACATACTATTATATTATCTTGTGATATGCGTTTTATAAAAAAATGCTGAAAAATGAATTTTTTTATATGTATTTGTACTTCCACAGACAAAGTCTTATATGATCATTGCTTAGACACAAAGTCATTATATTTTTTCAAAATACAAATATACGATGCAATAGATTTATTATAAATAGATTGAGCAGAAAACTAAGTACTAAAGTGTTCGTTAAAAAAGCATTTTATATATTTATTTTTTTCTGACTGCACTTGAACAGCCATAAATAATAAAAAAATATAGCAGTATTCCGTATATGAGCGTCGGCCGCGCAGTCCGGTTGAAATATTTAGTAGCTCCTGCGCTTGTTTGTTTATTTATATCTTGTTGAAAATAAGTTTCCTGAGAGGAAATACTTTCCACATGCCTAAAACTAAAAATGCAGTCGGCCGCTTGTTTTCCACTGTTTAACTTAGTAACGAATAATAAACAGTGAAAATATTCCGTACGTGCATCTTATGCGGGAAAGGACTAAAAACAATACACATAGTATATATAGTATACACAGTGTATGCGAGACATACATGAATTTTTTTAAATTAATAAATGATCCTACTTATAAAAAATCGTAATTAAATTAGCAACTATTTGTCAATGATTATGATTAAATATTCAATAAATTAGTCTTCGCCAAGCTCCTTTGGTTTGAATGCGTTTTGTATTTCTTTGTGTACGGCTACTAGCGCCACTGGCGACCGCAGTTACTATGCATGGCTTTCTAGAGTGCTATCAGCAATGTGGCGCACAGTTGGGAACCCATTCATTGGACATACAAAGCCCCAGCGTCTCCCCAAGATGTCTCCGAGAACTGATATAATATACCATTGTTCAAAATTTTATTCACCGCGATGGCTAATTTTATTCACGAAACTTTTCCATTCAAATTATAAAGATATTAGAAACAATGACTCGGAAGAGAACAATAATTCATCTTGTAAAGGTATTTGCAATAGTGAGAATCGAATGTTTGCCGGTTATTTCGCGTTCACATGAAGCCATACCATGGACTCCCATGCTCTACAATCATTCATGGCAATTTATTTACATATTTCTTGGCAAGTCACTTCAGAAATTCATTATGTCACTACATTGTTATTTTTTCCCTCTATATAACTACTATATATATACAAACTATTCTATTTATGGATACATTGTCTTATTAAAAAAAAATATATTTTTCGTATAAAATTACGGTAGTAATATTTAAAGGTCTTTGAAAGGCCAATCTTATGGTTGCTTTGTTAAAATATAATATTATTTCAGGGGCCACAAAAACAGACGGAGGAAAATATGTGCCCAGAGCAGTTCTTCTGGACCTCGAGCCCGGAACCATGGACGCGGTCAGGTCCGGAGAGTACGGCCAGATCTTCCGTCCCGACAACTTCGTGTTCGGCCACTCCGGCGCCGGCAACAATTGGGCCAAGGGTCACTACACCGAGGGCGCCGAGCTGGTGGACTCCGTGCTGGACGTGGTCAGGAAGGAGTGCGAGAACTGCGACTGCCTGCAGGGCTTCCAGCTGACGCACTCCCTGGGCGGGGGGACCGGCTCCGGCATGGGCACGCTGCTCATGAGCAAGATCAGAGAAGAATACCCCGATCGAATCATGAACACGTATTCCGTCGTGCCGTCTCCGAGGGTGTCCGATACTGTCGTGGAACCGTACAACGCCACCCTCTCCATCCATCAGTTAATCGAAAACACCGACGAGACATATTGCATAGACAACGAAGCCCTCTACGACATCTGCTATCGCACTCTGAAACTGCCCAATCCGAGCTACAAAGACCTCAATCATTTGGTGTCCTTGACGATGTCCGGAGTCACAACGTGCTTGCGCTTCCCGGGGCAGCTGAACGCGGACCTGAGAAAGCTGGCCGTGAACATGGTGCCGTTCCCCCGCCTGCACTTCTTCATGCCCGGGTTCGCTCCCCTGACGTCCAGGAGCAACCAGCAGTATCGCGCGTTGACGGTCCCCGAGCTGACGCAGCAGATGTTCGACGCAAAGAACATGATGGCGGCCTGCGACCCGCGCCACGGCAGATATCTAACCGTCGCCGCCATATTCAGAGGGCACATGTCCATGAAGGAGATCGACGAGCAAATGATAAATATCCAGAATAAAAATTCCACGTACTTCGTCGAGTGGATTCCGAATAACATGAAGACCGCCGTGTGCGACATCCCCCCGCGCGGACTCAAAATGTCGGCCACGTTTATTTGCAACTCGACGGCCATCCAGGAACTCTTCAAGAGAATATCTGAACAATTCGCCGCTATGTTTAGGCGCAAGGCTTTCCTGCATTGGTACACGGGGGAAGGAATGGACGTCATGGAGTTTACGGAAGCCGAGAGCAACATGAACGACCTGGTGTCGGAATACCAGCAGTACCAAGAGGCGACCCCCGAAGATGACTGCGAGTCAGTTGCTGACGAAATGGAGCCGGAGGCCGCCAATGACGAGGGGACTTGCTGAATTATCTTGAAAATAAGACTGATCGGAATATTTTATTTTGTTTCTTATTCATCAGACAGTAATTATTAAAAGCGAGAAAAGTATAATTTTTTAATTACAGGATTACTTTGACAGCTCGTGACAAAAGGATGGAAGCGAAATTTTAAAAATGAAATAAAAATAATTATTGACGTTCAAAATCATAAAAATATTTACGTTTTCTTATCGCAAAACGAATAAAAAACATAATATATTATTGTAAAACTAGTCATAATGGATTTTACCATTATATATGATTTTCTGCCAATTGAATCCAACCGACACATTTCAACAATAATTGTGTCGGCAAACCTATGAGATACCACCAGCATTTATGTAAAATTAAGATGCATCATGTCTCGTAAGTGGACATTTTTTTGTAATTTTTATACCATTTTAAAAATAAATATCAACAAAAATTGTAAGCGATGTTTGAGTACCTATGAATAATGTGAAAAATCCTACCTTGCAAGCATCAATGGCACTGGTCAACTATAAAATATTAAAGACACGAATATTTTTTTTGATAAATACTTATAGCAAACACTTGATTAACAAATTACTATTTTATAATGTTATTCGACAAAACAATACACTTTGAAAAACACACAAGGAAACAGTATTAAACTGTAAAAATTTTCATTTTTCAATTGTCACAAAAAGTTCGATTTTTAATTTGCAACAAAAATATACGAAAATAACCATAAACTTTTGAAAAATCAAATATTTATTTAATACAAATTTTAAAATTATTTTTATAAATAAATTACATTCAATAAATTATGAAAATAAAAAAAGACTTAGAATTATTCAAACAGTAGTGAATATTTATTTTCGCCATGTTTAATTTATAATATTTTTTAGTTTCTATAAGACAAGTAATAACATTAATAAAATTAGTAATTTTATACTATATCTCCCAAATTATTTCAAAAGCCTTAAAAATCAAATTGTTATAATTGACAATTTCTCTTACCCCGTAGGTTAGATTCTTCACTTGAAAATATTACCATTTGAATAGAATAATTGAAATTAGAAATATTTTTCAAAACAATGTAATGGTTTCATACTTGCAAATGTTTGATTATTTTTTGGTGTGACGGTTTGATAATTAATAAAATTATATAACAACAAAATACTAGCTTTGAAAAATATCGTAAATGAACATAAAAGAAAACAAAGGATCTAGGTTTTTTTTTTACTTTACAATGAAAATTCAAATATTTCTAACATATTTTATTCTTTTGCGCCTGGTTGAAAGCTTTTTAACCTCTGGCAACACTTTCAAGTCGACCAACCACTTTTTGAGTTTTGACACACTACATGTTATTCCGGTAAATGAAAATTTAACTGCTAAAATGGCCAGCTCCACTGATGTATTCGATGATATGAAACTGTGAGTACCTCAAGCCTTTCCACAAACAAATCTTCCATCCTTGCCAAAGCATTTAACGAGAGAAATATTCATTTTCCTAGTTGCCTAATCGACGGTCAAGATTGTATCGCATCTGTCAAAAGCTTTAATCTCACGTCAAAATCAATATAATATGTAATAAAACTCAGTCTCGCTTAGTGTCGAAACGAAATCACAACATAATATTGCATAATAATCATTATACTATTGTTTTTTCGCTATTCAGATCGCTGTACTTAATTAGTTTACTCTCAAAACTGGTTTCTTGTAAGCCCTTAATTGAATTACAAATCAAATAAATTGTATTATTTCAGGTTTATCACGCCCGATAAGTTTTACGTTGTGGCCACTATAAATCCGAAGGAAGTCCTCGTCATAGAAAGGCTTACAAACAAGGCATATGTACTCGGTAAGACAAGTTATTTTGCGCAGCAGCGGAAGGCCATAAAAGTATTGTTTTAACTTAAATTTATAAACAACGCACAGTGTTAAAACGACACAAATAAAAATATTTATTATTTATGATGTGATTCTTAAACAAGTATCATAGTTCAGTGCTTGGTCGAAGGTCAATTTTTAAAAGAAAATTATATTTTTTTGTATATTTATAGACTATTATATAGTATGTTTTGAGATAATTTAAGGCACGTGATTAACGTGAAAAGAGTTAATATTTACCACTATCTATTTGATAATATCTTATTTTACATGTTTAAATAAAATGAAATACAAAACGGGGCCATTCACATACAGGGCTTGCACAGTGTGTAGATGCAAAGTCATATCATCGTGGTAAAAATGATAATTTGTACAGTATTTGAAAAGATCTTCACACCTGTGTATATTAAGTAACGTGATGTTATTGGCACGCAGATGTCATTTTATGTAATTAACTGCACTTAATGCAGATGAATCGTACCCTGAGTAATTATTTTTATGATTCCCTGATTGCTTGAAGGTTAAATTGATCTTCTTAAAACTGATGAACTATTTTTGTATTATAATTTTATATTTCCCATAAAAATTAATTTCTGGTTGTTGATAAGCCAATGTTTTTTTTAACAATTCCGATTTTATGATAATTGCAAAATAAGAGAGAGGAAAGTAAATAACATATTGTAAAATATACAGGATGACTCTAAGCTTCATACAAACATTTGAACACTATTATAAATGTGCTTAGCCAAATAGTTGGGAAATAACTAAATATTTTTTAAAGTGAGCGCTTTTGTCTTTTAAAGGCTTGGTCAGACTTGTTAAGGCTTTAAAAGGCAAAAGCGCTCAATCTTATAATTTTTTTAAATTTATTGTCACAAATTAATTGGTCTGTCGTGGGTAATGCACATAGAGTTCCAAATATTTTATATTAATATGTATATATATTCATGGTTCTGCTAGCCATTGCTTTTTGTTTCGTTTTGTGATTCGGTAATTACTATTGTTGTTTGATAAACATGAAGTGGTCTCTTAAATCGTTCTCATTCAGCCTCGCATGTGATTTTTAGTCTCCTTTCTTTAAATAGCTTATATTGGTATTTTCAGATAATTCCAAATTCGCCATCCCTGCCTCGGAGAACAGCTACCGTCCAGTATGCGGCATCTTGGGGACCATCAACCTCCTCTCCGGAAACAACCTGGTCGTTGCCACGCACAGGATAAGAGTGAGTCCTAAATGCTTTAAGACAAGTCTCTGCATTGCGCATGTGGCTGTGGACTTCCAGTTTTCTTAGTGCATAGTCATGCTGTGTTTTTCTTTAGATTTAAGGTGTTTCGGTCACGGTACTGGGGTCATTTTCAAATCTCTGTAGATGTTCCCGTTCAAAAACAATCGATCATAAGGATGGTCCATCCCTTGTATTAAGTTTGATCTCTTAAATGTCGTGCTCTTATATGGGTCTATAGTAGACCAAGTGTGTACAAGTTAAATTCAGATTATCTTCCATTGTTTTCAGGTCGGAAAGATAAATGGCCAGGATATATTCCAGCTTGCTGGGACTGACATCATTCCGTACGCCCAGTCCACCACTCATATGACCCAACAGCAGGTGAAAATTTTCATTTCTAAATAGAGAAGAGTTAAGCTGCTGTGGAAATATCTATCGGAGAAAGGCCCATTTCCTTGCTGAAAGTACAAAATTATTTGGTCAAAATTAATAAATAAATAATGTTTGGCATTTCAGATAGAAGACAACAAGGTTTATATGCGCATGATGACCAGCGTCTTGGAGACTCCGTGCATGTACTTCTCCTACGAGTATGACCTCACCCATACTCTGCAACGACTCTTTAACATCTCCCCCGACTTCCTTCAGGTATCGACCTCACTTACAATTGACAATACTGCTGCTTCTACTGCGTTGCATCTATCTTTAATTAATATGCTCAAATACGTGAGCACACAACAAGTTTCTCTATGTGCAAGCTCAGTATGTTTTGTATTTTATAATTTACTTTACTTAAGCAGTGGTTAATTAGTTGCAAATAGTCGCATTAGTGGATTTTAAATAGTAGGTGCCATGCGACCATTCCAAAGTTGCATGGTTGAATGGTGACCTTGACATGGATCTTATCACTGTTTTTATTTGGAAATTTACTTTTCAGATGTCCATGGTGCAACGAGCCGACAATCGATTCCTGTGGAATGTGAACCTGCTCAATGAGCTAAAGGATCCCATTTTCAAGAAGTTCACCCTGCCCATCATGCATGGATGTATCCTTTTTTTGTTATTTTTATTTGAATTTGCGACATTTGTACGAAAATAGAGCAGGCTCTCGAAATATGGAGGGAGTATGTAGAAAAGTAAATAGATTTAATTTAATTTATTTTCCTTAAGTCTTTGAATAGTTGTGTCCATAAATCACTGTGTGATCAACGGAAAAATGTTCACCTGGACCCTCGTCTCCAGAAGGTCCATCTTCAGGGCTGGGCCTCGGCTGTTCATGAGGGGAGTGGACGAGGAGGTAGGTTACATTAAACTACTTATAATATTGAACTGTAGAGTATACGTGGAGTATGTGAAATAAGACTTTATTAAAGTTTATTGTATGCCGAGAAACCATGTTGAATTTCGATTATTACAAAATATCCTAATATTAAGATTTGAAGGGTCCTTTTCCACTGATAGACTTTATTACATCAAAATGTAAATGTATAGCAATGACATCTTCAGTTGGTAGTGATGGTAAGGCTGTATTTATTTAACTTACAAATCAATAAATACTGCTTTGATGACTTTCAGGGCAGCGTGGCTAACTTCGTGGAGACGGAGCAGATCATCGAGTGTGACGGTGCGCGAGCGTCCTTTGTGCAGACGCGGGGATCTATCCCCCTGTACTGGTCGCAGCTGCCAGACTTGCGCTACAAGCCCAAGCCGCGCCTCGAGGAGGCTGACCATGTGGCAGCGTGCCGGCGGCACCTCAATGCGCAGGTGCGCGCCTATGGACGCCAGGTGCTCGTCAATTTGGTAAGACTCAAACAATGATCTTGTCAGGTTCTTTACTTGTATTTTTAAGTAATTTTTGGCACATGCAAATTTTGGTTTCTTTTGTTCGGAAGAAAATAATCAATTAATTAAATAATTAAATATTTTAAAGTATTTTACTTGTACTATAAATTAAACTGCAAAAAAAATGGTCTGATAGGTCTGAATCATTGGCTGAAAATTTTTATTAAATAATTTAATTAATTATTTGCAAAAATTACAAAAAATTTTTTTTTTATTCCTGACACCTAATGATTGCTTATTGTTGAATAATAATTAAATTTTTCACCTTTGTAGATTGACCAACACGGAGCTGAAGAGACAATGGAATCTGGCTACAAGAGCACGGTAGCGCAGTTATCTGACCCTCTCTTGCGGTACGAAGCCTTCGACTTCCACGCTGAGTGTCGGCACATGCGCTGGGACCGTTTGGAAATCCTCATCGATAGGCTGGCCCACGAACAGGTAACCATCTTCATCAAGCATGTTGCCTGCAAAAAAAGTAAATGAAACATAAAATTATCCAATAAAAGTGTGGCTTGACTTTTCGTTAAAATTATGCAAGCTCAGATGTTTTAGAAGAAAAAAGTAAATATTGCGTTTCTAGGATGAGTTCTCGTACTTCCTGCTGGGCCGCAATGGAGCCGTGGGTGCTCAGCAGTCCGGGACCTTCCGCACCAACTGCATCGACTGCTTAGACCGCACCAACGTGGTGCAGTCGCTGCTGGCGCGGCGATCGCTTAGCGCCGTTCTGCGTCGTCTAGACGTGCTGCGCGACAACAACGACCACATACACCACCACGACAACCTAGAGATGCTCTTCAAGAGGGTGAGTACTCAACAAACTTTTTCTTATAAAAATCACTCTCTTGCTGCTTTTAAGATGAAGCAGCAGGTATCATAGGGTTTTGATTTGGTTTCTCACGGAAAAAGTATAATCAACAGCTAATGCAATAATTTCCATTTAGTGTACATTGTGACCCTTATGCTGCATTTACACGCTGAAAGATTTTTCAATGGAACCTTCTAAATATAATTATTATTCTTACAATAATATTTCTTCTTGAAGGTGTGGGCAGACAACGCTGATATCATCTCCATCCAGTATTCCGGCACAGGTGCCCTGAAGAACGACTTCACGAGGACGGGAAAGCGCACCAAGCTGGGTCTACTACGTGATGGCATCAACTCTCTTACCAGATACTACAAGAATAATTTCGCTGATGGCTTCAGACAGGTGAATTATTTAGACCTGACTTCCATGGTGCCTGAAGTCCTAAAACACTGTTAGAAAGAGAATGTTTTGTAATCAGCTAAACTTAAATAACAACATTCGATGTCTACTCAAAAAAAAATAAATACCAAAAAAATTTACTGTCAATCCATGGACTATAAATATATAATTTTTTTTAATATGTTTTCAGTCTGTGTTACTACAAAAAATATTCAATCAAATGCAATTGTAATTTTTGCGTTTTTACTGTTACGGTAGTAATAGGCTTTTTTCTGATAGTATAGTCTAAAATGAGATAATGCTGAGGTTATTAAATTTGAAGGAGCATCTCGTACACAAGAGGCCAGAATACAATTAGATGTTCTCGTCATTTTGGTTTTGTAAAAGTTATCGGATGCTTATGGTTTAATTAAAATTTCAGGATTCCATCGATCTGTTCCTGGGCCAGTACATGGTAAGGGAGGGAGAAGGAGTGAACCTGCCCTGTCCTCTTCACAAAGACAAGGACTGGAAGTACATTACTGTAAGTACTTGCATGGTTCGCACTTGCACTACTCATTCCTGTAAGAAAACAGGAATTGAAAGAACCGTATATCAATAGTGCATGTATAAAAACAATTACCAAAAATATCAATGTTGTCAGATAACCTATTAAAGCTGCTCTAGCAAATACGTAAATGATATTCTGACATCTCTAAATTTGACTAATTCCAGTTCCCGTCAGTCTTGCTGATAGCCATTTCCATGTTCTGCGCGAGTGCTATCCTCCCCAACGAGTACTCTACGGAGATCCTGCTCTACCTCATGTTCTGGGGTGCCATGGTTGGTTCCACCTTCGGTATCATTTTCAGGTATAATACCTTTTATTTTTTAACTTAGCTATAAAATAATAATTTTAATATTTTACTTAATGGTATATATGGGATAGTAATAACAATTGTCTTAATATTGTGGTTTTTCAGATATGGCAAGGAGTTCGTAGACTACCCGAAGCTGCGCGAGACCAACAGCGCCCCCTCCCGCCTGGCCTCGGCCAGCAATGGGTTTCCTTTATGATATCCTAGTAGTCTAGTTCACGACGAGCGCTATTAGGTGAAACCATTCGTCGACTTTCTTGGCTGTTCACACACGCGCGGTCGCCGGCCCGCCCGAGCGCCGGCGCGTCTCACCCTATCAAGCAATTCTTTTCTGCAGCGACACTCAAGCAATCCGATGGGGCTTAAAATAAATGAACACTTTTTAAAATTACATGTCTTTTAAGTAATATAAGAACCTCTTACTTTTCATGTAACTAACAATTTCATGCATTGTTTGTACCGTGTTATCGTGTTACATTGTTTATTGGTAGGATTGAAACATAATGTATTCATACGAGGGTTCTTGTTGCAAAATACTATGTAGTACTTCATACAGTATTCATATTAGGGTCTGTGTGCAAAAAATCTGATACTTTGGAGCATACTGCAATCACGCAAGGGCAAAATATTGTTTTGTTACAGCAATCTACTGAACTATATGCAAAAATATGCTTAACTATTTATTTCGTAAAAAGGATAATAGACATTTTAAATTTAGATGATCAATTTCGCCTTCGAGCAATGAACACATGTAAAATATATTACTGTGACGTTTACACATCCACATGTATTTTATCCTTAAAAAAGTTCACCCGGGAAATAATGCATAATTTGTAATTTATACCGAGTAGTTACCAGATGCGAGGCCAGAAAAGAATTGCTTTCATAATAGGTGAGGCGAAACATAATTCATACAACACGAGTCGTAATTGACGGAAAAAACTTTAGAAATAATTAGAGATATAAACATTCAAAAGTTTAAATTGTGCGAAGGGTGCACGTATTTTTTTTTATTCTAAATTTATATATTGGTAAAGTAAGAAGCACAAGAGCGGGCAGAGTTTTATTCGAGAGGAACTAATTTCAGATGTGGCAACTTAAAAGATTGAGTAAAAAATGAAGAAATTTGTGATAACGTTGCATAAAACAGGTATCCTCGGCTTGTGACGAAGATAAATTTATATATGTATTGGTCTTATAGTTAACTGGGTTTTATTGTTAATTTTCCTAATGGGATCGAACAATGCGACATATCATCAGATGAAATCAAGTGAAACTTTATTATGAAAATGGTATCATTTCACTATAAAATTGAGACTGGCGCTCATGGACTTCCTGCCAAATCTACGATGTTGCTTTTCAAAGACTCGGCCTTATTGAGAATGCTAGAAAATTGCAGCTACAACCTTCTGTCAGATCTGGTTCCCTAAGGTGGTCTTATGCCACTGTGCTCCACTTGTCTCTCTGCTCCGGTCCCTGATTTCTACGATGGACTGATTTCGATCACAGACTTTCATTGTAGTTGAATTCTTAATCTTCTCTTTTGAATGCAACCACAAGGCTTTGCGGGTCCATGCGTGCATTGGGGCATTGTGTATAGTCAAATGATTAGCTTTTACGGTAGGACATAAGTCGAGGGATACCTGTACATCAGAGATATATTGCAGTAGTTTCATTGGGAACTAGTTTCAAGAAATCGATAGCCAAAGATCTTCTGCTGTAAAATAAAATATACAGTTACACCTCGCTAGGCACATATCGTAAAACAAAGTATATTCAATATATTCAACTCCATAATACTAGCTCATATACAGGAGCTGTTCTTTTCATCTCTCAATAGGGTCTGATTAGCGTTAACGATACGGTTCATATCCTAGCTGTAGCTCGGAAAAATATTTTGAGGATTTTTCTTGTCGTTTCATAAGAATTCTTAAAAGACCAACTTAAGGCAGAAACTCCCGTGGCAGCTGAACTCTAAACATCATAAAAGTCGTCTCCTATTGGATTAAATGGGCTTTAAAAGTCAGTGCTTTTGATTTGAGCGAGGTTTAACTGTATATTAATAAATAGCGTTAGTTATGTATATGTTGAGTCTTTCTTAGTGTTGCAAGCCTTAACTAGATTTTTTTTTTTGTTGATAAATTTAAGTGTTGTGAATAGTTCACGAATGCTTCCACATTTTTCACTAACATTTTTGACATATCACTTAATTCTAACCTAACTTTTCATGTCCTTTTTACCTTGATTTTTTCACGTAGAGAATCTCTGAGATCATGTGAGCAATAAATACATTTTAAATTCTTAGTAGCTTAAGTGTGATGTCAGGTTGAAAAGTTATTCTGTTTATTAAATTTATCTAACTTTATGCATTTGATGTATTTTGATGGTTGTCTTTTTTTTTTCAGTCTTTCTAGATCGATTTGATTATCGATCCGATAGACCGAATTCTTGATGGCAAGCCACTGAAAAATCAGCTAGGATCAATTAAAGCATTTTGCGCCTAAAATAGCATTGTGGCTGTATCGATAATACACTAAAATAAACAATCTGGGACATTTAAAGTTTAGCGTGGATCTCGGAGTATCTCTACGGGCAAGGAATCTTCCAATGTATATGGCTTTAAAAATGTGACTTATGAATTAGCTAGATTGGCAACTTTTGCAATCTTGACGATAGAATTATTTCAGTACTTAAACTGGCGAATTATTTGATTTTGATTAGTTTAGGTAATTTTTATTTTATCATCATGTCGATCCGAGCAATCTGGATTGACTTCTCAATTGAAAAGCTATTATTCTCTCAGTGTTACTCTATTATGAAAAATGTTGAATGTGAATATGTTGCTATATGAAAAAATCTATATAACAAATAATTGTTATTAATGTAGCATATAAATTGGTGTTTTTAAAATGCTTTACCATGTTACTGTCAAAACAAAATGGAACTTATACAATATATTGATCTACGCGGTTCGACCACGTAACTTAAAAGAGTGGTCACAACATATCTGCTTTATTTATTGTTACATTAAAAATATATGTATGCTTGACTAGAACTGATTCTGAATCAGCCAACTGGACAATGGGGTGGTTTGGGGGTTGTTGCGACAACTCTATCATAGTGAGCCATGAAAATAAACCAGCGCATAATCAGCGGAAGCCAGTTTGAGTCTTTGCTTCAGTTCCATCAAGTTTTGACAGCAGTATGGTAATTCCCTTATGAGATATACTAAATAGGACGACAATGTAAATTATTAAAAAAAATCCCGTGAAGGAAGGTTTGGTAGAGTTCTCAGTGCTATTTGAAAGGAAACAAATATATTGGATTAAATGAATGTATATCTATGTAGGAAAATATCTATTTTGAAATGCGTGTTTTGGACTTCTTAATTTATAGTATAATATATAATTGAAACGCCTCCTTTGAAAACGATCTAAGGCACACTGTGTTTGATTTTCAATAAATAGATAGATATGAACTTCTTTTCTAATGTGTCAAGTTTTGATAAATCTTTTTGAATCAAGTTTGAGTTTGAGCAATTTTAAGGAATAAAATGAATGGATAAATTTTTGGGTTTATACGTAGCCTTATATATAGCCTTATCCAGCCTTAGATATATATATAGCCTTAGATCCAGTTGCATCGGGTCCTCAACAGCAGACCATCATCTCGATTGCTTATATTAAGAAGCATATGTATTTCGATCACCTTTATGATTATGCGCACATATTTGATTTTGACTGTGGTGATTACTTTGGTTTTGAAGGAGAAAGTGTGACCCGTCTCCACTGATGAAATCTTGGGCATATTCTAGAACTTGGTGATTTTTTTCAATGAATTCAGTCTATAAAGCTGTTCAACTAAAAGCATATATCCAATACAATCAAGAAACGCACATTGTCAAAGTAAAGCAGTCCGCGTGTAATAATTTGATCTTAATTTTTGATTGTTGTTAAAATCTATTTGACATGCTTAACTACCTAATTTCGCTTGATTTTTTCCAGTTTGTCCGAATTTGGGTGTGGATGTGTCTCATGTACAAAAGTGGGCTCAAGGCTTATGGACCAACATTAAATCGTGCTTTAGATCGTTTTTTGAGAAGTTGTGAATTTGTACAAATGGTATATAAATTAACAAATGTCATCTGTCAGCCTTCAATTTGCCCGAGCAAATGTAATTATTAATATATATATATATATATCAGTATTTATGTAACAGTTAACTAGCTACTAAAAGCCTAGATACTTGCGTCTAAATTCTGAAAGACTGATTAAATTAATGCTTGACCAGCTATTAAACATGTACAGCGATTGAATAAAATTATCTTGCTAATGATTTAGAATTTCATATGTTGATAAAAATATTACTTCATTGGCTAAATCACACACATGTTTACTTTGATCAGTCTTTTAGAATTTGGGCATTAGCGTGCATTGATTCTCTGGGATTTTGGTTATTTATTGGATCGTTCTGGATCTTAGCGAACTCAAACACATTGGTATTTTAAAGTCGTAGATAATCCTGGGATGCCAGTACTATTATAAATGAATCTATGATCTTAGATCTTCTTGCCGGGGGGCATTTTCTATGTGCTCTCATGCAAATAATAAACCTTTGAGTAAATTTTTTGAATAATTTATAAGTTTATGTAACCATTTAGCATGTTTTTAAAATATTAACACAATATACAAACATCAGGCTGTTTGACTGCATATATGTATTTTGATCATCATAATGTATTATTCAAATGATTTATAACTAAAAGTTATTTTCAACAACTCTTTATGATAAATCTTTATAAATAACTTATTTTCAATAATCATTATCAACAATGCTACGAATCAAATTGTTTAAGACATATATTATACATCAATATATTTTGCAACCACTGTTCACTTCTTCACTGTGCATAATCCTTTTTAACCATCTTTGTAAATTAAATACTTTTTTTATAAATAGCTATAGTTTTTATCTATGCACATTCCCATTAATTTTATTTAAATGAATTTCTAGTGTTATTAATTTTAAATGTTTGTGGATACGGTCGTTTCTCCTTGGCTAATTTTAATGAAAATCTTATTTTTAAACCATAAAGTCAATTCTTGTCAAGTCCCATTTTGTAACAATTAAAAACTTGGGTTGACTGGTTGTGTTAATTAAATAACTTTTCTAGACAATCTTAATATGTTTTTTTTAAATCCTATTTATTGCATTCATACTTTAAAATTACCTTACGTGTATGATTATATAAATATTTATATGAATTTTTTTGTAATGTTTGTAGTTAATATAATAATTTTCTTGAAAATCTCGTAATTTTTTTTTTAACCTTACTAATGATTTTTGTAAATTTGTACAGAGAATGATAGTGTATCTAAAAAATGTATAAAACTATGTAACTATAAATAATTATTGTTGAAATTTATTAAAATCTGATGTTGCATTTTTATTTTTCTCCTTTTATTTAATCTTTAATAAAAAGTTATCATACTATTCTATATTTTTTTTTAAATTATCGTATTATTTTGTTTAAATAAAGTGTTCTAAAAGTAATTTTTTTTAGTTGGTGTAAGTGCATTCTTATTATTTTTGACATATTGAATTACAATGTCTTTGGTACTCGAGGTTCTTTGTCTAGTGCTCTGTGGTTAGTTTTTATAGACAGTTTACGAAAACATATGCGGTCGAGCAGAAAATGGATTATATTCGCATTAAAACGGTTTCACCTCGCGGTGTCAATGAAACCTAGTAATCTGTCAACGCCAGACGGATTCATTAAATAGTTAAACACGTACGCGACGGTCGCATTTCATTTACGACGGTTTTCTGTCATATCCCAATTCACATTCGGATTAGTGTTTACTCAACAGATAAAGGCGGAAATACGATAAGGCTCGATTACGATGAAATTATTCATTCAGTGACACGGTGCGTTACGGTTGTGCGGGCTGAAAATGAACGAGGATATAAATTGGGACGAAATCCGGTCGGATGACGCGCTCCTGAGACCTGCCAAGCTGTTTGAGCAGGGAATTCAAAGAAATACTTATGGCCAGTCTGCGTTTGACGCTGCAGAAGGAATGGATGCGCCGTTATTGCGCGATGTAAGTAATTCATTAATCAATTAATGTTTTCATGGAATTTAATTTAATGTATTTCCTCAGGTGTCTCGATGTCACCCTCGTTTTTCCTTATCACTAGGGGTAGATGTCAAAATAAAAACGATCTTTTTCTCTATGGAAATATGGTTATAATAAATTTCCTACTTTTAATTTTTAGCTTTTATGATTAAATAACATTAATGTTCTGATAACGTTTTAATTAATGCATGTTTAATATACAATTTCAGTTATTTTCTAAATATGTTTCGTATTTAATGTCTAATCTATATATGATGAACCGCGATATTTTTAATACTTATCACTAAATTACGCAAAACACTAATAGTAAATATTTTATTTTACTGAGTACACTTTGTACTTTGTCAATCCAATACCTACAATATTTACCTATTAGATTACAAACAAATCAAAGATCACTTTAATGAAATATTTATTTATGTAATTATATAATGACATATCAAAACTGTTGTTCAAATCGATCAACCAATTGATATAATAAACCAGAAAGGGTTGATTGAATGCAACCCGTATGATTATAAATTGCAATCAACAAATCCAACCCCCTTTGTAATTTTCCTAGGGAATGTGGTAGTTAACCCCGTGATAAGTCCAAACCTCAACTCCAAACCAAACCAAACTCAGTTGATAATAAATCCATAGAAGTATCATTTTATATAAATGACTATTCAAACTCTTTTTCTGTAAAATGTACATCAAATAAATCATTCAAAAGTAAAGAAACAAACGTTTTATAAATGAATTGATTATGGTCGCACTAAAACATAAATACGTTAACTGCAATTGTTATTTTTTACAATCGGATTCACTGATGCATGCAACCACACTTTGACATGAATGTCGTTTTTTTTTTAATATTACAACACTTACTCCAAAACCTACTTGTTGTTTTCTCTTGGCCTTAAAAATTGGCATTTTCTCATTTATTGTGTGCAACACATTTGCAGTGCCAGCTATTTGCGAATGCTAATTCTGTTAACAATACTCTGGTGTCCGATGCAGATTAGACAGTATTTTAACTTGTCAAAAAGAGGAACGGATCGTGGTTTATCTTGCAACTATTGTCATTAAATAGATCCATATTAATCACCCGTACAGACCTGCTGGTTCGGCAATTGTTATAAATATACAGGTATCCATTTGAGCCAACATGATTTAACACTATGATATGCTAATTGTGATGTATTAAATATTCATATGTATTATATATTTGGTAAATAAATTAAGTGACTTGAGTTTTGCTAATTTAAATAGATTAAAAATTTGGCCTATGATTGGGGAAGAATACTAAGCATTTATATTTTGCGATGAAATTTAAAACATTTATGCTCCAAGTGTTGAACAGTGATTATCAAGATATCAAAAACATCACATAATACACCTTTTCTCTGAAAAACTATCTAATATTTAATATGTTTAAATATAAATATTTTCATGTTTGGATAGCTGACTTGATATTTTTTCGAACCCGTGTGCTATCAATTTACAGATATGAAGTGGTTTACATAATCATCATGATAAATTCTAACAATCTTTAAGTTCCTTAATATAATGGTTATATAAATATTTCAAAATAGTCAAAATAAATATATGGATTAAAAATGTTGATTTCTGGTTACACAGGAGGCGTATACGGAGATTCCAATGCCAGAAGGCCCCAGCCCGGAGCTGTGGACGCATTGCCACTGGAGGCCGCGCGTGTCTCCGCAGGGGGCCGGCCCACAGCTGCTTGCTGCCACCGTCATGTGCGCTGTTTTCATGGTGAGTCTCCTCTACATCCATTCTAAATAGATATCAGAAATTTCACGGTAAAGTGAACTTAGAAGTTTGGACTTGCGGAAACAATAAAATACATGCATGTGTATCCAATCATTTTAATGTGTTTTTAAAATGCTTAAAACGTGTAAAAAAAATGAGTATATCCTATCTCCCTCTTCGATACTGAAATTCATGAATTTTTATATTCCGTTTTCATTAACAGTACTTGTGTGATTATGCTAATACAAAAAAGTAAAAAATAGTTAAAAAAAAAAAACAAAACCTGTTTGGTTTGAGTGTCTCTTTGGTCCACTTGTCTGAGACCCAGAACTTGTTTATAATACTTGCAAATGGTCATTCCAGGTACAGAGTTTACTGTTATTCAGAGTCGTTAACTAAGTATAAATTATTGTTTATGACGTATATATTATCTTGATCCTATGCATTCAATGATTTTTTTTACATAGTACCGACAACTTGAAAAAGTTTTAATGACTGTGTGGGCTAAAAGCGTGGATTTATTCAATTATAATCATCGATGTAAAGAGACTACTTTGACTGTATGGACATGATATTATTATTCTTAACGCTGAAAACAAATTTAGTTTTTAAAAATGCACCAACAAATAGAGTATTGTCGCACTTTTTTTAGTGTAAATTTAAATAAGTGCACAAAAGATAACGAACAAAAATTGTGTAACTAAGCTAGATTAATTTTTTGAATATATTGAAAAAAAATATATGTATTTGATTACAAATTCATGTTTTAGAAAAAATCAGCTATGTGTATAATTCTAAATTATCCATGTATTATAAATACTAGAAGCACTCACTATGTAAATATTTAGTAATCTCCTAGCCATTATTTGGCCAAGCGCATTTTTTGGTTTGGTACTTCCTTTTTTGTAGCAAATTTTGCATCTCTAATCTTTTTAATGATTGTAACCACAAAAATCCTGATGTCAGTACGTCTTTTAATCAGCCAAATTGTTGGGTTTTTGTGGTCGTTATCAGAGAGAGATGTTTCATAATTTTCATTCGTAAAACCACAAACTATTCCTAACCGTGAAATTGAAATTTAAAGTGTAATGAATGCTTTTATCACAAAGGAAAGTGCAACAACTGAGCAAGCAGCTTTATTCATTACATCTAAAGAAAGCCCAATAAATCACGTCAATATATTATGGTATTAGCATAATCGTATAAAAAGGGTATTTTGTGTCCTTCTGACCTTTAAAAAATATTTATTTTCAAATTGGTTTAAATATATTTTGGGGCTAGCAATGTTAGAAATATTCGTAGAATATTCTGTGTTACGCTTCAGTGATGTGTTCGAAAAAATATCAGTTGATTGTCAGCGTGAACTGTGTGAGAATACAAAATCTAAATTTTTTCAGCCTTGCTTCTTTAAATAATTTTTTGAGACACGTGTATAATCAAAATTGAACCAAGAACATCAAATATGTGCGTATATTTTAAGACTTCTGTTAAATCTTTTCTTATCTTAGATTTGTAATTCCTCTTTTATCTTCATAAATATATAAAAAATTCTTATCTATATCGTAGTATTTGATAAATTATTGCTATCACTTAAATATGACAATGTACTGTTGGATTATCTTTTAATCTATTCTAGCATTGATGTAATCGGAAACAATATTTTAATGGTAATTTACCACTGTCAACAAGAGTCTAACATCAGGGTCATTGTGAGACTTAGAGAATGATGCCTGATGCCATTTCTTTCGCTCCATGCAATCAGATCTACGATGAATGTTAGAATGCAGACGAGAATACTTTAATCTTACCGCGATAAGCTGTAGATTCGAGTCTTCGGTTTTCACCTACTCCATCAAAACTTATTACTCATTGCAAGTATATTTGAAGAGATTATTTTTTTTTAATCAGGTGGGCGAGCTGGTAGGCGGATACCTGGCGGGCAGCCTAGCCATCATGTGCGACGCTGCACACCTCCTCAGCGACTGTGCCGGCTTCCTGCTGGCCCTCAGTGCACTGTTCCTGGCGCGTCGCCCCCCGGGGCCTCGTATGTCCTATGGATACCGACGCGCTGGTGAGTCCTACAGCTGGACAGCGACTAATTGAGAGCAGGCTTGCATGCTGCCATCAAAATGAATTTTGTTTTAGAAAGAAATTAGGAGTTTAAAACCTTGAATAAACAAGTAAAAGGCTGCTGACCAAGAAGCTTCTTGGGCTTGCATCCGAGTGAAGCAATAAAATGTTCAAACATAGTTTCATTCTTTGAATCTCCTTGTGTAATGGCGGTTTATTCAATTTGATCAATGCTTGGTCATGTGTTGTTGCAGAGGTACTGGGAGCGCTGATGTCCATCCTCCTGATCTGGCTGGTGACGGGCATCTTTGTGTACCTGGCGGTGTTGCGGCTGTGGGAGGGCTCCTACGACATCCAAGTCAACGCCATGATGATCGTGTCAGGACTCGGGATGTGCGTCAACGTGCTGTAAGTACACCGCCGATGCGCACGAGTTTCAGGAATTGCCAGTACCTGAGGCTTTTGGAGATTAGTATAAATAGTTCTGCTAAATGCACTCAACTATTTACTAATTCATGCATTTAATCAAATTCTTTGTCAGTTTCATATTAGTTTTCATTTCATAGAATATTACTACATTACATAATAATGAAGTTAAAAAAATTAAAACTTTTTGAAAAATGATTTAGTTTGTTGATACATCTTGTATAAATTCCACAAACATTATTGTAAATAATGTAGCAAATGTAAAAAAAATACCATCGGCATGCTTGTTTGCAGTATGGCACTGATTCTACATGGGGCGTGTCGAGGGATAGCGCATGCACATGGCCACAGCCATGGCCACAGTCATGCGCCGCACGTGGAAGCGCATACCCACACCGAAGGCAAAACCGCCAACGGCAGGAACGGTTACAGGAATCTGGCGCTGGAACCTGAGAGGGCTGGCCTCAAGGACTTGGCTGCGGAGGCGCATGGAAACGGATACACAGCCAATGGTACTGCTGAATTTCAATTTATACATATACATTCTTCATTTCATGGTCTGCGAAATGTCAAACGTTCTTTATCCACAGTTTCTCAAAAATCGCAGTGTTTATCTAATAAAGCGAGACAGTATTACTTTTGGATCATGAAAAAATTAGTTTATATTTTTAGCTCAACCTAGTAAGACTGTTTCACAAATTTTTTAAGGAAAAGTTATTTTCTCTTTCTGATGCAAGGCCAAACAAATAAAAAATATTTTTATTAATATCAGAGCAAATTTATATAATATTGTTCATTCGTACTATTTATAAGATTTGAACTATTAATTATTATTAGTTTATTTTTTTAATATATAGATATTTTACGGTGACATTTATAAAATTTAAACTATAAGCAATTAAAACTCAAATGACATTGTATATCAACTGAACAAACCTTTTATATATATTTATTTACTATAAAAAATAATGTCAAATATCATAACACGTTACGAGTATTCTTCTGCCATAAAATGATATAGTGAGTGTTTATATTGCTTAAAAGATATTTAAAAGCAAGCGATGCTTTGACGCATGCTTGAGCACACGTAACTAGAATTTAAAATGAAATAAATAACAAAATAAGTATATAGTAGATATGTGTGATGTATTTTGTCGATGTAAATTTAAAATTGTCATTTCCAGGAAAAGGACGATTGAAAATAAAATGATTCATTGTAAATTATCACCTGAACAAACATATTTTGCATTAAATGTCAACACAGCTATTTTTATTTAAACTCGTATTTATATTTATTCCAAACATAATAAGCCTTCCGCAGGAGATAACGTGGAGTTGATAGCGTAGAGTCGCATAAAAGATGATAACCCACATCCTGTGACTGCAACGGTCACAATAAAAACACGCTAATTGTGATGAAGTCGTAATAATGCGCTGTTTCATCTGCCGTCGATATGTTTGTGGAGACATGGCTCTTTTTAAAAATGTTATCGTATCAATAACAACTGCAATACTGAAGCTTGACTACAAGCACACGTGGATTTTACTAAATAAACATTGTATTCGACGTATCTTATCTACCATATATATACATATTTTTTCCACTAATTTCGCTGTGGTTATAATTATAATCTCGCCTTTACATTTGAATTCAAAAATCTAAGTATATCGTTAGGTACAAGCAATTTTATATATATTTTTTAAAAAACTTGTTATATAGAGCAGTATGAAAAAAAAATTGTAAACGAGTCTCATATTTTCTAACATCCAATTATATAAAAAAAGTATTTATAAGATGATTTGGGACAATCTTCAATATATCATGCAAGATTTCCAAGCACGGGGAAACCAGATCATCAAATAACGATGTTTAGCATAATCTACACGATTTCAAGTATTGGTTAAAATATTGGATTGTGTATGTCAGAAAATTAATTAAGTTTGAATCAAATACGTGCGTGTGGTTTTTCATTCATAATGTGGTTAAACTATGATTTAATGAGTATTTCCATAGTTTACGTCATTGTTAATAAGGTTTACCGTTTCCTCGGAAACAAATGTCCCAACTTATCATTAGATAAAATAATAAAAAAATTAAAACTTGACTGCCATAGAAATCTCTAACGAGAGTAAGGTCTGTCGTGAGGTTTGTAGATTGTCGCTTTGAGACATGCGGAGTTCAGGGGCTTGCAATCCTCGTGGTGGGTCTGAAGGATCTTTTTACGAAATCGCAATGCTCGCTAGTAATCTTCCACTTGTTTGCTTTACGCAACAAGATAATTTAAAAGATCTTTGAAAGCCATTCAGTTCGCTCTAAACGTCATTCTCGTGGTACCAGTGAGTCTTGAGTTCTATGGTTTTTGTTTTCAGGGTTTGATGATGTGGACATGCTAAACGGAAGTCCGTCTTCAGAGCAGAGTATCAACGTCCGTGCTGCCGCAATACACGTGTTGGGAGATCTTATTCAGAGCGCCGGCGTGTTCCTGGCTTCTGTCATTATCAAGATATATGTAAGAGAATAACATGCAAAAATATTTGTGTAATAACAGAATATTCTTTTAGTTATAATTGTAATAATCGTTAATTCCAGCCGGAAGCCAAGATTGTGGATCCTCTATGCACGTTTGTGTTCTCCATCATCGTGATGTGCACCACCCTCAGGATATTGCGCGAGGCCGTATCCGTGCTCATGGAGGGGGTGCCCCAGCAAGTCAGGTACGCTCACAATAGTGAGATGCAGTGAATTAAAAATCTGAGCGAGCGAGTATTTATTGAAATGCCAGGAAAATTTAACTTATTAATTATATATATAAAGACATTTTTCAATATTATGCTCTTTTCCCCAGTATTTAGCAATTTTTGTTTATTTATATCTTTTGTATGCAAATTATCCTATGAATTAACTTTCCCATTTTTGAATTGGTATATTATAACCAGCCGCTGCCTTGAATTTGTTAAATTGCTTATTGCTTTGTATAATATTCTCCCAACCACTTAGCTTAAGTCGGTAGCGAAGTTATGGTCAGAGTACACGTTTGTTTAAATTACGACCCCGATCATTCGTTTCTGGAAAAGAAATCCTCTTTATATTAATTTTATTATACCATGTTTTTGATGTCTTTAGATATGAGAGCGTGCTAGCAGCGCTGCGGGGGCTGGCAGGCGTGCGCACGGTGCACAGCCTGCACATATGGGCCATCACCAACCAGCACAATGTCCTCACTGCACACCTCGCCATAGGTAATACAAGACCCGGCGATGATTTAACTATGCTTAACTCGCTTGTCTTAACAGTTACTACTTTATTTTTGTTATGTTTTGTTTTTGAATCGGATTGTTCATTTTCCTGCTTTTGTCTTTCAGACCAGTACACGGACTCGGATAGCACGCTGAAGCAGGCGCTGCAGCTGATCCGCAGCAAGTTCCGGATAGACCTGGCCACCGTGCAGGTGGAGCGCTACCACGAGGACGCCATGGCTCGCTGCCCCCAGTGCAGCGCCAACTCCGACACCTGATCTTTGTTCACCATCGGCTAAAGGCCGGTGACCTTACTCCGCCTGCTTCCCCGTCGCCCGTAATTGGTGTGACCACAGCAGGAATATCATTTGATGATGCCAAAGCCGATACACGGCAAACCGTTGGCCGCAGCCTAGATAGCTAATTATTCTGTATTTGATTCCTAAAGTATATATTGACAATGGAAATGTTATTTTATATCACGGCCAATGAATCCATATTGAAGATCTTAGGAATTAGATTTGTGTGTATGGTCCTTAATATTTTTTACATACATCAATCAAGTTATTTATATTGTAAGATATTTAAATTTTTTTAAATTTGAACCAACAAAAGGGGTTAATGACCTCAACTTAAAATTATTTATTATCAACAATTTCTATATATTTCAGTAAACATTATTATTTGTGCATAGCATTGATGTATAACACCTTAACGTCAGTATGGCACATGCACCGAAGGTTTTCTGCTAGCTGAAGTAATACTAAAATGTATACCAAATATCGGCAGTAAAATAAATTATTGTCGCAATTACTAAGATCTACAAAATTATAGTGAAAGTTTAATCTATCTCTTTTTAACCCTATTATATTTAGTGTGTGGAAAAGAGATATATGAATTTCACAGATTGATTTGATAGAAAATTTGTCTTCACCTTGAAATATGCTTTGCATTCAAACACGCATCTTTCGTGTGACTTTTGAGTGTCATAGTCGATGAATATGTGTTAAAGGCAAGTGAGATTGCTTGCACCATATGATATTTATACGTACAGTATACAAACAAGCAAGAGATCAATGAACTTGAAAAAGATGTATATTTTGTAGAATAGTGGTAAAGGTTTTTTATTTTGCTTTCAGTATTTGTATTACTATTGTAAAATTATAATATATGTAATAATTCTGAAGATATTGTGCGTAATCGAGGTGTTTGAATGCAAAGCTTATAACGGTGAAATGTTTGTAATAAGTTGAGATCCTCCTGTTAATATATTGACTGTGTCGTAAGGCTCAACACTTCACTTTTTTTAATATTATAAGGAATTGGTGTTTAGGTGTCTTAGAATTATTAAAAAATACCGCTGCGAAAAATCAAACCGTTGATTTGATGCCAACACTTTGAGAGATAATCTAAACTCGCTCTGATTGAATCGGTCAGTTTTTTGCGGGCAAAAAATTCTGACCTATTGGACAACAGCACTTCAGGGTTGCAACCATAGATTAAGCTATACTACAGTAAATGCATAATTTTTTTAAATGTATTTTAATATTTTTTTACGCACACAAAAATTGTCACAAATTGCTTGTGTTTAATTATAAACAAGATCTCGATTTACTACTAGTTTTTTGTAGCATGTCATGGCTACAGGCGCAGGGCGAGTTCGTTTACACCGACCGTCTCGTGGTCCACTGGTTAACGCGCTTGTTTACCGACCTCCTCCGAGGAGAGGAACGGTCTTTGAATCTCACGTTGAGCCACGTTCATAGGTTTCTACGGCAGCTTTTGATTTCTTTCCCCGATGAATATAGCCGCTCGTTCAGATTTTCAATATACTGCATGCCGTGTGTATCTTTCGTATTTTATTATACAGATACATTTTTAATTCTCTATAATTTTAAGACCATCGGTTCTTCTTCGACTTTGCTTTGACTCATGCCCATTCTCAAAGTTACCAAATCTGAATCGGAATCAAAATCGGTGAACGATTTTGATGCGGACTTGCGAGTAGTGAGTATTATTATTAATAATATCAAGGGTGACTGCTGTCATCATGGTTAACATTTGTAAATTTATTTATTATCTGGCATGTAAAACTGGATAAAACCTTATAACATCATTATTACGATCCGTAGACATCATTCTGTTTTATAAGTAATATTTAGATTATCTTGGTGTGATTTATAGCATGGCGATGGTCTGTGGCGGACCCTATATAGGTCCAGGAGCATCAGCGACAAGCTCTCACTCTTTCCGGTTGAGCGCTTGAAGACATGTACCCGCAGTATACAAACACTACCTTGATTCTTTTTCATCGGGTGCCTCTCCTCAGAGGAGGTCGGCGACCATCTCACTAAGCATTAATGTATGCTGAATTAGCTTTCTAAGTGTAGTTGGTTCCCGGGTTCGTGATGAATTGTTTAAAAGTGTCGGCTCATTTTAATGATTGCATATGAACTTTGCCTACTGATATTTGACGATTGTGATGATGTTATGAGTTAATAAATGATGTTCAAAAGTTACTACTTTGTGTATAGAAGCACATCGGAAACAACCGTTGACAATGTAACAATGTCAATAGGTTATGGGGATGTAAATACTTTTTGTAAATAATTTATTCTACGATTTATTTATTTTTAATTTTTAAGTGTGATTTTCCAATTATTAGGTATGGAATTATTAATTTTATCATGACGCTATTTATTGAATGTAGGATACTGATTTTATAATGATTAAGCGATGCCTAAGTATGTCGGTACCTAATTATTGTGAATAGAGATAATTACGGCTCGGTTTTTGGAGAATTGATTGACGAAAACAGGGATCAACAAATTGTTAAACTTATATTTGAATAATTTGATATTGTTTTTGTTTATTAATCTTTCATAAATCAGTGCTTAGTATAATTATATGTATACATCATAGGTATTTATTTAAATACAGTGCTAACTATATTTTTATGTTAGTAATTTGATATTTAAAACGTAAATTAAATCCAAAGATGCAAGGTCACAGTCAACCCGCACGCCTCAACCAAAGTATTTCAACGGGAAACCGTTGTATTCCGTTGCTCATTTGCAAAACTATGCAAAGTTACATCGTATTATTTAACAAATTCTTGAAACAGTAATAGTCTTCAACATCACGATTTATTTATCAGTACCAGAATCGGACCAGCGACTTCTCTGTTCGCCGATGAGCCAACAGCGTATGAATCCAAATATAACCCAGAAAATTTTCAGGTTGAGATATTTTTTGACACAATTTTATCGTATTTATTGTTCTTATGCGTATTAATGTTAGGTTAGGTTTGACAAATATTTTTTATGTATTCGTCAATGTTGGCATGTTTAAAACATGAATTTAGTTTTAGGCGTTGTTTTTGTTGTACTAGTATTAAATTATTTAAAAAAAAACCAATCCAAAGTATATCCAAGTGTATAGATTGTAGGTTTTAGATGTTTAATTGATATACCCAGGAATCATATAAAATTAGTTGTGAATAATCGGTCTTTCCGAGACCAGATGTTGAATTTGATTCTCTTCCGGAGGTGTCGAGATGTTATCTTTAAGTATTTATTTCGAAACCATAGACTACGGTGCTCTTTTTAGATGTTTTTCGTAGTCTATGATAGGGTATCTGTAATATCATTAGTCAATTTGTGTATTTTAATATTTATTTTTAATAATTAAGAATTTGATATTTAATAATTTTGACTCTTTTTCTTGAAACTGTGAAAGCAGCTTGTAGCGTAAAGGTATTATTAATTTTATAAATGACTTTTACTTTAAAATATTAAATATATATATATTTTTTAAATAGAAAAAAATACTTGAGTGATTCATCCACATGTTAATTTTTATTGGTGACCGGTTTCGGTTGGTGACTCAGTTTGATAATGCCAACGTGAAAGGTTGGTGAAACCGGTCACCAAAAAAAATTAACATGTAGAAAAAACGCTCAAGTATTTTATTCTATTTAAAATATTAAAATCGAATTCCACCAAGTACTCTTTGTCAAGAAGATTGATTATATATATATATTATAGAGTGTGTTTTTTCAGTCAAGGTTACTGAGTCATTTTAACCTTTAAAAAAAACCTTATGAAAAAAAATTACCTTGATTTTATCAAATGAGGTTAAGAATTGTAAAAATTACGATAGGATAAGATTTTTTAGAAGTGCGGGACATGACGTGGGTGTTATTTGAATTATTATTTTTTGGATGCTGTTGCGTGTTGAGCACACGAAACGATGAAGCGCATATGAAATGATGAGAAAAATCCTCAAAATATTTGTTGCCCAAAAACCAATATACTAGAATAATTTAAATGTTAGATTTATGAAAGACAGATAAGAAATAGTAAAAATGTCTCTCATCATTTTCATATGTTACAGGGACTTTAAAAATATAACGTGTATGTGTTTTTAACGTGCAATTTAAAAATACTTGGGAAGGTTATGTGATAATATCAAATGTGCACAACGATTTTATTCTCAAAAATTGTAAAAAAAATGGCCTAAATTTACATTATTAGCTTATATTAAGATATGGTAATTTTACCATAAAAATACATTTGCCCAATTGCTTATATCGTCCATATATTTTATGTAATAGCGCTGAACAAATAAGTGTAACTTAACCATGTGTAACGTGTATCCTAGATACATCTTTTTTAAAAACCACCAAAGTGACGATGAAATTTTCGTTCCGTCTCATTGTAATAGTCATGTTTGATAAACACAACTTTTCCTCGTGATAAACGTGAACCGCGTCGATGAAATAAAGTTTTATTTCATCGACGCGGTTCATGATGATCAAGAGTCGGCTTTTAACGTTTGTCAATAGTTCAATTATAATTTAAAGTTTTAGAAAATTACCTGCTAATTTCTTTTGAATTTGAGGTTATAATGCAGGTGTGCGAAAGAGTCTTCATCATTACGCTCCACCGATACAGGCTGGTTTGATTGTTTTGCTGTCCGAGTGATCTTCATGATTTTGCGCCAGCATCACTAGTGAAACCTTTTTGTATTAATCAAAGTATTTATTAAATTTTTTTGGAAATCTGCGTTGAATGTGAATTCTCGGTGTATTCTTTAGGTGTGATTGTTTATAAGTAAGCCTGCCAAGAAGATATCGAAATGAATGATCGTTTGGTATAGATAGTACGTACTTTGTATTTTTATATAGATTTTGAAATATTTTTACGAAATTTGACTCATTAGGTGTAGAGGCCTAAATCATTACTTAAGGAACAAGTCTTGATTTATTCTCCCACACTAAAGTATCTCGATTAAATTAATCGATTTTATTAAATTTTAATTAGACAAAATCTTCACTCAACCAGATGTCGATCTGCAACGAGTGTGAGTAAAATTGCAACTCTGTTTAAAACAACGGGATAGACAGTTAGTGTGGGAGAGTAAACAGGCTGGTTGTTTAAGAGATCAGAGATGTCCATATTGTGATGTACTAGGCCCATGTTACATGTAAAATATAAACGGCTAAGTATGTGTAAGTGTCTAGTTAAACTAAAATAAAGGGTCCATGTTTGACAGACCTTCGCGTTTTATTTCAAAAGACAACCAACAATATTTTTCATTTCACGAAGATGATAAAAACCATACTTTGTTTTAAATTTTCAATATTATTTCTTTGATAAAAAATAAATAAGGATGTATAAAGGGTTAAAATAATGAGGACACAGCTTAAAATTTATTAAAAAGCACAATTTTTATTGAAATACATTTTGCTCTTCACAATTGATAAAAATCAATAAATTGATCACGTCTCCGCGCGCTTGCATATTTTAACAGAAATATGGCAGCACTGAATAAAGGCAATTATTGTTTGAGGTCGAAATTCCGAGTCCTCGTTTATATCTCTGTAAAATAATGCAAGCGCCCGGCGTTGACGAGATGAATAATATACACTTCTTAAACATATTTGTGCTCGGTTGGTACACTCGCCTAGTATTGCTGTTTGAATTGATAGTCAAGGCTGCTAACATAACAAAAGTGCATTCGTAACCTTTAATTTGCGGCCTTATTTACAGCACGGCAGTATTGCAGCACCAACGGCTTGTACGACGGCAACGTCGAAGATTGACAAGTAAGTTGAATCTTAAACTTCCATCGACATGCGGTTGGTTCTTTAATAGAGTAATTCTGATTTTTTTAATACTTTGCCTGCCATATTGTATTGATTTGTAAAAAAACCACACTTTTTTGTTACGGTTAGCTTTATGCATTTAAATCCACCGCTCTGCCACGTCATGATCAAAAAAAGACTCTATAAAAAACATTATTGTTGCAAAGTAGTCCAATCGGAGAGACACAATTAAGTCGATACAAATACAAATTAATCAAATTGGATTTAGTCAATATTTCATCAGAAATGAAGCTGCAATGTACCGGCAGTAGAAGATAGCTAGTTCATAGTTCAGACGTATTCAGGAAATTATTATTTATTTATTTTAAATGATATTTTTAGTAACTGAGTTTTGATATAAAATAATCTATTGTAATAATGAGATATAGTGTCTTTGATCAAACACGCAACAGCAGCGGCGAATATGTAAATTTATTTATACAAGCAGCTTTCCACTGTGAATGGTATAGCTTTATGTTTCACAGCTGAAGTTTTCAATAAGAAATACAAACTTTGAGTCTTAAATTACATATAAAAGTATAGATCATCCATTTTTAAAAATTTTTTGGTGTTCTTTCTGTTATTCTGCAACCGAGACCTTCGCATTGAAACACACCGGTATGCGATGGAGTACCGATCGTTGTCCGTATTGCTGTATGAATACCAAGCACAGACCCTCAAGAAGACAACAGGAAAATTTGAGAACCGTGTATGTAGCAATTTTTTTTTATTTAGCACTCAATTTGGCATTTAATCAGCATCAAGGGCACGTAAATATTCTCTCTAAGTATAGGGCCACGGTGGCCAAAAGGATTATTCACCAGGTTGTCGATATTCAAATATAATTCATGTTTCGTGTATCATATGTACTATGATCCTTAAAATATATCGACATGCATATAATTGCACAAGACAGGGTCTGGATTGCAGAGCCATAGCCGAGAAGTGATGCTTCCGGACGGCAAGCATCCGAAGAAGAGGGAGATGGCAGTTCAGCATCCGTAGAATCGAATCCATCTATACTTTTATATAGTTTTGAGATTTTTTTTCAATCATTGTTATAAATGCTTCAAAACATTATTACATTTATGTTATTTTAGGCAAATTTTAATTTATATTTACAGAGTAGTTTCAAATTGCTAAGATATCACCTCGTCTTAAATCAAATATACATTCGGCCCAGCGGAGCGGGGCCCGTAGACAATCACAAATAATAACGAACTGTATTACATATAATCATGGATCAAGCGTACGACTTAACGTTAATTTGTCTACTAACTATCAACTAGTGTCTTGATTTCTGTTAACATTAACCTTCGTAAACTATCTACGTCAAATTATACATAACCGTCAACAACTATACAATGAATTAAAGTAATGTATAAATAATAATTAGTACTGACCTGATAGTTGCATTGTAATTTCTTAACCCACTCAGGCTACGTGTTCCTTCCCGTTAGTTGAAGATAACGCGAAAAGAACTGATAACAATAATAACGTAAACATTGGCCAACCGGCTCTTTACTGAGAGTTAGAACGTAGAAAGTCTCTAGAGAGCCGTTGACAGGTCATTCGAATTGCAAAAACACAATCGCCTTATTTACAAAATCACAAAAAAGGAAATTTTTTACAAAATATCACTTTGTCTGCAGGATTTTCACCGAGACAATGACTCCTCCACATAAAATGAACACACGTTATAAAATATTTAATAATTATTTATATAATACTATACGAAAGCGACAAGTCCCACCGAAATGCACACCCACCTGTCAAGATCACATCAGAACACGGTGCTTGCCAGACAACGCACATCAAAATCATCGGTAGTGAGCATTTTTGATCATCTCCCAACCGTTTGGCTAAATATACTGATACTTATTTGGATAAGTTATTTCTCTTTTTTACAGTACCGAACCTTTCATTGTAATACGTGTGGCTTGACATATAGCAGAGCACATCGGCGGAGACGACACCGCCTCGTTAAGTTTATTTGAGTTCATTTGGTTGGACTTGCACGTTTTCGCTTTATATTCAATAAAATTGGCATCTACCAAGCCTTACTCGCCTAGTTTACCGTTTATTTATGAATTTGACTAATTAATTGAATTTTATTATGACTTGATAGATATTTCTTACGTAATAAATATTCATAATAAAAAAAAATGCAAATCGATTCAGACAGAATCATCATGTACTGAGGATCGTCTTAACTATCTTCACCACCGACAGGAATTTTTTACACAAATACTAAAAAAATATTACTGAAATAGGCACGTAATTCCTGTAATGCCTCAAAGTTAAGCAATGAATTTATTCCGTTCCACTAAAAAATAATTCATTCTGATGTTATCCATTTACTCAAAATTGTTGCACGCCCCTGACCTGAGATCACACAAATTGAGCACGTCAAGAATAACTTAACTACTAGTTACTTTTATTAGTGCATGAGATTATGTATATGATAATTTTATTTAAGTTATTGTCACAATGTAATAAAAGAAAAAATATTAATTCAGATGAATAAGTGTTAGAAAAAAATATGCACAGTAAACACGTGCGACAGCATTTTTGTGAGCCGCAAGAACATCCTAAGGCTTTCAGGATAATTGCTTGCTTGACAATATTGACATTTTTGCGAATAACCTAATTTTTTAAAAATATTTTCATGAAATTAATTATTGCTATTTTTAATACTACTACTAGTGACGGTGTAAACTGGATTATACCAATAAAACATTACTAGACGCATTCTATCCAAATCGATCTGCAATTTTTTTTGTTCATTTTACTTCAACAACCTCTTTACACATATATATGAATCTGCAAATCCGTACTTCTTTTTGGTTCAAAATATTGTCTCAACATAACGCGTATACTACCTATGTACAAAAACGAAAACAGTTTCGTGCAAACACTGCCCAGAGCTGAAAAAGCGTTTCAGGGTTCTGAGCACTTCGATGCAGAATTGCTCTCCGAGATCAAAATACTCCACACCGTGTCTACCTTTCTAGCACGCTGAAAAGACACTTAAACCCTCACAGCAGCAAGAAATTTATATGATTGACTGTGCATTATTTTTTACACAATAAACATTACATAATATTGGTTAAAAATAAAAACTAATAAGTAAGAAAATAATAATCTATCGTTTTCTATTGAAGACCCAAAAAAACTCACATCACTCTTTTTAATTTTGTCATGAAAATTTACTAAACAAATATCTAATACTATGTAGGAAAGTGACTGTGAGGGTTACTCTACAAGTTTCTTTACTATGAAAAGTTCCACGATGTTTCCAGTTGGAAATGCAAACGTACTTTGCATTGTGAATCATTGAAGTGGAATTTTAAACGTCACAAGACAAATGATAATGTTATATAACCATACTAATTCAAAAATACTAAATTACTTAATGATGTAAAACATTTGCATTTTCCAGTGTCATCGTGTTCACAAAATATATTCAAACTAACGTCTAAACTGTTAACTGCGAGCATACATTGGTGTGAAGTCAGAAAGCTCCTCTTAATGCAGTCACGCTGACATTACACTTTATATTAATATTGAGAGATTTTCCAAATAATATTTAAAAATATAATTTTGGATCAATAGAATCTATCAAAACAAAAAAGGTAAAAATAATAATTTGGGATTTAGAATGTTTTATGATATTTTTCTAAATGGTGTATACGCGGTCCAATGGTTAAAATTAACATATTCTTTAAATACATCAAACAGGGTTATTCACTAAACATTCAACATACATTGATGGTCGACCTTAGCATTCATTTTCTATCTACGTACATCGAAATACTGATAGTTCGACTAAAAAAAAAATATAGGAATATTTACATTGTTTTTAAACAAAAGGAAGATACTCTATATTCTTTTTCAAATATATTAACTAATTTAATAATATCGAGTTGAAGCAAAATGTTTTATTATCATTTTTACTACTCCATTAAATATAATATATATATATTATTGATTTAAAATACTTAGCACTTTCTCTTTGAATTTGATTATTTATTAGACTAAAGGCAGATACTGTGAATATTGTAACATTTATACATGTACGATGAGAGAATTTTTATATATAATATATATATATTTGTATATTAATTACCTACATTACGTTAAAAATAATAATAATAAAATTAAATACTGATGAATGTGGCCATTTACTTTTGAACACCTGATATCTTACATTGTTTATGATATGCAGAATCTTTTATGGTCATTTTAGTCTATGGTCGATTTTTGACAGTTGTACAGTTCGGTTTGTTTTATTTGACATCCGGCAACTGCTTGCCAGAAGCTACGATTATCTTGCTACAAGATGTGAGAAAAAAATCATATCTTATATTATTTTCAATGCGTAATATTAATCTCAACTTAATATATAATGATTATCACAAAAAAATATTTAAAGCGTAAAGGCAAGATGTGTTGTACTTAATCATTATTGCTTGATATACTATTGACATGCACCGTGATGTGTGAATAAATTTATCATTTTATATGAGATCAACATAATTTAAAATAATACCAAATTCTGGAAAATGTAATCAAAAGTTGTAAATAATTTAAAAACTATTTTGTAGGAAGAGAATGTCAGGCTTCGAAGGTGAAAACAAAAAATTCTATATGTATTCACACATTACGATGCCTGAATTAGATAAAATTTGTACCTATTTTTCTATGTACTGTGGAATATGGCAAATATTGTAAAAAATATTTTTCCCAATAAAAGAATTGAAGGGCGTTTTAATCTCTTACAGTCTTACTACTAAGAACATTTATTCCGATGCTATTCCTGTAATTATTCTAAAATGTTGTTGTCCGCTAGGAAAGATATTTGAACATGCAATTTTCTCAATGATGGATATTACAAAACTTCAGATCACATATAACAAAGATAGATAATAGGGAAATCTCTAAGAAACGCATTTAAAGTGTTCATGTTTGTGTAAATTAATGGATATTAATTCTTTTCAAATATATAAACTTTTTTACTAACATTTAATCAACCATTCAAAACGATGTACTCAAAGTGAAAGCTTTGTCTTTGATACTTACTTTGAAATGGTTTTTTGCGACAGGTTAGAATTTTTGCTACGCAAAACCCTGAGCACCCTGTTCAGAGCAAGTTGAGCATTGATTTGACTCTTTGTTTTTTAGTACACTATAATATTGTGTACACTATAATCCTGTACGGATGTATTAAATTATTTTGTATTTTTAAATATGTTGTTCCTTCTTGACTTATTTGTGAGTGATCTGAAGAAATCAAATATCCTTAAAAAAATCATCGAACGACAGAATTATAGGTTATATTAATTTTTTGTAATAGAAAAAAAGTTATTATATATATTTGATGATTCTGACCTTCTTAGATATATTTTTAAATATTTGTATTTTTAATTAAAAATTATTTTTCACAACGCGTGTATTGGAAGTAACAAAAAAGACTCACCACGTGGCGGTTACAATAAAAGATGATGACATTCAATCGTGACAATAGTTATGTGAATTTAGTTTAATTAATCTAGTTTATACGACAATATGTCTACCAGGTTGAGATGAATGTGAAAAGGTCAGAATCATCTCGTTTTGTATGAAGATTCTTTTAAAAGAAATCATTACTATGGTATTAATTATTAACTTATCTATTGTAAACTTGTGCCTGTTTTAAAATTATTAACGTTAAAATAAATGTTTCATCAAAATTCATTCCGTCTTGTTCTTTCCAATTTTCAACACATTTATTTCGATATAATTACGGTATTTTTGACCTATCATTCAACTTTCAAAGTTATTATCGCAATTATATAGGAATAAATATTGTTTTATGTACAGAGAGAATTCTAGTGGAAGGACCAATTATGTCTCTCATACCACTCTATACCGCCATGTGGAGATATCTCCTGTCTACAATAATTTAAAGAAACCGAAGATATCCACGACAGACTGGTTTAATTATAGTACTCCATATTTAGATAGCATTAACGAAAGCCAAATGGCTGGAAGATAATAATTTTACTTGTGAGCGCTTTCACCTGTTAAGGACTCCTTAAGTTTGGAGAAACCCTTGAAAGACGAAAGTGCTCGCAAGCAAAATTTACCAATAATCTCCTAGCCTAGCTTAGTTAAAGGAAAACGTAAAAGGATAAAAATACTTTTGTACATGCAGTGAATCTAATCGTGTAAAAATAAATAATACATATATAAATTTAATTTGTCATGTATGATGTGAAATATACCTAGTTAATAGTTATTGCTTAAAGTTCTAAATAAAAATTAAATATACTTTCTAAAAAAAATCACAATATAGTACAACGATACACCAAAACTCTTGTTAAGGGCAACCGCTTCCGCCATGCTTCTTAACAAAAAATAATGTGCATATTTTCATTTTATAATATCAAGTGGATCTGGCTTGATATATGATTTTTTCCAAAAAATGATAATCCATATAAAGTCAACGAAAAAGTACTTGTTTATATGATTTACTACTTTTTGTAATAAAACACTCAATTTATTTGAGTGCCTGCGCACAAATATTTTCAAATTTTTTTTTGTTAAGAAACACCGCGTAAGCATTCATAAAAAAATTATATATATATATTTTTAATTACAAATAGTATTTGTTAAAAATATTGCACTCGTTTCGAATAAAAGCAACGCTCTTGCAATAATATAATAAAACAAATTTGCTTAATTTTAGCACGCCTTCTCGTGTCCAAGGACATTCACGTGGCCGGTCTTTTGGGCACTCTTCGCCTGATAAAGGACAAAATAATGTCACAGGACGTATTGTGTGCGAGTATTTGTGATTATGCCGATTATCACGACACGTACGGTCTATACAAGCAAAAATAAATCAATTCCTTGCATTCTCTGCTTTTTTACTTGTATGGACCGCACGCTACTGCATATTATACATGCAACACATGAAACTGTATACCTATGGTCTATAAGCAGTAAAATAATATACTGCATTTATAAAGAATATTGCCTTAAACGCTTTCAAATAAGAGCTCTATACCAAATCTAAATTATAATATACATTGAAAGTTTTGTAAACCAAGTCTTTTAAAACAAAAATCTTACACTGATGCTGAAAAACAACTCATACGAGTCATTTTAGTTGAGTACCTTGTCTAGGCATGCAGTACGATAAAGGCAGGCTGCGAATACGGTTTAATTTCACTATCGAGAAATAATATCCTCTACATTAAATCTAGTACTAATTTGCGCATAAAATTAAAAACTTTTATTTTACTACTCTATTAAATAATTGATTTTAAAGTCTAAAATGCCTTCAAAGCAGATTTGTCGGGTTTGTGCTTCGGGTTCCGAAGGCTGATTAAGCACAAATTACACAGCCTTGCATAGAGAGAGAAAGGAGTTTTAATGATTGGCTATCGATCTTGCTGACTTTGGGGTCCCGGGTTCGCCGATTCTGTCAATTATAAACAGTCAAAACTTTATCTGATTTTTGAAATGTATAATTAGGGAAATCCCAGAAATCAACTAATGAACTTTAAAAACACTGTATGAATGATTTAAAAACAATATATGTAAGAATTTAATTCAAGGTCAACAGCAGAATAAAACCGTATTGCAGCATGTCTTTACTGGCCTATGTTCAACGCAAGATAAAATAATTTAGTGTATTATGCCTGAATATGTGTCGCGGTCACGGTGCTGGGTTCAAGGAGCGACTTCCTCAGTTTTGGCGTGCGTTGCGGCACCTAGCAGCTGCTGGCAGGCGGCCTCCAGATGCCCGTCCAGCATCAGAGAGTTGATCTGCTCCTCGCTCAGCATCTCCACACTGAAACAATGCGTGGATCAAGTTAATGATATGTACTACAATTGAATTAAATTAAGTTTGATTTATATATATTTTTTTTCATTTAATGAGAATTTGATTGAGATGAAGTGAAGTGTCTTCACATTGATGTTGCAGCAAGCTTATACCTGGCCAGGCTGTCAGTGTCGGAGCCCTGGTCGTCAGAGTTGGCAGTGGAAAGGCCGTTGTCATTACAGACGTTGAGGTAGGACAGCGTCTTGTCCAGCGGAGACGGCATCTTACGGACGATACGGCTCGGTGGCCGACACTCGGGGCCTTCTTTGCCCGGTGAGAGCTTCTCCGTCACAGGTAACTTTGAGTCTGAGTTGCGACGCTCCGTCAGTGATGATATGTGGAACATCATGAAACCTAGAAGCAGACGCAATTGATAAGTTTTCGAATTTTTGAAAAATAACTGTGAACGAGTGATCTATAAGTATGAATTGAATGCAAACAGAATTTAAGGTTAAACAAGAAAAGAGACAATAAAATAAGGCCAGTTAATGAAAAAATATACCTTGGCTAAAGATTTCTTTCATCTTCTCTCCAGTGTCATTGAGCAGCACATCCAGGCTCTGCCTGCGAGTGGGACTGAACTGCAGTTCGTCTTCCTTTGCCGAAGACCTACTGATCCAATTCGCAATCTCCGACTTGGTCTTAGGCTTCACGGGGAGGCCAGGCACTTGACTGCCGGGGGCCGCATCTCCTGCATCGCCGGCATTTTGAACCTCAGGGTTATTTTGATAATACAATGAATTAGCGGGAAGTGATTTCTGTGCGACGAGTCGATTTCTGATGATCCGCCGGGGCGAATCAGCACTGACCTTGGAATTGGGTACTTTGTTCTCAGGAATCTTTTCGAATTCTACTGTTTTTGTTTTCCTATCATCCATTGGTGAGTGCTGCTGACTAACAGACTCCGCCGGGTTCACATCATCTACGGCCATCCTTTCGTAAGGGATCTGTCTATAACACTCGAGACTTGAAAAATTGGAACACTTTTCGAAGCTGATCTCTTCCGGGCTCGAGTACTCTAAGTTAATTTCTATCCAGTTGTCAGACTCTGGGCCGTTTTTGCCAACAGTTGACGGAGTGCTGACACTTCCCTTGTTCGTTGTCGCCAAAGTTAGCTTCGTTGGCGCGTTTTGCTGGAAAGGAGTGAGCGCATCACTATACTTATCGCTGAAGTCTTGCGGCAGGCTTTTGGGGCGGACCACGGCTAGTTTTTCAGTGGATAGCTTTTTGTATTCTCCGCTAGTGCTCATGGCATCCTCGGAGAAATCATTGAGGGGTTTGGCGGCACCGTTTTGTTTGATCCATTCCCGGATGGACTCAGACTTGGATACATGCTCGTTCTTTGTCGCAGGCGAAGGCAGGTTTTCGGGAGTCTTATCATTGATACCGTTTGTTAAGACTGGACTCTCTGATTCTTTAGGAGATTCTTCAATAGTTGGCTGACCATTCGTTTTTGGTGTGTCTAAAAAATAGCATTTTAATATATTAACCATATGTAATCACAATAAAATAATTGTAGTTTCAGAAATCACGTAACTTTTTTTTAAGGATTGATTATTGAGTTTTATAAAATCAACCTATAAGTTGTTAAGTGGACCCTTACCTTGATGTTTGGGTTTGGGCACAGGGGTGGCGTCGGATTGCGGGAGCTTGGCGCTCCTGCGGTGGCGGTGTATCTCGTCGGAGATCATCTCAAGGTTGCGGAGGGCCTGAGAGTAGGCCAACTTGGCAGCGCTGACTTCCTTCTCCAGCGTCTGCACCTTTGTCTTCTGTGAGTCCAGCAGCGCATTGTAGCGCGCCTTCTCCTCAAAGTATGGCCTGGAACATGTGTTAACCATCACTTACCACTGCGCCGCTAACTTTGTTCAAATTTAAGGGTTTCAAACAAAAATACAGTTAAATCTCTATAGATTATAATAATCGTACTAAATACTTAATAAAGAAGTGGATCAAATTACTGGTAGTAAGAATAAAAGATAAAAATCTATGGCAGAAAAAAAGGTGTAGTGTGGTGTAATTCTCAGCGTGAGCGCTGCTCAAGGAGCGTTACAACAAAATAAACCAATACATAACAAGCAAACGGGTTTCTTACATCCAAAACAATACATTAAAATAAAAGTAAATCAAATAAAGAAGAAAGTCAACTTACAGTGTTAGAGTCAGTGTAAAGTGCAAAAAGGGTCAGCGTGCGGGGCTACAAGCGAGATAGACTACGTCAGAACAGACACGCCTACGCAAGGAATACACCCAATCATTTGAAACCACCGGCGAGCACGCCTGTCAACCAGGAGATTCAGGCTTCAAATCCAGTTGGGGCAGAAAGATATTTCAGTTCTGTTAAAATTATAAATTATACATTTTAAGATAAGGATTTGACAAAAAAAAAAAAAACCCTGTCTGATGCAGTTTTTCCATGATTTCAGCATTCAACGCTACACACTTTTAATAATTATTCACAACAAACAGGTTTGAAATATAATGCTGTATATTTATAACAAATATAATTACCCAAATAGCGCAACAATAATAAATGATAAGAGAATATTTACAAAATCTAAATTAACTAAAAATCATATATGTGTAAGAAAAACTTATCCTAAATACCATGCTTGTAAAAGAATTGATATCCAAATTCTGAAACGATTAAATTAAGCAACATTAAAAAAACTGTCAAAAACATTGGCGGAACAGAGCGTTATCTCTGTTTAATGATATGAATTTTAATAATAAATATATTTATAGTGTATCGATAATGATTGCATATTGATGATCCTGAAATACAAAGTCCCAGAGTTAATAACACAAGGAGCAGTCGTGGTTAAGGAGGTCTTGGCAGGATTGTGAAATTTGAGGAAAAATATTTGTAATTCCTGATGCTGCTTCGCTGCTAAGAAAAACACAAAAAGATGACCGTCAACTTTCAATAGAAGAAGACCAAAAAAGTGAAGCATATTAATTAAATTTACATGTTATTGACTGTTTTATGTAACCCGTGCGATATGTTTGACACTTTGTTAATCGTTGTTTAATTTTCTCGGTTTCCCAGAACTTGAACGTTAGAGTTAGCAAGCAACACTCTAAGGTTTATTCAATATTATGCATGTTGAAAATCTAGCGATAATTAGTTTTCTGGGCTGCCAGATGACAAAATATTATTCCCTCTAAAGATAAAAGTAAACACGTGACATAAAAATCCTATAATTTATATATCCGTTGGGTTTGTTATTTTGGTATCCGGTAACTCAAAAACTTATTTTGATAAATTACTACCAGATAATTTATAAATTAAAGCTTTTCCATATATGTTATACAAAGGGCTGACGTGTCGAGGAGGATACCTGGACTTGGTGATCTGGCGTTTGAGAGCGGCCTGCATGGCGCGCGCTGCATTAAGTGCGTGGCGGTGCAGTTCTGCAGCGTGGCGATGCCGCGCACCCGCAGCGCCGCGCTCCGCCTCGGCCTGATTCACTCGCGCCGTGGCATGGTTCAGCATCTCCTGCCATGCCGGGTCCAAGGGCACGCCGCCCGCTCCGCCTGCTTGCTCGCATAGCCGGCTTAGGCCCTGCTCCGCCAGGTATACCTGCACACCACAAAATTATATCCAAAATGAAGCGCTGGATTGATAATCATAACCTAATGTGGTTCAATATGTGAACATATCTTATCTCAAAAGTAATATTTTTTATAAAAAAAGTACAATTGGGTGTCATAAAGCTTTCGAAATTGAAGAGGCGGTGACCATATGGTACTATATTAATGCTGACTGCGTTTTCGCACTAATGAAATCAATGCAGCACAACATTCTTTATGAAAAATGTAAAATCATCGAAATTGCAACACGTACGCCGTGACCCACATAGGATATTGATTCAATTGATGCATTTATACACAACAAAGAAAAAAAATCAGTTTTCAATTGTTTGGAGGTCATGCAAGCGTAATGGTGTCAACCAATTACTTTCAAATGAAAATTTGCACTGTAATATTCTTGCAGTCATCTATATGATGAATAAAAGTCATGAGTTATTAATCTTGGAAATCGGGTTTGTGTGTCTATTGAAGATCTATAATATTTTTCTGTTGATATTTCCGATGTCGATGAAGAGTGGATTACCTGCCAGCTGGGTTTTGTCGGTGCATGTGTCATGCTGACATTGCGATGCTGCACACTAAGCGAAAAAACTTTAGGAATTTTCTCATTGCTCAAGACATGTTTTGTTTTGTAATATAGAGCTAGATCCCATATGTACTTATTTTAATTTCCCTAGAAATATTCATAATTTTTTGATATTTACAACACATTAAAAAAATAATTGTTACACACTTGATATGCGTTGTGCATTTCAATTCATGATTTTGGTTGGTTGAGAAACAATTTGTCACTTGATATTTCTATGCACACTGACACGCTGTCTATCACTCCAAAAGTTATAGTATATATCAGTTTAAGTTAAACAAATAAAGTTGGTACGTGTACTGTGTGTCGCTTACCATCTCTCTAGCTGCCGAATGGGCGCTGTTGGCTTTTTCATAGTGAACGGCAGCCGTTCGTAGCTCCTGCAGTGCCTGGGAATGAATGAAGAAAAAATCAGTACAGTTAAATTTTACTTTATACATAGTTTTCCGTATTATAATAAAAAATCCAGAGGACGACCTTATTTTAAAATTAGCTCTCCTAAAAATAATCAAGTATCCTTAACTGTATCTAACGAATACTGCAAGGTCCAATACTAGTTGCTTCATCAACTAAACATGTGGTTTCGTATAAAATCTGATCGCATGGAACAGACGACGTGTGTGAGCATTACAACTGTATAAAACCGGAAACCATGCTCCCCGAATCCACTTGTCTCAAAATACCGGGTCTAAATTTCACATTTGACTTCCATGAGAAGCTTTCGTGCTGGCAGAACCTTGCTGAGTCTTGACCTACTTTGTTACGACACTCGTGAAGATTGTCCATTGAAAATCTGTAGTCAATTGACAGCCAATCAAGTCGTTAATTGAGTTTTTATTTTAATAAAGAAGTAAATTATGGATTTTAAAGTATTTGTCACTTGTCATTATTTATAATTAAGATACCCAAAATCAAACAAAGAAACAAAACAACGGAACTAACATCTAAATTTAGTATGTGCTGAAACGGATTCTACAATTTGATTGGCTCAATTGCTTTGACCTGACCTGATATGCAGACAATGAGGTGAGTGTTCATGCAACACGGTTAAGAAAAACATCAATATTGTATAATTTAATTGCGCGGTCTCGGCGCGGCTGACTCTTCAGAAGGCCAGAGAGGTCAAATATAAAAGTCCTTCTAGGCCGGTATTATTCAATTAATAATATAAATATCTTCAAAAAATAAAAACAATGACTCGGTTGGCCTGCTGTATTTGTATTGTAATATTATATATAATATAATTTTAAAATTACTTCAAATTAAATTAAAAACATATATACATTATAAACATTCATTCGTGACTCTTGGGCAATTTCAGAAATTTATTTTTCATGAACAACAATTAAATTTTAGTGATTCATTACGCTTATTTTTTAAGGTAGCTTTCTATTAAATCTGGTTGCCTACGGCAGAGAATCGAAAGAAGTACGAGCATGAAAAAAGGATCCTTAAAACCCCTACTGAGGGTTGCAACTTTCTCGACTCCACTGGTCGCAAAGCAGGTGTCCCTAAGTCTAATGTCCCACGATAGCTTAGCTCTTAATCTCTCTCCAACGAATAAAGCTGCTTATCCAGATTTGAGCATTCCACAATGCATGCCTTTGTTTAAAGAATCTTTTTTAATGCAATTATAAAAAAATGTTTTCCTATAACTTACCACGTTGGCTTTGAATCTAGCTTCATAATAAGGTCTTGACTTGTCGATGCAGCCGCCTAATTTTTTTGCCAGAGATTGTATCTTAAAGGTGCTCTCGAAGAGGAGCTGCCGGAAGATAAGGCGCGCCTCGTCCAAGTCCACCTCCAACTTGTTGATGTCATCTGTGGATGTGTTGAGTCTCTCCAATTCAATCTGAAATGTGTTTATTAAGCCATAATAGACCGGCAACGAATTCTTGTGTTTTATCACGAGTACGGGTAATTTTTACCATTTTATTGCTTTCATTTAATATTTAATTTTGTTAGGAAAACCAAAGCTTTCAAATTCTCAAAAGCCGGTCTATTAAGTGGTAAAATAAAATCTTGATGACACAGCCTAATATAAAAAAACAGGAATTGTTTTTATTTATATTCAATTCACAAGTAAAATTAATTTGAATGAGGTGTCATTAAATACACTATTATGTAAGAATAAGATTCTGGAAATCAAAATTTTAAGAACTACCAGAAGTAATTGCAGCTGTGCTCAATTGACTTTTTGTATTCTAGAAAACCGCAAGTTTTCATCACAAGATTATCTTTTTTTATACAATTTTTTTACAGAATTGATAATACCTACAATTTTCAGCCCAGAACGGTAGACAAGCAAGCGGTGCCATAATAAATTGCCTTAGCTCAAAAAGTAAGTATTTATGTATATGGCCTATGATGCTAAAATTTTTGATATATAAAAGAAACCTTTTTTATTTATTTTTTAAACACATTCATATTTTAATATATGGGACTTATATACGTCATTTAATAAACTACGTGTATCGTTTTAGTCATATTTAATAAAACTGAGATTTTAAATTGTGAGATATTGATATTTTTTATGTAATAATGTTAAATTTTCAGATCAAATCCTGAGATCACAAGATCCTACTTGTAAAATTTAGTGAATTGTACCATGACTTAGGCATTTGGCCGCCTACATGTAAACATAAAGAATAATGACATCATAAAACAATGCAAAATCAACCTGTGCACATAATTGGTAAAGCAAGTTTTGTATTAATATTTCTTTGGTTATAGTCATATTATTTGATAATGAATAAATCGATTTATTGTGAATCAATGATAACTCTGTCACATTGTTTATTTATTTTTATTTCATGTTTATATTAATACAATATTAATGATGACTTTTGTGGGCGGTATAAAAGTTGGAGCAAACTATAATTTGACATTGAAAATTATCGATTTTCTCACCTGAACCCTGGGGTCTACGGTATCGAAACAGTCGGAGGCACATTCAGACATAATTAAAGAATGAAATCAATATTGCTTTGATTATGTTTAGTGTGTATTTAGTGGCATTGGAAAAATCATTTTTGACACATTCAAGACAGCGACCGAACTCAAAACAAAAAATGTCAGATAAGTTATTGCCAGTATTGAAAAATAAATATAAAATAAAATAAAAATCTGAAATTCAACCTTCAATAATTTATAGAAAAATAATTTGAATGAAAGTAATTAAAACATAAAAATTTGTAAACTCAATACAACATAGAAAATATTTTTATAGCTTTGTAATAAATATATTTTGAAACAATTATTATGGTTATTTGTTTTTAATCAAAGTTTAATTTATAAACAGTCAAACTCAATAAAAAGATTAAGTAAATTTGTAAGGCCTTCTCGTTTTTTATAATGAATTTTTATTATTATTTACAATATATTCATAAGTATATAGTATTTTCATTCGTAAATATATTTTTTCTACACTGGCAGCACCCTAAAGTCCATGTGTTTTTGTGATTTGACTTTTGTGACATCTTCGTATACCGACTTAACCAATAAATAATTCAAAATGATTAAAAATAAAAGTACAGGCAAGCACTCCGATTTAATACGAACTATTAATGAAGGAGATGAAGTACAAAATTTATCTGAAGACTCTGACGAGGAAGTCGAAGTAAGTACAAACATACACAATTTAGAAACTAACCTCTAAAGTTTACACATGTAAGCTTTATAAATAAAATAATACTTTAATCAGTATAATTAATGAACGACTGATAAAAAAATAGGTGCAGTTATTAGATAAATCATACATTTTAGCTGCTCATTCACGTATTTTAACTCTAGCTGTTATAAATAAGCCTTTAATACTTTCTTTTATTGCACGCTATATTTTTAAATACATCCACTGGTATTGCCTCAATATTCACACAGACAACCCGAGTCAGATATTAAAATAAAACAGGAACTCTTTCTCATTTAAAATAGAAAGTGTTGTATTTACACAAGCCTCAAGAATATGACCCAACAGAGGGTGCCGTCTTTCCATTTGTTACTATTTAATTTTGTGACGGAGAATGTGTAAATCTCAATTGTAAATTATATTCCGCATATTAAATATTTCCTTTTTTTCTAGTACCAACCATCAAAACAAAAAATCAAGAAACAAATTGACTTCAATCCAAACTTTAAGTTTGTTTCTTCAGTAGCAGAATACAATAAAGTGAGTCTTGAAAATAAAACAAAAGCGTATGTTTAAATTTGAGAAATTTGAAACTAAAACAGCACAATGAACTGCCAGTTATGGTTGATTATTAAAAAAATATCTTGTTTACTGGGGTTTGATTGATTTTTTTAACAATCTTGTGATGAAAATATCAGCTTTGTTGTGTTGTGTAGTGTAATATAAACAATAAAATCACAATATTATTATATTATGAAAATAAAAAACATGTCTGTCTGTGCCGCCATATTAACACACTAAAGGCGGGGTGGGTACTAGTACCCGTTTCGCGGACTGCTGTCTAAAAGCGGGGCGCGTATTAATACCTTTTTGAATGTGTTAATTCTAAAAGCGGCAGGTGATTTTACTCTTTAGGTTTACAGCTCGTAATGTTTGTTTAGCTCGTCAACGTTACTTCTACCAATACTGTCCAGTGATTCTGATAAAAGTGACAATGAAGAAGTCAGGTCAGAGAATGATAATCCTCCAATTATTGAACAATTTTTAGGACAAAGTGGTGTTGTTGTGATGCCAAGTAATCCGCAAAGTGTGTATGAAGTGGTTCAACTTTTTATAGGAAACGATTTATTTAACTACATGCAAATCAAAGAGTGTATAGACTGAATTTCACACGCGCAATTTTACGCGAATTTTAACGCTAACTTTTGAGTTTTTTCTTTAAATATATTTTTTTTTGACAGGACACTTGGGACGATCTCTCCAAATATGTGAAGAAGAAAGCTAAAAGTAAAACGGATGAGAGAATACAGAAAATGAGAGACGCCAACAAAAATGATGAAATCACAATAAAGAGTGAAGACGAATTTGAAGACGAAGGTGAAATATTTTGAATGATTTATTTATTTGTATGGTCAGTATAAGGAATCAACTCTATGCAGCCCTGATAAAGCTGCCTGCATGCCGATTGCTTCCTAGGAAAGAAGGAATGCATGGAAGCCTTCGTATATATGGCAGACCTCACTTGTCTATATGTGCCTATTAGTACATAGCTTGCCCTGTACTAGTAGGCACAATCGTTGGAATTAAAGATTGTATCTAACCGCCTCATAGTTCAGTGGGTTTCCTAAGTAGACTAATAAGCTATTTTAATTTTGTTAAGAAAATCCTGCTTCTCTCACAGAGAAGTGTAGTGATTAAAATATCTGAGCCTGGGTGTCTCCTTTACGCTTAGTTGGCTGCAGTCTATCTTTACATAAATGTGGCATTTCAAGCAACAATAAATATCATTTTGTGTCTTTTTCTTTCAGATCCTAGTGGTGACGATATGAACATATCTGACGATGAACTCAAAAATGACAACATCAAATTGAAGCCAAAAAAACTGACAAAGAAACAAAAACTCAAACAGGTATAATGACATAAGAATGATATTAGATTAAATTATAAAAAAATAAAAAATAAATTTGAACCATGGAGTATAAGAATAAAATTATAGATTATAATAAAAACTCTTCCTATTTTATGTATTGTTTTTTTTTTCCAGGAACTGGACAGCCTGGAACCGGTGGTGCAGTATGACACGGAGTATTTTGAAGAGGCGCCTGTTTACGACGAGAATGCGTCCTTCTACGTGATGAACCTGTCGAGGCCCCTCCTCAAGGCCATCAGCGCCATGAGCTTTGTCCATCCCACACCCATCCAGGCAGCCACCATACCCGTTGCACTCTTAGGTAAGATCGTGGCTGGTTGAGTTAATTTATGCTAAAAGGCTATATGATATAGTCTTGAGAAATATCTTTGCAGTTCATTGCTATGCAGTTGATGTTGGTATTCTTAGAATTCCAGCAAGGCCACGAAGCTGTCCACCAGTACTGGCTCACAATGGGCTTTCCTTCAGTCAAAGATTTTCGTAGCATTTAACATAACAATGTGGGTGATTGAATTGAATATTTCCACAGGTAAAGACGTGTGTGGCTGTGCTGCCACTGGCACGGGTAAGACGGCAGCGTACATGCTGCCCACACTGGAAAGGCTGCTGTTTAAGCCGCAGTCGGGGGCGCCTGTCACCAGAGTAGTGGTGTTGGTACCCACCCGAGAGCTCGGAGTGCAGGTTAGCTATAATTACACTATATACAGGATGATTGCAACCTTTCTACAAACAAATTAATGCATTGGTACAAAATGTACAAATGTTAGTGAAAAGGGAGAAAGAGTGTCACTTATTTCTGATACTTTTGGATATCTATATATATGCTGTGTGGATGCATTTTTAGGTGTACCAAGTAACAAAGCAGTTAGCGCAGTTCACCAGTGTGGAGATCGGCTTGTCGGTAGGCGGCCTGGACCTCAAGGTGCAGGAAATGGTGCTGCGGAAAAATCCCGATGTCGTCATTGCCACTCCCGGGCGACTCATCGACCACCTCAAAAACACGCCTTCCTTTAGCCTGCACTCAATAGAGGTCCTCATCCTGGACGAAGCTGACAGGTCAGAACAAAGGCCACTTGTTTCTAAGCAATTCTAAATGTTCATTAGTTATAAAAATATATTTTTAAAAAATGCAGTAAAATTCTCAGTATCAACAAACATATTATTCAATAAATTTTCTTTATAAATTACATTCCCTGATACCATAAAGTGTTTCGTCTTATCTTCACGCCTACACATCAAAGAAGAGTACAAAACTATTTTGATATAGCTAAAGTGTGAATGATTTTTCAGAATGTTGGACGAGTACTTTGCAGATCAGATGAAGGAGATCATCAAGATGTGCTCCCCTAAACGTCAGACCATGCTGTTTTCTGCCACGATGACAGAGGAAGTGAAGGAACTGGCCGCCGTGTCACTGGCCAAGCCCGTCAAGATCTTCGTAAACTCCAACAAGGAGGTCGCTTTCAACCTGCGCCAGGAGTTTGTCAGGTCTGGATTCTTGACATTCTGCCTCTCAACATAAGATTAATTATATATCATCAGTGCTGATACCCTAAAGTCGTAATAGTGATAATATTAATTTTCGATTGCAGGATTCGTGTGGGGCGCGAGGGCGAGCGCGAGGCCATCTTGGGAGCGCTGGTGTGCCGCTCATTTCGCACCTCATGCATGGTGTTTGTGGCGACGCGGAACCAGGCTCACAGGCTTCATCTGTTGTTGGGGCTGCTGGGAGTGCGCTGCGCAGAGTTGCACGGTGCGTTGCCGCAGCCACAGCGCCTTGCCTCCCTCAAGCTATTCAAGGACGAGCAGGTGGACGTGCTCATTGCCACGGACGTTGCCGCCAGAGGTACAATTACAAGGCATTTTCAATATTATGTTTTTATCTTATTTTATATTTTTCAGTGGTATTATTATTTGCTTATTATACATTCATTTTCTTCCAGGTCTCGACATTAGCGGAGTCAAAACTGTCATCAACTTCATCATGCCGGCCACCGTTGAGCATTACATACATCGGGTAAATCTTAAACAATAGTATAATATTATTCACTCTCAAACACCAAATGAGATTGGTGTGACTTACATAACATCAATGTAGAGTTGTATTGCATATGCATAGTGTTAAATAGCTTGCAACTGAGACTTACTAGGATATAAAAGATGGTTTGTACATGGATTTTTTTTCCAGGTTGGTAGAACTGCCCGTGCTGGAAGGGCCGGGGTCTCCGTGTCCCTGGCTGGCGAGAAGGAGAGGAAGCTGGTGAAGGAGATCGTGAAGAGGGCCAAGAACCCGGTTAAGGCGCGTGTGCTCCCTGCCGACATTGTGGCAAAGTACCAAGCCAAAGTAGAGGCTCTGGATCCGCAGATTGGTGTGTGACCTTGAAAATTACGTTTTTATTTTTTTTCCCCTGCAGTATGTATTATGTAAAGCCTTGAAAATTAGGAGTAATATTGGAATAGAAATATAATGTGTTAATAACAAATCAAGGTTAGTGTTGCTTGTAGAACCCTAGAGGTTGACTGAAGTCCCTTGGTATTTCAGAGAGTATACTCCAAGAAGAATATGCGGAGCGGATGCTGGCGAAGGCGGAAAACCAGCACAACCGCATGGAGAAACGACTGGGTGGCGAGGGCGCAGGGCCTGATCGCCCGTGGTTCCAGACGCCGCGCGAGCGCAAGGCCGAGAAGGAGCGCCTCGCTATTGGCCAGCAGCCTGCTCCCGTCGACAAATGTACGTCATAACACCTCTACTAACTTCTAGCAAGTTTGATTTCTGAATATTGAATAAGGAAGAGAGCTCTTGAATAAGAATACAGACAGGATAAACATCAAACAATTCTCATGGCATGAGACATCGCATATATTTTTTAATAATCACAAAAATATGTATTTGTTTATTTTGATTTCAGCTAAACCCGCCAAGCCTTCATTACCCCATAATTTGGTGCTCAAGCCAGACAAGAAGAAAGAAAACAAAAAGTCAAAGAAGGGCGGCTACAAAAAACTCACTCCTGAAGAGAGAGCCGAGGCAGACCTGGAGAAGGTATACACTCATTCACTTCGGCGGTCACTTGAGCCATCGGGGCCCTTGTTAGTTATGACATCTCAAATAAATTTTAGGGTTTCATTGAGTCGAAATTGGAATTTGTCATGTTATAAATATCTAAGATATTTAAATGATAACAAATCATTGAGGTCACAGAAAACTCGAAGATATATAATTCAAAAAACTCAGGTTAATCAGCAAACAAGTGTCTTAACCACGCAATTTTTTCTTTATTGTTGCTTGTTTTATTATTCTCAGGTGGCCCAAGTCCAAGCTCGGTTTGTCAAGCGCAGCAAAAAGCAGCGGCGCATTCGCATAGTCCCCGACGACCAGGGTGCCGGGGCCAAGGTCAGGGTCGGTCAAAAAAGGAAGGCCAGCAACTTCACATCCGACCTCACCGATACCTCCAAGAAGGGCGTGAAGAGGATGAGGTACGACGCCAACGTCCGGCAGAAGGAAATCCGTATCGACAAGGAGAAGGCCGGCAAGGGAGGCGCCAAGAACCAGATGGCCGGGAAAAATAAGGCAGGCGGAAAGATGGGGAAGGGAAAGCCGGCGGGGAAAGGAAAGCCGGCAGGGAAGGGGGCGCGTGGACCCAAAGGCAAGGCATACGGTAAACCGCAAAGTAAAAAAGAAAGATCTTGAGAAATATTAATTGTTTGATGATGCTGTATATTTTTGCAAATAAAATACTTTTATTAACTGTTGTTTTATTTATATTTTTTGATAATCTTATCACCTGTTAAATATGAAGTAATAAAACACAGTATTTTAATCAAACAGGTTTTTTAATTTTCACGTATAAACTAATTTGTTATTCAATATCAAATAGTGAGGTCGAGCCTCCTTATAGAACCAATAGGTTGTTTATTTTCCTATGAAAACTACCTTCTTCATACAATATTTATAACACTTGACTTACGGCTAACATGTTTGTACAAGAATCGCATATGTTTTGAGTATGTCCATACGTTTAACATCTAATTACATACAATAGAAACAAGGCTCACAACTTGAGCACAGTCGTAACGGAAAATAATTCAGAACTATGTACAGGAACATACATTAAAATAACACTAAATATATATTTACTGTAAATCCTTGGAATTGGTTGCGTGCTTGTGATTTTGGGTACATTTGAACACTTCTCCGGGATATCACAAGTCCCCGAGGAAGTGTTCCTGAAATGCACACAAAATATCATTTGAAATGAATCTTCATCAAACACAATAATTTCCAAGATTTTCAACGTGGATTCATTGGCCATGACACTCAAAAATCACAAATATTACTAATATACTAACACGACACCAAGAGTCTAGAGATTTCTGTTTTATGGTTGAGAATAAATTTACCGGTATTGATTAAGTTTGTTTAAAAGTAGAAATTCGGATTTGTCAAACGTGATTTGTGTGATGGAATGGTTTCATTTCTACTCCGAGTTAACAATAGATTTGATGACAAAAATATATATTTTTTTAATTTGGAGTGGTGTCGATGTCTATTTACACGTCTTTATTTGTTTTTCAGTGCGTGTAAAGATATATTTGCATATTATACATAATTTACACTGGTTTAGTTACATTGCAGACTAGCGGTTAAAATGTTTAAGTATCAAACCACTTTTACGGGTGCCATGCTTTGATGTGCCAAGATGCCGTTTTTGTGACAGTGGCGATAAACATTTTTAAAATTTATCATAAAACAAATATTTATTTGTATTCAAATTCTATATTTAGTTTCAAACATGTTACAATCTATTTTAGACCTTCAATTAAATTGTACAGTATAAAGGGAAACTTAGTTAGGTATAAGATAAATTGTAACATCTTTAAAATTAAAATAAAATATGAGGCCAAAATATTGGTCTCATAATTTTTTTTACTATAATAATATTTTAAACATAAAAAAATAGAAATTTTAGTTTTTAACTGTCTAGCCTGCAAAGTGTCCTAAAACTTTATTGAATAAAATCATAAGAAGTTTCACGGGTGGTATTGTTACCCGTGAGTTGATAGATCACAAATACACTGTCGATTTAAATCTAATACGAAAAATGAATAGGTAATAGTGATATCTCGCTTCTTACGAATAAATAAATTACAAACAAATCGTATTTAACGTTACAAACTACAAATATTAAGAACTGGAAAGATCCCGTGGAGGTCACCGATGTGATATTTTGGCAAGATATTGCGTCGACTACACCTGATATGACAACCAAAATAATACTACTTGTGTGATATGATGCACGATGAGCCCGGCCCCGCCATCACCGGGTGCCGGAGCCATAACCAGCTAACGCGAGAGTGGGGACTCTTGACTTGAACTTGAACTTTAACCTTTTCGCCACAGTTGTCTCAATTTACGTCAACACACCATGCATGCCTTATATACAAAAATAACTATTTAATATATCATTTCACTTTTTCACGTCAAAGCGGTTTCACGCCTGGCAACTGCCAATTAACTACAAACATGATTTATATTTAAGTCAAATTAATAAATACATTAAGTTAAGCATTCTTTAGTCAAAGTGTAATTATTCATTTATAAACCATCGATGTTAAACCGCGTACAGTACAAAGTGAACAGACTCCTAATGCTGCAGCGAAAAGGTTAAAAATGATGAGAACTTATATATAATGAGATTAACGAGAATAATGATGATGCAAGTCTGTCGCTGAAAATTCCTGCAGCACAAACGCAGTCAGCTCTGAGGGCAGCTGTAATAACATGACTTTTGAGATTTACATTGCTGTATTGCTATTGTACAACAGAAGGTAACAGAGGCGCGAGAGAGCCAGACCTGTTTTGGAAAAATGATAAATAGCAATATATATAGTACAGGGGGTGAGCCCTCAGGAACGAAGCGCTCGACAACGGGAACCATAAGAACAGCAAGATAATTCCACAGAAAATGTATTTATTGCAAGATGATACTAGTTTAGTCTATTTATATTTTCGCGGAATGTTACGGCAAATGCGATTGTTAATGGCTATGTCTTATTTGATACATTATATGTTTTATTATTTAACAAACGATACGCGATGGTCGATATTGATATACATTCTACTCTAGGATTATGAGACGCAGACACAAAAATATTACGATTGGTAGTGTTGATTACACGGAATATGTTTTCATTGAATTTCAGTTGATATGTCGAAAACAAAAGAAACTGTCGGCAAATGAAAAACACTGCCATATAGTGGCATTTCTTGTCAACCACAGCAGACTCGTGATTTCCTGAATAATTCTCAACTTTGCGAATTTGTTACTATTGTTACAAGACAATAATTTTTTAAAAAAAATTTATTTAATGTTTGAAACACATTTCGATCTTCATCACATCTACTTCAGTCAAATGGCACATGATTATAGCATTCTCCTGAACGTGATTGAAGCGTGTCTCACATGCAATCCCGATTTGCAAAATCCACAACGTCTGCTGCTTGTGTTCATTATTATTTCTGCCGTATGCCATTATTGCCGAAATGATATTACGAAATTTATTGCTATGTGAAAAAAATACTATTACACTGTATTCGAAAATATAACACATCGCTGCTATTCAATTGTACAATTAATTACAAGACAAATATATTGGAAAAAATAATACATAAAAAAACTCAGCACTTGGAAGGAACGAGATGCAGTTACACGAGTGTATGAAACGGATGTAAAATATTGCAGAGATAATACATCAGTTGGTGCACACTGCAATCAAATTAAAAGATACAGTAGAAAATTTAATTCGAGTACCTTTACAGTATATATATTGAAAAATAAACCGCATGTATGAAAAAAACATATACAATTCCAGAAGTAAGCACAATAATGATAATGATATGAACGTACCTAAATTGACAAAATACAATATTGCCATTTGCTGTATAGTTTTCGTAACAAATTATTGAATTTTCTCGCTTCCTACAGACGACGATCGTAAACAATCTCGTGTGTATGGAAATCAACAGGGGATATGTTCAAATAATATTAAGACGTACACCGATTCTCATATCTTAAAATCTGACAGAGCCTCGCGGAGGAGGTGACGAGGGATCGCTTAATGATGAGATCCGATTGATATAATTTAATAATACCTATTTGTACAGTATGAACAAGAAATGTACATTTTTCAAATATACAGATGCGCCTCGAGCAATCCATTTGTTGAATATTTATTTTGAATGTTAATTTCAGAGATGTTAAAGTTAATAATTGTTTGAAGAACTTTTGAAGTGTACAGATGAGCATTTAGACGCATTGAAGATATTGGGAAGCAGGTCCACTTAAAACTACGGTAACTCCTGAAGTAGTCTTACTGTAACGTGGATGCATAAGCAAAGGTACATAATTAGCACGCACGGATGCAGTTCCCATTATCGACAACATGGTATAATCTACCACGACAGCAGAAAGAAACCTGATAGTAGAACCATTTAAATAAACTTTTAACAAATGGATCACTTTGGATATTAGAATGTCTCCGTGTGGATTCTGACAATAGCTTATTAACGTTTGAAATAAAACGTAGAACATTTCTCCGTGATAATAAGTTTGCAAAGTACACCAGTGGCAGTATCATCATAGCTCTTGTAAAAGTAACAGTGCGATATACAATTCAATTATCTGCACATCTTCAGCAAATAATTACTATTTTTCAAGAGATAAATGGATAAAACTAATATATTTGTATAATTGTCTATAATATATGTATTTAATAGGAAGTGGATATTGCTCACTTTAAGATGTGTACTCGATCAGGTACAGATGGCACAAATGGATAGACAACACGAAACAATCAGATATTCTTCACAAACTTATTTTGAAGGAGGATTGCACAACAAATACGAAACATCAACAAGCCACTGTCGGTATCCATCACCCAAGATCGATTTTACTAAAAATATTTGATTCATAGATCTGTATATTTTTTCTAAAGATAATATTTTTTTTAATTACAGATTAAACATTAGGTTTTTTTTATGAACAGTGTGTACAGAAAATGTAAGGCAACGGTATCGACATATACACACCGGTAAGGAGCTCGTGGTCGCCCCTTGAACAACAAACGATATATAATACCTACAGTTATAATTCTTTGTCACATCTTTCGAGAATACTTTTGTTACGAGAATAGCCAACACGCAACGACAAATCGCTGTGAAAGATTTTCGACACCGTCACACCGAATCTCGTTACGCGAAGGCACAAAAGAAAAAATGGGATAGTTTTTCTAAAAATATTTGGACACAAAGTACACATGCAAAATGTCTGAACAGAATTTAATCAGCCTTGTGAATAATGCCATCACATACAACTTAGCAACTTTATTTTTTTTTTTATTCAATCTTTAATCCGATAGCTATGGTGATATATGATACTTGGTATTTAAAATTATATAAATAAGAATGAAATGAAATAATAATGATGCGATCAGTACATGCTTCAATATATCACATACCTTTTGTTTTTAAAGCATTTTCCAACAGGCGCTATAGTTTTATATAGATGTGGGTTGAATCACATATCAATGCCAACGGGTTCCATGACGGCTTGTCTCATAATTTAGTAACGGGTGGAATCACGAGAGCAGCTTGCAAAAAGCTACGCAGCTGAAGATGTTCAGACATTTCACATGATGCAGTTTGTACCTTGTGTAAAATTAGAATCCTCATTTTTTCCGCATTAATGAATAACTTACCACTAGGTGTTTTTCGTAAAAACGGTGCATGCATTCATTTTTTAAGTGTTTCTTTTTCATATACGTGCTGTTCAGAACTCATGGTATCACACGAAAAACAGATAAAAAAGATATCTTAAGACCACAAAAAACAAGCATATTTTGGTAAAACTATTTTAGTTAAAAATATTTTAAATTTTAAAATAAAATACAATTTTCCCTTTAGGAACATAATAAAAACTGAACATATTTTAAGCAGTATATCATAAAGTGTTTCTTTTTTATATTTTGATACCGTGAGTTTTGAAACCTTCATATATGTATATATAGAGTAGACCTCCGCTCTTAAAACCTAAGGAAAATATAAATTTAAGAGCGAAAAGCTCAAGAACGACTCTCAAAGGTCAAGTTTACAGTTAAGTGGGCGTGTCAGGAATATAATATACTTTAAAACTATATCCATAGTGATACTAAAAAAACATTTACTCTAATTCAATAACAATAGTATCATGTTAAGCTGTCATCTGATAGGTCATAATTTTGATTTAGAAAATATACATTGACAACAACTTTTCAAGGCACTATTATAATTGGAATAAACGTTCTTTAAAAAGACGTATAAATATATGCAATCTAGGAAAAAATAAAGCTCCTTTGTCAATTTATGAGAAGAGAAAACCTTTGGTATTCCCATTTCTAGAAAACTTAGATTTTTGTATGAAAATAAGGCAGTCTATTTGTCAAAAAACATAATTGCCGAAATAGGTTTCGAACAAGCGTGCTGTAAATAATGAACGATTAATATATCCACTTATTGTTCACACAGTAGTGTCCTTCTTCAAGTCCATATATCACTTTTAAACATTTCTCTATATAAAAATAAATCACTTATTAAAAAAATCGCCCAGTACGATTCTGAACGAAATTCCTCGTATAAAATATTCAATATATATATATTATCATACGCAGCGCTCGTCAGCGCCAGAGGCTCGTTTATTACATGATGATCACTGATTGTCCTGTGGTTTATGGCAAAGATGAGATGAGAGTGGTCTGTCGAGGGTCGGTCATCACACGCAGACCTCGGCATCCGAATTGAGGTGCACCGAGCTGTCAGCCGCTGCCAGCTTCACGAGCGTCTTCTTCACCCGCAAGATAGGCAGGCGCACGGAGGGGTTCTGGTGCCAGCACTCACGCATCAGCTTTCCCATCCCTGATAATGTCTGCAAATTAAAAAAAGTAATCTTTGTAAAAAGGAAGTTTGAATTTTACGACAAAATTTTTAAATATGTTAGATAAAAAAAATTACGTACGACATCGCTGCTCCATCGGTTGGAGAGAGACGGCCGCATGGCGTCCACGCACACCACTTTCCTCATGTCCTCAAATGAAGGATCAGATGGCACCACATCATAGAATGGAGGCTTATACTCTTCTGCAATGCCTGGAAATATAACATTTACACTGTAAAAGATGGATACAATTTATAATTTTCACCACTGAATAAAGTAATTCTTAGAGCAGTCGCCATATTATCTGAAAGCACTTAGAATCATTTATTTATTAGGTAGGTGAGGACTTGAAGAACTTGAACAATACACAACGCGCCTGGTATATCATTTCATATTTAGTAGTCATGCCTTACCATTCCACACGGTCCTCCTGCAGACCTCCCACATGACGAGGCCTAGCGCGTACACATCGCAGCGCCTGAAGGACTCGAAGCAGTCCATGTTGATGCTGCACACACAAATACCCAATTTTCATGATAATTTAATTTAAGTTATTATTATAATTTCATGTATAATATGGCAATAATATTTAGATCCACTATTTTTATTTATTGCATGTACACACTTTTAGATGACAAAATATTAAAACAATTGACCGGAAACCTCTATAAAGCCTTTTTCTGAAGCTCATGAGGCTGAGGTGGACTCATGTCGACGCGGTGGATCCGTAAACTTCACGATGACCCTGAATTTGGTCAAACTTTTACAGAAGCTTAGTTCGTGGTTATGTTCGTAGTAGTTGATGTACCTTTCATCGAGCAGCTCAGGGCCCATGTAGCGTTTGGTTCCAACGCGCGGGTTGGAGGCCACGTCGAGCTTGCCCGTGGCCTGCACGTGCGTGACAGCCAGACCGAAGTCAGCGATGACGCATTCCCCGTTCACCTTCACCAGAATATTCTTGGTCTTGATGTCGCGGTGGGCTATCGCTGGTTTACCCTGGAAGAATTTCAAATACAGATTTGAATTGTATGATTGAACTTGTAACATCTTAAAAATCTGAATTTGGATACTAGTACATCTCCTGGACCTCTGGATCAATGAACGGTAGTTGTCACAAACCTGCGTCCCGAAGATCTCAGTGTGCAGGTGGACAAGGCCGTGAGCCATCGACAGGCATATAGCCATCATCTGGTGGTGGGTGAGCGTGGTCCTGTTGAGGTGGTCGTACAGTGACCCCAGCGCGTGGTAGTGAGTGATGAGCCATAGCTGGAAATAAAGTCAGTATTCATTTTCCTGTAGTGATAAATTCTAGATATTTATTTGAATGGCTTGGCTTTGGTGAAATTGAACAGTTTAACAAATCTCTTGTAATTTTTATGTTATGACTATTATAACCAAAACATAATGACAATGTAAACAGTTTTTATTGGTCAATGTTAAGATGTAGATGGTTACCTGAGTGCAACTGTTGCGTGAGGTCATGTCGCTTCCGATGTAGCCGAGGATTCCCTCGTGCCGGAGCAGGACAGTGCTGTAGATCTCAGTTTCTCTACGCCAGGATGCTTCATCTCGTGAGAAGAATATTTTAACTGCAACGCTGTCCGCGTGCCACTGTCCACGCCACACCTCCCCAAAGCGACCCTGGTTACACAAAATGCTTATCATGAGGTCGATAATTTAAGCCATTCAACTATTCGTTTGATTAATTGAGATGTTTGATCTCATATTCAATAGAAGATGATACTGGGGGAAGGGCATTACTTACTAGGACTTCGATGAAGTGTCTACACGAAGAGTCTAATCGGAGACTTTTTTTAATATATTAGGGCATATGTTTTTATTTGAAATCAAGATTGTACAAATATGATAAGAGGGCATTTGATTAATATTTATTCTTTATCATTTTTTAAGCCACTTCCCAATCAGAGAAAACTTTTTAATTTAAAATGTCACAACTATCAGTTTCTAATACAATATTCATGAGCATCTGTCAGAGTGACTTACCTTGCCAACACACTCCTGCAAGGCAATCTGGCGAGCTAGCGTACGCTGTACAAGCAGTGGCAAACCGCTGCCACTACCACTTGTCATGGAGCGCTCCAAGAAGTGGCGCAGGGTGGAATCGCCGGCAGCTGTGGCGCGCAGAAGCTGCTGCTGTGGCTGCTCCTCCAAGGCACCGCGCGAGGCAGACAGTTTACGGAGTGCTGCGCGGGACATGCGTGACCTACACAACATGCAAAATATTAATTATTGACAATCTTGCATGCAATACTTGTATCCAATATGAAATTGATTTCAAATCTTAACTTGCAATTTTATATCATACATTACCATGTAATAAGATTAGCTTACCGATGCGATCTCCTCATGAGCAGCAGAACTGTGGCGCCCAGTAACCCAAGGATAGCCACTGGGACAAACACAGCCACCCACAGCTTCCAGGACTGTGCATACCCCGACCACGGCACCGATGATACCGAGTCTAAAAACACATCACCCAATCAGTTTAGGTGGCCAACCTTCTTGGATATTGCTAAGTCTTTACAATTGCTATGGAGAAAATAATTTAAATACTTGTAATAAACATAGCTTGCTCAATCTTTTCGTCTTGACATTGGTATTTTTAATTTGAAACCATCTTCTCATTAAAATTGCAAATTGTTGAAAAGTTTTTGATAATTTTGGGTGTAAATATGACAAAAAATAATCAACTCTTGATGAACACCGAAAAAGTCGCGCACCTCTGAAGTTAACCGGAGGCAGCTCGGGGAAGTCTCCAGCATTGCACATGTCCCCGGTACAGCAGGTGATGTTGAACTGGCCAGCCGTATGCCTCTTCCTGTGACCTCTGCAGAGTTAAGATGTTTACTAACATTTTTTTACATTTGAGTTTGATATAATCCAAATTATTGTCGTTGTATGCGAAAGGAGACATTCTGCTTCTTATAAATTTGGAAAAATACATTTTAAAAAGCAAGATTGACTTACACGTAAGTGCCGGGCGGGTGACACAGCATGTTGAGCTGCTCTGTCTTGGTGGTGCAGCCTCGAGAGAAGCGCTCCTCTCCATTTGAGTCACGGACGTGCGACTTCCAGCACTGAAAATGAATAGAAACATCAGCTTTCTGACCTTTTTTCTTTCTTTGAACTTCGTGACAGTTCATAATCGGTGGCACTCAGTGATCTGACTGTCAGTGCAAGCTCCAGTGACTTACATACCTGGATGGCATTTTTGCACGGCTCCGTGATAGGGGTGCAGTCTGGCGGGTCGCACGAGTGACATTTATATCTGAAAGTAAAATATCAACAGTTGAAATAAATGTTTTAATAAGCTGAAATTCATTGTCAAATTGATTGTACACGCTTTCAATATCATAGCCATTCAGCTATTCATATTTGTAGTTTAAATATGGAGTATTTGGAATCAAATCAGTCAGCCATGGAGCTTTCAACATATTTCATTAAGAAAATACTGATTTGAAATACTCCATACGTTTTAAGAAAACCATTGTCGACGGCACTATAACCCAGCGTGGATCTTGGCATTCACCAGCATATTTAAACATCTCTTCATATTGATGGTTCCTTGTGCCAGGGTTCTCTTCAGCACACTCAAGCCAGTTCAGTTTTGGTCTCCAGTTGCTACAGTTATCTAAATCAGCTCATTTAGGTGAACTATGCTATGAAAACATCTTTATAAAAATGACAAACTTCAATAATTCAACTTGCTCTCTTCGCCTTCAGTACTGGCCAATTTTTACATAGAGAAATCACAGAAAACCCATTCCAAAAAGAATTCTTTCTCAACTGGAATTTTTCCCCTATAAGTTCAAATGCAATTTAAATTATTTGCTTTACTCCACAAGCAACTTTGCTAATCACAAACGAGGTTCTTTAAGAATATTTATAGTACCTTTTAGATTTTTCGCGACGAGGCATTGTATTTTAGCACCCGATTAACAGATCTGATTTAAGAGACTTTCTCCACATGGAGGATCATAAGAATCAAACACAGGGGTTGGCAACCTGCGGTCTTATAAGTGATCAAGGCGACCATACGAAAGGTAAAATTTCAAAATGACAAATGCTGGTTAAACATACAGCGCGTCTGGCACCCAATTTTGTCAGTAACTTAAAAAAAAAAAATTCTGCACTTTCTTTGCATACAAAATTGACTTTTAGATAACTGCGTTAAATTTCAATAAAATATATTTTTACATTTATAGCCCAGATATTGTTTGTGTTACTTAAGATTGATACCATAGCTTTAAATGGACGCATTCTTAATAAACGTAGAGTTCAATATATAAGTACATGCCCACGCATGAATATGGTGAAAGCAGTCGCCGTGAGTTTCCTACAGACAGGCAGCATGGTGACCCCAGCCAGTTGCGAGACAGGATGCGGGGCATAAAGGAATCACAGTATAGATTACCTTCTCAATTGAAACATGTCTTCATCAAGATATGGAGGGGACGCGATCTGAGGCACGGCCAATCAAATTGATAAATACATTGTGTCATTCAATACAAAGTTGGTTACACTATTGATCCACCACGATATATTTATATACATATTTTTACTAGGGTAATTCCTCGTTGAGCGCATTTTCTTCAATCTCAAGCGTCAAAACATCTAAAGAACTCAATATTGGAAATAAATTCTTGTGGCCAAGAAATTATTCATTCCAGATGACGTGAGTGAATGCTGTATATTATTCAATGTCTATATAAACCGTTTTTGTATTTATGGTATTAAAAAGGTTACTTCAACATAATATTTATTTAATAATACAAAATAAAAAAATAAGTTTTGAAAATTTAATAAAACAAATTGTTTAGAACGAGGAATTTAAACCCAGATTTAATTTTTTATAAAATAATGACTGTTTAAATACCGTGTATTTAGAAGAATACAGATTTCATCATAAATATGAACATATTCTTACCTTTTCCTCATTCTTCTCCTCCTTAGTGTTTTGCAATAAACAATAATAATGATAAATTATCAGGAATCACATACAATACTCCTATATTTTCAAAGTACAACTGGCTATTACATTATGCTGCAAATGAGTTTACACACTTTTTTTTAATAAATTATACAGCCATGTCGACCTTATATTTAATACTGAACCGTAACACGTAAAAAAAATCTGACATGAAGATATTGAATATGTAATATTACAATTGTGTAAAAGGATCCTTTAAAAACGCACTGAGAGCAAGAAATCTCTAGACACCACTCATTTTAAAGCACCGGTGGCTAAGTTGGCCCAACTCAGGGTCAGATATTTTTAAGGCAGCTTCGATCTCAATCACTTTATTTTACAACAAGCTTTAGTAATAATTTGGTAATATGCTATGTTGAATTTGAAACAATTTTTTATGTGTTTACCCAATTTCATTGACTTAAATGTAGCCTGGTGAAATGGTGCAAGTGCACACTATATTTTTAATTTAAAAAATAACAAAACTATTACAATACTATTTCACGGTAAAGTGTAGCTGAAATATTAACAAGTCTAGATACAACATCAAATAGTTTATTAGTGAATGACAGATTATTTATATGCAATACATTTGACATAGCGAAAACAAACGTTGTTGACCGTGTTATTATTTACAAAAGACCATAAGTTGATAAGCCTTAGATAGGTTATTTTGGATTGTGTTTCACTGGTTGAAATATTTCGAAATCATTTCAAATATACATCACTATATTAAGCGCGATCGGATATTATAACAAATTTAATGATAATTACAGACTTTATAACTCCAGAACGATATCTAGTCCACCCAAAAAAGGTATTATTGGGCAGGCTTATAACTAGTAAGTATTACAATACCTTTGGGGCTGAACGAAATTCGCCGAGTTCTTTAACATATCAAGTTGTTGGTCCATTAGGTGGTTTGCATCGAGACGCGGAGGGTCCCAAGGTGCAGCAGAGGCATCGTCATCTACGGCATCTTCTATGATTCTCTCCTTTTGGATGCCTCCTGAAAGAAAAAAATTGCCCATCAGACATGGTAAATTTCCAATCACACGTAAAATTAACAGAAAACTATACATCACATGTGCTTAAGAGGGGATATTTTAAGTTGAAGGTGTGCATTCTGATAAATTTAGACGGCAAAACATGAAAATAAAGACAGTCGCAATATTCCAAAACAACTGTCCCTAGACAGCAACTGCCATAGCTCCGTTTGCGTTATATATAAATATGTCAATCGCTATTTGTTGTTTGATAGTTGTTAGAAATATAAATGTAACTATTAACACGATAATTTGACGAACTTTGTATACCTTGGCAGGATTTTACAAGAAATAATATAATTATCCATCGCACTGTTCTGACGGCCGCCATTGTATACCATAACAACAGAGCTGTGCTGCCAGTATGCGTAGTATTCAGTGTTGCTAGCTATAAAATATTTTTTTAAAGTCTTCAATGCAATCAAAGCATTTCAAAATTTGTTCTATTACTAAAAGTCATTTTTTTAAAACAACGCTTAGGCGGAGAAGGTATAATATTTATTATAATTGTAAGCTATTAAGAAGTATTGATATATTAAAATATAATTTAGTAACATAATAAAAATATTTTTTAAAAAAATTATTCATATCTATTTGGTTTATTATAGGTTTATATTTAATTTGTTATATTTTCATCATTCCATGTTACTTTGGTGTATGTTTTCATTTATTAAAAAAAACAGCCCTATATTATCTACGGACCCGTTTGCTTTGTGGATTTTACTTACTCTAGTCTATGACAGTATTCAAAACTTGTAATGATTAACGATCGTTAGTGACATAATTTTGTTTAAAAACAATTGTTTCATACCAAAATGCCTCGCACTAAAGTTGCACGAACAATGAAACCCATCGGGGTTGGCAATGCGGAAAAGCAACTGGAGTTATTTAGAGTTTACGGTACGGTATTTTAATAAAAGCGTGTTAACCGAATCTACAGGTTCCGTTATGTTTTACGTCTATTTAACTATGATCGATTAATCGACATATTATTATTCTATATACCTTATTTCTTTGAATAACTTTTGTTTCAGCTAAATTAGTTGAAAATAGACTCTCCGAGCAGTTCGAAGTAGGGCTGAAGAAATTGAATGAGCATACCCAAATGTTCTTGGCTTCTATTAGTGATGCGGATAGAAAGAAGACTATCAAGCAACTGGTATATAAATCCGTTTGTTAATAAGATTTTCAGTTTATCTCGAAGTTTGATGGTCTCATTCATTGAGAGAGCATTAATGGCTGCACTTGTGGCTTACTCTGATCAAGATCTGGTTGTGTAGAAAGTGAGTGAGGGTAGGAGTGAGTGAAACCGTGTAAAATAATCTTTTAAGCATGCCCTGAAGGTTGCTATCCTCTGGATTTGATTCGACTTAAGACACTGGTTTCCGAATCCCTAGGACTTCGATCAGAAATTTTAAAGGCAGCTTAGTTTTAAGTCTTTCTCTCTAGGCATGCATAGGTTACCATTTGTTTTTAAGTTTTCCATTAAGTTTTTCTGTGTACCTTGTGTTAAAAACAAATTGTGGTTATTTGTATTTAATCACTTTCAGCGAGAAGAGGCAGAATACGAAGCTTTCTCAACGAAAAGGAGTTCTAGGCATGTGTCTCGTCCTTCCAAAATGAAAAAGCGCTCTCTCTCCAGCACCAAGGATGATGGTAACTTTTAATTAACTGTAACTACTAAGCGTTAGGAATCTGTTGAGAGCCCCGTTGTCATAAAATTTTTAATGTTTCGTGAATTCGTAAATATTTTATTTATATAAATATTTCTGAAAATTCTGAAATATTATAATCTAAAGATCTCCAATTTCATTATTATTTTGTAAATTAAAAATTATTGATAAGTATTGTTTTTGTTTAAACTCTCAACACAATGTAAATCTTTCCCAATGTTTTTGGGAAAGATTTACATTTGATTGTGTTACAGAAATTTAATTGTCTAATAGGATCATTTGAGAAAACTATATACTACAATATTCACGGCTTATAAAAATTATTGTGTTACTATTTTTTTAAAAGTAACCTTTTGTTTAACATTGTTAAAGTATACTGTTGGACGGATGTATACTTCATTCCTGGTGTAAACTAACTCTTCTTTTTTTTATTGTGTGTGTCTAATCTTTTGTCTCAAAAACGTTCTGTCCACTTAAAATAGCTTTTTTTTATTTATGTCTGGAGTTTATTGGTCTGTTTTCGTCAACTTCAGTAATTTATTATAAAGCGACTTACTGGATGCGATGAAAGCTTTACAGGTGTCTCAAAAGTCACAGGAAGTATCATCAGAATTGAAGATACAATTTTTAGTTTTTTTTTAAAAAAAATTAGTTTATTTTGTCTCTTTTGTTTAAATGAAATTTATAACAAAAGAAAGTGATCATAAAAATATCTATTAAATTATTGACTTTTTAGACACCATTGTAGTCACTGTTTCAAATAATCTTATATTTGTGAACTTGTTATGTTTCTTTGATATTGATTTAAACATCACAAAGCTTTCTATTCATTTTCACATTTGTAAAAGGGTCCAAACACATAAATGTTCATAGTAAAATTATTATTTACTTTCCTTTTTGCACAGTGTCCTCGTATCTAGAAAAATTTATTACAAGTTTTGCAGATGCAGCCATTTAGGTCATGAAGCTCACTTCCATTTTCCTTCAATATCATTCCTTACTCAACTGCCAGCTCCAGCTTTCCACTCGAACATTGTTGCCCAAATCAAATATATATAGATAGACCTATAGACCATAGGTTCCCAACGGGGGCGGTACCGCCCTCCCAGTGGCGCTGAAGCTTTCCAAGGGAGCGGTGGCGGGTCCAAGGGAAAATAGGGGGCATTATGTAATACTTCTATGGTGTTTTTATATGGAAAAAAATTGGTATAATTACAACTGTTATGTCAAAGGGGGTGTTGGAATTTTTTTTTCTTGTCAAGGGGGCGGTGGTCAATAAAAGGTTGAGAATCTATGCTATAGACCATCAGATATTGTTGAGTAAATACACCAATCTTTCAAACGCCATTACGAGGAATGCCTTTGTGCCCTGTTGAAGTTAATGAAGTTAAAGTTTGCAGTCATGAACATTCAACAGAGTTCATGGCATCTTAGCTCTTAATCTCTCACACGATTAATTCCTACTGTCCTGTCTATTCTCCTAACTCCTTGCTTCAGGTATACAGGGTTTTACAGTTAGTCCTTCCTTTAATCTGTGTGTAAAGTATAATACTGTCAATTGTCATATGTCAATTATAAATTAACAATTCATCATTATTTTAATAAATCATATTATATGTGTTTGGATTCGGATCTACTTATAGGAACTACTGATTTTTTTTGATAATAAAACACCAAATCAAATTTTGACTAATTTTCCAACATATGGGCTTCAGCACTGGAGCCTTTTTATCCAAAATCCAGTTTTCTACAAGCTCCCTTACAACGTTTTAAAATTGACAACTTTATGCATGCTTGGAGAGGTGCGTTCACTTGAGTGCCCGGTAAACTAGATCTATAATATCTATCAAAATTTGAAGTGTTGATTTAAATTGCAATCAATTGTTGAGTTTTATATTTTAAAAAAGCATCAGTAATTCTTGAAGGGATATCCTACATTGTTTGTCTGTCCTCTCGTCTCTCTTCTCACTCGGCTAACCTCTTTCATGGTGTGGGGCTGGGTTCGGTGCATGTGCGTGTTGTTGGCGTGCTCATGCAGGCTACGTTACAGAGGGGGCGCCGCACTACCGCTCCCGTGCCTCGCGCAGCCTCTCCCGCTCTGCCATCAAGACCTCCAACTCAGGTATGTCGAAATGATTTTTCTATTTGCCTACCTACCTACCTCTCCTCTTGCGATATTCTACTCTTACTGAGTTGTGTGATTATAAAGACTTTGTTCTTATGTTATATGAATAAATATGAAAAAACCCAGTGGCGTGTGGTCGAAAATACAATGTTTAAAAATATATTTAATGTTAAAAAAAAATTATTAAAAATATTATCTCAATATTTGTATGTACCATATATTAAGTTCTATTGAACATTTTGTATTAAATGCTGTTAAAGTAATGAACTGCAACATGAACAAGAACCTAGAATTTTCTTCTGTTTTTTGACATATCGAAGTTGAAGCATCAGAAACAACAATAAAACTAGGATGTCGCTTGACACCCAATAATCATATCTAATTATCTTGAAATTCTATCTATAAGTTGCCAATAAAATTGTTGCGTTGTGAAGGCTATGCAGGGAAGGGCTCCATGGGACCACCAAGCTCATGGCGTGGGCGGCGGGCACGCAGCCCCAGTTCCGTTTCGCGCCAGCGCTACTGCACGCCCATGCAGAACCGCAGTGCCAGCAATGACACTTTTCCTACCGTTACACCCAAGGTACAGTACACTTCTCTAGAAAGCTGTAAATCACTGAGTTGCTTTGTTTGATCATTGTTATTAGAACTGTGCAAATGAAATGCAGGTTTGTTAAGGTTTGGGAAATGTCAGAAAAGTAAACTCCTTTGAATAACTCTACGGTCAATAGATAAAGTGCAATAATTTGTTAATGATAAAATTAAATAATCCCTAGATTTTAATTAAGCACTGTTAATTATTTGTATTAACCCTAGACTGTGAAGGTGTTGTGATGGATTGTAGTCCAAAATCTCAATTTATATAAAATGTTGAATTTATTTATTTATAAGGTGGCTCCGAATACTCCGTTAACTGTGCTGCGGCGACCCCGCCAAGGTGAAATGGTCATGTCTTTCTCAGGAAGTCCACTGCTGGTGAACAGGTATCTATGACATAGACTCGTAAACTTTTTACAGTTTTTTTTATTTTAGCATGAAACCATATTGAATTTTTTTTTTTATTGAATAAATTTTTTATTAAATTTTATTAAATTTTTTTAAATTTTTAAATTTAATTTTTATTAAATTAAATTAAATTTTTAAATTTTTAAATTTTTAAATTTTTAAATTTTATTAAATTTTTATTAAATTTTTTATAAAAAAATTTTTTATTGAACATTTAGCATGAATACCAATTGCAAATATTTTCCACAGCATATCCACCATAGATGACAAACCAAACTGCAATATCCCTCTTAAAGACGGCACGATGCTGGCCATCATGCCCAGCAAGCTGCGCCAGTCCACAGAGCTGCCCCTTGAGCAGATGTCTTCCGAAACTCTGAGATATTTGGAAGTGTTGTGCCAGAACCTGGGCGTCGTTGTCAGCAAAGACCAGACACACAACTGATTGGTCTCTCGTCCCGGGATCTAACCTCGGTTCTTTTGACTGTGCCGTGCCGTCACCATCATATCTGGGTTTTAATAATTTTGATCTCTTGTCTACTGCAGAGGCAGCCAGACATTTTTTTGACATTTAAGACATTTTACTCGAGTTTCCCACGAGTTAAACGCTCTACACACAACAACAAATTGTTTTTTTGTGCTATTTTTTAGTTGTTTTATATAAAAAAAAAAATGCCTAGTGGCAATTTGTTGGTTGATTGTCAGTTGTGTCGCGACATGTGTAGACAGCATTAATATTCTTGTATAATAAAACCTAAATATGACATTGTAATTATAGACAATTGATATTGTTTGACATGTATTGTATTTCTAATGAAATCATAACTCGTCTTATTTCTTAAATATTTATTGGACCTAGCTGTATGTTTTTGAATGAGATTTGAGAACGCACTCGGATGACGACATTCTTGACTGATTTAACAGTGATTTGCTTTTTGGTGGCCTACTATAGCCTTGCACCTTAGTAAGAATTTTATATATCATTTACTAGAGTTCAGAACTGATGTTCCTTTGCTAATCAAATATTTATCAAGTTACAATGCCACAGTGGATATTAAGCTAGAAAGTGTGGGTTCAAATCTCACCTATATCTCATACACACTTCAATTAGTATGAAGAACTGACTTGGCAGAGAAGCTGTTAACAATAGCGGCGAGATAGTCAACGGGTTAAGCCAAAAAAGTCCATGTTCATATGTTCCATGTACGGACTTATCTCTCAAATAGAAATTGTTAATAGCGATGGTTTCCCGTGTGTTTTTTTAAATTTTTTAAAGATTGTTCTGGGGCCAAAAAGTGTGATGAAAATTTTCAATTAATATTGATTAAAATCCTGAGACACCAACATTATTAACATTTTCTGCTTAAACATGCAAAAGATATTGTCAACATAGATAGACATGAAGGCAAATTGATAAAATGGACCAATTATTGATGCAGTCTTTTTTGTTGTAAATCTCGAGAATGAAAAAGTCACACATTTAATTCTGAAATACTGATTGAACTATCCAATAAAAGTGACTATCAAGCTAATGAATATGTTGTACGGATTTGATAAAACTCTATTTGTATTAAAGCAGAAGATTTAAAATATATTAAAATTAACATTTCATCAGTTGAATCACTGATCAATTAGTGAAATTTTTCCTATTTGATTTATTCGGTCCTTTCAGAACTTGAACATCACAGTAGATGGTTTTAAGCCCAACTTGTCAAAAATTTATTTCATCAATTTGTGATTTGTTTGGTCATGTCAATTTGCCATTCTGCCATCAATATATTTAAATTATGTTTTATAATATAAATTAGTATGTAGAAATAAAATTGACTTTGTATATTTACGAATTCAAGTTATTTCCCTGATACCCATGACTTGCAATTCAACAATGAAAACATCTTTCATGCATGGAAAGAATTCAACGATGATGCATGAAGCCAGGGCACCGGCATAAGGAGGTATGTCCCTTATAAAAAAAATCACCGAGTTGATTTCAAGACCTGTTCAAGATGATATCTGCAGAAGCATGGGCAATTTTACGTTTAACATTCATTATCAGTATTGCCGAATAATTTTTTTTTACTCTATTGTAATACATAGATGTGTTAGTCTTTTATAAAAAGTAATTAATTTTTAAGCATACTTTGTATTGTTATTTAATAAATATAATTTCGATATTAGACGAAAATACATTTTCCACTTGGACTAATCCAAACGGTATTGTTGCAAATTTGTAAGCAAATTAAGTCATTTGAGAGCTTGGTCACTGGAGAATCATCAGCTTGTTTTACAGGTATATATAATAATGGATTGATAAAAAAAAATAATTTGTAATATTAATATACAACTGAAATGATATAAATTTCAAAATTAGCTTTATTAAGCCAGCTAAGTTAATTATATTTAGCTTGCGTATATCGTAAATTAGTTTTGGATTCAAGATTTTTCAGATATTTTTTTTCAATGTTTTTATGTTGTATTATTTAATTTAATATGAAGTATATTGTCTCTGGTTACAGACTCAAACGTCAAAATGTTACCATAGACACCAGCTCCAAATTTTTATTGCATATATGGTTATATTGATGTGTATTTTGTATTGAATTAAAATACCTTTATTTTTCCAAGTTTATTTAAATTAATTTAAAATTATTTGAATAATTTATTTTTCAGTCTTTTCATGGTCTGTTTTTTTTCTTTCTAGGAAACATGTGAAAGTGGTAATTTATTATGCAGTATGTTACAATGTTGCCAGTGCGGCGGCGCTATTATTTGAATGACAGCGAGCTGGTTGGTGCGCATAAATAAACTGCAGCTCGAGGTGTGAAATTTATTCTTGATTGAAATGTGGCTTTGCACACCGCTGAATTAAAAGTGCACCGTTATTTATTGTGAATAATTCAATAAGGTAATTGCTGTAGTATTACATTATAGTGCGCTTCGTATGTGTTATATATTTCTAAATCCGCGTGTCCTTGCTCCCGTTTCCGCAATGAAGGTTATGGCTATGAACTAAATCTAGACCTAATTTATGATTTTCAAGGGTAGTAGATGCTGCTTTAGCGATAAGGTTGAGGTGAGATTGATTAGAACTTCAGTGTTTTTTAGCTGGCGAGCGTTTTCGCTGTGACGTTCTAGCTTTACGTTTAATTGTGTACAAAATCTCAAGTGAACGTGTATAATCGATATTAACTACAAATATCTCAAAATAATCTGTTTATTTGTGATATAAGCGTATGTGATATGATAAAGTCATTTTGTAGTGGTTTTTATTATGCGTGTACTAAAGTAGCGGTGAGTGAATGTTTTTGTGAAGAATTTAAATTGTAATTAAGAATGGTGATGGGTTTACTTTTTGTTTTTAAAAATGATTTTTATTCATTTATTCAATCTGCCAATAACGAAGGTCTACAATATCGTAATAAATGATTTAACAAAGTAATATTTTTAGATGTACAATGGCACTATACTTCAATAAATGCTTGAAATTGAAATTTGTGGATCTATCAAAATCGTCTACATTAAAAAAATATTATTTAACTACACCTCTAATCTAAATATAACTGTTGCGTATCGTACTTGCAATTTTAAAAATTCATTAGTTGGTGTTGACACTTAGTGTTTTTAGAAATATTACATTCATAAAAACATCTCTTTGCTGTACAAAAAAAAGTCCATTAGTGAGCATATTTTCCTTTACTATTTTTCTTATTATTGTTTTTATATAAAAAATAATGATGCAAACTTACTAATTTAAAAATATGCATAGAATTTTTTTTAATTTAATTTATTTGAACTCGTACTCATTCAATTTATTCTTATAAAGACCGAAATTACTCATAACTTTCGTAGTGGACCTGATTTGAATTCTGGTATATATATTTTAATTTTTTGATAAGGTTTCTATGACCATTATCTCATTTCAAGACCTTGCCAAGTTTTTCAACTGTAGTGATAAAAAAATTGTTTTGTTAATTTTTTATTACTAAATATTATAAAGTCTTCATTATATTACAGCCACAAGATTAAAAAGAATATTGTAGGAATAGATTAGTAATATTTTTTACATTACCAAAAAAAGGTAATCTATTAAAACAATGAATAATACTATTAATTATAAAAAGTTATAAACTATAAATACTATGATATTTTAAATGTCATTTGTACTCATGTATATTAGAACATTAGTCATAAAAAAAAAAATTATTCTTATGCCGCAACGGTATATGAATAAATGTTAATTAGTAAACACAGGAAAAAATATATTATGTAATATTACGTCATTGACCTTTAGAAAAGTATTTTCCTTGAATAAGAATTATTCTCATAAAGAATCCGTTACGTTTTACTATTGGCATCTTACCAATTCGTGAGATCGATGGATAAATTATTGAATGTATTTGCTACCAAAACTATTTTTGAAAATGAATTCTCCACTAGGGCGAAACAAATTCACACCGTGCTTCAAAACTCACTGTATAACAAAATAAATAATTGAGGAAATTGGACGAAGGTTTGGTTTCAGATAATAGAGTTAAAATATTGAAAGGAATCGTTTGATTTTCCAAAAGTTATATATATATTTTTAATTTCAATAATATCATAATCATAGTGCTATATTATTATATTGTTTTTTATAACATTATATTTACTTGTTTACAAAGGGGTTAAAAATATATTTAACTTAAATACGTTAAAAAACATTTTCTAATTAAAAGCTCGTATTTTTTGCATTTATTGATTTTCCGGTTCCATGAACCGTACACCACTGTGTTAGATAAATGTATCAAGATAAAAATGCAAAAATTAAAAAAATAATATTTTAAAAATATAATATAAAGCATGGCTTTTAATCTCTGATTTATAGCTCGATAAGTTTGTTCGGGTTTGAAATTTGATTTGAAATGACACATACCGTTGAGTTCTGAGTAACAAGATGTTGATAACGAATAATTATAATCAATATCTGTATAGGTACTATTTTATTTTAGAAGTTGAACGGGTTTTTGCCCTTCAAGGGTGTTTTCAAAAAAATGGGTATACCTGATGATCTCTATTACAGTATAAGCAAGAATTCTGTACTTAATGTTAATTAATATATCTATGAAAGCATTGGGTTTGGTTACGATTTTGGAATATTCATTGCTATATCAGCTTGATATGAATGGAGTATTTTAAAGAAAAATCATTAAATAAATTTTTGTAAGATTTAGTGTTGTTTTTTTTTATTATTTATTCTAATCATTTCGTGTGTGCACCTTGTGCCTATAACATATAATAAAATTAGAAAGTGTACAAAAATCCTTGAAAATGTATGTTTTGAATATGATATTATCTTATTTTGTCGTTTTTTTAAGTATAAATATAGATATGGTGTTTCAAAAGTATATTAATACTTACGAATATAAATATATGTATATTTTTTTCATTTAATATTAAATTTTGAATTTATGAAAATAATTGCAACAATACTAACACTAAAAAGGGAAAGTGATTCACAATTTTAAAATTATTTAAATTTTTATGTTGATATAAATAAAAATTATAAAACAGAAACAAATGAAAACATTTTGACTTTTAAAAGGTACTGCAATACTTGTTTGTATTTCATGATACGTAATACGCCTTTGAGTTTTGGCATAGTTTAGACAAAATATAGTATTGATCTTTATTGTTACCGTGTTCCCGCCGGTCTCGTGAATAAACTTTTTGTCATTTCATGTGTGAATCGGTTAAAAATATTATGTACGCAATAAACCTGTATGCGTCAAAAATGTGGACTATTTTATAATATTCATTAGCAAAACATCAGTGTACATCTTTGCTAAGTTAAATAGACTTCAAACGTATTCGCTTGCCCTTATATGCCGAGGATGGTTCTATGTCACAATAGCGGAGAAGATGTCGTTGGTCGTTTCATGTGTGTATCGATTTCATGTGTCTATCAATAAAATCAGACTGGACTATGGTAAATAATTTTTCCAAGCTATAAAAATTTTGCCTACAATACTCAGTTTGTACTTTTTGAGTGATGCCACGAGTTTTAACACACCGTATACAAATCGAGTCATGTCAAGTCGAGTCAATTATCCTTTCTTTATTGCCGCAGGTTGACAAATTTGCATTTTTTTCTTCAACTTTCTAAACTAGGCGGGTTAATTGGCGTGGTTGTCACGCGGCAACTCTTCACTTTTTTTGTCGTGCCGTAATTGATCTTGTTAAAAATTCATACGGCAACGCTCGTCATCGCCCACTTTCTCCATCCATCATTTATGAATTTTTAATATTCATAATTAGCATTTACAACAAAATGTGAATATATTTATTCATGCAGCCTAGATTTTTACTTTTGATTAGATAATTGATTGGACATGTAACACTTGCATAAAAAAATTCATGCCTTTTCGGCGGCACGTAAAATGACTGATGAGGCAAAAAATGATTTTTTTATTATTGTTTCTTTATCAACTTTCTATTGGAAAATTTAGAGATTTTGATATTGTAGAATATTAGCAGTTTATCTCGGCATTGTCGAAAATACTTTTCATGGAATCATTTATAAAGATGTAAATTTTTACATTCATTTGTCGAGTTGTTTTTCTGATGACCTTTTCGTAGATAATACAAACTTATTTATTACTGTATTTTTTAATTCCATGCATAAAACAACTTCCAATCCACTATAAACACCCATACAGGTCTATTTTGTTACATGATGTGAATCAATAAAAAAAAGCCCTTCTTTTGAATTTCACTATAATTTTTGCAGCCTTTCATATTTTTACCTTATTAAAAATTATCAAAGTTCTATTATATTTGTCTGGAAAAAAACGTGTCAACCTGTCATAATAAGTGTTTTTGTGTTTGTACTGAGTGGAGCCCGCGTCTGGGCATGCTAACACGTGTGCCGTGAAGTTGAACTGTTGTCACTAACTCCAGCATGGCGAGTTTCGCGGCGCAGGCGGCCCTGCGCTCCAAGTGGTCGGACCTCATCGACTCGTCCAGCATCGACGTGCCCGGCGAAGTCACCGAAGGCGTTCGCTCGGTCGTCGGCTGGCTCAAACAGGCAGGACCACCAACCACAAAGCACGCTCCCCGCACACCAGCACGCTCACGGCTATGCAATATTTTTGACCTAAAAAATATATAAAAACAAATGGTTTACCAGACAACTGAAATTTTGTATTGACGAGTGGTATTTTTTTTGTTTATTCCCCAAGCAAAAGCATTTGAGATAAGACAATATTAAGAAGGGATCTATTACTACACTAGGCCATAATGAAAAAAACAGGGAAGCAAGCAGTCTGGGCGTTAGCAGCTGTGTCCGGTTTTGGGCGTTCCGGGGTTTACCTCGTTGTACACAGGGAAATCACAGAAAATGAACATATGAGAGAATTTTTCTCCTAGGATTCTTTTTCCTTTGAACTTGGAAACAGAATTGAAAAAAGATATTCCGGTTGAAATATTGCATAGCACTGAGAGTTGAATGTTGTATTGTGTTCTCCGTGTTGTATATATAGATGTGTTGATGTTGTGTGTCTTAGATGTGCTATGCACCCCGCACTTTACAAGTTTTATGTAAAATAATAACACAATATTATTGCACAAAATAGCTCACATTAGAATGTACACAAATAAAGTATCACAAGTAGAAGCGTTAAAAACATTTCTAAAACCTTACAAAACCTAGACCTTTAGAGATGTGTGATAACAGGAAAGAACTCAATATTGTACAGACGTGCTCTTTAAATTCCTGAGCGAGCAGACTTGTCCTAGTTGCTAAAGTGGGTGAAGTTCGGACGTCGGGTGCCGGCAATCTTGGTCAAGCCCAGGAATTTATTAACTTGGCACGGCCGACCATCCCGGCAGCGCAGGAGCAAATGTCAAGTGAACATAACTTACTTCGTATTTATAAACATCTCGCTGTTTTGACAACTGAGCATCATTTGAGGGTATGAAATCAAGAGTATAAAAATTCTAGCAGAAAAATAATAACTATTTTTAAAGCACGAATGGAAACAGTTTTATATTTATAATTTCATTGATTTGATAATTAAGTATTATTTTTATCTCTGAAGGTAGCCGTGAGGAGTTTTTTAGTGATAACTGAGTGAGATGAGAATATGGCATTTGAAATGAAAAAAATTGTGTGTATCAGGCCAATATACTGAAGAGTTATTCAAGTGGAAAAAATGCAAATAAAGTCACGTGTTGAGCTTACATAGTGGGCAGAAGCTAAAGAATACTAATGCTGCGTAAATGTAAAGTAATTTTGTTGTAAGGTCCAATAAAAAAATATGTTATAATAATGGTAATTATTGCCACGTGTCTGTGATCCATGTCTGCCATTTTCTGCACATTCCCATCACACCGACTGACCTCAGGATGGCGTGTACCCTAATGTGTTTCAAATTACCTCTGCCATACAGGCAATTGTACGGTGTTGTCTCTCATTACGTGTTGCGGTTGAGTGCATTTCAAATGCAGATCGTGCCCGAGTCGAAGAGGATTTACTCAAAGAATAATATTTTATCACAGTCTTGTGTGATCATTTTAACACGTGAAGAGGCCATGTATTTTTAATCTTATACTATCTTGGCATTATGGAGTTTATATTTTAAAACTCATGGAAGTACTTGATTATGATTTGTAACAATAAAGGTAAGCCTGTTGAAAGTTGGTTTCATGCTATAGAAAAGTCTTAAGTTTTCAATGTTATTTGTTTTCTGTTTGCAAAAATAGTAATAAATATACTTATATGTTCACTTCTATTATCAAAATTAAAATATATTCTTGATATTATATACTTCTTCAAAATTATAAAAAACAATTGTATTTTTGTTTAATTTGGTTAGTCTACGCCGTTCATTAATTATGAACACTCACATTGTTGTTAAATAATAATAATAGAGTTTGTTAATATATATTGAATTGAGATATTCAAAGTAAAAGAAAGGAAGACTCAAGAGAAGAACGAGAATAAAAAATAAAGATGAAATAAGATATACATGAGTAAAGGTATATACAAATTAATAATAACTAAACTTAGTGCTACTTATAATAAAATCGTTAAAATGACCCAAAAATTGTGGAGTGATGTTTCTATCAATCAATATTAATAAATCTAGAGGTACTCATTTTAGAATCCAAAAGCTTGCAGCCTCGCACTCCTCGTATCTATCCAATGTGATGTCGCACCGAAATGTATATATGAAGTCTATTTTCTTCAGAGATTCTGAGGAGAATCTTAAAATAATTTTAACAAGCTTCCGAACTAATCTTGAAAATTTGTAGGCGTAATTACAACTGTAAAAAGTTATACACGTTGAAGGTTATAATATCATTTATAGCAGTAAAGTAATGAAAGATCTAAAAAAATATGTTAAAACAGCCAAATCTCTGTATAAAAAGTTTCATGAAAACAAAAATACTCATCAATAAAAAACGTAGACTATTTTAAAAATCATGATATTCAAAGTATATATTACCTTAAATACTAATTAAACTGTGCTTTATGGCCCATGTTGGGGATTCATGGGACGTCAGGGAATAC